>OZ021726.1:86571262-88971262 GCA_963978545.1 Linyphia triangularis
AAACCCTTCATATGCCTTGCCAATTAACTAAAAAATAATTTGGTGTGAAATTCATTACGTCATTTAGAGTCATACTTCTAATTTATTTTCTGTTTATAAGAGGTAATAGTTCAATTATGTAACACGAAAATACAAAACTTTAATATAAACCCTTCATATGCCTTGCCAATTAACTAAAAAATAATTTGGTGTGAAATTCATTACGTCATTTAGAGTCATACTTCTAATTTATTTTCTGTTTATAAGAGGTAATAGTTCAATTATGTAACACGAAAATACAAAACTTTAATATAAACCCTTCATATGCCTTGCCAATTAACTAAAAAATAATTTGGTGTGAAATTCATTACGTCATTTAGAGTCATACTTCTAATTTATTTTCTGTTTATAAGAGGTAATAGTTTAATTATGTAACACGAAAATACAAAACTTTAATATAAACCCTTCATATGCCTTGCCAATTAACTAAAAAATAATTTGGTGTGAAATTCATTACGTCATTTAGAGTCATACTTCTAATTTATTTTCTGTTTATAAGAGGTAATAGTTTAATTATGTAACACGAAAATGCAAAACTTTAATATAAACCCTTCATATGCCTTGCCAATTAACTAAAAAATAATTTGGTGTGAAATTCATTACGTCATTTAGAGTCATACTTCTAATTTATTTTCTGTTTATAAGAGGTAATAGTTCAATTATGTAACACGAAAATGCAAAACTTTAATATAAACCCTTCATATGCCTTGCCAATTAACTAAAAAATAATTTGGTGTGAAATTCATTACGTCATTTAGAGTCATACTTCTAATTTATTTTCTGTTTATAAGAGGTAATAGTTCAATTATGTAACACGAAAATGCAAAACTTTAATATAAACCCTTCATATGCCTTGCCAATTAACTAAAAAATAATTTGGTGTGAAATTCATTACGTCATTTAGAGTCATACTTCTAATTTATTTTCTGTTTATAAGAGGTAATAGTTTAATTATGTAACACGAAAATACAAAACTTTAATATAAACCCTTCATATGCCTTGCCAATTAACTAAAAAATAATTTGGTGTGAAATTCATTACGTCATTTAGAGTCATACTTCTAATTTATTTTCTGTTTATAAGAGGTAATAGTTCAATTATGTAACACGAAAATACAAAACTTTAATATAAACCCTTCATATGCCTTGCCAATTAACTAAAAAATAATTTGGTGTGAAATTCATTACGTCATTTAGAGTCATACTTCTAATTTATTTTCTGTTTATAAGAGGTAATAGTTTAATTATGTAACACGAAAATACAAAACTTTAATATAAACCCTTCATATGCCTTGCCAATTAACTAAAAAATAATTTGGTGTGAAATTCATTACGTCATTTAGAGTCATACTTCTAATTTATTTTCTGTTTATAAGAGGTAATAGTTTAATTATGCAACACGAAAATACAAAACTTTAATATAAACCCTTCATAAGCCTTGCCAATTAACTAAAAAATAATTTGGTGAGGAAATTCATTACGTCATTTAGAGTCATACTTCTAATTTATTTTCTGTTTATAAGAGGTAATAGTTTAATTATGCAACACGAAAATACAAAACTTTAATATAAACCCTTCATAAGCCTTGCCAATTAACTAAAAAATAATTTGGTGAGGAAATTCATTACGTCATTTAGAGTCATACTTCTAATTTATTTTCTGTTTATAAGAGGTAATAGTTTAATTATGCAACACGAAAATACAAAACTTTAATATAAACCCTTCATAAGTCTTGCCAATTAACTAAAAAATAATTTGGTGAGGAAATTCATTACGTCATTTAGAGTCATACTTCTAATTTATTTTCTGTTTATAAGAGGTAATAGTTTAATTATGCAACACGAAAATACAAAACTTTAATATAAACCCTTCATAAGCCTTGCCAATTAACTAAAAAATAATTTGGTGAGGAAATTCATTACGTCATTTAGAGTCATACTTCTAATTTATTTTCTGTTTATAAGAGGTAATAGTTTAATTATGCAACACGAAAATACAAAACTTTAATATAAACCCTTCATAAGCCTTGCCAATTAACTAAAAAATAATTTGGTGAGGAAATTCATTACGTCATTTAGAGTCATACTTCTAATTTATTTTCTGTTTATAAGAGGTAATAGTTTAATTATGCAACACGAAAATACAAAACTTTAATATAAACCCTTCATAAGCCTTGCCAATTAACTAAAAAATAATTTGGTGAGGAAATTCATTACGTCATTTAGAGTCATACTTCTAATTTATTTTCTGTTTATAAGAGGTAATAGTTTAATTATGCAACACGAAAATACAAAACTTTAATATAAACCCTTCATAAGCCTTGCCAATTAACTAAAAAATAATTTGGTGAGGAAATTCATTACGTCATTTAGAGTCATACTTCTAATTTATTTTCTGTTTATAAGAGGTAATAGTTTAATTATGCAACACGAAAATACAAAACTTTAATATAAACCCTTCATAAGCCTTGCCAATTAACTAAAAAATAATTTGGTGAGGAAATTCATTACGTCATTTAGAGTCATACTTCTAATTTATTTTCTGTTTATAAGAGGTAATAGTTTAATTATGCAACACGAAAATACAAAACTTTAATATAAACCCTTCATAAGCCTTGCCAATTAACTAAAAAATAATTTGGTGAGGAAATTCATTACGTCATTTAGAGTCATACTTCTAATTTATTTTCTGTTTATAAGAGGTAATAGTTTAATTATGCAACACGAAAATACAAAACTTTAATATAAACCCTTCATAAGCCTTACCAATTAACTAAAAAATAATTTGGTGAGGAAATTCATTACGTCATTTAGAGTCATACTTCTAATTTATTTTCTGTTTATAAGAGGTAATAGTTTAATTATGCAACACGAAAATACAAAACTTTAATATAAACCCTTCATAAGCCTTGCCAATTAACTAAAAAATAATTTGGTGAGGAAATTCATTACGTCATTTAGAGTCATACTTCTAATTTATTTTCTGTTTATAAGAGGTAAGAGTTTAATTATGCAACACGAAAATACAAAACTTTAATATAAACCCTTCATATGCCTTGCCAATTAACTAAAAAATAATTTGGTGCGAAATTCATTACGTCATTTAGAGTCATACTTCTAATTTATTTTCTGTTTATAAGAGGTAATAGTTCAATTATGTAACACGAAAATACAAAACTTTAATATAAACCCTTCATATGCCTTGCCAATTAACTAAAAAATAATTTGGTGCGAAATTCATTACGTCATTTAGAGTCATACTTCTAATTTATTTTCTGTTTATAAGAGGTAATAGTTCAATTATGTAACACGAAAATACAAAACTTTAATATAAACCCTTCATATGCCTTGCCAATTAACTAAAAAATAATTTGGTGTGAAATTCATTACGTCATTTAGAGTCATACTTCTAATTTATTTTCTGTTTATAAGAGGTAATAGTTCAATTATGTAACACGAAAATACAAAACTTTAATATAAACCCTTCATATGCCTTGCCAATTAACTAAAAAATAATTTGGTGTGAAATTCATTACGTCATTTAGAGTCATACTTCTAATTTATTTTCTGTTTATAAGAGGTAATAGTTCAATTATGTAACACGAAAATACAAAACTTTAATATAAACCCTTCATATGCCTTGCCAATTAACTAAAAAATAATTTGGTGTGAAATTCATTACGTCATTTAGAGTCATACTTCTAATTTATTTTCTGTTTATAAGAGGTAATAGTTCAATTATGTAACACGAAAATACAAAACTTTAATATAAACCCTTCATATGCCTTGCCAATTAACTAAAAAATAATTTGGTGTGAAATTCATTACGTCATCTAGAGTCATACTTCTAATTTATTTTCTGTTTATAAGAGGTAATAGTTTAATTATGTAACACGAAAATGCAAAATTTTAATATAAACCCTTCATATGCCTTGCCAATTAACTAAAAAATAATTTGGTGCGAAATTCATTACGTCATTTAGAGTCATACTTCTAATTTATTTTCTGTTTATAAGAGGTAATAGTTCAATTATGTAACACGAAAATACAAAACTTTAATATAAACCCTTCATATGCCTTGCCAATTAACTAAAAAATAATTTGGTGTGAAATTCATTACGTCATTTAGAGTCATACTTCTAATTTATTTTCTGTTTATAAGAGGTAATAGTTTAATTATGCAACACGAAAATACAAAACTTTAATATAAACCCTTCATATGCCTTGCCAATTAACTAAAAAATAATTTGGTGCGAAATTCATTACGTCATTTAGAGTCATACTTCTAATTTATTTTCTGTTTATAAGAGGTATTAGTTCAATTATGTAACACGAAAATACAAAACTTTAATATAAACCCTTCATATGCCTTGCCAATTAACTAAAAAATAATTTGGTGCGAAATTCATTACGTCATTTAGAGTCATACTTCTAATTTATTTTCTGTTTATAAGAGGTAATAGTTCAATTATGTAACACGAAAATACAAAACTTTAATATAAACCCTTCATATGCCTTGCCAATTAACTAAAAAATAATTTGGTGCGAAATTCATTACGTCATTTAGAGTCATACTTCTAATTTATTTTCTGTTTATAAGAGGTAATAGTTCAATTATGTAACACGAAAATACAAAACTTTAATATAAACCCTTCATATGCCTTGCCAATTAACTAAAAAATAATTTGGTGCGAAATTCATTACGTCATTTAGAGTCATACTTCTAATTTATTTTCTGTTTATAAGAGGTAATAGTTTAATTATGTAACACGAAAATGCAAAATTTTAATATAAGCCCTTCATATGCTATGCCAATTTTTATATTTATTAACATAGCTCTGTTTCTGTTATCAGCGAGTGCTTGGAATTCGCATATTTTAAATATTAAAAACATCTGTAGTATCAGCAAAATATGCGGTAAACTAATTTTCAAAATTTCTGCACTAAAAATTAATGTGAAAGTACGCATTGACATCCAAACATTTTTTATCTATTCTGATTGAAACAATTTTATTATTTATTTATCAAGACAATTTTGGCAACAGGAAAGAGTTTCTTCAACGATCGATTAAATGCTATTTCCGCGCGATTGGATGAGGACAAATTGGTTTATTAGCATTCCTTAAAAGCGACTTTTTAGTCACAGTGACAGCCCCCAAAATTCGATAGAATGCCTTGTCATCAACATCGAATCTATCTGCCAAGTTTCAGACCGATTGGATGAGGGCAAGGGGTTTAATTAAGCCTCCGCAGATTTGCTATCGACAAACACAGCTTCCCACTCACACACACAACATCGAAGATAATATTATGGGTTTAATAAAGAAAAATGTTCTATATTGTAGAAATCACTATCCTACCGCTGACTAAAATTAATATTTGTTTTCTATGCAAGTGTGCTTGCGTTTGCTGTGTATTATTGCGTGTGTTATATTTTTGCTACTTTATATGTATTGAATTTTGCATAGCTTGTATTCAATTGCATATTGTGTGTATTGTACAGTGCGCAAAAAAAAAAAAAAAAAAAAAAAAAAAAAACAGAACGATGGCTATATCTTCGGTTTTAATTATCGTAGAATCTTGCGGTTTGCACCAAAATGTTTTGCTTACGATTTTTTATATATCTGATGCAATTTTTTTTTCTTGAGGAACCGTTTACTAAGTAAAAGTAAAGCTATCTTCGAAAATTTCAATACGAACCCCTATTTTTTATCATTTCATTCGACTCAGAATACATCATTTACCCTAAATACCAAATTTCAATGCATTATGTTGAAAAACACGTCACTTATGAGCGAAAATGTTTCGACCATTTTTTGACCGATCTTCAGGGAGAATTTCCATAAAACGAAAGGTATTTTTAAGGTTCTTCTTCACAGCGGGAGAAATCGAACGGTCAATGTGGCGCGTTTCACGAAGATTAAAAAATACAAGTATTAGTCTAAAATTGCATAGAAACTACTTGGATTTATAGTGTCATGTTTAAGATTAATACAAAAATACCAAGTAAACGCAAAAGTAACATAATTTATTTACAACATTAAAGATGTGCATTCTTCACACGAAATAAATAAAATGTCGAAAACTGTAATTGCAGAAATATAACGAATACTACTGATAATTAGAAAATTAATAAATATTAAATGCAGGCATTAGTAAACAGTATTTAGCAAAGCATGAATATTTTACAGAAATATTTCACTATAAACACAAATGTAACTAGATCGTTGAAATTATTTATAAAATGAAAAAGTCACATGATTCAGTAAAATTTTTACAGGATAACTTATTGAAATTGTTTAAAAAATGTTGTTTTAAATACATGGAATTTAAGAAAGCAAATTAAAAAAAAAAAAAAAAAAAAAAAATTGATAGTTGACAGGAAAAAATAATTAATAATTTAAAAAACTAAAAGACACGCTTTAATAGAAAATCAAACTAAAAAATAGAAAATAATCAATAGATTAAAAAACTAAGAAACACGCTTTAATAGAAAAGTGAACTAAAATGTAGAAGATAATTTTAAATAAGTTTGAAATAAGAATAGAGTGATTAACAAGAAATATTTATTTTATCGTAAAAAAGCGTGGGGTGCTTTTTAAGATATTTTCATAATGGCTCTACACTTACCAATATCTGTCATTAAATATTTTCAACAATTGACATCAAACACACCACGCTTTTTTACGATAAAATAAATATTTCTTGTTAATCACTATTCTTATTTCAAACTTATTTAAAATTATCTTCTACTTTTTAGTTCACTTTCCTATTAAAGCGTGTTTCTTAGTTTTTAAACTATCGGTTATACGATAACTGAACGTTATGCGAAGCAAAAAAAATATATGTTTCTATTCAAAAAAAATTTTAATTGCTTTATTAATTAATAATTAATTATTAAAAAAGAAATTGATTCAAAAGCTGATTGCTATTTATGTTTGGCCATTTACAAACTACCATTTGAAAAAAAAATTACTGAAATATATTAATTATTTAAGTATTTATGGCCAAAAAACCAACTTTTTTATTTAACATTAATTTATCATTTTCTTTTTATCATTTAAATTACAAACCATTCATTGCGAAATACAAAAATTCGTAATTTTCTATTCTTTTTTAATGCTGAATCCAAATATGGAATAATATTATGAGGTTGCTATTGACCTTTTTAAAGTTTGGTTCTGTTTTAATATGTAGATGACCCCTCATGATAAAAAAAACTACATACAATTATTAAAAACCTTTCATGATTTACAACGGTACCTTTTGTTTGTTATTTCAACAATTAGAACAAAAAATATAGCCATCGTTCTGTGTTTTTTTTGGGGGGGTACTGTACATATTGTGTGTATCTATACGCTGTGTAGATTGTGTTGTATGATTAGTTATGCAATGTGAGTATTCTATTGTACAGTAGGGAAAAAAAAAAAGGGAAAAAAAATCAAAAAATCGGAATGATGACTATATCTTGTAATCTAATTGATGAAATATGAAATGTGAAGTACCGTTGTAAATTGTGGAAGGCCTTTATTAATTGTATACAAATTTAATTATTTTTTTTTATGATGAGGGGTCATCTACATATTAAAACTAAACCCAACTTAAAAAGATCAATGGCAACTCCATAATATTAAACCATATTTAAATTTAGAATCCAAAAAAACGTCTAAATATCAAATTTCATTATTTTCCGATGATGGGTTAGTAATATAAATGAGGTCAAAGAATTGACAAATTAATATTGAAAGAAAAAAAAATTACTTTTTTGTCCATAAATTGTTAAATAATTATTATATTTTATTACTTTTTGTTTCAAGCGATTAATTTGTTAAATGCCAAACATAAATAGCAATCAACTTTTTCACCCGTGATTTAATAATTATTAATTAATAAAACAAGTTTTAAATTTTTTTAAGTAGAAACATATATAATATATATATATATAAAACACTGTATTATTGCTTTGTATGCTTTGTTGCACACTATATGTATTGTGTTGTATGTTCCTTTGACTACTGCGTGTATTGCTTTGCATGTTCTCTGGAACAGTATGTGTATGGTGTTGCATGTTCTGTTGTACACTATGTGTTGTGGAGTACACTGTGTGTATTGTGTTGTGTATTCTGTTACTTGTGTGTATTGTATTGTGTTGTGTATTCTGTTTCGTGTGTGTATTTTCTTGTGTAATCTGATGAGCACTGTGTATAGAGTTATATGCTCTTTTGTATACAGCGTGTATTGCGTTCTATGTTTGGTCGAACGCTTATTGTGTTGTATTTTCTCTTGAATATTGTTTGTATTGTGTTGCATGATCAGTTGAGGTGGATGTATATTGTGGTGTGTACCCTCCCTGTGTATTCTGTTGTATGTTCCATTGTACCCTTTGTATTGGTATTGGGTCTATGGTATTGTATGGTCAGTTATACGATGTGTGCATTCTATTATACACGGTGCTTATTGTGTCATATCTATAATAATAAAACAAGCTGTGTGTGTCTGTGGATCTATAGAAAGCTACTTAAAATTGGAGTAGAGCTCTGAAATTTTCAACATAAGTAGTTTTGGCCTTCTATTTGTACCTATGACAACCCGAATATTAAAATTTTAGTTAGTTCTTTTTCAATTAATTTTGTTTTACAAAGTGATTTCAAATAGAGATAGAGCTCTGAATTTTTCTCTATCTCTCTGAATTAGAGCTCTGAATTTTTCTCTAATATTAAAACCAGGCAAGAAAACAGATTAAAACACGATATGCACACAGATTCAAGAACAGTTTGAAAACTTGAAACATACAACTGATATTGTATTTTCAAAAAGTACGTCAACTGAGAAACAGAGTTGGAAAAAAAAAAAAGTTTTTTTTTTTTTTTTTTTTTTTTTTTTTTAAAACCGTATTTTCTTTAAAAATCTTCTTTAATTACTGGGATAAATATTTATAAATAAAATTTGACATTAACTAGAATAATTAATGTTCAAATAACTATTAATATTTCTTCTGAAAATAATTTAATCTAAATAAATAAACAATTGTTGCTACTTATGTGGACATTCAAATCGTTTTAAATATTAATAGTTTATTTAGAAATATTATTCTTTAAATTCAATGTATACAGTGTAATACAGTGGTAATTGTTTACTACATAATACATAGAATATTGCTCTTAGATTCCTCAGTAATAGTGATAATTTATTCAAAATGATATTTTTAAGATTTAGAAATAAGTTGTTAAAACACAAAACCTTTATTTTAGAAACAAATTTAAAATGTAGACTATAATTTAAGTTTAATTTATAATTTTGTTTCATAAAAACCTATTGTTCAATAGTCTTTAAATGCAAGATTTAAAAATATATTAGAACTTCATCTATCTATAGTATTCGTATAACTTTTCATTTACAAAAAAAGAATGTAGATATTTCATTTAGTGAATTATTTTCTTAAAAAATAGAAAAAAAACTAAATTCCAATTTCTTTATTTCATTTAAAACAAATTTTGGATTTAACATTTTGAATAAAAAAAACATGTTCTGCTGCTTTTTTTTAAAACCTGTCTATTACGAAACAATTTCACAACTCCAAAAAGAAAGAAAATATTCTATCGCGATTCGCCGTAGTTGTTTTTGCAATAAAAATTATTTAAACTTTATTCAATACATCAAAATTAAACTTTTTTATATCATTTTCAAATCATTTTATTCATTCTATAACTGTTACATTTTCAATAAATTCCTTTGTATGCATTATTCCATTTTTACTCATTAGCATAGCGCCTTTTCTGTTGTTGTAGTGTACTTGGTGTTAGCATGTAATTTTAAATATTAAAATCATTTCTATCAGCAAATTATGCGGCAAACTACTTTTCAAAATTTATTCATTAAAAATGAATTTGAATTAATGCAATCACATCCAAACATCTTTTATTTATTCCGATTAAACCAATTTTATTATTTATTTATTAAAACAATTCTGGCAACAGGAAAGAGTTACTTCAATGATCGCTTAAATGCTATTTCAGCGCAAGTGGATGACGGCAAGTTGGTTTATTAGTATTCTGTAAAAGTGACCTTTTGGTGACAGTGACAGCGGTCAACATTTGATAGAATGCATTGTCATCGACATCGAATCTATCTGCCAAGCTTCAACCCGAATGGATGAAGGCAAGGGGGTTAATTAGGCCTCCAAAGATTTGCCCCCGTCGACATTCACAACCACCCATACACATAAATTGAAATTAATATAAAAGAATTAAAAACAAGCAAATCATTTGGGATTGGAAAGACATACAAGGAATTTGGACTAACAAGAAGTTCTTAATACGTTTTTCCTCAAACTTTATTACTTACTGAATAAATTGTTGATAAGGTTCGAAATTAAAATTAACGCTACCAGACCCCAGTCACTTTGTTGGCAGGGTAGCATTAATGTGTAATAAATTAACAGTCAGTTTGACTGGTGAAAATTTTTCGGAATGCGAACTTATAGATTGGTACCTTTTAAGCTATTTGCATAACTGATGGATCATTTAAAAAGTCCCGATACGGATAAACGTAAGCTATCCTTATTATAATCACGCCATATCAGAATGTTATCAAATTCTTTATTTTTCTCCTTCAGATTTCTGAAAACCTTTAATCAAATTAAAACGCAGGGAAACCACTTCGGCTACTCATAACCGCGGCTGAATTTCAGCTGTCGTCAAAGTTAATTAAAATTTTATATTAAACGACTTAAAAGAACATTTTCTTCCCATCGTCTGAAAAAACAGCCGAATCTGCGAAATTCGACGTAAGCGCCATTTTTTTTTTTTTTTTTTTTTTCTTCTTTTAATTCTTCGTTGCCGTTTTGGAAAGGTATGCTAATATACAGGCCTCTCGTTTCTGGAAAAATTGGCGCCCTTTTAAAATTCAATTTAGCCTGTCGCGGATGTTTATGAAATTTGCGCTTTTACAAATTAAAACTTAGTGCAATGTTTTAAAGGCGTGGCTTAAAGCGTCTAAATTGAGCACTTTGTAGAATAAACTTTTGTGTGTCGAATTTTAAAAGAAATTGTTTTTACTGACAACGACTATGGCGATGTCTTGTGCTTTGGAAATGCCGCAATCTTATTAGATCCGGGTCCTAAGTGACTTTCAAATGTGTGATTTTTTTTTTTGGTAGTGTGTGTGTTGACATGCCCTAATGTTTTGTGATGGGATTATTTTACTCAGATAAGGGTCCTTTTCACTTTGGGAAAAGTGCAAAAATGAAAAATAAATTCTTGTTAGGATCAAACATTGTTATCCAGGAATCGGGGGACCGTGTATAAAGTTAATCATTTGAAATTTGAGTAGGAAAGAAGGAGGAAGTCCTATACTAAACTTCAACTTAACTTGACGTCACTAGACGGTAGATCGTCACAGTGCTCATAGGCATTTAATCCATTTTGGCGGGTTGAAAGCATAATGTTCGCCAAACCACAACCCTGTAGAGAACAAAAGGCTATAAGGTTTGGCGTGAATTATGTCTTCACTCCGCTAAAATGGATTAACTGCATATGAGCACGGTGAAGGTCTATCGTCTAGTGATGTCAAGTTAAGTTGGAGTTTAGTATAGTAAGGATCATTCTATATACTCGCTATGTTACAATCTTATAGCCTAGTGCATTTAGAAACTACTTTCTATGAAAACCTTTAAATATGCCGAGTAGGTACGAAAAAAGATCACTTAATGAAATGGCTTAAATTGTTTTCATTTAATGCCTATGTATTATAAATGAAAATTAAAATAGCAAAATACAAAACCAGGTGGAGCCACTGCATATGCATTGGCGTAAGGATTCCAAATATAAAATAAAATATATTACACGCTATTTTCCGGTTTTTTAATTTGTGTCATTTCACGAAGTGATCTTTTTTCGTACCAACTCACCAAATATCAAAGTCTTACAGAAAGTAGTTTCTAAATGCATTGGGCTAGAAGATTATAGCATAGCCAGTATAAGGAATGATGCTTAAACTAGGACTTCAATTAAAGCAGTGGGGGGGGGGGGTATTAGAGTCCAAGTTCAAAATAAGCTGTTATACGCTTTCTGTCACTGCCCAAGGCGCGTAAAAGTAAAGTCTAGGCTTGCTAATTTCAAAATGAGGCATTGTTTCCTGACGTCACTACGGTACAGGACCAGGTATATCATTGGTCAAAGTGATAAACAATTCATAACTTATCACACTGGTTGAGAGATCGGAGGAATATTTCATTTCAAAAGAGATCATAGCTTCTCTGAATATTTATGTGCCTTGTCCATTCTTCCATTTGGAATGTTTTAAAGATTTACAAGATTAGAAAAGTCATTATATTACACTAGTTATTGTTCAGTCATTTTAGATGTACAATTTTACGTAGCCTCTGGTTTTAGTATGTTCATTTCAAAGACCAAAATATTTTTACTTTTATTACCCTATGTGAACATATAGAGTAAGTGAAAGTATTGCTTTCGATTAAAAAAAGAGTTAAAGATCCCCCCCCCCCCCATTTCTACACGTTTTGGAACCTTTTGAGTTCCCCTAACTTAATTTAGAAAATTTTTGTGTCTACGTTTATGAGTTGAGCTGTGGTTAGCTAAATGGATTGGGCTAAGATCAACTGTTGTATACAGGGCTATGGCCATGGGGCATGTCATTAAGGATTTCTTAAAATATTTTCTAAGCATCCACGCCTCCGAAATTTCCATAAAAAATCGATAAAGGCTTAAAAAATTGAAAAACGAATGTCTTCAACATGAAGTTATCTTTCCTTGAGTATTGCTCATCAACGACTTTTTCTTTTCTGTTTCACTTATTCTAAAGCAGCGTCAGCCACTAGGCGGCCCGCGACAGCTTTTCTCCGGCCCGCCGGCAGTACAGAAGATCAAAAATCAAATTTTTCGGAAATAATTTTAATTTGTCTACGATAGTATGCGTTTACTATCAAAAACCACGTTTGCCATTAAGTGGTCACCGTCAGTAAGTCTGAAAAATCCTTTTTTTTTTCTGTGACTGCCAACGAGAAAAAATAAAAAAGCAATAGTTTGAATTATTACCAATGACGCATTCCTTCGCATTGCTCGATTCATTCCCCAATTCGATTTCTGCTTTTCTGAATGTGATGGGCAAAAGTTGGGTGTTGTTAATGCATACTGGCCTCTTTTGTTTTGATTTTTGACCAGAAAGTATCGCGATTTCTCGGACTCCAGTGCAATATTGGCGTCGAAGACTAGTTTTAAACGCAAAGTAGATAGTGAAAAGCGGACCGGCAGTCATCGTCTCGCAATTAACATCGACTAAAATGGAACATTTAGGAGGTATGGTTTAAATATCGTAATTGATTACGAGTTTATGTCAAGTCACATTGAAATATTGTCACAAACGATTAACTTCTTTTGACTTTGATTTACGATGTAAAGAAATTTTTTTTAATTATGTGAAACAAGAATCAAATATCAATTGTTAATTTATTAATAAAAAAAAGTTAAATTATTGTTTCATTTGTCAAAATTGTTTTATATTGTTGAATCTTTATGTAATTATCACATTTCTAACATTGAACATATGTAGTAAAGCAATATATTTATTGGCGTATTCGGTATAAATCTGCGGCCCGCTGAAAGTTCCAAAATAAGTCATGCGGCCCGTTTCTAAAAGTTAGTGACGAACGCTGCTAAAGGAATAATCTAATAATTGTCGCCAAGCTTATCACCAGTTTTACCGATTTGACAAATTTTTTTTTTTTTTTTTTTTTTGGGGGGGGGGGGGGGTCAATATAATAATTACGACCAAATACATCGCCAAATAGTTTTTTTCAAAATGATGCAAATAAGTAAATGAAAACAGTAAATTGCACTAACTTGGGGCCTTATTATACAGATCCACTCGAGTCAAGAGCCACCGCTTCAGTCGCTCATGCAAGCCACTCGAAACGAAACATGAAATCCTATGGAGCTTATTATACTAGGTCACTGATGTGGCTAGAGTTAGCGTCTGTCGCTTGTGGCGCACTCAGACCCTAAGCAATGCAGTCAAACCTATGGAGCTTATTATACTGAGCCACAGCAGTGGCCAGAAACGGTAGCGCGCGTTCGCCACTCGAGTCACTATGTATATAATAAGGGCCTTTCCATATGAAATTTAATGCAGTGAATAGTATTATAGTGTAATTTAAAGTTGCGGGTCGCACCACATCCGACTTAGGTATTAGACTGAGAGGCGACTGCAATTTTTGGACCCCATCGAACATCATTCTGAATTTTTTACAGAAATTGGAGAAAAGTGAGTAGATTACGAATCCACTGGTCTGCCGCGGCAACAATGGCCGAAACTGGTCAAAAATCGATTTTTAATAAGTTGAACTAAATACAATTGTCAAATGCGCCATAACTTGCCAAATAATGAGCATTTTTTTTTTATTTGGTAACCCCCACTCTTTAATTTTCAATTAAGAAGGTTGCAGACGATTCAGATATCTGGCGACGGTCTACTTCCATCTATTAAAAGGGAGCCAAGTTGGCAATAAACATTACGTCACTGATCACGTAACTGATATCGCCAATTTGGCTTACTTTTAAAAGATACAAGTTTTACCGAGCCAAAGATCAAATATCGTTTGCGCTTTTCCTCATTGAAAATCAAAATGAAGTGGGTTGCCAGACGAAAAAGTTTGTTCTCTTTTTGCAAGTTATAACATATTTGGCAATCGGATTTTAGTTCAACCCATTCCAAGTCAATTTTTGATCAGTTTCGGCCATTTTTTCCACGGCAGACCAGTGGATTCGTAATCTACTCACTTTTCTCCATTTTACATAAAAAATTCAGAATGATGTTCGATGGGGTCCAAAAATTGCAGTCGCCTCTCGGACTATATGGAATCTTCTTCAGCTAAACTACGTTGAGACACCAAAGATCCATGAAATAACCCTGAATTTAACTGTAAAACAAAGAGTTTTTTTTTCATTGTATAAAATTGTTCATTGCTAAAACGATTTTATCCATTAAACAATGTTTTTATGTTCATAATAAAAACGTATTTTTATAACATCGTGCGAAAAATTAAACTTTATTTTTAATCAGGTTTAATCAGAAATCGTGGCGAAAGTAGCACTTTACCTCGGGGAGTGCGGGCATGTAACTTTTTCGCACTAGTGTGAAAAAGCACTTTAACGCATGCTTCGTGCTCAAATGTTATGTAATTTCGGTATAGAAATGACATTTTTAGAAAAGATTCATTGATTGGAGTTGCCAACTTTATCTTATAAATGTATTAAAGATATGTTATGCACGTGATTATATAAAAAAATATTGTATGCAACACTTGGAAAATCACTTTTTTCAAACTCGGCAAATTATTTAACTCGTTGTTGTTAAATAGCATTTTGTCTCGTTTGAAAAAGTATTACTTTCCCAACTATACTAAACTTCAACTTAACTTGACATCACTTAGACGATAGATCGTCACAGTGCTCATAGGTATTTAATCCATTTTGGAGGCGTGAAAGCATAATGTTCGCCAAACCACAACCCTGTAGAGAACAAAAGGCGTTTGGCGAGAATTATGTCTTCCCTCCGCTAAAATGGATTAACCGCCTATGAGCACGGTGAAGATCTATCGCCTAAGTGATGTCAAGTTAAGTTGGAGTTTAGTATAGAATAAATTCTGAGCTCTATAAGCCTCCAAAACAAACCAAAGAAAGCAAATCTTTGTGACTGAACTCGCTTTGAAAATGTGTTTCTCAGTTCTTGACTCTCGTAGTTCCAGGGGTGACTGAAAGTTTAGATACCTCATCGAAAATAATTTAAATTTTTTTTTTATAGAATATAGGTAGGGTTGCAACTATCTTGATCTATTAGGGAGAGGTGAGGACCAAAACGGCTTCAAAATCGAATTGGAAAATGAGTTGTAAATCCAATGACAAATTCGCCATAATGTGCCAAGTAATGAGCATTCTTTTGAATTTGGTTTCCCGCCGCTCTTTAATTTTCAATGAGGAAGGGTGGACGGGACGATTTCTCATAGCTGTCGCCCATATACTCCTATTTTTCAAAAGTGAGCCAAGTTGGCGATAAATATAAGGCCATCCGATTATCGAAGTTTTGGCCATTTCTTCCTCCTCCCTTCTCCGCCCAACTGACCAGTACATAATTAATAATCAGCTTAGGGCCGATGTAATGTACAGTATACCCGGGGCCATAGGTCCAAGCCCATTACAAAGTTGTTGTTTTATATTTGAGTTTTGTAAAGCATCGATACACCAATACAACTGAACAACATCAGCATACAGATCTTTTTATACAAATAGGTGCATGCCCAAATATTAAGTGGGGACGGACGCCGGACCACACTTTTGACCCGTTCAAAACAATACCTTTGGTCTTAGGTTGGTTGTTTGGTTTCAGATTATCTGGTGAAGTCAGCAACACGAGGGCTATAATTCGCCAAAACATTAGACAAGCCAACATACATTTACAAACACCCATGCCTAACACGGGACTCGGAACACGCAACCTCGCGGTTTAGAAGATAGCACGCTAACCACTATACCGTTTGGTCGGCCTTTTGGGCTTAGGGCCCAGGGTAACTAGTATTTCGAAGATTCTTTAAAAAAAAAAAATCCGAATTATCGATGTTGTACTTATGCTTGCAGTAGCCTCTCGCTTTATTGCGATTACTTTGAATTGTGTGCATATATTTGTCAGGTGACCACAAACAGCGAAAAACAACACTAAAGTGCCTCCACCAATCCTAAAAACTCTTCCAAGAAAAAAAAAAGAAGAAAAAACAGGCTCAAAACAAAGCAAACACCATCGAAAGAACCAAATCCACAAGTTGCCAGAGCAGTACACCCATTAACCCTCTCTTTTGTTTCGACTGTTGCCAGATCCGATGAAGGTATTCTCTTCTTCTTTTAGCCCCATTCCCTTTTAATGGCAGGAAAAGAAATGCAAGAAGGAGGGGGATAACAACACAACGTAGCTCCTCTGTTGCATATCCTACAAAACCAGAGGGAAATTTCGGGGTTGGTTGCCAGTCTCCATACTTAATGGTTTTCTATCGATCTGTAAACCCCCCCCCCCTCCCCTTTTTCCCTTTTATGTTTTGGAATGCGCAAACCGAAGCGGAATGCGAAGATTTTTATGTTTATTGTAATTATTGTCCTGGAGAAGTTTTAAACCTGGAATTTTCGGGAGACCCCAGTACCTAGAGGGTTTGCGGATTTTTAAGGGAATGTCTGTTAGGGCTGAGGATTCTTTCTTTAATGCGCGGTTTTAGGGAGAAGAAATATTTTACCTTCGGGTATTAGACCCATTTGTTATGCTTTGGCAGCAACTCTCTTAATCTATTACCATTAAATGAATTTATCTCTTTTTCTTATGTTGAAGCGCTTTTTGTTTATTTCCGACTGGTCTAGTGTAGATTTTTTTTTTAATTAACTTCTTGCAATCCCTCAAACTATATTGTTTACTTTGTAAGTATCTTAAAAATGTAACCAGCCCGTTAAGAGAGAGAGAGTTAAACGTTATTTTCTATGGTCCTAAAGCTAATTTTGTTATTTTAGCTCTTACTCGACTGTGACGTCAACGATATATGTCAACATCATTGTGTCAATTAGATTGGCAACAATAAGAGAAGGACGTAAGTGTTTTAGACGTTATTGCATTCATCGATATAGATAAACTACTGGATAGACTGCTTAACGCTGGTAAAAGGAAGTCGTTGCCAGATGTCGTTGGGTGGGCAAAAAATAAGGATTACCGAGGATTGAAAATAAAAATGTTGAAAATAAAAATGTTGGTTGTATACAGCAGAAATGTCAATAGTAGACCTAAATTATGAATAATGTGCCAAAAAATATCTACTCTAGCACTTTACAAGGCTTATCGTATTCCTACCCAACTATAAAAGTGAACTGTGATTGGTTAATCATCCCACCAGCGTCATCAACCACCGGCGCGATTTTCTCTTTGCATTGACAATGGAGCAGTCTATCCAGTTGTTTATCTATATCGAGAGATATATCTATCTTCTAGAGGTAGATATTTAGTCCTATATATGTAGATAAAGTCCTATATATGTACATAAGGACCGAAAATGTCGCCAAATAATCTCCAAATTTGGCGACATTTGGCGATTTCTTGCCAAATTTGGTGACAAAAATTAGTCGCCAAACCCGTTGCCAATTTGGCGCGATTGCCATTACCGTAATGTTAAATGCCCTGATTAATGCTACAAAATATTTACAAATATATAGAAATTCGTAACAATACGCTTATTGTTACGAATTATATATAAATTATAGTATTGGTCAGCCAATAAAATTCAGTAACCCTTCTGAGTATTATTGACGAGAGGTTTATAGGCTCACTAATCATGTACATTTCTTTCGGAAGAAGTCCTAGTAAGGAACATTCCCTATACTCTCTGTGTTAAAATCTTCTAGCCCCGGGCATTTAGAAACTACTTTCTCTCACCACCTTAAAATTGGGTAAGTAGGTACGAAAATGATCACTTAACGAAATGACATAAATTTTTTTTTAAAAAATTGAAAATAGCGCCTGATATATTTTATTTTATATTTGAAAACTTTTAAGTCAGTGCATATGCAGTGGCTCCACCTGGTTTTGCATTTTGGTATTTTAATTTTAATTTAAAATAGATACACGCTAAATGAAAACAATTTCTGTTATTTCATTAAGTGTTCTATTTCTGTAACGTAGCGAGTAATAGGGAAGTTGCGGTCCGTTGTCAAAAATGTTTGTGCATCCGGAACAGTGAACCCCCCCCCCTCTCCCCCCCTACCCTTAACCCCTTCCCCTTCATGAATGGTAATTTTTTAATCTTATCACTCAAACTTAAAGTTTGGTTTCAATATTTACAACATGATATGAAAATAGAAAAGAAAAAAAAAAAAAAATCTTCAGGTCTCAAACGGTCATTGAAAGTCATTAAAAGTGCTTAATATTTTTTTAACTTGTTTTCAAGGCCTTGAAAATGCTTAGAGGTGCTTAAAAGTCCTTGAAAATACTTTAGAGGTCCTTAATTTTTGCAGATCTTGTGAGGCCAACTGCAAAATTTGTAAGAATACAACTCGGACTTGTTATCCCCGCGTGACCAATTATCTGCACCGTATCGGAATTCGCTGACATATTTTTGTATTACGCATCCACCAACTTGCAATTTCTTTTTTGGTAGGATATAATTAAAAATTTATATATAGACACGGGGCCTGAAAGCAAATTTTCAACGGTCCTTAAAAAAACATGATTTAGGTCCTTAAAAGTCATTGATTTTCATTCTATTTTTTTGAGTGGGAACCCTGATCTTATTTTATACTTGCTTATAACGGTGGTCCATGTCACAAAATGGCTCAATTATAAGAATTATAAGTTTCAGTATTGAAGTAACAAAAAAGCATACGTGCAAACTTGTCATGGAAACTATAGCCACGTGGTGGATAAAAGTAAGTGTAATTCTCGTTTCTCTCCCACCCCACACCATCCTCACCCACTCACACACACGAGCCAATCGGTACACCGAATTTACAAGTACAGCCGAATTCTCAAAACTCGTAAAGGCCTGCTTGTCGTCACAAGAGCCGTATAAATTTAGCGTGATCCATACTGCTAGTCATTTCCAGTGGTAGAATTATTGGGGGGGGGGGGGGGAGTGGGAGAATGCCCAAAAGTCACCCCCCTCATTTCTCCCCCATTTCAAACTATAATTTTTTTAATTCCGTATCTTATAATAAAAATATTAACTTAGTAATAGACTGAGAGGCGACTGCAATTTTTGGACCCCATCGAACATCATTCTGATTTCTTTTTTATAGAAATTAGAGAAAAGTGAGTAGATTACGAATCCACTGGTCTGCCGAGGCAAAAATGGCCAAAACTGGTCAAAAATCGACTTTTAATAAGTTGAACTAAATGCAATTGCCAAATGAGCCATAACTTGCCAAATAATGAGCATTTTTTTTTTTTATTTGGTAACCCTCATTCTTTAATTATCAATTAAGAAGGTTGCAGACGATTCAGATATCTGGCGACGGTTTACTTGCATCTATTAAA
The DNA here is from genome assembly GCA_963978545.1 of Linyphia triangularis. NCBI lineage: Eukaryota > Metazoa > Arthropoda > Arachnida > Araneae > Linyphiidae > Linyphia > Linyphia triangularis. Next base: position 86,591,370 of record OZ021726.1, read on the forward strand.
AGGGAGCCTAATTGGCAATAAACATTACGTCATGGATGACGTAACTGATGTCGCCAATTTGGCGTACTTTTAAAAGATACACATTTTCCGAGTCAGAGATCAAAAATCGTTTGCGCTTTTTCTCATTGAAAATCAAAATGCAGGGTTGCCAGAGGAAAAAGTGTGTTCTCTTTTTGGCAAGTTATGACATATTTGGCAATCGGATTTTAATTCAACTCACTCCAAGTCGATTTTTGATCAGTTTCGGCCATTTTTGCCACGGCAGACCAGTGGATTCCTACTCTACTCACTCCAATCTCTATAAAAAATTCAGAATGATGTTCGATGGGGTCCAAATATTGCAGTCGCCTCTCGGACTATAAGGAAATAATTTATTCTTATTCACACTAACATTGAACAAGGGTTCAATGAATATTCTGCGACTTAGTTTATTTACTTGGAAACAAGAGATTAAATGAAGCAATAATTCAACGTTATAAACATAACTGTTAATTTAGATTTAAATAATGCTTCTGAATGTGCATACTTTCATGAAATTAAATTGTCTTTTTATGAAACACGAATAGAAATTGAACTTTAAAGAAAGTTCCCTCCAAACTAAGCGACCACTTAAGAGTTGACCAAATGTAACAGTATTTGTTAGTAAAAAAAACTTGTATCTTTATACAAAGTAGTAAAACAGATTTCTATAAAAGTATGATATGTATGCATATATGTACCATAAATAGTTGGGTTTTCTTTACATTTGAAAACTTTAAATCACTTTTTCTTAGTGTCACTACATTTGAAGGTTAATGTTATTCTGCTTTAGTAGTTTTTAGTGCTTTTAAAAGTGGGAGGGGGGGGGCGGAGACGAATGGGCATTTTTTTAAAAAGTGCGTGGGAAGGGGCAGGGTGGGGGGGGCGTCAACCCTTTTCTACCAACACTTCTAGGTATGCATTATTAGGTGGTCTTCCAGAACTTTTATTGGAAAACGTCTATTGAAAACTGCTGCCTTTTCTAAATTAGAGAATAACTGACATACGCACAAGAAACGCAATCTCCAAAAGAGTATCAGAAAACTTACTTAATGAAAAAGCGACACAAGCAACAGTGAAGTCATTTTTACTTCATAACGTTTAAACAGACTGACATTTATAGGAAGTCAATACAGTTGAAAAAAAAAAAAAAAAAAAAAAAAAACACCTTCACAAAAGAAAATCAGAACAGGAAAACCAAATGAAAATATCTCTCCGCATCATTAATATTGCTAAAAGGGATAATGCCAAGAGTCATTGTTCACCCTACGCCCCAAGGAGTGATAAAGCTTTATGAATTTCCAAAACTTCATTGATGTCAGTCACACGCAGCCACACAAAATAAACTTTTCAACATTTCAATCTCATTAAAAAAAAAAGAGACTGGGAAAAAAAAAAAAAATGGCTGGCGAAATTTTAAAAAGAAAACGTACCGGCGAAAATTTTTAATAATATAAACCGCACCTTTAAAAGAACAAAAAAAACTAAAACAATTCACCTCAAGCCGTTTTTTTCATAAACCCGTCTTACTTGGAATTTTTTTTTTTTTCTTGTATTCTTTTTTTTTATTTCTTTCAATCCCCCCCCCCCCCCCCCCTCTCCCCTCTAGTGTTTGTTTTGGCAGGCCAGTAAAGAGGCTTTTTCGAATACACATTGTAACAAAAAGGCTCGTGTCGAGAACTCATGCCGGGAACTTTCTGTTTCTTTTTTTTTTTATTTATAAATATAAGTTTCCCCACGCAGCTTTCTTGTTGCTTTTCTTTAAATAAGCCGAGCGTAATGTTTTGCTTTTTGTGGGAAATCTTTTTCTGGTATTTTTTTTTTTTTTAAGCCTCTCTTGGCGAGAAAATCTTAATTAAACTCACCAGAAACTTGATTAGATTGGGGTCGGATATAAAATTTACTTTCTGGGTTGTTTTTTTATATTTGGTTTCTGTTACACTGTGCTGTTTTGTTTTCTGGTACCTAATAGAATTGTGTTAGGCTTCCTTTGAATCAGTTTTCGATAAGAAATTCTTACTTGGATAAATAATCTGAAATCAGTGTTACTCTGTAATTAATCATTCGACTCGTATATTTCACGTGAAAGACGTAAGTACAGTACTAAAAAAAAATATCCGAACTGTGGCTATATCTTTGGTTCTAATTATCGTAGAATCTTGGGGTTTGTACTAAAATGTTTTGCTTACGATTTTCTGTATGTCTGATGCAAATTCTTTTTCTTAGGGGGCTGTTTACTAAGTAAATTTAACTCTATCTTTGAAAATTTTAATACGAACCCCTATTTTTTATGATTTCATTCGATTTAGAATACTTTGTTTACCCTTAATACCAAATTTCAGTTCAAATTTCAAAACCTAGTGTTTTAATAATTAATTATTAGTAATAAAAAAATAAAAAAAAACATTTGGTGCAAATGTTATTGCTATTTATGTTTGGCATTCAACAGACTGTCGTTTGAAACAAAAATTACTAAAATATATAAATGACTTTATGGCCAAAAAAGATTTTTTTTTTCTTATCACATTAATTTGTTAATTCTTTGATTTCATTTAAAGCACTATCCACTCATTGGAAAATTGTGAAATTTGGTATTTAGACTTTTTTTTTTTTTTTTTTTTTTTTCGTATTCTAAATCTAAATATGGTACAATATTATGGGGTTGCTATTGAACTTTTTAAAATGTGGCTTAGTTTTAATATGTAAATGACCCCTCATGATTAAAAAAAATGTATACAATTAATGAAGACTCTCCATGATTTACAACGGTACTTGACTTTTGTTATTTCATCAATTAGAATGCAATATATAGCCATCCTTTACCTTTATTTGCAAACAGATTTTCGTAACTTAAGAGAAGTATAATACACTAACAACCATGGTTATTTAAACTTTGATTTTTTAACCATGGTTGGTTTTTAACCTTTTGACGGATACCTGTTGGCGCAGTTGCCGCCAAGCGAAAATGCTCAAATGTTCAAAGTATGAGTAAATGTATCTTCTCCAAGCCTAAATATTTTCGCCGACCAAACGGTATAGTGGTTAGCGTGCTGGCTTCTAGACCGCGAGGTTGCGGGTTCGAGTCCCGTATATGGCATGGATGTTTGTAAATGTATGTTGGCTTGTCTAATGACGAATGTTTCGGCGAATTATAGCACTCGTGTTGCTGACGGCGCCAGATAATCTGAAAACAACCAACCTAAATATTTTCTGTACGTTAAAAGGTTGGTATAGCAACCCTATAATGGTTTGTGATAGGAATTATAAATAATTTGATAGTTATTTATTTCAGTGAGATATCGCTACAATTTGGGGATTTTTATGGAGTACCCCCTCCCCCCCCCCCTTTAACGAAAGAGTACTAGAAATAGAAAAAAAAAAAAAAAAAGAAAAAAAAAAAACACTGGTTACATCTTCTGGATAACTTATAAGTGGTTTCTGCTCTTCATAATACTTCAAGCAGATGAAGCCACTTGAATAGTTTCTCCCATAATACTATGTATTAGGTTACCCATGGTTACAAACGGATTTTAACTAGTTTAAGGGAAGTTCCTAATATCAATCTCTATGGCTACTGTTAAGCCTTCTTCAGTTAGAGATCAGTGATAAAAACTAAGCTATAAAACAAGGTTTTTTTTAGTATTAATTCTTTATATACATTATGTACTTAATTAAGCAAAGCGTACTTAATTAAGCTTTGATTTTTTTTTTTTTTTTAAATACCCATACAAGGATTATCGGGAAAAAAAATATCGTCACACCTGCCATTTTTTTCTAAATGAATGATAAAAATATAAAAAACGGTAAATGACACAAATTGACATCAGTATTGTAGTGTAATTAAAAGTCGTGCGATGTTCCACACCCCTAGTTATTTGGACGGATGTGTCAATACATAAAACTGGTGAATATAGGGTGCTGAAAACTTGTCTGAGTGTCTTGGAAAAAACCCTTCATGCTGCAAAAAAGTGATCGGTTTTGTTGCCCTATCCAGGTAAAAGAATTATGTGGTCCTTATTCCATTAGCGAAAACATAAACTCATTCCGCTACATTCAGATTTCACAACAATTTACTATCGTATTTGAATACTGTAACTAATTCCCAATATTGTAATAAATTAAAATTACATTTAAAAAGAATTGGTACCCTCTAACACCGGTAATGTTAATGTGGTATATTTTATGTACCTTTTTCTCCGGAAAGCAATTGACATAGAATCCTAAATTTATTTTCAGTGTATTTAGCAGACACTTGTTATCCTACTGAAGTTAGCTTTTGTTTGTAATTCATTTACTTTTTTTCTTTTTCTAAATGAATTTTTGTGAAGGCCTCTCAAATTTCTTAAAAATCATTTTTTTTTTTTTTTTTTTTTTTTTTTTTTTTTTTTTGCTGAAATAATTCAAAACCAATTTTTTTTAAAAAAGCGCCAATAAAATCTCACTTTAGTATATACAGATACATAAAAGGAATATATGGTGAAAAAAATTCGGAAGATTACTTGAGCAATTTAATGAGAAAAAAGGTACATGAATAATGGGAAATGTAGTTTTGAGAAAAACGCATTTTAAAGAAAACTTTACTTACACTAATATTTACAAATTTTGTCTTCAAAAAAATTATTAAAAATACTTCTATATGAGGTATTATTACAAATGAGGAGAATTTAAGTTTCGATAAAATAATAAACTCAAAATCGATTATTTATAAATTTTCGGATACCAACTCTCCTTAAAAAAATTATACATCTCATCTTCTTAAAATGACAGTAACTAAGTAATTTCCTTGACAATTTTTTAAAATGAACTATATTTTTTAATAAAATATCTTCATACCAACTAAATTTTTATAATGTACTCAATATTCTTCTCTTAAACCATAATTCTCCACAAAAAACGAAGCACTCGCATAATAAGGCGATAAAGCTTTTAAATTCAGGCGAGAACCGAGAAAAATCCGAAACACTCCGAAATGTCATTAAAAACACGTTTTGTTTCCGTGAGAGAATAAAATAGACCCTGCATCCCAGTGGCGCAATTAGAATACTTATTGCGATTACTTAAATCCGACATAAGCCATTCCGAAGCGAGAGGCGAATTGTTACGAAACATTACAAGTAATCCAAGGCAGTCGTGAACGGGCACGCGCGTCTCTTAATTATGTGCCACCGTGTCCTGAAATGACGTCACAAGTCGGCCTATTTGAAAGGATAACAATCATTGGTTGTTGGTATTACATAAAAAGTTATGGTTTTGGAGTATCTGATTGGTTGCTTACTTAATGTACCATATTAAGTTTTGAGGACTCTCATTAGAATGCCGCTTTTTTAAACGCTACTATTACAGTTTGGGTACTAATTCACCCACTTGGCGTCATCCAATCGATCTCAAACTTGTGCCATGTATTTCTGGTCAATGGCAATTAGTCCGAGAGGCGACTGCAATTTTTGGACCCCATCGAACATCATTCTGAATTTTTTATAGAAATTAGAGAAAAGTGAGTAGATTCGGAATCCACTGGTCTGCCGTGGCAAAAATGGCCGAAACTGATCAATAATCGACTTTGAATGAGTTGAACTATAATCCGATTGCCAAATATGTCATAACTTGCCAAAAATAGAACAAACTTATTCGTCTGGCAACCCACTTCATTTTGATTTTCAATGAGAAAAAGGCCAAACGATTTCTGATCTTTGGCTCGGAAAACTTATATCTTTTAAAAGTAAGCCAAATTGGCGACATCAGTTACGTCATAAGTGACGTAATATTTTTTGCCAACTTGGCTCCCTTTTAATAGATGCAAGTAGACCGTCGCCAGATATCTGAATCGTCTGCAACCTTCTTAATTGAAAATTAAAGAGTGAGGGTTACCAAATAAATAAAAAAAAAATGCTCATTATTTGGCAAGTTATGGCGCATTTGGCATTTGGATTTAGCTCAACTTATTAAAAGTCGATTTTTGACCAGTTTCGGCCATTTTTGCCATGGCAGACCAGTGGATTCGTAATCTACTCACTTTTCTCTAATTTCTATAAAAAATTCAGAATGATGTTCGATGGGGTCCAAAAATTGCAGTCGCCTCTCAGTCTAAATGCATTTCTATCAAGTTTTGAGGGTTGTCACGAAAAGGCCTCTTTCACACCAAGCTACTATTAAGACTCTGGATGACTAATTAATCCACTTGCGGTCATCCGATCAAGCTAAACACTAGCAGATAGACTCAACATAAAAGATTATGCTTTTTATCAACTTTTGGGGGCAAAAATAGTTACTCACTGTTTCAGAATGGACATTTTCTACGTAGTGGTCAAACACTGCAAACACTAGATCCGATTTTTGTTTAAAACTTTGATTTTATGGGCTACATTATTTAAAAACATATTATAATCAAACGATTAAATTTATTTCAATAAACCTTTTGATGCACGTTGTAAATGTTTGAACTAAATAGACTAGAAATACAGCATTATTTTTTTTTTTTTAAATTTCAGAATGTCTTTAAATAATATTATAGTTTATTATATATGTTTTGATACCCTAGGGTGGAGGAAAATGGGGTAGTACTACTAAATTAAGTGTATTTTTAATTATTTGAAAACTTTATGGGCTGATAAACTTGGCAGATATATATTCGTTGTCAATGATAATGCATTCCATCAAGTTTTGGGGACTGTCACTAACAGGACGGTTTTAAACACGGTGTTACTACCGCTTCAAAGGGCTTATTAACCCACTTGCCACCATTCAATCGACCTGAAACTTGGCAGATAGACTCGTTATCGATTACGCTGCATTCTGTCAAGTTTTTGAGATTGTTACTATAAGGCCGCTTTACACACGCTTCTATCGACCTTCGGAAAACAAAATAATCCACTTGTCGTCATCCAATCGAGCTTTAACTTGGCAGATAGACTCGTTGTCAATGACAGTGCATTATATCGACTATTGAAGATAAAAAAATTAGTCTATCTTACGAATTTGATGGTTTTCTTCGTAGTTACCAACACTAAGAAAAGGCAATCTGAGCTAAAAATCATTTAATGAGTTGCAACTACACAAAAAAGTTGGCTACGTTAATAGTAATAAAGAATCCTAAGAGTGAGTAATACAGAATTTGTATAAACGTGGGTTTTATTAGTTCGTTTTTTATTTCATCAGATATAATAAGAGTAATAAAAGACAATAAAATTTGAAAGCAACTTAACCAGTATCTTGTTTGTTATTATTACTTTTAGTTACCCATATATATACATAAAGTAATGAACTTACAGCATTAGGTAAAAAAAAAATTACTCTTACAATTACACTATATTACTGATACGGATTTGTGTCGTTTATCGTCTTTATATTTCCAGGATTCGTTTAAAAAAAAATGGCCAGTTTGGCGATATTTTTGGCGGTAATTCCTATATAGGTATTTTTTAAAAAGTTTTGGCGTGTTTTTTTTGTTTGTTTTTTTCCCCTCCTCATGCAAAAATTATTGCAAAAATATCTCCAAACTGATAATTTCTATTGAATGAGTGAAAATAAGAAAATGCGAATTCACACCACTTTAAATTTTACTGCAATGACCAATATTATATAGCGTAATTGAAAGTTGTGCGATGTTCCACACCCCTATTTTTTTTTTTTTTTTTTTTTTTTTTTTATGATCTAGTGTATAAAGTTTTTTTAAAGTTTAATAAAAGAAATCCAATTACTTTTCCTTAAAATTTTCTGGATGATATTATATCGCTATTGTCATACCTGGGGGGGGGGGGGGGTAAAAATTAGTGTTTTAAAGCAATAAATTTAACAATGTTGTTGGTAAAATAATGTTGTGAATTTTCTCATAAGGAATGATGACTCAGTTTTACTAAATGAAAACTATACTTTTTTTTTTTTCTTCTTGGGCTCACAAAACTTTTCCGAACAACCGCAGACTCACTATCCAGCTTCAGCAAAAGCTTCTGTGAATACAACTTAGGATACAGTGATAATTCAGGCACAACGAAAGTAAACAAGTCCTCAGTTCCTTTCAAAGCAACATTTCAAAATTCAACTGATCCCCGATTTCCCGCCACGGTCATATTTATAGAAGCGTGTGGGAACAGTCTCGAAATATCCAGTCAGCCTCCCACGTGACGAAAACGCCTCAAAATTTCCAGATTAATTTAGATATTGCCACTTACTTCAAATCAGGGTTGGCATGGTTAAAACCATGGTTTAATCCAAATAGTTTTTTTTTTTTTTTAATTATTTGATGTTGTAAATAACCTCTACTTAAAACCAAAAGTTTTCTATTCCAAAGATCTCTTTGTCAAAAGGAATTTTACTACAAAAGCAGCTACAGCAAATGTTGAGAGATTTTTTTTTTTTTTTTCTTTTGAAGTTGTACAGTCAAATTGTGTAGCAGCCTATGTTTAAAAAAAGCTTGATTTTTTTTTTGAAATGTTAAATCCTAAATTTTTTTTTTTTTTCTTAAATGGAATAAACAAAAATAAAAGCATCTAGTTTGTCTTTCTATTAATTTTTAAGCCGACCAAACGGCTTAGTGGTTAGCGTGCTAGCTTCTAGACCGCGAGGTTGCGGGTTCCGAGTCCCGTGTTGGCATGGGTGTTTGTAAATGTATGTTGGCTTGTCTAATGACGAATGTTTCGGCGCATTATAGCCCTCGTGTTGCTGACGGCGCCAGATAATATGAAAACAACCAACTATTAATTTTTAAGAAAATAATTCACTAAATGAAAGATCTACATTCTTGGTGTTTTTGTAAATGAAAAATTACACGACTATTATATATAGAATAAGTTCTAACGTATTTTATAATAAATCTTGTAATTAAAGACTTTCAACTTTTTAATAGCATCAACAATAAGTTTTTATATTAATAGAATGGATTTATTAATGTTTCATAATTATTCAAAATTATTAATTAAAATTAAATTATAAGCTGCTTTTAAATTTTTTTTCTTTTCCTAAAATTAAAGTTTTGGGTTTTAACAACTTATTTCGAAACCTTAAAAACATCATTTTGAACAACTTATCACCATTACCGATGCATCTAAGAGCAATATTCCATGTATTATGCATTAAACATATACAATTGTATTATATTCTATACAATACATTGAATTTAAAAAAAATCTCTAAATATAATATTAAAATTTAATGATTTAAATTTAATTAATTTTTTAATTTAAAATTTAATGATTTGAATGTCCACATAAGTAATAGTTGTTTATTTACTTAGTTTAAATTATTTTCAGAAGGAACATTATCTGCTATTTGAACATTAATTATTCTAGCTAATGTTAAATTTTATTTATAAATATGCATACATGTAATTAGTAAAGGATTTAAGGGGGGGGGGGGGGAAGGGGAAAGAAAAAACGGTTTAAACCAAAAAAAAAACCTTTTTTTTTTTGGTTTTTTTTTTCTCCAACCCTACTATCAACTCACTATCCAGCTTCAGCAAAAGCTTCGGTGAATGCAACTTAGGATACAGTGATAATTCAGGCACAACGAAAGTAAACAAGTCCTCAGTTCCTTTCACAGTAGCATTTAAAAATTCAACTGATTCCCGATTTCACGCCACGGTCATATTTATAGGAGCGTGTGGGAGCAGTCTCGAAATATCCAGTCAACCTCCCACGTGACGAAAACGCCTCAAAATTTCCCGATTAATTTAGATGTTGCCACTTACTTCAAACCAGGGTTGGCATGGTTAAAACCATGGTTTAATCCAAATAATTTTTTACCCTCAAAAAAAAAAAAAAAAAAAAAGGTTTTTTTTTAAATAATAATTTAAAATCTTATTTTTATTTATTTATAATTAGATTTTTTTTTTAATTATTTGATGTTGTAAATAACTTCTACTTTAGGGCCCCATATTCAGAAAATTTGTGTGACAATAATAGAGCCTTAAGTGTATGGAATTGGGACAGGCATTGCTCTCTTAGACGCAAAATGAGATGTAAGGAAAGTTATGAGTCAACCATCTCATTTCTCTGCAATCCTTAGGCCATACACTTCTGCCTCCGCAATTAAGGTAATTGCTATCATAATCGCTTGAAAGGGCCCCCATGTCCGCTAAGAAAGCGACGTAATTCGAAGACGGAAATGGGAGTTCAACGAGCGGATTTCGAATTTTATTCAATTGCACGTTTTCGTCATTTCGCGGGGATTTTTGGAGGCAAAATATTCCAAGAGGAGAAGGGGGGGGAGGAGAGTCTGAAATATTGTACTTTAAACGTATTTCTCAACATTTAAATAGGCTACATTGATGTTTTGGAGATGGGGAAGGGGGGGGGGCTGTAGACCAAGTACAAGGCTCATTTGGATGCAAGGGAAGCAGTAGGGGATTTGGGTTGGTATTAGTGACGTAAAGGTTTAAAGGTGCATGCAGAGAGCATTGTGGAATTCTGAAAAACTTTTGGATCGAAGCATATTAAATTCGAGTGTTGGGGGGGGGGGGGGATGGTTTCGGAAATTATGTAAATGGAATCGAATAATGGAACTATACTAATATCTCGGCATTCTTATAGACATCAGAAAAAAAAGGAGATATTTCTTTTTCTCATAAATTTATTGAGAATAATATAATAACTCATAAAAAAAAAAAAAAAAAAAAAAAAAACTTTTTAATATTAATTCTTTAATCCTTTCCATTGCCAATTTTTATTGCGCAATGGACGATTCCCGCATTTTTTTTAAATATTTTTTTATTCAATTCTGAATGTTTGAAAAAGGCCATAAACACAAAAATTTCTGCTCAATGCGCTTTTTCTCTTTTTTATTAACTTGCAATCAAAGTTTCCCTGTTAGACGTTGGTGAGAAAGGGATTCATACGGCTCGAATTAAATGTGACGTCAAGAGATCCCTATCACCTTAGCTTGAAATGCAGCAGCGGAAACCAGTTTTGCAAGTTTCTCGCCAATCGTGCCAACCTGTATGAGATATGGCAATGGTCTACCAAATCATCGCCAACTATTTGGCAGAAACCTCACGATAACCATAGAAACGAAGGGATCTCTTGACGTCACAGCTTTTGCTGAGTGTTTTGATCGGACTGGTTTTGGCTCGGTTTTGGGGCATTTTATTTTCTTAGTAGTTAAATAATTATTTTTTTTAAAGAATTTTTGTTTAAATATTTGGAATTAGATAGAAATTCTTCATAAATACAAATTAATTTTACTCGTTTTTAAAAAATGCGGGAATTGACCATTGCAAATTATTTTAGTAATTTTAACCTCACTTCGAGTTTTCACAGTGTTTGACAACAAAGAAAAAACTAGGGATGTAGAACGTAGTGCAACTTTCAATTACACTATAATATTGGTCATTGCATTAAAATTTTACACGGGTGTTATTTACTGCTTTCATAATTTTCATAACATTTTTGGAATCAGGTAGAAATTCTTCATAAATGCAAACTAATTTTACTCGTTTTTAAAAATTGCGAGAATTGTCCATTGCTTAAGCTTGGTATCTGGGTAATAGAAGGGGAGTAAAATTTGATACGTCTGACTTAAAGCAATAGAAACACATATCTTTTATTTATTTTAATTAAAACAATTTTGGCAACCGGAAAGAGTTTTAACACTGATTGGTTAATTGAGATTCAGTGGTGGAAGTGCGAGTTGACGCCCCCCCCCCCCCACTTTTCAAGAAAATACCCATGCGTCCTCCCACTTCTAAAACCACTGAAATCCATCCCCCCCCCCCACTTTTAAAAAACACTCAATCCACCTAAAAACTACTACTGGAAAATAGCATTAACCTTTAAATGTAGTGAAAAGGATAAAAGTTATTTATTTCTACATTCGAAAACTTTAAAACTATTTACGGTGTATATATCATATTATAATAAAAAGAATGTAGTATTGTACTACTCTGTATAAAGATAAAAGTATTTTTGCTGACAAATACAGTTACACTTGTAGTCAACTTTTAACTTTGGAGGAACTTTCTTGTAAGTTAAAATTTCTATTCTTGTTTCATATAAAGACAAGTTATTTAAAAAAAAACTTTTTTAGAATTCTCTATTAATAATTTAATTTCATGAAAGTATGAACATTTATAAGTGTTATTTAAATCTAAATAAACAGTTATGTATATAACACTGAATTATTACTTCAGTTAATCTCTTACTTCCAAGTTAAAAAATTTAAGTCGCTGAATATTCATTAAAATAACAATACATTGTGAACCTACGTTTAATGTTAATGTTAGGAAGTATAAATTATTTCTTTACTAGTTGATATTTTTATTATAAGTTACGAAATTATAAAATTTATCGTTGAAGGGTGGGAGAGGGGGAAGGGAAGCACTTATCTCCAAATTTTTGGCGTCGCTCCCCCCACTTTTTTTTCACCCCTTCTACCACTGATGGGATTTATAAGTATTCCTAAGCGATCATAGATTCATGTTTTAAAAGTGACCTTTTAGTGACAGTGACTACCCCCAAAATTTGATGGAATGCAACCTTATCAACAACAAATCTACCTGTCAAGTTTCAGTTAGATTGGATTACGGCAAGTGGGTTAATATAGGCCTCCGCATATTTGCCCGACGGACACAAGCATACCCACACCGATACACATGCACACATACTCACAAAATCGAGGTTAATGAAAAGAATTTAAAAAGAAACTGCAATCGTCAACTTGATTTGTGGCTATGTGCAATCACCAAAATTGCATAATCTCTATGATGTCTGTCCATCCTTTCAACTGTCTATAACGTTTTAAAGTTTTTGTCATATTTTAGTTGAGAATCATAGTCCGAAAGGCGACTGCAAGCATAAATATTTGGTTCATTTTTAAAAGATGCAAGTAATTGGCATCGGAGAAGTCAAATCGTCTGTACCCTTCCTTATTGAAAATGAAAGAGAATGCGCATTAATTGGATAGTTATGACGTATTTGGCAATTGAATTTAGTGTAACTGATTCAAATTCGATTTTTTTTTTTTTTTTAACAATTCCGGCCATTTTTCAGCAGGTAGACCAGTATATTAAAAATACTAGTATTTCTTAACATTCTGTATACATTCCAGAATGATGTTGATGAGGTAACTAAACTTGAAATTGCCTTTTAGTCTATTAGTAATCGTCTTTTTTTTTTTTTTTTTCAATCTTCTTTAGATCTGATTTTCTGTAAAAATTCTGTATTTCTATTTAAAAATCTATAACATGCGCAACTTCTTCCTTAATTAAAAAAAAAAAAAAAAAATGGAAATTGGACTATTTTTTAGATTATTTTCACCTAAGTGTACTTAAATTTGTTTTAGAAAAAAAAAAAGTCGCCCGAAACTTTATTTAAAAAAACTTTTGACCTTGTTGCAAAGCTAAAATACAACTGATTAATTTTAGTCCATATAAGTAATAATTCTATTGAAAAATCTCATGCTCCATAAACTTTTATTATCCCCAAATTTCAACCAATTGCAGTGGATGCAAATTGAAATCCTTAAATATTCGACTTAACTTCGACTTTTAAACAAATGTGCGGGCCTTGAAATTAAAAAAAAAAAAAAAAAAAAACTGTCCAAAATAAGTGAGCTGGTGATAGACTTAATTAATCAATAAATTACTTTGTTTCTTTCAGGAGCATTTACCGAATAACTCTCCAGGACGATTAATTTTAAGTTCTTCTTTAAAAAGAGAAAATAACTATTTCGCATGTTTTAGCTCAAATTTTTTATGAGTGAGTTTTTCTATTTTATTGGCTCGTTTTCAGTTAATAGAAGTTTAATTGCTCTATTGTTTTCAACGCATAAATGAAGTAAAAATTATATTTTTGTACCGCTTTCAATCGGTCGATTTTTTATTTTATTTTTATTATTATTATTTTTTTTTTTTTATTAATTTTTTTTTTCTTCTAGTTTTCGTAATAGTCGCACTATTTATTTCGTTTTTTTTTTTTAATTTTTAATTTTTTTAATTTTTTTATTTTATTGCTGTTTACTTGAAAACGTAAATTCTTAATAACTCCTTAAACTTGATACTTTTAACGTGTATATTTTCTATTTTATTTGAGCTTTTACTTCCTATTTGAGGAAATACCTAGTATATTTTAAAGGAAATGGCAGTATAATGAAGAGACGTGAGAGACGACGTAAAATACTTACGGCGTGTTTTTAGAAAAAATATAATTTTTAAAATCCCTTATATTAACTTCTATTTTGTGTGTGTGTGTGTGTGTGTGTCGATGGCGGGTAAATCTGCGGAGGCCTAACTAACTATCTTGCCGTCATCAAGTCGGTCCGAAACTTGACAGATAGATTCGATGTCGATGACAATGATTTCTAGAAAATTTTGGGGGCTGTTACTGTCCCTAAAAAGTCGCTTTTAAGGAATACTAATAAACCAACTTGCCATCATCCAATTGCGCTGAAATAGCATTTAACCGATCATTGAAGAAAATCTTTCCTGTTTCCAAAATTGTTTTAATAAATAAATCATAAAATTGTTTTCAGAATAAAAGATATTTGGATGTGAATGCATAAAATCGCATTCATTTGTAATGAATCAATTTTGAAAAGTAGTTTACCGCATATTTTGCTGTTAGAGATGTTTTAAATTTTTAAAATTAGATGCCAACACCAAACACAAGCTGGCAACAGAAACGGTGCTTTGTTGATGAATATATAAATTAGCAGTGCATATAAAGGATTTATGATAAAGAAATTTTCTGGGTTATGTTTATTCATGTTATTAAAATCCAACATGTTTTTATTTACATTTTTCCTTCGTGTTAAAAATATGTTGTGCAGCTTTGCGCACTAAAATCAAAGTTAAAGATTTTCAATCTTTGGAAGTTTTTAGCTCAGTTTAGATTTTTTTAAAGATTTTTTTTATTTTAAAACATAATTTAATAACTGATTGTTAAATTTTTGGTGATTCTTTTTTCTAACTAATAACACAGCCACATTATAAGCATATTTTGTTAACTACCATTTCCAATATTTTGTGTTTGTTAAACTAGAGGTATGGAAAATTGCACAACTTTCAATTACACTATAATTGATCGTTGCATTAAAATTTGATGTGGTGGTACTTATCATTTTTATATATTCACTCATTAAAAAAAAAAAAAAAAAATGTCCAGTTTAGCAATATTTGGGCACTAAATTTTTATATGGGAAAAAAACCCTCCAAAATGGAGAAATTAACGATGCTATTCAATAGACGTTACATCTAATCGCACTGGAATAGAATTAACCGATCATTGAAGAAACTATCTAATGTTGCAAACTTGTTTCCATAAATAAATAATTAAATTGTTTTAACCATCATAAATAAAAGATACTTGGATGCGAGTGTATGACTTCCCATTAATTTATAATGAATATATTTTGAAATGTTGTTTACCGCATATTTCTTTTCTTGTGCGTTAACCAGAAAAAAATCAAAATCAATCGCTTATGGGAGATGCTCAAGAGCAGAGAGCTCTGTGTTAAAAGCACTCGTTTTTCAATTTTTTACACTTTTATCGCATTTCTAGGGGAATTTCGGGGTGGGGGTGCATGATTAGAACACCTTAAGAGTTATTAGCACAGAGATTTTAATCAAAATCATTCGAGCCGTTTCTTATCAATTGCTGAAAAACATGATTTTTTCATTATTTTTCCTGATTCCTTATGCGCATGCACGATTTTGACGAAAACCTTAAAGGCAGGTCAGTTTGTTTGGCAGTTATGATGACCACGTACACAAAGACAGACATTTTTTCTGGATCACTTTTTCGACATCGGGGTGTTCCAAAACGTGGAAAAATAAAATATCTCTCTCTTTTTTTTTTTTTTTTTTTTTTTTGACTAATACTTTACTTTCATTAACCTTTGTAGGCATTTGGGTAATTGAAATTTAAAAAGATACAAAATTATTTTAAATGCCAACTAATATAGTACTTTATTTTACTTTCATTCACCCTTTATATGTATAGAATGTTTTAAACACTCAAATGTTACTGTATTAATTTCAATTACGAATCTAACCCTTCTCGAGTTTGCCTAAAAATACACTGAACCAGGCATAGCAATGAATTGTTCAAATACAATTTACTGCAAAGACGTCGCCACGTGCAAGTTTCAATTTAGCGAAAAAATTAAGTTTCGTTACATCGTCATATTTGATACTGAAGAAAAATATAAACTCATTTTAAGAATATTTATCATCTTCAAAAAGTGACATTAATTTATGCCACTAAGTGTCGATTTGCTGCTTAATTTACACAACAAAAAGTTCAATACCCATTATCCAGTAACTACATAATTAGTTACGCCTCATAAATCTTATCTGAAAAATAAAAAGAAATAAAACCAATGAAATGCTTTCATAAAATTACGTGCGAAATCTATTACAATATCAATCTAATCTCGTGGAAGTAGAAAAATAGAATGATTCTATCAAAATCGATTATTTTTTGTTGGAGTGGAAAAAAATAGAATGCGTTGATGATTGTGTACAAATGACTATAATTTGGATCTTTCAAATATAATCAACAATGTTCTTTAAAGGCTTTCTGTCAATAAATATTGCATTGTTTTTTTTTTACGTGTAGGCTTTCAATTGCTACGTGAAATAATAGATGTTATATTCTTTGTTTCTTTTTTACTATCTTAATGGTGCTTTGTTTTATACAACTAGTAGGTTCCTGTTCATTTACGATTGCTTGGAGAAAATACTTTTTTCGGAAGTTCACATATAGTTCGTTATAGGTACTGTATTATATTTATGAGAGAAATAAATTTCCTTAGGTTTGTTAAATGTATTTTAATTGCGATTTTCTCTTTTCTATCGTGCTGCCATCTACTTGATACTGTAGCAACTTTAAATTATTTTTTTTTACTATTTCTGATTTTTTGTTTTCAAATTTGATTTTTAAACAAATAACACAATGTGCATAAGAAGTAAAGTCTTGTTCTTTATATTAGTACATTGTTTATCAAGTTTGGTTTTGTATGAAGAAGAAGGGACTGAGATAAAGGGAGAGAAGGGATAGACACAGACACAAAAAAAAAAAAAGCCCAAAAACAATATTTAATATTTTGAATCTAAATAATTTGAAAAACTCACAAATAAATAAATAAATAAATAAATACATAAATGAGTGAATGAATGAATGAATGAATGAATGAATGAATGACCCTCATCTGAAGTTTACGAGATTGCAAATAAAATAAAAATTGATTACGTTACGAATTTTCCTTTCTCGTTCTGTAAGCACCGCAATCTTATTGACGGAATTTTGGGATTTATTTTTGGGACCATCAAAAATTGAAAATCATATTTTTTATATAATATTAAATTTTTTAATACATTTAAAATATTTTTTCAACGCTTAGGTAATTAATTTAAAGTTCCGTTTAAAAAATCGTCATTTTAATCTTTCGTTTTAAAAAAAAATAATCTCGTTTTAATTAATCGTCTGAAAAGCGCGTGATTTTTTACTATTTTCATATCCTCCTGAGACCCACAAATGTATGAAACATGATTTAAAGCTAATTTTTATGTATATTACTTTTTACCGGTCTATATCACGTACTTTTTAAAGTTCAGAACTGATCCATGCAATTTAAGTACACTTAGACAAAAAATGACTATCTCCTTAAGCTTGCAAAAATTCTGAAATTTAATCATAAAAGGCAGCAAAACAATTTCTTCATGAGGACGTGATACATAAAAATACTTTACAGTTAATGCAAAAAAAATGTTGTTCGCGCTGAACATCCAGACATCCGACAACGTGAGGAAAAAGTCTTTGCTGGCCATCGATATAGATAAACAACTGGATAGACTGCTCCATTGTCAATCCAAAGAGGAAATCGCGCCGGGGATTGCGAAGCTGGTGGGATGATTAACCAATCACAATTCACTTTTATAGCTGGATGGAAATGCGAAAAACCTTGTAAAGTATTAGAGTGTATATTTTTTTGCACATTATTACTAATAAAGGTCTACTATTGACATTTCTGCTGTGTAAAAACCAAAATTTTATTTTCAATCCTCGGCAATCCGTATTTTTTATCCCACCCATTGCATCTGGCAACGGCTTCCTTTTCCCCAGCGTTAAGCAGTCTATCCAGTTGTTTATCTATATCGATGTTGCTGGCATGTGCTTCGCACCAATTTTTCGTGACGCCTCTACTGGCAGAGGAACTGTTTTTTGCCGTTTTCGTCACAATCGGTGGAACCATCATCGGCTATAGGACTGAATTCGGCTATTTCATGCAAAGAAAGATTATGCGCCCAAAATCTGATGTGCATTTAGATGTACGCGGGGTCTCAGGAGGATATTGTGACCAACGATATAGATAAACAACTGGATAGACTGCTTAACACTGGGAAATTGAAGCCGTTGCCAGATTGTTGGGTGAACTACAAAATACGGATTGCCGATGATTGATAAAATACAGGGTTGTACACATCAGAACTGTATATAGTAGTACTTAATTAAAAATAATGTGCAGAAAAATATCTACTCTAGGACTTTGCAAAGTTTCTTGCATTCCCACCCAACTATAAAATTGAACTGTGATTGGTTAATCGTCCACCCATCATCATCCTCATCATCAACCACCGGCGCCTTTTTTCACCCCCTTCCATTGCCATCGAAGCAGTTTATCCAGTTGTTTATCTTTGTCGATAATAGTGACATATTCTTAGTGACATATAATTTTATCTGTAAAAGTTTTTTCAAAAAAGAATTTTTAAAAGTAACATACTATATCCCATAAATTCAAAATACTTTAAAACAATACGAATGAAAAATTAAAATAATTAAATTTAGCTTCATGCATTAGATTAAAATGACGTCATAAGGTGATCCTGACCTCAGATTGTTTCCTAAAAGCTTTTTAACGCAGAATACTATTATGTATAACCACACAGAAAATTAAAATTTTGATTGGCTACTTGAACTTGAAAATTCGTATTCATTATTTAATGTGTTATTATAATTGATTGAATTCTGATGGAGACGCCTCAGAAAAAAATTGTTATGTTTTCATGTCGTCATAAAACTCAGTCAGGAATTTTACGATAATCATAGAATATTTAAAATTACCTTTGAATATGTTATGAATGATTGATAGATAAATATTTATTAAAAAAATCAAATAATTTTAACTATTTGTCATACTTTATATACATTCCATAAAAATTTACAATATGGACCTCAGACAAGAAGCGATATTGTTAGTGTGGGGGGGGGGGGTCATCACATCGCCACTTTTGGTAAACGCTTATGACTAATTACAAAACATTTTTAAAACAAATTCTACATTCCTGTAACTAAGGTAGAGGTCGGAAATATCGATTAAAATAAATGCCGATACTATGTCGTTGCATAGAAATAAATATCGATATATCGATACATGATTTTTTTTATTTGATTTTCAATTTTAACAGAAACAAAGTTTTTCGGGGTAAATTTCTACTTTTCATGATTGCTTTTTTGTAAGGTGACTACTTTTTCAACTGAAATGAATCCATCACAAAAAAAAATAAATTATATTTTCGCTTAATTGGTGCAGTGATTTTAAGAAAATTTTTGATAATTTTCAATAGTTTTTAAGTGTATGGAAAATATTGAATATTGGTGCCATTTTAACTATCTCTCAGCCAAGTTCAAACTTTAGTTTTGAAGTTTTTGAAAAGGGAATAAAGAAAATCGAAAAAACACATGGAAATACAAAACGATCATCGAAAAACTAAAATTTTTTGAAAAGATCGATATATTGGTGACTTTTATCGATATATTTAATATCGATATTTTTTAAGAAATATCGATAAAAATATTGTCGTATCGATACATCGCCGACCTCTAATCTAAGCACAATTCACATTCCCTTTCCCTGCGAACATGGCAGTTGACAATGCCATGCCTTAGCTTATTTAGAAAATAATTTTAAAATCTCACGGATGGTTCAACTTCCAAAATGTCTGCAAATTTTTAATTTAGCAACAGCAATGCTCTTTTAAAATATTATCCGTGTTCTAAAATAATTACAATTTGGGCAGTTTTAAAACCTTATTAACTAATTCTATTAAGATTTCTTTTAAATTGGATAATGTAGTATCGATATTGACAGGGAAACGAAAGATATTGCACAATTTACAACGGTTAGTATTATACTACATTCTAAATATCGGAATTAGAATTTTTTTTAGCTTGGATAAGTTGTTTTCTAACTGCTCATAAAATAAATCTTCTTAACAACAGGTGATGCCAAATTTTTATAGCAACAATTTGCATTATCTAAGTAACAATTTTCTAAACTATAAAATCACTAAATCCACACATACTATATTATTACTACCAGCTCTAACAGAAAATCTGTATTTTCCACAAAACAAGCATATAGTAAGTATCATATTTTATTGAAAAGAAACATTAGATACTGCAAATATTCTATTTGTCTAACATAAATTTTTACTTTACTTTTTTGCATCAAAAACAACATTCAGTCTTTCTGTAAATCTTTTAAGTAAATCTTTATATACAGTTTTTTTTTACTACTGTTGTATTTTTATAATTTAAAATCGAATTTCCACTCTCTTAAATAATTTAATAGAAAAATAGCAAACAAGTAAAATATGTAAACTTAAACCTAAAATCCTTAAAGAGCAAGCAAAATTTGAAATGAGTTTAAAAAAAAAAGTAAAAAAAAATAGAAAAGTATATAAAAAGAAGAAATAGGAAAAGTATAGTATCACTGAAACCCTCTTCTAAACGTCCGGAACATATGAGAATTTAAAATTGAAGTTGGCAGCTTATTTTATTTGAATCTGGCAACTGAGTGAAAGGTGAAATACCTCGTTGCCACCGCTTTTGAGAAAGAGAACGAAATTGAATTTGTTCTTTTGACACAATCGCTTTATTATTTTAAAATTTATTGGCGCAATTCCGCGTTTTCTTGCTGAAATATATTTGACAGACTGCATCTACATATGCCGAAAAATACCCGGATGTTAAATTCTGGAACAGGAAAAAAAGATGGAGTAAGAGAAGTATTTAATTTCGCCGTAGGGGAAAAGGGAATATGCTTACGTTCGGGTTTTATTTTTTTTCACGTGCTGTTTTCTTTTGAAAAATAACAGGGCGAAATTTTTTTTCTAAATTCAAAGTAGCTATAAACACTGTATGTTGTGTTGAGTTAAAACACATTAAACTGTTTTATATATTCTAGAAAATAATTTATGTAGTATTTTTCATTCTAAATATGCTCTTACTTTTTTACAAATATGCTGTTTACTTTTTAAGAAAAATATAAATTGCATGCTTTTGCAATGTAATAAAAGTTTGCAATATGCTGCAATTGAAATAAATCATAACTAGTATTTCTAAAAGTCAGGTACATTTTATGCTAATTTATAACATAAAATGGTTTCAGAAATTTTCCCAAACAGTCTTATCTTGTTGAGGTTTTGTAAAAATTATGCATTTATATTTTTAACCCTAGCAGATTTGCATAAAGTCTTGCATTTCCTTTTTTCTTCTTCTTCATTTTAACTTTATTGTAGTTATAATACTTGTTTAAATTTTTTTATTCATATAAGATTCTTTCTAAGATTAAAATAGCCTGAATCTTGCATACAAATGTTCAATGGATTTTTGCGGAGATTTTATTTTGAGTGGTGAATTATCGCATGCCAATAATCTTGAAATTCTTGGGACCAACCATACTACACCTTCCGTTCTTACATTCCGTTTTCAATGCAAAGTTGCATTTACAAGGTGGCCACAAAATTCAGGAAAAAAAGTTCCCTTATAATTCCCTGATTTCCCTGACAGATTTCCAAAAAATTCCCTGATTTTAGGGCAAACTTTTTTTCAAATTTCCCCAATTTTCTTTGTTTTTCCAGATGTCTAGGCACTCTGATCAAATAGAACATGTATGCTGAAGAGAGAATATGCAATTTAAAAAAAAAAATAGTTTTGCTGGTAATGAAAAGTTTAAATCATTCCGTAGCATTAAACTTCTAATGGCTTACCACTACAAATCTCCATGTAAATAGCGACAAAATATGGATGAACGTGCCTTAAACAACACAAAATATCCCTGATTTTCTTGAAATTTTAAAAAGTTCCCTGACATTTCCCTGATTTTTTCCAGAATCGGAAAGCTCCCTGACATTTCCCTGATTTCCATTTTTTCCCGGTTCTCTGGACACTCTGATTTACTATATATTTTCTAAATGAATAACAATGACGGACAACATTAAAAATAGTTCGAATTAACTTTAGATAGTTTTAATCCCATTTCATATTTGGCAATTTTTAGGTTCAATGTAATACACCAAATTTAACTAAACTGTTGCGCACGTGCGCATGCGCAATCTACGCATTTAAGATTGCTTAGAGGAATTACTATTTTGGCAATTCATCAGAGTTAGATATTCTATTCTATTATTGATAGGTATAAAATTTCATAGGTTTCTTCAACGTGAATAAATTGTGATTTTCTCATTTTCATAGTGCTGCCATCTAGTGAATACTATTACAACGTCCCAACATTTTAAGGATTATATATATATATATATATATATATATATATATATATATATATATATATTAGTAAATAAACTATTCGTCAGAAGTTGAGATTGTTAGACCGTTAAATTGGCATTTATCAATTTGAGTTTTTTTATAAAGGATGAAAACAGCATCGTCATAAAAAAAAATTCCGCTCACATATAATATATAAGATAAGACACAATGTATAAATTAGTATCTAGAATTAAAATAAATTGATTGAGAACTTTTTTTACAAGTATCGTGATTTAGTAAACTTAACTGTCGAATTGTGATTAGTAGGTTGCACAAAATTTAAAGAATTTAATAAAAATTAGATGAATGAATAGATTAAAATAAATTGATTGAGAACTTTTCACCAGTATTCTGATTAAGTAAACTTAATTGTCGAAATTGCGATTAATTAGTTGCGAAAAAACTTAAGAGAATTTTTAAAAAAAATCGTGATTAACTTAACTGCCAATTACAACAATTCTGACTTGATTCTTATTTTACTCAAAATAATTCAAGTGCATACCAACAGCATAACAACCCATTTGCCGATCCATAAGACATTAGGGGGGTGCAAACTCATTTCAATCTTATTAAGCGTTTCCACATGAGAAGAAATGTTATTGAATTTTAATTCGTTTTCAATTGAGAAAAAGTCCGAAATCGCCCCGAAATAAACTCAAGCTTCCTCGATAAGCAATTTCGCAGAGGTTCAAAAATAGTTCACCAAACAACGTTCCTTCGCTTTAAAAAGTTTGATTAAAATTAATCTAAACGGTTTTTTTTTTCCCCCTTTCTCTCTGGCGTTCAGAGAGGTTATGCTTCCATCAAAACAGTTCCATTAAACTTTCATTATACAACTGAAGTCATCAAAGCAGCATTAAGTGGGAATAAGCATTTTTAGCGACAACTTTACGGATTTCCGCTCACAAGTAATCGATGGAGGGGGGGGGGGGGGCGTTGTTTACGCTTGGAATCTTTCACCAAGTGAGAAAAACAGATTATTTTTTTTTTAAATGCGTTATTACTCGCATTGAATCAATAAGTGGCAATCTGAGCATTAAAAAAAAAAAAAAAAAAATACAGAATTTAAATTTGGATACCAGCCAAATTTGTGTACGTGTTTATTTGTTGATTTTTAGTAATTAAGTAACAGTGTTGCGCAACTTTGTTCCGTGATTCGAAATTCTCAAGATTCTAGCTGCAGAAATCGCTGCGAAGCCTTAAGCTATTGGATGCTGTTACAATGCAGTAATGAGCTATCATAACCGCCTAGATTAACAACTGAATAGACTGTTTAACGGTGGAAAAATGAAGCCGTTTCCTGATCGTTGGGTGGAGGAAAAGTATGGATTGAAAAGTATATATATATATATATATATATATATATATATATATATATATATATATATATATATATATATATATATATATATATGTGTGTGTGTGTGCATTTAGAAATTGCTTTGTAAAAAACCTGAAAATTTGGTGAGTTAGGTATGAAAAAGATCACTTGATGAAATGACGATTGTCATTACATTATGTTATTTCATTAAGTAATTTTTTTCGTACCTAACTCACCAAATTTCAAGATTTCGTAAAAGGTAGTTTCTAAATGCACTGGGCTAGAAGATTGTAACATAGAGAGTATAGAGAATGATCCTTACTAGGACTTCCACTTTAAAAAAACTAATTAATATCCTAAGTAAGCACAATTCAATACAGTTAAAAGACAAGAAATGGGCATTTCTTCAATATCAAAGTGCATAGCTTAAGTGCGTATGGCTCCTAGCTAATAAATACATAGTTCCAGCTTTCAATAACAGGTTTGTATGGTTAATGAGTTCCATATAAAATAGAGTCCTTACTCTAAAGTCAGTTACCACTGCACACCATTGCCAGATATGAAATTGAAATGGATCCTGCGATATACGTTATTTGGTGAGGTATTTAATCGTTTGGCAATACTTTCGATTGGCATAAGACCAATCACAGTACACTTTTATGAACAAATTCGAATTATCACAACGAAACAGAATGCCTATTTTATTTTTCAAAGGTCGTAGAAGTTAACCGTTACGTCGCCATGCATAAGTTCCAAAAGTGACAAATTTATGGATTTAGGAATCTGGCTTCACTCACGTTTACAAGCAAGATAGCGTATTGTTTGTAATCAACATTGATCTCTAACTGCAACTTCTGGATAGCGCATGTTTGATTATTGACTCGCAGTCACAAAAAGGGTTAACATTCACCATAGAGATCTATATTAACAACTACCCTTAAAATAGTTAGAGTGGGTTGGTAACCATAGGCAACATATTACGTAGCATAGACGGAGGAAAGTATTCAATTGGCTTCATCTACTTGCAGAGCAGAAACCGCTTATAAACTATACAGAAATTGTAGTTAGGGAAACAAACATTTCACTCTAATATGTTATTGTCGAGCTGTTTCTATCATATCACTTAACAGGAGGGCAACCAGAAAATTTCTGTGGGAGGGGTTTTCAATCAAACCCTAAGTTTGCCTCTGAATTTCTCTGGATAAAAAACAACCTCCATCCAGAACTTTCTCATGCCATATTTGTCACATGTCATCAATATTTTGGCAGTTTTTTAATTTATCACTTACATACGGCACAATATTAAAATGGATTTTTGTCCAGTTTTCGAGTTATACCAAACAACCAAACACTGGACTACATTTTATCGAGATCTCTTATTATCCATATGTTTTAAATTCTAAATTGATATAAAACAATTTTCGTTTATTTAAATTCAACTAGAGAAGGATATAGTATTTTAGGTAAACTGACAAACATCTATATCTGATTGATTTTATTATATTTTTATGCCGCTTCAAATATGAGTGCATGCACAGTACGTAAAAAAAAAAAAAAAAAAATCTGAACGGTGGCTATATCTTCAGTTCTAATTATCGTAGAATCTTGCGGTTTGCACCAAAATGTTTTGTTTACGATTTTCTATACGTCTGCTAAAAAAAAAATTTTTAGGGGGCTGTATACTAAGTAAATTTCATTCTATCTATAAAAATTTCAATACAAACTCCTATTTTTTTTATGTTTTCTTTCGATTTAGAATATTTTGTTTACCCTAAATACTAAATTTCGCTTCATATGGTGAGAAACACGTCACTATGAGCCAAAATGTTTTGGCCGATCTTGAAGGAAATTTCTTTAAATCGGGGAAGATGCAAACATTTTATGTGCTTCAAGATATAATCTATTATATGGTCCTTAAAGTGAGTTTTTTTTTTTTTTTTTAATTTTTTTTTTTTATTAACATTTTTGCTAAAATATTGGGAACCAAGAGTCAAAATGGAATGAAAAAAATTCTGGAGGGGTTTTTGACCATGATAATTCTAGTAGAGGGGGGGGGGGGGGGGTGAATGTTCCTATTTTAAAAAATTTAAAACTTGTTTTATTAATTAATAATTAATTATTAAAAAATTGTTTAGTACAAAAGTTGCTGGTAATTTATATTTGGCCTTTTATAAAATATCGTTTGAAACAAAAATTGCTCAAATTTATTAACTGTTTAAGAATTTATGGCTAAAAAAACAAATTTTCTTTTTAACATTAAATATCCCTTTTTTTTTACATCATTTAAATTGCTAACCACTCATTGGAATATTATGAAATTTTGTATTTAGACATTCTTTTGTATTCTAAATCTAAATATGGTATAATATTACGGGGTTGCCTTTGAACTTTTTAAAGTTTGGTTTAGTTTTAATATGTAGATGACCCCCTACGATAATATATATATATATATATATATATATATATTCAATTAATAAAGACCTTCCTCGATTTACAACAGCACTTGACTTTTGTTATTTCATCAATGAGAATGCAATATATAGACATCGCATGGTTCAGATTTTTTTTCATACTGTACCATCGAAACACCATAGTTATACATATGAAAAACGGAAACATCCAATTTTTAAATATTTTTTTAAACCACATTTTATATTAGTTTAAAAATAATGCATAATGATTTTTTTTTTGATGCTATGAGATTTACAAATCCGTTATTTATTTGAAATTTCTTGAATGTAATAGCTGCTTTAGTGCGATATGATTGTCAAACTCTGCTTGAATTACGGTGAAAATATTTACCCCCCCCCCCCCACCCCTAGTGCGTATGTCACTGTATCAAAATATAAGAAAGTTCGAAGTCTATAGACGCCAATACTTTATTCTCCCAACATGAATTCACAAAAGCCTTATTGAGTAATAAATTAATAACGCTCCTCCATTTTAATCGTAATCGTATCATATCGATCGATACATGTCGTCATGCTACATCGAAAATATGCAACTTGCTATTCTTTTCCCCCTATTTCAAGTTTAATAAAATGGAAAGGAAAGCATTATTTTTTTTGTTATACGATGTTAAAAATGACTTCGTGAGTTAGCTTATTGACAACTTTATTAATTTTTTTAACAGATGTTGCCCTGTTTGCTCCTTTCTCTTGAAATCGACGATAGTTTATTTAAAGTGTTAATCAGGTTACATTTTTACAACTAATGTAGAAAATTTCATTCAGAAATTTTGTAAGTTTTAATACGGTTTCTTCTTTTGCTTTGCCGTTTTATTTTTAATCTAGATAAATAACATTTATAAAAAACGCATTATTTTTGCATATGATCGTATTGTTACGCATTGCTTCTGTATGCAGTTGTAAATAGTTAATATTTTTCACTTTTAAGTTCTATTTTGTAAAATTTATTAGTTAAGAGCGATAATATATACGTGGAAATATTGACAACATGCAAGTTAATTAATAAATTTCGCGATTATCGTTTTCTCAGGATTTTTCGGGAAAGTTCGCACGCGAGCATATAAAAAACACCAGAAAATGGAATTTTGAGTGCTGTTTTGAAAGGAGTCCAGCTCTTGCTTTTATGTTATGGTGTCGTGGTATCATTGTATCCAAAGTTGTACACACTTAAGCTTTTGTTAAAGCTTGATAGAAAGTTTGCTATTATTTAGAGAGGTTTTGTTAAAGCTTGATAGAGAGTTTACCATAGTTTAGAGAGGTTTGGGAGAACCTTTTGAAGCGAAGAATAAATTATAGTTTTCTATTTTGTAAAAAGCTGTGCTATTATTTCCTCTGAAAAAATTCGTAACAATATGTTAAATCTATTTTCAGTATATTGGAGTTTTTATTAATATGACTTCGAATAAGTTTTCTAAGTAAATTTACCTAAAAGTCCATTTCTAAAAGTATACAATTTGAAGATCTGAAGTAGCTGCTTCCTATAACAACATGGTGAAAAAAAGTATTTTTTTTTTAATCATTCATATTAACATCGATTTTTTTTTTGGGTATGTTTGTATCGGGCAATACTTCATAGAGCTAATTAACCCACTTGTCGTCATCCTATCGACCTTAAACTTGACGCATGGACTCTTTCTTTGTCTATGATATTGTATTCTATCAAATTATGGAGACTAAAAATTCGCTGTTAAGCATGATTTTATTCTAGTACGTCAAATCCAGTTAGCAAGCCATATTGAAGCAAGTGCAATTTGGTGTTATTTATTGAATGGAACCTTCTTGTGTTAAGGATAACGACATATGATAAAAATAAAACCATGTCATTTTGATGTTCCAAAATCCTTTATGCCAACTTCTATTTTCTTTGTTGCTGACAGTATCTTTGGAGAGTTTCTTAAGCCATTTGCCGTCATACAATTGATCTGAAACTTGGCCGATAAACTCATAAACGATGACAATGCAAGCCTAGCAAGTTCCAAAAGGGGGTTAGTCAGTGGCACAAAAATCAATGATTTTCTTTGTAGTGGTCAAACATTATGACAATTTTATCATTTAGAGTTCAAAATCGTTAAATCAGTCACCAACCAAATGGTATAGTGGTTGGCGTGCTAGCTTCTAGACCGTGAGGTTGCGGGCTCCGAGTCCCGTGTTAGGCATGGGTGTTTGTAAATGTATGTTGGCTTGTCAAATGACGAATGTTTCGGCGCATTTTAGCCCTCGTGTTGCTGACGGCGGAAGATAATCTGAAAACAACCAACCGTTAAATCAGTTGTAATTGCATACACAAAATTCATAATAAAAACTGTTTTTATGAGTTCATTTTTTGATGAAAATGTTGATTGTCATATAAAGATTAATTATTTAAAAAAAAATCATCTTTTGAATTGTGTACCTGCTCACAGGTATTTATACATTTCTATTATCATTTGGATCATCTAAGCTTCCAAGTGATTTATTGCCAGTGTATTTTATACAAGCAGTAATACTATTAAGTTAAAAAACTGAATGTGATGGGGGGGGGGGAGGGGGGGGGGAGGAGAGTAGGTTTTTAAATAGAATTAACATAAATATCGATAGTTTTACTATGACTGTTTTCAAGATCCTTATGTCAGAAATATTCATAATAACAAGGTAAAATATTTTTTTTATTTTAACTTTATTATTAACCTATAATCAAATGCCTATAATAGCTATAACTAATGTACAAAATACTACTTAACGCTTTTCGAATTACCATCTACTAATTTAATAAAATAAATCGAATTGAATTCTGAATTCATAGTTTTTTAAAGTAATATTAGAACTTTTATTTAAATCACATACGTAATGGTTTTCGTTTGAAATCAAAGTAATATTGACGTTAAGAATCTTCAAAAATACTCTAAATAATTCAAAATACGATTTCTGTCACGAAATTGAGTTTTGCATTTAAATTTCCGAAGCAAGTTAGTTCCAACACAATCTTCTACAGTCTATTAAAAGTGAAGCAATTTTTGAGACTTAAAAGCTAGTGTTTTACACTCCCATTACGACTAGTCAATGAAGGTAATTAGCTTTTCAAAAACTGCAACAAGCCATCTATCAATATCAAGCTGTAGATGACTGGGACACCATATGGCACGGTTACAACTACACACGGACCAAACATAATTATTCCGGTCTTTTTTCCCCTCTGACCGTTTCTAAAATTCCCTTTTCCCCTCGACTTAAAAAAAAAATCTCCCTCATCACCCGCATATTCAAACGCAGATGTTTAAAGTATGGGAACATAGTAACGGGGGCGGGAGAATTTTAGTTTGGAATTAAAAAAGAATGTGGTCGCCATTTTCATTAACTGCGTAGTTCGCTGAAGAGGATTTTAATTAATCTTCCTACTTCTTCCATCTGGCAACGGAAAGACATTCATTAGTTGCGCGTTCTGATTGGCTCTTTTGATTCAAACAATGGGGGACACAAGAGGAATGGCCGTTTCTTGGGTATTTTTGATTGCCTATAGTAAAAGGAAATGGTTTAGTTAGAATGGCCATTACCGGGATCGGAAAAGCGCGGGGACCACTTATAAAAAGAAAGGTACTGAAATTAAAAGAAAGCGCATTCATTTGTGATTGTCTTTAGTGCATTGGTAATTGTTAAAAACTTATTATATGTCAGAAATCTAATGTGTATTATTTTCTGTAATAACTTCGTTCACAAAAACTTAGTAAAGAAAGAATAAAAGATTTTATTATTGTGACTAATTAAAAAAAAAAAAAAAAAAAAAAAAAAAAAAAAGATTAAAATTTTCTCTTATTAATAAGCATTTCTATAACTCAGCCAAATTAATATTCTAGACATTTTTAGTACAGTAATTAGAAATTGTGTGAAAAAAAGGACCCCGCAAAAGTGTCTGGATACATTTAGTTTGTGATATATTTTAGTTTGTGTTATACCTCAAAAAGAATAAACATTTTGGCAAATTCATAGCGATAAATTATCGTCGAAAATAAAAATTCTAATAAATTATCGTCGACTTTTAATGTTTTCTTTTAATTAATCCATTACAATAACTTTTGCTCTAGTAAGCACTATTGTGTTCCAAATAACACTAACTTGTATTATAACCCTTTTTTTTTTTTTAAACCACAGGAATATTTTTTTAAAGTTTCCATTAGAAGAATGCTTCTAAAAATCAATTAACATTTTATGACATTATCATGAAAATAAGCCTCTTTGAAATTTAACACTTTCATATAACATGCGCATATTAATTCTGAACAAGGTTTTAAATTAAATAATATAACCCATAAAAAAGTTATTCATTAACAAAGCACCGTTTATGTTGCCAGCGTGTGCTTGGTGTTTGCATCTAACTTTAAAAATTCAAAACATTTCTATCAGCAAAATATGCAGTAAACTACTTCTCAAAATTTATTCATCAAAAATAAATGTGAATTTATGCATTTGCATCTTTTATTTGTTCTGATTAAAACAATTTTACTATTCATTTATTAAAACAAATTTGGCAACAGGAAAGAGTTTTTTCAATGATCGACTAAATACCATTTCAGCGTGATTGGATGACGGCAAGTTGGTTTATTAGTATTCCGTAAAAGCGACCTTTTAGGAACAGGTAAGCCCCAAAATTTGATAGAATGCATTGTCATTGACATCGTATCTATTTGCCACGTTTCAGCCCGATTGGATGACGGCAAGGGGGCTAATTAAGCCTCCGTAGATTTGCGCGCCATCGACATACATACTCACACACAAACATACAAAATTCAAGTTAATATAAAGGATAAAGGATTTTAAAGAAGTGAACTCGCCATTTGCAAAAGTCATTGAAAATTGACTTTTTCGAGCAGTAAACAGCACATAATTTATTTCAAAGAACTCCATTTCGTTCAATTTTGAAAACGCATGTTGAACCACATACATTGCCAAATTAAACTAAATTAATTTACTGAGTATTACTAATCTAAACTAACAGTAAGAAACCTGCCATGTTTCTCAAAAGAGATTACTTGGTTCCGATAAAAAAAAAAATCGACCTTTCCAAATAATCCAATACCCACCAGGCATTCTAAAAAAAGAATACAACACGGTAAAAAAAAAAGCTGATTTTTGAACCAACAATGTGTATAACTTTCTACAACTGTCTTAGATTGTGCATCGATCCATGTCAAAATTCCTTTTCTTCCACGCTTCTTCCTCTTTTTTCATTTGTCGACATATTTCCCCTTGATTCTATGTCATCATATCAGAGCTGTCACTGAATTGTTGTCGCCTTTCTTAGAGATTTTCTTGGCCACGTATTTCTTTTTTTTTTATTATTATTATTATCCGTCCATTGCCCGGTGATTTGATTTCAGAGTGCTCAACAAGGGACATTCCATACAAAGTGTGGATACGAGATGCTGCTATTGATATGTAACTGCAACTTCTGGGTCAGCCCCATAAGCGGTTTCTGCAACGCAACCAGAAACCAATTGAATTGTTGCCACATGGTTCCCCACCATTCCGTGTGATAGGTTGCCCATGGATACAAACAAGATACTAACCCGTTTCGGGAAGAGTTTCTATTATAGATCTCTGTGTTGATCCTTATGCCTTCTGGGCAATAACCATACATAATTCAGAAGTTACAGGTACACATCAGTGGATGTTACTGAGATTGTTGGAGTTTGGTTTCTTTTGTTTCTGTCTGGATGATCGTGATCCCCCAGAAAGAAAAAAATCTAAGGTGTTTATTGTGCAGAGCCACTCCTGTGGCCACTCGCGCCACAGTAAATACGCCAGGGCTGGCCACTTTTGTGGC
This sequence comes from Linyphia triangularis, assembly GCA_963978545.1. Lineage (NCBI taxonomy): Eukaryota > Metazoa > Arthropoda > Arachnida > Araneae > Linyphiidae > Linyphia > Linyphia triangularis. Next base: position 86,623,509 of record OZ021726.1, read on the forward strand.
TCAGTAAAATAAGATACATATGATTGTATGTATCTTTTTGAGTCTGAGCGCCATAAGCCACAGACGCAACCTCTATCCACAGTAGTGGAGCATTATAATAAACTGCATAAGATTGCATGTTTCGTTTAGGGCAATGTTTCCTTATAATACAGATCCACTCGAGTGACAAACGCGCGCCACCGCTTCAGTCGCTCAGACAAGCCACTCGAAGTGAAATATGCAATCCTATGAAGCTTATTATCCTGGGCCACTGCTGTGGCTAGAGGTTGCGTCTGTCGCTTGTGGCGTTCAGACATTAAGCTAAATATGCAATCCTATGGAGCTTATTATCCTGGGCCAATGCTGTGGTTAAAAGTTGCGTCTGTCGCTTGTGGTGATCAGACACTAAGCGAAACATGCAATCCTATGGAGCTTATTATCCTGGGCCACTGCTGTGGCTAAAAGTTGCGTCTGTCGCTTGGGGCTTTCAGACACTAAGCTAAACGTGCAATCCTATGGAGCTTATTATACTGAGTCACAGAAGTGACCAAAAGCGGTGGCGCACGTTCGCTGCTCGAGTGGCTCTGTATAATAAGGACCTTAGAGTGACTTGTCTGAGCGACTGAAGCGGTGGCGTGAGGTTCGCTACTCGACTGATTCTGTATAATAAGGACCTTAGAGTGACTTGTCTGAGCGACTGAAGCGGTGGCGAGCTTTCGCAACGCGAGTAGCTCTGTATAATAAGGACCTTAGAGTGACTTGTCTGAGCAACTGAAGCGGTGGCGTGAGGTTCGCTACTCGACTGATTCTGTATAATAAGGACCTTAGAGTGACTTGTCTGAGCGACTGAAGCGGTGGCGTGAGGTTCGCTACTCGACTGATTCTGTATAATAAGGACCTTAGAGTGACTTGTCTGAGCGACTGAAGCGGTGGCGTGAGGTTTGCTACTCGACTGATTCTGTATAATAAGGACCTTAGAGTGACTTGTCTGAGCGACTGAAGCGGTGGCGTGAGGTTCGCTACTCGACTGATTCTGTATAATAAGGACCTTAGAGTGACTTGTCTGAGCGACTGAAGCGGTGGCGTGAGGTTCGCTACTCGACTGATTCTGTATAATAAGGACCTTAGAGTGACTTGTCTGAGCGACTGAAGAGGTGGCGTGAGGTTCGCTACTCGACTGATTCTGTATAATAAGGACCTTAGAGTGACTTGTCTGAGCAACTGAAGCGGTGGCGTGAGGTTCGCTACTCGACTGATTCTGTATAATAAGGACCTTAGAGTGACTTGTCTGAGCGACTGAAGCGGTGGCGTGAGGTTCGCTACTCGACTGATTCTGTATAATTAGGACCTTAGAGTGACTTGTCTGAGCGACTGAAGCGGTGGCGTGAGGTTCGCTACTCGACTGATTCTGTATAATAAGGACCTTAGAGTGACTTGTCTGAGAGACTAAAGCGGTGGCGTGAGGTTCGCTACTCGACTGATTCTGTATAATAAGGACCTTAGAGTGACTTGTCTGAGCGACTGAAGCGGTGGCGTGAGGTTCGCTACTCGACTGATTCTGTATAATAAGGACCTTAGAGTGACTTGTCTGAGCGACTGAAGCGGTGGCGTGAGGTTCGCTACTCGACTGATTCTGTATAATAAGGACCTTAGAGTGACTTGTCTGAGAGACTGAAGCGGTGGCGTGAGGTTCGCTACTCGACTGATTCTGTATAATAAGGACCTTAGAGTGACTTGTCTGAGCGACTGAAGCGGTGGCGTGAGGTTCGCTACTCGACTGATTCTGTATAATAAGGACCTTAGAGTGACTTGTCTGAGCGACTGAAGCGGTGGCGTGAGGTTCGCTACTCGACTGATTCTGTATAATAAGGACCTTAGAGTGACTTGTCTGAGCGATTGAAGCGGTGGCGCGCGTTCGCCACGCGAGTGGCTCTGTATAATAAGACCCTGACGGCAATGTTGGTAACAATCCTCTCGATTCAGAGAGGCAAAGCAATTGAGGGGCTCTTGAGTTCAAATATCTGCTTCGGGTCTTTGTAATATCTGTTGTCAACAATGAGTCACCTGACGTCGACAAGATATTCTTGTCGGACTGCCTGATGGATGTTTCTTCATGTTTGATCTTTTTCGGGAGACAAATGTTGGGCAGTTTCTCTGGGAATACCTCCCGGAAGACGTGCGAAAAACCCCAGTGCTGCAACTAACTAATGTTGTCGGTTATACAGTGCTTAACGTAAAGCATCTAATAAACTAGTAAAAAGTATGCCCAAGTGTAACATGATAGCTTGATATCCAGTAATATTTTAATTCCTTTTACTCAGCAGGTCCTTAACAAAGGACCGACAAAGCCACGCATTAAGTCTATATATCACTGCCATTGCGTATTCTCATGTATACTTATTTCAAAGGAAGAAAAAAAAAATTCAGATTATTTGTATTTTTATAGGTTACTAAGCTCAATCAACATAATACAGATGTATTTATACTGTCTGTCAACGTTACGCATAACATAATAGAACGAAGAACTATCCTACAAAGACGTATACCTGATAAAATACGCAATTTGAACGTCTTAAAGGGGGGGGGGGGTTATAGGACACCAAAAATGAAAAAATTCAAATTTGAAAGTGACTGTTCTGAATTTTTTTTGGATAGGTGTATTTTAATTGTTTAGTTGAATAATTTTTTTATATTAAAATAGCACATATTATTTTTTAATTTAAATTTGCGTAAAATATTTGAACTATTTCATTTTTGCTTTAAGTCTAAACCCTTATAGTTCAATTTACAATTTCTTCTATACTAAATTAGTCATAAAAAAGCATAGAATAAATTTTTTTTTTTTTAACTTTTTCGAATTAAAAAAAGATTCTGATAGTCTCCTGACAGACAGACAGTTGTGAGCCCTTCAGGCCGATGCAATAACCAACGAACAGACATAACTATACTGTTTACAAAGCAAATATTACTCATTGTGCAACAGACTCCACTAGAGTAACCAAGAGCTGAGCAACTATAAAAAAAGCTCTAAATCTCCAACTGACTCAAATTCTACTCCCGGAAGTTTTTATATCCTCGCGAGGGAACTTTCTCGAAAGATCCAGAGCAATTGATCAGTCGACCAACATGCGTACACTGTTGAAAATTTTGTTCCGCTTTACACCAAAAATTGATTCCCATTTAGCTGCAACCAACATTTGTTGCTAAGTTTCACGATTTAATGGTTCCTACGATCCAAGGTAGTACCATTAAATCGGGAAAATAAGCACCAAATGTTGGTTGCGGCTAAATGGGAACCAATTTTTGGTGTAAGGCGAATCCAAGTTTTTAACAGTGTCAAATAATTGCGAAATTTCTTGATAAAATCCTTGCGGTTTCCAACACTGTCAGCCTGAATTATCACTGTAATAATACATAAGAAAATAGAACTTTAAAAAGAAATGTGTACGCTATTTACAATTATATACAGAAAATTGGAAAAAATGTACACGTTTATAGAAACATATACGGAAAAATTGCGTAACAATACTTTGCTTTATAGTTAAATTGGTTGGTTGCATTCAGATTATCTGGCGCCGTCAGCAACACGAGGGCTATAATGCCCCGAAACATTCGTCATTAGACAAGCCAATATACATTTACAAACACCCATGCCTAACACGGGACTCGGAACCCGCAACGTCGCGGTCTAGAAGCGAGCACGCTAACCACACTATACCGTTTGGTCGGAATAGTTAAATTGAATTTGAACAATAAGTTATATAAAAATTTTCCACAGTTATAAAAATTGCTTAACTATATTTTATATTATAATTTAGATTTAATTTGTACATAAAGTTATATAAGATTTGTCACAGTTAGTTGCTCTGACGAAAAATCCACCCTAGCTGTAACCTCTTCACGGAAAATTTCTCAAACTTGGTAATTCTGAGAAAGACAATTGAACACAGTTACAAAAAATTACATTGTCACAGTTATAGAAATTGCTTAACTATATTTTATATTATAATTTAGATTTAATTTGTACATAAAGTTATAAAAGATTTGTCACAGTTAGTTGCTCTGCCGAAAAATCCACCCTAGCTGTAACCTCTTCACGGAAAATTTCTCAAACTTGGTAATTCTGAGAAAGACAATTGAACACAGTTAAAAAAAATTACATTGTCACAGTTATAGAAATTGCTTAACTATATTTTATATTATAATTTAGATTCAATTTGTACATAAAGTTATATAAGATTTGTCACAGTTAGTTGCTCTGCCGAAAAATCCACCCTAGCTGTAACCTCTTCACGGAAAATTTCTCAAACTTGGTAATTCTGAGAAAGACAATTGAACACAGTTAAAAAAAATTACATTGTCACAGTTATAGAAATTGCTTAACTATATTTTATATTATAATTTAGATTCAATTTGTACATAAAGTTATATAAGATTTGTCACAGTTAGTTGCTCTGCCGAAAAATCCACCCTAGCTGTAACCTCTTCACGGAAAATTTCTCAAACTTGGTAATTCTGAGAAAGACAATTGAAGTCCAAGAAACAGGCGAAATAGTCCTCCTGGGACCTGGTCCAATCTTCAACCCCCATGTCCCAAAGTCCCAAACCTCCCCTCCCCTCATCCACATCCAAGGAAATAAGTGTCCATCCAAAGAACCATAGCAAAGCTTAGCCATTCTAAAAGAAGAAAAAAAGTATAAAAAGTGCCGACGCCTTTTGAATGACGAAGCCCCCTCAATGTAAAAGAATAAAGTATATAAATGAGCCCACACAGTAGCTGTCAAGGCTAAAGTATCACCCGAGAACAATTTATCCTCTTGAAAAGACGGTGCCTATGAAACAAAGTTGACAAATTTCAGAGCTTATCTCCCTTCCTATATATAAGATGCCGAGTCTCTACGGTTGGGGATGAACAAAAAAAAAAGAACAAGAGAGCGGGAAATTGTAAAGCCAAGGGGAAGTGACGTTTTGTTTAGTTTTCCATGACGGAAAATGTCACGGCTCGAAAAAATGCTGCGAGGCGATATTTGTCTGTGTGTTGAAGTTGGGGTGGTTAAGTTTTAGCGTGGTGGTTTGGGAGCTGTTTTTTAAGAAGATTGACTGAATGGCGTGGTGTGTTTGTATGAGGGATTAGTTTGTTAAAAGAAGTTTTTTTTGGGGGGGTGATGGGATTTGGCCTTTTAAATGCGACTGAAAAAAATTATATTAAAAGAGGAAATATTGTTAATCTTTTTTCGGGAACTGCAGTGATATTTAAACTTTGATACATACTTGAGAATTTTGCGGCAAATCACAGCTCAGTTATTTATCGCCATTTCTTAACTTGGTGAAGAATATAAATAAAATTGTACTAGTGCAAAGACATGTTTATGTCATCGATATAGATAGAGAACAGACTGCTTAACGTTGGAAAAATGAAACCGTTGCCACATAGGTGGGTGGACGAAAAATATGGTAATGCCGTTGATTAAAAAAAAAATCTTGTGTTGTACACAGCAAAACTGTCAATAGTGGACCATTGTTAATAATGTGCAAAATAATATCTAATCTAGCACTTTACAAGGTTTACCACATTACCACACAGTCCACCCAACATCATCAACCTACCGGCGCTTTTCTCCCCCCCCCCCCCTGCATTGCCATCGGAGCATCCATTTGTTTATCTCTATCGATGTTTCCTCTTAGTACATATATCGATGATTTCAACTCAATATTTATTTACCAACTGATAGGGTTAAATGATAAGGTAGACTCTTAACAAAACTAAGCCTCATAGAAATACTTAACTATCTCAAACTATATTGCCGGACAGGCCTACTAGATCCATCCCATTCGGTAATAGGGTGATCGCCTACCTTTGCTCCCGTATAGTTCGCTCCTATATCTCCTATGGCAATAATGGTTCAACTTTCCAACGGCATTGATGGTTTTTTCTGCTCCAATCCATTAGTAATACATTGACCATTGGTTGGAACGTCGTTTTTGAGAAATTTTGTCACTGAAACCGTTTGTGTGAATGTTTTTTTTCTTTTCTTTTTTCTTTTCCCTTAAATTCTTTATGTTAAAAACAAAACAAAACATTTTATTAAACCTAAATTTCGAATTTCATTGGCATTCGTTGATTGTAAATGTCCTTTCATACGCGAATAAAATTACTTTATAACATTGCATATCTTTTACTATGAGCCGACCAAACGGTATAGTGGTTAGCGTGCTAGCCCCCTAGAACGCGAGGTTGCGGGTTCCGAGTCCCGTGTTAGGCATGGGTGCTTGTAAATGTATGTTGGCTTGTCTAATGACGAATGTTTCGGCGCATTATAGCCGTTGTGTTGCTGACGGCGCCAGATAATCTGAAAACAACCTTTTACTATGACATCATACATTCATGACCCAGAGGTAGCGTAACTCTTGGCTATCGCGAATTAAAATCGTGAAATGGAAATAAATTTAAATTATCGTTTTGATGGTAAAGTACACAATGTCGTATATTTTTTGCCCCCCGTCCGAAACAATTTTTCTTACCATTTTAGATATTAATTGAAAATAAAGTTTTCTTAACAAGCACAATTTGTGAAGCAGTACACTGCGATGCAAAGGTTTAGACAATGAACAAATTCACACAAATTTCAAAATATTTTTTAACCAATTTTCGTAATAAGGCTTCAGTATAATGTGCAATGCATACTTCCACAATATTTATAATTATAAAAGTTAATTGTGCATATTGCAAGAGTTATTAATTGGTAACAATACAAATTAACATTGTCTCAAAAGTTTAGACAAAAATAAAATGAAATTAAAATAAACATGATTCAAAGGTTTATTGTGGATCCATTCTTGTTGATTAGTTCATAAGTATGAATCTCTATCAAATAAACTAAATTTTGCATGGTTTGGATTTCGATTGTGTACCATATATCCTCTATAGATCTCTTGGGTTCATTTATAGAAGATTATTGTCTAAAATTGCTGTAAACTTAGAGACACATGATGCTCTAAAGATTCTTTTCTATATTATTAACAGGGCTATACGTGCCGACCAAACGGTATAGTGGTTAGCTTCTAGACCGCGAAGTTGCGGGTTCGAGTCCCGTGTTAGGCATGGGTGTTTTTAAATGTATGTTGGCTTGTCTAATGACGAATGCTTCGGTGCATTATAGCCCTCGTGTTGCTGACGGCGCCAGATAATCTGAATACAACTAACCAACCAGGGCTATACGCTGGCCAGTCGAGAACTTTTAAATTCCGAGATTAAATCAGGCATTTTTATTGTCAACAGTGTGGATCGAAGCACTGTCTTGGTTGGTTGTTTTCAGATTATCTGGCGCCGTCAGCAAACACGTGGGCTATAATGCGGCGAAACATTCGTCATTAGACAAGCCAACATACATTTACAAACACCCATGCCTAACACGGGACTCTAATCCACAACCTCGCGGTCTAGAAGCTAGCACGCTAACCACTATACCGTTTGATCGGCGAAGCACTGTCTTGCTGAAATTTTTACGAAGGTCCACATTGAAGCGCAGCAAATGGCAGCAGGTTATCCTACAATGTCTTAGTGTAATACAGTGACGCGTGCACGACGTGTGTGTCCACGTCCTCACCCGGAGAAAGCATTGAAATGGCAACTTCACAAAATTTCTTCTGCACCGAAATGATTTAATTCCCCCCTCCCCTTTTTTTTTTATTAGTTTTTTTTTTTTTTTACTTCATCCTGTTCCAGAGAGGTGGTTCTCTCACATATGTACGCGGAGGCAGGTACTAGTTCACAAAGTCCTTCCTTTCCACTCCCAGCTGGGAGTTCAACAACCAACCAACCAATACAGTGACGTTTGGTGACCATTGGTAAAGAACAGATACACTTGTTCATTGTAGCAAAAGGCAGTCCAAACTTAGGCTTTTGTAACTCTACCATCACAATTCTAATTTTTAAAGACGAATGACATCAGTGTATAAACATTTGCATCGCAGTGTATACTAAACTTCAACTTAACTTGACATCACTAGACGGTAGATCGTCACAGTGCTCATAGGTATTTAATCCATTTTGGCGGCGTGAAAGCATAATATTCGCCAAACCACAACCCGGTAGAGAACAAAAGGCTACGAGGTTTGGCGAGAATTGTGTCTTCACTCCGCTAAAATGGATTAGCTGCCTATGAGCACGGTGAAGATCTATCGTCTAGTGATGTCAAGTTAAGTTGGAGTTTAGTATAGTAGGATGAAAAGTGTCACATAACTTTTTTTTTTAATTAGAATTTTTAACTAAGTTTTTAAAGCTACACGATTGCTTTGTGTACGTTATCACTCGTAAGTTTTAATGTTCAAGTTATAAAAAAAAGTGGCGCCAATAAGCCAGAGGTTAAAAGGAAGTCTCAGTAAAGATCATTCCCTATACTCGCTATGTCACAATCTTCAAGCCCAGTGCATTTAGAAACTACTTCGTAAAAAATCTTGAAATGTGGTGAGTAGGTACGAAAATGATCACTTCATGAAATGGCATAAATTAAAAAGTCGAAATTAGGATCTAATATAGTTTATTTTATGGTCGAAATCGCTACGTCAATGCATATGCAGTGGCACCACCTGGTTTTGTCTTTTGCTATTTTAATTTTCATTTGTAATAGATACACATTAAATAAAAACAGTTTATGTCATTTCATTAAGTGATCATTTCCATATCAACCCACCAAATGTCAAAAGTTTTCGACATCATAAGCTTATCGTAGTTTGAAATCAAGAAGCGTATTTGATTGTGATAAGCACTTCCTAAAGCCTAGTGGCCGACCAAACGGTGTAGTGGTTAGCGTGCTAGCTTCTAGACCGCGAGGTTGCGGGTTCCGAGTCCCGTGTTAGGCATGGGTGTTTGTAAATGTATGTTGGCTTGTCTGATGACGAATGTTTCGGCGCATTATAGCCCTCGTGATGCTGACGGCTCCAGATAATCTGAAAACAACCAACCAACCTAACGCCTAGTGGCAGAAGTAGACAGAAGGAGCCGTGTAAATTCATATAAAAGATTTCGAATTTATCTTTTAAATGTATTGAAAAGCACAAAAGGTTGAATTATAAAATTATATTATATGCACCCGTTAAAGCTCTTTTTTAAATCCGTTATATTAACTTACTTAGATATTTTATTTTTGTTTGTGTGTGTATGCTGCTGGAATATCCTTCGAAGGCTAATTAACTTACTTTAATCCAACCGTCCAATCGATCTGAAACTTAGCCGATAGACTCGTTGTAGATAACAATTCATTGTTGGTTGGTTGTTTTTCAAATTATCTGGCACCGTCAGCAACACGAGGGCTATAATGCGCCGAAACATTCGTCATTAGACAAGCCAACATACATTTACAAACACCCATGCCTAACCCGGGACTCGAATCATCACCTCGCGGTCTACAAACTAGCACGCTAACCACTATACCGTTTGGTCGGCTAACAATGAATGCATTGTAAAAAGTTTTGGGTCATATTTTTTTTTTTTTTCGTAGGAGTCAAGTTCTATGAAAATATGGATTTCATAATTGCTTAAATAAGTTTGCAATGCATATAAAGAATTTACTATCATAGTAATAAAAAATTGTAGGCTAATTTTTTAATCCCCTTAACAGTTCTAATGGGATTGTCCCCAATGATATTAAGCCGACCAAACGGTATAGTGGTTAGCGTGCTGGCTTCTAGACCGCGAGGTTGCGGGTTCGAGTCCCGTGTAGGCATGGGTGTTTGTAAATGTATGTTGGTTTGTTAAATAACGAAATGTTTCGGCGCATTATAGCCCTCGTGTTGCTGACGGCGCCAGATAATCTGAATACAACCAACCAACCCAATGATATTAAGTAAAGTTCCAACTTTGACAAAAAAAAAAAAAACTTTTAACAACTCTATTTCTGAACACAAAGGGCAAATCTAATTTCGACCTGATCCAATTTTCATAATTGAATCCTATATTCGACTTCTAATGCAACGAGATAAAAAAAAAAAAAATTCCAAGAGGCACTTTGCCAGCTGAAACGCACGCGGCTTTGTGTGTTTCGCTATGTCGTGGGATAATGGTCCTAGATTACAAAAGAATACGTTGCTATGGCTTTATGTTAGAAGACTTAATGGGTTTTCAAATAAGTGTTAAGTGAATCTGGAATACTTTTCAAGAGGTTAAGATATGTTTTACACCGTGTCAATTGTAGCTGGTATCAGTACAAGAGATTGGGAACAAGATATTGAGTTGCGAAATTAATAAAAGAAAAAAGAATAAATAATCGGCTTAAAGTCGATGTTACAGTTTACCCTGGGCTTTAAGTCCAAGACAGTTACAAAGGTTTTATTTTTTATTATTTTATTTTTTGAGTTTTATAAAGCATCGATACAACTGAACATCAGCATGCATCTCTTTTTAATACAAGCAGGCGCATGCGCACACAATGCCTTTCCTACGCATGCGCAAACACTAAGTGGAGACGGACACCGGACCACGCTTTTTACCAAAAACTAATACCCTTAGGCTTAAGGCCCAGAGTAACAAAACTGCTTTACTTATTTTGGTTGGTTGTTTTCAGATTATCTGGCTCCGTCAGCAACACGAGGACTATAATGCGCCGAAACATTCCTCATTAGACAAGCCAACATACATTTACAAACACCCATGCCTATCACGGGACTCGGAACTCGCAAACCTCGCGGTCTAGAAGCTAGCACGCTAACCACTACACCGTTTGGTCGGCTTACTTATTTTGATTGCAACAATTTTGGCTACAGGAAAAAGTATCAACAATGACCGGTTGAATGGGATTTATTAGCATTCTGTAGCGTGTGTAAAAGCGACCTTTTTAGTGAGAGTGACAGCCCTCAAAATTCGATAGAATGCATAGTCATCGACATTGAATCTATCTGCCAAGTTTCAGCCCGAATGGATTAAGGCAAGTGGATTAATTTGGCCTCCGAAGATTTTCCCGGCGGCGACATAAACACACGAGCGCAAACTCGAAGTTAATATAAAGGATTTAAAATGTGATATTCGCTATAAAAAAACCCGTCTAGACATTATATATGAAACAGATAATTTTATAAAAGTCTTAGATCAGTGGGACTGATGTAGGCGATACACACCAATTCGAGTCAAGAGCCTGTACCATACACAAGGACTTTAAATTCAACCATATTGTCTTTTGATGAAATAGATTCTTCAAGAAAGCAATTTCGAACTCATTATAGAAAGAATGTCTGTCCTCTTTAACTAATTTTTTTTTTTTTTTTTTTTTAGTTCACTTATCGACTTTTGAAGAACTTTTCCATTAGAGACGGTCTTTGATCGTCAAGAATTCAAAGCTTTTAATTCTAAAAAAAAGGAAAAGTAAATTTGAAAACATTTAAATTTTAATTTAACATAACGTAAGCGAATACATGAAACATTGTTAACTATACATAAAATCGGAGGGTATGTTTTCCACAGGCTAGTTTTCAGTTGTAGTTTTTGCCTGTACTAATGGTTTTAAGGAATAACATATTTCATCCCTTCAAACTTAAAATGGAGTGTGTTGATATTATAATCCATAAAAATTAAGTTTTTAATACAAATCCTTTATATGCATTGCTAATTTGTATATTCATTAACATCGCTCCGTTTCTATTGTCAGCGTGTGCTTGATGTTTGCGTCTAATTTTAAATATTATATAAAAATAAAAAATCTCTACCTGCAAAATATGCAACAAACTACTTTTCAAAATTTATTCATTAAAAATGAATGGGAATTTGCGCATTCACATTCTTTTATTTATTCCGATTAAAACAATTTTAATATTTATTTATTAAAAAGGAAAGAGTTTCTTCAGTGGTCGGTTGAATGCTAATTTAGCTCGATTGGATGACGACAAGTTGGTTTATAAGTATTCCGTAAAAGCGAACTTTTACTGACAATGACAGCCGTCAAAATTCGATAGAATGCATTGTAATAGATGTCGAATCTATCTATCAAGTTTGAATCCGATTGGATGAAGGGAAGGAGGTTAATTAGGCCTCCTCAAATGCTCCCTATCGACACACACATGCATAAACATTAAAGGTCGGAAATATCGATAAAAATAAATATCGATACTATATCGTTGCATAGAAAAAATATCGATATATTGATACATGATTTTTTTTTATTGTCAATTTTGCCAGAAACGAAGTTTTTCCTGGCAAATTTCTACTTTTCATGAATGCATGCCAAAATTGTTTTAATAAATAAATTACAAAAATTGTTTTAATATATAAATTACAAAAATTGTTTTAATAAATAAATTATATTGTTATAAATTATATCAACAGAAACGGCTCTTTGTTAATGACTATTAATAAATGATCTTATCTTTCCATTACATTATGTTTTCTTTTTGGTTAGGCCGACCAAACGGTATAGTGGTTAGCGTGCTAGCTTCTAGACCGCGAGGTTGCGGGTTCCGAGTCCCGTGTTGGCATGGGTGTTTGTAAATGTATGTTGGCTTGTCTAATGACGAATGTGTCGGCGCATTATAGCCCTCGTGCTGCTGACGGCGCCAGATAATCTGAAAGCAACCAACCAACCTTTTTGGTTAGGGTGCCATTTTATCTGCCTCTCAACCAAGTCCAAACTTCAGTTTTCAAGTTTTTGAAAAGGGAATAAAGAAAATCGAAAAAACACATTTAACTTCTACAAAACGATCATAAAAAAAACTAAAAATGTTTAAAAATATCGATATATCGGTGACTTGTATCGATATTTTTTTTTTTTAAATATCGATAAAAATATCGTCCTATCGATATATCGCCGACCTCTAATAAACATACACACAAAATCGAAGTTGATATAAAGGGTTTAAAAACGTAATACAAATACCTAGATCATGCCACTGTTTTCTTTGGTCTGTATCTAAAAGAATGCTAGTTGTTTCAAAATCGATACTAACACCAGAGCAAAAATTAGTACATTTAATTTGTTAAACCTATTAATAATAAATTGCTCTGTACACTGCAATCAATTGAAATCGATCAGGGGATAGGGTTAATAGCTTAAGGTATGAGCCAAGCTTTATATTTGAGGATAATTAATATTTATGAATAAAGTAAATAGTTGTTTACAAATTGAATGCCTACGCTTGAATACAAAACCACTATTTATGTATACATAGTTATTCAGAATTCCCTCCCGGGTTTCGAAGCGCCATAGTAAAAAAAAAAAAAAAAACTAAGACCATTACAGCAAATAAGAACATTTGAAAGAATACAGAAACAATTCAAGTTTTATTTACATAGCTTACAGGTGTTCTATGTGTGAACCCTTGGTCACACGGCATCAATGCGATAGTCCAGTTCCTACCACACTCGACGAAACCCGGATGGACATTCTGAATAACTCTGTATTTTAACAACAAATTCCTTAATCTAGAGTTACAACTCTTAGATTGCTGACCTTCATTTTTTCCAGGAATAAGATTTGCCCGAGGGAATGCAGTTGGTCAGTTTTGGCGATTTGTATTGAATACCTGAGAATTAGGGTTTAACACTTTACATCCCATGGAGTCAGCGTTGTGGGTTTCACAAAACCTCAGTGATTTTCCATTCATAAAAACTGGAAATGGACTCGCCCGACTCGTTCTCCTGTCTGCCACTCCTGGGATTCCTGTGGGGGGTCACTGTCGACCATTAAAAGATCATTACTATATGTCTACAACCTGCAATAGGGATGTGCGTTGGGTCATCTGCTTGATATGTCGGAGAATTTAGTTGGCGTCTTATCAATGAAACAAACGCCACCGCTAAGTACATGACAAGATTCGCATAGAAGAAAAATCCTTGACTATCTTACTCCATGTCCAAAGGGTGGGGCAGTTTGACATTGAGTATTTTAAATCCATGTCTCCCCTCTACATGCCCAACAATAGCCTATTGTTGAGGACCGTCACGCTTTAAACAACTACTGCAGGCTGGTTCCCCCTCACTTGGAAATATACGTTTACCCCTGCACCCGACCGAAAGGCGACTAGCTGGGAATTTCCCTACAAGGCGGTATAGGGCGGGTTGGGATTTAAAGTGATAACGTGCGGTGCGGCTTTCAAGTGTGTACCACACGCAATAAATATGGCGGGATTTCTAAAGATTTTTGGACCTAGAGTTTCTAAGGAAGGTTCCTTTTTGGCACCGAGATGCAGTTTTTCTGTTGTAATATTCGGCAGTTTAACACAATTTGTATGCTTCGAAACTTATATGTCTAGGAACATTTTAGAGGGGTAAGGGATTTTACAATTGTACCCTTAACCCAATTAAATGTTTTTGGGTGGATCAAAAGTTATTCAGTTAAATTGTAGTAGGTAGTATTTTTAGGCGGGACTTCCTTTGCGATTTGCTAAAGTACTTTTGTATCGAAATAAAGTTTTTTAAAAACCCTTACATGACAATTTTACTCATTCTAAGAAGCAGTTTCCAAATATATAAAGCCGACCAAACGGTATAGTGGTTAGCGTGCTGGCTTCTAGACCGCGAGGTTGCGGGTTCCGAGTCCCGTGTAGGCATGGGTGTTTGTAAATGTATGTTGGCTTCTTAAATGACGAAATGTTTCGGCGCATTATAGCCCTCGTGTTGCTGACGGCGCCAGATAATCTGAATACAACCAACCAACCAAATATATAAAATGTAGACTTCACAGACCTTGGCCCTGGCTATGCCGGTGGTTTGTGTTTTGTGGTGGAGATGAGCAGTACGCTTGTTCCAAACAACAACATCTTTAGTTTGCCTTATTCCTATTTTCTAGTTGGTTGGTTATTTTTCAGATTATCTGGCGCCGTCAGCAACATGAGGGCTATAATGCGCCGAAACATTCATCATTTGACAAGCCAACATACAGTTACAAACACCCATGCCTGAAACGGGACTCGGAACCCGCAACCTCGCGGTCTAGAAGCTAGCACTCTAATCACTATACCGTTTGGTTGGCTCCTATTTTCTAGAGTGTGCCCATCCGATGCTATAGAATGTTAGCGTTTTCGACTGAAGTGTTAACAAGGTGCGTTCCATAGTACAAGTTCCAGATTTTCATCGAATGAGTGAGTGTGCGTGTAGTTCTATACGAGTGCTTTTAATGGGTGTGCGTTTCGTCGGATGAATTAGCGCTTTATTTCTAAGTGTGGGTGGTGCAAATAATTATGTACGGCTTATGGATTTTCAATTCGACGAGCATGAATGAGCCTTCCATGGAGTTGGGTGAGTCGATATTCCTTTATCAGAGAGGAACAAGCGAACGTTCATAAAACTCAATAAGAAATTGATTAATTAATGTTAAGTATAACAGTTAGATTTTAATTATGATTGAATTTTAATAGTAAGTCAGATTTAGTTATTTTACCTTAAGATTCAATTGCCGTAATATCAAATTGGTGTTTAATAAATTGTGTTTGTTAGTTAAAGTGTTGTTCTCTATAAGATTTTAGTCCCACTTGGGTTATTGCATAATTGAGTTATTGCGTTTATTGAAGAAAGTATTTATTGCATGTCATTCTATGGTTATAGCATTATACGGTCATTTTATTGTTATTGCCTATTTATATTATTACAGATACAAGTTAATTTATCGTACTAATACTACTTTAAGCAAAATGCTGTCTTTGAACCTCTCAACGCTTGAAGGTAATAAATATAAAAAATGTTACTAAGTTTTACTTGAGTTATTTTTCTTGCTTCATGCCTCAATTAAAATAAAAAGCTGATCGCATAGCATAATTTATAATATCTTGTTAAGAGAAAAAATATACTTTTGTAAACTCAAAATGCTACGCCGACCAAACTGTATAGTGGTTTATAATGCTAGCTTCTAGACCGCGAGGTTGCGGGTTCCGAGTCCCGTGTTAGGCATGGGTGTTTGTAAATGTATGTTGGCTTGTCTAATGACGAATGTTTCGGCGCATTATAGCCCTCGTGTTGCTGACGGCGCCAGATAATCTGAAAACAACCAACTTATAAAATTTACGAGTATTTTGAGGAAAATACTTATAGGGGGTAGCGTATCAAGAACTGAAAGTTTCAAGTGCATACTTTTTTTTATTAACTTTTGGCTAAAATCTTAGTATAATGTTCTTAAAAATCCATATATATATATATATATATATATATATATATATATATATATATATATATATATATATATATATATATATATATATATATATATTGGAAAAATTCATATAATCATTGCTCCTATTTATGTTAGTTAGAACACCAAGTAGCTAAAACGTGATAAAAATTTTCTCGACCATTCTAAATTAAAATACAATTAACTTAAAATGAATTATTAGAAAAGGCCACCAAAAAGTGCAAATTTATTCATTTTATAAATGGCTGCGATTAATCAAGTTACTACAATTATAATTTTACAAAAGTTTTTTTTTTATTATTATTCCAGTTGTATTATTTTCCATCGATATTGACTGTGGTCGATTGTTTTCTTTTTCCTCTAAAGAAAGAATTTATTGTTTTTCAGCATCAAAAAAAGGAGAAAAAAAGACACAATAAAAGAATCCACTTCATCAAATAACATTCCTGAAGGGTTGGAAGATTCAAATATCTCAAACGATTTCACGGAAACGAACTGAGTTGTTTTGATGCTGTCTGGAAGCGTTTCATTTTCTGGAAGGTTCACTCGGTAGCGCGAGGGCAATTTTGTAGATTACAGGAGTAGGATTTCTTCATAAATCGTTACTTTCGAGTCGTCCATCAAATCCAAATGAACGATAAGAGTTCATTTTCTGCTATTATATTACCAATTCTGACTCAAATCAATGCCATTTAAAGTAAAAGAAAAGTGGGTACCTGAACTTGGTAGATTTTGTATTTGGAATAAATTTCAAAAATTGGCATCGTTAAAGTCGTGCAGAATATATGCCATTTCTTTTTAAAAAAAGAGATATTTTTGTTTTAGATTCAGTTAAGGTGATTTTGTAAACGGTGAAAAATTACTTCTTTATTGAAATGCAATATTTATTGATAAAGATTTATTGAATCACAAAATAAATATAAATGTTTGAGTCATATAATTTAAAATTGTAGCTTTTCCGTCTTTGTTGATAATGAAATCTAATAGACCTGGTGGCGGTTGCAAATTTTGATATATATGCAAGTTGTAATATGGAGACATTGTTCTAAACTGTGCTTAAATTGACTATAAATGAGTTCAAGTAATCGCAATTGCTATAAATTTATTTAACTTGCTAAATAAGGTGCTTCTTTAATGCTCTTGGGACCTATCAGTCTTTAACTTACAATGAGAAATTAAGCAGATGATTTTATTCCTCCCGCGCCATTTAGTATCTTCTTTCAAACCTGAGTCAAGCCGACCAAATGGTATAGTGGTTAGCATACTACCATCTAGACCGCGAGGTTGCGGGCTCGAGTCCCGTGTAAGGCATGGGTGTTTGTAAATGTATGTTGGCTTGTCAAATGACGAATGTTTCGGCGCATTATAGCCCTCGTGTTGCTGACGGCGCCAGATAATCTGAAAACAACCAACCAAACCTGATCCAAGCATCTGTATAGATAAATAACTGGATAGGCTGCTTAACGCTGGGAAAATGAAGCCATTGCCAGATCGTTGGGTGGAAGATAAATACGGATTAACAAGGTTAAAAAAAAAATCAAAATTCTTGGATTGTACAGAGCAGAACTGTCAATAGTAGACCTTAATTAATAATAACGTTCAAAAAAATATTTACTCTAGTACTTTACAAGGTTTCCTGAATTCCCACTCACTTATAGAAGTGACCTGTGATTGGATAATCCTCCACTCATCATCATCAACCAACCGACGCGTTTTTTCCCTCTTGCATTGCCATCGAAGGAGTCTATCCAGTTGTTTATCTATATCGATGGAGCAAAGTAGGCAATGGATATTAAGTCATCAATAACGAATAAATAATAATCGTGTGAACTTGGCTCAGTTTTCAAAGAAGAAAAGATTTGACATGAGAGGAATAGAATCGTCTGCTCACTTCTCAATGAAAGTTTTAGGATTGTTAAGGTCGCGAGACAAAAACGGGGATTTGTTATTCCGCAGGTTATCTTTAAAGCGGTCTTGAAATGTCGATGCACAATTAAAATTGAAATATTTTATTTATAAAAAATGACGGAGGGCAAAAATTTGTTTTTGACGTGTTTCTTTTTTTTAAATCGTGTCCCCCAACTCGTATTTAGAAAAATGTTGCCCATGAAAAAACATATATATATATATATATATATATATATATATATATATATATATATATATATATATATATATATATATAAAAAATTGAAATTATTTCGACCAATAGCCACGGTGTTATTGGAGTTTAAAGTTTTAACGCTATATTTGGGGGGGCCCGTACATAAATTGAAATGATAAAATATTGTCTTATCGTAATAAGAGCGAGCTTCTAGACTAGGTTTGATTATGGCAAACAAGTTGTTGTTTATCGCCTAAAACATTATAATTTTTTACTAGAAACTGCTTTGAAAATAAAATTACAAATTTTACAACACATAATAAACAGCAAATAAACTTATAAACAATTTTAATTAAGTAATTTTAAATCATAACATAATCAGAAAGCACCACTTTTTGTTAACATAAACAAAAATAAAAGGTAATAGAAATGAACAAAGTGAAAAGGATAAATAACTCAAATTCATCAAAAATTTTCAGCATTACAGGCTTAATATACTTGGCAGCGGATAAAATTCGATTAGGCAAATCTAATAGACTCGTCGATTTTTTTTTTATAGACCTTGCTTTTCAAAAATCCCCAAAGAAAGAAATCTAAAGGATTCAGATCTGGAGATCTAGGAGGCCATTCTACCGGACCTCCATAGCCTATAAAGTTGTCTTGAAACACATCGATATAGATAAACAACTGGATAGACTGCTTAACGCTGGGGAAATGAAGCCGTTGCCAGATGCAATTGGTGGGATAAAAAATACTGATTGCCGAGGATTGAAAATAAAATTTTGGGTTCTACACAGCAGAAATGTCAATTGTAGAACTTAATTAGAAATTATGTAAAAAAAAAATGTATACTCTAACACTTTACAAGGTTTTTCGCCTTCCCATCCAACTATAAAAGTGAACTGTGATTGGTTAATCTTCCCACCAGCTTCGCAATCCCCGGCGCGTTTTTCTCTTTTCATTGACAATGGAGCAGTCTATCCAGTTGTTTATCTATATCGATGTTGAAACATGTTGTGTAGTATTGTTCGGCAGGAAGCTGCTTGTGGGGTGGTGCATCATCCTGTTGAAACCACATCTTTTTAAGGTCTGAAGGTCTGCTAACACGACATGGTCATCCAGAAAGTCAGATAATGGTCCCTGTAACAGGTTCGCATACTTTTTACCTGTTAATGTATCAGCAAAAAAGAAAGGTTCTACTAACGCTTCCTTCCATATGCCACACCAAACATTAACGGACCATCGCAATTGACGCTTGTTTGGACGGATTACACGGGGATTTTGCAGGGACCAAAAATGTGTGTTTTGAGTATTTACTACCCCAGTTCTTAAAAATGTGCACTCATCAGAAAATAGAATGTTATTCACAAATGGTGAATCCAATTCTAGCTTGTTCATGATGAAATTGCAGAAATCAAACCGTCTATTTTTATCCCCGGGCAAAAACTCTTGCACCAATCGCGGTGCCATAAGGATGTGCACCGTGTCGGTTTAAGACTCTCCACACATGGGTTTTTGAGTATCCACATGCTTTACTAATGTCCTTAACACTGAATAAGGGAAAGCAACAGCATAGCCCAAAATACCACTCTTGAATTTCCGGATCGAGGACGTAAATAGTTTCTCACAAACGCTTTACAACAATTAAAAAATTTCAAATTTTTAGAAATTTACCATTGGAAATTAAGCATTTGGAAATTTATTTGCATATTGTCTTGCAGCCCCTCGCCCATTTCGATTACATAGTAATATTAGAGAATAATTTTTCAAACGCAATTGCTTTTTCTCTGTATTTCATTTTGTGTACATGCCCTTAAAATATGTTAATGACCACAGGTGTAAAGTGGTATAAGTCACTAAATTCCATTTTTCATATCTCCATGAATATTGGTCGTACAAATTTCGATTCTTTTTTGTTTGAAATGTTTTTTCATGGGTAACATTTTCCTAAATATGAGTTGAGGGAACTGGGGACCATATAAAAATTTACAATCCGTAATTTTTATACCAACCCCTTTCCGAACTTAAAAACTATTCAGTAAAAATATTTTAACGATTTAAAACATTTCTTCAATTGGGACTATACATCTAGGACCAACGGTGTCGAAAATAAAGGTCGGCCAGGTTATACGGGGATACGCTGTATATATATATATATATATATATATATATATATATATATATATATATATATATATATATATATATATATATATATATATATATTTAGCATACATTTTTAAATAGTTAATATATTTTAGCAATTTTTGTTTCAAACGATAGTTTATTAAAGGCCAAACATAAATAACACGCAACTTTTGCATTAACCAGTTTTTTAATAATTAATTATTAATTAATAAAACAAGTTTTAATTTTTTTTTAAATAAAAACTTGTATTTTTTTTTTTTTTTTTTTTTTTTTGCTTCCATTGGAATTATCATGGTCGAAAATCCCTCTAGAATTTTTTTCGTTCCATTTTGACTTTTATTTTTCAATATTTTGGCAAAAATGTTGATATTCTAGTGGACATGATTTGTTCCACATTGGAGAGATGAGGACTTTTTTTTTTTAAGTAATTGAAGTTTTCTCGATAGAAAAATTTCACTCCCAAGATTCTTTAGCATTGAGCTAAACTCAACTTTTAATTTTCAAGCCTGAATTATTCGTCAGACAGCAAGCTTTCAACGGAAAATAATTATTTGTCACCAAGCCAAAAACTCCTCTGACTAAACTCTCCGACCTCTAGTACACCAAACCATACAGAGAAAACCATCCCAATTCGTTTATTTTTCCAATCCATTTCTCCACAAGGAAACCAATTTAGGTGCTCGAAATGATGCATTCGACAATCACATTCCCGTACAGACAGACTTTGACCGACCAGTCAATCAAACAACCCACAACAAAAGCTCTAAGCACACAATGGCTCCACAACCACCACAGAATCGCACAGATTTAAAGGATCCCTCCAAGCACCTACAGACAGCACACACAAAAAAAGCGGAATTTCATTTAGACCCTGTTCAACGCCAATCATAAGACCTCCACCAGTTTCCGCTGTTAGTCCTGTCACTAGCTACAACAGCGTCCTTCCATGCCGTTGCTAGGAATCCAATCTTGAAGCAGACGAGAAAGGAAATAAAAATAGAAGAAAAAAAAATGGCGAAAACTTGTGTTTTTCCTTGGAAAGATGATCAAAGACGGTGGATAAGTAATAGAAAGTTTCCCCAATAAATGTCACTGCCTTGGCCATCCATTAGACAGCGGCAAATTGTCTTCTAAGTGCAAGTGACAGCCAATCTGTCAAATGGTAAGCTCAATAACTTGCAATAGCAAGGTGAAATTTGTTCGACGTATAATAGTCAGTGTCTAAGAATAAAGCATCGAAATCTTTTAGGGCTTGTTGTTAAACTTGATAAGATAGTTGGATTGGCATAATTCTTTATAATCCTTTTTGCGGTTGCAGTGTGGAATGAAATCGAAATAAAAGTTTACAGTTCAGTGCTAAAAGTGTTCTTTAAACACATATTTTTCGAGAAAAAAAAAAGAAGAAAAAATGGCTGAATTTCAGAGACGTAAATTGGACAAAAATGGAAAGCCCAATTTAAAATTGGAACGAAATTGGTATTATTCAGCTTCAGAATGATCTCGATCAATAAACCAATTTTGTTTTTTATTTCGTAAAATAACTTATTTGTCATCGTTGATGTTAGTTTTTTTCTCCCCTTAAGGCATTCTTAAAAAATATTTGGTAGGTAACATATATGATAACGCACGAACTATGCAGCTATTATCAAAAAGGAATGGAAAAAGAGACACCTTAATCAAAACGCATTCAAATTTCTTAAGTGTGTTAGACAAATTATATAACAAAAAGTAAACACAAATTCTTAATGGACTTAATATAAAAAAAAAAAAAAATTGAGTGGGATTCCATGAGCTGGCAACACTGATGACATGTTTACGGCCAATCACAATACCTCTTTAAAAACAAATACAAATGTTCACATTACATAAGCCAATCCAAAGCACATTTATTTTTTCCCCATGATAACAGCAGGTGTGACTATGACGTTCCAATGCATAATTCTTTTGGAGTTATTACAATTTTTGTCTGAGCCGAGCTGTCATCTATTTCCATCAGCCACTAAAATCTTTCATGCCATGTCGTAATCATCGATATAGATAAGCAACCTACTTAACGCTGGAAAATGAAGATCATTGGGTGGGGGAAAAAATACGGATAGCCGAGAATTGAAAATAAAAGCTTGGGTTAAACTCTCAATAGTTGACCTTAATTAGTAATAATGTGCCAAAAACTATCTACTCTAGCATTTTAAAAGGCTTCTCGCATTCCTACCCAACTCTAAAAGTGAACTGTGATTGGTTAATCATCCCCCCATCATCATCAACCACCTGCGCGTTTTTTCCCCCTTACATTGACATCGGAGCAATCTAACCATATCGAAGATCGTATTAGTTCATCAAATTTAATTCTCGACGATGAAGTATAGAACTTTTGTTGGGATTTCTAGTCTGCACAAACGAAGTTCGCGGAATGTGGCATTCACAGATAATGCAACTGAAAGAAAATTCCAGAATTGAAAGCATTCTTTTAACGCATTTTGATGGAACAGGTGAATGATTTATTTTATAGTTCAGTGTTTGTGTTTCCATATACTTGGTCATCATAGCGTGGCGTAACTTTTTGAATGTCACGTCCAAGTTTTCAGTGATGAACGATCAGTTTTTAAACCCTTTATATTAAATTCGATTTTGCGTGTCGATGGCGGCAGAATCAGATGAGGTCTAACTAACCCCCTTGCCGTCATCCAATTGAGCTGAAACTTAGCAGATAGATTCGATGTCGATGAAAATACATTCTATAACATTTTGAGGATCTAACTGTCACACTAAAAGGTCTCTTTTATGGAATACTAATAATCCAACTTGCCGTCATCCACAATCGCGCTAAAATAACATTGAACCGACCATTGAAGAAACTCTTTCCTGTGGCCAAATTAATTTTAATAAATAAGTAATAAAATTGTTTTAATATGAATAAATAAATGATATTTGGAGGTGAATGCATAAATTCACGTTCATTGCAATAAATAAATTATGTAGTATGCCGCACATTTTTCTGATAGAAATGTTTTTGATATCGGCTCTGTGTTAATGAATGTAAATATTGGCAATGCATATAAAGGATTTTTTTTTTTTTTTTTTAAATTTGATTTTATGGGTTGCATTATTTATTTTCAACTACCCATATTATACATGGGGTAATAAAAGTATAGCATTCAGTAAAAAAAAAAAGTAATAATAATGGGGGGGGGGGGCATTTTCCCACCTTTTGGAACATTCTGATTTCAAAAAAGAGGTCTAGAAAAAATGCCTGTCTGTGGTCAGTACAACTCCCGAAAAAATTGACATACGATATTTGGGGTGCGGGTTGGTAGTGGCCATGGGACCTACCTTAAGGTTTTCCTCAAAATCGCGCATGCAAATGAGGTTAAAATCATAAAAAAAAAAAAATCATGTTTTTCAGTAAGTGCTAAAAAAATGGCTCTAAAAATTTTGATCAAAATTGCTGTGATAATGCCTCTTAAGGTGTTCTAAACACCCCCCCCCCCTCCGAAATTCCCGTAAAAATGCAAAAAGTTGAAAAACGAGTACCTTTAACACAGAGCTCTCTGCCCTTGAGCATCGCCTATCAAAATTAATTTTTATACTTCTTGCGGAAAAGAAAGGACAATGTAATGTTTATCGAAAATATAATCACCTATTTTGCGTTTTTTTTTTTTTTTATGGCTCATGTAAAAATGATTGCCAAAAATATCATCAAACTGGCTATTTTTATTTAAGCGAGTAACACTATATCAAATTTTAATGCAACGAGGCAACGACCAATATTATAGTATATTTGAAAATTGCGTTCACACCAATAGTTCGTATAGCAAAACTTGTGTTTGCGTTGAAATGAAATTACCAACTGAATATAATTTCAAATATTTATTTGAAATTTCAACAATTTGTTGATAAAAGCGTAATCAGGACTAATAGCCCTAGTATATCATCCCCTCCCTCCCATACAGTGGCAGATAATTGACCCCCCCCCCCCTCTCTCTTTTCTTCAATACCCGAACCTTTTTTTAAAAGTTTCAATCTTTTCTTCTAGGTCGTCTAACGGTCTCCAGCCAACCGTACGAAGTCTAGTTTTACGTCAAAATGCCGTTAACAAAGTAAGTGTCTTCATTTTTACGTAAAATAAATAAATAAATAGATAAATAAATAAATAAATAGATAAATAAAGAGGTAGATAAATAGATAAATAAATAGATAAATAAATAGATAAATAAATAAATAGATAAATAAATAAATTCAATAATGTGTAAATTAGCTATTGTTACTTCCGCAACATTGAAATTACTTGACAATATTCCGAATTTTTAATTTTGTTGTTTACTTAAAGAAAACAATAATTACTAGTATGGGATCGTTATTGTCTCAAAAACACATCTTTATCTTCTATATCAACTAGTAGGTGATGTGGTTGTTATTTCCAGCAACACTTCTAACAAAGTAAATGGACTTTTTACTTTCAATTACCCATATGTATTACATAGGGTAATAAAAGTATTCGGTAAAAAAAAAAATTTTGCATTTCCCCACGTTCTAAAACATCCTGCTTTCAGAAAAGTGATCTAGAAAAAATGTCTGTGTGTGTGTCTGTGGTCAGCGTAACTCAAGAACAAATTGGCCTACGATATTCAAATTTAGTGTGCGGGATAGTGGTGGCCATGGAACCTACCATTTGGTCGAAACAGTTTTGGTCGAAATCGCGCATGCGCATCATGAAAAATAATGAAAAAAATCTTTTCTTTTTCAGCAATTGCTAAAAAAACGTCTCTAACGATTTTGATTAAAATCTCTGTGCTACTGCCTCTTAAGGTGTTCTAAACGTACCCACCTCCGAAATTCCCGTAGAAATGTGATAAAAGCGTAAAAAGTTGAAAAACGAGTGCTTTTGACACAGAGCTCCCTGTCCTTGAGCATCGCGCACTAACAATTTCTTTCTTTGTGTTCCACGATAAGAAAGAACAATATAAGATCTATCGAAGAACAACGCCGATTTCACTATTTTCGCGTGTTTTTTTCCCTCTATAATTGCTAAAAAATATCGCCAAATTAGCCATTTTTTTCAAAAATGAGTGAAAATGTGAAAACAGTAAATAACACCACATTGAATTTCAAAGCAAGTGATCTATATTAATAGCGTAATTGAAGTTATGCGATGTTCCACACCCCCAGTTTTTGAATGAAAACGTATCATATTTACAATTTGAAGTAGGATCTAATAAAATGATATTTATTAAGAATATTGCTATTTTAGTGCAATTTGAGGCTCTCTTACTATGAACGTGACTTGTAAATTGTGTCAAATGAGCAATTACAGACGAAATGATAATTGTTGCCGATTGAGCTCGGATTGAATCAATCATAACAGTCAAGTACGTATTGAAGTGTCACGAAACGTGATTGGTCCTTCAGTTTCAGTGGCTCATCCCTGTTCCCCACTCCAACGTCATCAGGTTGATTTAAATCCAAATGCAAAATGATATTAATAAGATCGACTTAACGTAATGAATAGAAACACTGTGATCAAAACTTACATTTGTTACTTTTAGAAATATAAGGGTATGGACATTTATAAGAAAATTCAAACCACCCACACCTAAAAAAAAATTTCGCCTGACTATAAAAATAAGGAATTGGTATTAAAATTAAATGTCTAATAGTCCGAGAGGCGACTGCAATTTTTGAGCCCCCATCGAACATCATTCTGAATTTCTTTTTATAGAAATTGGAGAAAAGTGAGTAGATTACGAATCCACTGGTCTGCTGTGGCAAAAATGGCCGAAACTTATCAAAAATCGACTTGGAATGAGTTGAACTAAAATCCGATTGCCAAATATGTCATAACTTGCCAAAAAGAAAACAACTTTTTAGTCTGGCAACCCACTGCATTTTGATTTTCAATGAGAAAAAGCGCAAACGATTTCTGATCTCTGGCTCGGAAAACTTGTATCTTTTAAAAGTAAGCCAAATCGGCGACATCAATTACGTCATCAGGGACGTAAGGTTTATTACCAATTTGGCTCGTTTGTGAAAGATGCAAGTAAGCCATAGCCACACATCCGAATCGTCTGCAACCATCTTAATTGAAAATTAAAGAGTGAGGGTTACTAAATAAAAAAAATGCTCATTATTTTTCAAGTTATGGCGCATTTGGCAATTGGATTTAGTTCAACTTATTAAAAGTCGATTCTTGACCAGTTTCGGCCATTTTTGCCACGGCAGATCAGTGGATTCGTAATCTACTCTCTTTTCTCCAATATCTATACAAAATTCAGAATGATGTTCGATGGGGTCCAAAAATTGAAGTCGCCTCTCAGTCTATAATGAGAGTATCGTAAAAATTATCTTAACATTTTTGTGGCACAACTGAATTTAACTTTTTGACATTTCAATTTCACTCATTTTATTGATTCTAAATTACGTGAAACAGAATAAAATAGAGTGTTTTTTTTAAAGGAACGAGAATCATTAGTCATCATCATCATTATCATTGGCACTACAGTCCCCGAAGGGCCTTCTTGAAGACTTTTCTTCCTTCCACTCAAACTAGTAGCCTTTTGATTCCAGTTATACTAAACTTCAACTTAACTAGACATCACTTAGACGATAGATCTCCACAGTGCTCATAGGTATTTAATCCATTTTGGCGGAGTGAAGACATAATTCTCGCCAAACCTTTTAGCCTTTTGTTCTCTACAGGGTGTTCAACATTATGCTTTCACCCCGCCAAAAATGGATTAAATACCTATGAGCACTGTGACGATCTACCGTCTAAGTGATGTCTAGTTAAGTTGAAGTTTAGTATAGTAATTCCCACACACTTCATGTCCTCCTCGATCTGATCAATCTATCTAATTCTTGGTCTTCCTCTGGGTCTAGATCCGTTCTGGTTTTTCTTTTAGATGTCCCCTAGTTGTTCTACTAAGCAACATTCTCTCTACCTGGCCTAACCATTGGATTTATCCTTATCTCCGTGGTTATATCCAATTCTTTGTAACAATCATAGATTTCTTTATTTGTTCTAATTCTCCATTCTTCGTTTTCAGACACCGCTTCGAACACTCTTCTCAGAATCTTTCTCTCCCATACTCACAACAACTCTTCATCGCATTT
The DNA here is from genome assembly GCA_963978545.1 of Linyphia triangularis. NCBI lineage: Eukaryota > Metazoa > Arthropoda > Arachnida > Araneae > Linyphiidae > Linyphia > Linyphia triangularis. The sequence goes on from OZ021726.1 coordinate 86,650,953, forward strand.
CCTCTGCCGACCAAACGGTTCAGTGGTTAGCGTGCTAGCTTCTAGACCGCGAGGTTTTAGGGTTCCGAGTCCCGTGTTTGGCATGGGTGTTTGTAAATGTATGTAGGCTTGTCTAATGACGAATGTTTCGGAGCATTATAGCCCTCGTGTTGCTGACGGCGCCAGATAATCTGAATACAACCAACCAACCACATTTCTTCTAAGTCCAGTTTCAGAGCCATATAAAACAATTGGTGTAATGGTATTGGTGCATCGATATAGACAGTGATAGGAGTGGTGAAAAAAAAGTGGGGGGGGGGGGATGCCAAAAGTTGGTGACAAATGCAACCTCCCTCCCCCCCCCCCTCCCATCTTCAACGATACATTTGATTATTTCGCAACTTATATAGTTAACCCTTTGCACTGCAGGCCTTTTTCGCGCGGAGGAATCAGCAACTCGAGACATTTTAGGTTCGGCTGGTGTTTATGGATTTGCTTCATAGAAACTAGACACAGTCATTGGCCTTGCATCGAATTTCCGCATCACACCTAATGGTCCTCTCGTGGTTTGCCATCCAATCGTGTGGCGCCTGAGAGGCGCCACTGGACTGCAAAGGGTTAAAATATTGACTAGTAAGGAAATAATTTATACTTCTTAACACTAAAATTGAACAAGGGTCCAAAATTTAGTGCTATCTTAATAAATATTCTGCGAATTAGTTTGTTCACTTGGAAGTAAGAGATAAAGTGAAGTATTAATTCAACGTTATATACATAACTGTTTATTTACATTTAAATAGTGCTTATGTTTGCATGATTTAAATAGTGCTTATATTTGCATGATTTAAATAGTGCATAGTTTGATGTGATTATATTAATAGAGAATTCTAAATTAGCTTGTCTTTATATGAAACAAGAATAGAAATTTAACTTAAAAGAAAGTTCCTCCAAGTTAAAAGTTGATCAAGTGTAATAGCACTTGTTACTAAAAATACTTATAATCTTTTTACAAAGTAGTATAATACATTTTTGTAATAATATGTTAGATATATATACCATAACTAGTTTTGAAGTTTTCAAATGTAAAAAAGAAAAGTATCTTTTTCTCAGTGTCACTACATTTAAAGGTTAATGTTATTTTTCATTGGTAGTGTTTAGGCTGATTGAGTGTTTTTTAAAAGTGGGGGGATGGATTTCAGTAGTTTTAGAAGTGGGGAGGGACACATGGGTATTTTCTTGAGAAGTGGGGGGGAACGCGTCAACCCGCGTCTACCCACACTTCTAGCACTGGATATAGATAAATAACTGGACAGACTACTTAACGCTGGGAAAATTAAGCCATTGCCAAATGCCGTTGGGTGGACAAAAAAATACGGATTGCCGAGGATTGAAAATAAAATCTTGTGTTGTATACAGCAGATATGTCAATAGTAGACCTTAATTAGTAATAATGTGCACACAAAAATATCTACTCTAGCACTTTACAAGGTTTCTCACATTCCCTTCCAACTATAAAAGTGAATTATGATTGGTTAATCATCCACTCATCACTATCAACCACGGGCGCGTTCTTCTCCTTGCATTGACATCGGAGCAGTCTATCCAGTCTACATCCATTTATCTACAAGGTGAGACCGAAAAGTAAGGTGACTGATGTCATAATAATCACTGTATTATATATTTGCAGATAAATACATCACTGTCCTTCAAAGTAGTTCCCGCCGTCTACAAAACACTTCTGACAACGTTCTTACAAGTTCTTGAACCTTTTGAAAAAGTCCTCCTTTGAGACTGTCTTGAGTTCCTTGGTAACAACAGCTTGTGTGTCTGAGATGCTTGAAAATCGGTTACCCTTCAGTGCCAATTTCAGTTGTGGAAAGAGAGGAAAATCTGTTCGCGCTGGATCAGGGGAATAAGGAGGGTGTAATACTAGTATTTCTAGCGCCAGCAGATTTTTTCCTCTTTCCACGACTGAAATTGGCACTGAAGGGTAACCGATTTTCAAGCATCTCAGACATTCAAGCTGCTGTTAGCAAGGAACTCAAGACAGTCTCAAAGGAGGACTTTTTCAGAAGTTTCAAGAACTTGTATGAACGTTGTCAGAAGTGTATTGTAGACGGCGGGAACTACTTTGAAGGACAGTGATGTATTTATCTGCAAATATATAATACAATAATTATTATGACATCAGTCACCTTACTTTTCGGTCTCACCTTGTATATCGACAGTCTAATGATGACTCTGTGCACAAGAATCTTTAGCTTTCTATTTAAGTATGATGATCGTAGCAGCTTTTGTAATGCGTAATATCAGGGGTTTCCTGCTGCCGTTCGTGCTCTGATTTCGAGATACATTTCATTTTGGTCATTGATTTGAGCACCTAAATATATGAACTCATTATCTTTCCCAAAAATATTCGATCGTTAAGAAATCTGAAATAGATTAGATAAAAAAAATATTTTTTCCCCCTCAAACTAACAAATATTATGCAGCATTGAAGAAAAAGAATACGGTACAAAAATTACAGATATTATGAAAATGTGTTTGCGCTAAATATGTAACATTGGTATATGCTCAATTATTGCTTAATCCATTGGTTTAAAAATATCTTTAAAGCTAACCTGTAATTTTAAACTTAGTAAAAGTGTCAGTGGTAGTTATAGGACATGTCATTTAGGTTTTCGTCAAGTTAGTGCATGCGCATAAGGTAACGTCATCAGGCTAATACCACACGAGCATTTTTTCATGCAGAAACGCAGCTTGAAAACAAGCAACAAAATATAGACAAGCTGCTGTAACATACACTTGGGCAGACTGAGCTTGTTTACACGCTGGCGGGGCAAATCGTCTGCCACATTCTCAAAGTCGTCCCCTGCTGGATGCAACCAGACCTATTTTTCAAGCTCAGTGGCTACCCATACGCTCGTGAAAACATTTCGCTGCAGATGCTATATTCGTGGGTTATCATCTTCAATTTTTGATTTTGAGAATTATCCCATATTTTTAAGATACAAGGTATGAATGATTTCAAAAATCGTGAACTGTAAAGTGATGCTTGGGTTTGAAAATGGATTCATGTTGCCCCGGAGATCACGAACAAACGACTGAGCTAGCGTTAAAGAACAAAGCACGTGTGGCTGGCTTGTGTAGATTTTAGAGGTCGGCGATATATCGATACGATGATATTTTTTATCGATATTTCTAAAAAAAATATCGTTATTTAAAATATCGATTAAAGTCACCGATACATCGATATTTTCAAACATTTTTAGTTTTTTTGATGATCGTTTTGTAGTTCCATGTGCTATTTCAATTTCCTTTTTTCCCTTTTCAGAAACTTCAAAACTAAAGTTTGAACTTGGCCGAGAGACAGTTAAAATGGCACCAATATTCAATATTTTCCATACACTTAAAAGCCATTGAAAATTATCTAAATATTTCTTAAAATCACTGCACCAATTAAGAGAAAATATATATATATTTTGTGTGTGTAATAGATCTATTTCAGTTGAAAAAGCAGTCACTATACAAAAAAGCAATCATGAAAAGTAGAAATTTGCCCCGAAAAATTTTGTTTTTGGCAAAATTAAAAATCAAATTAAAAAAAAAATCATGTATCGGTATATCGATATTTTTTTCTATGCAACGATATAGTATCGATATTTATTTTGATCGATATTTCCGACATCTAGTTGATTTTCAAGCTGCATTAAAGGAAGCTGCTTTTACACAAGGACGAAAAAACAGTCGAATGGCTTTGGCCTCAAGAATTTGTTTTCCAGGAGTCACCAAATTAAAAAGTATCCTCTAAAAATCCCTTCTCCGAAATGTTTCATAAATTCCTAAAAAGTTGATAAAACTAACAATTTAACACCTCTAGTTTTCTCATTTAAGTTAAGAAATTCGTCGCTGAAAAGAGGTCTGCACCATTTGCATAACTATGCAACATCGTCTTAAATAAACAATAAAACACATCCAAACGATACATAATTTCAAGATGTCCCCTTTGCAAGAGAACTGCTACAAACAGAAACGTCAAATAAACTTCTCACTTATTTAAACTGTATTAAAGACGGCGTCGTTCCCTGCATTCCCAACAATTAACGCCAAATAACGCCATCAAAGCCTTCTAATTGACACACACACACGGCGATCGTTTGGTATTATTCATCAAAAGGAAATATGCAGAATTCTGAAATGAGCATGTCTTTAATAGATTATGCGCGGCCTGAAAAGGAGAGATATGGTGTCCATGCTTCGATCATAATTAATGGAAATGGAAACGCCTCCACGTATTTCGGCATCAGTCTCAATTATTGTGTTTAGAAAAGGGGCGAAATATGGTAAGAGCCGGCTTTCTAAAGGACGTAAGATTGCCCTCTACATTCAAAAGTTTAAATATTGTTTGTTTGAATTACGAGTGCTCGATGCTTCTGAATAAATTTTACAATTGAATACTTCATCAAATAAGAATTCGTCAAATTAATTCAGAAGAAGTCCCAGTAATAGACTGAGAAGCGACTGCAATTTTTGGACCGAAATTACGAATCCACTGGTCTGCCGTAGTAAAAATGGCCGAAACTGGTCAAAAATCGACTTTAAATAAGTTGAACTAAATCCAATTGCCAAATGCGCCATAACTTGCCAAATAATGAGCATTTTTTTTTTATTTGGTAACCCTAACTCTCTAATTTTCAATTAAGAAGGTTGCAGACGATTCGGATGTGTGGCTATGGCTTACTCGCATCTTTCACAAATGAGCCAAATTGGTAATAAACATTACGTCACTGATGTCGCCAATTTGGCTTACTTTTAAAAGATACAAGTTTTCCGAGCCAGAGAACAGAAATCGTTTGCGCTTTTCTCATTGAAAATCAAAATGCAGTGGGTTGCCAGACGAAAAAGTTTGTTCTCTTTTTGGCAAGTTATGACAAATTTGGCAATCGGATTTTAGTTCAACTCATTCCAAGTCGATTTTCGATCAGTTTCGGCCATTTTTACCACGGCAGACCAGTGGATTCGTAATCTACTCACTTTTCTTCAATTTCTATAAAAAAAAAAAATTCAGAATGATGTTCGACGGGGCTCAAAAATTGCAGTCGCCTCTCGGACTATAAGGATCATTCCCATAGACTTATTATTATCAATAGACTGCGCGTTCCCACTTCAATTATACAACGAGAATGAAACCAAAATGAATCACATGAGTAGGGACTTTTTGGGAGCAGGGTTGCAGATTTGGCGGGTTTCTCCTCACTCAGGCGATAAAGGATAATAAGATTGTTAGATAAACCGACGCCATGCGCAAAAAACCAAGTGTCTTGCTAGATGCTCAGTCTACAAGGCCATAATCCTGAATTTTTAAACGAATTTGACTCCACAGCAAAAAGCTATGAAATTTTGAGTTGTTGTTCTGTTGATTTTGTTTTCCCTTGTAAATGGTTCACTTTTTTCTTATGAATATTAAATATTATTTATAATATTTTCGGTGAGTACATTTTTTTCAAAATGTTAATAGTATAAAAGTATAACGCACCAAATGCGATTCGGTTGCATTCTATTTCAAAAGCCATTTCTAAAAAATGGTCTTTGAAATCTTTGACGTATACTGCATTAAATATGTATATATTAAGCATAAGCTGTTTTCCTGTCAGATTTTATTAGGTAGCAATTTATTAATGATTTTCAATATTTGAACTGAGGAATCTAACCAAGTTTTGGGGGAATTTTCTAGTTATTGTTCATGATATTTGTAATGTAAGTGTGTTTTTGTAAGGATTGAAAACAGATGTGGTATATGACATTTAGAATTTTTTTTTTTCGTGTTTTGGCTTTTAGAAAATTCGCCAAAATTAAAAACACAGTAACTGAAAGAAGATTAAAATATAAATAATTAACTGAATTAAAATATAACTTAAAATAAAATCCGTCGCCAGAAACAACATTTATCTGGAAAAAAAAAGAAGAAAAAAAGCCAAATAAAATTGCGCCAAAGAAATGTCCTATACTACACCTGCACCAAGGATTGTTTTGAGATCTTTCTATGGATACTTATCTTCGTTACCGTTTAAGCAACGTCTGACTAAATGCTTCGTTGAATCTTAAAAAAACAGTACTGATTGTTGACATTGTATGGCAGTGTTTGTCAAGCAGCTAGAGTTAAAATTTACATTTGTCCTGAGGATCACAAGTTTAAGCCATCACTCCACTTACATGTTGGCTTGTAGAATAAGGTGTGATTCTGTACTATAAATTTTGAATGTATGTATAATGATAGTATAATTACCGAATACTAAATAACAAATTTTTCTATAAGAAACCAAACGCATGAGGATTTGTATTCGTATATTCTAAAAGCATTAGAAATGTTGAAGAATACTGGCTAGTTTTTATTCATATTTTCTAGAAATTTCAAAAAGTTATCGGAGTTAAACATGAAGAAATTTTTTTTTAATTCAAAAATTAGAAACAACTTTTGAAGGAACTAGTTATGAAAAAGATGGATTTCCTTCTTGACATTCCTGATCTACAATGTGATTGTAGAACGAAGGCGAAAATTTGAATATAATCTTATTTGTCAGTGAGCATTACTTATTTACTTAAACCATCTGAGCGTCAAGGGAATGGGCGAAATTATACAGTTGTTTTCCCTGCAATAATTTTTAAATTTTATTTTTGATCCAAATATATAATTTTTTTAAATTATTTTTTATTTATTTTGTTTTAAGTAGGTTTTAAACTATCATCCTAATAAAAAGATTTAAAAAATATTTTATTTTACATTTTATTTATAAATTTAAAAAGGTTGTGTATTGCTGGGAAAACTGGGGATCAAATGACGGATATATACGCCCGTGACCTTCAGAAGCTTAATTCGGCTCTTCACACTGTTAAGGTTTCCAGCCTACCTCTCCATATCTTCCGATCTTTTATCAGGGATCTTCCTTCCTCTAGACCATTTAAGCGATCCCTTTTTAGGTCTGATTGCATTTGACTTTGCCAAGTTGTCCCCTTCCTCTTTTCCTCTTGCCCAGGAGAGAGAAACGCGTGTTAGAATCTCTTTTGGCATTCTTAATACCTGACCCGTCCATCGGCACCTTCTCTTACCGATTTCTTCTTCGATTGAAGTAATGTCTTCCCTTTCTAAAATATAACTTCGTTAATCATTTTAACAGGCCAAAAGATTTTAAGGATTCTTTTAATGCAATTATTTTAGAAAATTTCAAGTTTAGCATTAACATACACTTAAAAAATCATGTCAAAGTTCCTAATGACAAAGTGAAATCTCAAGTTCAATTTCTTCGTAAAGGTATTTCTGGTTTTAAATAAAAGATTATTTGTTGAAGTACAAGATTATTTAAATAATAATGTTTTTGTATCTTAGTTTTTAAGAAAAATTAAACTGAAATTATTTCAGTGTAACCATCAATCAGTTTTGAAACAACAAGCTTTTAAATAAATTAATTTTGAACAAATTAATTTTTTTTTTTTTTTTTAAATTTATTCCCTAAAATTATAAGAATTTCAAATTTATTCCTATACTTTAATTTAGAATAGATAACGTAGTTAGGCATTGTAAATATTCCAACTTTGATGCTTCTTAATCCATCTTTGTATACAATCTAACCCAAGTAGTGATTTGTGATGGGTTTGCGCTGTGACGTCACGATCTGGTTGTTTCGGGCCTGATACAACTATAACACTCCGCTCGTGAAACTGAGAATCAAGCAAGATACTTGGTTTTTCGCGCACGGCCTCGGATAAATGATTAATTTTACAACGTATCCAAATTAAAAACCACGTGACTGATAGACGAATTTTGTGATTAATTTTGGTTGCATTCTCGTTGTATGATTGAAGTGGGAACGCGCAGTCTATTGATAATAATAAGTCTATGATCATTCGCTATACTCGTTATGCTACAGTCTTCTGGTCCAGTGCATTTAGAAACTACTTTCTATAAAAACCTCCTTCAAATTTGGTGAGTAGGTACGAAAAATATCACTTAATGAAATGAATTAAAATTGTTTTCATTTAATGTCTATTCAATTATAAATGAAATTTAAAATAGCAAAAGACAAGTGGAGCTACTGCATATGCATTGACGTAAGGATTTCAAATACAAAATAAAATGCATTAGACGCAACTTTCGAGTTGTTAATTTATGTCATCTCATTAAGTGATCTTTTTCGTACCTACTCACCAAATTTCAAGGAAAGTAGTTTCTAAATGCACTGGGCTAGAAGATTGTAAAATAGCGAGTATATGGAATGATCCTTACTATACTAAACTTCAACTTAATTTGACATCACTAGACGGTAGATCGTCACAGTGCTCATAGGTATTTAATCCGTTTTGGCGGCGTGAAAGCAGAATGTTCGCCAAACCACAACCCTATAGAGAACAAAAGGCTATAAGGTTTGGCGAGAATTATGTCTTCACTCCGCTAAAATGGATTAACTGCCTATGAGCAAGGTGAAGATCTATTGTCTAGTGATGTCAAGTTAAGTTGGAGTTTAGTATAGCACTCCCTCTTAAAGTATGTAGGAGTTGGCGTCGTGAATATATTAGAGAATGGCAACGCAATCTGGAAATTAGAGAAATGTCAGGATATTTTTTAAAATTTTACGAAAATCAGGGAAATTTCCATCGTTGTTTCTCCGTTCATCCGTATTTTGGCGGCATTTAGCCGAAAAATTCTGGTGGTATTCGTTAGAAATTTTAAGGTTGAGGAATAATTTAAACTTTTCATTACCGCCAAAACTATATTTAAAAAACTTGCATATTATCTCTGCCTATTTGATCAAGGATTTTGGATATTTTAGAGTTGCCAACATTAATAAATATATGTATTAAAAATGATGTTATTCAGTTGTATCGATATTTTATAATACTTAAATAAATAAAAAGAATTGTAATGAGTTTGGGCGGAAGGTACACTGTACATGGGCCCTAAACCGAATATTTATATATTGTACAGGTTTTTTTCGTTTACTTTTTGGTATTTACTTATGTTATGCCATTTGTAAAATTTCATACGCCTCAAAGCAATTGTCGTCAGAAACTGTTTTCGAAAAAGTAAAGCCTCAAAGCAATTGTCGTCAGAAACTGTTTTCGAAAAAGTAAAGCTTTAGGTCTATGGGGTAAAGACAGACTTTTTTAACATGCATGTTTTTTAAAAAAAGCATATTTTTTAACTTCAAAGCCGAATTTCTCAAGATGTTGTTTTTTATGTTTGGGAGCACATAGCTTAAAATCTATTTGACATAAATGCTTAACAAATTTTATACGCGTTTCTCTGGCGTATTTAAGTACTTTAACACGATGAATAAATGATAAATAACATACTTTAAAAAAAATCTGTCTAAAATTTAAAAAAAAAATAATCAGTCTAAAATTAAATAAATGAATAAATAAATGAATGAATGAATGAATTTTTAGAAAGTCATAATTATTTTACTTAAAAAAAAAATCTCGGCTTAAAGGATTTAAAGGCATCCAAATATTATACTTCGAAAGTTTCATAATTTTTGAAGAAAGATTGAGAAGATTGATTTGAGATGCTCCCAAATTTGTTGAATGTTACTTGGTCTTCTTTGGAGGTGACGGACCTCCTTCAAGAAGAATAGACAATGACTGCAAGAGGCTGCAAGCTAAGAAATAGTCTAGCTGTTGCACTAAAAAAGAAGAAGAAAAAAAAAGGAGCAAATATGTTCTTTGGTTTCCAAAATATGGTGCATCTTAAATCTTTGTAAAAAGTGTTTTCTCGTATACTTCGCAATGTCACAAAAAACATCTAGAATATAGATCTTTAGATGTACAAATTCTAGGAAGATCATTTCGGACCTCTTAGTTTTAAAGAAATTAAAATAAAAGTGTTTAAATATATAGGCCTTCGTAAATGAAAAATATGTGGCATTTCTTCCTTAGTAAATGAACGAAAGCCATTAGGATATAGTTATTTATGCAACTAGTTTGGAAAGAAATATTTTTTCAAATAAGGTTATTATGCGTTAGCACGAGTCAAATAATTTATCGAGTTGGGAAAAAATATTTTCCTATTAGTTGCATGTCATACTTTTTATAATCATACGCAAAGAATACATTTAATATATATATTTATTAATATTGGCAACTCCAGTCAATGAATTTCTTCTGAAAATATGTCATTTTAATACCATGACTATATAATATTTGACCACGAATCTTTTTGGAAAGTACTTTTTTCCACTAGTACGAGAAAGTTACTTTGATACTTTCGCCACGATTTTTGATTCAAAATGATTAAATAAAGTTTATTTTTTTACACGTTGTTATAAAAACAATAGATTATTTATATTTACTTTGAGTAAAAAGTTGAAACTACTCTACAAAACACTTGGAGTATGAGTATCTTATTGTTACGTTGGTGGGTTCAAAATACTTGAAGCCAAAGCAGATTAAAGCTTAAAAAAATTTATTCCGATGTAACTCTTCGCAGAATTTTCCGTTCTAATAGATTCAATACAGCTCTTTACCCAACAATGAAGCACAAACAGCAGTTAAAACTAGATACACAACTGCTAAAATTGACGCAAAAAACAATGCAATACAGTTCACTTTCGGAACTACTCTGAATGCTCGCTGAGAGACAACTAACTAACTCAACTCTCTATTGGCCTTATATAGGAAAGCTTCCTTCGCGAATCTTCTAGAGATAAAAATTTGGAGAATATTCCAGATCGCAGTCGAAAAGCCCTATACAGGTACATGGGGACCGAAAGTGTCGCCAAATGGTAGCCAATTTTGCTGACATTTAGCGATTTCTCTCCAAATTTGACGACCAAAATTAGTCGCCAAAACCGTCGCCAACTTGGCGAGATTGCCAATAACCATAATGTTAAATGGCCTTCTCCTTGTAAAACTCGTTTTCCAGTATTATCTCTGTAAAACTCGTATTCAAGCTTTAAGAGACGCATTGCAGAAAAGCGAAGTAAAGACAAACACTTGCACTGCCATTTGCAAAATGTACATAAATTTTCCTCTTTACATAATTAACACTACGAAATATTTACAAATATAACAGAAATTCGTAACATTATTATATACTTGAATGAACTTTAATTAGTTGAAGATGTAATGCGTCTTTTTCGAAACGCATTATCAAAAAGGTCGGATTTGATTAGTACAATATGAGGAATGACATGGATAAACCAGAGTCAGCGATTAAAAGAAGAGGCAATTGCCTCCCCTCCACGTATTTTTTTTTTTTTTTTTTTTTTTATTTATTTTTTTTTATTTAAGTTTTAGCTATTTAATGGTAAAATTGTTTTTAATTTGTAGTTTTCTTCCTCACTTCTGGCGATTGTTTCTCCATTCACGGTTTTTGGTTGTTTTCAGATTATCTGGCGCCGTCAGCAACACGAGGGCTATAATGAGCCGAAACATTCGTCATTAGACAAGCCAACATACATTTACAAACACCCATGCCAACACGGGACTCGAACCCGCAACCTCGTGGTTTAGAAGCTAGCACGCTAACCACTATACTGTTTGGTCGGCTCTCCATTCACGGTACCCAATCGCCGCTGATCGGCATGGCTAACAAATAAACAATTTTTGTTTTACGCGATTTAAAAAAAAAAAAAAAAATCTATTTCTTGAAATAAAATCCCAATCTGTATGATTAAATTTTTGATAGCTTACGGTTAAATACAGAAACCTCTTCAGCAACATTTTATAGTCCCGAAGAATTCCACATCTCAGTGAAGGAAGTTCGACAGCTCGATTCACTATCGAAATTGCAGCGGATGGAGACAATAGAAATCAACCAAAGCACTCCAACCGACATAGTACAAGAAAGAAGCAGACAAGCATGGCAAAGTGCCGCCATAAACTCCCTTGCTAGAAAGATCACGCCTGGAATAAAAACCCTGGTGTAAAAACTGCGACTTTCTTTCCGAAGCGCATTTCTTGGCATCATGAATAAGAGATGTTTTGATGGAATATTGGGAATGTATGTCTGCGACAGGAAGAAAATATGGGGTGGTTTACAAGTGTGGCACAGTTGTAAATAATACATTGAAATCCAAAGTGGTACTTTTAAGAAAGGATTGAATGTCACTTAAGTTACTTGACCACCTTGGAAAGCTAAAATATAACATTTTCAGTAATTTTTTTCCTGTATAAGATATTATAATGATTTTTTTTTTTTTTAAACTTTTACTTGAAGCTTAATAGAATACAAAAATACTTGATTTTTTTCCAATTTCATTTTTTAACAACTATTCAGGAAGCGCTAAAGTCGAGGCCTCAAAAAAAATGGTGTCTCACTGCGGACAGTTAATCTCAGGATTGGTAAATCTGAAGAAGAAAAAAAAGAAGAAAGGGGGGGGGGGGGGAAAAGAAAGAAAAAAAAACAAAAAAAAACACGGAATCTTCAAAAGAAAGGTTCCTTACGTGACAATTTACCACAAATTGCCAAAAATAAAAAAATGGTGTATATTTGAAAAAACACCCCTCTTTTTCACTATTCTTTGCTAAAAAAATTTTTATAATTAATTTGTTTGGCAAAATGTGGTAAATTGTTATATAAAACATCTCAACGAACAAAACGAGACCAAAATCATTGAGATCGACCGAATAGTTTCGGAGATTAAGTGTCCGCCATTTGAAAAAAAGTAGTTTCGAGAGAAAAACGTGTTTGAAGTTTTTACTCACTATTTTTTTCAAATAGTTTTTAAAAAATCAAGTTTTTTCACTTTCAATTTGTTAATCTGCTATCCCTGAACCGTAAAACCCTAAAAACCTCACAACTCATCTCAACTTCTAAGCTTATTGATACTCCTTACCATATAGAATATGGCAATATTTTATTAATTAACTAATTTCAGATTGAACTATTTACAAATAGAAAACGCTTGTTATCTATACCTCATGCCTCGTAACAGGAACGATTGTAGAATGTTTGTGACTATCACAACTTGATTTGTTTAGCAAATAAACATTAAAAGCCTCACAACTCATCTCAACTCGTCTCAACTTCTATAAGCTTACTGATACTCCTTACCATATAGAATATGGCAATATATTATTCATCGACTAATTTCAGATTGAACTGTTTACAAATAGAAAACGCTTGTTATCTATACCTCATGCCTCGTGACAGGAACGTTTGTAGAATGTTTGTGACTATCACAACTCGATTTGTTTAGCAAATAAACATCAAAAGCCTCACAACTCATCTCAACTCGTCTCAACTTCTATAAGCTTACTGATACTCCTTACCATATAGAATATGGCAATATTTTATTAATTAACTAATTTCAGATTGAACTGTTTACAAATAGAAAACGCTTGTTATCTATACCTCATGCCTCGTAACAGGAACGTTTGTAGAATGTTTGTGACTATCACAACTTGATTTGTTTAGCAAATAAACATTAAAAGCCTCACAACTCATCTCAACTCGTCTCAACTTCTATAAGCTTACTGATACTCCTTACCATATAGAATATGGCAATATTTTATTCATCGACTAATTTCAGATTGAACTGTTTACAAATAGAAAACGCTTGTTATCTATACCTCATGCCTCGTAACAGGAACGTTTGTAGAATGTTTGTGACTATCACAACTCGATTTGTTTAGCAAATAAACATTAAAAGCCTCACAACTCATCTCAACTCGTCTCAACTTCTATTAGCTTACTGATACTCCTTACCATTTCTATATATATAAGGCAAAGCCCTCACTCACTGATTCACTGACTCACTGACTCACTCATCACTAATTCTCCCACTTCCCACATAGTCACAACTCTGAAAATCGGCACAAATATCAACAATGGTAAAAATAGAAAAAGTAAACTATTCCGATCTCGATTAACACACTTTAAGGGGTCGAAAAGGGGTTAAATGTTCCAAACGGGGGACATTCGAAAATCCTACTTCCCACATAGTCACAACTCTGAAAATCGGCACAAATATCAACAATGGTAAAAATAGAAAAAGTAAACTATTCCGATCTCGATTAACCCACTTTAAAAGGTCGAAAAGGGGTTAAACGTTCCAAACGGGGGACATTCGAAAATCCTACTTCCCACATAGTCACAACTCTGAAAATCGGCACAAATATCAAAAATGGTAAAAATAGAAAAAGTAAACTATTCCGATCTCGATTAACACACTTTAAGGGGTCGAAAAGGGGTTAAACGTTCCAAACGGGGGACATTCGAAAATCCTACTTCCCACATAGTCACAACTCTGAAAATCGGTACAAATATCAACAACGGTAAAAATAGAAAAAGTAAACTATTCCGATCTCGATTAACACACTTTAAGGGGTCGAAAAGGGGTTAAACGTTCCAAACGGGGGACATTCGAAAATCCTACTTCCCACATAGTCACAACTCTGAAAATCGGCACAAATATCAACAATGGTAAAAATAGAAAAAGTAAGCTATTCCGATCTCGATTAACCCACTTTAAGAGGTCAAAAAGGGGTTAAACGTGCCAAACGAGCGATATATTCGAATGTCCTACTTCTCATATTTTCACAATTCTGAAAACTGGTGTGAATATCAATAAAGACAAACGCAGAAAAAGTAAACTATTCCGATCTCCGGTGGATCAAGGGGTGGAAAAGGGGTTAAACATTCCAAACGAGGAATATTCGAATGTACCACTTCCCATATGGTCACAACTCGGAAATTTGGTACAAATGTCAAAAAAGATTAAACATAGAAAAAGTAAGCTATTCTGTTCTCGATTAACCAACTTTAAGGGGTCGAAAAGGGGTTAAATGTTCCAAACGAGGGATATCCGAATGTTCCTCTTCCAATGTAGTCATTTTTCTGATATTTTTTTGCAAATGTTAAAAAAAAAAGTCATTCCAATATCGATTAACGAATTTTTAAGGGATGAAAAGACGACGCAACATTGAAACTATACGAGGATTAACTTAATGTCTAATTAACTTAATTCCAATACAGCTACTACTTTGAAATTTAGAACTAAGAGCAAACATAAACACAATAAACTATTCCAGTTTACTATTCACAATTATAAATTTCGTTTAAAATGTCAACAAAGGAAAGTTCCTATTTTGATAAATCAATTTGTCGGGATCGAAAAGGGAGCAAACGTCTGAAGTGTAGAATACATGAATGTCTTTTGATCGCTAAAATGCTAATGGTAAAATTTCGTAGCGCAGCACGGGTATTCAGCTAGTATAGAATATGGCAATATTTTATTCATCGACTAATTTCAGATTGAACTGTTTACAAATGGAAAACGCTTGTTATCTATACCTCATGAATAGTAACAGGAACGTTTGTAGAATGTTTGTGACTATCACAACTCGGTTTGTTTAGCAAATAAACATTAAAAGCCTCACAACTCATCTCAACTCGTCTCAACTTCTATAAGCTTACTGATACTCCTTACTATATAGAATATGGCAATATTTTATTCATCGACTAATTTCAGATTGAACTATTTACAAATGGAAAACGCTTGTTATCTAGACCTCATGCCTCGTAACAGAAACGTTTGTAGAATGTTCGTGACTATCACAACTTGATTTGTTTAGCAAATAAACATAAAAGCCTCACAACTCATCTCAACTCGTCTCAACTTCTATAAGCTTACTGATACTCCTTACCATATAGAATATGGCAATATTTTATTCATCGACTAATTTCAGATTGAACTATTTACAAATGGAAAACGCTTGTTATCTAGACCTCATGCCTCGTGACTGGAACGTTTGTAGAATGTTTGTGACTATCACAACTTGATTTGTTTAGCAAATAAACATTAAAAGCCTCACAACTCATCTCAACTCGTCTCAACTTCTATAAGCTTACTGATACTCCTTACCATATAGAATATGGCAATATTTTATTCATCGACTAATTTCAGATTGAACTGTTTACAAATAGAAAACGCTTGTTATCTATACCTCATGCCTCGTAACAGGAACGTTTGTAGAATGTTTGTGACTATCACAACTCGATTTGTTTAGCAAATAAACATTAAAAGCCTCACAACTCATCTCAACTCGTCTCAACTTCTATTAGCTTACTGATACTCCTTACCATTTCTATATATATAAGGCAAAGCCCTCACTCACTGATTCACTGACTCACTGACTCACTCATCACTAATTCTCCCACTTCCCACATAGTCACAACTCTGAAAATCGGCACAAATATCAACAATGGTAAAAATAGAAAAAGTAAACTATTCCGATCTCGATTAACACACTTTAAGGGGTCGAAAAGGGGTTAAATGTTCCAAACGGGGGACATTCGAAAATCCTACTTCCCACATAGTCACAACTCTGAAAATCGGCACAAATATCAACAATGGTAAAAATAGAAAAAGTAAACTATTCCGATCTCGATTAACCCACTTTAAAAGGTCGAAAAGGGGTTAAACGTTCCAAACGGGGGACATTCGAAAATCCTACTTCCCACATAGTCACAACTCTGAAAATCGGCACAAATATCAAAAATGGTAAAAATAGAAAAAGTAAACTATTCCGATCTCGATTAACACACTTTAAGGGGTCGAAAAGGGGTTAAACGTTCCAAACGGGGGACATTCGAAAATCCTACTTCCCACATAGTCACAACTCTGAAAATCGGCACAAATATCAACAACGGTAAAAATAGAAAAAGTAAACTATTCCGATCTCGATTAACACACTTTAAGGGGTCGAAAAGGGGTTAAACGTTCCAAACGGGGGACATTCGAAAATCCTACTTCCCACATAGTCACAACTCTGAAAATCGGCACAAATATCAACAATGGTAAAAATAGAAAAAGTAAGCTATTCCGATCTCGATTAACCCACTTTAAGAGGTCAAAAAGGGGTTAAACGTGCCAAACGAGCGATATATTCGAATGTCCTACTTCTCATATTTTCACAATTCTGAAAACTGGTGTGAATATCAATAAAGACAAACGCAGAAAAAGTAAACTATTCCGATCTCCGGTGGATCAAGGGGTGGAAAAGGGGTTAAACATTCCAAACGAGGAATATTCGAATGTACCACTTCCCATATGGTCACAACTCGGAAATTTGGTACAAATGTCAAAAAAGATTAAACATAGAAAAAGTAAGCTATTCTGTTCTCGATTAACCAACTTTAAGGGGTCGAAAAGGGGTTAAATGTTCCAAACGAGGGATATCCGAATGTTCCTCTTCCAATGTAGTCATTTTTCTGATATTTTTTTGCAAATGTTAAAAAAATAAGTCATTCCAATATCGATTAACGAATTTTTAAGGGATGAAAAGACGACGCAACATTGAAACTATACGAGGATTAACTTAATGTCTAATTAACTTAATTCCAATACAGCTACTACTTTGAAATTTAGAACTAAGAGCAAACATAAACACAATAAACTATTCCAGTTTACTATTCACAATTATAAATTTCGTTTAAAATGTCAACAAAGGAAAGTTCCTATTTTGATAAATCAATTTGTCGGGATCGAAAAGGGAGCAAACGTCTGAAGTGTAGAATACATGAATGTCTTTTGATCGCTAAAATGCTAATGGTAAAATTTCGTAGCGCAGCACGGGTATTCAGCTAGTATAGAATATGGCAATATTTTATTCATCGACTAATTTCAGATTGAACTGTTTACAAATGGAAAACGCTTGTTATCTATACCTCATGAATAGTAACAGGAACGTTTGTAGAATGTTTGTGACTATCACAACTCGGTTTGTTTAGCAAATAAACATTAAAAGCCTCACAACTCATCTCAACTCGTCTCAACTTCTATAAGCTTACTGATACTCCTTACTATATAGAATATGGCAATATTTTATTCATCGACTAATTTCAGATTGAACTATTTACAAATGGAAAACGCTTGTTATCTAGACCTCATGCCTCGTAACAGAAACGTTTGTAGAATGTTCGTGACTATCACAACTTGATTTGTTTAGCAAATAAACATTAAAAGCCTCACAACTCATCTCAACTCGTCTCAACTTCTATAAGCTTACTGATACTCCTTACCATATAGAATATGGCAATATTTTATTCATCGACTAATTTCAGATTGAACTATTTACAAATGGAAAACGCTTGTTATCTAGACCTCATGCCTCGTGACTGGAACGTTTGTAGAATGTTTGTGACTATCACAACTCGATTTGTTTAGCAAATAAACATTAAAAGCCTCACAACTCATCTCAACTCGTCTCAACTTCTATAAGCTTACTGATACTCCTTACCATATAGAATATGGCAATATTTTATTAATTAACTAATTTCAGATTGAACTGTTTACAAATAGAAAACGCTTGTTATCTATACCTCATGCCTCGTAACAAAAACGTTTGTAGAATGTTCGTGACTATCACAACTCGATTTGTTTAGCAAATAAACGTTAAAAGCCTCACAACTCATCTCAACTCGTTTCAACTTCTATAAGCTTACTGATACTCCTTACCATATAGAATATGGCAATATTTTATTAATTAACTAATTTCAGATTGAACTGTTTACAAATAGAAAACGCTTGTTATCTATACCTCATGCCTCGTAACAGAAACGTTTGTAGAATGTTCGTGACTATCACAACTCGATTTGTTTAGCAAATAAACATTAAAAGCCTCACAACTCATCTCAACTCGTTTCAACTTCTATAAGCTTACTGATACTCCTTACCATAGAATATCTCAATATTTTATTCATCGACTAATTGCAGATTGAACTGTTTCTGATTAAAGTCAAAATAATAATAATAATAATAATAAAAACGAATACCCTGAAGGAAAAAGATGAAATAATTAGAGGAATCGTACGGAATATAAAGTAACTCTGTACTTTAAAAATTCATCATCTTTTCAAAACTTAACTTTCAAAAAGTCAATTTCTTTCTTTTCCCTTAAGGCCATCAAGGTAATGCGAAAGATCATCATTAAATTAACTTCCCGTTACCTAAGTCCAAGATAGGCCTTGTTAAAGTTCTTCAGACAAAAGCCAATTCAGAATCTAATGATGAACTGGGAGGCTGTTAAATGCCTGATCTTCTTTTATTTCAATGTGGGGTGAGGGGGGGGGGGAGAAATATTTCAATGCATCGCCTAAATCCGTATTATTAAAAAAAAATTAAATTGAGCGCTATTGCTTTTGAAATGTTACGGATTAAGTTAATTCAACTATTAAAAAGTTATGTTCGGGTTCATCGTTATAACTTTCGTATCTTAGTCTTATGGCTGGGTGCATTGGATCTGTGAGTTTTGTTTTGGGAAGAGATTGAATTTGTAACATGGTTTTTATTTTTATTGCCAATTATTTAACGTAGGGTAATGAAAGTATTGTATTTGGTAAAAAAAAAAAAAAAAAAAAAAAAAAAAAACAGGAAAAAATATCTGTCTGGTAAGATTAACTCTCAAATGGATTGATTTACGATGTACAACTTTTATATATAGACTGAGAGGCGACTGCAATTTTTGGACCCCATCGAACATCATTCTGATTTTTTTATAGAAATTAGAGAAAAGCGAGTAGATTACGAATCCACTGGTTTGGGGCCGTTCAAGTATTACGTAAGCACCTGGGGGGGGGGGGGGATAGGGTTAGCGATTTGCTTATTTTTGCTGACAAGGGGGGGGGGGGTATGAGTGATGCTTACGTAAGCATTTAATAATCCTTTTATTTCTAAAAAAGCCTGTGATATGAACTGGTATTCGAAGCACGTGCAAGAGAGTCAATACTTTCTACAAATTGTAAAATGCGAAAAAAAGCAGTGTTGCTCTCCTGCTCGTAGTGGATTATTTCGCATTTTAAAAGAACGCTTTATACCTCCACCTATCAAAATGGCCCAAACACCACACGATTTAATAACAAGTGAGGAAGGGGAATTCCTGGAATTAAGTCTCCGGCTAAGCTTGAACCTGCATGTACCCCTGGGGGGGATTTTTAAAAATGCCATATGACTATGCCATTTGTCCGTCCGTCAAATCACAATAGTCTGCAAGGATTTGTGGGAAATGTGGTTTGTACCACGCTTCACTAAAATCGACAATTCGTCATAAGAAAATTGTTCATGGTGAAAATAGCCAGAGAGCCTGCCTAGTTCGGCCTATGAGAATTGCTGCTCGTCGAGCAAATGAACTGATGTGCGTCATCAATTATGTAGAAGGCATGGAAGATACCGAGTGGATAAGCGAAGAGGAAGTTTGCCCAGATTCTTTGTGCGAAACAAGTGATGTAGCAATAACATCAGATGCCAGAAACCCTATAATTTCAGACATTAAAAACTGGCTAGAGCAACCCTGGATAACATCTGACTAGATAGACTTAATTGATTATGAAAATTACATTTATGTGCCATTAAAATTGTGATAAACTTAAGATTTAAAAAAAATTAAAAATATTTTTTTTCCCTTTTAAGGCGAGTTAAAGTTCATTATTTGCATTGAATCCTAACTTTTTTTTAGATTATTAACGTTACAAAAAAAAAAAAAAAAAAATCAGGAGCAGGGGGGGGGGGGAAAGTTACCGTATGATTACGTAATTATAGAGGGGGGTATGCGATTTGCTTATTTTTGATGACAAGGGGGGGAGGGGGTCAAAAATTACCAAAAACATGCTTACGTAATATTTGGACGACGCCTTTGCCGTGGCAAAAATGGCCGAAACTGGTCAAATATAGACCTTTAATAAGTTGAACTAAATCAAATTGCCAAATGCGCCATAACTTGCCAAATAATGAGCATTTTTTTTTTATTTGGTAACCCTCACTCTTTAATTTTCAATTAAGAAGATTGCAGACGATTCGGATGTGTGGCTATGGCTTACTTGCATCTTTTACAAATGAGCCAAATTGGCAATAAACATTACGTCACTGATGACGTAACTGATGTCGCCGATTTGGCTTACTTTTAAAAGATACCAGTTTTTTCCGAGCCAGAGATAGGATCGTTTAAGCTTTTTCTCATTGAAAATCAAAATGCAGTGAAAACCAGACGAAAAAGTGTGTACTCTTTTTGGCAAGTTATGACATATTTGACAATCGGATTTTAGTTCAACTCATTCCAAGTCGATTTTTGATCAGTTTCGGCCATTTTTGCCCCCGCTGACCAGTGGACTCGTAATCTACTCACTCTTCTCCAATTTCTATAAAAAATTCAGAATGATGTTCGATGGTGTTCAAAAATTGCAGCCTCCTCTCAGACTATAATAAAGGTTCAAACGATTTTGAGCAAAATTGTTGTGCAGTGTCATTAATGGTGCTCTAAATTTCCTCACCTTCGAAATTTCCGTAGGAATACGATAAAGGCGTAAAAAAGTGAAAAACGAATGCCTTTAACACAGAATTCTCTTTCCTTGAGCATCACACGTAAACGATTGTTTTTCTCTCTTTCAAAGGATTATGTAAGATTTATAGAGAAACGCATAACCAATTTGGCGGTTTTTTTGTTTGTTTGTTTTTTGCCAATGTAATAATTATCGCCAAGAAAATCGCTACACTGGCCATTTAAAAGAAAGAAGAAAAAAAAAAAAAAAAAAAAAAAAAATATAATAATAACGAAAACATGAAGACGAAACGATAAATTACACCAGCCAATGGCAAATTTAAATGTAGTGACCAGTATTATTATTACTTAGAATAATAGTTAAATAAATATTTATTTAAAAGAAAACCATTGCAATTGACTTTAGTCTGAATTAACTTTTAACTAGTTGTATTTTAAATGAACCCTTACCAGCTGTCAATTGGATATTTATATAAAATCTTTCGTTTATTTGTTACCCCATTTATAATTCCAATCACTAAGAAAGTTTTCTCAAATCTTATCTCTTATCTTCTCACAACAAATATATACTCACTCAATTTTACTTTGCATCCAAACCAAAATAATCCACTGATCTGCAATCAATCAATATATCTTTAATCAGCCCTTCTTAGTTGACGAATGTTACTATCATCTGTTGTTTACTTTTTCAAGCCGAAATTATCTTAATGGTTTTATTAAAGATACACATAACATTTATTTGAAAAACAAACTCACTCGATAATCGATTAATGATTTGTTGATAGAATCCACTTAGCACTGCGTCAGCCATTTTGTATTTTATGAGCTTAATCAAACACAATTCATCTTATTACAAAGGTACTTAAAAACGTCTTGTTTCGTAGATTTTTTTTTAATTAAAAATCAGTAGAAATGTCAAAATACATATACATAAAAAATTTTACGATGATAAAAAAATATCGTTATTTTTAATTATTTAGAATTCTAAATTAAGTCATCAAGTTTGTAGTGAAGCTTAATGTTAAATGAGCCGATTTGTGCAAAGCCCTGGCAAAGGGATTCTTTTCCCAGCTTTCTTAAAAAAGAAAATATTTCTATAAAAACACTGTTACAAAATACGTTTCTTTTTCTGTAACAAAAAAAAAAAAAAAAATGTGTCTTTTGATTTTTTTTTTGTCTCACATTTTTTGATAAAACAGATTTTCCAAGCGTGCAACTCTCTGACAAAAATAATTTTCTTTAGAAACAAACCTTTACAAATGACATTTTATTGAACGATATCCTTACGAAGAAAATTTTTTCATTTCCTGTATGCTAAAATACTTTCGCAATTAAATTTAAACCATTAATAACACATCAATTATTGGTTCTGATTATCTTTACAAAAATAGGAATATTTTGAATTTTTTTAATCTTTCTGAATATTTTGATTTGATTTTCCACAATTAACTTGTTTGAACTACCAAACTTTCAAGACCAAATAATAAAAGTTAAAATCAGCGGTTTTCAATGCAGTCGTAAAAAAGCAACCAATATGTATCTTTCTTTGGTCGTAATTTGGTGCTTATTCTTGGACATTAAAATGGCAGCGATATTATTATTATTTTTTTTTAATCTTTGTGGCATATTTTTTCTATGGACCTTATGTATGGCGAATATGCCAATTGCTGTCAACGCAAGAAAATGAGATTGCGCAATGTGATTGGCTTATGGAAAGTGAAAACTGAATAATAATTTTAAAAAAAACCTTAATTTTCACAAAATACTACAAGGGTTGCCAACTAATTAAACTTTACTAAAAACAACTCCTTGCATAAGATCCATTCTTGTAACTAAATAATTGAAATAGATAATAATTGACTATTCCCGCTTTTGTTATTACTATTTTTTTATTCAATTCGAAATGTTTCGAAAATGCAAAAATACAAGGCGAAAAGGATAAACACAAAAATTTCTGCTCAGTACGCTTCTTTTTTTTTTTTCTTCCCCTTTTTTTTTTTTTTTAATTTGCTACCTAAGTTCGCTGTTTATTCTGGCGGGGAAAACGACTCATTCGGCTCAAAGCGAATATGACGTAACTTGATCCGAAACAATTTGGCTTGAAACGCAGCAACGGAAACCAGTTTTTGCAAGTTTCTCGAAATTCGCGCCGAATGGCACGGGATATTACAGTTGTCTAAAAAACTCACACCAACTATTTGGCAGAAACTTCACGATAACCATAGAAAATGGAAGGATATCGTGACGTCACAGCTAAAACGTAGCGTTTCGATCGGACTGCAATCGGACGAGGTTTTCGGGCATTTTATTTTCTTAATATTTAAATAACTAATTTTTTAAAAGAACTTTTGTTTGAATATTTGGAATCGGAAAGGAATTCTTTATAAATATGAACTAATTTCACTCGTTTTTTTAAAAAATGCAGGAATTGTCCATTGAACTAGTGAGCGGGAACTTGAAGAGTTGGAAAGAATTGATTGTGTAAATTCAAAAAACTGTAAATTATCCCTTTTATACTATCTCATATAACTAATATTTATCCTCCTCAATAACAAGTCTTCTTTAAAATAAGGATTTCCGTCGTTGATATTAAAATTTGACGACCGATTCGAGAATTTTGGATATCATTCACCATTAATGAGGTAGCATTTAAAAATTAGAGTTTGTAACTTAACTTTTAACAGATAATCACATAAATAACTAAACAGTTATACTAAAAATAAAGACCATATTTCGATAATTTGATCCTTTAGAAAAGTAATATATGCCGGTTTAATTAGAAAACTTTCCAGCTGAGATTAATAGTTTATAGAATACTTAACGTATTAGCGCTTTCAGAATACTAATGCGACTTTCAATAGACATTTCCTTTACTCCAGTAAACCACGTAGAACAGGTGCACCATAAGTGATATGCACTGCAACCAAACGTTCCTTATTCATTATTAATAAACACTCGAATAAAATGTAACAAAATTCGCTGGCCATTTCCACTTTCTTTCAATTCATTACAAGTGTCAGCCAAGCAGAGCATCCGACCATCAAATCGGAAAAATGCCAGACCTGCATTCGATTCCGTCACCACCACGGCTTCATTAGCTGGCATAAGTAGCGTAATTTTGGAAGCCACCTTTATCAGGTCGGCATTCCGGTGATTAATGGCCGCCTTGGTTTTGTCACGTGACCCACACCACCTGAAAATGGCGGAAGTCCGACTTTTCATTCGGGATCTGGAACAAGATGGATTCGACTATCATTAGGTTTATATATCCCGAATTCTAACCAGCCATAAAGAAAAAGGATTTCAATTCCCGATTTTTTTTTTCTTTTTCTTTCCTGGCAATCGTCTTCTTCTGGACACACAAAATATTTCATCATTTGTATCTTCACTGGGTTTTGTTCTCTTTTTTTTTTATTCTTCTGAAAATAATCTTTTCCCCGAGATTTCGGTTAGAGAACGATGGAACATTTCTGAGTGTCGAAAATATACGGATGTGTCAACTTCAGAGTCCAGATGGATGGTAGTTGTGGGGAAAGAGTGAAAAGGGGGGAGGATGTGATTTTTCTAGTAACGTTCGAAAATGTAAGCTTTTCGAACTCTAAACCGACATTTTATCCGATTTTTAAAAGTGTAACGTACGTGACCACAATGCAAGAATTACTTTTTTTTTCTTCTCCCACCCCTGTTTCTACCCCCCATGTTCTACAGCCGAGATAGTTGCTCGCTTGCAAGAAGTGTTTCGGTTTAGGATTGGAAACCTTCCAGATTTTTGATTTCGCGGGATTTTTGCAATTCTCATGCGGAAATCCTTTTCCCCGAGTTACGTGGGTTGTTCGGGAGCAGTTTATAAATTCGCCATGTTTCATCCCGTGCGAGGCGGACTTATTCCGTTGAAAATGTTTTTCTTATCGAAAACGGATGTGTTCTAAGACTCCGATGACCCAAAGCTGAACATTTTTTTTTATTTTTTTTTTAATATTAAATGCCATACGTTATATGTCAGAAAAATTTGTACCGAATCCACGTTCGCTTGTCGAAACAGAACTTTTTTTTTTCATTGAATAGATAGACATGGGTACTTTCTGTTGCATCCCTTCTAAAGCCATATAAGGGACTGTTCATTACCTTAAAAAAGGTGTCCATGGCTCAAAATAATGCTAGATCACAGTTAAAGCTGCATAATGTGGATGCAAAGCATTGAATTACCTCACATCCTCAAAAACATCGAATTAATAAATGATATGGTTTATGTTAAGGAATGGTCATGTCATATAAGGGACCGTCCATAAACGTAAATAGAAATCCATGACTCAAAATAATGCTAGATCACAGTTAAAGCTGCATAATGTGGATGCAAAGCATTGAATTACCTCACATCCTCAAAAACATCGAATTAATAAATGATATGGTTTATGTTAAGGAATGGTCATGTCATATAAGGGACCGTCCATAAACGTAAATAGAAATCCATGACTCAAAATAATGCTAGATCACAGTTAAAGCTGCATAATGTGGATGCAAAGCATTGAATTACCTCATATCCTCAAAAACATCGAATTAATAAATGATATGGTTTATGTTAAGGAATGGTCATGTCATATAAGGGACCGTCCATAAACGTAAATAGAAATCCATGACTCAAAATAATGCTAGATCACAGTTAAAGCTGCATAATGTGGATGCAAAGCATTGAATTACCTCACATCCTCAAAAACATCGAATTAATAAATTATATGGTTTATGTTAAGGAATGGTCATGTCATATAAGGGACTGTTCATAAGCTTAAAAAAGGTGTCCATGGCTCAAAATAATGCTAGATCACAGTTAAAGCTGCATAATGTGGATGCAAAGCATTGAATAACCTCACATCCTCAAAAACATCGAATTAATAAATGATATGGTTTATGTTAAGGAATGGTCATGTCATATAAGGGACCGTCCATAAACGTAAATAGAAATCCATGACTCAAAATAATGCTAGATCACAGTTAAAGCTGCATAATGTGGATGCAAAGCATTGAATTACCTCACATCCTCAAAAACATCGAATTAATAAATGATATGGTTTATGTTAAGGAATGGTCATGTCATATAAGGGACCGTCCATAAACGTAAATAGAAATCCATGACTCAAAATAATGCTAGATCACAGTTAAAGCTGCATAATGTGGATGCAAAGCATTGAATTACCTCACATCCTCAAAAACATCGAATTAATAAATTATATGGTTTATGTTAAGGAATGGTCATGTCATATAAGGGACTGTTCATAAGCTTAAAAAAGGTGTCCATGGCTCAAAATAATGCTAGATCACAGTTAAAGCTGCATAATGTGGATGCAAAGCATTGAATAACCTCACATCCTCAAAAACATCGAATTAATAAATGATATGGTTTATGTTAAGGAATGGTCATGTCATATAAGGGACCGTCCATAAACGTAAATAGAAATCCATGACTCAAAATAATGCTAGATCACAGTTAAAGCTGCATAATGTGGATGCAAAGCATTGAATTACCTCACATCCTCAAAAACATCGAATTAATAAATGATATGGTTTATGTTAAGGAATGGTCATGTCATATAAGCTACCGTCCATAAACGTAAATAGAAATCCATGACTCAAAATAATGCTTGATCACAGTTAAAGCTGCATAATGTGGATGCAAAGCATTGAATTACCTCACATCCTCAAAAACATCGAATTAATAAATGATATGGTTTATGTTAAGGAATGGTCATGTCATATAAGGGACCGTCCATAAACGTAAATAGAAATCCATGACTCAAAATAATGCTAGATCACAGTTAAAGCTGCATAATGTGGATGCAAAGCATTGAATTACCTCACATCCTCAAAAACATCGAATTAATAAATGATATGGTTTATGTTAAGGAATGGTCATGTCATATAAGGGACCGTCCATAAACGTAAATAGAAATCCATGACTCAAAATAATGCTTGATCACAGTTAAAGCTGCATAATGTGGATGCAAAGCATTGAATTACCTCACATCCTCAAAAACATCGAATTAATAAATGATATGGTTTATGTTAAGGAATGGTCATGTCATATAAGGGACCGTCCATAAACGTAAATAGAAATCCATGACTCAAAATAATGCTAGATCACAGTTAAAGCTGCATAATGTGGATGCAAAGCATTGAATTACCTCACATCCTCAAAAACATCGAATTAATAAATGATATGGTTTATGTTAAGGAATGGTCATGTCATATAAGGGACCGTCCATAAACGTAAATAGAAATCCATGATTCAAAATAATGCTAGATCACAGTTAAAGCTGCATAATGTGGATGCAAAGCATTGAATTACCTCACATCCTCAAAAACATCGAATTAATAAATGATATGGTTTATGTTAAGGAATGGTCATGTCATATAAGGGACCGTCCATAAACGTAAATAGAAATCCATGACTCAAAATAATGCTAGATCACAGTTAAAGCTGCATAATGTGGATGCAAAGCATTGAATTACCTCACATCCTCAAAAACATCGAATTAATAAATGATATGGTTTATGTTAAGGAATGGTCATGTCATATAAGGGACCGTCCATAAACGTAAATAGAAATCCATGACTCAAAATAATGCTTGATCACAGTTAAAGCTTGCATAATGTGGATGCAAAGCATTGAATTACCTCACATCCTCAAAAACATCGAATTAATAAATGATATGGTTTATGTTAAGGAATGGTCATGTCATATAAGGGACCGTCCATAAACGTAAATAGAAATCCATGACTCAAAATAATGCTAGATCACAGTTAAAGCTGCATAATGTGGATGCAAAGCATTGAATTACCTCACATCCTCAAAAACATCGAATTAATAAATGATATGGTTTATGTTAAGGAATGGTCATGTCATATAAGGGACCGTCCATAAACGTAAATAGAAATCCATGACTCAAAATAATGCTTGATCACAGTTAAAGCTTGCATAATGTGGATGGAAAGCATTGAATTACCTCACATTCTCAAAAACATCAAATTAATAAATGATATGGTTTATATTAAGAATTGGTCTGGTAATATAAGAAACCGTCCGTAAACTTATAAAGATGTCCATTGATTGAAAAGAATGTCTTACTAAAAAGTACAAAATGTGACTCCAAGTGTCTAATTACATCACCAAAACACTGCAAAGATTTAATTAATCAATGACGTGATTTATGTTAGTCATTGGTCTGGTCATATAAAAAGGGACCGGCCATAAACTTATAAAAATGTCCAGTGATTGAAAAGAATGTCGTACGGTACAAAATGTGAATCCAAGTGTCTAATTACATCACCAAAACTCTACAAAGATTTAATTAATCAATGACATATATTGCCTAATCAATGACGACGACCAAACGGTATAGTGGTTAGCGTGCTAGCTTCTAGACCGCGAGGTTGCGGGTTCCGAGTCCCCGTGTAAGGCATGTGTGTTTGTAAGTGTATGTTGGCTTGTCTAATGACGAATGTTTCGGCGCATTATAGCCCTCGTGTTGCTGACGGTGCCAGATAATCTGAATACAACCAACCAACCAAATCCATGACATATATTGCCTAACATAAACATGGTTTATGCTAGGCAATGGTCTGGTCATATAAGGGGCAAGCCATAAACTCAAAGATGGCCAGTAATTGAAAAGAATATCACACTTAAATATACAAAATGTGAATGCAAGTATCTAATTACATCACAACTCTACAAACATGATATGGTTTATTATTAAGAACATTATGCAAACTAGAAATAGGATGGATGGACCAGTTGGTAAATAAATTGCATAAGATTGTGAGGATTATAACAAACCAAAATCAAAGTATTGATTGGAAACCTAGCGGTCTGATTCTCGATAGAATTTAATTAAACTATTCAAAATTGTCATTCCTTAAAAATTTAGATAAGTATATAAGTATACTAGCTGAATACCCGTGCTGCGCTACGAAATTTTACCATTAGCATTTTAGCGATCAAAAGA
Source organism: Linyphia triangularis (assembly GCA_963978545.1). Taxonomy (NCBI): domain Eukaryota; kingdom Metazoa; phylum Arthropoda; class Arachnida; order Araneae; family Linyphiidae; genus Linyphia; species Linyphia triangularis. The sequence goes on from OZ021726.1 coordinate 86,680,202, forward strand.
CATTCATGTATTCTACACTTCAGACGTTTGCTCCCTTTTCGATCCCGACAAATTGATTTATCAAAATATGAACTTTCCCTTGTTGACATTTTAAACGAAATTTATAATTGTGAATAGTAAACTGGAATAGTTTATTGTGTTTATGTTTGCTCTTAGTTCTAAATTTCAAAGTAGTAGCTGTATTGGAATTAAGTTAATTAGACATTAAGTTAATCTTCGTATAGTTTCAATGTTGCGTCGTCTTTTCATCCCTTAAAAATTCGTTAATCGATATTGGAATGACTTTTTTTTTTAACATTTGCAAAAAAATATCAGAAAAATGACTACATTGGAAGAGGAACATTCGGATATCCCTCGTTTGGAACATTTAACCCCTTTTCGACCCCTTAAAGTTGGTTAATCGAGAACAGAATAGCTTACTTTTTCTATGTTTATTTTTTTTTTGACATTTGTACCAAATTTCCGAGTTGTGACCATATGGGAAGTGGTACATTCGAATATTCCTCGTTTGGAACGTTTAACCCCTTTTCCACCCCTTGATCCACCGGAGATCGGAATAGTTTACTTTTTCTGCGTTTGTCTTTATTGATATTCACACCAGTTTTCAGAATTATGAAAATATGAGAAGTAGGACATTCGAATATATCGCTCGTTTGGAACGTTTAACCCCTTTTTGACCTCTTACAGTGGGTTAATCGAGATCGGAATAGCTTACTTTTTCTATGTTTACCATTGTTGATATTTGTGCCGATTTTCAGAGTTGTGACTATGTGGGAAGTAGGATTTTCGAATGTCCCCCGTTTGGAACGTTTAACCCCTTTTCGATCCCTTAAAGTGTGTTAATCGAGATCGGAATAGTTTACTTTTTCTATTTTTACCATTGTTGATATTTGTGCCGATTTTCAGAGTTGTGACTATGTGGGAAGTAGGATTTTCGAATGTCCCCCGTTTGGAACGTTTAACCCTTTTCGACCCCTTAAAGTGTGTTAATCGAGATCGGAATAGTTTACTTTTTCTATTTTTACCATTGTTGATATTTGTGCCGATTTTCAGAGTTGTGACTATGTGGGAAGTAGGATTTTCAAATGTCCCCCGTTTGGAACGTTTAACCCCTTTTCGACCCCTTAAAGTGTGTTAATCGAGATCGGAATAGTTTACTTTTTCTATGTTTACCATTGTTGATATTTGTGCCGATTTTCAGAGTTGTGACTATGTGGGAAGTAGGATTTTCGAATGTCCCCCGTTTGGAATGTTTGACCCCTTTTCGACCCCTTAAAGTGGGTTAATCGAGATCGGAATAGTTTACTTTTTCTATTTTTACCATTGTTGATATTTGTGCCGATTTTCAGAGTTGTGACTATGTGGGAAGTAGGATTTTCGAATGTCCCCCGTTTGGAACGTTTGACCCCTTTTCGACCCCTTAAAGTGTGTTAATCGAGATCGGAATAGTTTACTTTTTCTATGTTTACCATTGTTGATATTTGTGCCGATTTTCAGAGTTGTGACTATGTGGGAAGTAGGATTTTCGAATGTCCCCCGTTTGGAACGTTTAACCCCTTTTCGACCCCTTAAAGTGTGTTAATCGAGATCGGAATAGCTTACTTTTTCTATTTTTACCATTGTTGATATTTGTGCCGATTTTCAGAGTTGTGACTATGTGGGAAGTGGGAGAATTAGTGATGAGTGAGTCAGTGAGTGAGTGAGTGAGTGAATCAGTGAGTGAGGGCTTTGCCTTATATATATAGAGACTAGCTGAATACCCGTGCTGCGCTACGAAATTTTACCATTAGCATTTTAGCGATCAAAAGACATTCATGTATTCTACACTTCAGACGTTTGCTCCCTTTTCGATCCCGACAAATTGATTTATCAAAATAGGAACTTTCCTTTGTTGACATTTTAAACGAAATTTATAATTGTGAATAGTAAACTGGAATAGTTTATTGTGTTTATGTTTGCTCTTAGTTCTAAATTTCAAAGTAGTAGCTGTATTGGAATTAAGTTAATTAGACATTAAGTTAATCCTCGTATAGTTTCAATGTTGCGTCGTCTTTTCATCCCTTAAAAATTCGTTAATCGATATTGGAATGACTTATTTTTTTAACATTTGCAAAAAAATATCAGAAAAATGACTACATTGGAAGAGGAACATTCGGATATCCCTCGTTTGGAACATTTAACCCCTTTTCGACCACTTAAAGTGTGTTAATCGAGATCGGAATAGTTTACTTTTTCTATTTTTACCATTGTTGATATTTGTGCCGATTTTCAGAGTTGTGACTATGTGGGAAGTAGGATTTTCGAATGTCCCCCGTTTGGAACGTTTAACCCCTTTTCGACCCCTTAAAGTGGGTTAATCGAGATCGGAATAGTTTACTTTTTCTATTTTTACCATTGTTGATATTTGTGCCGATTTTCCGAGTTGTGACTATGTGGGAAGTAGGATTTTCGAATGTCCCCCGTTTGGAACGTTTAACCCCTTTTCGACCCCTTAAAGTGTGTTAATCGAGATCGGAATAGTTTACTTTTTCTATTTTTACCATTGTTGATATTTGTGCCGATTTTCAGAGTTGTGACTATGTGGGAAGTAGGATTTTCGAATGTCCCCTGTTTGGAACGTTTGACCCCTTTTCGACCCCTTAAAGTGTGTTAATCGAGATCGGAATAGTTTACTTTTTCTATTTTTACCATTGTTGATATTTGTGCCGATTTTCAGAGTTGTGACTATGTGGGAAGTAGGATTTTCGAATGTCCCCCGTTTGGAACGTTTGACCCCTTTTCGACCCCTTAAAGTGTGTTAATCGAGATCGGAATAGTTTACTTTTTCTATTTTTACCATTGTTGATATTTGTGCCGATTTTCAGAGTTGTGACTATGTGGGAAGTAGGATTTTCGAATGTCCCCCGTTTGGAACGTTTGACCCCTTTTCAACCCCTTAAAGTGTGTTAATCGAGATCGGAATAGTTTACTTTTTCTATTTTTACCATTGTTGATATTTGTGCCGATTTTCAGAGTTGTTACTATGTGGGAAGTAGGATTTTCGAATGTCCCCCGTTTGGAACGTTTGACCCCTTTTCGACCCCTTAAAGTGTGTTAATCGAGATCGGAATAGTTTACTTCTTCTATTTTTACCATTGTTGATATTTGTGCCGATTTTCAGAGTTGTGACTATGTGGGAAGTGGGAGAATTAGTGATGAGTGAGTCAGTGAGTGAGTGAGTGAGTGAGTGAGTGAGTGAGGGCTTTGCCTTATATATAGAGAGATAAGTATAACAGCGACTCGTCACTAAAATTATAGAAATCAGTTTCGAACTATTAAGTATGGTTTTGAAGATTAAAGATTATTATGTTAAGTTTTTCATACTTTTAGGTAATACAAACGAGTATAAATACTATACAGGTGATTACAAAATTGGGACAGTAGCGGCCAGTGGTTGAAATTGTTCGGAAACATGAGACTCCCCTCCCCCTCCTCCCCAACACACAAACCACACAAACACTTTCCACAATCATGTACAATCACATTTGAACTTTTTTTTTTTTTTAATTTATCATTTTAAAAATCGGTAATTTTTTGCAATTAAAAGTACGTAATTAGTAATGATGTTTACATAAAAAAAAAATGGCAGTTTTGTTAAAAAATAATTAACTAATTAACATGTAACTTGTTACAATTAGCATATTTTTGAACAACGATTAATCGAGTTTCGGCCAAGAAAAGAAACTATGGTTGGACATTGTTCGTAATATCATTCTTAATGTTATGAAATTCCATCTAATTTCTAGAATATAGTTTTTTTTTTAATATTGAAAGTAGAAAAAAATCGCAATTAAGAAAAGAAAAGAAAAAAAAAAAAAAAAACTGTTACTTTTAAAAATCTAGCGAAATTCATATTCTTTTCCAATCAATTTGACTGAAGTTCAAAACATCAAAAATAGATCATGCAGAATTGAATTCTCTAATCATTTTTCAAAAAGATAATATAAAACTTCAGTTATCACTGAATGAAGTTTCACTTGCCAAAAACACGATTTTTTAGATAATGATTTTAAAATATTCAAATTTATTTTCAGAACAAAATATTACTTCAAACTAATAAAATGACTCTCTAGCCTTCGGATGATACCATTATCTTGCAAAAATTCCATCTAGAGATTATTTTAAAGCAGAAATTCTAATGTGCAGCCGAAGTCGGAAAATCGCTGATCTGGCTGCCTCGCTATACATTACGTGAAGGGAAGGCTCTATTGGATTCCATTGGTTACCATGGAAACGTCGCAACCGAAACGCGTTTCAGGAACACATGTCTGCTTTTCGAAGGAAGATCACCTTGATTGGAAACGGGTTTTTTCCCCTCGTGAATTGAGTATTGAGGCAAGAAGTTTGCTGTTTATCGGATTTTTCTACACTTGCCGTAGAACTTGGATCTTCATTTTAGGATATTGTAAAATAGATCATTTTAGTTTTGAGCTGATAAATTTAGCTGCAGCCTGGCAGCACTGGCTGTAGTGCGGCCCCTGAATTGGGACTTGCGTGCGATTATTTAAAATAGCAGTGGAAGTTGGTCTTCGGAAAACAATTCTTTAAATGATAGATTGCTTGCCAAATGGAACCATGAGCATAATGTTATTTTGTGTGGGATGGATTTCTCTCAAAGAATATTCGTTCCGGGTAAGTGTTTGTTGATATGTGATAGGTGTGCTTTCTTACTTAGTTGTTTTAAGATGTTGAAGTTTGCCGTTATTTGTTGTATTGTTTGAAGCCGATTTTCTTTGTTAAGCATCTGAAATGATTTATGAAAATTTACGGAAAAGAGTCATTTTCAGAAAAGGTTTAAAATTATTTATGCCATAGACACAGCCTGTAAATTTTTAACACTTGGTAAACAATTTTATGTCCTATAGTGGATTTTTTGTGTGTAAATATACTGTTGCGTGGACGGGTTCGAAAGATTTGAAGCCAAAGCAGATCAAAACTTGCAGAAATTTATTCCCAAAATAACTCTTCACAGTTCTCTTACAGTTCCAGAACTTCTCGTTCTAGTAGACACAATACAGCTCTTTTCACAACAATAGAGCACAAAACAGCAGTTAAAAACTTGACAACACAACTGCTAAATCGCCGCAAAAGACAATGCAATACAGTTCGCTTTAGAACTACTCGGAATGTTCGCTGAGACTCAGTAATTCCAGTCAACTAACTCAGTGACTCAAAATCAACAACTACTACTAACCCTACTCACGGCCGCCCTTATATAGGAGTGGTGAATCTTCGCGAAACTTCCAGAGAGAGAAATTTGAAGAACTTTCCAGATCGTAGTCGAAAAGTCCTATACATGTACATGGGATACATGTACCTATACATGTACCGAAAAAGTCGCCAAATGGTCGCCAAATGTCAAATTTGGCGACAAAAATTAATCGCAAAAACCATCGCCAACTTGGCTCTATCTCGCCAATTTGGCGAGATTGCCATTACCATAATGTTAAATGCCCTGCTCCATGTAAAACTTGCTTCCTAGATTTACCTCTGTAAAACTCGTTATCAAGCATCAAGAGGCTCACTGCAGGGAAACAAACTTAGACGAACTATTGCACTGCCTTATGCAAAATGTACATAAATTTTCTTATTTACAAAATTAACACTACGAAATATTTACAAATATACCAAAATTCGTAACAATACTATTATTTGAATTCATTCTTATCCTCTTCAACTTAAAGTATGACAATTAATAGAATGCTTCCATTACTTGAATCAATAAAATAATAAATACTAACACTTAAAGTGACTGGAAATAACATGGATAGATAAAATGAACCCTCTCCCCTCAAAATCGTCAATCCCAACCCAAACTGGTTTCCGAAAAGAACAAATCTCTTATAGGGTATAAAATAAAAGAATCGAACCTAAACTGCATTTCTTTACTGTCACTTAAGTTCGAATAAACTTTTAAGGTCGTTATATATAAAAAAAAAAATGTAACGTTCGGAAGCACTTTTGTCAAAGTAGTCTGTGATGGTTGTGCGTAAGAAATAGATAAGACGCTACTGGTAGACATCGGAAGATTGATGAGAAGCTCGGATTAGAACTACTTAGGAGATTAATAGACTAATAGGCAGGGACCTCAAAGCTAAGAAATGGATCGAGAAGAATGTATCATTCTACAATCACAAATGGATGGCTAGCATCAGATGGAAAGTTGAGAAGTTTAATTTTTTTATTTTTAGGAACCCCAAGGAGCTGTTTCGCGTAGATATTTTTACTTTCATTTACCCATATGTTTATTTCTCTACGTTTTTGAACATTCTGATGGTGCTGGCCCTGTGCACGTTTTAGATCATCGGGTTGGTGCTGGCCCAGAGACCTACCATTAAGGTTTTCGTCAAAATTTTCTATGCGCATGAGGTAGCTGCCATTGAAAAAAATCATGGTTTTCAGTAATTGTTAAAAAACGGCTCTAACGATTTTGTCCAAAATCGCTGTGGTAATGCCTCTTAAGGTGTTCTAAACAGCCCCACCTCCGAAATTCTCGTAAAAATGCTTTTAATGGCGCAAAAAAAGCTGAAAAACGAATGCCTTTAACAAAGAGCTCTATTTCCTTGAGCACACTGTAAATGCTGGTGTCTTAAATTTAGACACAAAATGTCTGAAAAATTCATTTCAGACACATTAGGTGACTTATTTTGCACAAAAGTGGTTTACTTCTTCGAATTTCAGACATTACACGGGTCTTAAATTGCTTTCAGTCACAACAAGTAACTGAAAATAAGACACTTCGAACCAAATTCAGACATTTCCAAAATTCAGACGCTTCTCGCTTTCAGACAGTACGACCATGGGCCGTAGCAATTATATTATTCAAGTTTATTTACTAACTAAAAGGAATACCTTTTAAATTTTGAAGGATCCCAAAAAAAGTGTTGTTTTTCACAGAAATTCAAAGTTGTTGTTGTGATTTTCCATGTATCGAACCTGGCAACACTCTCGCCAGTTGAGAAACGTAAACAAAACATGTAGCACAATTCTCTTGTTGATTAAAACTTCTTAAGTTTTATCGTTGTAATGTTTACTTCTATAACAATTTAATCAACAAGAAAAAGTAAATTATTATTAAGAACTGAGCTCTAGCTATAATGGATCATTATCTTAAGCCGGAACGGTTCGACGTTGAACCCACGTGCACGGGCGCTGAATCCAGGTGGGTCCACTGGTGCCATTTAAAGATGAAACCCTACTTAGGAAAGATTTCTATGGCGAACTCTGCCGTTACATCCAGTATTGCCGGATGTGGTAAAGTCACAATTGAATTAGAAAGTCACTTCTATGCTGAAGTTGAAGTCCTTCTGATGAAAAATTTATGTGCTGACTTCCTTATTGGTCAAGATATTTTAAAACTGCACTCTTCTCTTGTGATCAACTTTGATGGTGTTAGGCCTCCCTTAGAAATCTGTGCTTTGACCAAGGCTGATGTCCCACCAGTCTCCTTGTTCTCAAATCTTGCGCCTGACTGTAGACCCATTCAAACAAAATCAAGACGTCTTCCCTCAGAGGATCGTGAATTTATTGCTAAAGAAGTGGACAGACTCATCAATGAAGGAGTCATCGAACAAAGCAATTCCCCATGGAGAGCCCAAGCATTTGTCATCAAAGGAGATAATAAAAAATCTCGAATGGTCATAGACTACTCCCAGACAATTAATAGATTTACTATGTTGGATGCCTATCCGCTTCCCAAAATAGAGGAACTCATCTCCCAGATCGCAACCTATCGAGTTTGCTCACATTCGCTCCAAAGTAGTGGGTACCGAACAACTGAATCATGCTGTCATCTATCGGCGCCTTCAGAAAAATTTACTGCACGACCTCCACACTACCAACTCAGCAAGCAACTTTTTCTCTCACACAACCACTCAACTCTCATGTAACAAACTCAACTCGCACACAAGCAACTCAATCGTTCGACCCCTTCGCAACTCACTGCGAAGTGTCTATGTGGTGGTCTCGTGTACAAATGACAGATACAACAACTAGGCACTAGTGGTTCTTTTTGCCTAGCGGTAAGTATGCCTATCTACTGACCTAGGAGTCCTGGGTTCGAATCCCGTTGGCGCACATTCGCTCCAGCATAGACAGCAATACGACATTCATTTTCATATGTAATTGCGGTTTTTTTTTGTATTCAAAGTGTATTCTCAGCAAAAATTCTATCTATTAAAGCAAACTTTGTCCAAATTGGTTCTGTAGATCATGAGTTATAGGCCAATATTAACCTATTCCTGATCAATGATTACAACTTCATTTAAATTCTTCCATTTGACGGGTACCAGATAAAAATAGCCAATTTGCAGCGATAACTTATTCAAACTAATAACTTCCAATCTATGATAAGGTTTGGTTTGGCAGTCTCCCAAACTAATGAATAAAAATAAAAGTTCACTAGATCAAAATATTATTTTCGCGTAAACATTTCAGCTTGGCGATAACTACGCCAACTTTCCGACTTAACGGTTTTTGGTACCCGTCTAACGGAAAAGTATCAAATATTGTTGCCAGAGTTTTCTCACGTACCCAAATGTGTCTTGAGTGTTTTTTTTAATATTCAATTGGGGGTTATAGGAAAAATATTCCTCATTAATCTGATGCAATAAAAGTGTGATCAGAAGTGTTGGTATTGCTTACCTCTTCTAGAACTGCTGCCACTGCTGAATCATGGACGAACGGTATACACTATGTTCTAATTGCCCTTTAATACTGTTACTTCATACTCAATAGCACTTAGCAACATATCCAAACTGAGCATCGTTGCCAAGCTGTTGGAGCAGTACTCTTTGATTGCATGATATGAGAGTAAGTACTATGTCACAAAAAACATAACTTGAACGCCGATGGATATTAATGATAACAGTATTCAAACTTGAAATAATTATGTGCTTGAAGTAGTCAAATGTTTTGATCAGCATTAAAAAGCATTTGTTCACAATAACATATACATGAACAAGTAGAATAGTATTTAAGTGACTTGACAATCAATTGCTCAAACTCAGAAATGATTATTTTGATATGCACAACGGTCCCCACAACGGCTTCATTCCTAGTGAAAAAGTTGGTTTATGTAATATTATTTATCTTATTTTCAGTGCTTTTATTACAGTAAATTTTAATTGATCGATTTCTAAATCACCCTCACAGAATTCTAAATTTTCTGTTTTTAACATTCAATTACATTTTTGTTGGTTTTGTTGCATATTACAGGTACTAATGATTTTGAAAATATATTTAGCATGATTTGATGTAATTTGGATAAAATTTATTGTGTCGTTGAATTTTATTTTATGAATGATCTTATATGTTCCATATTATTACATCTGAGGATATTTATGAAATGACCTGCATATTATGAGGACTGGGTACTCGATGACAGCATTAAAATCAGAAAAATCAACCCATTTGAAATAAATTGAATATTGGTCAAAATAAAAGAAATTTTTTTTTACATATGTTGTTCAAACCTTTTTTAAATTATATTTTAGAAAAAAGTTTATAATAATAGGCTAATAATTTATTAATAATCACTTATTCAAAACTCGATTAAAAAAAAAATTTGCAATGAGTTGAATTTGGTTACGTTCGTAGAGGAATCTTCTTAAAACTAATAAAAAGTTTTTTTGCTTTTTATTTCTTAGAAATGTCTATATACTACATTAAATATCAGCTTTCTCAAAATAATAATAGAAAGTTTTTTTATGTGGTAATTTGTTGAGCGTATGAAAATTTGCAATTTTTCAAGTAATAATAATTAAAAATTAAATTGTATAGATTTGAATAATATTTTTGTTTAATATGTACTTCAGATGTTATATAATTGCCATAAAAAATTTCAATTCTATATCTTGCATAGTCTTTTATATGAGCATACCAAAAGTTGGAAAATCGACGTTTTGAGAAAACGTGAAAGAACTATAAAAGTTTTAATAACTTACATGTTTTCCAAGTTTAATGTGCTTCAACTCTGTATTTTGAAGCAGCCATCTTTACAGATATTTCAAATTCCTTTTTTAATTCCCCCCCCCTCCCCCTTTTTTTACATTTTTTTAGGTTTTTTAAATGCCCTCTCTTCTTTAGCTTCTCAACGATTAACGAAAAGTCGCAGCGATAGGGAAAATTGTTGTAAAAAGGTCCCATCCCCAAATTACTGGAATTTTAATATTATTTTAGTTTTAGTATGCACTTAATATGTTATTTAATCATAATAACAAATTTCAACTGTATATCTGGCATATTTTTTTTACAAGCATACAAAAATTTGGGAAACTGACGCAAAAATTTTTGCACAACTTGCATACTTTTCAAATTTAATATACTCTACCTCCATATTCTGAAATGTCTCCTTACTGATACTTCTATGCCTTCTTGTTTTAATTGTTTATCTTTTATGCATCTTTTAAAGTTTTTTTTTTTTTTTTAAAGTCCTATATCTGCTTCAACTATTCGACAATAATTGAAGCATTGTAGTGTTTATTATGTAGTGTTATTATAGGGAAATGTTATAAACAAGTTAAATTCTAAGATGGAGAATAATTAGATTATTATTGCTTGATTCATCATTCAAATAAGTTTATGTTGCCACATAATGTATCTTAGACTTGCCAATGCAACTACTATATAAGTGTTTACATCACGCTTGTTATTTGATGTTAAAATTGACTTGTAAAAAGCAACTTAAAACTGTGATACAATCTTGGAAGTCAAACCTTTTCTATTTAAGATTCAGCCACAATACAATGTCCCATTTTATCCCAATACATATATTTACATTAAGTCCCAAATCCCTTGCTTGGATATATTAATAGTTGTGTGCCTATTATTAACAGTTGTGTTGCAGTTTTGCAATCCCATGCTTAAATTTACCAGGAAATTGAAACATAGTCAGCAAAAAGTTATTTTGACTTTTATTTTAATAAAAATTTGTAATTTAACACAAGCTCATTTATTGCATTTTAATTTAAATAAATGTATTTTTAGCTTCCCAACATCTGAAAGGTAACATAAACAACCCTTTCAGACACATCAACTGTCTGAAAATATCCCCAATTCAGACAGTCTAAACGTCTGAAAATACCCCATTTTAAGACACTTCAAGTGTCTTAAAGATTAAGACACCATTTTAGATCTTAAAACAGTGCCACTTGTTTAAGACAATTTTGTGTCTTATTTTAAGACATTTCCATTTGCTGTGCATACTTCATCAACGATCAGATAATTTTTTCTCCTCTCCTCAGTTTCACTTATCGATAATTTATTTATTATCCTTTCTTATAAGTATATCACCAAAATCATTTATTATGTTTTTTTTTGTTTTTGGTTTTTTTTGTTTGTTTTTTGCGATGAATGATGAAAATATAAATACGGTAGATGACACAAATTGATATCATTATTGTAGGGTAATTGAAAGTCGTGCGATGTTCCACACTCCTAGATTTATTTGGATTCGGAAATTTTTGTGTTAATCTCTGAAATAAATAAAGAAATGAATACATACATACATAAACATATTTATAATAGGGCAGTTCTCTGAATGACGCACGGGACATTTCCGCTCTTCTCGTAAATGAACAAAAATTGCAAAATAATGATGAATATAATAGTTATGTTTTTGTTTTATATAAAATAAGTTTGCGCCAAAGGTACATGGCCAAATAATTCATTTAACTGGGTGAAATACACATTTATAAGCCACCGACGTGTCCCGTGCGTCTGTGTTTTAAGATTCAAATTTTATCATGTTAAAACAACTACTTTTTCTATGTAACTTTGTAACAAACTAATATAATATATAAAAAAAAAAAACATAACTAATAGTTTCATGATAATTTTAAAATTATAATGTGTTTACGAATAGATAAAAGAGCCAAAATGTCCTTGCGTACAGCAGAGAATTGCCCAATAATTAATAATAGTCCGAGAGGCGACTGTAATTTTTGGACCCCATCGAACATCATTCTGAATTTTTTTATAGAAATTGGAGAAAAGTGAGTAGATTAGGAATCCACTGGTCTGCCGTGGCAAAAATGGCCGAAACTGATCAAAAATCAACTTGGAATGAGTTAAACTAAAATCCGATTGCCAAATACATCCTAACTTGCCAAAAAGAAAACGAACTTATTCGTCTGGCAACCCACTTCATTTCGATTTTCAATGAGAAAAAGCGCGAACGATTTCTGATATTTGGCTCGGAAAACTTATATCTTTTAAAAGTAAGCAAAATTGGCGACATCAGTTACGTCATAAGTGACGTAATATTTTTTTGCCAACTTGGCTCCCTTTTAATAGATGCAAGTAGACCGTCGCCAGATATCTGAATCGTCTGCAACCTTCTTAATTGAAAATTAAAGAGTGAGTTACCAAATTAAAAAAAAAATGCTCATTATTTGGCAAGTTATGGCGCATTTGGCAATTGGATTTAGTTCAACTTATTAAAAGTCGATTTTTGACCAGTTTCGGCCGTTTTTGCCACGGCAGACCAGTGGATTCGTAATCTACTCACTTTTCTCTAATTTCTATAAAAAATTCAGAATGATGTTCGATGGGGTCCAAAAGTTGCAGCCGCTTCTCATTCTATAATAAAGAAATAGAAATTAATATAAGAAGCATAACAATAATGAAATACAAATATTTCTATTAAGTAATAATAAATTAGTTAAAATAGTTATAAGAAATCATAATAATGAAATCGAAATGATTGTAAGAAGTAATATAACAAAGAAATATGAATCTTCATAATAAGTGATAATATTGATATTTTTATTTATATTTAATTTATTAATATAAATAGTTATAATAAAAAACATCAAATCAATAGAAATAATTATGATAAATAAATATGTAGAAATATTTATGATAAATGCTAAGAAATAAATAAAAATAGTTATGATAAATAATAATACAAATAATAATTTGAATAAATAATTATATAGAAATATATAATGAAATTATAATCAACAAATAAAAATTTATTAAAAAATATATAAAATTATGAAAGATTACTATAATATTAAAAGTCTAAAAGTTAAGCTTATAGTTTCCTCATGAAATTTATCAAGAGATATTCTAAACTTTCTCATCCAAGGATATTAATAGAATAAAAAAAGCAACAAAAATATGTCCTTTCAATTTAACTTTTATAACAAATCAATTAAACATTAAAAAGAATTACCAAATTTCGGTCTTGGCGAAAATTTTAGTAATAGCGGGAGTTGTACAGTTATAGTTACTGTAAGAATATTGACTTCGTTGGTTGTTTTCAGATAATCTGACGCCGTAAGCAACACGAGAGCTATAATGCGCCGAAACATTCGTCATTAGACAAGCCGACATACATTTACAAACACCCATGCCTAACACGGGACTCGGAACCCGCAACCTCGCGGTCTAGAAGCTAGCACGCTAACCACTATACCGTGTGGTCGGCAAGATTGACTTCGTAAATGATAGATATAATAGTCTTTGTATAGAACTACAGTTCGGACTACATTTTTGCAGAAGCTAAAACTTCCACCATACGTTTATAATTTGAAATATTAGTAAATATTTGAGAACCACATGGTTAGTATATTTATTAGTTGTATGACATTTATCCTTTAAATCGCCTAAATTGATTATTTTTTTTTTTTTTTTTTTTCATAAAGGTATAGTTACAGACGGAAAAAATCAATTTTATAAAGGTTATTTTCTCTTATGTGTACAAGAACAAAAAGAAAATATGCGAACCCAAAATTTATCTCGGCTCCGAGACGATTTTAAGTTCTTTATAAACGTATCGAAAAGCATTATTTTGACTCTTCGTATCCTGTGACCACTTTGATTTCTCGAGAGGCCAAAAACCTTCTGGCAGTCCGCCAAAGTAGTTTGTCTGTGGCAATGTCCCCGAACAGTGGCCTAGCCAGGAATGGGGGCCGACGCCCCCTTCCAATCGTTTCCAAATTATATGACTTCAAAACTACTAAAAATTTTTTCACTTATTTGAATTTTTCTATATTTTTCATAATCTGCATAAAATCGTTTGCGTGATGATAGATATTATTGTAATATTATTCAAATTAATAATTATGAATAATATAACCCATAAAAACAAGGATTTTAATATAAATCCTTTATTAAAAACTTTGCCAATTTTTATATTCGTTAACACAACACCGATTCTGTTAACAGCGAGTGGTGTTGGAGTCTAATTTTAAATACCAAAAACATTCCTATCCGTAAAATGTGCGACAAATTAAGTTTCAAAATTGATTTAATAAAAATGAACGCGAATTTTTGCACTTACATCCAAATATCATTTATTTATTCTGATTAAAACTATTTATTTATTTATTTATTTATTTAATTTATTTAATTTATTTATAACAATTTTGGCAACAGGAAAGAGTTTTTTCAATGGTCGGTTGAATGCTATTTTAGCGGGATTGGATCACGAAAATTTAGTTCATTAGTATTTCGTAAAAGCGACTTTTTAGTGACAGTAGCAGACCCAAAATTTAATAGAACGCATTGTCATCGACATCGAACCTATCTGCCAAGTGTCAGTCCGATCAGATGACGGCAAGAGGGTTAATTAGGCCTCCGTAGATTTCACCGCCATCCACATACAAAATCGAAATTAATATACAGGATTTAAAAGGAAGGGATATTCTCAACCTGACTTCATCAGATTTCAATAGACATTTATTGAATTGTTATGTTAGAGACACTCGTACAATTGATTTGTCTTAAGGCTAAGACCACACGTGCGTTTTTCCATGCTGTGTAAACGTAGCTTCTTTTTATGCAGCTTGAAAATCTACACAAGCCGGCCACACGTGCGTGTTCTTTAACGCGAGCTCAGTCGTTTGTTTGTGATTTCCAGGGCAACATTCCATTTACAATCCAAGAGCTTTCAGTTCACGGTTTTTAAAATCATTGTACCTTGTATCTTAAAGATATGGATATTTTTTCAATTTCAAGAATGATAAGTTCACAATCCAAGTAGTTTCCCATTATATATACTAAACTTCAACTTAACTCGACATCACTAGACGGTAGATCGTCACAGTGCTCATAGGTATTTAATCCGTTTTGGCGGCGTGAAAGCATAATGTTCGCCAAACCCTGTAGAGAACAAAAGGCTATAAGGTTTGGCGAGAATTATGTCTTCACTCCGCTAAAATGGATTAACTGCCTATGAGCACGGTGAAGATCTATCGTCTAGTGATGTCAAGTTAAGTTGGAGTCTAGTATAGTTATATTAAATATAAAAAATGCAAGACTATAATTCACGAATACAGCAACAGGAACAGTTATCTGCTGCGAAGTATTTTCACTGAGCTTGAAAAGTTGATCTGATTGCATCCACCAGGAGGTGACCTTGAGAATGCGACAGGCGATCCCTCCGCCAGCGTGTAAACAAGCTACGTCTGACCACGTGTATGTTACAGCAACTTTTGTCAATAGTTTGTAACTTGTTTTCATGCTGCGTTTCTGCATTCAAAAATGCTCGAGTGACCCTACCCTTACTTTCAATTTTCGAGGGTAAGTTTGAGAAAATGGACCGAAATTTAAATATTGACATTTCTTGATTAACGCCAGCTACAATTTCATTTCCGTCAATGACTCTTGTCTGAGGCAATCTCACCAACCATTGGAAAAGAAGAAGAGGGAGGGGTGGGGGGGGGGGAAGGGTTGACCGTGCCCAGAAGAATGCAAGACTGTATCTAGACTCAAATCCAGATTTACAATGCTCATTCGATTTCCTAAAGCAATGTTAGTCCATTTGTATTTATTGTTCAATTTAATAATTAAAAATTTATATTAATTTCGATTCGTTTTCCTTTTATTTGTTCTATTTTCTTTCCTTTTTTCATTTCTCAAAAGCCGAGGGGGGGGGGGTATCCTCTTTCACATCCATGCTAGTTTTTAATTTATAGTAGAGGCAGAATTATTGCAAGATGCTTGTTGTTGAGCTTTATTTTCTAGACACTACCTTTCGAAAATTAAAATGACAAAAAAAAAAGTTACATGCATGGGAAAAAATATATATAATATGGGTTTTAAATTATTCATTTGAATTTAAAAATGATGCATAACTATTGATAAAAAATTCATAGTAGTAAATACATGGGTCTATAAGTGACAGTAACAACTGACAGTAGTAGTATCAGTAACCAATTTCGATATAATGTATTGTTACGAATTTTTGTATATTTGTAAATATTTCGTAGTGTAATTTTGTAAATAGGAAAATTTATGTACATTTCGCATAAGGCAGTGCAATAGTTCATCTTAACTTGGCTTCCCTGCAGTGTGTTTTTATTAATGCTTGATAACGAGTTTTACAGAGATAACGCTGGGAACCGAGTTTTACAAGGAGCAGGGCATTTAACATCATGGTAATGACAATCTCGCCAAATTGGCGAGATAGAGCCAAGTTGGCGATGGTTTTGGCGACTAATTTTCTTCGCCAAATGTCGCCAAACTTGGCGACCATTTGGCGATATTTTCGGTCCCCATGTACATGTATAGAACTTTTCGACTACGATCTGGAAAGTTCTCCAAATATCTACCTCTAGAAGTTTCAAGAATGTTCGCCTCCCCTATATAAGTCCGGCCAAGTGAGCGGGGAGTTAGTAGTTGACTGTGTTGAGTCAGTTAGTTGACTGGAATTACTGAGTCTCAGTGAACATTCCGAGTAGTTCTAAAGCGAACTGTATTGCATTGTCTTTTGCGGCGATTTAGCAGTTGTGTGTCAAGTTTAACTGCTGTTTTGTGCTCTATTGTTGTGAAAAGAGCTGTATTAAGTCTACTAGAACGAGAAGTTCTGGAGTTGTAAAGTAATCTGTGAAGAGTTATATTGAAATAAATTTCTGCAAGTTTTGATCTGCTTTGGCTTCAAATCTTTCGAACCCATCCCCGCAACAGTATTCTTTTAGACAGAGAATCTATCTGGTACGTTCCATCTCGATTGGATGATGGTAAGTAGGTTAATTAGCTCTTCGCAGATTTACACACAAACCCACATTTAATAATAATAATAATAAACACTAGGAAAGAATCTTCACCCCTCTCATTAGAATCTATTAACGTTGCCGTCACTCAATAAAATCTGAGCCCTTTTCGATGGTAAATCCTGGTTACGCCTCTATCCCCAATATACGCACACAATAGTAAAGCCCACATCATTTGATTTGGCTTTTGAATCGCAGATTCCTATTGTCAAGAATCAATACCGCAAACGAAAGTCCACGCATCAATGCATTCGCCCCCCCTACAGAAGACTCGTCTAGACCGAACTGTGAAAGGATTAGAATTGTGTTGAGTTTGCTTTCAAAACCAGAAAATGGATTTGTCCGAAGACTTAAGAGATATTTGTTTCCGGAAATGCGGGCTATATTTGAACTTTTGGAATTCAATTTCGAAATATACAGGGACAAACGGGTATCCTTCGTTGGGATTCGAAAATTTATTTCAGGCATCAATGCAGATGGATTACTTGGTTGGTTGGTTGTATTCAGATTATATGGCGCCGTCAGCAACACGAGGGCTATAATGCGCCGAAACATTTCGTCATTTGACAAACCAACATACATTTACAAACACCCATGCCTAACACGGGACTCGGAACCCGCAACCTCGCGGTCTAGAAGCTAGCACGCTAACCACTATACCGTTTGGTCGGCATAGATTACTTGGAAAAACTCAAATTGCGCTGGAAATACAGATGCCATTACAAATGCCGTTTTATTTGGAAAATTTTAGTTTATTTTGACCCTATTTTAACGATATTTTTTTTTTTTTTTGAGTAATAACGAAAAGAAAATTAAATCTGAACACCTTGAATTCAGATTCCTTTCTTCGAGTTACTATTTCAAATTTTGTTGGTTGAGATTGTTACGATGTTGAGAAGAATATTTGGTTGGTTGTATTCAGATTATCTGGCGCCGTCAGCAACACGAGGGCTATAATGCGCCGAAACATTTCGTCATTAGACAAGCCAACATACATTTACAAACACCCATGCCTAACACGGCACTCGGAACCCGCAACTTCGCGGTTTAGAAGCTAGCACGCCAACCACTATACCGTTTGCTCGGCAAGAATATTTGAGAGATGGTGAGATTAAATTTATAACGTTTAGCCAGGAAGAGTAAAAAAGTAAACATTTGAATATGAGCGTACTTTATAAAAAAACACACTTTTAACGAGGAAAGAGTAATATTTTCTTTGAAATTATTTATAAATGTATGAAAAAAATACTGTTAAAAGCATTGGGTTTTCACTTAAAAAATAATAATAATAGTCAATAAGCTTTTTTTTACTATTTCGAAAAACACTATTATATTAAACATAAAAAAGGCCATCGAAAAAATAAGCTCTGATATTAAAACCGTATCATTGGAAATGAACAACACGATGGATGTTACCACGTAGGTTCAAAGATACTACAGAACACTTAAACAAGAAACTTACCGTGGTTTCAACTCCGAACCTCTTAAAAAAAAAAAAAAAAAAAAAAAAAAATTTGATGGTGAACCCACAGGGTGAACATTCAAATAGGATGGTCTAATCAAGAAGATTAAAAGGGCGAAAAGTAAATTGGCCGTACAGGAGAAAACAAGACGGACTAAAATATCGAAAAGACTAATAATTTATTATAAAAACCTCACGGCGATAACCTCAATACAAAATACAAAAGAAAGAAAAAAATCCAACTATAACGTTTGAATAGCTCATGAGTGGTTTGGTTGGTTGTATTCAGATTATCTGGCGCCGTCAGCAACACGAGGGCTATAATGCGCCGAAACATTTCGTCATTTAACAAACCAACATACATTTACAAACACCCATGCCTAACACGGGACTCGGAACCCGCAACCTCGCGGTCTAGAAGCTAGCACGCTAACCACTATACCGTTTATGAGTGGTTTGGATAGCTTATAATTGGTCCTTACCTATGCTATGCAGTAGGTTTCCCATTCCCATGGTTACAAACAAATGTTCTAATTTGGGGGATGTTGCTAAAATAGAACTCTATGATGATGTAATTTTTAAAAGGAAGTCCCTAGTAAGGATCATTCCCTATACTCGCTGTGTTGCAATCTTTTTGACCACTGCATTTAGAATCTACTCTCTATAATAGAGGTCTGAAATATCGATCAAAATAAAGATCGATACTATATCGTTGCATAGAAAAACATATCGATAAATCGATACTTGATTTTTTTTAAATTTGATTTTCAATTTTGCCAGAAACAAAGTTTTTCGGGGCAAACTTTTACTTTTCATGATTGCCTTTTTCTAAGGTGACTACTTTTTCAACTGAAATAGATCTATTACAAAAAAAAAAAAAAAAAAAAAGAGTTATATTTTCGCTTAATTGGTGCAGTGATTTTAAGAAAAATTCAGATAATTTTCAATAGCTCTTAAGTGTATGGGAAAATATTGAATACTGGTGCCATTTTAACTGTCTCTCAGCCAAGTTCAAACTTTAGTTTTGAAGTTTTTTGAAAAGGGAATTAAGAAAATCGAAAAAACACGTGGAACTACAAAACGATCATTAAAAAACTAAAAATGTTTGAAAATATCGATATATCGGTGACTTTTATGGATATTTTTAATATCGATATATTTAAAAAAATATCGATACAAATATCGTCGTATCGATATAATGCCGATCTCTACTCTATAACCATCTTGACAGTTGATGAGTAGTTACGTAAAGGATCACTTAATGTAATGACATAAATTGTTTTCATTTTTAATGTCTTATCTGTTATAAATGAAAATTAAAATAGAAAAAGACAAAACCAGGTGGAGCCACTGCTTAGACATTGACGAAAGGATTTCAAATATAAAATAAAACATATTAGACGTTATTTTCGAGTTTTTTAATTTATGTCATTTCATTAAGTGAGCATTTTCGGACTTGCACACTAAATTTCAAGATTCTATACAAAGTAGTTTCTAAATGCACTGGACTGGAAGATTGTAACGTAGCGAGTGGAGGAAATGATCCTTACTAGCCTCTTAAGCCTAACCAATCATCCACTATACAGTAGTTAGAGATAGAGATTAGTGGAAAATTCCATTAGGAGAATCCTACACAGAGTTATGATTTTAAATATGTGGAAAGTATTGTTTCATAAAGCACGAACCTAGCTTTGGATCGTTTATTACTTTCAATTACCCATATGTAAACATAAGGTAATAAAAGTATAGTATTCGGTCAAAAACAAAGAATTAGATTTTTTTTTTCTTTTTCATTTCTCCACGTTTTGGAATATCTTGATTTCAAAGAATCTAGAAAAAATTTATGTCAGTATGAATGTGTGTACGTGGTCAGCATAACTCCAGAATAAATTGGCCAACAATGTTCGAATTTGGTGTGTGGGTTGGTGGTGACCATGGGACCTACCATTAAGGTTTTCGTCAAAATCACGCATGCGCCTAAGGTAGCTGCCATTGAAAAATTCATGTTTTTCAATAATTGCTTAAAAAGCGGTTATTACGATTTTGTTAAAAATCGCTGTAGTAATGCCTCTTAATGTGTTCTAAACATCCCCACCTAAAATCCTCACCACCGAAATTCCAATAAAAATGCTTTAATGGCGTAAAAAGTTGAAAAACGAATGCCTTTAAGATAGAGTTCACTTTCCTTGAGCATACCTCATCAGGAATCATTTTCTCTTCTCTCCTCAGTTTCACTTACAAGAAAGGATAATATAAGAATTAACGAAATGTATATCGCCAAAAAGTATTTTGGCGAAGTTTTTTTTTTTTTTTCTTCTTAAATACAAGAATTATCGCAAAAAATATCGCCAAACAGGCCATTTTTGCTAAATGAATGATGAAAATATAAAAACGGTAAATGACACAAATCCACGTCAGTATTATAGTGTAATTGAAAGTTGTGCAATGTTCCACACCCCTAGTTTTTTTAGACCTCTTTAGTTACTTCATAACCTATACAATGGCTGATATTGGATGCCTTCTCACAGAAAGAAATGTTGAGTTTGGCCAAGACCTCCTATATAAAAAAAACCTCTGCTCGCTTTTAAACATGACGTCGTTAAGGTAGTCCGTCTTGGACTATGAACCTCATACTGGTTGCTATTTAGAAGAAGATATCTTTGACGACAAGTGATATATGATTTGGCGACGTTTTACGTACTCGTGATTCGACAAGTTCTATTTTGGCAAACTCTGGCGTACGACGGACTACTCTTATGACGTCACTCAGTGAGTAGGCTTTCTTATATAGGAGGTGTCGGTTTGGCAAAGTGCTTCAATACAGTACTAATTTGCATATCCCTGTATCATTAAAGCGAAGTAGCTTTCTTTGCGGTCGCTGGGAATCGATCGTGAGACCATTGGTTTCGCAGCCAGATACTTTATCCACTAGACAAAAGAGATATCTCGCGTGTAGGAGTTGTATCTGTTATTTAAAGACGAGACTACCAAATAGCCCCTTCCCATTGAGTCGCGAAGGGACGAACGATTGAGTTGCTCGCGCGTGCGGCAGTCAGTCGCCGTAGTTGCTGTTTGGCAGTGAGTCGGCGAAGATGCCGAGATGATTGAGTGCAAGTCGTGTAGTATTTACAGACGGTGCCGATAGATGGCAGCATGATTCAGTTGTCCGATAGTCACCAATAAAGCGTAATGACTTTTTCTGCGGGCGCCGGGGATCAATCGAGTGACCTTTGCTTTCCCGGCCAGATACTCTATCCCGTAGACAAAAGAGATATCTCGTGTCTAGGAGTTGTATCTGTTATTTTTACACGAGACCACCACATTCATTATGAACGTACATCAATGCTTTAACAATATGTCGAAAAATCCTATTCTGGAATTTTTGAAGCTTTTTGCTTCCTTGCCAGTGAGAATGTATGTTCCTTCCCATGGTATGATTCCATGGGATCATACATATATTCCTGTCGAACGTTGACGAACATTTTATTGGAAGTCGACTACTAGAAGCCACCAAATTTATTCTTTAAATTTAAGAAAGCTTAAA
This sequence comes from Linyphia triangularis, assembly GCA_963978545.1. NCBI lineage: Eukaryota > Metazoa > Arthropoda > Arachnida > Araneae > Linyphiidae > Linyphia > Linyphia triangularis. The sequence goes on from OZ021726.1 coordinate 86,702,247, forward strand.
AAGCATTCGCAATCAAGTTCAACTATCGGAATTTTTCTAACAAAATTCAATTTACTGGACCGTAATCCATTAAATATTTATGCATTTAATGAGAATGTTGATGATCTGAAATTATTTTCAATGAATAGTTTATTCATATTTGAAACAAGAAAGAAAAAATTCAACAATTGGCGAATCTTTCGTCGCCGATAAAAAAGATCGCCAATGGTCGACGATTTAATACGTAAGTACCAACAAATTTACAGTTTTAAATAGATTCGCAGATTATATAGACACAATAATTAAGCATTTGTTTTATGACGCAAGAACAATCTGGCAACCCTTCTTAACTAATCCGAAGGCGAAACATTATTTGGACACAAATTAATTTAAAATCAAGTAAGCCAAAACCGAAAGCAGATTGAACTATGTATTTAAAATCATCGGAGCACCGCGAAATCGTTGTAAGCACAGAGCTGTAAACAAACTTAAACTAAACAATATGACGCAAAACTTAAAAAGCTAAACCAATTACAAAACACTCATTTCTCAGAAATTAAATGGCCATTACTGACGCTCAGAGCAGCGTAAAGAGCACATTTGAATAAATCTAATCTCATCGAACGACTTCGAATTATCGTTTGGAACATGCTTCGAAGAATATGTGCAGGTTTCTGGAAGTTTCTGGAGTCATAGTAGCATCTCAAGAATATTCGACAAAATGCAAAGCATTCTGGAAGACTCGAGGTAAATAAATCTATCATATTAATTTAGCTCTGAGCGTACTGGCCATTGATTGCAATTATATGAAAATCATAATTAATGAAACAACCACACTGGAAGAATTGCTTCTCATTAAAATGTCTTTCAGAAGTTTAGGGGGGAAAAAAAGCATTTTCTTGAGCTAATGAGAAAGTTTTGTTTTAATTTTTTTTTTTTTTTTCATCTCTCCTGGGAACAATAAATCTGTTTAAATGAATGTGTTTGGTAAAAAATATTTAAATTGGAGCTCAAATACCCCGATTGATTTACTAATTGTGTTTCTTTAAGAAAATTTATTTAAAATAAATTTAAGCTTTATCTGGTTGGATAGAGATTTTGAAGCTTTTTCGTATTGGCATATTTTTTAAATAATGTTGTCTTATTTTATTGACATATTCTTAAATTGTCTTTCTAATTGGGATTTGTCGTTAGTTAAGCTATTATTACAATTGTCTATAATATTTTTACTACTATACATTTTTATCTCTACTATTGTATTTATTATGTAATTGAAATAATAGGTTTTAATGAATATTTCATACTAGCAATATTAGAGATGTAATTTTAATAATTAACTAGATGTAATATTTTAAATGGTTATGTCAATTAATTGATTTATAAATTACTCCATTGTAAGAAGATTTTCTATTATATAAGAATAAACAACAGTTTATTCAAGTCATTTTTAAAACATTTTTGAAGTGGTGACAAAAAGAATTTAATAATAATTATTTTAAGTATTTCAGTTTTTTATTTTAAGTGTAGTGACAAGGCAGTGATAAATGTCCTTACCAAATTAGAAAATTATAACCACTGCTCATAGTTACATAAAATAAATTATAAAATGTATAAATGTTTCCAAATGCTTAAAGTGCAATATTTATTCTACACTATTTTTGTATTGAAAATCTTTAAAAATATTTAAATTGGAGCTCAAATACCCCAATTGATTTATTGTGTTTCTTTAAGAAAATTTATTTAAAATAAATTTATGCTTTATCTGGTTGGATAGAGATTTTGAAGCTTGCATTTGGAAACATAATAAAACATTCAAATACCCCAATTGATTTATTGTGTTTCTTTAAGAAAATTTATTTAAAATAAATTTATGCTTTATCTGGTTGGATAGAGATTTTGAAGCTTGCATTTGGAAACATTTACCGAGAAACATTTTTTTTTTTATAAATAAAAAAAAAACAAAAAAATACGATATCTTTTTATTTTATTAAACTTGTTTAAAAGTTAAATTTTGAATTTGGAAACATTTATATATTTTATAATTTATTTTATGTAACTATGGGCAGTGGTTAGAATTTCCTAATTAGGTAAGGACATTTATCACTGCCTTGTCACTTTACTTAAGATAAAAAACTGAAATACTTAAAATAGTTATTATTAAATTCGTTTTGTCACCACTTCAAAAATGTTTTAAAAATTACTTGAATAAATAGTTGTTTATTTTTATATAATAGAATAACTTCTGACAATGGAGCGGATCAACTTTTAAAAACTTTATTTATAAAAAAAAAATAAAAAAAAAACACGATATCTTTTTATTTTATTAAACTTGTTTAAAAGTTAAAGCAACGTAGTAAGTGGTGTGACACAAAATTTACAAAACAAAAATATTGGAATAATGTATTCTAAATATACAGATAAGATATTCCCAATACAAAACTTTATAAAATATTAAACAAGCGCTTTAAAACGGAGTTATTTGAAATTCATAGATTTTTTTCTATTATAACTAAACAAATTTTAAAACTGAGACAGCAATTATAGTTGTATATTTAAATAAATTTTTTTCATGAATGGTGATAAGAAACAGTACAGGAATATTTTAAAAACTTTTTAACTTATTTGAAGAAGCTTGATATGAAGTGTTATTAAAACACTTAAGCAATTCTAAACTTTATCTAGTTGTGTTTAAAAATAAATTTAAAATCTTTCACGGAATGTCAAGTACATAATAAAGCCTTTCTTGAGTGGCAACAGGAAAATATTACGTTTCAAACAATTACACTCTCAGAACATTTGTTCAAATATTCATAAAAGTGCTCTTAAATAAATAAACTCCTTCAGAATTTTTGATACGAAACTCGTAAATATGAATTTAATTAAATAAATTTTTTAATAATTACATTTCGTATTCTTCGTAATATTACTTGAACTAGATTTCATTATATTTAATTATCATTCTTGAAACTTGTTTGGGAAAAATAAAATGTAAAATTCAAAGAATTTTTTTTTTTTTTAACGATAATTGTAAAAGTTGTGATATAGAATTAATAAATTTATAGTTTAACCAGTTTTATTCTCTATTCTCTTTGGAAAAATATTTTTAAGTTAATTAAAGAATATTTAGACGCTTGAAATTTTCATTAGTGATGATGCAAACTTATATTTAAATAATTATCCACTAAGATGAGTTTGTGCACATATTTACATAATATTTTGTAGAATGATATTTAATTATTTCGAAAATTATTAACTTGATTGATAATGTAAATAATTAAGACAGTATTTTTAAAAGCTAAGATTATTTTGAGAAAATGATAAATAATTTCAATGGCTGTTATAAATATCATTAACGTCTTATCAAGAATGGTCATCTGCGTTGACAAACGTCTTTGTATAAATCAATTATATCTACAAATAAAAAAATGTATCTGAATACTAAATCTTCTAAATTTTAAGTCTGTGCTTATAATAGAAATCTTTACTTTTAATATAAGGTAATGAAAGTATAATATTATCGTAAAAACATTAGGAGAGTAAAACATTCGGGACTTTTGGATGGTCTTGAATGAAAAAAAAAATTGTTTTAGGAAAATGGTATTATATCTGTCTATATAGGTTTGTAAACATCTTAACTCCAGAACGGAAAAAGGCTAGGATGTCAAAATTTTTGGTAAATATGTGAGTTGTAATCATGGGATCACAGGATTTCGCCAAAATTGCGCATGCGCAGGAGGTATATTCGATTGAAAAATTAAAGGTTTTCTGGAATTGACAGAAACCTTGGCTTTAACGATTTTGTTCGAAATCATTCTGGAAAGGAAATTTCAGGTGTTTTTAATATCCTCACCACTTACATTTGTGTAAAAATGAACAAAATACATTTAAAGTTAAATAACGTACGTATAGCATTACTGAAAATCGTATTCATACGAGAATCAACGTGTTTGTCTACCACTGAAAATAATTAAAACAAAACATTAGATAACACACCAAGTCCAAATCAATGTCTTTGTTTAGCAAAAAAATCATTAAATTTCAGCAAATCAGCTTTTATAAAAGCTATGATCTTATTGGTCTTTTAGGAATCGTGTTTTTAAGCAAAACTAGAGATTGCTAACTACGTTTGTCTATCAGAACTCCATCAAACTTATCAACTTCAGGAGGTTTCTGAAAATAATTATCACCAAATTTATTAACTTATCAAGATTAAAAAAAAAAGAAAAAAAAAAAGAAAAAAAAAAGATTAAAACTTTATTTATTGGAACCAAACGATATTGTAAGCTTTCAACTCTTATTATTATTATTATTATTTAAAATTATTTTGTCATTTTCATTGCAACCTATACAAATGTATCTACGGAAAAGATTCTTTACTCTTTTCTGTAACTTTAAAAATGTTCTTTTTTTTATATATACATAAATTGATCAGAAACACCTATCAAAAATCAAGCCAAAAAACATGCCAAATATAAGAAAACGATTTGTGGCTATCTAGCGAATAGAAAAGATGACAAACGATTTGGTTTTCCATTTGACTTTTTTATTCAGTCATGTTTCATTAAGAATAGATATCAATCATACTTTGTGATTTTTTTTTTTTACTACAGCTTTACCAAAGAATCGTATGAGAAATAGCAAAGTATTTGTTTTGTGACTACAAATAAACTTTTTTTTCTTATTTAAAACCACGAAAGTAGTAATCATTTTTCACATTTTATTTAACTTAAGTTTTCGAACTATTCCACATTAAATTCCATAATGTATAAAGACTTATGAAACAAAACCTAAACATTTTTCAAGGAAATGGAGTTTAAGATGACCTGATACAAAAGTTTAAAACATTTTGAGGTGTAGAAGTAAATCAAAAATTGAAAAAAAAAAGAAAAAAAGTCATTACATACATGAAGGAGTTCTTACACAATTTTATGATGTGTCTCATTCCTGTTACTATTACATTACTAAGCAAAACGTTATATGATGCTACCTTATCGACAACGAATCTATCTGTCGAAATTCAGTTCTATTGGATGACGGTAAGTATGTTTATTAGTAATCACAAGCGTCAATTGAAGCGTGTGTAAAAAGTGATCTTTTAGTGAGGGTGACAGCCGCCAAAACTTGATAGAATGCAATCTTATCGACAACGAGTCTATCTGTTAAATTTCAGCTTGATTGAATGGCGGAAAGTTGGTTTATTCGTATTGTGAAGCGATACTAGAAGCGTATATAAAAGCGGCCTTTTAGTGACTGTCACATCCCTCAAAACATGATATAATGCAACCTTATCGACATCGAATCTATCTGTTAAATTTCAGACTACTTGAAGCGCGATTGGATGACGGCAAGTTGGTGTATTAACACATTCGCTGCCACCAAAATTTATGTATCCATCCTCAGAAGCCGAATTTAAAAAAAGTGTTTTAATGATTAAAAACGTTCCTTATATTTTAATAGTAAAACCAGGAAAAAGGAAAAACCTTTTATTTCCTAAAAATATAAAAATAATGCTTCACTAACGTGCCTCAAAAACCTCATCTTTCAACCTCCAAATCCGAACTAAAAATAAAGCAGTTTACTCATCATACTCGATCGTCGTCCCAGAGCGTCGCCGGCATGGGAGGTAGCGCCATGCTGACGCGCCAGCGCGTCAATGGCAGCGAATGTGTTAATATTTTGAAGTTAGATGCGTGTGTAAAAGCGACCTTTTTCTGACAGTGACAACCCTCAGAACTTGATCGAATGCATTGTCATCGACATCGAACCTATCTGCCAAGTTTCAGCCTGATTGGATGTTGGTAATCAGGCTTCCTCAGATTTGCCAGGCAACCACACACCCACACTCACGTATACGAAGAAAATCGAAGTTAATATATAGGATTTAAAAAAATGTCCCCTCTTTAACGAAGAAGTGTTTTGGTGTCGAAATTAAGTATTTCAACATATTCAATATGCTGATCGTACCTACCAAGAATATATAGAAAACGTTGAAACAGATTTGGTTGTTTTCAGATTATCTGGCGCAGTCAGCAACACGAGGGCTATAATGCGCCGAAACATTCGTCATTAGACAAGCCAACATACCTTTACAAACACCCATGCCTTACACGGGAGTCGGAACCCGCAACCTCGCGGTCCAGGAGTTAGCACGCTAACTACTATACCGTTTGGTCGGCTCGCTTCTGTTGAATACTCTATTTCAAATGGTGCATTGCATTATTTCTTTTAAAATCGAAGTAAATATTTTATTTATTTTCGTACTCTTTTGAGAGAAAACTCTTAAGTAGAGGATATTTTGGTAATCCATGATAGGTTGGTTGGTTAAATTTCTGGCGCAAGGGCTTCACAAGGGCCATACTGCGCCGTAATCTATGATAGAGGAGACTCTACGCAGAGTCGACTGGCTTGCAATTTTCTCCTCTTCTCTTGTTGTACTTTTAAACCACAGTAAATGATTGTATTACTGTTTTAAAGATGTATAAAACAACTTTATATAAGCAAATTAAGAATAGATTTGTTGCATAAATCGAACTGAAAGGGATTTGTTGATAATCGATTCATTAAACAAATCGCGTCATTATCTGCCCATAAATCGAACTTAAATTTTAAAACAGTTGGATATTCTATAATGGATGGATGATTTACAGAGGTGTAGTGGGTCCCAGTACGCGGTGGTATGTAGTAACGGTACTTTTTTGAGAATTTTTTTTATAAATAATTTATAATAACTCATGTAAGTCTTTATGCATGTATTGTGATATAAATTAGTGAGAAAATAAATTTGTAAATTAAGAGAATTGAACTCTTTTTACATCATAAGTTTTGTAAAATATTGAGCATTTGCATTTTATAATAAAAAAAAATTTAAAAAAAAAAAAAAATTCCAAGCTTCAGTTGGGGTTACCACCTCGATCGGAAATCTTGAGTACCAGGCAATTTTTTTTTAGCACTGAAACCCTGACGATTTATACTCAGGCAGTAAAAATTTCGATATAACAAAAAAAAAAAAAAAAAAAAAAAAAAAAAAAATTAAAGGAATACTGGAAAAAATAAGCAAAAATCGTCTGCGTCATCAAAACGTAGACAGTGCTATATATTTTTTTTTTAACATTCGAACCTTTTCCCGCTCAGGAGGTAGAATGCGTGGCTAGCATTCAACAGGTCTCGCGATCGAGCTTTTGTCAGCACTCTGCAGTCTTAATTCAAAGCGAGCAGACATGGCTGCAGATTGTTTTTTGTCGGGATTCCTAAAGTGAGTGTTCCAGGTTTTCTCCTATTCGAGACTCGAATTTCCCCTTGAAAGACCTCAAGGAAGGTATTATCTCACCCCAAAGCTAATGATAAGCGATGAGTATGGGACCCGTATACTCTTGGGTCAGAAATGTTTTTATCCAACCAAAACACAACTCTTTTTTTTTTTTTTTTTTTTTTTTTTTTCGTATTATGTGTTACAAAAATTGGCAATACCGATAATATGTAAAGTAAGGTTTTACGATAAATTTTAATTTACCTTATTCAATTTAAAATGTATTTCATTCTGCATAATATTTGCTTGGGTATTAACCCCAAAACGACGGTTGGAAAGAACATTTGCCAATCGACATTTTAGTTTTTTCTTTGGTAATCAATTGCGATTGTGTTTCCATTTAGTATATTTTAAAAATCATAAAAATAATTTTCCGAAAATTTTGAAAAAATCAATTTTAAATGATCTAACTAAATAAACAAGATTATGATAAAAAGTCATTGTTTTTACCTATTTCAAAGTCGTCTTTAATGGGTCAATTAAAATACATGTACTTTTAAAATCTAGATAATCAATTTAAAATATCAATATTCAGTATTAAAAAAAAAACATTCTTTTTGTTCTTTGATTTTTATCTAAAGATTACATATGTTGTCAAACAATTTTAATAACGAATAGAAAACAACCAAAAAAATCCTTGGGTTAGAAAACAAAACTTCCCTAAAATAATTCTTTAAACATTTGGCGACAAATAATAATCAATCATCCTGATGCAGAGGCCATAAGTTCGAAAACGTGGAGGACGGAAGACGTTTACTACGATTACAGCAACCCTACTGTCGGCCATAGTGGATAATGCTGAATGAAAACATAGGATGCAGAAGATGCGGTATTGAAAAAATAAATACTGTGAAAGAATAAGTTATTCTACAACAAATTCAAGCGTTCTAAGAAGTTCTTTTTGCATCTTAGCTTACGTTCGGTGACTAATTTGCGCTTTGTTGTGTTCCTGGAAGAAGTTAAAGAACTCATTTATAACAAACGGTGTCAAAAACTCCCCGTGCTACATCAACAACACTGCCAAGTGATCGGCTATAGTATTCAGAGTTCTTTAGGCCTAGGGATTGTCTAAAAAGTAAGTTCCTTTTTAAAATTATTATTTATAATATTGCGTGTATGTCTGGATATCATATTCCTGAAAAACAGTTGCGATTGTTGGCGAGAATCCGATATGTTTACTCCCTGTCATTCACCTATCGGACTCGATTGAGTTTGTGCTGTCAGATAATTTAGGTTTTGTTTTGTCGATGCTGAATGATTTGTGTACAAAAAGCACATGTGTTATTGTCCTCCGAAAAATAGGCGACTTTAAATAGACAATATTAGAAAAAATACTCGCGTTTTTGTTGGGAATGTAAGTCAAATCAGTTTTATTGTCGCTTTTTACCTTTGCTGAAAGGCATTTTATTGGTTTATGTCATGCTGCGTTTCATTGCATTTTATTGTTTATGTACCTCTTAGTTTTCTGGTATTCCTTTTTTCATGTATCATATAAACTCATTGTTTGGGAACAGGTGTAACTACTAATAGCCACTATTCCTATTGTCATTAGTTGAGATGTCACAGTTAATAACAATATTCCTGTTGTTATTAGTTGTTACATCTGTTCCCAAACAATGAGCGTGTATGATGCATACAAGAAGGAATACTATGTTAGCATAGAAAATACATGTCCAAATAAAACGTTTACATGCCCAAACATTTTATTAAAATGCATATTATTAAAAACTATTCATGTAGTACTGATCTGTCGGAAAAAATTGCCCTTAACTTCAGTGGCGCAACCAGAAATTTTTTGTGGGAGGGGTTTTACCTAAGTTTGCTCCACTAATTCCCTTTATTACCTATAAAACAACTTCCATGTAAAACTTTCTCATCCCATATTTGTCGCAAGTCATCAACATTTTTGCAGTTTCTTAATCTGTCACCTTGAGTATGAAAAAATATTGTAATGGTTTTTGTCGAGTTTTTGAGTTATACCCAACATGGGACTACGTTTTACCTAGATCCCATATTGTCCTTATTTTCTAGATAATAAATTAATACGTGGCCACAGAACCTGGAAATGTCAGGAAACTTTCTAATTTTGGAAAAATTCAGAGAATTTTGAAAATTTTTGCTAAAAATCGGGGAATTTTTCAATTGTTTCGAAAGTATGTTCCCCCGTTCATCCGTATTTTGACGCCATTTTCTCGGAGGATTGTGGTAATCATTAGGAGCTTCTTTTTACAGTATAATTTAAATTTTTCAATTCTGCAAAAACAACTTTTAAAAAAATTTACAAATTATCTCCTTTGGCATAAATGTTCTATTTGATTTACACGTCTGGAAAAAGTGAAATTTGAAAAAAAGTTTTCCATAAAATCAGGGAATTTTTTAGAAATCTGGCTGGGAAATCAGGGAACTTTTTTCCTTAATTTTGTGGCCACGCTGTGATATAAAATTTGTCTCATTTAAATTGAAATATAGAAGGAGTAATATTTTAGGTTAATGGACAAACACCAATATCAAACTGATCTTGCTATATATTTATGGCGCTTGAAATACAAACGCATGTAGCACTGATACCTTCCTATCAATTATAACAACATTTGAAACATCCTTATTTTTACATTTCTTTTAAACGACTCTATATATTGAACTTAAGTACCCCAAAATAATGCTTAATGTTTTTTTGATGCTAGGAGATTCACAAATCCATTATTTATTTCCAAGCCCTTGGGTGTAATAGCTACTTTAGTGTGATACTGTAGGCAAACTTTGACTAATGGTCGATTGAAAACGTATTCTTTTAAAATTATTTACGATCTCTAAGTGTTTCTTATTCAATCATAACAAAACACAGGGATGTTAGGGTTCCTAGGGGTTCTGACACTAAAAATCCTCTATCTAGTTGCACGCCTGACTAAAGTATCTATGTTAACATTATTTTATTTGAAATCTAAATCGATGACAAGACACAATATTAACACACTAGTAAATTGGTAAATTATCATCTTAGTTTGCACGCTGATACTCAATCTAAATTGTAACATGCACTCAGCATGTCTGTGTTCTGCTTAAGTGTATTGTTTTTGAGCTCTGCTAAAATGTGTTATTTGTCAACGTTTTGTATACAAACAAGTCTGAAAGTAATTGGTTATTTACCTTCATTTGTAGCTGTTGTTTATTTATTGTAAGAACTGTATCATTGCCGAGGGAAGGTGGCTTTTTTTCATCCTTTATCCATTAACAATAATTATCCATGTGGCAATCCAGTTTCTTAAACGTATCATGTTTATATGCTAGACAACAAACTTATCCTTTGAAAAAGCTTATGTACCTGTATGTTTAGTAACAAGCTAAACTATTTAGGCGTCATTGTCCATATTTTTAAAATTAAACCGTCCAGTATATCTTAAACACTCATTCGTCGAGAGTGTTCCATACCAGAAGCTGTGGACATGAGCAAAATAAACAAAGCGGTAAACTATTCAGTCTGTAGCTGTAAACTATATTTTTCTTGGGTTTTTCGATTAGTTTCTACTTGTGTAAGTATTAAATGTAAATTCAGAAGGAGCAGTTATTTTCGGACTTATTGTTAAGTTGAAAACTTATCAGGGGTCTATGCAGAAGGACATAGTGGTCTTTTTAAGGACCCTTCACAAAATTCCATAATCAATAAAAGGACCCTTCACAAAATTCCATAATCGACTAAAGGACCTTTCACAAAATTCTATGTCCAACAAACTGTTCACAAAATTCCATATAAAAATAACGGAACCTTCATAATATTTCCAGTTAGAAAACAGACCAATACAAAATCCCAAAGTTTATTTTATGCCAAAAGGGGAAAGCAGCCTGCTTGCCCACATATTGGCTTTAAGGAAGTGATGTCATGGATGCCAAACTGCTCAAAATATGTAATATTAGAAATTTTTCACAAAATTAATTTTTTTTCCCTGCAAAAATAGGACCCTATAAAAAAACCTGAATAGACCCCTGTTTATATAACATGTCACACACATGAATTATATTTAAAATCTATTTAATGAAATCCATTTCTGTTGCTTTTATTTGGTACCAAACACAATATAGTTCAAGAAAAATAAGTGTCTCTTGAAAAAATTTAAATTAAAAAGAAATATACATTTTAAATTTATGTTGAGTAGTTATGAACTATTCAATGAACAAATTCATGCAAATCGTTTGACCAGTTCCCTCACTATTTGATTTCTTACGTTTTAAAAAGACAGACATATATAGGTCTACATCAAAGAACAATCAGCGTCCAATTCTTTTGAAATCCAGCTTTTCCTGCCATCTGCAAGGTTATATAGGCAGATAGTTTAACCACGCAGAGTCCTCTGGCAAATTAATGTAATGGTACATGAGATTTTGAGTAACCATTCACCTCAACTCTGATACAAGTCATGAGACTTGCAACTTTAAATCAGTTTTTCTGGGGAATTAAGAAAAACGGACTCTTATCTTTCTTTGCCGTAGCCTTTCATATTTAATAATGATTGGATTTTGTTCATGACATTTGGAATACAGAACAATAAAAATCGCTCAATTTTATAAGTTAAGTTGTAAATCTAAACACCTTATAAATGTGTGCCTAAAGCAAATGTACCAATCTTTTTAAGAGGGAGTTCTAGTAAGGATCATTCCTTATACTCGCTCTGTTAAAATCTTCTAGCCCAGTGCATTTAGAAACTACTTTCTATAAAATCTTGTAATTTGGCGAGTTGGTACGAAAAAGATCGCTTAATGAAATGACATAAATCGTTTTCATTTAATGCATATCTGTTATTAATAAAAATTAAATTAGCAAAAGACAAAAGGAGCCACTGCATGTGCATTGATGTAAGGGTTTCTAATACAAAACAAAATATTATTACACATTATTTTCAAGTTTTTAATTTATTATCATTTTATTAAGTGATAATTTTTGTACCTGCTCACCAATTATCAATGTTTTATAGAAAGTAGTTTCTTCTAAATGCATTGGGCTAGAGGATTGTAACATAGCGAGTATAGGGAATGACCATTAACAGAACTTCCTCCTAAATAATTTCGGTATTCGAGACAATGGTGAAGTTAAGAAAAGTACAAAAGGTAGTCATTGCCCCTCCCTTTATTGAAATCTTTTTAGTGATTTTAAAGTAATTATATTGTATTACTTTTCCTCTTTTTCACTTGCCCCCTTTTTCACTGACAATATACTGAATGAGTTTTGTACAGCCAAAACTATAAATGCTAAAGAAGTGTACCATGTGTCTCAATTTAAAGATCTCAGCAAGATCAGTTGATTTCCATCCAATTCAATGAATAATGAAGCATTTTTAGGCTTTCATAGAAACCCTATGGGAAGTTTGCTTGTTGGCTAAAAATTGCGATATCAGGTTACAACTTGTATTGTTTGTGGGTCAAGTCATTAAGAAGTTGTAAACATTTATTGTATTGATAACATGTGTAAAAGTAAACTTTTTGTGACAGTCATCAGTCAAATGTGTTGATATCTAAACTTATCAAAGCTCTAAAATTGCAATTTTGAACTTCAATAATGACTCACATTTTAGCTGTGATAGTTAAATTATGGAACTGGTATTATTTTCACACAAATATGTATTCCTCATTAATATATTTAAAAGCCATGGAAAATACTTAAAGTAATGTAAGGTCAAATGGGTGATTTTTGTAAATTTTGTCATAATTCAGTTTTCAAACTTATGGCACAATGAAAAATTAAAAATGATTTACGGGTAGTGTTTTATATGGTGTGAACTTCATTATAATATAAAGCATTGTAAAAAAGATAATGTTTGCAAGGTTTTTTTTAAATTTGCTCAAATTTTTTTTTTTTACTCCATGTACCAATATCTAAGGGATTTTACTATTTTAATTTACTTATTTAAATGTTATTAAAATCTGAACAAAGTCAGTGTACCTAACAAGTGAAGTACACATATCTGATATTATTTAAAGACATTGTTTAATAGTCATTATGAAATGTTTTTGTTTATTTTTTCACAGTTAAGACTCATGAGTGTTGCATTTTTACAAAAGTAGCACTGTATGTTTCGTTTCAAAATTATAATTTTGTATTATTATAAAAAAAAAAGAAATTGTAACTAAATTCAATTTTATATTTATTACCATATCATGCCATTAAGTTTGTAAACATTGAAATTTTATTTTTATGTTCTAAAATTTGAATTTCGGTCACAGTAACACTCATGAGACCTGGTAAAATACTATTGAGACGAAGTAACACTCATGGGTGTTCATAGAAAAATTATGGTAAATATCCTATCACTGAATTAATTTTAATTAATTAATTTATGTTTCATTCATTGCAATACGAATTTAGCTATTAGATTAAGAGAACATCTTTTAATCATTAATTAAACATCTCATTAAATTTTACGGTGAATAACAGAACAGTTTTAAGTAGTGTAATTAAGCAGGGATGCCAGTTTTCCTCCTTTTGGAGGATTTCCTCCTTTTTGGTTTTTTATGTAACATTTTCCTCCTCTTTGTCCCTGTCTTGAGGATCCACATTTTTCTGATCTGAACTAGTTTTTCCTGCAAAAAGTATACTTTTCCTCATATCTAAACAAAAGATTTTCCCTCTTGGCTCCCCTTTCCTCCCAGATTACTTCACTAACTCCTAATATTTGAAATGAAATTATTATATAGTATGAGAAATTTCATTGTATCTTTAAATTTATTGAATCATCCTTCCTGCATACTTTTTTTGTTGAGTTTTTGTGTATTCCTTCCTCGAGCTTTTTTAACTAATTTTTGGATTTCCTCCTTTTTGCTCTCTGATTACTCTCATCCCTGAATTAAGACTATAAAAGCATTAAATAGTGAATATTTTGATATGCCTTGCAAAATATTATACAATTCTGTCCAGGAAATCAAAACTTAAAAGTTCATATTTGCTGCACACAACTCATTTTACACACCCCAACTTTTTAAAATGTCACCATATTGATATGAATCCTGTTAACTTTTTATAAACTTTTTGAATAAATTTTGAGAAAATGTTACTTGAAACTGATCTTTGCTGCTATATTTGCAGTCAAGGCTAAGTAAATTAGTCTTGACTATGACTAAACCTAGCTAGTATGAAACGGTTTAATAAGTGTTTAGTTAGTAGGCACTGCAAGATGCAAATGTTTAGTTAGTAGTGTGAAATGCAATTTGTGTAACGCATATTTCATAAGCTGTTTATTTATTATAGTAAAATACTTCAGAACAATTACATTTCTGAGCATAATTATTTACATTACACAGCTTTGTTTGTTTACAGTAAGTTGTGGCGCATTGCCAGAAGCATATTTATGATGAAATTTCACTAAGTTGTTGAACCTTTCGTTCTTTCATGAGACTTAATCGGGAAAATGTGGTTAATTAAATGAGGATTTATTTAACTTGATGCAAGTATCAAGGATGTTTTTATTATTTTCTGCAAATGCATATGAACAAGCTTTTCTAAAATGTTTCTAGCATGTAGTGTTTTTAGATTGTAACTGGCTATTACATGAGCAAACAACATAGTTTGTTGAATGACATATTATGGTGACATTCAACCTGTGCAATACCCTTTTTTTGGTACATGAAAACAACTTCAAAAGTGCAGTGTCCTTTAACTGCTGTGGTTGGGTGGTTTGAGGTTTTTGGCGCAAGAGCAACACATGGTCCATACTGCGCCAAACAAATTTGTGAACATCAGTTTAAAGTTTAAGAAACATAGTATCAGAAAAATTAATATAAAAGTCAAAGATGAGATATTTTAGGGGGTGGAAGCATTCCGCAAAATATGACTCGCGGTCTGTCAGACCGCTTACAGCAGTTAAAGGTTAACATAAAATTTGCTACTCCATAAGTAATAATTTTTGTCATTTTGAAATGAATTTTAATCAAGTCTTGAGCAAATATCTTCAAATATAAACATGGGAAATTTCCTTTTAATTTGTTAGTGAATAGGTCACTAAGGATTCAGATATCAGGGAAGCCTGTGTTATAGCTGTTTGGCCTTGTTTGTTTGTTCTTCAAGAATGAATAAATGAAGACTTATTTTTTATTTTGTGCTCATAGGTGTAATTAAATTTACACATTTAAATCCTAATCTGCAGTTTAACCTCAATTCTAAAGCTAAATTGCACTTTTCCCTGCCTGCACCATACATAGTAAAAGAATCTCTACCCTTTTCTCCTCATAAACCTAAGGGAGGTTGAAAATTATTTTTTTAATCAATTGGAAAAAAAAAAATAACACTGGAGATTTTTTTAAAAAATTTCATTTCCTTTCTACGATTTACCTGTTATGATATGCAATTCACTTGATAGTAAGCAAGGTAGCAAAAAGTAATTCGTAACAATGCTTTGCAATTGAGCATTCTTAACAGTATTTTATAATGTTGTAATTTTACTAACTTATAAGACATTTTCAAAAAATTTGAACAAAAAATAAATAAAACAAATTGTTTCTTTTTGCAAACATCACAGACCATAAAGTACAAGGTCACTTATTTTTGTTGCATTTCAAATTGTATGTCGGAGATTTAATTAGCCAGATATTTTATTTGGCGACAAACGTTTAAGAACATAATTGAAAAGATCTGTTCCTTGTCTACTTGACAATCACTTTCAGTTCTCCACCCTAAAATACTCCTTCTAATTATCACCCGAAATGTTAAAGTAGGTACTGCTAAAAAAAACTATACTGTAATAAAACACACTTGCACAACCGTGAACCGATCAAAGCAGCGCTAAAAGTGTGGGTAGACCCAGGGTGACGTGTCTCCCCACTTTAAAAAAAATACCCATACGTCCCTCCCACTTCTAAAACTTCTGAAATCCATCTCTCCGTATTTAAAAACACTCAATCCGTCTAAAAACTAAGTGACAGAATATTTATTCAAAAAACAATAAATGTGTGACCTTTTTTCAATGTTAGTGTTTGGAAATATAAATTATTTCCGTACTAGTTGATATTTTTATTATAAGATACGAAATTATGAAAAATTTCGTTTGGGGGGGGGGGGGGTACTTGTCACCAACTTTTGGGCATCCCCCCACTTTTCTTTTCCCATTTCTTATTGGTTCAGTATAGGTTCTTGGATTAACGAAACATAAAGACGTTAATACTAAGTAGTATATCGAAGATTAACTTGGTACCTGTTCTTCACCAGAAAACTTTACTGTGCCTAAGTTGAATAAAGATGGCATAAATTGAAACACATGTTGAGATATTGTTTAACTTTTTCCGTAGTAAGTGAGATGCCAAATTGAACCACCACCTGACACTTTGCCATCACTGTTTTAAATGTACATAGACATGAAGCAGCCTGATGATAGTTTTATGGGTTTTCTCACTTTCATCATACAACATGTATTTCTTAATCAGGATATATCTGTAAAAGTGAAATTTGGATCCTTTTCATTACCTTTTATAAAATTTGGTAATAGTTAAAAAAAAAAAAAGGACCACTTCTAAAAAGCACTACTTATATGTCATGTTCATAAGAAAAATGTCTCTCCGATAAGACTTGATATGTTTTTTTTTTTCTTGACAATAAATTGATTTTTTATAAAAATTATAATTTTTTGCTAAATCAAGGCCTGTGTAAAACTTTTTAGATACTTTTTGGTGCAATAACGGGACTTGTAATTCACTCAGGGATTAAGCTGTTGGTGCTTTTTTAGCAAAATGCTAAGGAACTTTTTTAAATGCTAAAATTTAGAGAATTTTATGCTACTCTTTTTCTGAAACATTTAACAACAAAATTAACAAAATCACCTTTTTTATTATGTGAAAATTCGTCCTCGTCGTTAAGGAACAAACGACCTGGAAGTTGAAGTGATTGATATTTGGCATAAAATAATTTTGTATTTACAGTTCAAAAGGAATTTATACTAAAAAGTTTCTGAAATGTTTTAGAATAAAAATCAAAAGGGGGTGAAACTTGCATTCGTTTTAGCAATTTGTTAAAAAGAAAATTGTGACTTTAACTTTTTTGCTAAAGAAATTTCGTACTCCTGCTTAAAAACTGATTTCTCTATTTTATTATTCTTTATTTGTTCCAAAAGACTGGACCATTCAATGCTCTAAAAAAAATTGAAAATGGCATAAAAATAATATCAATGTAGATTTAAATAAAAAAATAAAAAATTATGAAATTTTTTTTGTTAGTAAAGTTTGATTTTTCCCCTTCCAATTAAGGATTATGTTATCTTTCACTCTAGTGCTATCAATGAATACTTCAGACTTCTTAGTTATCAAAATAATTCAAATACCTTGTTAAGAGTTCTTGTTTAAATGCAAATTGGATTGCTTGTTTCTGGAACAAAGTAGACTTATTATTATTTTTTTTTAATTTGTTTTTTATTTTATTTTTTTAAATGTTAAATATATATATATATGATTACTTTGCCTTGAGATTTGGTATAAAATCCACTAATTGTAACTAATGAAGAATTTCAAGTATTGTAATATTTTTTATACTTTTGTCTTCTTTTTCTTATTTATCTGCAAGCAGTTGATTTTTTGTTGATTAGTATTTCAGTTTAGGCAATAAAACATTATGTTAAGGATTGAAGCTGTGGAAGCTTTCTAAGTAAATGTAATTGAATGAACTTACTACTCATATAAAAGCTTTTTACTCAGGCTTATATTGCTTAACATACTTTGTAGCTAAAAATAAATATAGACATCAGGGAAATATGAAGTGAAATTAAAATACTGATAAAGCAAGCAAACCTGAGGTTTCGAAAGTCCAGGCGCATTTTTTTATTACAAAAAATATTTTTAAATTTACTTTACTTGTTTTGAGTAATTTTGATAGCATTAAAATATATTCCATGGTTAACAGAAATATCCAACTGATCTAGAGGTGAAAAAAAATTGCTGCGACAAGCTTCTGTGCTTTTTACAGAGAATAGCCCACCTCGTAACCCAGAAAAAGCAAATGTCCAGGAGACTTAAAAAACTGTGTAAATCGGCACTGTAAGGTTGGGATACGAAGAATTGCTTAAACAGTCGTGAACTCGTACCACATCAGTTTTTATTCTTAGGCTTAGGATGTACTTTTCAAACGATCGAGTAGGTATGTTTGTAACATACATGCATCTTAACCAAACATTTTGAATTTTTGTGTTACGAAGTTCTTGAATTCCAGCGACGATATTCTAGCTGAAGTTACATGCGCCGTTATCCCGCAATATGCCATGCCTGAGCTATGTAAAGATATCTGTTTTCATCTATATATTTAATAGGCAATACGTTTTTTGGGGTTAGTCCGTCCGCCTAAACTGCTCAACCAATTTCAATGATCAAGGTGTCATTTTAAAGGAAATAAGCTGTAGATTTGCCAAAACGTGTCAAAATAATTTATTAACACTTTATTAATTAGTTAAATTTCAATATTTTTCATCATTAAGCTACTACAAAGCCTCAATGATTTTGAATATATGAATGGCAACATCCTTACGTATGTAAACAACAAACCCGACGACGCGACGTCCAACGCGAGGCATTTTCTGGATAGAAATACTTCAAAATAATAATTACTCTAATACAAAAATGCTTCAGAAAAACAGAAAAAATCAACTTTGAAACGAAGAGTTTAAAAAGAGCTTTAAAATTAGCAACGGGTTTGTTGTTGGTTTGAAATTGGTTGAGCAGTTTAGGCGGACGGACCAACCCCAAAAACGTATTGCCTATTAAATATATAGATTACTTTAATAGTTACGATGATGCAAGAATAAATAGGTCCAAGATGTGTACATTTCTTTTGGATTAGAATTTCGGATAAACCAGACTTTTCGAAAAAGATATCTGCTGAAACATGTTCCGGAGGTCGCCTGTTTGCATTCAGCGCTAAATCGACAACTTTCAAAAAGTCGCTAAGAGGTATTGTGCTGTAAATCTGAACCTATATTCATTTCTAATCAGTGCAAATTCATGTATTACGAATTGAAAACTATCAAAATAACTACTAAAACCACCCAATCAACTTCAAAATCTCATATGAAATTTAAAAAAAACTTTTGGCAAAATAGGGCTAATTTTCTCGCCAAATTTTATTTTCGAAAAATTCCGGTTGATTGAATGCCGGATGGATAATTGGCCTTTCTTTGCTTTATTTTATCTTCTAAGTATCGCAAAAAAGATTATGCGAACATATGATTGCTTCGTTAGGAAATTTCGATAAGCAACTTTAATTATTTTGGCGCTTCATACGAAACCAGCCCGTAAATTTTAATTGTTCAATGAAATAACCGATCTTTTTAAAATATATGTACAATACTGTTTATTTTTGTGGTTTTCCAAGAACTTTTTATTACTTTGCCACACTGTCCCTGCTTAACGCGTCTCGACAGCAGTAGGATAATGACGTGGTAAGTATTCTCTTCATAAATAACAAAACGTTTTCAGTTTCATGGCATTATGCAGCTGAAATAGTTTTTTGCTAGGGCATATTTTAAACGCTTCACTTTAAGGCGAGCAAAGCGAGCCAAGGGGATTGCATAGCAATCCAGGGGGTTGGCGAGCGTCAGCGAGCAGGGGGCGGAGCCCCCTAGTTTCCTTTAAATTACATTTTGGTAGAAAACATAGATACAATTAAAAAAGAAGGGGGGAAAAAATTAAACCTACATTTTTTGGCAACATTTAAAAATAATTTATTTTAAAAATAAATTTGTGCGTTGTTTGAATATTTTCTTATTTTTAAATCCTTTATATTAACTTGTGTGTCACTGACGGGCAAATCTGCGGAGGATAAATTAACACACTTGTTTTCATCCAATCAGGTTGAGACTTGGTAGATAGATTCGATGTCGAAGACAATGCATTCTATCAAATTTTGGAGGCTGTCACTGGCACTAAAAGGTCTTTTTTGCGGAATACAAAATAAACCAACTTGCCTTCATCCAATCGCTCTGAAATAGCATTTAACCGATCATTGAAGAAACTCTTTCCTGTTGCCAAAATTGTTTTAATAAACAAATAATAAAACTGTCTTAATCAGAATAAAAAAAAAAAAAAAAATATTTGGATGTGAGTGCATAAATTCACATTAGTTTTTAATAAATACATTTTAAAACGTAATTTACCGCATATTGTGCTGATAGAGATGTTTTTAACATTTAAAACTAGATGCAAACACCAATCACACGCTGGTAATTGAAACAGCGCTTTGTAAATGAGTATGAAAATTGGCAATGCATATAGAGGATTTATATTAAAAACTATGTTTTTATGGGTTACATTATTAATCGAAGTTTAACATTTTGTACTTAGTCTTTAAATCTTAAATTTTTTTAAATCTTTTTTTAACTCTCGTTCGTGTGGTTCTCTATGACTAGTTGTTCCGTACATACAGTCACTCGAATCCAAGTTGAGTTATTAAGTTTGGTTGCTTATAATTTCATAAGGCCTGTTTAGTTAATACTGTGCATGCAATGGTTGTAGAGCGTGCAAAAGCAATCGTCCATAAATCACGGAGTTTTCCCACGAAAGCAGAATTTCGTCCTTGAATACTTCTGAAGATAAAAGTTTATCTCCAATGTCAAAATTTGAACTTCATGCTCATTGCTCTGATGCATTGTGTTGCTCAGAACCGGTGTCCCGTAGAAACATTACTTTATTTATAGGAGGATACTACTGTCTGACCGGAAAGTGCCCTCATTTTGAGAAAACATTGCGCTGAAAATTAATGTATTGATTGGTACATGCTTCTTTGAATGACAAGTGCTTAATTTAAATATTTACTTTTAGTAAGCATAGCATTCGTTTAAAAAAAAAAAAAAAAAAAAAAAAAGCATTTTAACTTTTTCTAATAGTTTCCACCTCTGAAATTCCCGTAGAAATGCGATAAAAGCGTAAAAAGTTTAAAAACGAGTGCCTCTAACACAGAGCTCTCTGTCCTTGAGCATCGCTCATCAACGATTGATTTTTTTTATTTCATGCTCAAGAAAAGACAATGCAATGTCGATCGAAAAACATCGCCATTTTGGCGGTGTTTGTGTCCCCATTCAAAAATAATTGCCAAAAATATCGCCCAACTGGCCATATTAATTTAAATGAGTGAAAATGTGAAAACGGTAACTAACATCATATCAAATTTAAATGCACTACTAATGCTATAGTGTAATTGAATGACGTGTGATGTTCCACACCCATAGTTTTTTTAATGATCAATGGTCAAATTCAGTGTGCGCGGCTTTTATGGCTTGGAGTCGGTAATCAAGTTTTAGCTACGTTTTCTTCAACATTTGCTTTATAATCTTTTGCTCATGGTATCTAGGGATTTAGCTGTGGTTATGGGGCCGTTTTTTGGCAAAATGCTTAAGAACTTTCTATTATTCTTACACTTGAAAACGTGATTTTATATTTTTGTTAAATTTTATTTAAAAAAAATTAACACATCACCATTTTTGCCTAAGACAACATCGGCAAAGGGTCGAAAAAGGCGAAGATGATCATGGGAAAAGTGCTTGTCTTGTTGATAGTTATTAAAATAAATTAGTTAAGATTTACAGCGATTTTATTATAAAAAGTTTCTTAATTGATTATTTTAGATAAAACATGGAGAACGAGACAACTCCTAAACAATACTGATATTTTGCTTAAACAAAAACATGTTTTAGCTTATTTTGCGAAAGAAATTTTGTACTCGAACTTAAACCTAATTGTTACTTTTGTTTCCTCATTGTAATATTTCACTGTCTCAAGGAAATGTGTAAGCATCGTTTGTGTCGATTTGAAATAAATTACAATACTCTAAACAATCCTTAAAATAATAATTATAATAACTTAGCTGTTCTGAAGATAGAGCATTACCTTATCATGTACATAACTCATCGACTATTTTTGGACATAACTTTTTTAAATTTTGGATGGACGATTTTATCCTGCATTCTGATGTTCCGTCAATGTTTTCCATTCAGACGATTAACTTATTTTAGAATTACTTAGTTAAGATTGGACAATGGAAGTTATGCGTGGCGACGTCACAGTTCTTGTTTTTTCTTCGGGAAAAAAATAAAATACGTATTGTGATTGGATAACGCATTGTGATTAGAAAGGGCAACGTTCGAATTGGTATTTTTTAAAAATTTGTTGTGATAAGTCACCAGCTTGTCGTAAGAGTTGACATTCAATGGAACCCCAATCATAATAACACTGCGCATAAGGTCCATTTTTTTTATTTTGCATTCTAAAAATTATTTTCTGTTAGTTTAACGCTTAATATGGCATGTTTGTTAGGTTGGCTTGGAATATTAGACAAAATAGTTTCACTGTGTTGTATGTGTGTCCCACACGATGTCGAGTTTATGCTTGGTGTTATTTTTTTTTTTTGCCGTTGTTATTATTAATAACCAAAACTTATGAACTACTTAGTTTAAATATTTATACCTTTTAAAAATTAGTTTGAATTGGCAAATTTAATTTGTAAATTACAAATCTGTGTGATTTTGTCGTTAAAAATTTAAAAAGAGATATCATGGAAGTATTTAGCTAAGACCAACTAGCGAAAACTTTAACTACATTGTGTTTGTGTGACAAATCCGATCCACGTATTGTGTTTTATTGTGAAATGTATTTTCGGTTACCGAGACTTGTAACGTAACTAATTATAACATCTGAAGAGGAGGACCTAGTAAGGATCATTTCCTATACACGCTTTGTTACAATCTTCCAAGTCCAGTGCATTTAGAAACTACTTAGTTTTAAAACCTTGAAATTTGGTGAGAAGGTACGAAAATTATCACTTAATGAAATGACACAAATTAAAAACTCGAAAATAGCGTATAATATTTTTTATTTTTTGAAATCTTTACGTTTGTGCCTCCACTTGGTTTTGCCTTTTGCTATTTAAACTTTCATTTATAATAGACTATACTAAACTTCAACTTAACTAGACATCACTTAGACGGTAGATCGTCACAGTGCTCACAGGTATTTAATCCATTTTGGCGGAGTGAAGACATAATTCTCGCCAAACCTTACAGCCTTTTGTTCTCTACAGGGTTGTGGTTTGGCGAACATTATGCTTTCACGCCGCCAAAATGGATTAAATACCTATGAGCACTGTCACGATCTACCGTCGAAGTGATGTCTAGTTAAGTTGAAGTTTAGTATAGCTGAATACCCGTGCTGCGTTAAGAAATTTTACCTTGTGCATTTTAGCAATCAAAAGACATTAATTTATTTTTGCACTTCAGACGCTTGCTTCCATTTCGATCCCGACAATTTGAATTATCAAAATAGGAACTTTCCTTTGTTGATATTTTTTTTTCAAAATTAATAATTAATAATATATTGGAAATGAGACATTTGAATATCCCTCGTTTAGAACGTTTAACTCCTTTTCCACCCCTTAAAGTGGATTAAT
Source organism: Linyphia triangularis (assembly GCA_963978545.1). Lineage (NCBI taxonomy): Eukaryota > Metazoa > Arthropoda > Arachnida > Araneae > Linyphiidae > Linyphia > Linyphia triangularis. The sequence continues at coordinate 86,725,925 of OZ021726.1, forward strand.
CAAGATAGGAATAGCTTACTTTTTCTACGTTTGTCTTAATTGATATTCGCCCCAATTTTTAGATTTGTGACGATATGGGAAGTAGGACATTCGAATATCCCTCGTTTGGAACCTTTAACCCCATTTCGACCCCTTAAAGTGGGTTAATCGAGATCGGAATAGCTTACCTTTTCTATGTTTACCATTGTTGATATTTGTACCAATTTTCAGAGTTGTGGACATGTGGGAAGTGGGAGAATTAGTGATAAGTGAGTGAGGGCTTTACCTTATATATAGAGAGATAGACATTTAACACTAGAAAGACGGGAGCTTAGTATATACCTATATTGTCTGAAAGCAGTCAAAATGACTGCATTGTGAAAAAATAACTAATGCGCAAAGAAATTTGTTTAACAGTAATTTTTAATATATTTTATATCACTTACAGTCATATAACAAGTTATTAATAAGTATTAACAATAAAAAAAATGTATTTCAGTTCGAAAAAAAAATAATTTATACATTATCTGGACATTTTAGCCGTATCGATTACAGTATGAGATCATACACTCAGTGATCCTCCTTCCCATTTGAATTACGTTACAGCGCGTTCAAAGGGAACAAAGCGCGTGGCCAGGCCTGGCATGAAGATTCGAATAACAAAAACAATAACTTTAGTTATTGAACAACTGCAACTTATCAAGTATATTTCGAAATCGACAATTTATCATGAATTTGTATGTTATCATGTTATTCCAATCCAGAGCCCAACTGGTCTTTTCCAAGCAGTAAAAATGACTGCTTTTCGGCAATATAGGTATAACACACATATATATACCGGAAGTGAAGGAGGGGGGGGGGCAACAACAATGATTAATTAACCCATTTATATCTTGTAGAAAAAGTCACAAAATTATAAGAAGCTGTGTCATTATTTAAATAATTATTTTTTTAATTGAAATTCAAAAGCAGTCAAAATGACTTGCTTAGGCAATCTAGTGTTAATGAAAACAATTTATGTCATTTCATTAAGTGGTCTTTTTTCGTACAAATGTCAAGATTTTATACAAAGTAGTTTCTAAATGTACTGGCCTGGATGATTGTAACATAGCGAGTAATAGGGAATGATTCTTACTAGGACTTCCTCTTAACGAATAAATTTAATTAGTTAATCACAAATGGGTATTTAATTTTTTTTTTTGCACCTCAGAGTGACGTCAACTCGCATGTAAAGTCCATTTAGCAAAGACCAGACGCTGTTTTATATAGCGTTGAAAACGCCGGAGCGATTGAACGCGCTTCCCCGACAAAAATGTTGCCAAAATTAAAAAAGAAAAAAGAAAAAAAAAAGTGTCGATGCTTCCACGTGCGAAGAAATTCCGAACTCTCGGTTACTGCCGGGGTTTAGTGGAAGTGAAGCGTGACAACAGAATGCATGGGGCGCTGGGACCGCCCTGATAAAAATCGATTCTTCAGAGGATCGAGTTTCCCTTCTCTTGACATACACGGTTTCACTCCTTTCTTTTCTTATCTTTTTTTTTTTTAAAGAAAAGGGGGGAAAAATAAATCTGCTTGCTTTGTAATTTTTAGGATTTGCTTAAATGTACACTGTTTTTGCAACTGGTGTTCGAATGGGTATTTTTTTTTTTTTGTGTGGATAGAGATAGGGGTTAATTTTTGTCAAACTGTTTGGGTGCGTTTTCTTTTTATATTTGCTGTAGAAAGAAGATTTATTCTTATTATTATGGATATAAACAGTTCAGGTTTAAGTTTTATTTTTTTCCTACTTTTAATTAATCTATTGTTTGTTGGTAGTTCCATTAGATTGTGAAATATGAATGAAAATAATTAAGGTATTATTTGTTTTTCTGCGTGATTGTAAAATTTATTCAGAAAAAAATTTATTTTCAGTGCATCTTTTTCTATCTAACGTGGTAACTAATTTGTTTCGGAGGAGACATTTTCGATCATTTTCTATTTCTTATTTAAAAAATATAAAGTATATTATTTTTTTTTAATATTTTTAATTGAGTCCTTGTGATAAGATAAGCTGGTAAAAAAATTATTAGTAAGTTTTATGCATAAATGAATTTATTACAAAATAAAAACAAATTGTTGTGGAGGGGACTGGAAAATTTAACTTTTTACTTAGTTCACTTTTCAGCTGGAATCTCTGCTCAATCAGTATCACTAAATCAGTAAAAAAAAAAATGTATTTGAATTATTGATTATTTAGTTATTGAGAAAAAAAAGTATGAAAAAAATCTGAAATCTATTTCACTTATTATTTATTTTTTGAAATTATGTTTCCGCGTCGCGGAGAGGACATTGTGGCGATTTCATATAAAGCATGCAAAATTACAATTTGCACTTTAAAATGTTGTTTTTTCGTCAAAGGGTTCATTTGTAGATAATGGCTACACATTCTGAAAATTTGTAATTGATTTTTTTCTTAAAACATTGGTTCAACCAAGTTTTGCATGACTTGTGAATGGCAGATCCAACTCCAGTCTTTTTTTTTTCAGGGAAAGCAAACACTGTTCCTGATTCATTGCATTTCTTGAGAAATATAACTTGAATATTTTTTTTTTTTTTCAATACGGTTACTTGTGCTACAAATAATCTATACATATTTCTAAAACTTTTAAGTTTAATTACAACAAAACTTCCTAATGAGATAGCCCTATTGCAGTTGTCATATTGATGTAAATCCTAAATTATATTATCTTTTTTTATTACACATAAACATGGTGAATTGGACATTAGATTATTTTTTCTTCTTCTGCAAGTGTAAGTGGTGCATTACTCAAAATTATTAGTATATCCAAAGGTTTATGTAATGAAGAGTGCGAGGATTTCTCCCATCGACTTTTGAGATGCCCTATCCACAATTAAATATTGATTCGCTTTTTTTAATAAACAATAATATGTTTTCGCATACTTTTTTCGGCTTTATCATTTTGAATAATCACCATATCTTTTTGTCCAGAATACAGTCTACTAAGTAGTAGTCATTTCTCTCAAAAAATAATTTACTTTCTTTCAAGTTTTTGTCAAAGTAGCTGATCTTGTTGTTCGGTCGTGCCGTAAACGATTTTTCTTTGGTGGGGACAAATCTGCAATTATCTTAGCTATTGCTGCTAACATCAAATTATTTTTAGAAATTAGTCCATTATTCATATTTCAAATTTGCATCGACTTCATACACATGCGCTTTATAAGCACAGCTACCATGACCTAATGTCGCAACTTGGGTCTTCAAATGTAAAAAAGGTTTCTCTTGGTAGCTATTATCTGTGGCAACCTCAAATATCAGATAATGCTTCTGTGCACTGGAGTACTCTTTTGCACAGAGGTAACGCATCTGTCTCCAGATACCATGGTCCTTGGATCAAACCCCGTCGCCCACAACGAAAGCTGCAATACGCTTTTAAAAAAAAGGATGGCTGCATATAATCGTTTCTAATAAAAATAAATATTTTAAATAACGAATTCTTTTTCATTTAAGCTTTTTATTGATTTAAAACTGAGCCGCCAACTAGGTGGCCAGATATCTATTGGACACATTTAAAATTAAGAATTCCACTTTGTTAATAGGTTTAGGAATGCACATATCAGAAATAACAAATAAAATGTCCCTCCGCAACAATTTTTGAAAATTAATATTTAATTAATTAGAAATTATTTCAAGCAAAAATTTGTATGCTAAAGTTCAACATACTTTTTTAAAAGTAGAAATAAATTTGTTTGATAATTCTTTTGATTGTTATGGTTTCAAAGTAAAAAAAAAAAAAAAAGTATTAAAAAATGTTGTGGAACTGACACCATACTTTTAACATATGTATTTTTTTTAAAAATATTTTTTAGTCTAGTTATAATATTTTAACTCAAATTTATTTAGTTTCACACAGTAAAAATTTTGCATGTGATTAAGTTTTAAATCACAATTAAAATATCCTTTAAAATAGAAAAATCCATGTCACAGGTGTGTCCTCTCCGCAACTTTAAAGATCTAAATATTACATTAAAAGTATAAAAAAAAATATTATATAAAGAAGTTACTTTTAAAGAAAATGCCTATTAGATATCAAAATATCATTTATATTGGGTAAGATGGCACCTGATTTTTTTTCATTATTCCAAAATTAATTTTTGAGATGATCAGGACCAGTTACCACGGAATTGCCCTTTAGATATCTAAACATTCATCTATTATCCAATACTAATAGACTACCAGTTAAGCGGATTGCAGATAATCCCATAGCACTAACCTCCTTCTCGTTCACCGTCGTTTGGTTGGGAAACATTAATTTATGGTAAATTACTTTCAGGAACTTGAGATGCAATTAGTAATTTTTACTAATTATTATTATTTTTTTTTAAGTTTTAATTTGAATTAAGTTTGTTTTTAATATAAAATAACGCTGCAAGCAATTGAAAACATTTGTTTGATGATAAAGGAAATGATGTTATAAACAGCGGATCGCCGTTTACCAATTTTCTAAAAAGGTAGGTCTCAACTTTTAAAAGCTTAGGATCATATGAACTAGACTGTTTATTTGACAAATCCAACGTAACTTGGGCCGATCAAACGGTATAGTGGTTAGCGTGCTAGCTTCTAGACCGCGAGGTTGCGGGTTCGAATCTCGTGTAAATGTATGTTGGCTTGTCTAATGACGAATGTTTCGGCACATTATAGCCCTCGTGTTGCTGACGGCGCCAGATAATCTGAAAACAACCAACCAACGTAACTTGTAGTTTTCTCTGGGATTGTTGACCTCGGACAGAGAGACGTACAAATATTCTCAGGAGGGTCCAGAAAACAACCAAAATGGTTGCAAGGTGGTTAATTTTTTGTTTTATCTTTGATTTTTCAACTGACTATTTTAATTAATAGTTGTGTTTTAAATTTCTCGTCCATTAAATATTTTAAAACCTGTATCATACTTCTATTGCCCTTAAATCATGCCACTTTTCTCCATATTTTGTAATTTTCTAAATCCAGGGGGGGGGGGGGGTGCAAGGGCACCCTCTTGCACCTTCCTGGCGACGCCCATGGTTCCCGCTCATATTTGAAGTCAGGAAATGTTATGAAAAGTCATGAATTTGGACATAGAGAAAATTTTGTCATGGAAAGTTAAGTTTATGAGCAATAAATGACCAACACTCATGGAAAAACAGTAAATTTCATGGATTCCTAAACATTCTAAATAAAATCATGCGACTATATCGTCATAAACGCCATGATCTCTATTCATCTCTTCTACGCTTTTATTCACGTTTTGACAGAAACAAGATCACACTTAAATACCGCGGCCAATGAAAACGTTTTCAAACTTGGGACATCACACGAGTAAGGTCTCATAGTTTGAAAAAACTTCAAATAATGTAGTTACTGAGCTATTTGATAAGCTTATGACATTTTGATTTTTCTTTTCTTCTTTCTTAACGGTACCGTTTTGTATTGTTGATATCAAAACATATGATTTTTGATGATTTAATTTATTATTATCCGCTTATTTCTTCTTCAAATATTTCCTCATTATTAAAGATTGATTTGCTTTTTTGACACTGAAATATCAAAGAATTGATCTCCCATTTTCTTCTGATTTCGAAGGATCTTCGTTACTGAAACAAGGATTTCTTACCTAATATAAAATAAAACATTATAAAAATCATTTTATAGTGCAAGGATTCACTTACTATGTTCGTGTTAGTAAAATTCACTTAGGTTTTTTTTTTTTTTTTTTTTTTTTGCAGTGTGATTCCCTGAGTTATGGAAAGTTATTTGCTTTCAGTCTTGAAAAGTTATGGGTTTGGAACATTTTATCTTAGCATAAACCCTGTACAAAGCCTTTGTATAAGCTTCTCACTACTTAAGTGTAGTACAGAAGTTGGAAGTCCAAGGTCCTCCAAACTGTATTGCATTCTCCAAAACGCAAATATCACAAATATATCAAGTGTAATGCAACCACATTTTTTAACGACCGCTCGATATGCCGATGACTCTCTTGGCGACATTTTTTTTTTGTTAATTAGTATCCCTTAATGAATTGCTTCATTAAAAGTGTATATCCATTCTGTGTTTGAGAAGGTGTTTGCACGTTGGAGAAAGAATCGCCCCTGTATCGATTAATCGATGGACGGCAGGTGGCAGTTTACATGGTTTTCCGCGCACGCAGATCTGGTCTTGTTAGAAATTCATTAACTACACACTAGCGGCTTAGTTTAAACGGGAATGAATAATTTATTATTAAACGGTCGATTTTTTTTTTCTTTTCCCCCCGTCGCGTCCCCTCTTTCTTTGGTCAGTGGTTTTTCCTGGTGTCAGTGGTCAATTCAACGTATAACTTTGAGGAAGATATTTTTAACGAAAAATTTGCCGTTCAAAATTTGCCGTTAATTCATTTTAGTACTGCTCAATAAAAAAGATGTTTTATTGCACACTCGTATAACCGGGAAATATGTGTTGAGAAAATATAATTAGCATTGTTACGTATAGTATGATATTTTCACACAAATATTACCGGGGGGGGGGGGGGGGCTGAGACAGCCTTACTGTTTTGGAAGCATATTGACATGGTTCGTACTTTTTTAAAAAACCTTGAAAAGTGCTTAAAAAAAACCTTTCATTTTCAAGTGCTTGAAAACCTTGAATTTGTTAAAAATATGTATATAGTGCTTGAATTTTATTTTATTTTCTAAAAATATAACATCTTAAAAAAAAAATTAAAAAATTTAAAAAACAAGTTTACAATAATAAGTTCAACCTTAAATGAAATGAATTTTCTATTTTTTAAGAAAATAATTCCTAAATTAAATATTCTTGGTACAATAACACGATGGAGTGATGTTTTTGTAAGTGAAAAGTTATACGAATATTATAGGTAGAAAAAGTTGTAATCTATTTTTAAAAAAATTTTGTATTTAAAGACTATTGAACAATAGGTTTTTATGAAACAAAATTATGAACTAAACATAACTTATAGTCCACATTTTAAATTTGTTTCTAAAGGAAAGGTTTTGTGTTTTAACAACTTATTTCTAAATCTTAAAAATATCATTTTGAATAAGTTATCACCTTTACTGATGAATCGAAGAGCAATCTTCCATGTATTATGTAGTAAACAATTATTGTAGTAACAATTATTAATTATATATTGAATTTAAAAATGGTATTTCTCAATAAAACATCAAAATTATGACTTGAATGTCCACATAAGTAACAACAGTTTATTTAGATTAAATTATTTCCAGAAAGAATATTAATACTTATTTGAAAATTAATTATTCTAGTTAATGTCAAATTTTATTTAGAAATATGTATCCAAGTAATTAGAAAGGATTTTTTTTAAAAAATCCGGTTAAAAAAAAAAAAAAAAAAAAGATGCCATCAAACATTTTTATGTCTCTTTGAATGAACGAAAGTGCCAGTACGTTCAACATTGTTACGCTCATAGAATTTGTTAAATACGATTTTAATGATCGAAAAGTGCCGACCAAACGGTATAGTGGTTAGCGTGCTAGCTTCTAGACCACGAGGTTGCGGGTTCCGAGTCTCGTGTTAGGCATGGGTGTTTGTAAATGTATGTTGGCTTGTCTAATGACGAATGTTTCGGTGCATTATAGCCCTCGTGTTGCTGACGGCGCCAGATAATCTGAAAACAACCAACCAATGATCAAAAAGTTACAAATTTTGGTCCTGAATCATTTTTTAAGTATATACACAAATGACATTTTGTTGCGAAGTGCAAGTATTCAACTGTTTATTCATAATTTCAATACAGGGTGTCCATAAACTAGCCGGGCAATGGAGTTCAAACACATCTGAATAACTCTTAATAACTAGGCTTTATAAATCATTCTTTCCCCCCAATTAATTTATGGTCACAATATCATTGTATAAGCAAAAAATTGTTTATTATGCCTTGTTATTAAGTGTTATACAGATCTATTTGAACTTTATTGACCAACTCATTTGTGGACATCCTGTATTTCGTAAGTTCTAATTGTATGTTGATGTGTAATTCATTTTAGTTATGGGGGGATTTTTATCGGTGAGAAATTCTAGTGGGTAGCGGAAATATACCAACTTTAACAATGGTTTTCAGTTATTAGATGGTATTTGTATTTTGCTAGAAGATGGAAATTGCCCATTCTATAAATCTCGTTTCGGGGTCAATCGATGGTTTTGTCTATATTTTTTTCTGTTTTGTCTGTCTATGTTTTGTGATCGAGTAGCCATTACCGTAAGTGAGACTCTTTATGTTTAGAGCTTCGAGAAGTTTTTTAGTTGTTGCTGCGTCGGTGAGGACTAAAGCTCTTGTGTGAGCTTGTTTGCTAACTTCTGCTGCTGTTTCACGTATTGTAGAAATTCTCGGAGAAGAATAAGAGGTTATGAAATAAAATTTCTGGGTTTTTAACTTTCAATTACCCATATGTTTACATAGGGTAATGAAAGTATAGCATTCGGTTAAAAAAATTCAATTTCTTTGCATTTCTCCACGTTTCGGAGCATCCTGATTTTAAAAAAGTGGTCTAGGGAAAAATGAGTGTCTGCGTGTCACCATAACTCCCGAACAAATTGACCTAAAATATTCAAATTTTGTGTGCGGGTTAGTGGTGGCCATTGGACTTACCATTAATGTTTTCATCAAAATCGCGCATGCGCATAAAATTGAAATCATGAAAAATCATGTTTCTCTGCAATTGCTAAAAAACGGATCGAACGATTTTTATTAAAATCTCTGTCTAATGCCTATTAAGGTATTTTAATCGTCTTTACCACCGAAATCTCCGTAGAAATGCGATAAAAGCGTAAAAAGTTGAAAAACAGGTGTCTTTTACAGTTTCCACAGCTCTGCTCCTGAGCATCGCCCATTAGCAATTGATTTTTTCCGTTTTACGCACCAGAAAGGACAATGTAATGTCTATCGAATTACATCGCCAATTTCTCCCTCTTGGCGTTTTTTTTTTTATTTTTGCCCTTGTAAAAAATATCGCCAAATTGGCCATTTTTATTTGGATGAGTGAAAATATGCAAACGTTGAATAATACCATATCAAATTTTAATGCAATGACTAATATTGTAGTGTAATTGAAAGTTGTGCGATGTTCCACACCCCTGGTTTAGAACAAACTACAGAAGGATACCAACTCTTGTGTTTGGCACTGTAGTGTAGCTATTGCGCCAGTAAATCGATATTCCAATCAGTTTTCTGTTACTGACATCTGTGTAATATTGTGTAGGTATTCAAAGGAATTATAGTTTCCAACGTGGTGGCAACCACATCCTCAAATCTTTAAACAGCCCTAAACTATGTAAGATAAATAGAAAAAGAAATTTATTCTCCAACACATTGAACCCACCCCCTTCTGGGTTTTTGCCCCTACTCTCTTTTCTCAAATAATTGCTTTTTTTTTTTTCCTTCTCCGCGGTCGAGGTATAAAAGCCCGTTTTTTTTTTCTCGATAAATCCAGAGATTCTAAAGGGAATAATTGAGTTTGGTGGGGCGGCACCCGTTCGCTTTTCACCCAGGGGCGTTGAAATGGATGCTCCCGATGAAATCGGGAAATGGGAGATTTTTTTTCTTCTTCTCTTTTTAAAGGCCTATTTATACCTCTTTATATTCCCTTTTCTGTTAGTGGAATGGGGGGTTGGACAAGCTTCATATTCGGTTTGTGTTCTCGGAATGCAATGGTGGATATCTTAAATACATTTTTATCACTCATTAAGTAGAAATTAGAAGTTGTTAAAATAAAACAGGGAATTTGCTTTTAAGAATATGTTATAATCTTTATGAAATATAAATTCATAAAAAAAAAAAAATACCAAAAATTAATTGCACGCATATATTTCAAATAGTTTTATGGCTCATTTCCTTTTTTTTTTTTAAAATGTTTTTATTTTTTCAAAATTGAAATTCCGGGGAGATGTGGTAAAAGGTTGGTTGTATTCAGATTATCTGGCGCCGTCAGCAACACGAGGGCTATAATGCGCCGAAACATTCGTCATTAGACAAGCCAACATACATTTACAAACACCCATGCCTAACGTGGGACTCGGAACCCGCAACCTCGCGGTTTAGATGCTAGCACGCTAACCACTATATCGTTTGGTCGGCGATGTTGTAAAAGGACAAAAGGTCTCCTTTTTAGCAAACGAATTCCTGGATGTTAAGGCCGATTTAACCGTCAGTGGTTAGATTGGTAAGTTAATTGGCAGGTTTCTGTCACGCGGTGATTGGAATGCCAGCAACTGGAACATTGCTATTGAAGCCGGACTTACACGCTACCAGTTAGGGTTCCAATTCAGATCGCCTGTCTTTGATGCAATATGACGTCACCTGGCAACTGGTTTCAGTAGATGAAACATTTTCTATTTACTGGCGCCTGCGACTCTCACCATTCAATCACGTGGCACTCCCTTGATCAACCAACAGACGGCGCAGCGGTCGCTTAGCTGACGTCATAGAACTGGCGATCTAAACTGGAACCCCGACTGGTAGTGTGTAAATCCGGCTTCCCGATTATGCAGTGTAGCAACTGGAACGATGCTATTAAGGGAACACTTCGACGCCAGTCAGTGGTTATAACAGAGCACGGCCGATCGTATTTGAGCGCCAGCAAACTGGAAATGGTATCTATTGGAACTGCTAGCTGGAGTGACATGACAGGGACTGTAGCTAGCAGCTACCCTGTATGTTATGTTAGGTTAATGGGGTTCTGAATTATAATCGAAGCCTATGGGAAAAGATTCTTTCTAGTTATTTTTTTTTTCTTAATATCAAATCGTAGAACTTTTTATCAGTTAATAATCAATAGCGATACATATTTGCAATTTTAAATGCGAATTGTATTTAAAACAAATAATAAATTATAATTGTTTAACTATTATAATGTATCATATATCTTTAATTACAAAATAGTTTGTGTGTGGTTCTTGCCTTGCTGATTTATAGAAAGTGACTTCCAATATGAGTAGAGCTTTTTAACTTTTAAACATGAGTAGTTTTGGAATAGGAACGAACTTTTCAGTGAGTGTAGCAAGCTTGTCATCATATTTTTGTAATTACAAATGTGTGTGAAATTCAGACCTTTAGTAAGTAGATTTGAGACAAATATACCAAAACCTTTTTTTAAAAAAAGGCCAGTTATGATACAAACGAATTTTAATTGAGTGGAGAAATAATAATTTTTTGAAGTGTTTTTCAAAACATAATTAAAAATTCTTCCTGTTTCCGAAATGTTCCAACTGAAAAAGTGCAATTCTTTTCACAACCAAAAAAAAAAAAAAATGATGACGTGTCTTCCCAAAACACGATCTAATTATCACCGAAAGACGTTTTTCTTTCTCTCTGTAACACAATAACCGACGCGGCAATGACTTCTTGTCTGTGTCAGTGACACTTCTTAAACTAGAATTTCTTTTGTAATTAATCTAATTACAGTTAGTTTTAGGAATTGGTCAAGCGTATTTAAGAAAGCGAGGGCAGCTTGGAACCTTACTTATTGCATAATTATCTTGAAATGTACTCGAGCAACTATGTGAAATTATCTTACACAATTGTTTTATATAAATTAAATTGAAAATTCTTTTTATAGCATTTTTTGTATTATTTACCCTAAATAAACATCGAGATCTATACATTTAATAGGCAAGTTGTATTTTGTGACAACCACTCTTTCCTAATTATAAAACCGTTTTGGCGTCTTTTGAAAGGTATTTAACCTGTGCAAAATGTTATCTATTACTTAGTTTAATTCCTCAATTTTCAATTAGTGTTCTATCGAACATGCCGTTATTTCATCAGTGTTTTTATGAAGTCCTTTGTATAAGCTTTGATTTTGTAGGTGGTTGGTTGGTTGGGTGTGTATATTTGTCGATGTTGGGCAAATCGGCGGAGGTGCTAATTAACACCCTTGTCATCCAATCGGTCTGAAACTTGACAGATAGATCCGATGACAACGCATTCCATCAAATTTTTGGGGCTGTCACTGTCACTAAAAGGTCGCTTTTACGGAATACGGATACATAATTGTAGACGTATACTTTGTTTCAGAAAACTCGTAACAACCGCGAAACTCACAATTTACTGTCCATGAACACATTTGGTGTAGTGTTCTATTCTTTTGGGAATTATAGTAATAAAAGACTTAGGAGCTGTCTCATTTAAAAGCATTTAGTAATTTTTCAACATATCCTGGCATTTATTGTTTTGTGACGTCATACATTTTAAAAATTATCTTTAAAATGATAGTTTGCTTCTCCTTTTATACTAAACTTCAACTTAACTTGACATCACTAGATGGTAGATCGTGACAGTGCTCATAGGTATTTAATCCATTTTGGCGGCGTGAAAGCATAATGTTCGCCAAACCACAACCCGGTAGAGAACAAAAGGCTATAAGGTTTGGCGAGAATTATGTCTTCACTCCTCTAAAATGGATAATATGCCTATGAGGACGTGAAGATCTATCGTCTAGTGATGTCAAGTTAAGTTGAAGTTTAGTATAGTTGCATCTAATATCGCGCGATTAAAAAGTTTCTTTGCGAACTACGGCTTTACAGCGATTTCCCCTCTTCTAAAGCTCAAATCTGTTTAAAATACCGTAACATAATAATGAAAATATTGAAATTTTTGCAACAGTCCCTACTTAACCAAATCTTCCCTGAACTTCCTTTCTGTTAGGTTGTACCTCTCTAGACCCTGACCTACGCTATTGCTCGTTTGGTTTGCGCGGAAGAGAATGCCAAAAAGAAGCCGATAATTCTGGTCGAAGGCGCAAACAACAGGCCTTCAGCGCATTTCCAATATATGCAGATCTCGAGAGTTTAGTTAAAACCGATAGGTCGCTGACAACACGGATTAATCAGTGGCTCTTCAGTTAAGAAGTTCTGTTGAGCCACTCTGATGACGAACACAGGTTGGGAGTTTTAAAGGATTTCGATTCGGTACAAAGAGGGACTGTTGCAACTTGTCCTAATTATCGGGAAAAGCTGGAAATGAATCCCCCCCCCCCCCCAACCAGCCCTTTCCTCGCCTTAAAGAGTCCTTTGGTTCACTAATGTTGCATTTAAACCAATCCTTTCGCTGTTTTATTTTAATGTTTTGATTTTGAATGGTGGAAAGACATGCTGACATTTCTTTCATGCATAAATTACTATTTTGTACAGCAATGGCAATGAAAAAAAACACCTAGGGACGTGGAACATCGCACAACTTTCGATTACACTTTAGTACTGGCCACTACATTTAAATTTGACATGGATTTGTGTTGTATACTGTTTTATTTTTCATAATTTCTTTAAGTTTTGTGTTGTGGTTTCAATGCTCTTTATAAAACTGAAATACTGCAGTCAAACTTTGATCTTTTGTAGAGGAATATTTTAATCTTAAAAAGCCGTAAAGGAAGATGAAAAACATGTTTTCTGCTTTTATCTAAATATGTTTTTCAAGAAAATTATTTTCGTTTTCTCAGTACAAAATATTAAAAGGTATTATTATATAACTTTGCTTTCTCGTCAACTGATAAAGACGAACTCTCTGCTTCCTGTATCAAAATGAAATGCAGAATTTTTCGTTAATCAATTCGTAAAAAGTTCGTTTGTAAAGCACATGATATATAAGTGACTAGAAAACGAATATTTTATTTTTGATCAATCTAACCTATCCATTTCTATATGATGAAACTTACTTTAAAAAGAAAAAGAATAATGTTGTAATCATTTTGTTTACTTAAACATGCTTCCATTAGCTATCCACCCGCATGATTATATTCATTCACCATATCATCTATTTTTTTTGGTATTGTAGAAGCGCGCCGGTGAATTTTCATCGGTTCTTCCGGAAAGCAAATCCCATCATAAGACGAGGGATCGTCCCCAAAATTTGTGCATCAACCGGAAAAATATTGAAAATTGGGAAATTTGCAGTCCTGAAAATAATAGGAATTTATCAGGGAATATTTTTAAGAAATTGCAAAAAGTAAAGAACTTTTATTTTGTTTATAAGGGTTAAAACAAGTTAGATGGGGACAGTCTCTGTCACTAAAAGATCGAGTTTACATACGTTTAACACGGTACGCTCCTCTGTACAAGTTGGAAACGTTTAACAATTGAAATTTGTCCCTTTTTAAGGCGTCTTCTCACTTTAGGCACCTCGAAAATAGGCTATTTTCGCGATTTTTTTTTCGAGGATTTTTGCAAACAATTATGGGATAAAATGGATCCTATATAATAAACACATCTTTCAAGTACAAGAAAAAAAAATTATTATTTTTTTGAACAATTATTATAATAAAACAGTAGCATCGAAAAACCCGTGTAGAAATGTAATGTTCGTGGCTTGTTGATGAAATTTCGGAAACTATCCGGCCGATTGTCATGAAATTTGAATGACATATTCTTCATAGTTATGGCTATAGCGCATATCATCAGATTTTTGAAATTTTGATTTGAAGTATTTTTTTTTACAAAAAACTGCAAAAAACGTGTTTTTTTAAAAACTTTTTCGAAAAACGTGCGCATTTTGTTATTTTCGCGAATATCAAAAATCTGATGATATGCGCTATAGCCATAACTATGAAGAATATGTCATTCAAATTTCATGACAATCGGCCGGATAGTTTCCGAAATTTCATCAACAAGCCACGAACATTACATTTCTACACGGGTTTTTCGATGCTACTGTTTTATTATAATAATTGTTCAAAAAAATAATAATTTTTTTTCTTGTACTTGAAAGATGTGTTTATTATATAGGATCCATTTTATCCCATAATTGTTTGCAAAAATCCTCGAAAAAAAATCGCGAAAATAGCCTATTTTCGAGGTGCCTAAAGTGAGAAGACGCCTTAACGTAGGCGATATATGATAAGAAGTCTGCCAATTTGGAGATTTTTTATAAACAGAAATGTTATCGAATTGAGTTTTTCCACATATTTGACGAGAATGCTGAAAATCGAAGTTGTAGTCCGATATATCTATTTTGTTACCAAGATGTGAGCTTCATATAGATTTACTATGGAAACTCTATATAGTGCTTGTTAATATTTTGGAGATGTCAGGGTAGTTTTAAAATTTCTCGTAATTCAGTAAAAATTAAGCATTTTTCTCAGTCCGTGTTTTTTGGAATTCCCACCTTACACAAAATGCTAAAATTCCAGCAAATATAAATGAAATGACTTGAAAAATTAGTCATTTCTAAAGGATCTATTTGTCAAAAGTATTAGGCATGGATTTTTGAATGAAATATAAACTTTTTTGTTGTTGAAAATATCCTTTTTTTTTTTACCTATAGGTACCTACAGTATTTATTGTTTTTCTCCAAAACTATTTAACTTATTCAAAATCCGATGCCTAATAGTTTAGCGTATATTACTAGAAACATGTTTTAAAAAAAAAAATCAGGAAAAAAAAATATTGAGAAATAAAAAAGATAAAATTTGAAATGGGGGTTACGATTTGAAAAAAAAAAAAAAATTGAAAATTTAGAGCACTATGTGAACTTTTTTTTTTTAAATGAAATTTAGTTTTTGTCTACTAATACTTTCAAATACGTAAAAATTATAATTTTAAAGTCTTAGATGTGGAACATCGCACAACTTTCAATTACACTATAATACTGATGTCAATTTGTGTCATTTACCGTTTTTATATTTTCATCATTCATTTAGAAAAAATAGCAGGTTTGGCGATATTTTTTATCATAATTCTTGTATGGGTCTTAAGTTAAAGTTAATTTTGCTCAAGAGAATAAAACTCTGTGTTAAAGGCATTCGTTTTTCAACTTTTTACGGTATTAAAGCATTTTTACAAGAATTTCGGAGGTGGGGATGTTTAAAACACCTTAAGAAGCATTACCACAGCGATTTTGGATAAAATCGTCTGAGTCGTTTTTTAGCAATTGCTGAAAAACACGACTTTTTCAATGGCAGCTACCCTACGCTCATGCGCGGTTTTGACTGAAACCTTAATGGTAAATCCCACGGCCACCAGCAATTCGCATACCAAATTTGAACATCGTAGGTCAATTTGTTCGGGAGATATGCTGACCACAGACACACATACACAGAAATGTTTTCTATATCACTTTTTTGATATCAAGATGTTCCAAAACGTGGGGAAATAAAAGAAGGAAAAAAAAAAAAATTTTTTTTTTTTTTTTTTTTTTTTGACCGAATACTTTCATTATCTTATGTATACATATGGGTAATTGAAAGTAAAAAAATAGTTTTAAAAGGTATCGAGTCCCTATAAAAATGTGCACTACGAAGTCGTTCCTACACGGATATTCCCCCTACACACACCTACACGAGATCTAGGGATCTTCTTTCAATATAAAGCCTCCCCCTCTCGGTTTTTATTGCCAAAACGGAATGAAGGAAATAGCGTCACGGATATGTCTTCCTATGTTGTTGTTATTATTATTGCTGCGAGGGGGGCGATTTTTATGGGCTTGCGTTTCCATATGCATCGATTCTTGCTCGCAGAGGAAAAACCTTCTCGTTTATTGTTTTGTGTTTGGGAGTGTGACTGCTAGAAGGTAACGACGCGTTATTGGGTCCATCTTCTGATAATTTATTTCACTATTTGGGGGCGATTGACATCGGTTGTTTTTTTATCGATTTATTGGGTTCGAATGGAGGTGGATCGGATACGTGTGTATGTTGTCGATTTATTGGTCGTGTTGTTTGTTAGTCGGCTCAAGGTTTAGAGGTAAAAAGTTTCTGCCGCTTTGGATTCGGGTTCCGTCGCAGCTTTATTATTATTATTTTTTTTTTTTATCCGAGTCTTCTGTTTCTTAAAAAGATCTGTTTATACTATTACGAATTTTTGTATATTTGTAAATATTTCGTTGTGTTAATTTTGTAAATAGGAAAACTTATGTACATTTCGCATAAGGCAGTGCAATAGTTCGTCTTAACTTGGCTTCCCTGCAGTGTGTCTATTAATGCTTGATAACGAGTTTTACAGAGGTAACGCTGGGAAGCGAGTTTTACAAGGAGCAGGGTATTTAACATTATGGTAATGGCAATCTCGCCAAATTGGCGAGATGGAGCCAAGTTGGCGATGGTTTTGGCGACTAATTTTTGTCGCCAAATTTGGCAAGAAATCGTCAAATGTCACCAAACTTGGCGACCATTTGGCGACATTTTCGGTCCCCATGTACATGTATAGGACTTTTCAACTACGATCTGGAAAGTTCTCCAAATATCTACCTCTAGAAGTTTGAAGAAGGTTTGACTTCTATATAAGCCCGGCCATGAGTTAGTTGAGTTGAGTTGCTGACTATACTAAACTTCAACTTAACTAGACATCACTTAGACGATAGATCGTCACAGTGCTCATAGGTATTTAATCCATTTTGGCGGAGTGAAGACATAATTCTCGCCAAACCTTATAGTCTTTTGTTCTCTACAGGGTTGTGGTTTGGCGAACATTATGCTTTCACGCCGCCAAAATGGATTAAATACCTATGAGCACTGTGACGATCTACCGTCTAAGTGATGTCTAGTTAAGTTGAAGCTTAGTATAGAGTTAGTTGAGTCAGTTAGTTGACTGAAATTACTGAGTTAGTTGAGTCCGTAGTTGACTGGAGTTACTGACAGAGTTGTCTGTCAGCGAGCATTCAGAGAGCTCCGAAAGTGAACTGTATTGCATTGTCTTTTGCGGTGATTTAGCAGTTGTGTGTCAAGTTTAACTGCTGTTTGTGCTCTATTGTTGTGTATAGAGCTGTATTGAGTCTACTAGAACGAGAAGTTCTGGAGTTATAAAGGAATCTGTGAAGAGTTATATTGGAATAAATTTCTGCAAGTTTTGATCTGCTTTGGCTTCAAATCTTTCGAACCCATCCACGCAACAATGTGTATTACGTATGGTGCGTACACTAAAACTTGCATTGCCAAAACAAGGCATTACAATTTTTTTTTTACGGTACCTTCTGGACAATTTTCAAATAGTCCTGGAAAAGGCTTTAATTTTGTTTTCCAAAACTTGTATGAGTCCTGTAAAAAAAGGTCATTCAGAAGAAAATTGTGAGATATTTTTAATGAATGGTGGAAGAATTTTTGAAAAAATAGACTTGCGCCCTTTCAACAATAAATTACTGGAATATGAGTTTTAGAATTTTGGGATAGTCCATAATTTAACCAGAACAGCTTCGTTTAACGTTTCACTAAAAAATGGTAAATATAAGGGGGAAAAAAAATAACGAATTTAACTTTGTTTGCATTTTTTTTAATTTGTTACTGTAATCCTCCCTATTCCTCACTAAAAATAGGTTTTCTTTCTAAAAAAAGACGCAATAAACTAGCCTCAATTGAAAAGTTTTGAAAAGCTTCTTCAAATAGTCTACTCTTTTATGCATATTAAACCTGATAAACGGCGCCTTTACTATATTCCTAATCTTCTACCACAATGAGGCTGTGGATTTTTATCGCCGACTCTTTATATGCGCCAACCGTTGCAAATTTTTACTTATTTAATCATGCCAAGAATGCAATTATCCAATTGTGTGTTCGCCTGTTAAACTCCTTTTTATTGGATAATTTCCTCTTTTGAATAAGAAAGGTTTTCGCCAGGATATGTGGCTTTTAACTGGCTATCCTAATCCATTTCTTCCAAAGTTGGCTTTATGATCGAATAAAATACGCTTAAAACTTAAAACCATGAATTCAAAATAGCGAATTGCAGAGCTAAGGATAGTAATTTTCGCTAGGGGAAGTATTTATTGCTTGTGTAAACGGTTGTTTCTGTATTCTCTGCTCTATTTTTTTTTTTATTTTTTTTTTATTCATAACATTGTGTAGTGGACTGTGTTTGTAAAGATTTTATTGCTGCTTGTGTTTTTGTGCTGTCTTTTTACACGATGTAGGTTTATTATGGTTTTGAATTAAATATTGTAAATTGTTTATTGGTTAGTTTTTCTTGTTCACTTCTATGTTGTGTCGATTGCTACGCTAAAGCCTACTTATAAGGGGTCTAAGAGTTTTTGCTATGTGTCTTTGAATTTTGGAACAACTATGTGATGAAAATGTCTTTTTCAAATGATTTTGTGAAAAATTTGAATGTCTGTAATATATCAAAGAAAGCAATTTTTTTTTTTTTTTTTTTTTTTTTTTTTTTTTAAAAACTTAAAAATGTACGATGAAATAAAATGTGCGATTTAGTTGTAGAAGAATATTTTTCGGTCTTAGAAATTTGTGAAAATGTTTTTTTAGACATAGAATTTTGTAAAAAATGTTGTTTTAAGCAGATAATTTTGAGGAAAGCTTTTTTTTCCCCCTTTTAAATCTTTTATACTAACTTCGATTTTGTGTGTATATTTGTCGAAGGCGGACAAATCTGCGGAGGCCTAATTAACCCCCTTACCGTCATCTAATTGTTCTGATACTTGGAAGATAAATTCGATGACAATGCATTCTATCAAATTTTGGGACTGTGACTGTCACTTAAAGGTCGCTATTACGGACTACTAATAAACCAACTTTCCGTCATCCAATCACGCTAAAATAGTATTTAGCCGACCATTGAAGAAAATCTTTCCTGTTGCCAATAATTTTAATAAATAATAAAATTGTTTTAATCAGAATAAGTTGGAAGATATTTGGATGTGGGACTCACGTTCATTTTTAATAAATAAATTTTAAAACGTAGTTTGCCGAACATTTTGCTGATAGACATGCTTTTGATATTTAAAATTAGATGCCAATACCAAACACTCGCTGCTTACAGAATCGTCGCTGTGTTAATGAATATAAAAATTGGCAACGCATACATAGGATTTATATTAAAAACTTTGTTTTTATGAGTTATATTATTTCAGGCCTAATTTTAGGAAGAATCTTCTTTCTAAAAGTGGAATTTTCTGAAGGGATATTTTTTCCAAGCATACGAATTTTGTAAGTATTCTTGTCCTTCACCAGTGAAATTTTATGAAAGGTCAATAAAGAGAACCATTATTTCTTGTAAACAACCTCTTAACCACAGCGTATTTCATTGTCGATTATTAGAGGCGATCCATAGAAGAAAATCGAGTGCCCCGTTATATTTTAGGTCGTTTAACTACGTCACTATCACGCTCCCAATTAATCATGCAGTGTTGTTTATTCATAGATTATATTGTCTGTATCTTTAATCCAAATCCGACTAGCAGCAGAAAGATCCTATTAAGGGAAGAATAAAAAAAAATATTTCACGTCAAAGACTCACTACACAATGGTTTTTAATAGGCTTCTCTTTGTGGCATGTCTAGGTTTTAAATGACTGTATTGTTTGAGCTGTGTTTCATTCGCGAATGACGTATGACGTAGATGGTTACTTAGGTGTTTTCTTTCTCACCGTGTCTTTGTGTTGAATATGGAGTGCAAATCCCGTCCCTCGATTTTTGGTATAGTTCATTATGTTTATTTTAACTTTAAAGGAAATATTATATGACAGGGTTCCCACGGTCATAGAAAGTGCTTTATATTTTTGAACTTGTTTTCAAGGCCTTGGAAGTGCTTGAAAAATGCTTAGAGGTGCTTAAAAGTCCTTGAAAATGCTTTAAGGTCTTTAAAAGTCCTTAATTTATGTGGATGCTGTGTTCCCAACTGCAAAATTTATTAGCATACAACTCAGACTTGCTATCCCCGCGTGACCGCAATTTATCCGCACCATATCGAAATACAGTGATATATTTGTATTACTCATGCACCAACTTGTAACTTTTTATGGTAGATTATACTTTATTAAAATTTATATATAAACATGATGCCTGAAAACAAATTTTCAAGGGTCCTTAAAAAATCTATTTTGGTCCTTAAAAGTCATTGATTTTCATTCGGTAATTTGAGTGGGAATCCTGTATGAGTATTAAAGTTAGATTTTAAATGTGATCAGATGTGTAAACAGTGATGCAAAAAATACTTGGGTATATTTTTGTCAGGCCAATTATTTGTGTTATGCGCCCAGGTATTTAGCCAAATTGAATGCTTTAGTGGGTACTTATGATTTGTTTTCATGTTTAACCGCTTATTACGCGACGCGACGTCGTAATCAATTAATCGTTTTAATAAAAGTGTTTTATTTTTGTATAATTAAATTTTTTAAAAAGTCTTAAAAAAGAATTTAGGGTCGGAATTTTTGTATTGTAATTTTAGGATAGGTAGGGTTACAGGAAACAAGCCATTTTTTCCCCTGGCCTTACGAACTTGCAGAGGTCAGTCTGTTTCATGAAAGATATCATTTTAATAAAAGGTTTAATATCTAACCTTTAAAAATAGGTAACAATTACCTTTGAGAGTTACTATGGCCTTGTCCTCAAAGAAAAGGAAATTACTATTATCTCGATGACTGATCTTAGGTTTCATATTTATTTGCCTTGTCGTGGAGTAACTAATTTAGAACGCATTTTTATCTTTTAGACCAATTGCATGTGTCGTATACAAAGGCTCTTTCATCCCCTGTATATATAGACTGATAAGAATGCTGCGCAATTTGGATAGCCTCTGCGCAGACACATTGTTTAGGGGAAGAGGGAGGGGGGCTGAGCTAGTTCTTGATTGATTTTAGAATGTTTGATGAATGTGAAATGGCAAGACTATTTCTTTTTAATTAGCACATATTTTAATTAATCTTAATTTTTGATCAACCCATTAACGATGGTTGGTAAAAAAAATTGCCAATCGACATTTTAGTTTTTCCTCTTTGTTATTAAATTGCGATTGTGATTCCACTTAGTGTTTTTTAAAAATTATAAAATTAATTTTCCAAAAAATAATTTAAAATATACCTTAAATTATTTAAATAAACAAGGTGAAAGTTAAAAGCAGTGACTTTTTATTCATTTCAAAGTCGTCTTTAATGCGTTAATATAAATGTAGAACAAATTAAGCAAAGAGTTCATTATTTTTAAGAGATATTTATTTTACTAAAATTATTATTATTATTATTATTATTTTTTTTTTTTTTAATTTAAATTCGAAACTTTTAGCTTTTTTTTTTTTACAATTTTATCTGAGACAATGTCATCAGATATTTTTATGTCGCTGTGAATGGACAATCCGGTCAACCTTGTTTCGCTCATAGAATTTCTTAAATAGGATTTTAATGATCATAAATTTGAAAAGATTTTTTTCATCAGTTGCGATTGAAACTGGTAGAATGCATCAGATTTTTATAGTTGGCATTTATTCGTAAATACACGTACAGAATATTCCGTGAAAGCGCCAATGACGGTAGATAGAGCAGCATTTTTTGTTTCACATTTCCCATTCGGCTTCGATGATGTCTTGAAAATGAGGCAAATCACTTTCATAAAATTTTGCTCGGATTTTCTATGGCAGAAAATTCACCGCAACTATTTATTTGCAAATAGCTCCAATATTGTTTATTTAACCTAATTTGTTTCCTCCTCTCTGGATGCACCACTGCTGTGCGAGTTAGACCAAGTTGAAGTACCAGAGCCAGGGATGCCAGTTTTCCTCCTTTTGGAGGATTTCCTCCTTTTTGGTTTTTTATGTAACATTTTCCTCCTCTTTGTCCCTGTCTTGAGGATCCATATTTTTCTGATCTGAACCAGTTTTTCCTGCAAAAAGTATACTTTTCCCTCTTGGCTCCCCTTTCCTCCCAGATTACTTCACTAACTCCTAATACTTGAAATGTAATTATTATATAGTACGAGAAATTTCATTGTATCTTTAAAATTATTGAATCATCCTTCCTGCATACTCTTTTGTTGAATTTTTGCGTGTTCCATCCGCGAGCTTTTCCCAACGAATTTTTGAATTTCCTCCTTTTTGCTCTCTGATCACTCTCATCCCTGGACCAGAGCACAGAATAGTTTTCTGTAACTACTTTTGCTTTTCTTTTTCTGAAATTTTTTTTCTCTCCCTCATTTCATAATTCATTCGCTTAATTAAACAAATTTTTTATACATTCCGCTCAAATAAATCCTATAAGCTATCACCAAACAAAACCTCAGTCCTCATAATTTACTAAAAATCCAGGACAGCACCTAAAAGACAAATCCTTCTTCCACAGAAATAATAAAAAAAATAAAAAATTGTCCCATCCTGCAATTCCTATTGTGCATGGAGCGAAAAAGGGGGGGGGGGGGACCGCCTAAAATATATCCACAGGCATCCACATTTATCCATACTTCGGCCTCGCCGGAATCCAGACGCACACCTATATAAAGGATATATACATATCAGGGACTTTTCAACGGATAGGACCTCCAAGAATTTAATATTGGCAGGACGCAGTGTACCGCGAAGGAAGAAGACCCGGGAATTTCACTGATAATATAAAAGGGGGGAGATCGAACAAACTATCGTGGATAGGTTCAAGGGATTGGACAAAAGATATTTAAGATGCCCTCTGACCCTTTCTGCTGGAATTGTGCGGGTGGAGCGAATAGGAGGAGAATTTCAAATAATGAAAGGAAAGAATAAACAGTTGGGTCATTCTCCGTAAAATGTGCAAAAGCTTATCGCAGAAATTTCTTTCACCATTAGATTGTTGGGTAGTTCCGTTAACCATGGAATATATTTTAATTAGAGGTCGGCAATATATCGATTCGACGATATTTTTTTTAAAAATATCGATATTAAATATCGATAAAAGTCACCGATATATCGATATTTATTAGGTTTTTGATGATCGTTTTGTAGTTTCATGTGTTTTTTCGATTTTTTTTTATTCTCTTTTCAAAACTAAAGTTTTGACTTGGCTGAGAGACAGTTTAAATGGCGCCAATATTCAATATTTTGCTATACACTCAATAGCTATTGAAAATTATCTAAATTTTTCTTAAAATCACTGCACCAATTAAGCGGAAATGTAACTTTTTTTTGTAATAGATCCATTTCAGTTGGAAAAGTAGTCACCTTACAATAATCAATCGTAAAAAGTAGAAATTTGTGGCGAAAAACTTCCTTTCTGGCAAAATTGAAAATTATATATAATTAAAAAAAAAAAAAAAAAAAAATCATGTATCGATATGTTATCGATATTTTTTTCTATGGAACCATACAGTATCAATATTTATTTTGATCGATATTTCCTACCTCTAATTTAATACAATCCAAACTCCTCAAAACAAGTAATATAAATTTCAAAATATTTTTTTTTATACTAAAAAAATACGTCCACGGATATGATTTGTCATATTCGTGAACTGTCGTAACCTCAGGGTTGCTTGCTTTATCATTATTTAAACTTCCCTTCGTATTTCCTAGCTGTCTATATTTATTTAATTTTTGTTATAAGATATGTTAAGCAATGTTATGATTGAGTATAAAGCTTTTATGAGTAGTCATTTTATTACAATTAGTGAAATCCCTCTTGTCGCAAGACTGACGCGTCATGTCCGTGGATAGCACTTTTCAGTTATTTAACAGCCTACCAATTAACACAAGTTAACTGTGACGTTGGAAAGAACTCTAATGCAACCATTTTGGTACCAATACACATTGTGTATTCTATTTTTCAACATAAGAATCATATTTTATTTGAAATAGGTGCAACTGCAAAGATCATACTGTCCGTGGTTAAGATAAAATTAGTTCAGAATAATTAAATATTTATTTTTAATTACCTATTTGACAGTATTAGTTGTACAGGTATCAATTTATACTAAACTCCAACTTAACTTGACATCACTAGACGGTAGATCGTCACAGTGCTCATAGGTATTTAATCCATTTTGGCGGCGTGAAAGCATAATGTTCGCCAAACCATAACCCTGTAGAGAACAAAAGGCTATAAGGTTTGGCGAGAATTATGTCTTCACTCCGCCAAAATGGATTAAATACCTATGAGCACTGTAACGATTTACCGTCTAAGTGATGTCTAGTTAAGTTGAAGTTTAGTATAGTAATCTCATGTTTATAAACCTTCAGTTCCATTCGGGAACTAAACAATAACAAGGAAATCGCCATGGACGTCAATCCATGGAATAACTATGGACGATCTTTATTTATTATGAGACGATTTCTGCTAATGTCATAATTGGATCGTACTCGATAAGTTCTATCGGAGAATTTTTTTTTTCTTCTGCTGCTGCTGAAATAGTGCGTTCTGTGAAGAATGACCTAGTTGCTGATAGACGAAGGAATTGTGTACCTGCCAAAGTTTGGGTTTTTTGCTTGAGAAATTTGCATGCAGTTTTTTACCGTTTGATAATGTATAAGGGCTTTGTAGTCGCCAGGGCAGAATTTTACTGTGGATATAAGCCAAAAGGTTTTCTTATTCAGATGCTGTGCTCACATAGATTCATTAAAGATGCTGCACAAAAGTTGGGTATTCATTGACAAAATATGCAAGACTCATAGTTTAAATTTATTTGAAATTCAACGAGGAATTAAAAAAAAAAATTCTGTATTTTTCTATAAATATAATTTAAAAGCATTTTTATATCTTTTCGGATTATATACTAAACTCCAACTTAACTTGACATCACTAGACGATAGATCTTCACCGTGCTCATAGGCATTTAATCCATTTTGGCGGAGTGAAGACATAATTCTCGCCAAACCTTATAGCCTTTTGTTCTGTACAGGGTTGTGGTTTGGCGAACATTATGCTTTCACGCCGCCAAAATGGATTAAATACCTATGAGCACTGTGACGATCTACCGTCTAGTGAAGTCAAGTTAAGTTGAAGTTTAGTATAGTAGAAAGAGATTTATATTTTTAATTGTCTTGGTGTATTCAGAAATCACGCAAAACTAGAGGTGTGGAACGCGCGCAGACGATATTTACAAAAGAAACGAGAAAAACATAAAATTAATTACACGGGCAGACGATATTAACAAAAGAAATGAGATATTCAAATGGGAAAATGAAATTTTCTATGGCAACGTTTCCTATAAATTAAAATATATGAGTTCTTCTATGTATAAATGCCATAGTTTGTTTATATAATTCATAATTTGTTTATATCTTCATTATTTTATGAATTATTCAACATCAAAATGTGTCCAACCTTCTATAGACACCCTGTATTATTAAATTAGACCCGTTGTTAATTCGTTTCCCTTCAGAAATAATTTTCCCTCAGTCTCAATAGTATATGAATTTAATTCAACTCAATAATTCAACATTCTCGTACCATAATAACAATTTTTACGAAGATAAGTTCGCTGGATCATAGTTTTTACATCTCTACACGTGAACGATTTTTATAGCCGGCAAGTTATAATTTAAAATTGAATATCATAATTATATTTCATATATAAAAATCCACCTTCTATTGAAGATGTTTTCCCTTGCCACATTCTCTAAAATATGCGTCTGTCAGAGAAATGCTTTTGATTGCGGGTTGCTGTTTGAAAATCCAGTGTCATCTTACTCTTAGAATACGGAAAAGGTGTTAATTACGAGAGAATTCTAATGACAAAACAAATGCGCCTCCGGAAATTTCTCGAATAACAATCGCATTTAAATAAACAACGCTGGAATGTACGGTTTAATTGAATTTCCGGAAAACCATTTCAAATGCTGTCGTTTCCCATTCTTTCCGCAAAATTTAAAACAATAAATTGGATTTTCTGTGAAAAACGCGCCATGTTTTCTTTCATAAAATGATATATTTTTTTAAAAAGCAGTTTTCCCTTAAGTATAGCCACTCAAAAGAGCAAATAGTAGGGAAGTATATACTTTTAGTTTTCGTAATAAGTCTCTGGGTACCATAATAATTCTATCTAATCTTCGCCTGGCCTCTGACACGACCTGTTATTAAATCAAAATGATTTTTTGTCCCGCGAGGCGAAACGTAGCCTAAAATTATCTTTCGCCACCGCTGATTCAAAAACAGAAATGAATTATTTCCGCTCTGGTAGATCCTTTGCACCCCAAGCAGTGTACCTGGTCTGCTGCTTTATTTTTTATTGCTTCTTTAATAGATGATAACCATGAGTCGTCCTAAGCGTTGTTTTGGATATAAGTTGTTTGTTTGAGGGGTTCGTCTTTTGGTGTTATGGTTTGTGAAAAAAATTAACCCGCGGAAACAAAGTTTATCATACAAGCTCTTTATATGTTTCGCTGACTTTTATGTGCGATTGCAACTTATTCAAGCGATTTTGAGGTCGGGTCGAGTTTTCAAAATGTTTTGACCCCCTACGAAAAAAGACATCGTTTCCGTGCCTTGGATTAACTTTTTTTTTTTTCCGTTGTTGCTCCAAATACTTATTGAATCTTGCTTCCAATACTCATAGAATGCATTGTCATCTACAGCGAGTCTTACATGCCAAGTTTCAGTTCGATTGGATAACGGCAAGTGATTTAATCAGTCTTCAGAAGCTTTAGCAGAAGAAGATGCAAAATGGATGCCTGGAAAATTGAAAACCGTCCATGCGTTTGCATATAATGGGAAAGAAGTTTGGGCTGCCAACTCTTGAAAAATGAACTGTGAACTTCGCAGCTGTGTATGTTGCCAATATATATATATATATATATATATATATATATATATATAGCAAGAGTCGTCCTAAGCATTGTTTTGGATAGAAGTTGTTTGTTGAGGGGTTCGTCTTTTGGTGTTATGGTTTGTGGAAAAAATTAACCCGTGGAAACAAAGTTTATCATACAAGTTCTTTTTATGTTTCAAATATATTCGTATATATATATCGATTCGTATATATTCGAATATATACCGTTCTTTATATATATATATATGGCTGTGGATAGATAAGCTTTTTACTCCTGGGAAAACACAACTTGTGGATTTCTCCTGAAAAACTCCTCGAATGTTTTCCGAGTACTCCTAAATCCAGCACACAGCGCACTGTGTGGAAGCTGAAACCAATAATCCAGATAACCGGGCTATCTGTGTCTGTCACCCAGAGAACGCACCCCCCCCCAAAACCGATGACACTCCGACATTCCCGCAATTATCGCAGGAGCGTGCACGCAGCATCGATCAAACACGTTCTCCAAAGAGCTGCGGCCGACACGGACTTTTAAATAAAGTAATTTGTCCCCCCAACCATTAGACGCAGTCATCCAGGTGACAAATGTTGATATCCAATTTGGGCTTCCTCATCTCAACCCCTTTCCTACCGAACATGTCGCCCGCACCTGTGGACGCCAAGATTCATTCGTGGTCCGCGAGAGACGTAATTTAACTATTAGTCTGTGCAGGGGCGGAGATCGTGTCATTCCGGTGGTACCGCCCCCTTTTCGGTGTGTAGTCCCCCTCTCACTCTTTTAACGTTTCAATGAGGTAGCGATTATTAGGGCTTTCTTTTGGAGGGGGGGGGGGTGGAGGAGATTTTTGAGATGCAGGAATGTCGTGATTGTGTTTTGTCTTTTGGATGGAACGAGTTTGTATTGTTTATGCGGTAGTATTCAAGGGATGGGTTGTTGAGTGATGTTAGAGTATTTCGTTCCCATTATACAGACGTCAGACGTGTGGAGGGGGTGAACAAAATGGGATTCGGCCTTGAAAGGAACAAGAGAAAAATATTTTCCGGGCCTGAAATGGATTGGCTACCATGATTCCGTTTAAAAGAAATTTGAAACTTTTTTCTTTTTTTTTTTTACTGACATTGTACTAAGTTCGAAATTGGGAAGTGCCCTTCACAAAATTCCAGTTGTGAAAAAATGGCCCTGTACAAAATTTCTAGTGCAGAAAAAAAATCCCTTCACAAAAAATATAATATTAGAAAAAAAGTTTCAAAACTAGGCCTTTAAAATTAATTGCACATTATTACATATTTTCATGTGTAGAAGTTTCATTCTTTGACGTACTTCAAACTTTTCTTTTGAAATAAAAGTTTAGATTGTTCTGTAAATTACTTGGAAATTGAATTATTTTCACAAAAATGATTGTAAATTATCAATAACAGAACACCTTAAAAAATTGCGACAACCGCTTGTCGTAAGTGCTAGCTTTAACACTACTATTGTGCCCAGCTCAAAACTACTTACGTCCGTATTAAGTTAATGACGCTCTTAGCTGTATTGAAATAGGCTGATACGCTGTGTTTCTGATTTCTTAAACAGCCTTAAAAATATTAATAAAAAAAAAAAAAAAAAAAAAAACTTTAAAATGTTAACAAACAGCCTTTTTCTTAGTTGTAGGAAACTGATCAACCTCTAAAATAAATCTGGTCAACCTCTAACTCACGGATGCTACCTAAAGGATAAAGGCGTAAAGCAGGAGTCACGTTCGCCCTAAAATTCCTAGTATTCCTTAAATATTTTGTTCCCCCAAAAATTCCTAAAACTACTTAAATGTTTCAATAATTCCTAAAAAAATTAAACCCAAAAATTACCCGATTTTTCTCCAAAACCCGATATTCCTCCAGATGAAGACGTGGATGTAATTTAATTTGCATGTTTGTCAAAAAAAGTAGTATAATTGTTTAGTTGTTATTTTGCTAAAAAGTTGTTTGACGTTCAGTTTTTTAAAGTTAGGCAGTTTTTTTTTTTTTTACCGGTATTGAAACAAGCTTATGAAAGAATGTATCTGTCTTAAATTTCAGCTTCAAAACAAATACCCCGAAATGTTTTTAAATTATCCCTAAAATTTTAAGAAGTATCCTTTAAATGTTCAAGAAATTTTCGAATTATATCTAAAAGTCCTACCTACATTTTTTAGAAAACTCGCTGCGCCCTCCTGGTAAAGTGAACCCACCACAGTGTCTTCGAAATTAACGATGAACCCACCACAGTGTCTTCGAAATTAACGATGGTAAAGCCTCTAATAATATTTGAGTAGTTACAGGAATAGTTTGAGTTTGTCTTGGTGCATAGCTTGTTGTGCTTGGTATCTAACTTGTTACATTGAGTTCTTTTATGCTGAGTCGAGAAATCTAGAAGGAGATCTGTAGTTAAGCAATTAGTTTCTGCAAGGGGCGGAGAACCTGTCAGTCCCGCCCGCTTTTCTCAAGCCCCGCACAACATTTCAATAAAGTTGAAGGCCGCAATTACACTCGGCGTTGACTGCTGCTTTCTAGAGGGTGCCCGGCATTTTTGAGATGCTGAAATATTCTGGACGTCTTAATTGTTTTGTCGCTCATATCCAGCTTATCCAATGAAATCAGCATTTGCGGTTTGTGTGTTCACGAGCTTCCAAATATCTGCTGCTCTTGTGTGTCGCTTGATCTAGTATAGGCATTTCATAATTTATAGTTAATCGAGTTGTACTCTGGTATTCAATATTCTGGAAGTTTGGAAGTTGAAGATTTTTAGACGCTCCTTTGTGTTTATATGACCTGTATACAGCGTGAGTACAAATGATGGACTCGATTTTAAAAAATCATGTTTTCGTATCATGAATGTAATGAGAAATATACCAAGTTTTTTTGTTTGTTTTTTCTCCCCACCAATGATCAGCAAAAACCAATCAATGGATGGGGCGTGCGGGTGACGCAGGGATGCCAGTTTTCCTCCTTTTTGGTTTTTTATGTAACATTTTCCTCCTCTTTGTCCCTGTCTTGAGGATCCAAATTTTTCTGATCTGAACCAGTTTTTCCTGCAAAAAGTATACTTTTCCTCATATCTAAACAAAAGATTTTCCCTCTTGGCACCCCTTTCCTCCCAGATTACTTCACTAACTCCTAATATTTGAAATGTAATTATTATATAGTATGAGAAATTTCATTGTATCTTTAAAATTATTGAATCATCCTTCCTGCATACTCTTTTGTTGAATTTTTGTGTATTCCATACGCGAGCTTTTTCAATGAATTTTTTGAATGTCCTCCTTTTTGCTCTGTGATCAGATGACCCCCCCCCCCCAAGATCCCCAGATCTAACACCATGTGATTTCTTTTTGCAGCGTTACTTCAAAAACATTGTTTATGTACCACTTATGTCGAAAACAATGCCAGAACGCATTTGCGTTAGCATTGCGAACCATTGATAGAGTGATGCTACAAAATGTATGAAACTAACTCGATTACAGATTGGAATTATGCAGTGTAACAAGAAGGTTACACATCGAGCATTTGTAACCACACACACACACAAAAAAAAAAAAAAAAAAAAACTTGGTATATTTCTCTTTACATTCATGTATCACTTATTGTAATTTGTGCAGTAGTTTCGAAAATATGATCTTTTAAAATCGAATCCATCATTTGCACTCACCCTGTATAATGCTTTTGTATCGCCACGCATCTATTCTAGATAGACTGGGAGTCCCAAAACATATTGTTACAGAAATTTTCCGTATATAATTGCAAATAGTGACGTATTTCTTTCAAAGTTCTATTTTATTTGTTAACCGTGATTGATACTGGTTAGAAAAAAGGTGGCAACATCTAAATCAATCGGGAAATATCGAGGCTTTTTCATCACGTCATAGGATGCTTGGATTTTTCGAGAAAGTTCCCACGCGTTCCTATAAATAAGACTGTGACGTGAAATCATGGATCAGTTGAGTTTTTGACGCTGCTAATGAAAGGTTCGGAGGTTTGATTACTTTTGTAGTGCCTGCATTATCGCTGTATCCGAAGCTGTATGTACCGAAACTTGTATTGAAGCTTAATAGTAATTTTACTGCTGTTCGGAAAAGTTTTTGATCCTTCGAAAGAAGAAGAATAGTTTTTATTTAGTAAAAACTATTTCATCATTTCCTCTGTGAAAATTTCTTGACAATATCTAGCAAAATCAAACGTCATGTTTTCGGCCAATTCTAAGTGTAATGAAAGGATTTTTTTTTCGGGGGATATGTACATGGCATTATGGCTTTTTCGTGTTTCTATTTTTGGTATAATCTCATTGCGCTTGATTCTTCAAATCACTATGTGTTCATTTGAAGGACGTGAACTGAGACCTATGACTTGGTCCGACCTGAAAATCGGCATTGAGCGTGGAATATTTACCATCTCAGCAGATATCCTTTTCGCAGGTGGTGACCGATTTCGTTGTGCGTTTGCGAAGAATCATAGCG
Source organism: Linyphia triangularis (assembly GCA_963978545.1). Classification (NCBI taxonomy): domain Eukaryota; kingdom Metazoa; phylum Arthropoda; class Arachnida; order Araneae; family Linyphiidae; genus Linyphia; species Linyphia triangularis. The sequence continues at coordinate 86,757,792 of OZ021726.1, forward strand.
GTGGAGGGCAAACACGTTCAAAAGCACTGGTGTCTGAATAGCATGTCATCTACATTGTAATCTTCTTATTTTTAAACCAGTCTATTCCGTTGGTTGGTTGTTTTCAGATTATCTGGCGCCGTCAGCAACACGAGGGCTATAATGCGCCGAAATATTCGTCATTTGACAAGCCGACATACATTTACAAACACCCATACCTAACACGGGATTCGAACCCTCAACCTCGCGGTCTAGAAACTAGCACGCTAACCACTATACCGTTTAGTCGGCCCAGTCTATTCTGTGTTGACCGAGAGGCGACTGCAAGTTTAGGTATCTCATCGAACATCATTCGGAATTTTTTTTTATAAAATGCAGACAAATGTTAGTAAATCATGAATCCAATGGTCTACCCGGTCAGAAATGGCTGAAACTGTTCAAATATCGACTTTGAACTAAATTTGATTACAAAAAAATGAATGTCCTTTTTTTTTCGGTAACCCATCACTCTTTAATTTTCTAATTATAAAGTTTGCAGACGATTTGCGTATCCAGGCGCCAATATATTTCATCTTTTAAAGGTCAGCCAAATTGGCAATTAATATTGCGTAATCAGTGACGTAATATTTATCGACAAATTGTCTCACTCTTAAAAGATAGAAATATTTTTCGCCAGTAATATCGTCTGCTCTCATCATTGAAAATTAAAGAGCAGTGGGTTACCACATAAAAGAGAATGCTCATTATTTGGCTAGTTATGACATTTTTGGCAATCAAGATTCAGTTCTACTCATTCAAAGTCTACTTTTGAATAATTTCGGCCATTTTTGCCCTGGCAGACCAGTTGATTCATGACCTACTAGCATTTCGCTACATTATAAAAAAAAAAAAAAAAAAAAAAATTCAGAATGATGTTCGGTGGAGTACCTAAATTTGTAGTCGTCTCTCGGACTACCCGATGTGCGTGTTGAATAAAGCTTTATGTTGGTAGATGCGTTTTGGGACACCATCTTTAACCCTTCTTTTCCTGCTACCATCCCTGTTCCAAAGTTAAAAAAAACTTTTTCTCTAATAAACGAAACAGCTTTAAGACTGGCGTTTAAAGTTAATGGTGGCTGCTGAACTTTAAATCTTTCGAATTCTCAAAGTCTCCTCTCGTTTGTATTGCGTGGAAGTGGAGAGAGTATAAAATTACGGCCATTGTATTGTCCTAGCACTAAAAAAAAAAACCTCTAAAGCAACCAGACTATTTGAAATTATAATTTTAATATTCATGACATTACAGTTGAACGATTTTTCGAAGCGGATTCGCTTGTGTGGACTTGTTTACCAACAAATAATCTGTTTTTACCAAACTCTGTTGTGTATCTCTGTTGTTAACAACAGGGATGCCAGTTTTCCTCCTTTTTGGTTTTTTATGTAACATTTTCCTCCTCTTTGTCCCTGTCTTGAGGATCAACATTTTTCTGATCTGAACCAGTTTTTCCTGCAAAAAGTATACTTTTCCTCATATCTAAACAAAAGATTTTCCCTCTTGGCTCCCCTTTCCTCCCAGATTACTTCACTAACTCCTAATATATGAAATGCCGACCAAACGGTATAGTGGTTAGCGTGCTAGCTTCTAGACCACGTGGTTGCGGGTTCGAGTCCCGTATTAGGCATGGGTGTTTATAAATGTATGCTGGCTTGTCTAATGACGAATGTTTCTGCGCATTATAGCCCTCGTGTTGCTGACGGCGCCAGATAATCTGAAAACAACCAACCTAATATATGAAACGTAATTATTATATAGTATGAGAAATTTCATTGTATCTTTAAAATTATAGAATCATCCTTCCTGCATACTCTTTTGTTGAATTTTTGTGTACCCCATCCGCGAGCTTTTTCAACGAATTTTTGAATTTCCTCCTTTTCGCTCTCTGATCACTCTCATCCCTGGTTAACAATCTCGTTTTACTTAACTCTGTTGTGTATCTGTTTACCACCGATAACTTGTCATAGTTAATGCCCAGCTAAAAACAGCGCTTTGCATAGTTGATCAATGTCTCAGAACATCTGCTACTTTTCTAAACAAAACTCGCCCAACGCACTTTTCGCACCGTTAAAATTAATACCCACTCCATAATTCAGTCTGTTCAATATCCAGCAACTGCTAACAACGGATCTCCGTCTTGGAAGATAAAAAAAAAAAGCTTTCTAAGAAGCCTCTAGAAACAATGCCCTTAGTTGTCAGGAGGACACGGGGCAACGTAATAACGTCCTATTTGTCCAAAGCGGGGCGTTTTCTTTCGACAAACGGCCATAAACAAGCGACAAGTCACCGCGTAAATAATTTCGGGACAGATTTATGGGGGCTTCTGATAGCGGCTAAAACAGGGACGGGCCCCTTTTTCCAAGTTTTTATGGGGCTTCTCTCCAAAATGGCGCTTGTTGGATCAGCGAGCGTGAATATGTGACTTATTCTACCAGAAAAAATGTGGTAGAAGGACTGACCTCCCTCCAATTCAGGCGCGTAAACTAGAGGGAGGGTTTTTAGGATCATTAACCTCACCTTGGAATCTTATCATCCAGATGTATTATTACGAATGAATTAAGAAACATTTGGCAATAGTTAGGTGATTTAAAAAAAAAATACGTTTTTAATACACCATAATCCAGACAGTTTTTCTGTAGTATCACATACAGTTACAAGTTGTGAGAAGGTCCAAGAACTTTGAAATAAGTAAGAAGTTTGTAAGTATCATAACATAAATAAAAAAAAGGGTAGGGGGGGGGGGGTGAATTTAAATGTTCTTGCATTTCAAGCGCTTTAAATTTATTGTAAAATCAGCCTGATATTGGTATTTGACTGTTCACATAAAAATATTTCTCTTTCTATAGTTGAATTTAATCAAATAAGAAACATTTCGTGTTAATTTATGTTTTAGATAACATGTATAGCACGGGATCCAGATAAAATGTGCCATGGCGGGCAAGCCGACCAAACGGTATAGTGGTTAGCGTGCTAGCTTCTAGATCGCGAGGTTGCGTGTTCCGAGTCCCGTGTTAGGCATGGGTGTTTGTAAATGTATGTTGGCTTGTCTAATGACGAATATTTCGGCGCATTATAGCCCTCGTGTTGCTGACGGCGCCAGATAATCTGAAAAACAACCCAACCAACCCATGGCGGGCAAATATACGGAGGCCTAATTAACCCCCTTTCCGTTATCCAATCGCACTGAAACTTGGCAGGTTGATTCGATGTCGATGACAGTGTATTCTATAAAAATTTGGCCGAATGTCACTAAAAGGTCTCTTTTATGGAAAATTAATAAACCAACTTACCATCATCCTATCGCGCTGAAATGGCATTTAACCGATCATTGAAGAAACTCTTTCCTCTGTTACCACAATTATTTAAATCAGAATAAATAAAAGATATTTGGATGTGAGTGCATAAATTCGCATTCATTTTTCATGAACAAATTTTGATAAGTACTTTACCGCATATTTTTCCTGAGGGAGATGTTTTTAATATTTAAAAAATAGATGCCAAACACCAAGCATAAAAATTGGCAATTTATATAAAGTATTTGTATTAAAAACTTCTTTTTAAATAGGCTATATTATTTGAAATTGAAGGTAAAAAGTTATTATGAGCATTAATTACCTTAGTAAACTTGGGACAAACATGAGTCGACATTGTAGCTCGGAGTAAGTCAATTCGGTAATCCGCTTCTCGGCCAAAGAAACGGACGCTGTGCCAAGTGTAATGTGCAATGGACTGAATTAATGATTTGTCATACTACGAGCTACGGTGCATGTTCAATTTAACTAAGGTAATTGTTATTCAGAATTAATTACTGCTCCCCTTCAATTTCCTAAGAATCGTGTTTACTCAGTATATATATATATTTTTTTTTTTGCCCTGCGAGAATTCTTCCTCGCTCTGAACTCTGATGGACGATTACCTCATTTTTTTTGTTTTAATTTTATTCTAAATGTTTCGAAAAGGCCATAACCACAAAAAATTTTGCTCACTGCGTTTTTTCTTCTTCTTTTTTTTTTTTAATTTGCAACCTAAAATCGCTTGTTAGATTTCGGCGCGAAATCGACATATTTGGCTTGAATCAAATGTGACGTCACTACATCTGAAACAACTTGACTTGAAATGCTGCAATATAGAAACCAGTTTCGCAGGTTTCTCGCAAATCGCGCCAACCGACACGGGATATGGCAATTGTCTACCAAACATACGCCAACTATTTGGAAGAAACCTCACGATAATCATAGAAACGGAAGGATGTTTTGATGTCACAGCTATAGCGGATCGTTTTGATCGGACTGCAATCGGATGTGGTTTTCGGCCATTTTCTTTTCTTAATATTTAAATAAATAATTTTTTAAAAGAACTTTTGTTTGAATATTTGGAACCAGAAAGACAGTCTTCATAAATATTAACTAATTTCACTCGTTTTTAAAAAATGCGGGAATTGTTCGTTGCGTGTAAAATATTATTCCTGAATGTATCGTGCCTACCAAACGGTATAGTGGTTAGCGTGCTAGCTTCTAGACCGCGAGGTTGCGGGTTCCGAGTCTCTTGTTAGTCATGGGTGTTTGGTAAATGTATGTTGGCTTGTCTAATGACGAATGTTTCGGCGCATTATAGCCCTCGTGTTGCTGACGGTGCCAGATAATCTGAAAACAACCAACTTGAATGTATTGTGTTTTTTAATTTCTGTTTGTATTCATTAGTTTTTAAAATGATTCATTTCATATATAGGGTTAATTAATCCTTTCGAAAAAATACAGCTTATATTTACAAAAAAAATTTATTTGGTTGTTTAATTTATATTTCCTTTCTAACTTATTTATAAAATTTAAACTCGAATTTGCCTTTTCGGAATAGAAAATAAGTTATCATTATTGATTACTGGACTTGGTTTCGAATGTGCTTATGGGGATTAATATAATTTCACGATGATGGTCAAACATTGCCCAGTTTATCATCAATATTTCTATAACAAGTTTTGTTTATTGATATTTAATAAAAAAAGTTTTAATAATTGTCTTTTGTTTTAGGACTTCGAAAGAAAGTGGTGTGTGAATTGTTCAAATAACGTTGATCTTTGGTGAGTACACATATATATATATATTTTACTTCATTGATTTGATCTAAAGTGCATTAATGTCATGCAAAGACTATATCGATATATAATCTACAAAGGCTATATCGATTAATGTTCCCAGACAAAATTACGAATGCTGTAGATATGCGATATGTCGAATAAAAGGTCTCGTCGAGGCAAGTTCCTATGCCGAAATTCAACCAGGAAATGTCGAACGAAAGTTGATTTGCAATTCTAGACTATAAATCTTGGACATTTATCATATTGAATTGATCGATAAGATTGTTAGAGAGGGTTAATTTACTTTCATAGTAACTGTATGGGAAGCTCATATCTTGGCTGCAAATAGGTATTTTAATCGGAACTTGGATAAGAACGTTGAACTCATCAACTTGGTGACGCATTTTTGTTTATGAGAGAACTTGTACTCTTTTGCTCTCAGTTAACATGTATGTATTATGGGTAATAAAAGTATATCATCTGGTTAAAAAAAAAACTCGAGTTTTTTTTTTTTGCATTTTTACACTTTTTCGAACGGGCTATTTAAAAAAAAAAAAAAAAATTAGCTTGAAAAAATGTATTGTGTGTCTGTCTGTGGTCCGCATAACTTCCGAACGGATTGACCTAAGATGTTCAATTCTAGTATACAGGTTCTGTCATTAAGGTTTTCTTTAAAATTGTCCATAAAGTAGCTGCCATTGAAAAATTTGTTTTCAGCTATTGCTAAAAAAGTCTCTAACGATTGTTATCAAAATCACTGTGGTAATGCTTTTTAAGGTATTCTAAATTTCTCGAATTTATCCGAAATTCCCGTAGGAATTCGATAAAGGCATAAAAAGTTGAAAAACGAATGTCTTAGGCGCAGAATTCTCTTCCGTGGAGTGTTGTCCATCAACGACTGTTTCTCCTCTGTTTCATTTACAAGAAAGGATAATCTTATAACTATCGAAAAATAAGTCGCCAAATTCGCCATCTTGGTGGATTTTTTCGTAGGGGTGGTGGTGGGACAATATAATGATTATCGCCATTTTTTTTTTATTATTATTAATGAAAACGGGAAAATATGAACAGGAAAATGGTAAATTACACCAATCCATGTCAAATTTAAATGCAGTGACCAGTACTATAGTGTTATTGAAAGTTGGTAGTATTTGTGAACATTAAGAGTTGACGGTTTCTGTCATTGAATGTTTCCATATTATAGGTGTTTGACATCTGGACCTGACATATAATACCAACGTCTATATAAGCGGGGCCTTTTAGATATTTACCCATTCTATAGTTTTTAGATTTCCTTTTGGAACAGTTTGATATCTTCATATCTATTTCTTTGATTATGTCAGTGATCTTAAGTCTCCCTGAATTTTTGTTTGGATTTTGCGTTATTCGTTATTGGATGGTTTACTTCTTTTAATCATACAGGGTTCCCCACGGTCATTGAAAGTGCTTAATATTTTTGAACTTGTTTTCAAGGCCTTGAAAATGCTTAGAGGTGCTTAAAAGTCATTAAAAATGCTTAGAGGTCCTTAAGAGTCCTTAATTTTTGTGTATGCTGTCCTACTGCAAAATTTATAAAAATACAACTCGGACTTGCTATCCCCGCGTGACCGCAACTTAACCGCAAACTGACATATTTGTATTTTAGGTATGTGCCAACTTGTTACTGTTTTGGTAGAATATACTTTATAAAAAATTTATATGTAGGACATGATGCCTGAAAAAAAAAATTTCAAAGGTCATTTAAAACATTAATTAGGTCCTGAAAAGTCATTGATTTTCATTTTGTGATTTGAGTGGGAACCCTGTCATATTTTTTTTTCTCAATTATAAAACAGTATTAATAAACTGAAATTTGTGTTTTTGAAAAACTACTAATACTAAAGGCTTTTTTAAAAAATTTCAAAAAGAAATTTAAAATTGTAAAATTAAATATTAATTGGAAATTTTGATTAGATTATCCTCAAGCATTTTCATCTATTAACTCCATCTCCACCCAAAATCATTTTTTTTTTTTTTTTTTAGCAAATTATTACTTTTTTCTAAGCCTCAACTTAAACTTTATTGTTTCCTAAAAGTTGTTCATTTACCCCTGTGTCTTGCTTTTATACTCTTAAAAGTGATTTAAATAAGTCCAAGTAAAAACTCACTGAACATTTCCCAAAAATAATTCAATATGTAATTAGGTTACAAATTGCACTAATGAACATTTGTCGTTCTGAGCAGGAAAAAAAAAATCCGGAGAAAATTGAAAGGTCGTTGAAGCTATACGAACGATTTAATGTCGCGCCATAAATTTCATTTTTCCGAAATCTCATTAGTCTGAATCTAGTAAATTAGAAAATAATAAGCTGTCTTGTAAAATAGAAATAACTGTCCTGAGATCGGGTTTTGTATCGACTAAAATTTTTTTGTTCGTGTCTCTTGTCATTTTCGTAATGGCACTTTCTTCTACATCCGTTATTGTACGGAAAACAATTATTGAGTGAATCGGAAATATTTATTGCTAGGAAGCATAGCTTAGTCTTTGTTACATTTCTATAAAAACTGCTTTCGTTGAAACTATTAACAAACTGACAGGATTGTTTTCTTTAATCCCTCCTTACAGAAATTGTTGTAAGAATTGTTGTTGTCAAAAATTGTCACTCTATTGGTACTCTATGATTAGCTCTTTACGTTCATTGGTGGTGGTTAACAAAAACTTTCCCTTCTCAATAGCCATTAGTTTATTGTTGGAAATCATCTGCTCCACGCAGGTTGCTATTTCTCACAGAAACTGTTTTGATTAAGACAATTAGTAATATACTGGCACAGGTTTCCAGCAGTCCTTACCCACAGAAATTTTCCCCTACTTTTTACTTTTATCACCCATATAATAACATAGGGTAATGAAGGTATTGTTTTCGGTAGGGAAAAAAACCCGATTTTTTTTCCCCCTGCATTTTTCCACGCTTCGGAACGTCCTGACATCCATCAAATAACTGGTTTAGAAAAAATGCCTGTCTGTGTAAAAGTGGGGGAATGCCCAAAAGTTGGTTGCAACCGTCCCTCCCCCCCCCCCCTCACCCCAACGATAAATTTGATAATTTTCTATCTTGTAATAAAAATATTAATTAGTAAGGAATTAATTTATACTTTCTACAACTAACATTGAACAAGGGTCCAAAATTTATGGTTATTTTAAAGAATTTTCTGCGACTTAGTTTTTTTTTTTTTACTTAAAAGTAAGAGATAAAATTGAAGTAACAATTCAACATTATATACGTAACTGTTTATTTAGATTTATATAGTGCTTAGGAATGTGCATACTTTCATGAAATTAAATTAATAGAGAACTTTAAAAAGTTTTTTTTTAAATGGCTGGGCCTTATATGAAACAAGAATAGAAATTTTATTTAAAAGAAAGTTCCTCCGAAGTTAAAATTTGACCAAGCGTAACAGTATTTGTTAATAAAAGTATTTATATCTTTATACAAAGTAGTATAATACATTTTTGTAATATGATATACACCATAAACAGTTTTTTTTTTAATTTTTTTTTTTAAATTTTTTTTTATACATTTTAAAACTTTAAATCAGTTTTTCTCAGTGTCACTACATGGGGAGATGGATTTCAGTGATTTTTGAAGTGCATGGGTATTTTCTTGAAAAGTGAGGGGACTATACTAAACTTCAACTTAACTTGACATCACTAGACGGTAGATCATCACAGTGCTCATAGGTATTTAATCCATTTTGGCGGCGTAAAAGCATAATGTTCGCCAAACCACAACCCTGTAGAGAACAAAAGGCTATAAGGTTTGGCGAGAATTATGTCTTCACTCCGCCAAAATGGATTAATTGCCTATGAGCACGGTGAAGATCTATCGTCCTAGTGATGTCAAGTTAAGTTGGAGTTTAGTATAGCACTGGTGTCAGCATAACTAGCGAACGAATTGACCTACGATGTTCAAATTTGGTTTGCAGGTTAGTGGTGGTCACGTGACCTACCATTAGCGTTTTAAAATAAAATTGCGCATGCGCATAAGGTATCTGCCATCTGAAAAAATCAGGTTTTTCAGTAATTGCTAAAAAAAATGGCGCTGACAACTTTGATTGAAATCGCAATGCTAACACCTTTTGAGATGTTCTAAATATACCCATCTCCAAAATTCCCGTAAAAATGCTATAAAGGCTTAAAAAGTTGAAAAACGAATATCTTTAACACAAAAGTGCCTTCTTAAGCATCTCATATCAACGACCATTTTCTCATATCATCTGTTTCATTTACAAGAAAAGATAATGTAAGAATTATCCACGTCAGTATTATAGTGTTGGTTGTTTTCGGATTATCTGGCGCCGTCAGCAACACGAGGGCTATAATGTGCCTAAACATTCGTCATTAGACAAGCCAACATACATTTACAAACACCCATGCCTAACACGGGACTCGAACCCGCAACCTCGCAGTCTAGTATTATAGTGTAATTGAAAGTTGTGAAATTTTTCACATGCCTAGTCTGTGTTGCTTTAAGATTGACTCTTTATGTTCATTGTTGATCGTTAACAAAAAAAAAAAAAAAAAAATCATCCTTTTTAATTTTCAATAACCGTTGGTTTATTGTTCGAAACCTTTCACTACACAGTTCGATTCCTATTTCTCGCAAAAACTTACTTTTAAACAATTAACAAACATTAACAAGACTTTTCTTCGTTGCTTCCTTATTTCCTCCTAATAGTAATTGTTCACCTCTCGATCGGTGCTGTATGATTGGCTATCTATGTTTATTGTTGATGGTTAACAAAAACTTTACCTTCTGAAATGTTCAAACAGCCTTTAGTTTATGGTTGGAAATCATTTACTTATTATCTTGAATGAGCGCTAAAAAGATACCGAAAGTTATAAAATTGAAAAAACCTTAGCGAAGTTAACCCTTATAGGACCATAAGATGTCCAAGACTAAATATGCCAATACAACACAATATTTTAGCTATTGTGGTTTTTAAGTGGTCTAAGAGAATATCACCAGAAAAACATAGCAGGGTGTATAGGTTTCCTATAATTTCATGGGAAATATTTTTCCCTATGGACCATAAAAGTAAATAAACGAAGAGTTAGGTTTATTATATCGGTATTTTATTTATTGCTTTGTAATACAAAAAACATAATAAAAATTATCAGAAAAGTAAAACAAATAGTTATGATATTCTACGAAACAATTTCGTTTACTTGTGAAGCACAAGTGGACATTGCACATAACACATTTATTATGTGTCCTATTTTCTATACGTTTTTTTTATTCGTTCAGAAACACATTTGCCGCCTTGGACATACGTTTTATTTTGACATTCAGTAAAAAAAATATCGATTCAATAATAATTGAACAATCGATAGCGATTTTTGTAGAAGGGGAAAATATTTCCCTTGAGCGTGAAAGGGTTAAAGAGGCATTTCCCAGGGGTTGCATTCGCCCTAAAATTCCTGATGTTCCTTAAAATTTTTAATTTTCCCTACAATTCCTAAAATTGTACCTAAATGTTTCGATAATTCCTAATAAAAATTTGAAAATTCCACGATTTTCCTTCAAAACCTCCGGAAAAAAAACCCCAGATAACTTTCCAGAGAAGTAAATTTTTATCTGAGATTTTAATTATTATTTATTAAGTTTTTTTGAAAATTGGCAGTTTTTGTCGGTATTGAAACATGCTTTGAAAAGAATGTCTTGTGTTATACTAAACTTCAACTTAACTATACTAAACTTCAACTTAACTAGACATCACTTAGACGATAGATCGTGACAGTGCTCATACGTATTTAATCCATTTTGGCGGAGGAAAGACATAATTCTCGCCAAACCTTACAGCCTTTTGTTCTCTACAGGGTTGTGGTTTGGCGAACATTATGCTTTCACTCCGCCAAAATGGATTAAATACCTATGAGCACTGTCACGATCTATCGTCTAACTGATGTCTAGTTAAGTTGAAGTTTAGTATAGACATCACTTAGATGGTAGATCGTCACAGTGCTCATAGGTATTTAATCCATTTTGGCGGAGTGAAAGCATAATGTTCGCCAAACCACAACCCTATAGAGAACAAAAGGCTATAAGGTTTGGCGAGAATTATGTCTTCCCTCCGCCAAAATGGATTAAATACCTATGAGCATTTTGACGATCTACCGTCTAAGTGATGTCTAGTTAAGTTGAAAGTTTAGTATAGAAGCAGGGTGGCTACAGAAGCTGGAAATCAGGGAAATGTCAGGGAATTTCCCTCTTCTGGAAAAATCAGGGAATTTCGTAAAATTACCCTTTAATCAGGGAATTTTGAAATTTTTGAGTTTCCCTTCTCGCATGCCCCTTGCGGATATATCTACCTATCGGCTCGCGTCACGTGAAGTGGATGCTGTGATGTCATCGCGTTGAATTCAGTTTTTTTTTTTTGTCATGTACTTTTTTTTAAGTCCGTCTGAATAGCCCCCAATATCTGGCTACTTGGGCCGATTTGGAAGAATGACGATCCCGAACTTTTTCTACAATCCAAACCATAGATATCCCGCCCACAACCGCCTGTTATTATTATGCCTGGAACAATTAATTTCTGTTAGATTTCTGATGATCCTATAACTTAGCAGCGCAGCTATTATGCTAATGAACAGGAAACAGCATGTGACATATATTAAAGAAAATAACATGTTTTTAATTTGTGTTATTTTTGAAATTAAAAAGAAAAGTATTGTATTGGTTTTGCTTTTTGCCTTGAAGTTAGCAAGTATGGCCGAATTTTATGGCCGAAGTTGGTGAATTTTATATTTTTTAATTAATGTTTTCCATTCTTTTTCATCTAAAGATGTTTGTTTTGATTTTTATCATAAATTTATTACGGGGCAATTATACTTTGACTATTTAGAATTAAATTTACTTATTAAATTATTATTTTTTTTTAATTCTCCATTATTTGGTTTTTTGAATTATAGCGCATTTTAGGGAATTTTTGAAGAAATCAGGGAAATGTCAGGGAATTTTATTTCTCAATTTTTGTAGCCACCCTGTAGGAGCCTATGTCAGTTTTAAAAGAAATGTCCTTTTTTTTTTTTTTTTTTTAAATTATCACTAAATTTTTTGGAATTACCCCTAAAATTTTTAGAAATTATCTCTAATTTGTTTCTGAAATTTTTGGAATTATCACTAAAATTCCTACCTAATTTTTTTAAGAAAATTCTCTGCCCCCCCCCCCCCCCTCCCTCCTCATCTTCCTGCATTTCTGCAAAAATAATTTGCACTTGCATGTTAAATCACTCAAAACACGACACTTTCAACGCATGAGTTTTAACTCACACGTGATTGCTTTTTTTTTTAAATAAGTCAGACAAAAAATTAAAACTATACATTCAAGATGAGGAAATGAAACATTGTAACGTAATCTTTTTTCAGGTTACTTTAACCGTAAACTAAAGAACATGATAATGGTATTTTAGTGGTTCTCAGTTGGCTTAGAGCCAAGCTTGACTTATTTATGAATCTTTGAAATAAGATCGCCAAGCGTTGTAAGTAGTCTTTATTTATTAACCCTTTAATGCAAAACAGCTGTAAGAGTAATTTTCAGCGCACTAGAAAGGGAAAAAATTAAGTGGATGCCATGCATATCTATCCATTCCAACTCTCTGGTCTTTTATGTACTTTTAGTTTGCGTTTTCTGGTTATTTATGGCGATTGGGCTTCAATTAATAAAAGCAACGGTATTTGTAGTGATTTATATTAAATGGGGGAAAAAGCAGGGTTTTTTTTCCCCTCTTTTGGCATTGTTGGCGAGCACAAGAGTGATCATTTAGTAAAAAGTGCTCTTTTTTTTTTCGCCAAGTGGGATTCCGATTGAAATTGTCGCCATTTAATGGTTGTGAAAGATAAATGTTCAGTTAATTGTTTTCTTTTTATTGATGCGAAAAAGTAAGATTAATTTTCAAGGAATCATTCTTTACTAAGATTATATTAATGGTTTTCGCATATTTTATTCGTATTGGTTGCTATTGGCTTCTGCATTCTCCCTACCTTTTCTAAAAATACTTTGAGGGGGGAAAAAAAGCTTGCACTTAGTTGTGTTTTATGAGCATAAATGGTTTTCAAAACCATTAAAAATTACTTGTGTTATGACAGCCTTTGTCACATCACACTTCTTCTATACATTCCGAGCAACATTTGTAGACTTCAACTGCCAATATAATTTTAAATTAATTACTCGTCAGACACTTACCTACAGTTGTAACTTTGTACCTTCATATAACTCTTATAATTTTGGCTTCCAAAGTTACACAACGGGTGGAGTTCTTATTGTTAACGCTTCTCAAGTTTTCTAGTATTTCTAATTTTTCTTTTCTCTTTCTAAATTATTATCATTATGTGATTATAGGAACTTTTATTAACACTTATTCAGTGCTAGAAGTGTGGGTAGACGCGGGATGACGCGTCTTCCCACTTCTCCAGAAAATACCCATGCGTCTCTCCACTTCTAAAAACACTGAAATCCATCCCCCCCACTTCTAAAACACTGAAATCCATCCCCCCCACTTCTAAAACCATTGAAATCCATCCCCCCACTTCTATACTAAACTTCAACTTAACTAGACATCATTTAGACGGTAGATCGTCACAGTGCTCATAGGTATTTAATCCATTTTGGCGGAGTGAAAGCATAATGTTCGCCAAACCACAACCCTGCAGAGAACAAAAGGCCATAAGGTTTGGCGAGAATTATGTCTTCACTCCACTAAAATGGATTAAATGCCTATGAGCACGGTGAAGATGGTGTCGTGGCACGAGCCGACGTGTCATGAGCGCATCGTACCAAGAGCGCACAAACACCTGCTGTATTTGGGGGGAAAGAGAGTTGCCTCTCATTTATCAAGCGAATGGTACCATGAGCGCACAAACTGCTAGTTTATGTGCAGAGGGTAGGATCTCCATTCTTTAATTTTTATGTTATAATTTCAAACTTCTTAACAGTACATCAAAATTAAAAATGATGCATTTTTAAACGTAAACTTTATTCTTCCGTTAATTTTTCAATTAGCTAATTGCAATTAAAATGACTAATTAGGATGTTATTAGAACGGACATGCGGATGTGCGAGACATGAAGAATTGTGAATCTGGCTTCAATATTTATTTAATTATAAGTTTTTAAATAAAAAGTTTGAAAAAATACACAGTTTATTATCATTATGTGCTTATAAGGTATTTTATAATGTGTTGGTTATCTATAATAATAAAACAAGCTGTGTGTCTGTCTGTGGATGTATAGAAACCTACTTAAAATTGGAGTAGAGCTCTGAAATTTTCAACATAAGAAGTTTAGGCCTCCTAATTTTACTTATGTCAAACAGAATGTTAAAATTTTAATTAGCTCTTTTTGAATTAATTTTTTTTTACAAAGTGACTTAAAATAGAGATACAGCTCTGAAATTTTCAACATAAGTAGCTTTAGCCTTCTAATTGGACTTTTGAAAATCAGAATGTTAAAATTTTAATTAGTTATTTTTAAATTAATTTTTTTTATTTAATTAATTAATATATATTTTACAAAACGATTTCTAATAGAGCTACCAGCTCTGAAATTTTCCGCATAAGTAATTTTGGCCTTCTAATTGGACTTTTGAAAAAAAGAATTTCAAATTTTTATTTAGTTCTTTTTTAGTTAATTTTTTTAATTAATTAATAAATGTTTTACAAAACGATTTCTAATTGGGCTACAGCTGTGAAATTTTCAAAATAAGTAGTTTTGGTCTTCTAATTAGACTATCGAAAAACAGAATTTTAAATTTTATTTAGTTCTTTTTTAACTAATTTTTTGTAATTAATTAATAAATATTTTACAAAACAATTTCTAATTGGGCTACAGCTCTGAAATTTTCAACATAAGTAATTTTGGCCTTCTAATTAGACTTTTGAAAAACAGAACTTTAACATTTTATTTGTTTTTTAATTAGTTTTTTTTAACTTTAACATATATTTCACAAAACTATTTCGAAATGGGTTATTACAGTTCTGAAATTTTCAATACAAGTTGTTTTGGCCTTCTAATTGGACTTTTGATAAAAAGAAGGTTAACATTTTAATTTGTTTTTTAATTAATATTTTCACAAAAAGCAACTTTTAATAGGCCTAAAGCTCTGAAAGTTTCTAAATAAGTACTTTTGGCCTTCAATTTTGCTTTCCACAAACAAATGTTAAAATAATCTTAAAGGGGTATGATATTAACGGGGATTTTTTGTTTCTTTATTAAGGCCTTACGTAGCAATTAGATTTTAATGAGTGAAGCGAGCTTATGCTTACGCAGCAATGAACCTCTAAGCGAGCGAAGCGAGCCTATGCTTGCATAGCAATGAACTTTTCAACGTGTGAAGTAAGCCTGTGCTTATGTGATAATGAACTTTTCAGTGAACGAAGCGAGCTCGATTTTGTGCAACGATGAACCTTCTAGCGAGCGAAGCGCCAAACACCGGGACCTATACACTAATGACGGATTTCCGCTACACGAGGTCTCACAGCTAGCTAAAATATTGCACATTTTACGGGTATTCATCTAGTCTATAATAACAAAACAAGCTGTGTGTCTATAGAAACCTACTTAAAATTGCAATAGAGCTCCGAGATTTTCGACATAAGAAGTTTTGACCCTCTAATTTTATATATGTCAAACAGAATGTTAAAATTTCAATTAGTTCTTTTTTAATTAATTTTTATAATTAATTCATTTTTTACAAAGGGACTTCAAATAGAGATACAGCCCCTGGGAAACTAGAGTTTGTGCGCTTCTGGTACCATGTTACCTTGTAGCGGATTTCTATCCCCTTTTAAACAGGTGTTTGTGCGCTAGTGGTACCATTTTACCCTGTTGGCTCGATACACGTCGGCTAGTGCCACGCAACCGTGAAGATCTATCGTCTAGTGATGTCAAGTTAAGTTGGAGTTTAGTATAAAAACACTGAAATCCATCCCCCCCCCCCCCACTTCCAAAAACACTGAAATCCATCTCCCCACTTCTAAAACCACTGAAATCCCGAAAAATTATTCCCGACAATATTTTTCAGTTTTTATCACTAATTTTGTTTATAAATTTCTTTGAACATTAAGCAATACTGGACATGGGATATTAGATAGTACTAAAATTAATTAAGCATAGATTTTCTTTTTAAAAAATATACCAAGCATGTAAGGAAATGCGAAATGTAATGACACTGAGAAAAAGTTTTAAGTCACTGAAAAAAAAAAACTATTTATGTCATAGTTGTTATAAAAATGTATTATACTACTTTGTATAAAGATATAGGTATTTTCACTTGGTCAAATTTTAACTTTGGAGGAACTAGAAAAAAATATAAAATAAAAAAAAAAAAAAAAAAAATAGAATTCCTTATTAATTTAATTTTATGAAAGTATGCTTATTTAGAGGCAATATTTAAATCTAAATAAACAGTTATGTATATAATGTTGAATTATTACTTCACTTCATCTCTTACTACCTAGTAAAAAACTAAGTCGCAGAATATTCATTAAAATAACAATACATTTTGGACCCTTGTTCGAGTTGAAAATTGTTTCCTTTCTACTAGTTAATTGTTATTTATTTAATTGTTATAAATTTATTGTTACTAGAAACGAAATTGTAAAATTTATCGTTGAGGGTGTGCCCTTGTCACCAACTTTTGGCCGTCCCCCCCCTCCCCCCCCCCACTTCTACCACTGCACTTATTCAAACAGTCTTAAAATCGTGTTTTGCATTTTTATGGCTGAGGATGTTTGCAATTCGTCCCCCCCCCCCTCCACCACTTTTTTTTCCTTCTTGTATATGTAGTACATGCAATAATAAACCCATTTTTTGCATCTCCGTTTAATTTAATTTATCCTTTCAAACGCATCTCCTATTTTCGATCATCGCTTCAGTTCAATTACTCTGTTAACCCTTTGCACTCGAGGCCTTTTTCGCGCGGAGGGACCAGCAACTTGAGACATATTAGGTTCGGTCTGCGTCTATGGATTTGCTTCATAGAAACTAAACACAGCATCAAATTTCCGCATCAAACCTAGTGGTCCTCTCGTGTTTCGGCATCCAATTGCCTGAGAGGCGAGTGCAAAGGGTTAATACAACTCAATGTTTTCAACCATTCATTTCTTCTGACTGGGCAAAACCCAGGCTTGAGTAATAACCTTTATTTACCAGAGTTCCCATGAAATGGTCAGAGTCATTCGATTGATAGTTGCTGTTCTATTAGAACATAAGGGTCTTATTATACAGAGCCACTCGAGTGGTGAACGCGTGCCACCGCTTCAGTCGCTCAAGACAAGCCACTCGAAGCGAAACTGGCAATCCTATGGAGCTTATTATACTGGGCCACTGCTGTAGCTACAGTTTGCGTCTGTTTCTTGTGGCGCTCAGACACTAAGCGAAACATGGAATCCTATGGAGCTTATTATACTGAGCCACAGCAGAGGCCACTCGAGTGGCTCTGTATGATAAGGCACTAACATGCGCCTCCCTCTCTCTTCCTCCAACTAACTGAATAAATATTTTCGAATTCACTTCATAGACTAGAGTGGCAACAGAACCGGGAAAACTGGAAATCAGGGAAATGTCAAGGAGCTTTTTCTGATTCTGGAAAAAATCAGGGAAATGTCAAGGAACCTTTTAAAATTTCATGAAAATCAAGGAAATTTTCTATTGTTTAAGGCATTTTCATCCATATTTTGGCTCTATTTACATGGAGATTTGTAGTGGTAAGCCATTAGAAGTTTAATGTTACGGAATAATTTAAACTTTTCATTACCAGCGAAACTATTTTTTAAAAAATTGCGTATTATCTCTTTAACATACATGTTCTATTTGATCAGGGTGTCTAGACATATGGAAAACCTAAGAAAATTGGGGAAATTTGAAAAATAGTTTTCCCTTAAATCGGGGAATTTTTTAGAAATATGTCAGGGAAATCAGGGAACTTTTTTTCCTGAATTTTGTGGCCACCCTGTAGACTATTTCGTGAATTTTCATTATATTAACTTTTTAAAATGATCTGAACATTGTATTCATTTCATATATCTATTGACGACTTCTTCAAAAGCGTATTTTTTTTATCGATAACATGTTAATGTACTTTATTAATGTTATCGATAAGCTTTGAATTGTATGGATCGTATCCTTAAAACTACCTTTATTGTAGCAACTGCCTAAGAATATTTTTAACTTTTAAATCCTTTATATTAACTTCGATTTTGTGTGTGTCGATGGAGGGCAAATCTTCGGACACTTATTTAACCCCTTTGCCCTCGTCCGATCGGGCTGAAACTTGGCAGATAGACCAATGTCAATGACAATGCATTCTATCAAATTTTGGTGCTGTTACTGTCACAGAAAGGTCGCTTTTACCTAATACTAATAAACAAACGCCGTCATCCAATCGTGCTAAAATAGTATTTAACCGTTGAAGAAACTCTTTCCTGTTGCCGAAATTCCTTTAATTTATAAATAAATAATACAATTGTTTTATTCAGAATGAAAGGTATTTGCATGTGAGTACATTCATTTTTAATAAATAAATTTTGAAGCTTAATTTGCCACACATTTAACTGATAGAAATGTTTTTGATATTTAAAATTTAATACAAACACCAAGCAAGCGCTGTTTACGGAATCGGTGCTGTGCTAATGAATGAATATAAAATTTGGCAATTTATATAAAGGATTTATATTAAAACCTTTGTTTTTATGGGTATATTTTTAAAAATATACACTAACTAGCTTAATATAAACACTAAAAACTTCCCTTAAAGTGTTAGGAAACGATTAACCTCCGTCCTTAATCGAACTACATTTAATCCGTTGAATAACTCTGATTCTCTAATTAAGTTAGGGTTAGCAGCAACAATAACATTGGGCGGACGTATACCAGAAGGCAACGCGCGCGTGTTACCTCTCCCTAACGACTTTCGCAACCAAATTGCTGCATCTGTGGGCCGCAATTAGGAGTTGCAACTGAATGTTTTGAATAAAAGTCTCCGGGAAACAAAAGTTTTAATCCGAAGAAAAGGGGAAAAGAGTTCGCTCGCTGGAAAAGTTTGTTCTGCTTTAATGGCAATTAATTAGAGCGCGGCTTGGTTAATCATTAATTATGAAGAAAGCCGGTTTATCGTGAGCTGGTTTTGCGTACTTATGTGTTTTTGAGTCTTAGGAAGTCTGATGAGATTGATGAATGGCATATAAATTTCTTACCTGAACAAACATTGTTTAAAAACAAACAAAAGAAGTGGCGGTGTGGAACATCGCGCTATACCTTCAATTACACTTAATACTGGTAATTACATTTAAATTTGCTATGAAATAACATAGTGACCACAGAACCTGGAAATCAGGGAAATGTCAAGGAGCTTTCTGATTCTGGAAAAAAATCAGGGAAATGCCAGGGAACTTTTTTTAAATGTAACGAAAATCAGGGAAATTTTTAGGCATGTTTTCCCGTTCATCTGTATTTTGCCGCTATTTGCCCGGAGATTTGTGGTGGTAATCGTTCTAATTTTAACGTTGCTGAATAATTTAAATTTTTCATTACCATCAAAACTATTTTTAAAAAAATTGGGATGTTTTCTCTTTAGCATACATGTTCTATTTGATCAGGGTGTCTACACATCTGGCAAACCGTGAAAAAATTAAAAAAAAAAAAAAAAAAAAAAAAAAATTGCCGGGAAGTCAGGGAATTATCAGGGAACTTTTTTTCATGAATTTTGTGGCCACCCTGAATAATAAAACTCACCGTTTTCGCTTTCATATTTTTATTAAAAAAAAAAATGGCCGGTTATGCGATATTTTTGTCGATAAGTAATACGTTGACAAAAAAAAAAAATCCAAAATAACGATTTGTTTTTCGATAGATATTACGTTATCCTTTCTTGTAAGTGAAAGAGAGAAGAAACAGTCGGGGATAAGCGACGATCAAGGGAATTATTTAATGATTCTCATCAGTAGTTAAAATAGAAGTACCATAACTTAGATTCTAAGAGTGAACCTGCACCCATATTCAAGTGCAAGTAGGCTCTAGGTAAGGTCTCAAGCTCAAGTTGAGTTCAAAGAACTTAACTCCTGTGTGTTTATCTTATCAAACATAAGATAAGTAAAAGAAAGTACTTTTAAGATTAAATTAACTTCAAGAATTGTTCCGAAAACAACTGTCCTAGGAGACTTAAGTTGCACATTTGTGTTTAGGTGAAATTCAACCGGTTAAGATATTTAGGCTTTTGTTATTCACAAGACTAACTATATAATTGCTTCCTAGAATTCTAGTAGAAATTCGGTAACATGCAAACCAAGACTGTCTTTTGGCGTAACAAATTTTAAAATTTATAACTCAATCACTTTGTTAAAATACATAATTAAAAAAAAAAAATTAGGTTTTTAAAGATTGGCTCACTCGGCAAACATCTCAGCATTGATGTCATTCTTTTGCTATTTGTGGACGTTCCATAAAGCAGTCAATTTAGGCACACCGTAAGGAAAAGTGTCATCGAGAAAAAAAAAATCGCCATTTTAAAATACTACTGTAGAGTGGACGTAGAGTTTAAAAGTTGAGTTGGCTTGGATTTACCGTATGAGACGCCTTGCCGAGGTTAATCACATTTGTCGGTAACAGTTCTAAAATGGCAACGCTACGGCAAATCCAATTTTTAGCAACCCTATTGGAGGAAAAGATCTGAAGGCGATTTTGACGCCAATTTGGAATTTGGCGATATATGACGTCATTTCCAATTCGGCAATGTTTTGAAAAGTCGCCAAGGGGTAATTCTTAACCGTTGAGTTAAAACGTTTATAGTTGCAATTGTAATTTTGTGTAGTTTTAAAACTTTTCCACCGTTTGGCTTGTCTTATCAAAAAACCGCTATAAAACTATATTAAAGGTAGTCATAGATTTAGTTGTGGCATTCCTGAGTATGCAAGTAATTTTTCATATATTTTAATATTCCTTCGAATTCTTGAACTGAAGTGATTACCATGAAATTGTATTGAAATTATCATTGTAATTAAAATAGTCATGATCCTAGTTGTGATTGTTTTTTTAAAGTAGGCAAGTGAATTACCGTACCTGAGAATTTTAGGTATTTTTTTTTTGTACAGCAAAAAAAACATTTGAGTCAAAATATGTTTTATTAGGAAAGTCCCACAGAGATTGTAACATACATACTAAGTACTTTTTTTTTTTGGTAACAAGTTTGTTTCCGAGTTATGTCATTTTTCCATACAGAAGGCCACTTTTCCTAAAGTGAGTAAATAGACAATAGCATACGAAAATGTAACATTTACAATCGATCAAAGAACAACATGGTTCCATGAAAATATAGGAAAAAGGTTCGGGAAAACTTCATATTGGATGGTGTGGAGGGGAAAAAAAAAAAACTACAGCTATGGTAGCATCCATTCCACTTCAAAACAGCATCATTTCAACTCGCCACTTTTCCATAGCAAAGACTTTAAAAAAAAAATCTACAAAAAAAAGACTAACAGTGATTTTTATACATAAAAAAAAAAGACAACTGACACTCTCAAAATCCGATATTGGCACCGAAGATAGAGAGAGAAAAGAGAGGGGAAGCTAGCGAAAAATCCCTCTTTGGAAAACTGGAGTTTAATGCTGGGGAGACGGGGAAGAAGACGGATCAATAGTCCAGGTTAGTGGAACGCAGATGTTCAATAACTCGAGACATGATCTTGAACGATACCTTCAATGGGGATGAACGGACAATTGACCATGGCTCAATCGATGGGCATAGTGTGGTGTTCCTTTTCCAAGCGAGGGAGGGCTCGGATGTTCTTCCTCCCTGCCAATTATGTGCAGGAACAGGGAAAGAATGTCCCCTTTGTGTGTCTCGGTGGTGCAGTGTGGATCTTGTTACTGACTTGTTAGTTAAGGTTGGAGAGGTTTAGGTTGTACGTAAGATAGTTTATTCAAGGGGATTGCTTGATCTTTGGGATGTGTTCTTGACTTGTTGATGGCCCTTGGGTGTGGAAGGTTTCGAAAGCATATTCCTCTTTCTTCCTTAATCGTCGATTGTTAATTCGGGAAATCCGAAGTTAGGCGTGGTTTTGATGATTATAGGAGAGGGCCTTTGTTTCTAAATATAAACGTAAAATTAACTTAAATCTTCTCCATTTTGAATGAATTTCACTTATCATTATTTATTTATAAACCTAAATCATCGTTATCTTTAAAATAAAATCATTAAGGTCACGAACTTAAAATCTTTATTGGTCATGAACTTAAAATATTTATTGGTCTTTATTGCCCTTGAAATGAAACCGTTATTGACCATGAACTTAAATCACTATTGCCAAATGATTTTAAATCATTATTGACCCATGATCGTAAATCATTATTGGCCCATGATCTTAAACATTGGCGGCTTCAAGGGGGGGGGGGGGGCCATGGGGGCCATGGCCCCCCCCTTGAAGGGTTCCCTCTTCCTCCCTAGCCCTTTCGAATATCACACAATTCTTTGAGAATCTCCAGTTTAAAAAACGGTGAAAGTACAGATTTTTAAGCACAATTTCACTAACGTAAATTTTTTCTTTACAGTACAAAGAATTATAGCCCCCCCTCAGAAAAAACCCTGGTTTTAAATGTATTTACGTACACAACACACGACACAATACGCGGTACACAACACAAGACACAAATACTCAGGTAGTGACCATCCCCCTCCCAAACGACAATTTCCTTTTTACAGGGGCTCTCTGCCTCTTTTTGGAACAACCATGCTCTTATAAGCAACCATGGCACGAGGGTAATTATTTTTCAACACGTAGTTCTGCAAAAAGAAACCTCGTTTTAAAGAACTGTTTAGAAAAACAAAATCGAGATCTAGGTAAATTTTTGGGAACACAACTTTCAGGACTGTGTGAGACACGCTGGGTTGAAAGGCATGATGATGTTATTCAATTCCGCGACCTTACATAATTGAAGGGCTTGAATCGATTTCAAACTGGTCCGACCTAACCACTTCCTTTAATGCACCTTCTCTTCTATGCTCACTTTGCAGTGTCCAGTTTATTTCAGCTTTAGCACCATTAATTGATGTCTTGAAGCAAACTCTACCACTAAGCAGAAAACTTCAGGCTCCTGATCTCGATTTGCGAAAAGCTGAGTCCATTGTTGAAGATACGATTTCGGTTTTGCAGAAGAAGCGCCAAGACTGCGTGGAATCTTTTTCTATTCTATTGAATAAGGTTGAAGATGTATGCTCGGAGCTTGAAATTGATGTGAATCTTCCACGCCTAGCCAGACGTCAAAAACACCGTGAGAACTACAATACTCAAATACCAGAAGAGTATTTTAGAATCTCAGTTTACATACCTTTATTGGATAATGTAATTGAAGACCTAATAGGAAGATTTCCAAAAGAAAATTTGGATTGTTTTGGCCTTCGATTACTGATTCCAACTCCCGATATGGAAAAGCCAATAGAATCAGAAAGCAACGAGCTTCAAAACTTATTAAAGAAGTTCATACCAATTTTAGGACTGACACAAATGAGTGTTATTCTGATTGAAAGTGAGCTAGCACTATAGAGAGAGAAATGGAAAAAAGAAGAAAAGTTCCCCACTTCTGCCATAGATGCAATGAGAGCTTGTGACAAAGATGTATATCCTACTATTTACGCGTTACTTAAAATTTTGGCAACACTACCAGTTAGCGTTGCCTCTGCTGAAAGAAGTTTCTCTACTAGACTGAGAGGCGACTGCAATGTTTGGACCCCATCGAACATCATTCTGAATTTTTTATAGAAATTAGAGAAAAGTGAGTAGATTACGAATCCACTGGTCTGCCGTGGTAAAAATGGCCGAAACTGGTCAAAAATCGACTTTTAATAAGTTGAACTAAATCCAATTGCCAAATGCGCCATAACTTGCCAAATAAGGAGCTTTTTTTTTATTTGGTAACCCTCACTCTTTAATTTTCAATTAAGAAGGTTGCAGACGATTCAGATACCTGGCGACGGTCCTACTTGCATCTATTAAAAGGGAGCCAAGTTGGCAAAAAATATTACGTCACTTATGACGTAACTGATGTCGCCAATTTGGCTTACTTTTAAAAGATACAAGTTTTCCGAGCCAAAGATCAGAAATCGTTTGCGCTTTTTCTCATTGAAAATCAAAATGAAGTGGGTTGCCAGACGAATAAGTTTGTTATCTTTTTGGAAAGTTATGACATATTTGGCAATCGGATTTTAGTTCAACTCATTCCAAGTCGATTATTGATCAGTTTTGGCCATTTTTACCACGGCAGACCAGTGGATTCTTAATCTACTCACTTTTCTCCAATTTCTATAAAAAATTCAGAATGATGTTCGATGGGGTCCAAAATTGCAGTCGCCTCTCGGACTATACCTTTCGACGCATTGAAAAAGAGGCTAAGAGCTAGAATGGGGGGGAAGAAAAGTTTCAGGACTTTGCTTGTTGCATACTCACAGAGACATAAACATTGATGTGGGCTGTGTCATAGACAGAATTGCCAAAACAAAGCAGAGGAAATTGGATTTTGTTCTTTAGGCTTTCAAAGAATAAAGAAGTGTGATTGTAAAACAATTATTAACTATTTTATTTTTTGTAATTTCTTTGTTTTACTTTTTTCTTATTTTTCAGGAGAGCAATTCAAACTTAAATTAACTTTTTTAATTCTGCATTAAATGAAAATTACTAATTTAGAAAATTCTACACTTATCATTGCAATCAAGCATTTAATCAGCAGTTAGTTTATTACAATTAGGTTACATAGTGCATACATTTTACGAACTTAAAGTTTAAAATGGCCCCCCCTGAAAAATGAACCTAGGGCCGCCTTTGCTTAAATCATTCTTGGCTCATGATCTTAAATCGTTATTAGCCATGAACTTAAACGAATTTAAGTTGTTATTGACTAATGAAGTTACTTAAATCATTATTGACAAATGAAGTTACTTAAATCACTATTAACAAAAAAATTTAAATCATTAAGCATGTTCACTCGTCCATGGGTTAAGTGGTTACCCAAGATTCAAGAACATACCGCTGTTATTGTGGAATCGAGACGCAACTGCGAAAAAGGAAATTTTTAGGAAACGCGAAAAACCAAATTTATTTCCTTATAAACACAATGTCGCCTATCAACTTGGAAGTGACGCAATATTGTTACAATAAGTGTTAATAGTTCCGTCTTTGTTCTCTCGACTATTCTAGGTACAAAGAGACCACTACTCCATTTTGACAAATTTGCAATTACGTCTTTGTTCCACCGTAGCGACGATATCAACATTCAAGATTTTTAAACAAGAGAAACTACCGCTGATAATGATAGCGTTTTAAAATTTACTGATTGCTTTTTGCAAATAACACTTTTGTACCTTCAAATTAAACACCTTTTATCTAATAAAATAAACAACTAATTAGTCTCATGGAATCACACTTAACACCTCTCTCTCTACGCTCAAATAAATAAAATGCAAAACAAAAACCCAAGTCGCTGACGCGTTGTCTCATTCGGTCCTGCAAAAATAACCAGACCAACTTAATTATACCGGAGTCGAAGCTGATTATGTCATCCAATCTTTCGGGATGCGCCATCAAGAATTCCAAAGATCACGTGTTGCTAATTAGCAAAACGAATTCGTTAAGACATTACGGAGGGACACTTGGCTTATCTTGACCTCCTTAATTAAGTTCGGTTTCTTCTGATGTGCGTCCTCCAATTAATTACGAAGATAATTTAATCCCTTTCTCAGTATAGAAGTTGGCTTTTACTTTAAATATCCATGGGGTGACGGCTGTTTCCAAAGGGGATGTTACTGTGTTGAGAGTCTGGTAAGATAGTTTCACTTTCGATCTCTCTTTGGATTATTGTCTGGAGTTTGGAGTTTCGTATGGTAGAGGTTGTAGAATAGTTTTCGCTTCAAAACTAGCAGACTTCGATTTTTAAGTACGTCCCCTTTCCTTTAAGAGAGATAGCAGAGCTGACCCTGCCAGACAAAATTTGTGAAGGTTCTTTTAGCGCTGTTGTTAAACCTGTTAAGGCAGAATGCTCGTCTAGCCTAATAGATATCAAGGGTCCAACTTCCTGCCTCTTCACTCTGATTTCAAAAATTAGTTGACGTGGTGGCGATTGTGACTGATTATCTATTGTCGGGCTGTCTAGTGGGATTTTCCCCACTGGTTGTTTAAATTTTACTCAATAATAGCTCCTTATCGACTTTTGACTTGGAGAGTACGATTGATGATTACGAAATTCGTCGCTTTTGAAAACTCTACTTTAAAAAATGTAATTGTGACAGGTAATCCGCGAATTGTTTTACCGGGTCCTCCCATATCGAGACTGAAATGTGGGACCCATGACAGATATGAGAATGATTCTCCTTGATATATCACGGTTCATACGCGTCAGGGAGAATAGGGAAAACCTGGAAAACTCAGGGAAATTAAATCAGCCTTAAAATCTTAAGGAAAAAAGAAAAATCTCCTCTAAAACCTGGAAAAAGTCATTGTTACTCTGGAAAAAATCCTACTCTTTGATACTCTTTGTTTAACCTTAACTCAAGGAACTGAAGTTACAGAATTATTTGATAACACAGACTTACAGAAAGTTATACTTAAAGAAAAAAGACTTATTTCAAGTTATCTGAAGAATTTGTGTGATTAAGGTTTTACTATATTTATGTGGCTACAAATAATTTACTCCGTGATGAAGAACACGACTCTTGAAAACTCAGGGAAATCTCAGAGAATATTTTTTTCTTAAATTGAGTATGAACCCTGTATATATATTCTACAGTTTCATCGAAGTAATGTAGCTCTGGCACCAGATAATGTCAGAACCAACCGAATCCTCTGGGGGCCTTGTAAATCAATTAAGAAATTTCGATTTATGGAGTTTCTCTTATTCTGGCTTAATTTTGTTTCTTTTTTTCCAAGTATATTGAACGTACATCTCTTTTCGTTTAAGTATTTTCTAGTGTTTTCCGGAATTAGTGAGATGCGCATTGAATCTGGTTGGATCTTGATTAGACCGGCACAGACCAATGCAATCTATAAAAGCCAAAGATTTCTGTTCGGGTTTACACTTTGAGACTTTACAGGGATGACAGTTATCCTCCTTTTGGAGGATTTCCTCTTTTTTGGGTTTTTTTATGTAACAATTTCCTTCTCTTTGTCCCAGTTTCGAGGATCCGCATTTTTCTGATCTGAACCATTTTTTCCTGCAAAAAGTATCTAAACAAAAGATTTTCTCTCTTAGCTCCCCTTTCCTCACAGATTTCTTCACTAACTCCTAAAATTTGAAATGTAATATTATATAGTATTAGAAATTTCATTGTATCTTTAAAATTATTGAATCATCCTTCTTGTATACTTTTTTTGTTGAATTTTTGTGTGCTCCTTCCGCGAGCTTTTTTAACGAATATTTGGATTTCCTCCTTTTTGCTCTCTTATCACTCTCATCCCTGGAATTAGCTCTTTTTCCTCTAGCCAAGCGTTACCCCGCTCCTGCTCTCTTCGTCTACGGAAATAAATTCTTGTTTTATTCGAACATTATTGGTGCTACTGCACCATTTTAATATAAAAAAGCTAAAATATAATTCGCAATGAAATCCAGTACAGTTAACTTACAATTCATATTTTTTTTTACTGAAATCAAATCCCGATAACGCATCCCCGACACATAATCTTCAATTGTAAATCACCTCTTATTTATTTTTTTAAGTTGGGGAAGAAGAAAAAAAAAGCACCAAACAGTATTTTTCATCTCTCTTCCACCCCGATTGACATAATGGACCTCGTCTAATAACACACAGAAGATCCTATTTCAGTAGGAGAGGGGGGAGGGTCAAACGCCAGGGAGTAATTGGCGAAGGGAGTCAGGTTCCAAGAGCGCATAAATCATTAAAAATTACTCCCTAGAAAGAAAATAGATTGTTAACACGCACCATATACACCCTTCTCGCCAAGTTTTAAAGAGGGCTTGTTTTCTGGCGACTTCATTAGGTTCCCGCCATGAATCACGCGGCACTGTCGATTTTCAAGTTGCTGTAAAGGATGTTTGTCTGCGAAAGAATTTAAGTGTTTCTTATTTCGTTTCAGTGATGGAAGTCATTGATCAGTGTTTTCCGTTTCCCTTAGTGAAAATGCGCATTGGAAATGTTTCAGAATTCCTTCAATGGCACTGTATGAAAGTAAACCGCATGAATTTTGGGGTTGTTT
This sequence comes from Linyphia triangularis, assembly GCA_963978545.1. Classification (NCBI taxonomy): domain Eukaryota; kingdom Metazoa; phylum Arthropoda; class Arachnida; order Araneae; family Linyphiidae; genus Linyphia; species Linyphia triangularis. Next base: position 86,786,106 of record OZ021726.1, read on the forward strand.
TTGGTTTTGATGGGAATCATTTACATTTATTTGCTGTGAAAAAGTTGGAGGAAAGTTTAGAATAACGAAATTTTTTATTATTACAAATTTCTGGTTGGTGTCATAAAAAAACAAAACTGGGATCGCCAGTCTATCTCTGTCTCATAGACCTAAATGCTTTGTTATTTTGAACACAATATCTGCCAAATTATTGTTTTGAAGCATGTGAATTTTACACCAGCTATAGCAACAGTAATAACTAAGGGTGCGGAATATCGCATGACTATCAATAACATTTAATACTGGTCACTGCATTTAAATTTGTCATGGATTGGTTGTAATTTACAGTTTTCGTTTTCATATTTTCTTCAATAAAAAAAAAATGGCCAGTTTAGCGATAATTATTATAAAAATGGCGGAATTGGCGGTATATTTTTCGATAAATATTATATCATCCTCTCTTGCAAGTGAAACAAAGTTGCTGGGTGACGCTCAAGGAAAGGGAACTCTTTGTTAAAGACCTACGGTTTTCAACATCTTACGCCTTTATCGCATTTCTACTGGAATTACTGGATCAATTTTGATCGAAATCGTTCAAGTCGTTTTTTTTTTTTGTTTTTTTCCCTTCTAATTCCCGCATTTTTTAAAAACGAGTGAAATTAGTACATATATTTAATATTTATGAAGAATTTCTTTCTGAATCCAAATATTTAAACAAAAGTTCTTTAAATAAATTAGTTATTTAAATATTAAGAAAAGAAAATGCCCCCAAACCGAGCCAAAACTAGTCCGATCTAAACAGTCAACAAAATTCGTGACGTAAAGTGATCCCTGCGTTTCTATGGTTATCGTGAGGTTTCTGCTAAATAGTTATCGTTAAAAAAGTAAGCGTTGGTAGACCATTGCCACATTCCGTACAGGTAGGCGTGATTTGCGAGAAACTTGCAAATCTGGTTTCCGCTGCTGCATTTCAAGCCAAGATGTTTGAGATCTCTTTACGTCACGTTCAACGCCAACGAAATAAGTCGTTATCTCGTCACCCTCTAACAAGGTAATTTTGATCGCAAATTTAAAAAAAAAAAAAAAACGCATTGAGCAGAAATTTTTATGTTTATGGCCTTTTCGGAACATTTAGAATTAAAAAAAAAAAAAAAAAAAAAAAATGCGGGAATTGTCCATTGCTAAAAAAACATAAATTTCTCAAAGGCAGCTGGCTACCTTATACTCATGCGTAATTTTAACGAAACTTTAACGACAGTTCCCATGGCCATCACTCACCTGTATACAAAAGTTGAACATCATAGACTAATATATTCGCGAGTTACGCTGACCAAAGACAGTCTCTCAGACATTTTTTTAGATCACTCTTTTGAACTTAGCTTATTCCAAACCAATGTAATAAAAAAAAAAAACACGAATGCAATACTTTCATTATCTTATGTAAAACATAATTGGTATTGACAGTAATAAATAAGAAACAACCCACTAGTTATTTTTATTCTAAATTTTAATGTTCACACATTGAAAAAGATGAGAACATCGTATAATAGTAAGTGATAAAGCCTGAAAGGTCTCTTCCCTGGAAATGACCACCCTCTCTCACCAGCCAATCAGACGAGTGCTTCCATTCCAAGGGACTATTTGATCGGGAAGTGACCATCCATCCCTCCACCCCTCATGTTTACCCGGGTAAAATACTTCGGATGGGTTGTCCGCATCCCATGCCAATAATTCTTGTTGAGGTTAAGGATCTAAAGAAAGAGGAATGCTCACTCTTGTTCCGCATCTACGGCTGATCTATTTTCTGATGCGGCTTCGATCGGTGGACTAATGCTTCAGGGAATTTTCCTTCTTTTGAGGTTGGCTTTCGACGAGTTTGAATACAAAGTTTTGGGTTTTCGGTGTTTGTTTTTTAAAAAATTGGTCAAAATCTATGTCTTTGGCCGACTTTAAGCTTTTCTTTGATTGATCTGGGGTTTTTTTTTTTGAGACGGAACAACTGTTCGTTTTTTTGCAGAATAGCTTTTGTTCAGATTTCGAATATTTTTTCATCGAACAGCAGTACATTTGGGATATAGCGTACGGTTTGTACACTTTCGTATCTTTTCAGTAAGACCTCAAGAAGTGGTTAGTGTGCAGGCACTACGACTTGAAGTTGGCAGTCAGAATGTATACTAAACTTCAACTTAACTAGACATCACTTAGACGGTAGATCGTCACAGTGCTCATAGGTATTTAATCCATTTTGGCGAGTGAAGACATAATTCTCGCCAAACCTTATAGCCTTTTTTTCTCTATAGGGTTGTGGTTTGGCGAACATTATGCTTTCATGCCGCCAAAATGGATTAAATATCTATGAGCACTGTGGCGATCTACCGTCTAAGTGATGTCTAGTTAAGTTGAAGTTTAGTATAGTGAAACGCGGCTTGCCTGGTTTCATTAACCGTAGAGTTAATGAGATGTTGCTTAAGTAATAAATTTAACTTCTAATTCAATTTACTCAAATGTTTTACGCAGTTCAATATCATTCAAACTAAAAGTTTATCTTTCTACTTTCAATTAATACTATATGTTAACATAGGGTAGCAAAACTATTGCATTCAATCACCAAAAAAGTGGTCTAGAAAAAATGTCCTTTTCAACTTCTGCATACGGGTTGTTGTTGGTGGCCATGGAACCTGTTATTAAGGTTTTCGTCAAAATTGCGCATGTGCATAAGGTAACTGCCAACGTTTATGTTTTCAGCAATTGCCAAAAAACCACTCTAACGATTCTGATCAAAATCATTGTGGAATAGAATTTTAAGGTGCTCCAAGCATACCTACCTCCAAAATTCCTGTAGAAAAACGATAAGGCCATTAAATGTTGAAAAACGAATGTCTTTAACACAGAGTTCTCTTCCCTTGAGCGACGTCCATCAACTACTCCTTCCCCTCTGTTTCACTTACAACAAAGAATAATGTAATAATTATCGAAAAACATGTAGCTTACTTCGCCAGTTTGGCTTTTTTTTTTTTTGCCTATGTAATAATTATCGCCAAACTTTTATTTTTTTAAATTTTAATAAAAATTAGAAAACAACCACTGTAAATTACACCAATCCATGCCAAAGTTAAATGTAATGTTAAATGCAGTATTCTTGTGCAGTTAAAAGCTGTGCGATGTTCCACGCCTTCAGTTCATACATTGTTTAATATGATATTAAAGCATCAAGATAGTCACACTAAGCCATACTTCAACCCTCCCAACTCTTTTTGCAATACTGCAAATAGCCTTCTACACAAGCGTAAATTTAAGGATCGCCCCTCATCTACTTAATAAGTAATATCAACACTCAAAATAAATATTATTCAGTTAAATTTTTTTAATTCCCACAACACCCTCTACCAGCCACAATTAAGGTAAAAAGCTTATGAAATAATTATCTTTATGACACAAAATTTCTAGTAGCAGGCCATGGTCCCCACTGAGTTTTCCCTTTCGTCTCTCCAATGTTTGTCTTGTACCTCTTGTGGGAATGACGCAAAAGCTACACGAATTATAAATGTCGCCAAGCGCTATTATTTTAATGCCTTTTTAATCTGAAGTTAAATGCTTCACCAAACAATGGAGTTGTGTTTGTCCGTCTCCGTTTCCATTCCGTTTCAAACGGAAAATAAAGTAATGCAAAGTATTAAATGGATTTTGGGTTGTGTTTCTGTTTGGATGGTGCGACGCCATTTTTATATTTGGCTTTAGAATAAGTCTGCTGATTTAACGAATGCTTAATTAATTAACGCGTGTGTAGTTTCAGAAGCTCTTTTGTGGTGTCTCTATTGCATATAAAAATGCTGTCAAGTGAGTGTTTGTCGAAGCATTATTGGGTTAATTGTAATTGAGGAATTGTTATTGTTTCATAATTAGTGACGTCGAGGTTGGGTTCTTTTTGTCGCGTTCATCAAGCAATAGATATGAACTATGCACTAGTTCCAAGATGTGTATGTTTAATATACTTTTAAAGAATAATAACTATTTGGGAACTAGTTGACTTATTATGTTGGGAATGAAGTGAAATTTTTACTAAATGAAATTAAGATGGGCTTTTGAATGGATTGCAAATGGCGGAAGTTTGGCTTCTACAATTCATGGATTTATTTACTTTTCAAATTTAAACAGATATTTGTAGAGGGAAATGTATTCTATATTTTAGCTCGGTCTTAAGTTGAATGCAATTTCAACCTTAAAAATTGAATTTTATCTCATTCCTAAAAATTACTGTACCGTTTCGAAAACAGGAATTAGTTTGTGAAGAATCTTTGTCAAGTCAAAAGTGCAGCACGTTTTTAACCAGGGCTTATTCCAGGTAGCCAAGTAAATTTGGCGACAATTGAACATCGATATAGATAAACAACTGGATAGACTGCTCCATTGTCAATGCAAAGAGAAAAACGCGCCGGGGATTGCGAAGCTGGTGGGATGATTAACCCTTTGGGTACATTTGACGGCTGAGATTCGTCATGCACTTGTTTTGCTTGTTAATAATGACGAACCTAATTCGTCATTCAAATTAGGTTGATTGAATAGATTTTAATGTCACAAGAGCTATGATTGGTTAAGTCAAACATCGGTTGGTTTACCTATACTTTAAAAAATAATTTGTTTAGCTGTGTTCCTTTAAAGTTCCTTTATTGTTTTGAACCAAACGTTCAAAACGCAAGAATTTTCCCAAATAAATCTGTACCCAAGGGGTTAACCAATCACAGTTCACTTTTATAGTTGGATGGGAATGCGAAAAACCTTGGTAAAGTGTTAGAGTATATATATTGTTTGCACATTATTACTAATTAAGGTCTACTATTGACATTTCTGCTGTGTACAACCCAAAATTTTATTTTCAATCCTCGGCAATCCGTATTTTTTATCCCACCAACTGCATTTGGCAACGGCTTCATTTCCCCAGCGTTAAGCAGTCCATCCAGTTGTTTATCTATATCGACGCAATTGAAAGACTTTAATGTCACTACATGTGCATCATATACAACAAAGTTTGCCACAAACATGCACCTTTTTCTATCCGTACAGTTTGCAATTAACTATTATCTTAGTTCACCTTTCATTATTATTTATTACAAAATACACATTTCACAATTTATCCAAAGCAAATTCCACTGTTAACCAAAACAACACAGTTCCGCCACGACGCAAATTTCAATATCTCATCTTCCCACCAGCCTGCGGACCCCACACCTCGCCACCTTATCTCGATGCCTGAAAATAATCCAACTCGAGGAGGGAGGGGGATGACAAGCAAACTCTCGATTAAGACGGCATCTTCCAACTCGGATCTTCAAGAACTTGTTGAGTGGAGAACTTGTTATCGCAGATCCCGTCGACTGATGCTGTCATCCGCGCTCGTGGGATGTGCTCCTCGTTCTTAGCGACTTCTGGAGATAGCTGCCACTTAACCGTCTCTCAACACCGCGTCCCCTCCTTCATGTAAAGCGAGATATGCTTTTAGATGTTCCCGAAGTGGGCCAAGAATTTGGAGAATTTCTACGCCCGGTCTTAGCTTTAGGCTGGGACCAAACGAGTGTTATTGTTTTTTCATGCTGTGTAAAATCAGCTTCCAGGGGTCGTATACGCCCTAAAATTCATAATATCCCTTAAATTTTTGTTTCTCCCTGAAATTGTACTTGCAGTTTTCGATAATTTCTTTAAAAAAAAAAAAAAAAAAATCCCCGAATTTTCTCCAATATTTCCGCGAAAAAACGCCGATATTTCATTAGGTGGAGAAAAGTGGATTTCATTAAATCCGTATGTTTGTCAAAATAGTGTAATTTTAAAATTATATAACTGTTATTTTGCTAAAAAGTTGTTTTGAAGTTCAATGTTTTGAAAATTTGGCATTTCTTTTTTTTGTATGTATTGAAACATCCTTTGAAAATAATATGTCTGTGTTAGGAACCTGTATCAGCGTCAAAAGAAATATACCTAAATGTTTTTGAATTAACCCTAAAATTTTAAGAATTATTCCTAAAATCCTGGGAATTGTCCGTAAAATGTTCCTGAAATGTTTGGAATTATCCCCAAAATTCCTACCTAATTTTTTTTAGAAAACCCACTGCGGCCCCTGATCCTCTTTTCGTCCAGCTTGATTTTAGATTGGTTGTTTTCTGATTATCTGGCGCCGTCAGTAACATGAAGGCTATAATGCTCCGAAACATTCGTCATTAGACAAGCCAATACACATTTACAAACACCCATGCCTAACACGGGACTCGAACCCGCAACCTCGCGGTCTAGAAACTAGCACGCTAATCACTATTCTGTTTGGTCGTCTTCATGCAGCTTGAAAATCTACACAAGCCGGCCACGCGTGCGTGTTCTTTAACGCGAGCTCAGTCGCTTGTTTGTGACCTCCAGTGCAACATAAATCCATTTTCGATCCAAGCATCTCTTTTCATTTCACGGTTTATGAAATCTTTATGCCTTGGTATCTTGAAGACATGGGATATTTTTCAATTTCAATAATGATAAGTTCATAATCCAAGTAGTATTCCACGATATAGTTATTTTAAATATCAAACATTTGATACGATAACACCCGAATATAACAACCACAGGGAACAATCTTTAGTGAAGTGTTCCAACGAGAGTGTGGTAGCCACTGAGCTTGATGAATAGGTCTGGTTGCCTTCTCTTTGACCTTGGGAATGCCACATCTCCCTCCCGCTTGTAAACAAGCTACGTCTGGCCACGTTTATGTTGCAGCAGCTTGTCTATATTTTGTTGCTTGTTTCAAAGCTGTGTTTCTGTATGAAAAAACGCTCATGTGGCCTTAGTCTTAATTCGAATGCGCCTACGAAAATCAGAGTGGCCACAGAACCGGGAAAACCTGGAAATGTCAGGGAGCTTTCTGATTCTGGAAAAAATCAGAGAAATGTCAGGGAACTTTTTAAAATTTCATGAAAATTAGGGACATTTTTTATTGTTTAAGGCACGTTCATCCATATTTTGGTGGCCATATTTTGGCTATTTACATGGAGATTTGTAGTGGTAAGCCATTAGAAGTTTAATATTACGGAATAATTTAAACTTTTCATTATAGGCAAAACAATTTTTTTAAAAATTGCATATTATCTCTTTAGAATACATGTTCTATTTGATAAGGTTGTCTAGACATCAGGAAAACCTATGAAAGTTGGGGAAATTCGGAAAAAAATTTGCCCTAAAATCAGGGAATTTTTTAGAAATCCTTCAGGAAAATCAGGGAACTTTTTTCCTGAATTTTGTGGCCACCCTGAAAAAATTCCAACCTTTTAATTTGGTAAATGACGTCATTATTAGGATACCTACAGCCTCATTCATACATGACCTATAATCTTATGACTAATTATATCATATGAAAGGAAAACGAATTTTGAACACTTGTCTACAGAACAACTCAACATGAGTTCCTGCTACTAACTAACAGAAGAATTTTTCTACGGAATGTTTATTCTATAAACTATCATTTTCGCATATTAATCGAAGTATTTTGAAATTACACCCGTGAGAAATTATTTTTAATATAAAAATTTCTTAAACTCTTAGTTCTTTTAAAACTCTTGTCTACAGTAGAAACCACCAAACTCAATTACGAAACTCTATACTCGTTCTTCGCTCTTACCCAAAGCATTTTTCACGCTGACATAATTAAGATAAATCGCGAAACTTCACTCGGGATATCCACTAAATTAATAACTCAAATTAAAAGGCACATGACGCGGAGGACGGGGGAGGGGATGCTTTGTTTCCACATTAAAAATTATTAATGGCAAAGAATTACATTGACTAAAAGCAATCTATACCGAAATTGAGAGGGAATTTAGATATCTGCATTCAACTTGGAATTCTTTTCAGCGTGGTATTATCTAAGGCGATATTATGGCTCAGATAGTCTGCGCCGTCCGTATAAGTGATATCAAATAGCCCTCTTGTTTATGGATTGTATGGGAGATGATAAAGTAGCATGTCGGAATTAGTTTTGCCAGTTTGGTTCTCTACTGATTGATAGTCTTGGGTGGATGTCGTTTATCGTGCAGATATGGGCAAGTGCAAAGCTACTGACGTATTTATTCTCTTTTGTAGATAGTTTTTATTTTTACAGACTTGCCAATGTATATTAATTGTTTGGTGTTGGCGTTCAATAAAATTTTGTGTCTTATTTGTACAGAGGCATCGTTAGTTTTGTTTTTCTAATTGATTACTTATAAAGGTCGTTGCAGGGCTCCGATATTCTGGTGGTTCGAATTTCGGGTTCATGATTGGAGCTTTGTGGGTTCGGTCCTCGGTCCGCCAAATATCGGTGTGTACCTAATGGGCTGGTGCACATTAAATCTGTCGTGGCCGTAATGTCTTCTCGTTGGTGTGGTGGGGTTGGAGAGAAGGATTTACACTAGAAAATTTCGATTTCTTCTAGATGCTCAAAGTTACGAGACGTAAATGGCCGTGTTAAGCACTTTATAAGTGGCAGAAATAGACAGTCGGAACTTCCAAACCAAAGGTCGTTGTGCCTTATTTCCTTTTGATTAAATGGTTTACAAAACATGCAAAACACAAAATTGAAGTCAAGAGTTTAAGGAATAACATAACCCACGCCAACGAAGTTTTTAATATAATTATCCTTTATAATCTACGTAAGATTTTTAACTGCTATTGCAACTTATTGAGTTCAGATTGAAAAAAAAAGCATCAATTCCGTGTCATTGACTACCCCCGCCCCCCTCTCCCCTCTCCATTCAAACTTGATATAATGCTTTGTCATCGACAACGCATTGATTTCCAAAGTTTCAGTTTGGTTGGATGAAAGCAAGTAATTTAGTTAGACCTCCGGAAATGTGTAAGGTGTAAATCAGCCTTTAGGTCGGTTGTGGGTATGACTGGTTGATGTTTTTCTCCGATTAGAAATAAAAAATTGGTAGAAGTTACACCTTTAAATAACTCCCGGAAGGCCTCTTCGCACAGATCGTGCTCTAACGATGTTCTTCTTCAGTAATTGCCGTCATATAATGCGAAAAACAGTCAACTGCGACTTCTTGCGCTTGAAAATCCCTTATTAACCCAAGCGTCAATATATATATATTATTTAGATTTAGATTTTTTAGATTTAGATTTTTTAAAAATCTACAAATTCTTTTTAAATGTGTTTTCTTTATTATCTCGTTTAAAATTGTCATTGATTTAGTGATAAAACAAACTGCGATGCTATTTGGGAGCAAAATATTTAAGTTTTTCTTATTATTATATTTCCTCAGATCTTATTATCACAAAAACGGTTTTTATGACCGGAGACGTAGCCGTCAACTGGTCGTCGTCTTATTTGACGGTAATTAATGAAATCGGGTCTTTAATTGACGGAAAATTCCAATTTCTTTTTAAAGATTTAGTTGGTCGACAAGTTTTTGACAGACGATGAAACCTCACTCCAGTTAAATCCGTGCATAACGTCAATATTAGACTGAGGACCGATAGCAAATTTAGATACCTCGTTTTACGTCATTCTGAATTCCTTATAGAATAAAATTCTAGTAAATTATCAGTGTACCGATCTGACGAGGGAGAGGGGGAAGGAGGGTTGAATGACTGAAACTGATCAAAAACAGTCATCAGTATCTATTACCAACGACTCACTTTTAAAATGATGCTTTTTAATTTTCGAGAAAAGCGAAATCGTCTGCGCCTTTTCTTTTTTGAAAATTAAAGAGCGTTGAGTTGTCAAATAAAAAAGAATGTTCATTATTTGGTAAGTTATTACTTATTTGGCAACCGGGTTTATAATTCAACTCATTCAAGGTCGATTTTTGATCAGTTTCGGCCACCCGGCTGACTAGTATACTCTTTATCACCTAGCATTTCCCTTTTCCTTTAAAAAAAAAAAAAAAAAAAAAAGTGAGAACGTCTCTATGGAACACCCTTTTCTGAAACCTCTTCCACTCTATACCATCATAAGTGAAAAGGAATTATATTTCATTCGCACGACGGACACCACCCCCACACTCTTCTCGTCTGCCAGACAGCGGTGTCATCCCGGCAGATGGCGTTGCGTGGGTGTGTGAAGATGAGTCACCGAAAGGGCTTCCGGAATGGTCCTACCCCCTCCCCCTATTGTTTCGGAAAGGAGAAACCGAGGGATAGTCCTACGCCCTTACTATTGATGCAGATATAGGCAAGGTTAGGGTGGTTGTTATTAAGCTGAGAGACCGGTAAACATCTGCTTGGGCAAGGATGCTGCGGTTTGTATTTGGAGGATATTGAGGGGGTTTTCCCGCCTCAAAAGTAGCTGGAACTTGTGGCTCTGAAGCGGAGTTTGCGAGAGTGCGGATTTAAATCCCCGCGTAGTCTTCTTGCCATCACTGTTTTAATCCTATATTTTCTTACGCAGGGTTCCCACGGTCATTGATATAGTGGTTAGCGTGCTAGCTTCTGGACCGCGAGGTTGCGGGTTCCGAGTCCCGTGTTGGCATGGGTGTTTGTAAATGTATGTTGGCTTGTCTAATGACGAAATGTTTCGGCGCATTATAGCCCTCGTGTTGCTGACGGCGCCAGATAATCTGAATACAACCAACCCACGGTCATTGAAAGTCATTAAAAGTGCTTAATATTTTTGAACTTGTTTTCAAGGCCTTGAAAATGCCTAAAGGTGCTTAAAAGTTCTTGAAAATACTTAGAGGTCATTAAAAGTGCTTAATATTTTTAAACTTCTTTTCAAGGCCCTGAAAGTGCTTGAAAATGCTTTGAGGTGCTTAAAAGTTCTTGAAAATACTTAGAGGTCATTAAAAGTCCTTAATTTTTGCAGATGTTATGTGGCTAACTGCAAAATTTATAAAAATACAACTCAGACTTGCTAACCCCCTCGTGACCGCTACTTATCCACACCGTATTGGAATTTTCCGACATATTTGTATTAAGCATCCACCAATTTGAAACTTTTTTGGCAGAATATACTGTATCAAAAATTTATTTATTGATATTATGTCGGAAAATAAATTTTCAAAGGTCCTTGAAAACATTGATTTGGTCCTTAAAAGTCATTGATTTTCATTCTGTGATTTGAGTGGGAACCCTGTTACGGGACTTATAAGCCGCTGTAGTTTCCTCATGGTACTGTATTAATTTAAACGCTTTGAGACCCATTGGGACTTTTAAATTCACTTCAATGAAGTGCGTTCTTCAGTTGTTTGATGGCAACAACAGCTTGTTTTTCATTTATATGCAAGCACATGGAGATTTTAATTCTTGTAATTAATTTGATCTTGCATCGTCTTGTATACTTCTCTCTAGCGAGCTTCCTAAGAGAATTAAGCTTGCGCTGCCATCGAACAACTGCAGAACAAACTTCTTAGAATGGATTTAAAGGACCCATTGTTTTTCACGAAGCGTTTGAATTAATACAGTGCCATGAGAAAAATATCACTAGGATCATTTAAATTTTTATTAGCAAAACCCTTGTTATTCCTTTTCATTTAAAGGGGAATTGGTACCCCTTGATTTAAAAAAAAATTTATAAAAATATCAATTTTCTATTTTTTGCGTGTTTATAATCTTTGAAATCTTCTCTTGACTGGCAAGTTTTTGAACTGATCCGATTACTTCAATTGCAGAAAAATTATATTTTTATGGAAAATTTAGCATTGCTGCAATAGCTCCTTCGATGTTTCGAACTCATTTTTCTCAGTTCGTGATTTTTGAAATTCCCACCTTACTCAAAATGCTAAAACTTCAGCAAATGTAAATGAAATGACTTGAAATTTTTTTTGTGTCATTCTTAATATCTATTTGACAAAAATAGGTATGGATTTTTGAATAAAATAAAAACTTTTTTGTGTGCAAATTTAAGTGTTGAAAAATTCCCGTTTTTTACGCTTTTTTTTTTTTTTACCTAGGTACAGTAATCATCGTTTTTTTTTTGAAAACTATTTTACTTATTGTAAATCCGATGCCTAAAAAGTTAAGAGTATAATACTAGGTAAAAAAAAATCAGGAAAAAATATTGGAAAATGAAAGAGAGGATCGAATTTGAAATTTAATGAATTTTTTTTTTTTTTAATTTAAATTTTGAAAATTTAGAGCACTATGTGAACTGTTATTTAATAAAATTTAGTTTTTACTTAGTAATACTACCAAATATGTAAAAATTATAATTTTAAAAGCTAAAGTAATAATAATAATAAATGAAAAAAAAAAAAGTTTAAAGGGTACCAAGGCACCTTAACCATCTTATTCTATTATTACGTACGAAATTAGTGTCATGGCAATATTTTAGCAAATAATTGGCAATTATGAAACTTAAGTGATTGCTGGTCTTTATTAATGCGTTGGATTGGTTGGTTGGTGATTAGTTTTTTTTTTTTTTTTTTTTTTTTGCTGAAATAGCCGCAAGATTAATACTGCTTGACTAAATTATCAGGAACACAATTTCATTCTGATGTTTTGTAGTAGGGTTGTGAAATCGACCATACATAATAAAGACGGCATGCTTATACAGAGTGTCCACAAAGCCTGGAAATCAGGGAAATCTCAGGGAGCTTTCTGACTGGTGAAAAAAATCTGGGAAATGTCAGAGTTTTTTAAAATTTCACAAAAATCAGGGAAATTTTCTTTGATCCGAAGGCGCGTTTCCCCGTTCATCCACATTTTGGCCCCTTTTTCCCGGAAAATGGTGGTGTTAATCGTTAGAAGCTTCATGTTACGGAATAATTTAACAGAGTGGCCACAGAACCGGAAAACCTGGAAATCAGGAGCTTTCTGATTCTGGAAAAAATCAGAGAAATGTCAAGGAACTTTTTAAAATTTCAATGAAAATCAGGGAAATTTTGTATTGTTTAATGCACGTTCATCCATATTTTGGCACTATTATCATGGAGATGTGTAGTGGTAAGGCATTAGAAGTTTAATGTTACGGAATAACTTAAACTTTGCGTTACCAGCAAAACTATTTTTTAAAAAATAGTATATTATCTCTTTTGCATACTTGTTCTATTTGATCAGAGTGTCTAGACATCTGGAAAACCTAAGAAAATTGGGGAAATTTGAAAAGAAGTTTGCCCTAAATTCAGGGAATTTTTTAGGAATCTGTCAGGAAATTATCAGGGAACTTTTTTTTTTTCTGAATGTTGTGGCCGTTCTGATTTAAACTTTTCCTTGTCGCTAACAGAATTAAAAAAAAAAAAAAAAAAAAAAAAATTGGCATACTCTTTCTTTGGGAAATTTGAAAAAAAGTGTGCCTTAAAATCGGGGAATTTTTAGAAATCTATCAGGGAATTATCAGTGAACTTTTTTCCCTGAATTCAAAGGCATAGAACAAATGAGACGATTAGTTTCAAAACAGGGGTAATTCACAATTTTTTTCATAGTATTTCCGTACCAAATTCACAATGCATTACATCGCTTGGCGAAGTGGTATTAACCTGAAGGGTTACAATCGCGTCTAAAAATGCACTCAGACTTATAACCATGCATAACTGCAAAACGTTTTTGGTGTCTCCTGCTAAAATTATGAAATGATTGAATCGGTTTTTAAGGGACTTCGGTACCCCCCCCCCCCCAAAAAAAAAAAATATATATATATATATATTTTATGTCAAAAATTTATCTTATGTATGAGGTAATATTTATATGTCTTCGAGATAATTTTTTTTAAATTCTGTGATAATTATTATTTTTTTTAAATAAAAACAACAAGAAAAATTCATAATAATTTATGCTTGCGTATTTTGATATAAGTCAGAAAAAAAGGAAATTTTTTTTGTCAAATAGAAAGTTTTTTGTATTACATAATTACATAAATAATTTTTTTTTTCCTTCACAGAATTTTGATGGGTGAATTATAAAAAATTCTCAAAGTAAACTATTGAAATTTTTTTTTTTTTTTTTTAACGCTAAATGTATTTTCAACAGAATTTAAAAAATAAAATTCCGTGAAGACAGAATGTTTCAAACTAAATAAATTAAATGATTTAAAAATTTGGCAATTGTTAATGGTTCACAAGATGATGGAGATACATCGATTTGAATTTGCAACAGGGTCTGTTTAAGGGTCTGTGAAAAACACTAGTGCTCGAAAAATGCACTTTAAGCAGATGCTTCTAGGCGTTACGCCCATTAGTGATTTAGTGATGTTTAAATAACAGGTAATTTTTTGGCTTTCTAATCACCGGAGGAATAAGATAAAAACATCATTCTCTTAAAAAATGTATGAAATATTTTTTTTTTTTTTAAATCAAACACAAAACTGTGATTTTTGCTAAATTTCGATACTGGGCCCTCTTAAACTATAATCGTCTCAAAATTGACCTATACATTGAGAAAGGCTTACTTGAGTTTGTTGTTTACGCTATAACGATGTGTGAACCGGTTTTACTGCCCCCTGATTGGCTAATTCGAACGATAAGTGGGCCGATTCGTTTAAACTCTTATAGTATCTGAGCTTAGAAAAGTAAAATATTAATTAAAATTTAAACTTAGAAGCGCTTATTTTCTTTTTGTTATCAACAAATATTGAAGTTTAAAACAAAACAAAATATGCTCGCAGGTTATCAATGTTACTATAAAAGTTGGGATTTTTCCGGAACTATATCTTGGCGCGGAAGGATCCGTCCTACAGCGTGTACTCAAGGTTCAAGTAAGGTTGGTGTTGACAAAACAAGCAGCCAATCTCAGCACCATTAAAAACGAAACCCGAAAAACATCTCAATATCCGTGGAGCGAGGCACCACAAGTGCTTTCGCCCAGAAGTCCTTCGAAACACACGATACTTTTTTAAGGGTAAAAAAAAAAAAAAATCCCTTTTTCAGCAGACAATCAGCTGACAGCGTCACTTGACGGGATCAACGATAACGAGTTCTTCCATCTGCTTTGCTCCTCGACATGTTCTTGAGGATGACGTGTCTTCTCTAAGCATATAACCCTCCCCACCATCTCTCGATTATCGCATGCATTGAGATAAGGTTTGTGTCTGGGGTTTTGAGGGGGAACAATATGAAGTCGGAGGAACGTGTTAGCAAGATGCTTTTGTGTTGGGATGTGGGGTGCGTTGTCCCGAGTCGATAAGGATCAACGATAGCGAGTTTCCATCTGCTCCTCGACATGTTCTTGAGGAGGACGTGTCAATACATTTGGTGAGGTTTTTACTTGAGCTTTATTGATTACGCTACAACGATGTGTGAACCGGTTTTACTCTGCCTCCTGATTGGCTGATTGTGTGGCCCGATTCGTCAAAACTCTTATAGTGTCCGTGGTTAGGAAAGTAAAATATCAGTTGAAATTAGAACTTAAAAGCGCTTATTTTCTTGTTGTTATCAACAGATATTTAAGTTTAAAACAAAATTATGTGCGCGGGTTATCAATATTACTATAAAAGGTGTGATTTGTCCCGAACTATATCTTGACGCGGAAGGTTCCATCCTACAGCGTGTACTCAAGGTTCAAGTGCCGACCAAACGGTATAGTGGTTAGCGTGCTAGCTTCTTGACCGCGAGGTTCCGAGTCCCGTGTAAGGCATGGGTGTTTGTAAATGTATGTTGGCTTGTCTAATGACGAATGTTTCGACGTATTATAGCCCTCGTGTTGCTGACGGCGCCAGATAATCTGAAAACAACCAACCAACCAAGGTACAAGTTATATTGTTGCACGTACTCTTCCGCCGTCTCTCGATTATCATAAGCACTGAGATAAGGTTCGTGTCTGGGCTTGAGGTAAACAATATAAAGTCCGAGAAACGTTAGTGGTGAGCGAGATGTTTTTTGTTGTATGTGGGGCAGGGTTGCCCTTGAGTCGGTTAGGAGTAATATCGAATTGTGACGTATTTTTTATTTCGAATTTACGAGTCGCCTTATATTCATAACTAGCTGAAGTGGCGATGGTTCGTGGAACTCAAATAGCTGTGGCTTATAGCTGCTAGGAACTACCAGATTCTGATTGGTTCGGTCAATGCAAGTTATGAGCATTTCTTCTTTCACCCCTCTTACCCTCGTAGTCACCATCTTCACCTTGAAAACAACAGAATGAAATAGTATTCAAAGTAATTTCTGATTAATCAAGATACTTATAGAAAATAGAAATTAGTGTAAAATTGGTTAGTTTTTTCTCAAAATTATTCCCTTTTATCGGTTCAAAAGAAGGATGGTCGTTGGTTTTACGAAATCTCAGGATTACCTTTCTCTTAAATGTATAAAATCAAATGTGCAAAATTCCATTAATATTGTGCAACTTTTTATTAAGGTCGGAATGAAGTTGTAAATTTCTATCGAAAACAAACATTCACATGCACAGATATTATTCTTTATATATGCGAATTTAAAACTGATTTTTCAACACTTAAAAATTTTAGTATAATAATTCAAATTAATGTGTTATACTCTCAACTATCTGTACTATCTATCGTACATTCTCAAGTTAATTTGCGTAAAAACAAATCCTTTATATTAACTTCGATTATGTGTGTTGTATCTGTGGAGGCTAAATTAACCCATTTACCGTCATCCAATTGGGCTGAAACGTAGCAGATAGGTTCGATGTCGATTACAATGCATTCTATCAAATGTTGGGGCTGTTACTGTCACTAAAAGGTCGCTTTTACGGAATACTAATAAACGATCATTGTTGAAACTCATTCCTGTTGGCAATTTTTTTAATAAATGAATAATAAAATTACTTTATTCAGAATAAATAAATGATGTTTGGATGTGAGAGCAAAATTCGCTTTCATTTTTAATAAATAAATTTTGAAACGTTGTTTGTTGCACATTTTGCTGATAGAAATGTTTTTGATATCGGCGTTGTGTTAATGAATATAAAAATTGACAATGCATATAAAGGATTTTTGAGGATGTTTTTATATGTTAATTTTATATATGTTAGTTTTATAAAATTACTTTATTCAGAATAAATAAATGATGTTTGGATGTGAGAGCGAAATTCGCTTTCATTTTTAATAAATAAATTTTGAAACGTTGTTTGTTGCACATTTTGCTGATAGAAATGTTTTTGATATCGGCGTTGTGTTAATGAATATAAAAATTGACAATGCATATAAAGGATTTTTGAGGATGTTTTTATATGTTAATTTTATATATGTTAGTTTTATATTGTTATACGTTAGTTAGATATTATTATATGTTAGTTTTTTTAATTGATAAACAGTTGCGTTTAAAAGTTATCTGAATAAAATCTTATTTGAAATAAAGTGAATTTTTATTCAATTACAATTTGTATTTAGTCATAAACTGTGGCATTTTATCAATATTCCAAAAACGATTCTACAAAATCGTGAAATAACGAAAATGACTTTATGATAAGAAAACACACTTTTCCTTGAAAGCTAAAAAATATTAGGGTAAAGAACAATGTTGGTTGTTAATTATTCATATGATACTACGTCTTAAAGTTAAAAATGAATATATTCTTAGTTCTGTAATTTTAGAATGATTCGTTGCGGTATTAATTCGAAAACTTTTGATTAGAAAAAACAAAAAATGCCTGTTAACCTCTAACTGAAAGGAATAGGTTTTAGATTTCCATTAAGTTTTTTTTCCCTTTGATAATCAATCCTTCATACTTGCACCACATGGCTTTTGTCACTTGTGTCATTTCTTTGTGGGTGGTCTTTCTAATTAGTGTCGCCATCTATTGTTTAAAAATAAAGTTATTCTTGTTTAAGCAACTATTTAAGTGAAATTATCTTGGTGATTTGTTTTATATTTTCGCGTTTGATTGTGTGTATTAAATTGAAACGAAATGGTTTGGCCTATATTCAAAAAGTTATATAGTGTAAACTGTTTGGAAGAATTTTGCTTTATTTAACCATATGTTTTTATTGTTCTTGTGATTAAATATCTTTTGGTGAATTTGTACTAAATGAATTTTACGTTTTATTTTATCTGTTAATTTTTGTTGTTAAATTGTACCAAATGTATGCCAAATGTGTACCAAAAATGTTGGTTAATTATCACGAGATTCTGCAATTCAACATACAAATTTTATTAAAATGATGATCCATCAAAAATTGCGATTTATTGATGCGCACCGACCTAAAACTTGATAGTAAGTTTTAGTTATTTCTTACGCTTTTAATCTTGCTTTATCACAATCTATGTTATGTTTATAATTAAAGAATGTATTGTGTATGAAGATTAAACATTTTAACATGTGTTGTGTATGTTAAGATCATTCTTCTTTTTTTCTTTCTTTGTGACGTATTGTTTCGGAATTTTTAAACCGTTTTAATAATACTGTTCTAATTAGATCATTTCTATTAATTTCGTTATATTAGGAAGCATTTTATGTAATTAATTTTTTAACATCAAACAGTCTATAGTTAATGAGCAACTATCAAACAAGTGATTTTATGTCAAAGGAAAAAAAGAAATCAAACAATAAATTATATAAATCTCACATTTCTAAACACAGGTAAAACGCAGAACCTTTCAATCGCTCGTATAATTCAAACGTTCCAAAAATACGCCCAAATGGTCCAAAAACAATGTATATTTCTCTTTTGTGGACGATTCAAACTGTAACAACATATACTTTACTCATGTGAGCGATCAAACTTTAACGGTTTACGTTTCTCTTGGATAAACTACTCTAACTCTTAACAACATATATATATCTCTTTTAAGCGGACGATCCAAACTTTTCTTACATTCAACTGACTGAGAATAGATCATCCATGTCACCCAAGTAATTTCTACTTTTGCCTTCTTGTGAATAAAGTTCTCATGTGTTTCCTTTTCCCTTTCCAGACACTGCTTTACAAATGGCTGAGAATTCCTGCCTCGTCGTCCAAGTGTAGGAAACTCCATCGGGACCGGAACTGGTAAGTAAACAAAAATTTTACGACTCCCTCTTGCCTTTTTATCGATATTACTTTCGAGTTGCATGAGTATGAAAGAAGGTTTTTTTATGAGAGCATATGTACTGGAATTTACTGGCCGTCCCTTGACGTATGACTGCATTGGGATAGGCCTACTTGAGCTCCTGGAATACGCTAGAGCTATGTGTGAACCGGTTTCAGTACCACGTGATTGACTGATTGGATCGCTGTGTGCCGATTCGTTAAAACTCTTATAGTGTCCGCGGTTAGAATAGTAAAATATTAATTGAAATTTAAACTCAAAAGCGTTTATTTCCTTTTTGTTATCGACATATATTTAAGTTTAAAGCAAAAAATATGCTCGCAGGTTATCAATGTTACTATAAAAGTTGTGATTTGTTTGGAACTATATTTTGACGCGGAAGGATCTCTCCTATAGCGTATACTCAAGGCTCAAGCAATGTTGTCACGAGATATATTTGGATCGGTATTCATTTGAAGGAGGTCTTAATTCACCCGTTGCCAAATGAAAAGATTTTGCTTTGGTACTTTTTACTTTCAATTACCCTTATGTTTACATAGGGTAATGAATGTATAGCATTCGGTATTTTTTTTTGCATTTTTTTTTTTTTTTAAGTTTTGGAACATTATGATTTCTGAAAAGCGGTCTAGAAAAAAACATGCGTGTGTGGTCCGCATAACACCCGGTAGAATTTGGTGTGTGGGTTAGTGGTAGCCATGGGACCTACCATTAAGGTTTTCGTCAATATCACGCATGCGCGTAAGGTTGAAATCACGTTTTTCAGCAATTACTAAAAAACGGCTCTAATGATTATGATAAAAATCTCTGTGCTAACGCCTCTTAAGGTGTTCTAATCACCTTCGAAGTAATTTACGTAGAAATCCAATAAAATTTTAAAAAGTTGAATAAACGAGTGCCCTTAACGCACAGAGCTCTCTGTCCTCGATCATCGCCCAACAACGACTGAATTTATCTGTTTCACACACAAGAAAGTTTTTTTTTTGTTTTTTTTTAAATAGTTTTATTTTAGAGCATGTAAAAATTGTTACCAAAAATATCACCAAACTGACCATTTATATCGAAATGAGTTAAAATTTGAAAACGGTGAATACCACCATAAGTTTTAATGCAATGACCAATATTATAGAGTAATTATTTCTCCCACTTTCCATCGAGTCACAGCTCTGCAACTTACTATAAATATCAACAAGGACTGACGCTGACCAAACGGTATAATGGTTAGCGTGCTGGCTTCTAGACCGCGAGGTTGCGGGTTCCGAGTCCCGTGTTGGGCATGGGTGTTTGTAAATGTATGTTGGCTTGTCTAATGACGAATGTTTCGGCGCATTATAGCCCTCGTGTTGCTGACGGAACCAGATAATCTGAAAACAACCAATCAACAAGGACTGACATAAAAAAAAAAAAAAGTAACTTATTCCGGTTTTGATTGATTAATTTTAAAGGATCTAACTGCCTCAAACGGGGAATATCCCAATGAGCTAACTTGCAATGTAATCACTTTGCATGTAGCAAACGGCAACAAGGGTATGTGTAGAAAAGTTAAGTGTTCTGTTCTTGATTAACTAATGTTTTAAGAGGTGTCGAAACGTTCTGAATGCCCCACTTGTAATTTAATCACTAACTTGTGAAATGTGTTACATACGACAAAAAACCGATCCCATGTTTTCCTCATCGATATAGAAGATAAACAACTGGATAGACTGCTCCATTGTCAATGCAAAGAGAAAAACGCGCCGGGGATTGCGTAGCTGGTGGGAAGATTAACCAATCACATTTCACTTTTATAGTTGGATGGAAATGCGAAAAACCTTGTAAAGTGTTAGAGTATATATATATTTTGCACATTATTACTAATTAAGGTCTACTATTGACATTTCTGTTGTGTACAACCCAAAATTTTATTTTCAATCCTCGGCAATTCGTATTTTTTATCCCACCGACGGCATCTGGCAACGGCTTCATTTTACCAGCGTTAAGCAGTCTATCCAGTTGTTTATTTATATCGATGGTTTTCCTACATCAGTGTTCCTATCCAGAGTCTAAGATAATAAAAAAAAAAACTTGTTAAACATCGATCCATATTACAAGTTACAGATTCAAATTGTTAATACTGCATATTATATGGACTGAAGTATCTGGTTCATATAAAAGTAATATGGGGTTACAGTAATAGATAAAATGTGGGAAAACTGGGAAATATTAGGGAATTTGTCAATTTCTGGAGTAATTGAATTTTTAGAAGTTGTGATTAAACCAGTCAGTACTTGTTTTATTTGTTCATTGATTAAAAAATTACTTTTAAAAGAAGTTCAACAATAGCTAGAATCTATTTTCAATCGATTACTTTAATGCTTTTAGATTAACTTTTTGACTTATTAAGTTTGGTAGACTTAGTTTTAAATCTTGTAAAATTACTCGTCGCCTAAAATTTTCAAAAAGATTCAAATTGTTTTCCCTTTTGGCTCCTTGTTTTATGGAGACATGATTGGCACCCTGCTTAGCTCAGAAGTGTTTAGTAATTTCCTTAATAATATGACCCGTAAAAAAAGCTTTTAATATAAATCGGTTATATGCTTTGCCAATTTTTATATTCATTAACAAAGCGCCGTTTCAGTTACCAATGTGTGTTTGGTGTTGGCTCTTAATTTTAGATATTAAAAACATCTCTATCAGCAAAATATGCGGTAAACTACTTTTCAAAATTTATCCATTAAAAATTAACCTGAATTTATGCACTCGCATCCAAATATCTTTTATTTATTTTGATTAAAACAATTTTATTAGATAAAACAATTTTAAAGATCACTCAATGAAATGACAT
Source organism: Linyphia triangularis (assembly GCA_963978545.1). Taxonomy (NCBI): domain Eukaryota; kingdom Metazoa; phylum Arthropoda; class Arachnida; order Araneae; family Linyphiidae; genus Linyphia; species Linyphia triangularis. The sequence goes on from OZ021726.1 coordinate 86,807,781, forward strand.
AAATTTAAAAATTCAAAATAACTTCTAATATATTTTATTTTATATTTGAAATCCATACGCCAATGTGACCAAACGGTATAGTGGTTAGCGTGCTAGCTTCTAGACCGCGAGGTTGCGGGTTCCGAGTCCCGTGTTAGGCATGGGTGTTTGTAAATGTATGTTGGCTTGTCTAATGACGAATGTTTCGGCGCATTGTAGCTCTCGTGTTGCTGACGGCGACAGATAATCTGAAAACAACCAAGCAACCGTACGCCAATGCCTATTCATTGGCCTCTACCTGGTTTTGTCTTTTGCCATTTTAACCCTTTGCACTCCAGGCCTTTTTCGCGCTGAGGAATCAGCAACTCGAGACATTTTAGGTTCGGCTGGTGTTTATGGATTTGCTTCATAGAAACTAAACACAGTCATTGGCCTTGCATCGAATTTCCGCATCACACCTAATGGTCCTCTCGTGGTTTGCCATCCAATCGTGTGGTGCCTGAGAGGCGCCACTGGAGTGCAAAGGGTTAATTTTCTTTCATTATAGATAGACAATAAATGAAAACAATTTACTCCATTTCATGATATTAATTTTTTCGTATCTACTCATCAAATTTCAAGGTTTTATTAGTAAGTAGTTTCTAAATGCACTGGGCTAGAAGATAGCGAGTGTAGGGAATGATATCTTTACTAGGACTTCTTCTTAATACGATGCACCAGACATAAGAGTACGAAAACATTTCTAACTAAACGCATTTCATTTTGCTGCAGTCGCTTCAGTAGAGACAGGATATTCCAGTGATCAACGCCACCCCCCCTCCCCCCCACATCAAAACAAACCCCGAGTTCAGATCAAATTCTCCCCAACTCGGTTTATTACCATCACACAATTCCATCCTCAGCCGAGAGTGATCTGTAATTAGTGGTCATACAAGTTAAACGTTTCGCTTGACGGGAGGGCGGTCAATTAGCTCATTGTGGCCTGCCAATCAGGCCGGCCTTCTGGGGTGGACAAGTCCCCCCCCCACGTGATCTATGAGTGGGGGCTAATGAATGGATGGATGTGTCTGTCCTCCTTGTGGGAGCGGTGTGTCACTTGACGGACACTTGTCGTTTGGTGTGCTTTCCGATGATGTTTATGAATTAGTGATGGCGGACGTTTAATGGCAAAGCTGTGTCCAGGATGTAGGTCGGGTGCTTCTCTGAGTTTGGGGTTGAGGTTGTATGTGCCATTGTTTGTTTATGGTGTGTGTGTTGGAGGGTTGGGATAGCTGGGTTTGTTGGAAAGGGTGCGCCGTTGTGGGATGCAAGAGAAATCGGAAAGTGGCCGAATGCGTTCTGATCGAATAGGATGGGTTTTTTTTAGGTTTATTGTGATGTGCTTATAGTAGCGACTGAAAGTTTAGGAACATTATTCTGAATTTTTATAGAATGTAAAGAAATGCTAGTAGGACGGGTCTGGTCTGCTTAGGCAAAAATGGCCGAAACAGTTTAAAAATTAATTGACTTTGAATGAGTTGAACTAAAACCGATTGCCAAATTTGTCGTAATTCTTTTGTTCGTTTTTTTTCTTTCTGTCATTTGTTCATCCGTATTTTGGCGCCGTTTTTCCGGAGAATTGTGGCAATCGTTGAAAGTTTCAAGTTACGGTATTAATTTAAACTTTTCATTACTGCCAAAGCTATTTAAAAAAAAAAAAAAAAAATGGCATATTATCTGTTTGGCGTAAATGTTGTATTTGATCTACACATTAAGAAATATTTGAGAAATTGGGGGGGGGGGGGAGGGATCAAGTAAAATCATTAAAGGTGGTTTTTTTTTTAGTTTTTTAGAAATCTATCGGGAAATTATCTGGGATATTCTTTTCTTGAATTTTGTGGCCACTCTGAAGAACAGATCGTAGATTGTGGAATAATATAACCAATCTATGTATAGTTATTTTTAACAAGTAAAGGTTAAGTGACTACACTGGGGAAATTCACTTTGTTCCCATTATTTCTTTTCTCTTTAGTCTCATTACACAAAGTTACCTTCTATAGGAGTCCCACCGGGAACTTGGTTCGATTCCGTCGCCCAATCAATCCCGGAGTTAACTGGAATATCGAGGGTTTTTTTTTGTGTTTTTTTTTCTTCCAGATTTGGTGGTAATTAAAGGTGAAAGTCGTGGAGGTTCTTTCGGAATTGGCATTTTATTTCGTAAAAAGTTGCGGTAATGTCTACTTATTTTTTTATGGTTAGGAGACTCAATGGTTGTGTGGTTGGTTTCATTTACCTTACATGAGGAAAGTGCTAGGTTCGAATGCTAGGTACGCTAAGGTGTTGGTTGTTGTTTTGTAATGTTATACATATTTCTTGTATATAATTGTATGTAGTGTATGAGTTTTTAAGGCTCTTATTTGGTTTTTTTATTTATATTTATTTATTAGCAGCGAAAACATAGGCTCAAAAATGTTGGCAACGACTTAGATTCAATGACGAAATTTCGCGATCTTCTGCTCATACTGGTTGCCAGATAAATTTTTCTTGATCTTTCGGGAAAGTTTACACGCGAGGATATATAAGAGACCGCGAAATGGCGTTCAGCTCAGTTGAAGAATAAGTCATTAGTTTTATTTTGCGAAAGCTGTGTCATCAGAGTGGCCACAGAACCGGGAATACCTGGAAATCAGGGAAATGTCAGGGAGCTTACTGATTCTGAAAAAAATCGGGGAAATGTCAGGGAACTTTTTAAAATTTCATGAAAGTCCGGGAAATTTTGTATTGTTAAAAGGCACGTTCATCCATATTATTTACATTTCTTTTGTGGTGGTAAGCCATTAGAAGTTTAATGTTACTGAATAATTGAAACTTTTAATTACCAGCAAAACTATTTTTTAAAAAATTGCATATTATCTCTTTATCATACATGTTCTATTTGATCAGGGGGTGTAGACATCTTTAAAACCTAAGAAAATTGAGGAAATTTGAAAAAAAGTTTGCCTTAAAATCAGTGAATTTTTTAGAAATCTGTCAGGGAATTATCAGGGAACTTTTTTCCCTGAATTTTGTGGCCACCCTGGTCATCATTTCCTCTGGAACACTCATAACAGTATTCTTCTCACTTTTTTTCAGTTGTTACGACGAGACATTAGTAAGTAATATTGTTGCGAAATTGAAGGAAAATTTCAAAAACATATCTTAGGAAAGTCTCAAAATAATAATTATAAAAATAAAAAAAATAATCACTGCCCCACCTTACTTGTATAAAATTAATACGAAAAAATTCTTTCTCATTACACACTTCTAACAGTTTCCTATTTAAAAATATACTAAAACGAAACTACAACTTCTTACAAACATTCATGAATTCGTAATATATTTCTATTCAATATGACACGCTAAAAATAAAAGTTACGCTATCCTGGATTTAAAAAAAAAGCTCCAACGATGGAGTACATGAAAACCTGAGGATTCAACAACAAAATTGAAATCTAAGAAACCTGCCAATAAAACAAAGAAAATAAAAAGTCGAACGAAGCATAGCAGGGAAGTTGTTGCCGTCAAAAGATGCGGATAATTTCCTCCGAGACCCGTTTCCCCCTGCAAATCCGTTTCTCTACTATCGTCCTTTTTTGGCAGTGAAAACAGCTGTACATCGCCAAATGGGGACGTTCGAGCATTTCATGAAGGGAAATGATCGGATTTTTCAAAATTCTTCTCCTTGTCTGTCTAGGGCAGGGAATATTTAATTTACAAGAATATTTACAATAGACTAGCCGAAAATTGTTTGAAGGTTTAGTAATTTTTTTTTTTTTTTTTTTTAAATCCTTTATATTAACGGTCCCACGGTCCTTGAAAGTCATTAAAAGTGCTTAATATTTTTGAACCTGTTTTCAAGGCCTTGAAAGTACTTGAAAATGCTTAGAGGTTCTTAAAAGTCCTTGAAAATACTTAGAGGGCCTTAAATGTCCTTAATTTTTGTGTATGTTGACCAACTTCAAAATTTACAAAAATGCAACTCAGACTTGCTATCCCCGCGTGTCCGCCACTTATCCTCATTATATCGGAATTTCCCGACATATTTGTACTCCACATGCGCCAACTTGTAACTGTTTTGGTATAATATACTTTATAAAAAGTTTTTATACAGACATGATACCTGAAAACGAATTTTCAAAGGTCCTTAAAAACATTAATTAGGTCCTTAAAAGTCATTGATTTTCATTCTGTGATTTGAGTGGGAACCCTATGTTGTATTTGTGGAGGTCGTTGCAGATAGAATCATTGTCGATGACAATGCAATCTATCAAGTTTTTGAGGACTGTCAGTCAATCGCTGCTTTTACACACGCTTTTATTGTCGCTTCAGTGGACTAATTAATCCGCTTGTCAAATTTTGGAGGCAAGAAACAAGTTCATGGCATGGAATGGACTGACTTTTAGTCAATGGTTTTCTTCGGATCGGTCTAAAACTATTAATTGATCTGAGCTTGACATCGTTTAAATAAGTTGCAAGTGCACGTAAAAGGTGCCGATGCATGTAAAAGATTTATGGTAAAAACTTTGTTTTCATTGGTTATTATTATTATTTTAATTGAAGAAGTTGGGGGCGAAAGTTCTTGAGAACTATTTTTATGAATTCAGTTCATGTGTTTGTATGAATTTCTAGAAGAAATTTATGTAAATCGATATAACAATTAAATTAAATATAATTTACTATCCCTTTATTTGCTAAATAGTTTTTTTTTAACATTCCTAAATGACCGTTTAAAAATCTGTAGGTCTTTTTAAATTCTGAATCGTATTTGTAAAATTTTCACACACACACACACAAAAATAGAATGGATATTTACACTGACTTCTTTTCAAAGCGATGGCTTTCACTTAAAGACAATAATATTTGATAAAAATTAAAAAGTGAGAAAAATAACCAACTCGTTATTGAAAACATCCATCAATCTACAAAATTTAAAGGATGTATTCAGAGTGTCGCAAAGTTACGTTAAACGGTATGTCTACAATTGAAGTTCAACTTTCAAAAAGCTATAAATAAATAAAATAAAAAAAAAAAAAACACTGATCTGAAATTTGACCTATTCTCGAAGGAAGGAAGGAAACTTTATGGCTGAAGAAAAAATAATGTTGAACCAATTTTTTCCCTTCTCGATTAAAATTGGCTCCTTATATATTGACTTTATTTGAAATTAAGTTTGTAGGTTTATTTCTGTATTCGAATCATAGATGGCGCTACGTAACATTAGAAAGAATAGTTTAAACTGATGAATAAATTGGGTGTTTGAGGTTACATGAATTGATTGTGTGTGTTTCTTTCTAATCAACCAGAGTGAATATTGCTTGAAAAATTTGCGATCTAATAAGAAAAAATAATTTTTTCACTATTAAGAATGGAATTGAATAATTGTTTTGATAATTAGTTTCGTAGCTTTATTAATAGTCTTACTGTTTTTCGAAAATAATTAGTACAGTTAGTTAATTGTTTATGAGAAAGTAATTATTTAAGCATAATTTAATGGGATGCTAATTAATTTTTTTTTTGCTCATAATAATATTAATGGTCAGTACATTTATGCGTTTTATTTTTTTCTATTTGTTGCATTCCCCCCCCCCCCCCTCCCCCCAAAAAAAAATCCTGTACAGTTTTGCAACAATCGGAAAATCTAAAATAGATGATACGACCGTCCTCTGCTATTTTCTTTCAAATAAAAAAAATAAAATAAAACGCTAACTAATCACAGTACTCTTAAAATCATCATTATTTTTAAAAGTTGCAATCAAAATTGAAATACTTTCTTGACTAAAATCTAGAAATAGAATATTTAAGCCAACAAGCTTTTGCACCGTCCATTTTTTCTGCAGAAAACTACCTGATTTTTTTTTTTTTTTTTTTTTTTCATAGTACAGAATGTAACATCAAATAAAAATGGATTCCCTGATTACACTACACTCAAAATTAACTTCCATATCAATCCTTTCTGTAACGGTACTATTATTTTGTACGAGAACGTTTCAATGTGGAGATACGAAGTTTTTATTATACAGCTACTTAGGTAGAGTGCTTAACATCTAAAACTGTAAAATGTTACTTAATTAGTGGCGCGTTTAGTTTCAAATCTGCTGTGTCCTGATTAACCCACTTGCGTCATCCAATTGAGCTGAAACTTGACAGATGGCAGATAGATTCGTTGTTGATGACATTGCATTTCTATCGGCGGGAGCTGTTGCTTAAAGGCCGCTTTTACGCACACTTTTGTTGTTGTATCGAAGGCCTAAATAGCCCACTTGCTGTCATCCAATTGAGCTTGGTAGATAAACTTTTTGGCGACGACAATGCATTTTATTTTTAAGGGCAAAAAAAAAAAAATGAGTTTGAGTTGATAGCACAAAATTGGTGGTTTCTTCGAAGTTGTAGTGGCCACAGAACCTGGAAAACCTCAGGTGAATGTCAGAGAACTTTCTGATTCTAGAAAAAAATCAGGGAAATGGCGGGGAAATTTTTCTATTGTTTGGAAGGTACGCTTCCCCTTCCATCCGTATTTTTTTTTTTTTTTTTTTTTTTTTTTTTTTTTTTTTTTTTTGCGGCATTTTCGTAGAGAATTGTGGTAATCGTTTGAAGTTACGGTTTAGTTTAAGCTTTTCATTACTACCAAAACTATTAAAAAAAAATGGCGTATTACAGGGAGATGACAGTTTTCCTCCTTTTTGGAAGATTTCCTCCTTTTTTGTTTTTTATGTAGCATTTTCCTTCTCTTTGTCTCCCTGTTTCGAGGATCCACATTTTTCTGATTCAAATCAGTTTTTCCTGCAAAAAGTATACTTTTCCTCATGTCTAAATAAAAGATTTTCCCTCTAAGCTCCCCTTTCCTCACAGATTACTTCACTAACTCCTAATATTTTAAATGTAATTATTATGTAGTATAAAAAATTTTTTATTGTATCTTTAAAATTATTGAATCATCCTTCCTGCATACTTTTTTTTGTTGAATTTTTGTGTATTCTTTCCGCGAGCTTTTTTAACGAATTTTTGAATTTCCTCCTTTTTGCTCTCTGATCACTCTCATCCCTGGTATTATCTGTTTGGCATAAATGTTCTATTTGATCTACACATCTGGAAAATTTGAAAAACAGTTTGCTATAAAATCGGGGAATTTTTTTAAAAAATCTATCAGGGAACTTTTTTGCTTAATTTTGTGGCCACCCTGGAAGTGGTCGAACTCCTAAGTCGTTCCACTTGATGGCTGTGGGGTTAGCGCTCTGGCTTCGCAAGCCAAAGGTGCTGGGTTCAAATCCCGGGTTAGGCATGGATGTTCGTAGTGTTTCGGAATCCACGTTAAGCTGTAGATCCCGGCCTGATTAGCCGTTACCGTGTATAAAAATAGGTCGTTGAGCGTACAATCCAACCAACCTATGAAAAGTCGATCCTGACACAAAATCACCTAAGAAGTTGCAATAAAAGTTCTAAATGCATATTTATATTAAAAATATGCTTATGGGTTTGATTTTTTTTTTTTTTTAATTTATATATAATTTCAACCTTCTTATTGAGACGAATGGTATGTTCGTGCTTACGGAAACTGCATTGAATGAATACAGCTAAGTTAAGATTGATGTCCAAAAAAAAAAAGAAGAAAAAAAAGAGAGAGTGTAGCGTGACTGAACGGTTTGTCGGTGGAGAAAAAGAAGTTTCTTTTGAGGATCGCATGAGCATTCCACTTGTACACTGTCCAGTAATTACCGGCCCTTGTCATATTGCGCGTAACACGCCGGTATTTTATTCTATGCATCACGTAACATTTTAAATGCAGTCTCTCCTTTCGTGTTTGGTTTGCGCCCAAATGAGTGGTGTAGTTCTTCACTGTTTTAAAAAAAAATTGGTCTGAGATTTGTACTATTAATATTGATGTCAGGAGAGATTCGAAGGCAGCAGACGTGGATTTATGTTGTTTGAGAAGTTTCTTGATGTAAAATGAACTTGTAGATTTTTTAAAAATAGGGGCAGGTTGTGTTGTATAATTAGCGGAATGATTATTGTAATCATTCGACATATTTCAGAGATTTTGCTCGTAATGCTGTTTTTCTTTTCTTACTGCAAAATTTGAAAGAAAATAATTGGGTTGTTTTTTAAAGGCTGTTTTTCTTTCTTTTTTTTTACTGCAATATTTGAAAGAAAAATAATTGGGTGTTTTTTATTTCACTTTTAGAAAAATATTTAAAATAGCTTATAAAAAAAATTAATGATGAAAGAACCGCTTGTTATTTATCCTTCACATATTTTTAATTGTTTTTTTCTTTGTTTTACCTAGTGCGAAAATTCTTGTGATTTAAAATAATACTTTGATACTTATTGTGGCAATATATATATATATATATATATATATATATATATATATATATATATATATATATATATATATATATATATATATATATATATATATATATATATATATACATTATATATATATATATATATATATATATATAATGTATTTGCATTGGAATCGTCAATGTAGCTATTAGATTGCTCTAGTAAATTCTCCAGTTAGTGAGAACTTTTTTTAAAGCAATTCTTTGGCACATAGCCGAACCAAAAAAAAAATAAAGCGTTAGTTCCATAGAACGCGCCTTAAGAAAATCTATTTACATTTCAGAATTACACACTATCGCCATTACGACAGTTATCATATTTTAAAAGCTTGATACTTTTTTTAATCCTTCTTAATCTTTCTACAGAGTCTGTTTTGTTTTAGAAAATGAACTACGCATAGTTGTAATAATTTTTCAATCTTGGTACTTTTTTGTCATTCGCAATTTTCCCTCTAGTCTCCTTGTCCTAGAAATGAAGCCACTTTCTGCCCTTCCATCGACAGAACGTTAACGGCGATTACAGTAATAATTACAAAATTCCCTTCCCATTGTATCCTTGCCAAATAATTCCCACCAAACCAGCACATAACATTCCTCTTTTAACATTTTTACTCGCCAAGCCAACCCTTCTCCACATATTTTTCTCATAAACAGTCCATCTCCAGATACAATTTCATTTTCGCTTTTCATAAACACTGGTATCCTTCATTATTCGGGGATGCGTAATTCCGGGCAGAAATATGCAAATTGTTTCGGGAGGGGGGTGGGGAGGAGGTGTAATGGCTTTTCGAATGAAGTATTCCACCCCTTGACAGTTATCGTTTGGGACCACCTCTCCCCCCCCCCCCCCTTTGCTAGTGTGGAGGGGAAATTCCTCATTTCCAAATTTATTAGTCCTTGTGCCGTGATTTCAATTAATGCCCCTCGAGAGGGGAAATATTTCCGAGGTGTTTGCGAATGGTGTGTGTGTGTGTTGGTTTAGAATGTTTTTCGGTTGGCGATGTTTTTCGTTGAGAGAATTTCGCGTTTTATGCTGTGATTTGTTGGAGCTGTAACTGTTTCTGGATGGTATTGTAATTATAATGCGCCGTGTTAACATTTTTGGAGCTCGATGAATATTTTGTTTAGTTTTGGGGGGTATAGGACACTAATTTTAAAATCTCCTATTTTAAATTCTTCTGTCTTCCAGGTCGACCAAACGGTATAGTGGTTAGCGTGCTAGCTTCTAGACCGCAAGGTTGCGGGTTCCGAGTCCCGTGTTAGGCATGGGTGTTTGTAAATGTATGTTGGCTTGTCTAATGACGAATGTTTCGGCGCATTATAGCCCTCGAGTTGCTGACGGCGCCAGATAATCTGAAAACAACCAACCAATCTTCTGTCTTCCAGAACTTATTATTCACAGAGTGGTCACAGAACCTGGAAATCAGGGAAATGTCAGGGAGCTTTCTGATTCTGGAAAAAATCAGGGAAATGTCAGGGAACTTTGAAAAAAAATTTGCTCTAAAATCAGGGAATTTTTTTAGAAATCTGTCAGGGAATTATCAGGTAACTCTTTTTCCTGAATTTTGTGGCCACCCTGCATTAAAAGTTTAATGTTACGGAATAATTTAAACTTTTCATTACTAGCAAAACTATTTAAAAAAAAAAACTGCATATTATTTCTTTAGAATACATGTTCTATTTGATGAGGGTGTCTAGACATCTGGAAAACCAAAGAAAATTGGGGAAATTTGAAAAAAAAGTTTGCCCTAAAATCAGGGAATTTTTTGGAAATCTGTCAGTGAAATCAGGGAACTTTTTTTTCCTGAATTTTGTGGCCACATTGTATTAAATTCTTCTGACGTACAGAACTTATTATTCAGTTTTTTTTTTTTTTTTTTTTTTTTTTTTTTTTTTTTTACGAAGTAAATCATAACATTTCATAGAATAAATTGTCTTTTTAATTTTTCTAATTAATTAATCGTCATTAGATTTCCTTGTTTCACTTCAAAACTGCAAATAATATTTCACCAATTTAAGAAAAGAAATCTAAATTCTTAAAAATTTTACGTATTAATAATTCAAAAGGACAAAATAAAGAAATATATTTAAACAACACTCCATACAAAATTAAAAGTAAGATAAATAATTGGCTTCCGGTCGATATACAGTTTACTTTGAGCTTTAAGTCCAATCCCATTACATTTTTTTTTTTTTTACTTGAGTTTTATTAAACATCGATACATCAATAGAATTGAATAGCATCAGCATACATCTCTTTTACACAAGCAGGTGCATGCCCACACAATACCTTTCTTGTGCATGCCCACACATTAATTGGGGATGGACACCGGACCACACTTTTGACCAATTGAAAACAATACCCTTGGGCTTAAGATCCAGGATTAAAAAAAGAAGTATAACATTTGTTTATAATTATAGTATACGTCCTTCCGTAACTTTGCCCTATTATCAAAATCCTAAGATTAAGTTGTTTTTTTTTAGAAAAGCGAAAGTTAGATAGAACCACTTTATAAACAACCAAATCATTAACCTCAAAACTTCCATAAGACAGACCTAACAGAAAGAAGAAAAAAAAACATCTTATCAGCAACCTATCCCTTGAGAGTTTTAAAACGCTGATGAGCCCACTACGATTTCGATTTCAAAATATGATAAGACCGACACTTAAGTGCCCTTTGGAAAAGTGTGAAGCTTCTTATCTGAATATTAATGATAATCATTTAGGCTCCTTTTTTATGTTCATTACGGACCCATAAATTGTCTTCCTCGAGTATTGTAAATATCAGCTAAATTTGTCTCCAATGGCGTCGAAGTCGTTAGTGTTTCTCTGCTATCTCCTTCGTTTTTATTTTTTTTTTATACTCCCCTATGATATTTATATAAATTGTAAAGTGTTTTGTTTTGTGTCCCTTTTACATTGCCCTTCTGGGTATAATCTTTGTTGAGTGTGGGTATTTATCATAATAAAGATATTCGTGGTTTGGTCGATTTATGATTCGGATTTTTTGGAGTGAGTTTGTTGTGGCCCGTTCTGGCATTAATTTTCGTGGGCCCCCTTAAATTATGAATAACGGGAGTTTTAAAAGTATATTTACCCGTTTTTTTTTTTTTTTTTATGGATAGCGGTGGCGTTTTTTGAGTAGGCAGGCCTAAAAGTGTTCTGTTGCGACTTTGGTACGCTAATGTTGTGTCATTCATTTTTCTGTAAATAAATTTTTACAAAATCATGATCTAGTATTTTAAAAGCTTGATTTATTTGGAGATATAGCGCACGATAACAAGTTATAACTCTTAAAATTTTGGGAAGTTCTTTTTAGGTAAATATAACAATAGATAACGAAATGTCAATAGTGTAACAGAGTGGCCACAGAACCGGAAAAACCTGGAAATCAGGGAAATGTTAGGGAGCTTTCTGATTCTGGAAAAAATCAGGGAAATGTCAGGAAATTTTTTGAAATTTCATGAAAATCGTGTAAATTTTGTATTGTTTAAGGCATGTTCATCCATATTTTGGTGCTATTTACCCAAACCGTTAGAATTTTAGTGTTACGGAATAATTTAAACTTTTCATACCAGCAAAACTATTTAAAAAAAAACAAATTCCATATTATCTCTTTAGCTACATGTTCTATTTGATCAAGGTGTCTAGACATCTGGAAAACCTAAGAAAATAGGTGAAATATGAAAAAAAAAGTTTGCCCTAAAATCGGGGAATTTTTTTAGAAATTTGTCAGGGAATTATCAGGGGACTTTTTTTTCTTGAATTTTGTCAAAAAAGGTTTGTCATTAAAGCTTTTGTCAAAATTGCGCATGCGCATAAGGTATAGCTGCCTTCGAAACATTTTGTCTTTCCGCAATTGACGATAAACGGCTCCAACGGTTATGATCGAAATTGCTGTGGTAATGCCTTTTAAGATGCCCTAAATATTCCCACCTCCGAAATTTCAATAGAAAAGAGGTAAAAGTTGAAAATTGAATGTCTTTAACATGGAGTTCTCGTCCCCATCAACTACTGTTTCTCCTCTCTTTCACTGGCAAGAAAGGTTAATGAATAATTATCGAACACCACATTGCCAATTTTTCCATTTTGGTGTGATATTTTTTGTTTTCTTGTGCCAATGTAATAGTTATCGTCAAATTAGTCATTTCTTTTACTTAATGAAAATATAAAAACGGAAACTGTAAATTACACCGATTGATGTAAAATGTAAATGCAAGTGACTAATATTAAAGCGTAATTGAATCTTGTGCGATGTTTCACGCCCATAGTTTTAGTTTTGATTTCTATTTAAATTGTGGATACAAGTCGCTAATTTCACGCTTACAAATTGTACAGAAGAAAACTGCGACGAAATTCCCGTCATTCCTATAACTTTATTCTTTAAAAAGGTAAACTTTATTCAAACCTTTTTCGCTAACCGTTTCATTCCACACTCTGCACACCCAAAACAAATAAAAAAATAATTCCGTTTCATGCAAAGCGAAATGCGGTAAATATCTCTTCCCTTTTGAATCCAAAGCACGCCTGCACTTCGTCACATAACTCCCGTTTTTCCGCCACTTCAAACGCGTTTCCTGGAAATATACTTTTTTTTTTACGCGCTGCATTTCTCTCTCTTTGTTGCATTTCGAGGGAAATACGAGAAAAAGTTGTGTTCCAGACTCCTTTTCCCAAATCCTGTTTTTTTTTTATATATATAAATAGTTTCCATAGTGATATTGCTCCGCGTTTGTTTCCAAAAAAAATGTGTATAAACGGTTTGCGAATGTTTTGAGTTTCGGAGTTGTTTGGCCGATCCCCATTCACTTACCATCTAATTTTCTGCCTTGCTTTTGCAGTTGGCGACTTGCCGCTCGTTGGCTGCAAAAGTTGGGGAAATTTTTCCCATTTTCCTTCTATTAGTTGTGGTGTGTTTTTTTGCTGTAAATATTGCGATGGTCTGGCTTAGTCTTGAGCCCACTTGTGGTAGAAATGATAACAGTTAGTAAATTTTTTTTTCAGGGAATTTTCGTTTGTGCTGTAACAGACCAAGACTGTGTTCCATTAAGTTTTAAAACCCAATTATTATCACCCTTACAACAGGACCATTTTCTTAATTTTTATTTTCAATTATCCATATGTTTACATACGGTATAAAAGTATAGCATTCGGTCATAAAAATAAATCAATTTTTCCCCCCAATTCTCTACGTTTTGGAACATAGTGATTTCAAAAAAGTAGTTTAGAAAAAATATATGTCTGTGTGTACGTGGTCAGCATAACTCCCGAACAAATTGCCCTACGATGTTCAGATTTGGCGTCCGGGTTAGTGGTGACCATGAGACCTACTATTAAGGTTTTTGTTAAAATCGCGCATGCGCATAACGTTTAATCATGAAAAAATTATGTTTTTCAGCAATTGTGAATAATTCACGACTCCAACGATATTGGTTAAAATTAATATGCTAAATGCCTCTTAAGATGTTCTAATCGTCTCCATCTGGAAAATTTTAATAAAAATGCAGTAAAAAGTTGAGTGAAAAAAACGAGTGTCTAACACTGAGCTCTCTACCCGTAGAGAACCTCAAGTTGAGAACCGTAAATAAAACCGTATTTGAATGCAATGACCGATATTATAGTGCAATTGAAAGTTGTGCCATGTTCCACACCCCTAGTTTTAAGTGGAACTATATATTTTATTTTATCTAATATTTTATTTTTGAAATCATATATATATATATTGAATATTCAGTGGCTCCACCTGGTTTTGTCTTTTGCTATTTTAATTTTCATTGAATGAAAACAATTTATGTTATTTCATTAAGTAATCTTTTTTTGTACCTACTCAACAAATTTCAAGGTTTTATTAGTAAGTAGTTTCTAAATGCACTGGGCTATAAGATTGTAACATAGCGAGTATAGGGAATGAACCTTACTAGGACTTTCTCTCAATATCCAGGGATGACAGTTTTCCTCCTTTTTTGGGTTTTTATGTAACATTTTCCTTCTCTTTGTTCCTGTTTTGAGGATCCGCATTTTTCTGATCTGAACCAGTTTTTCCTGCAAAAAGTATACTTTTTCTCATATCTAAACAAAAGATTTTCCCTCTTAGTTCCCCTTTTCTCACAGATTACTTCACTAACTCCTAATATTTGAAATGTAATTATTATGTAGTATGAGAAATTTCATTGTATCTTGAAAATTATTGAATCATCCTTCCTGCATACTTTTTCGTTGAATTTTTGTGTATTCCTTCCGCGAGCTTTTTTAACAAATTTTTGGATTTCCTTCTTTTTGCTCTATGGTCACTCTCATCTCTGAATATCGGAAATAGAAAATATTGTAAGCTGTGCCGTTAAACTCTAAACTGATCTCTATTTTATACCAGCTTTGCTACATGTGACTTTACTTATTCCCTTGCCGTTAGTCTATAAATTAGACAATGGAGGTTTCTCATTTACCACAACAGTTGAAGCCTTCGTGTTTTGGGACTGGAGCCTCTACCGTTGCCACCAGGATCCTTAATTTGAAAATTCCTCGCCTAACTCTTGTTGTTATTTTGTTGGTGGCTGGCAGAGAAGCGTTTTGATTTAAAAGCGGGAAAGTAGAAGCTCCTTTGCCTGGTTCTGTCGACAACGCACATTCTGATTCTGCTCGCATTCCCGGCCAGAGTGCGTTCCTGGGAAACTTAGCGTTTTGTAATTTCTTTTTCCGCGGAATATATTAGTGGGTCCGAATTAAAAAATAATACAGTCCATTAAAACAAAGTTTTTATTGCAAGTCCTACGTATTCATTGCTAATTTTTATATTCCTTAAAATAGCGCCGGTTTTGTTGTAATGACTTTGTTGTTGCTTGGAATTGGCATCTTAATTTTAAACATTAAAAACATCTCTATCAGTTAAATGTACCGTATACTACTTTTCAAAATAAAAATGAATGTGAATTTATGCACTTGCATCCAGATATCTTTTATTTATTCTGATTAAAATAAGTAATATTTTCGAAGCATTTTAACTTGTTAATTTTCAAAATGAAACTAAATTAAAATTTCGAAAACGATTTATTTTTACTTATTGTTAAAATACATGTGACAACGAATTTTTTAGAGATGGACCTTACGATAATCTTTCGAATCGAATATATGTTCTAGATAAAACTCTAAGCTGCCTACCAAATAAACTTGCACATCCTGTTTGAAAACATTTTTTTTTTTTTTTTTATGTACGGTATATTACTTTAAGAAATAAAAATTTTAATAAATAATTGCATTCATTTAATTTCAACAACAATAAAATCCGTTCTTCTCTAAACTAAACTTCAACTTAACTAGACATCACTTAGACGATAGATCGTCTCAGTGCTCATAGGTATTTAATCCATTTTGGCGGCGTGAAAGCATAATGTTCGCCAAACCACAACCCTGTAGAGAACAAAAGGCAATAAGGTTTGGCGAGAATTATGTCTTCACTCCGCCAAAATGGATTAAATACCTATGAGCACTGTGACGATCTATCGTCTAAGTGATGTCTAGTTAAGTTGAAGTTTAGTATAGTAGAATGCTTTTTTACTTCGGTACTCTTTCGTTAGACGGGTACCAGTTGGCGTAGTTGGCGCCAAGCCTAAATGTTCATGGTTTATTATAGGGTTGCTATAGGAACTCTATAATGGTTTGCTAATGAATTGAAGCGTGTAAGTTTTAGATGATTTATCGTTTCAATTTGGAATTTTTTTTATCTGGTACCCGTCTAACAGAAGTACCCTGTCTTTATATAGCGTATCATATTCTAAACAAATTTTCTATTTTCATTTAACTTTGTTTCGTAATGTTTAAATGAATTTGTAGTAATAACTATTTAAAGCAAAGCTAATTTTTCTTTCTAAGTCCTTTTAAATCTAATTAACACATAGTTTCCTCTAATTGGAAACTTTCCCAATTAAATATTTCGAGTCCCGCTGGAGACTCGTGCCTGTTGATTCGCGTGACTTTAGTTTGAAACGTCACCGATTTCGCCTTGAAAGATTACTTTGATTGGCTGAGTAATCCCGCCAATGAAAGAGATGTTAACGTCCTTTAATTGAAATTGGGTTTAACAGTTTTAATTATGTCGAGAATAGCGTTCATGCGAGTTTATCTGGCTTTAGTGGCGTTTGGAAGATTGTATAATATGTGACCTGTAAGGGGCAGATTAGGGGGGTGTAACAGAATAATAATTTCACGCCTCAATTGATTAATTTATAAAAACTTTTTTTTTTTTCCTTTTTATGTTAGGCGTTTGCATCTAATTTTAAATAATAAAAAACTCTCTATCATCAAAATATGCGTTAAACTACTTTTCAAAATTTTTTCCTTAAAAATGAATGTGAATTTATGCATTGACATCCAAATATCTTTTATTTATTCTGATTAGCAAAATTTTATTATTTATTTATTTTTTATTAAAACAATTTTGGCAGCAAGAAAGAGTCAGTTTCAGTGATCGGTTAAATGCTTTTTCAGCGCGAATGGATGACGGAAAGTTGATTTATTAGTATTCTCTAAAACCGACCGACCTTTTAATGATTGCCGCTAAAATTTGATAGAATGCATCTACATCGAATCTATCTGCCAAGTTTCAGCCCGATTGGATGATGGCAAGGAGATTAATTGGGTCCCCACAGATTTGCCCGCCATCGACAAACATAACCATAAACATACATAAACACAAAATCGAAGTTAATATAAAGGATTCATAAAATAAAACTAAAATATATATATATATATATATAGCCCTAGGTATTTTAATCTTTTTAATTGAAGTATATTAACATGTTTATATAAATTAAATATTTTTTTTTTTTATCGAACTACATTTACTAAATAAATTAAAATATTTAAAGTTTTTCTCAAGTTCTTAAAATAAATTCTTCTTTTAATTATATATTTTAGTCTTTTTCTTCTCAATTCCGGCTCCTTTACTCAAACTCCTGTACAAGATGATTGCTTTGTGTATTCTTACGTATATTTTGATTGAAATGTAATATAAAAAGACAACTGTTTTTATTTCATTAATGTTTGGTGATAATTTTCCGAGTACTTAGGAAAAGAACAAAAGTGATCGTTAAGTCAACAAAACTATTTTTTAGCTCATTGAAGTTGTATTTTCCAACAATAATTTCTATTTTAACTGTGTTCTTTCTTCCTAACTCATCCCACCTAACTTATATATTTTTTTACGTATCATATTTATATTTTCTTAACTAACCTTCCTAACTTATATATTTAAAATTTTCATTCATTTTTAATTTATATTATTTTTTACCCATTACTTTTATTACCCATTTGTTAACATAGGGTAAAGTATTGCATATGGTAAAAAAAAAAAAAAAAAAAAAAAAAATCGATTTTACATTTGTGTGTGCTTTGTAACTTACTTCCAATGTACAACTCTGACATTTAGTACAAATGTCAATAAAGGCAAACATAGACGAAGTAAGCTATTTCCATCTCGATTAACTAACTTTAAGGGGTTAAACGTTCCAAACGAGGGATATTCCAATGTCTCACTTCCATTGTAGTCACAACTCTGACATTTAGTACAAATGTCAATAAAGACAAACCTAGACGAAGTAAGCTATTTCCATCTCGATTAACTAACTTTAAGGGGTCGAAAAGGAGTTAAACGTTCCAACGAGGGATGTTCCAATGTCTCACTACCAATGTAGTCACAACTCTGACATTTAGTACAAATGCCAATAAAGGCAAATATAGACGAAGTAAGCTATTTCCATCTCGATTAACTTTAAGGGGTCGAAAAGGGGTTAAACGTTTCAAACGAGGGGGATTCGAATGTCTCACTTCCAATGTTGTCACAACTCTGACATTTAGTACAAATGTCAATAAAGACAAACGTAGACGAAGTAAGCTATTTCCATCTCGATTAACTAACTTTAAGAGGTCGAAAAGTGGTTAAACGTTCCTAACGAGGGACATTCCAATGTCTCACTTCCATTGTAGTCACAACTCTGATATTTGGTGCAAATGTCAACAAAGGGGTTGATAGTGGAATCAGCACCTAGGCTCAGTTGACCTCCCCCATTCACTATGACTATAAGAGGTTGATAAAGAATTAAACGTTCCAAACGAGGGGGATTCGAAAAAATCGTGGCGCCAAAAGACAGAAGGAACGTCAAAACACTTATTTTAGATTTTCAAAAAATTGTATTAACTAAGTATTAAAATTAGCCGCGTGTTGATACAATGTTAAAAGAGGAGTTATGCTCGAAATGCTAATGAACTTTTCTGGTAATAAGCAATGACTAGAAGTTCGTCAGCCATGACACAATCACGTACAAATCTGCGGACATGTTAGTGTTCACAATTAACATTGTGATAAGAGTTCCTCTTCAGACAGCTATTACTAATCGAAAGGCATAAACCACTCAACTTGACACAGTAACTTCGATGCACCTTTCATTGATAGGAGAGCTATATTTAAACAATGGCTGGGAGAAGATGACTAGTGACTGGAGGAGGGAGGCCTTTGTTCGCGGTTATGGATTGATGTATGAATCGATAAGAAATCAGAACGTGACAAAAATTGTCTCTCAAATTTATGATTAGCTCTAGATTATTTAGTAGAAAATCGATACAAATTCGCATTAGGAAATAGTTTATAGATAGTTACATTAGGAGGTAATGACTAAAGAAGGCAATGGGCTGTTTTTTTTTTAAAGATATGTAATTGTGAAGTGGGTATTTGCTTCAATAATTGTCCCTGAATATATGAAGTCTGAATATCAAATCCTGCTGTGCAAGTTTCAAGCCATTTTTTTAAAGTGTTTCAACTAAATATATTTTGAGTTGTTTCTCTATATATAAAATAAATAGGCACTCTGCCGTTAGGTATATGTTAGACGGATATACGTTGGATGGTTTTGGTACACGCTGGACCGGTACCAGATAAAAACCACCAAAGTGCAACGATAACTCATTCAAACCAACAACCTTCAAATCATTTATAATTCCTATAACAAACCATTATATGGTTGCTATAGCTATCTTGTTAGAAACCATAAATACATTTCCGCGTCATTTAAACGTGTACCAGTTGGCGACAAGTCCGCAACTGGTACCGGTCTAACAAGAGTACCAAAAAATATTAGTTATCCGATTTGGAACAGCTGACTTTACACATCGTTTTGTAAAACGCTTAAC
The DNA here is from genome assembly GCA_963978545.1 of Linyphia triangularis. Taxonomy (NCBI): domain Eukaryota; kingdom Metazoa; phylum Arthropoda; class Arachnida; order Araneae; family Linyphiidae; genus Linyphia; species Linyphia triangularis. The sequence continues at coordinate 86,827,302 of OZ021726.1, forward strand.
ATCCGTATTTATTTTCTTTATTTTAAAATTGTATTGTCTACTTAAATGTTATTCAAAGCAGTGTTTTTGTGTCCTGGAATTAACATCATGCAACGAAGAGGAAATTTGGATCCTTTTGCTTAATTTTTTGCAAAATCTTACGCTTGAAAAAGAAAGTACGCCTACGTCTAGGATAGGAAAAGGTGCTCTTCACAAAATGTTTTGTTGAATTGCGGGTTCTCATCCGAAAAAGTAACTATCTTTGCCTTACGTATTTGTTTTCTCATGAGTAAGTAGTAAACTTCCGGTTTCTCAATTAAAATTCTTACCGTTTGGAAAGTTTCATAAATAGCACACTTTAAAAAGTCTTTGCATACTTTTATCGATAATATTACTGTATAATATCTCTTCAACATTGATGTAGAACACGCAGCTAAGCCTTAAAATACTGTATTAACTTACCATTTCTTAGATTTCCCCGATTCTTGAATAAAAAAAAGCTACACGATACAGACAAAAGCCGATTACTGAACCTTCTTTCGAAAATACTTCGAAAGTCTTATAGAATCAGAAGAGGTTAAAAAAAAATAATAAAAATGTTTGACATATGAATGATATACAACCCTAAAGCAGCTATCACCTAGCAAAAAAAAAAATTCCTTGGGTGCCCAAGGTCTATCCTATATCACTTGGGATTCAAACGCACATCGAAAATTATTGTAAAGGATCTCAAATTCCCGTTTCTGTTTCTCTGTGAAAGGAACCTCAAAGAATAATATATATATATATCCCTACCCCCACCACATACTTCGGGATCAAACCTATCAGCATGAAGAAAACTGCCCCTCGGGAATACCTAAAAAGCCTGAAAAAAGGACAGCGGGATAGAAATAAATTCAAACCCCCCTATTCTGGACGACTATGGAATTTCCCAACCATTCCTGTATGAAAAGGAAGATTCCATAGGAAGTCCGAAAAGGGTGGGAGGGGGATTTCTCTCTCCCTGAATGTTTTGAGCTTCTTTTATCTCTTCAAAATGCCTTTCATTTCTTGGGGTCCGATTTTAGGGAACGTGACGGCTTTTCGGCGAAGAAATGGTACACATTCCGGAAAAAAGTCACACTTGTCACCATGATGCCTTTTTGGGGAGGTTTTCATTTTCCCCGACATCCTCCCCTCCCTCCCTCTATATTTTTGTTATCGGAGTAAATAAATTGAAAAATCGACTATCAATACGCGTCAGGATCGGCATTCCTTTTTTTGTGAAATTGGTTTCTGAATGCAGCTGGGGGGATCAAAACTGCAAGAAACCGATCTGAAGGAGTTTGTATGTCTGGCAAATATGCGAAAGATTGGTCCGGAGGTTTGTTTAGTATGCGACAAGATGCTTTTGTAGTCTTAAGACATATTTTGGAGAGCTTCTCACTCCCAAGCTCTTGGCACTCGTAAGCTGGAATTGTTGTTTATTCTGAGCACAATCTCTTCAACTTGGGTATCCAAAGCTGCTTCCATCGGTCGACACCGAATATCTGGCAACTTCATATACTGCGACTAAAAAAGCGAGAAATGCAAGATAACAATACACCAGTACAGTCAAACCCCGTTAACGCGAAAGCGATGGGACCGCCGAAATGTTTCGCTTTAACCGAATTTCGTATTAACCGTTTAAAAACTTTTTCATCTAATTAATGCAAATTTAAAACTATTAGCGATATGTGTATTTAATTGTGCTCTTTTTTTTTTTTTTTTCTTCCTTAATCTGGAGGTTTTTTTTTTTTTTGACTTATTAAAAAGTTTGATTTTTTCTTTAAGTTTTTGAAATTTTTTTATTTTTGCAACTAGTGGGGAAAGTAATGCTTTTTCAAATGATGAAAAACGCTTATTTGACGAATGCGATAGCACGAGTTAAATAACTTACCGAGTACTAAAAAGTATTTTCCCACTTGATGCGTACAATATTTTTTATTATCACGTGCAAAAAATATTTTTATTGTATGTATTTATTAATGTTGGCAACTTGAGTCAATAAATTTCTTCCGAAAATGTGTCATTTCAATGCCAAGACTATATAATATTTGGGCGCGAGGCATTCGAGAAAATACTTTTCTCATTTAACTCCTGTATGTACAATATTTTTTATAATTACATACAAAAAAAGTTAAATTTTTTTTGCACATTGTTATAAAAATACTTTTTATTATTTATGTATGTTTAAAGTAATACTTCGACGGTTATTGTGGTCTGAAAAATGAAGCATTAGTTCTATTTGAAGAGATTGACGATCCCTATTCAAGATGGCTGGTAGTAATAAATCATTTTTCAACCATTTATGCTAGACCTATATAAAAGTCAAATGTCACATGTAAATAAAATAGATTGCCGTGATCTATAGTCCTTCTTCTTAAGCAAGATCGACTCAAGGTCATGTTTTCTCCTCCTGGGAAACTCCGTTGCCATGGCAACTCTACTGAAGACGGGGAGCACTGAAGTCGGGAATAACTGTTCTTTCACCATGTCAGTTCAGGCTGATCTGGTCATTTCGTAGTCATGGGAGACGGATTGAATGACCTTGAGACGCCAGTCATTAAGCAACCCGACTTTATCGCCTATAAATTGGGACAGGCTTGCTTCAGCTCAATGATTACGCTGTAACGATGTGTGAACCGGTTTTACTATGAATGCGCTGCAATGATGTGTGAACCCGTTTTACTACGCCCTGATTGGTACGATGTATGGCCGATTCGCTTTAAACTCTTTTAGTATCCATGGTTAGAAAACTAAAATTACTAATTGAAATTTAAACTTAAAAGCGCTTATTTTCTTTGCGTTATCGACATATATTTGAGTTCAAAACAGAAATTATGCGCGCAGGTTTATCAATATTACTATAAAAGCTGTGATTTGTCCGGAACTATATCTTTCCGCGGAAGGTTCCATCCTTACAGCGTGTACTCAAGGTTCAAGTTATGCTGTCCCGACGTGTAGTTGGTTGTATTGGAGATTTACTTGCGCGGGATTTTACACGAGAGCTACACTGCGCCGTTGTTTTGGAGCACACAATCAACTTTATGATAGCAGTCGAAATTCTACCATCTCAAATCTAATACAGGAAAGTGTATGTTTGCCGACCAAGTAGTTAGCATACTAGCTTCTAGACCGCGAGGTTGCGGGTTCGAGTCCCGTGTAAGGCACGGGTGTTTGTAAATATGTGTTGGCTTGTCAAATGACGAATGTTTCGGTGCATTGTAGCCCTCGTGTTGCTGACGACCCAGATAATCTGAAAACAACCAACCAAAGTGTCTATTCAAATTGAATTTCCTCTGGTCTTCCCATCTTGGATTTTGTGCATAAAGATAGGTCGTTGAGCGTACCAACCAAACAACGCATCCTGGATCGGATGCTCTTATGATTGCATATTCCATCGCCCTTTTTTAATGAGTAAACTTGACAGCTACAATTTCTGGTTAGCCTATGGCAAAGACCACAAAAGTCTTTTTTTTTTTTTTATGCGGATACGCAGATTGAAAACAAGCTACAAAATATCGATAAGCTGCTGTGACATACACTTGGCCAGACGTAGCTTGTTTACACGCTGGCGAAGGGGGGGGGGGGGTGGACGTCTGTCGCAAGATGCAAACAGGCCTATATTTCAAGATCGGTGGAAACAATTCGCTGCAGATAACTGTTCCTGTTGTTGCTATATTCATGCAGAGTGGCCACAGAACCGGGAAAACCTGGAAATCAGGGAAATGTCAGGGAGCTTTCTGATTCTGGAAAAAATCAGGGAAATGTCAGGGAACTTTTTAAAATTTCATGAAAATCAGGGACATTTTGTATCGTTTAAGGCACGTTCATCCATATTTTGGCGCTATTTACATGGAGATTTGTAGTGGTAAGCCATTAGAAGTTTAATGTTACGGAACAATTTAAACTTCTTATTACCATCAAAACTATTTTTAAAAAAATTGCATATTATCTCTTTAGAATACATGTTCTATTTGATCAGGGTGTCTAGACATCTTGTAAACCTAAAAAAATTGGGGAAATTTGGAAAAAGTTTCCCCTAAAATCGGGGAATTTTTTAGAAATCTATCAGGGAATTATCAGGGAACTTTTTTTCCTTAATTTTGTGGTCACCCTGTCATGCGTTATCGTCTTAAATTTTTTATATTCAATATAACTATATCGTGGAATACTACTTGGATTGTGAACTTATTCTTGAAATTTAAAAATATCCATATCTTTAAGATACAAAGGCAGAATGATTTCAAGTACCGTGAACTGGAAAGGGATGCTTGGATTGAAAATGGATTCATGTTGCACTGGAGATCACGAACAAACGACTGAACTCCCGTTAAAGTACGCGCACATGTGGCCGGCTTGTGTAGATTTTCAAGCTGCATCAAAAGAAGCTGCGTTTACACAGCATGAAAAAACGCTTGTGTGGCCTTAGCCTATAAAAAGTGTTTTCTGCTCTGCAAGTTGATGAAGTCAATTGAATGCTTACTCCCATCTATGCTACGGAATAGGTTGCCTATGGTTACTAATACATTCTAACTTGTTAGTGGAGAAGTTACTAATATAAATCTATAGTGATTGTTAAGCCGTGTTCGATTTCAAGTTAATGATCAATCATGCACTATTCAGATGTTAAGTTAGAGACAAGTGGTTTCGAGTTTGCAAGTAGAAGACACAAATGTTGCATAATTTTCCTTGAAAGATCCCTCAGAAGTCACCTTCCCTTCCTTTAAAGCTACTCTTTGTAGTCCCAGATTTCCCGCGGTCATTGAAAGTCATTAAAAGTGCTTAATATTTTTAAACATGTTTTCAAGGCCTTGAAAGTGCTTGAAAATGCTTAGAGGTCCTTAAAAGTCCTTAACTTTTACAGATGTTGTGTGCCCAATTGCAAAATTTATAAAAATACAACTCAGACTTGCTATCCCCGCGTTACCGTCACTTATCTGCACGGTATCGGAATTCTCCGACATATTTGAATTGCTCGTCCACCAACTTGTAACTTTTTTGGTAGAATATACTTAATTAAAAATTTATATATAGACATGAGGCCTGAAAATAAATTTTCAATGGTCCTTTAAAACATTATTTATGTCCTTAAAAAGTCATTAATTTTTATTCTGTGATTTGAGTGGGAACCCTGAGTCCATAGCTTTAACTATGTTTGGGCGCAAAAAAATCCCGGTTTAACTTTTGTGCTATGGAAATCCAATGTAATAATTCTCAATTTCTAACTTTCAGAAGATATAGAAAATAAATCTTCATCCCGTCGAAATTGTTTCCTGAAAAATTCCGTAATATCTCTGAAAAAAAATAAAAAATTCTGGTGGTTAAAACAACTTCAGTCGAACCGAACGCTACACAATTTATATATATATATATATATATATATATATATATATATATATATATATATATATATATATATATATATATATATATATATATATATATATATATATATATATATATATATATATATATATATATATATATATTCAATTCTGATATGGCTTGTAATGTAATATGCAACAGAATTAATCATGTTTGGTTAAAAAGGAATCCCTTCTGGAGAAATACCATAAATTTATCAGGAGCACGATTAGACAGTTTCACAACTGCGTCGTCGCATCGTGGCTATATTGCGTGCAGACTGACCTAAACAGAGAAAAACGGTTTTACAAGCACGCGTGGTATGTTGAAGAAGTCAAAAGGTTCTATGGATGTCGTATTGAATTTCGGAGATAAACTTTCTCTTGTCGTGAGAGTCTGTGACGTTGAAGTTTATTTGTTCGTCGTTAATTGTTATTAAAAATGAGCCGAGTATTATTTTTCCATTTCATTGAAAGAAATTGCAATCTTACACCATAAGTGTGATTTGTCCATCGCCTTTTTAAATGTCGGGATATTCTAAAATTCAATCTCGTGCTGTCTGTTCAAACTATATTGCTCTTGTACTTTAGCTATTGTATAAAACGTGTTTAAATTATTAAGTAATTATTCAAGTAAGTTAAAATGTCCCCTTTTTTTAAAGTTTTTTACTCCTTAACGTTTTTAAAGAGGAGACGAGTCCTGGACAACTAAATTAGTCGTATTTTCATTCAACTTAGAATGTGCTCTAAATTATTTAAAATGCAATATTTTTAATTAATTTTTGACCTATTTAATAATAACATTTGTTATGAATATTACACTTCCAATTTTTATTTTACTGATACTCTGTGTAATAAACCTATGTGGCAAGTTTTTGTTAGGTACATTTTTCTCAAATTCTATTGAATATCTTGATTTAATTTTTCCCATGGTAACGAAAACACTCAATTTTTACGGAAAATATATTATTTTTTTTAAATGTAATTTTAAAGGTTATATTAGGTTTTTAAAAAAAAAGTCAACTGTTTGAAATAGAGAGTTTATTTGTATTTGGTTAAATTTTTATGTAAATTAATTGTATATAGATTCTGGAAAGTGTACCTAACCAAAGGTTGTCATACAAAACCACAGTTAACTTTGAAAATCCTCGTTTTCACGTCTTTTTCCTTAAATATTGTTGCACTCTGTTGTTTACATTTCTATTTTATTTAAGGGGGTCCAGTACCGAAATTTTTTCAAAAATCCCAAATTTTTTTTTTCTGATTTTAAAAAATAGTTCATACTTTCCTGAAGAGAATGATGTTTTTACCTTATTCCTCCGGTGGTTAGAACGCCACAAAATTACCTGTGATTTAAACATCACTAATGGGCGTAACGCCTTGAAGCGTCTGCTTAAAGTGCGTTTTTCGAACACTAGTGTTTTTCACAGATGTTGCATATTCAAATCGATATATCTCCAGAACCATTAATAATTGGCTATTCAAATTTTTGGAGCATTTAATTTATATAGTTTTAAATATTTTGTCTTCATAGAATTTTATATTTTTAATTTTGTTTTAAAATATAACATTTAGCGTAAAAGATAACATAAAAAAAAGCAAAAATTTCAATATTTTAACTTTGAAAATTGTTTTAATTTTTTTTTTAATTCTCCTATCAAAATTCTGTGAAGACAAAATTTTCTTTATATAATTATGTATTACAGAAAGCTTTCACTTTGAAAAAAAAATTATTTTTTAGTGACTTATATCAAAATACGCAAACATCAATTATTATGGATTTTTCTTGGCTTTTAAATTTTTTTTTAAATAACTAAACACAATATTTAAAAAAAAAAATTCTCAAAGATATATAAATAGTATCTCATACATAAAATAAATTTTTGACATAAAAATGTACATAAATAAAGTTTTTTTTTATTTTCGGTACCGGACCCCCTTAATGCAATCGCCATTCAACGTTGCAAAATCAACTATTTATTTTCGTATCCCAGAGTAACTTAGAAACCAGTAATCAAATCCCATATCCAATGATTTCTTATACCCAACCACCAATCATATACTAAACGAATACAAAAAGAAAAGAAAGAAAAAAAAAACCGTACATATTGACCACCTGCGTGTAAAATAAAAATAATAAAAAGTCTGGATACTACCACTTCATGATAATGTGCGTGCTTTAAAAAGAAATCTCGGAGTCGAGTTGTAGCGTCAACCTGTCTGTCGTTGCCGGGACAACGGGGATTCTTCTCGTCTGCCCATTGGTCGGATGACGTCAGGCCACGTGGTCCACAACTTTTCCCATGATCCCCAGCGACAACTCGAAAATGAGTACCTTGATCACTCGAACACTATTGTAAAGACTATTTATTCTATCAAATGGATACGGTTACATTTTGAAAAGTGACCGCTTTGTTGTTGCCATTTTAATTGAACTAAGAAGAAAAATTTTGTGCTCTGGCTTTTTTTTTTTTTTTTTCTTGTGGATAAAATTTCTCGATATTTACTAATCCAGTGAAATCAACGCGTCCGGTGTGAAATATGTGTGCTTTTGTGATAATATTAGCTGGAAAAAGATGAATGCTGTCTTTTGGATTAGGCGAGAGAAATGAGTGCTTCCTTGTTTTGCCTTGAATTTTGCATTTCGTCAAAATTAATGTGAGATGACAGCGATACAAGATGGGCTGAAACACGGGAATTTGTGTTAATAAATCTGCGCTTATAGTATTTTATTTTAGGGTGTTTCGATTTTTGACGTGTTTGACATTGTTCCAAGGTAGGTTATAGTTAACGTCGACTTGCAATAAGATCTTACCGTTTGAAAGCACTTTTGGTAGTTATATTTAGTTAGTTGAAGTAAACAATTCGTTAAAAATTAGCATCAAAATTTTATGCCTATTGTTATTTGAATATTTTGATGATTTATATCAGCTGTATGCTCTTTATGATTTAAATGAGTTAGTGTTATTTTTTTTTAATGTCTGCAGATACGATTTCCTTTTGCTGTTCTCTATGAAAAAAAAAATTTAAAAAATTGGGTTATTTATTCTCGAATGTTTACTTTTGGATTGAAACTTTGTTTACCATACAATGCAAGAATTTGCCACAACATTTATTTTAACTAACAAATGTATAAACAGTCAAATGTTTGTGGTTGATAAAATTTTATTAGTGCTTACTTTGAAAAGGCTAAGGATTATAAATACAAATTGGATCGCTAAGGAAAAAAAGAAAAATTTTCCTTGTTTTGTATTGGTATTAGATATAATTTCGCATTCCAGAAATATATATATAGGAATAATAAATTATTATTTGAATATCCTTCATTTGAAACTTTGAAGATTAATTCATAACGAAACTAATTGGAACATGAGTATTTTTTTTAAAAACATTTCTAAAGTAATTCTTCAGATTTGAAATCAATTTCAGCATGTTGACTGCTAAAAAAAAGATATCAATAAATAAAATGTTTGACTTTTTTCATTCAGGGAATAACATTTTGCTTGAATAACATGTCATAGGTAATATTAAGTGATGAAAAACAATTTGAAAATTAAATATATTTAACACACTTCAGAAATATTTCCTTTCTGTGTATTTTTATAATTTGTTCGATAAAATTGCCGAATTTATTGCTCAGTCAGAATATCCCCTATATGCCTGAGGTCTTGGGTTTGATCCCCCGTATAAATGAATAGACACGACATCGATTCTGGCTAATAGCTGATCATTTAAGACCTCCCGGAAACTTTCAAATTAGAGCTGTTAACGATATATCGATGCAGTATACAGGGATGACAGTTTTCCTCCTTTTGGAGGATTTCCACCTTTTTGATTTTTTTATGTAACATTTTCCTTCTTTGTCCCTGTTTTGAAAATCCACATTTTTCTTATCTGAACCAGTTTTTCCTGCAAAAAGTATGCCGACCAAACGGTATGGTGGTTAGCGTGCTAGCTTCTAGACCGCGAGGTTGCGGGTTCCGAGTCCCGTGTTCGGCATGGGTGTTTGTAAATGTATGTTGGCTTGTCTAATGACGAATGTTTCGGCGCATTATAGCCCTCGTGTTGCTGACGGCGCCAGATAATCTGAAAAACAACCAACCAACCAACCTGCAAAAAGTATGCTTTTCCTCATGTCTAAATAAAAGATTTCCCCTCTTAGCTCCCCTTTCCTCACAGATTACTTCACTAACTAGTGATATTTGAAATGTAATTATTACATAGTATGAAAAATGTCATTGTATTTTTTTAAATTATTGAATCATCCTTCCTGCATGCTTTTTTTTGTTGTTGAATTTCTGCGTATTCCTACCGCGAGCTTTTTTAATGAATTTTTTGGATTTCCTCCTTTTTTACTCTCTGGTCACTCTCATCCCTGAGTATATCTCCGGGTACATGCAGTGGTCACTGATCAAAACTTCTACGCCCGTTCAACAATAACGAGCCGGGAATTTATTTCCAATTTTCCTAATTTTACGCTGGTTCTTTGATCTTTGGATGTTCGTTCCACCGTTGAATGCCTTGACGCTCTCTCCCCCCCCCCCCTCTTTTTTGGAACAATTCCAAAATCAATTGACCACTAACTCTTGTCACTAATATCATAAACCTTTTTCGCTATTGGAAGGCTCATTCCGCTGTTTAAAAATAAAACCACTCGTTTTAGGAGAGTGATTGGAGCAGGGCTTGATTTTCAAAGCATGAATTGACGCAAAAATTTTTTTCGAGCGGGGAAGTGGGAGGAGGGGTCTTCGGGATGTCAGGGAGCTTCCTGATTCAGGAGAAAAAATCAGGGAAATGCCAGGGAGTTTATATATATATATATATATATATATATATATATATATATATATATATACAAAAGTCAGGGAAATTTTCTATGACTGTTTTGAAGGTACGCTTCTCCATTCATCTGTATTTTGGCGCTATTTAGCCGGATAATTGTGGTAATCGTTAGAAGTTTCATGTTAAGGAATAATTTAAACTTTTCCTTACCGCCGTAAAAAAAAAAAAATGCCGTCGTAAATATCCTAATGTTGTATCTAAATTTTTCGTTACTTCATTAAAAAAAAAAAAAAAAAAAAAAAAAAAAAAAAAAAACATTTTTAAATCTCAAAAATTCCCCGATTTTCCTCTAAAATCCACGATACCTCACGAAAAACTCAGATATTCCTCCAGAAGAGAAATATTTTATGTGACATATATATATTTTTTTTACAGGGATGTGTGTTTTCCTTCTTTTTTGTTTTTTTATGTAAAATTTTCCTTCTCTTTGTTCCTGTTTTGAGGATCCGCATTTTTCTGATCTGAACCAGTTTTTCCTGCAAAAAGTATTTTTCCTCATGTCGAAACAAAAGATTTTCTCTCTTAGCTCCCTTTCCTCACAGATTACTTCACTAACTCCTGTTGGCATGGGTGTTTGTAAATGTATGTTGGCTTGTCTAATGACGAATGTTTCGGCGCATTATAGCCCTCGTGTTGCTGACGGCGCCAGATAATCTGAATACAACCAACCAACTTCACTAACTCCTAATATTTTAAATGTAATTATTATATAGAATGAGAAATTTCATTGTATCTTTAAAATCATTGAATCATCCTTCCTGCATACTTTTTTTTTGTTGAATTTTTGTGTATTCCATTTGCGAACTTTTTTTAGTGCATTTTTGCATTTCCTCCTTTTTGCTCTGATCACTCTCATCCCTGTTTTTAGAAATAAGACAATTTTTTGCCGGTGTTGAAACACGCTTTGAAAAGAATGTCTACGTCAAATTTAAAAAAAAATATCCCTAAATTTTGTAGAATTTTCCCTGAAATATTCCTGAAATTTTGGAATTATTCCCTAAAATTCCTAGCTAATTTTTTTAGAAAACTCTCTGCGCCCCTTGCAAATTTCAGCTTGATTCGATAATCAATAATGGCAAGTATATTTTGTAAAAGGTATAAAATTTAATTATTTTAAGCGTCTACTAAGAAGTATGTTGTTATTAATAGGTTTACAGGATTTTAAAAGCTGAAATGCAAAAATGTAAATTCAAATTCAATTGATGAAGGGGAGTCTAAAAATACGTAGAATCTTGCATAATAAATTGATTAGATTAAATTGTAAACCGTGTCGTCAGCAGCTGCTCACAGAATTTTTTTTAAATAGTTATAAATTCTTAGTGTAGCTACAAGTATACAATTGCGTTAATGAATTTTTATTCACTCACTGAAGAAAAGGGAATAATTAGAATTATTATTATAGATTTAGTGTTTACTAAATTAGTGATTGTTTATATTTAGAATTACTTGATAGAACTCGTTGTTGGTCAAGTTTCAGTTGATGACGGCAAGTGTAAATTAGCCCTAAAGAAAGAGAATAAAAGAAGAAGAAAAAAAAAAGCACACACAAACAAGCAATATCGAAATTAATATAAAGCATTTAATAAAAAAGAATAAGAAAAATGTAAGGGGAAATAATATAGTATAAGTTTTTACTGTTTACATTTAAAAATTTAAAAGAAAAATTGTGGCGCAGCTATTTATTGGAATAAATTCTTGATATTAATAAAAGAAAAATCTGATAAAATGTTCCATTAAGTTCTGCTATTTTGCTTATGTTGATGCTTTATGTTATGTTTGCTTTATGTATCAGTAAAAATTGTATGTTTTTTAAGTTTCTAATAGCTATTTACGATAGAAAATACTGTATATTCGGTGTATGGACACAAGATCGGGTGATATATTGCTTCAAATCGTTTGCATTTTTGAGTTATAGATATAACAATAATGACATTTGAACGGAAAGCCAACTTATTTTAATATCAAAATATTTATTTGTAGTTCAAAATCCTACCGTCAACTTTTGGAGAAAACTATAAAATTTATAAGCAATGAATTTTGTTTCGAATTTAAGACTTATTTTTCGTTGAATTAGTATTAAAACGAGCTACATTGTGTTATGTGTGGCGAATATTTTGAAGAAATGAGCAACGTTTTGGAGGTTCCTGATGTGCTTGCGAAAATGTTTGTTCTATGCGAATCGAAAGATTGATGGTAGTTTCCATTGTCTTTCCAACTACTTACATTTTCTATGGGTTTTTCTTCTTGTGAACTTTTACAAATCAATTTCAGTTGTCTATGAATTGAGGTTTTTATTTATTGTATTAAATGAAATAATAAAACTGACATCTGATAATTTCTTAATGATGTGAAGAAAAGAAAAAAAAATGACGTGTGTTTTTTTTTTTTTTTTTTTTGTAAAATGTTATAATTTTAATTAATTTTAATATTTCTGAACTTGACATTCAACAGAGGTGAGTTCAGGAGAAATTTATAGCATTTTACTGTCCCTTCACAAATTTTCAATTTCTATAAAGTACTCATCACAATTTTTTGTAAAAAATATTTCCCCCTCGCAATAATCTATTCTAAAAAAAAAAGCCCTTTCAAGATTTTTCAAAAACTATTAAGAGAATTGTTTTGTACAACTTTTTAATTTTGTATTGAACTCAATGTATACACAAGGTTCCCACTATCAATAAAAGTTCAGAGTGGCCACAGAACCGGGAAAACCTGGAAATCAGAGAAATGTCAAGGAGCTTTCTGATTCTGGAAAAAATCAGGGAAATGTCAGAGAACTTTTTTAAATTTCATGAAAATCAGTGAAATTTTGTATTGTTTAAGGCACATTCCACACTCATCCATATTTTGACGCTATTTACTTGGAGATTTGTAGTGGTGAGCCATTAGAAATTTAATGTTACGGAATAATTTAAACTTTTCATTACCAGAAAAACTATTTTTTTTAAAAATTGCATATTATCTCTTTAGCATACATGTTCTATTTGATCAGGGTATCTAGACATCTGGAAAACCTAAGAAAATTGGGGGAAATTTGAAAAAAAGTTTGCCCTAAAATCAGGGAATTTTTTAGAAGTCTGTCAGGGAATTATCAAAGAACTTTTTTTCCTGGGGAATTTTGTGGCCACTCTGAAGGTGCTTAATATTCTTGAACTTATTTTCAAGGCCTTGAAAGTACTTGGAAAATGCTTAGAGGTGCTTAAAAGTCCTTGAAAATGAAAGTCCTTAATTTTTGCGGATGTTCCCAATTGCAAAATTTATAAAAAATATAACTCAAGACTTGCTATCCCCGCGTTACCGCCATTTATCCGCCCCGTATCGGAATTCTCTGACATATTTGTAATACGCATGCGCCAACCTGTAACTTTTTTGGTAGAATATACTTAATTAAAAATTTATATAGACATGATGCCTGAAAACAAATTTTCAAAGGTCCTTAAAAACTTCAAGTAGGCCCTTAAAAGTCATTGATTCTCATTCTATGATTTGAGTGAGAACCCTGTTACATGCTTATATAAGTTACCTCACTTGGTTCATTTCACTTGTTTTCCCATGTAAAACAAAAATGTAAGCATTTTACAAAATATTAGAAAAACTTAATTTTTTTTATTTTTTTTTAATTCACCAATCGAGGCTCTGTAAAAACTACTCTTATTCAAATTCCTGATTGTTACTTTCAACTTTAGCTTTTTGTGCCAAAATAATTCTGTCTCGTCCTAAACAAACAAACGTTACAGACCTTCTCTGGCTGTTTTAAAATTGTTGAGAACTCTTTCTCCGCACTTGATTTATTGTAAGACTATGCACATCATCACTCCCTTCTTCTCCATCATTACTTTTCCCCCTAGCTTATGAATAGTTGATGCTGTTGACGCAAGTCGTGATATTTGCAATGAAAAAAAAACGGCATCTTCTTCGTATAGCGCAGTGGAAGTTTTTTTTTTTTTATGTCAGGAAAATGACTTTGCTAGAGCGATGGGGGAGAGAAAATATAGAGTCAGCGTCAAAAGTGAACGTACACCTTTTACTTCAAAAACTTGGTATTAAAATGTACGCTTGGTAAACAGGGAAACGGATTATTTCAATGTTACTCGATTATACATCTCCAAAGGTGAATATTACTTAAAAAATTTGACTTAAATGTGACAAACATATTTTTTAATAATATAACTCATAAAAACAAAGATTTTAATAAAACAAAGATGAGAGTTTTCCTCTTTTTTTTCCTTTTTTCCCCCCTTTTTTCCTTTTTTTTTCCTTTTTTTTTTTTTTTTTCCTTTTTTTTTAATGTAAGATTTTCCTTCTCTTTGTCCCTGTTTCGAGGATCCGCATTTTTCTGATCTGGTAGAGCTTTTCTTGCAGAAAGTACGCCGACCAAACGGTATAGTGATTAGCGCGCTAGCTTCTAGACCGCGAGGTTGCGGGTTCCGAGTCCCGTGTTAGGCATGGGTGTTTGTAAATGTATGTTGGCTTGTCTAATGACGAATGTTTCGGTGCACTATAGCCCTCGTGTTGCTGACGGCGCCAGGTAATCTGAAAACAACCAACCAACCTGCAGAAAGTACAGTACACTTTTCGTCATGTCTGAACAAAAGATTTTGCCTCTTAGTTCCCCTTTCCTCACAGGTTACTTCACAAACTGCTAATATTTGAAATGTAATTATTATATAGTATGAGAAATTTCATCGTATCTTTAAAATTATTGAATTTTTGTGTATTCCTTACGTGAGTTTTTTTTAACGAATTTTGATTTTGAATTTCCTCCTTTTTGCTTGCTGATCACTCTCATCCCTGATAAAAACCCTTTATATGCATTGCCAATTTTTATATTCATTTAAACAGCGCATGCTTGGTGTTTGCATCTAATTTTAAATATCAAAAACATTTCTATCAGCAAAAAGTGCGGAAAACTACGTTACAAGATTTATTTATTTAAAAATGAACGTGAATTTGTGCTCTCACATCCAAGTATCTTTTATTTATTCTAAATTAAAACAATTTTACTATTTATTAATTACTACAATTTGGGCAACAAAAAAGAGTTTCTTCAGCTTCTAGACCGCGAGGTTGCGGGTTCCAGTCCCGTGTTAGGCATGGGTGTTTGTAAATGTATGTTGGCTTGTCTAATGACGAATGTTTCGGCGCATTATAGCCCTCGCGTTGCTGACGGCGCCATATAATCTGAAAACAATCAACCAACATTTTCATTATGGCTACAGAACCTGGGAAATTAGGGAAATATCAGAGTTTTCTGATTCTGGAAAAAATCAGGGAATTTTTTTAAATTTCGTAAAAATCAGGGAATTCGCCACTCGAGTGGTTCTATATAATAAGACCCCTAGGTTTGTTTGTTTTGGTTTTTTTGGTTTTTTCCCCCTTGTTTTTTTTAGTAAGGATAGGTATTTTTTGTTTGTGGAATATTCTTAAATCTTCATGTTTAATTTGTTTTGTATTTTTATTTGTTAAGAAATTAGCTTGGCAATAGAAATAAAACATTTAAAAATGTCAGACTAGACCATTGTTTTCCTTGTTATGTGAGTATTTAATGTGAAAGCCGACCAAACGGTATAGTGGTTAGTGTGCTAGCTTCTAGACCGCGAGGTTGCGGGTTCGAGTCCCGTGTTAGGCATGGGTGTTTGTAAATGTATGTTGGCTTGTCTAATGACGAATGTTTCGGCGTATTATAGCCCTCGTGTTGCTGACGGCGCCAGATAATCTGAAAACAACCAACCAACTATTTAATGTGAAATAAACTTGCGACTATATTGAGCAATCGACTATATTAAGTGTCTTTGAACATTCGGTTCAAAAACTGAAGAAAGAAGATTCGTTATTAAATGTTTCCAAAAATAAGATGTCCCATTTATATAGGCTCCAATCAGGACTCTGCAATCTTAAAAGTGTTTTTCTGCGTTTAGGTTTTTGTTTCTTTTTGGCGAGGGGGGGGGGGGGGCTTTAAATCGTAAGCTTTTGATAAATTATTTATTGTTTTTATCATAAGAGGGATCATTTGTTTTTCCACGTTCTGTTGACCTAATGATATATTTCCCAGAACACATGATCGGTCCCAATCTCTGAACTCTAATTACAACTTCTGGATAGTACATGCTTGGTTAATTGACTTTAAGACGAAGAAAACTTAACAACCACCATAGAGATCTATGTTAACAACTTTCCCGTCCCAAACTAGTTAGAGTGTGTTGGTAACCATTGGCAACCTGTTACGTAGTATATATAGATGGAGGACAGTGTTCAATTGGCTTTATCTGTTTGCCGAGAAGAATCCTCTTGTAAGCTATCCTGAAGTTGTAGTTATAGATCAGGGGTCCCAATACTGCTTTAGGCAGAGGTGAAAATCTTCCGCGTTTTTATGCGGATTTCCACTTTTTTTCCCTAAGAAGTTCAACTTTTTCTACAATTTTATTATTTTTAGTAGACTTTATATCAGACTAAACTAGTCTATAATCCTTCTCAAAAAATTTTTTATGGCTGCACCACTTTTCTGTACACACATTAATACACAAATGTAATCTTATTCGGGTATTTTTGTAGTTCAAAATTACTCGACGTACATTTTCCTTTTTTTTTCTTTCTCTTTTTTTTTTTTTTCTCTCTTTTTTTCTTTCTCTTTTTTTTTTTTAACATTTTGAATATTTTTACCCCTGTTTAGAACGTTTACAATTTTGTGTTGTGTACATAACAACAATGATAGTGGTATTGCTGGAGATGCCACTTGCTGAAGAAAACTACAATATTTTTTTCTTTCCTATATTGAGACATAGTGTTTTTATTTAATTATTATTAAAATCACTTCCATTGCTGTTACTATATTGTACTGCTTTTGAAGCAATATATTAGCCGATCATTAGAGAATATTACAGAGGGGCCACAGAACTGGGAAAACCTGGAAATCAGGAAAATGTCAGGGAACTTTGTAAAATTTCATGAAAATCAGGGACATTTTGTGTCGCTTAAGGTACGTTCATCCATTTTTTGCTATTTGCCCGGAGATTTGTGATGGTAAGCCATTAGAAGTTTAATGTTACGGAATAATTTAAACTTTTCATTACCAGCAAAACTATTTTTTTTTTAAATTTGCATATTATCTCTTTAGCATACATGTTCTATTTGATCAGGGTGTCTAGACATCTGGAAAACCTAAGAAGATTGGGAAAATTTGAAAAAAGTTTGCCCTAAAATCAGGGAATTTTTTAGAAATCTGTCAGGGAAATCAGGGAACTTTTTTTCCTGAATTTTGTGGCCACCCTGATGTTAGTATCTACATGCCTGGAATAGACTAAACGACGGCTCTTAATAGGAAGTCCTACTAAGAACCATTCCCTATACTCGCTGTGTTAAAATCTTCTAGCTCTGTGCAGTTAGAAACTACCTTCTATTGGTGATTCTATTTGGTGAGCAGGTACGAAAAAGATTACTTAATGAAATGACATAAATTGTTTTTATTTAATGTCTTATATATTATGAATGGAAATTGAAATTGCAAAAGACAAAACTAGGCGGGGTCACTCTGCACATGCATTGATGTATACAGATTTCAAGTATGATATAAAATGTATTAGACGCTATTTTCGAGTTTTATAATTGATGTCATTTCCTTAAGTGATCTTTTTCGTACCTAACTCACCAAATTTCAAGGGTTTTATAGCCGACCAAACGGTATAGTGGTTAGCGTGCTAGCTTCTAGACCGCGAGGTTGCGGGTTCCGAGTCCCGTGTTAGGCATGGGTGTTTGTAAATGTATGTTGGCTTGTCAAATGACGAATGTTTCGGCGCATTATAGCCCTCGTGTTGCTGACGGCGACAGATAATCTGAATACAACCAATCAAGGGTTTTATACTAAGTAGTTTTTAATCGCATTGGGCTAGAAGATTGTAACATATCGAGTATAGTGAATAATCCTTACTAAAATTTGTCCTTTAACTATCTTCATTCACTAAAATGTTATTCCGAACTATTTACTAACACTGCTCCGTCTCCCCAACCCCCAACATCGCCATCAATGCGTCTTAATGGGATAGCTTGTCGTACCACTCCCTTGCGCATATTAACATATCTCGTTAATCAGCGATACGTAATCATGGACGGCCAGTACCTTTCCAGTGAATTCCTACGAACAATGATTTAATTCCATGATTCTGCCATCCCCTATAGGTTCGATTGCCTAAGCACTACTCCTCGTCCAGAGATGGCTCCCCTGTGGCTCGCTTGGCTCACTATTGCCCTGGTCGCTAGCGCTACTGCTGAAGGTAAGTACGAATGTTTTAGATTATTTATTGCTCATTTGCTGAATGCTGCTTAAGGATGTTTCTCACTGGCTTGTCGATGCGCATTCACTGCCTTCCTTGTGGAGTTGCTTTATCACTTGAATTGCTTGGAGATGCCGGTGAAGAAGTATCAAGAATTATGTCTTTGGTTGAAAAAGGGTTTAATGGCACTGACTTCAAGACATGTATGCCGATTTCAGTGATCGGTATTTTTCCCCAATTAACTATGTAACCGACTAAAGCTACACTTTTCAGTTATCAGTATTTGACGAAATGAAACCCCACTAAATGAAAGTTTCACCAGTAGTTACAATGTTACATTTTAAATGTTAAGGCCCCTTGGATGTTGTGAAGTATGATTCCTAGTATACTGATACCTTAATGTTAAATTTAACGATAGATAACAAATTATAAAATAAAAATTAACAGTTATCTACTTTTTGTCTTTTTCAATAAGTGGCCTTTTTATATTTCACACAAATTCATTAGTTATTTAACTTTTCAGTAATAATAAATACTTTTAAAGCCTTTCTTTTTTTTTTTTTAATGTTATTTGCTTCAGTTGTCGTAAACTGGATCATGTTAATATTTTATGTTATCTTTCAAAAAGTCATAAATTTTAAAATAAATATTTTGATAGATATTAAGTTGATAAAAAAAAAAATCCAGTCGGTCAATAAGCTCAATAAATAACTCAATGTAAACTTATTTGCTATCAATAAGAGCCCTGAGTACACTTTTTTTTCCCCTTCCCCCCATTTTATGCTTAAAGTCGACTACAATCTTCCTCGAATGTAATGCAAAGCATTAACATAGTTGGTATAAGAAACAAGCAATGCCTACGACAACTCACCGTTACACCGCTTCTTGCACGCATGAGAAATATTTTAGATAATTCTTTTGATTAAGTAATATTTATTGAATTTTACTATAATGAATTATTTGTCATTTATTAGATTTTGCTGTCGTTTTATATCTTGAAACTTTGATAACACTTACATGATATTTGGATTTCGAATTCTCACCTAGTCTTATAATTTGACCCATCAATGTTTTGAAGCAAACAATAGGTATTCATACTTAAAATCTGTGATGTATTATATGTTATCGACCCTTCATAAAATGAAGGCGTTTATGTAATATAGAATCTGGCTTGCACAAAGCTTTTTTACTTAAGTTGGTTTATTTCTTTACTGATAAAAAAAACCACTGATATCTTACTACAACTTCTGGATATCTTACAAGCTGTTTCTGTTCTGCAATAAGATGAAACCAATTGAATACTGTCCCCCATAATATCATATAATCGGTTGCCCTTGGTTACAAACAGATTCAAACTAGTTTGGAAAAAGTTGCTTGTATAGATTTGTATGGTGATTGTTAAGCCTTCTTTGGCTTTAAATCAATGACCAATCATGCAATGTCCAGAAGTTGTATCTATCCAAAGTGATAGAAACGCAACACCCTTTCTTTAATGTTTCAACATGTTGCCAGAAACAGAAATAAACGGATAAAACTAAACGATTAAATACTATACACAATCGATATGCAATATTACTGGAAATTTTAAAATACGCTGGTCTTTTTTTAATAAAAAAATTGATGGCAGGTCTCTAAGAATTTGTGATTTTAGAAAAAGAAAACAAAATGTTTTTTTTTCGCCAACAGTATTTTTCTATGTATAATTTATTTTGGTGAAACCTTCACAATATAATTTAGATTTCAATTAAATAAGGTGTATATTACTTAATCCAGTGCATGCGTTTCAAAATTAAAATGTTATGATAAAATCATGGGAATATAGAAGATAAGAAAGCTCATATATAAGGTAGATGTGTCGATCATATGAAATAGGTTAAAAATGCTTAATTGTGGTAGGCTGCTTAATAAAAATATTAGCAGATTAAAACGAACACTGTTTGACAGTAGGTTTATTTTCATTTAATTTAATATGGTAGCCATTTTTGTATTAAAAAATTTCAGACAAATTAATCTGGATTTTCCCATACCTAGAATGCAATTGTTTTATTCATTAATAGCTGTTTTATTGCACTTTTTCCGTATTATACAGTTACCTTTTGATGGCTGTTTTCTCTTGTTGCTATAACTACCTGCTTTAACTACGCGATGCTTTCAGTTTATTGTTAAGCTTATACTCGGGTATATAAGCATTCAAAATTCCTAATCTTTTAAGTGTTATTTAAAAAAAAAAATAATAATATTTAGTTGATCCCTTCTTTTTTATGTATAATAAGCTTCTTAGTTGGACATTTTTATTTCTTAAACCAAACCAAGAAAATATAAAGCAAAATAAAATCATTTTTCAGTCCTTTATTTTTTTCCTTTACTAACTATTCTTTGGGTTTAATTTTCTGTAGGTGTTGCGCGCAGTATTACCTACGCTGTTAAAAAAAAATTGTCCCACCTTACATCAGTAATTGATTCCCATTTAGCTACAACCATCATTTGATGCTTAGTTTCGCGATTTAATTGTGCTTACGGTCCGAGGTAGCACCATTAAATCTTGAAACTAAGCACCAAATGTTGGTTGTAGCTAATTGGGAACCAATTTTTGGTGCAAGGTGGATCCAAATTTTTAACAGTGTATTTGGTTGGTCTTACTCAGAATAGCCACAGAACCGGGAAATTAGGGAAATCTCAGGAAACTTTCTAAAATGTTATGAAAATCAGGGAAATTTTGTATTGTTTAAGGCACGTTCATCCATATTTTGGCGCTATTTACATGGAGATTTGTAGTGGTAAGCCATTAGAAGTTTAATGTTGCGGAATATTTTAAACTTTTCATTACCAGCAAAACTATTTTTTTTTTTTAAATTGCATATTATCTCTTTAGTATACATGTTCTATTTGATAAAGGTGTGTAGACATCTGGAAAACCTAAGAAAATTGGGGAAAGTTGAAAAAAGTTTGCCGTAAAATCATTGAATTTTTTAGAAATCTGTCAGGAAATTATCAGGGAACTTTTTTTCCTGAATTTTGTGGCCACCCTGTTACACCATATAACTCTATTCTACCGTCCAACCAGGTTAGGCAACAGTAGAACCAGCATTTCGATATGTAGTATTTTTAATTTAATCTGCCGTCCAGCCAGGTTAGGTATCGTTCAAAGCAAGTCCTACCAGCATTTCAATATGTAGTATTTTTCATTTAATCTACAATCCAACCAGCTTAGGTATCACTGATAGGTAAAACCAGCATGTAGTATTTTGAATTTAAGCTACTGTCCAACTAGGTCAAGTAGGATAAGGTAGTAGGTAAAGGTAGAATCAGCATTTCCAAATGTAGTATTTTTATTACGGGTACTTACCCGCTGTAACCATGTCACTTGGCGATAATTTTTACGTTGGAAAATGAATTATCAAGATGGAGCTATCCTTTTATTATCCTCATTGGATAAAATCTATGTGACTACAAAAAAAAAAAAAAAAAAACACCGAAATACCTCATTCTGGTTTCTATGTGTGTTTTTGGGTTCTCTTTCAAAGGCTCCAAAGAGAGCATAGCTGGCATCTAACTTGAAAGTACCTATATTTCATTAAGTTCGTATATCTATACAACAATTACTACGCCCTAAATTCATTTGCTGAAAAATACCGTTGTTGAGTTGTCGCCGATTTCAAAGGATCCTAAAAGTAGCAAAAAATGTGGTATATTTATTTGGTCAACTGTATTTTTGTAGTGACCTATCTAACTTGAAGTTAACTCATTATTAATAATAATAAACATTAGTAATAATCAAACGTCTTCCGAAGTTCCTCTTGTCATATGAAAAGACTTTCACAAGTAAAAATATATCAGTACTTAAGATGCACGTTTTTCCATCCCGTTAAGGTGAATCGACCGTATATTCTACCATTGAATGTATTGTTCGAGGATTGTTTGTCAGCTGAACAGATTTCGTGCGAAAGCAATGCAATTGTTTAGAGTTTATTTAGATTTCCACGAGAAAGAGCATTTGTTAGGAGGATTAATGCCTTATTTTAGAAGGACGTAAAGAAATAAGAAAGAAAATAATTCAAAACTAATAATGTAACCGATAAAAAAAAGTTTTTAATATAAATCCTTTAGATGCATTGCCAATTTTTATATTCATTAACAAAGCGCCGCTTCTGTTGCCAGCTTGTGATTGGTGTTGGCACCTAATTTTAAATATTAAAAAAATCTTTATCAGCAAAATATGCGGTGATTTCAAAATTTAGTCATTAAAAATGAATGTATGTTTATGTACTCACATCCAAGTTTCTTTTATTTATTCTGATTAAAACAATTTTAATATTTACATATTAAAACAATTTTGGCGACAGGGAAGAGTTTCTTCAATGATCGGTTAAATGCTATTTCAGTGCGATTAGATAACGGCAAGTTGGTTTATTAGTATTTTTTCTGTAAAAGCCATGATCTTTTAGTGACAGTGACACCTGCCAAAATTTCATTGAATGCATCGACATCGAGTCTATCTGCTAAGCTTCAGGCAGATTGGATTACGGCAAGAGGGGTTAATTTGGCCTCTGCAGATTTTCCCGCT
The DNA here is from genome assembly GCA_963978545.1 of Linyphia triangularis. Taxonomy (NCBI): domain Eukaryota; kingdom Metazoa; phylum Arthropoda; class Arachnida; order Araneae; family Linyphiidae; genus Linyphia; species Linyphia triangularis. Next base: position 86,850,341 of record OZ021726.1, read on the forward strand.
ATCGAAATATTCAGCCACACACAAAATCGTAGTTAATATAAAGAAGGATTTAAAAAATACAGAGAAATTGGATTTCTCTATTTATATTTATCATCGTACCATAATTTTCCTAAATAAATTTAATACAACTATTCTAAACTGTAAATGATAATCCTTACGACATAAAAAGTGATCCAGATACTTTTTTTAGCAAAGAACAAAATTTATTGAGCAAACTATAATATTTAGACGGTCACCGAGGAAAATTAAAGGAAGTTCTTAAAGTACGTTGGAAACTACACCGTTCCCATTTATCCGCCACTGTTTTACAAAATCAGTTATATAAAAGAAATGCAAAACTATTTCGTCAAAAGTAATAGCCCTTCCTTAAAATTCTAAACTTTTTTTGCCTGACAGTTTGAAGAAACTTTCATAAAGTGTAACACGATAGTTGTCCCCCCTTTCCCTTCCTTTTTGTGTGTTTTCAATCCTAACTTAAATTGCAAGAAGCGAGCGAAAATTGCTGGGTAAAGACGACTTAAAATGGAGGGGTCGTATTCACCCTAAAATTCCTAATATACCGTAGATTTTTGTTTCCTTAAAGTTCCTAAAATTGTATTTAAATTTTTTGATAATTCCTTTAAAAATATATTAACCTTGAAAATACTCCGATTTTCTTCCAGCCGACCAGACGGTATAGTGGTTAGCGTACTAGCCTCTAGACCACGAGGTTGCGGGTTCGAGTCCCGTGGTTAGGCATGGGTGTTTGTAAATGTATGTTGGCTTGTCTAATGACGAATGTTTCGGCGCATTATAGCCCTCGTGTTGCTGACGGCGCCAGATAATCTGAAAACAACCAACCAACCGATTTTCTTCCAAAACTCTGAAAACTCCCCCGATATTCCTCCAGATAAGAAAAGTGGATATAATTAAATTCGCATGTTTGGGGTCAAAATAGTGTAATTGTTTAACTGTATAACTGTCATTTTGCTAAAAAATTGCTTGACGTTTAATTTTTTCAAGATTGGGCAGTTTGTAACTGGTATTGAAACAAGCTTTAGAAAGAATATGTCTGGATTAGGAGCCTATGTCAGCTTTTAAATGAAATATCACTAAACGTTTTTGTATTATTCCTAACGCTTTTGGGAATCATACCTAAAATAATCCTGATTTTTTTTTTTTTTTTTTTTTTTTGAAATTATCTCTAAAATTCCTTCCTAAATTCTTAGAAAACTCACTGCACTCCTTGAAAATGGGATGAAAAATAAATTTAATGCAATTAAAAAAACGTTTTTGTTAACAATTTTTTTATTAAAAACGTTTTTGTTATTAATGAAAAAAAATATATATATAAATTAATTATAGTTCTAAGTATATTTGAAATTTGACACCCAATTTATGTTATTTCTAGGTTAATTAAACTTTAGTTTTTATAGAGTGAAAAACGAACATTTAACTAAATCGGAAATAAGAGATTGCCAGAAATATTGAGCGCCCTTTCGACACTAGGGGACGCTCCTTCTCGTATCGATATTACTGTTGACATTTTTGACAGCTTTACGATATCGGATTTGTCTGTTAAAAAAACTATTACTCTTTCTCTGGATTATTTTTGTTCGTAGCGGGATCTTTACTGTTTTCAATGATTGGATATCTTCGGGGTGTGGTCATATGTTTTTCCCTAAAAGAATATTTAATTTGTGTCCAGGGATGATGTGTTAAACATTGTTCCATCCACTAATAAATCGGTAAATGACTTCTGGGTTAATTTGAATTATTGGGTTAGCTACATGGAAAAAAGAGATATTGACCAATATAGTGAACAATTAAAACATAGGGAAAATCTGAAGTGGATTAATGGACCAAGATCCTGGTGTTCTTTCTCTTCGCAAAGTTCAACTTGTTAAATCCGTTAACCATTGTAATAGGTTATTGAGAATTGTACGGGAAAAAAATTGGATTCGAATTAGGTATTAAAATCTTGTAATCATTTTTTTGAAAACTTTTTCGGGCGACGTATGGTTGGACTGATTAAAATACCTTACCAGCCGTTGCAGCCTGCAATTGAGTTCCCACAACTTGCAGAAACTCAATCTCATTGATATTCAGCTTCGTTTCATTGATTGGTCAATTCATTTGAGACAAAAGAAACTGGCATTTATCTGTGTTGGTCCATTTATTTCTGGTTACCATACCGACTGAACTTTTTTTGTAGAATTCAAGTTGTTCTTTTACTGTTCCCTACCATGTAAAATAGCACTTCAATTAAGCATCCGCTTTATACTTGCGTACGTTTAATTGAAACTTATATATATTGATCTCACCCAATAATTGTCTTCTGATACTATTACATTGAAGATTTTCATGCTACCTTTTACAGTGGCTGAACTAAGCAAACGAAGGATCTTAAGAAAATTAGGAGTTCTATTTTCATAGAGTGCTAGAGGTTTTTTTTGAGGTACTCAACACTGTTAAAAATTTTGTTCCACCTTGCACCAAAAATTGGTTCCCATTTAGCTGCCACCAACATTTGGTGCTTAGTTTCACGATTTAATGGTGCAACCTCGGACCGTAAGCACCATTAAATCGCGAAACTAAGCACCAAATGTTGGTGGCAGGAAAATGGGAACCAAATTTTGGTGCATGGTGGACAATTTTTTTTTTAACAGTGAAGTGAAACAAGTTCTGGTGGTATATTTCACCTACCTTTAGGAACAAACTTCCGTTTCTTTAACAAATGCTTCAGCCTATCCCTGCTCCATAGCCTTAATGCTTCCTTTTTTTGGCGACATCAAGTGCAAAGTAGCCACAGAACCTGGAAAATCAGGGAAATGTCGTGGAGGTTATTTTAAATTTCACGAAAATCAGGGAAATTTTCTTTGTTCTGAAGACACGTTTCGCCGTTCATCCCTATTTTGGCGCCGTTTTCTCGGAAAGTTGTGATGGTAACGTTTAGAAGTGTAATGTTACGAAATATTTTAAACTTTTCATTACTGCCAAAATTATTTTGAAAAAACTGGCATATTATCCCTTTAGCATGATGCATGTTCTGTTTGATCAGGATGTCTGCTATCTGGAAGAGTTGGGGAAATTTGCAGGGGGAAAAAAGTTTGCCGTAAAATCAGGGAATTTTTTCGAAATCTATCATGGAACTTTTTCCCCTGAATTTTGTGGCCATCCTGAAGTGACCAGGCATTGCTTTAAAAAGATCATTAACGTAATTTGAAAGAAATATGACTGGGTGTCCCCCCCCCCCCTCTCTCTCTCTCCTTTATTAAGCTTTGAAAAAATTATAAGCTAGCTTATGTATATTTTTTTAATTAATAATAAAAGAGCCATTAGTTATTTTTCTGTCAAATTTTATTAAATATGTCTTATTACTGTTGTTGTACTTGGTCATTTTTAAAGCAATATTTAGTCAGGCATCGTGCCTTGAATGGAATAGAAGAGTTCTTTGAAGAAACTGGCTGGTGTCTTCCATGGAGGTAGAAATAAGACAGGAGAGGGCAGCGGTTAAAAATCTGAAGCATTTAAATGTAACCTACCGCCATCTTGTTTCAATCAAAAGATTCGACTTGCGGTATCTCTCTACAGTGTAGAACATTGAATTAATTTATATTTTTTAGGCTAAATATGATTGTTTAGAGAAATGGAGTCTATAACTGCACAAATAGATATTTCAAGAAAATATCTTAAATAACTTTTCATGGATAAATACTATTTTTATGCTGATTTCTTATGTGTTGGAATTCAGTTTCGGCATTCGATAGATCATTAGGCTTGAGCATTTTTATTTTTGAAATGTAGCAGTATATATGTTAATGATTGAGTATCTAATGAAATATAAAAAAAATGATTGGGATAGACATTTTCAATTTTTATATGTATATATATTCAATTTACATATATATATTTTCTATTTATATAAATGATGATTTTCAAACTTCTTTTGAATTTCCTTTTTGCTGTTCTTTGGAAATGATAAACAGTATGTAGAATATCAGATTATAATCTCTTTAAAGTACTTCATGGAGATCTTTCACACAGATTTGTGCCATTATTTAACACCAAAATTGAATTGTTAATGTATTTAAAAAAATGCTAAACTTTTAGGTATTATAAAGCAGTGTATTTCTTTTAAGTGTTCCAAAAAATATAATACAATCCCACTTTCTATTTCAATTCACTCCGTAAGTTTATGGGATATAAATATATATGTTTTTAAAATATTAGGGGCCTTTGCTCCCTGTTCGTTTACTCTCGCCAACCCCAGAAATAGCTTCGCAATCAAGTCACCTGGTCAGTAATGTTTGCCAAACTCCAAGTTCACTACTCCAGTGAATTTTTATAAAAAATTTGAAACTGAAAACCATCTGTCAGTGAAAGCTTTGTGACATGATCCTGGAAATCAATAAATTGTTCTTTGAATTACTCTCCTTAAAATATCAAGCACGTGGTCAAAATTACATCGAATCTATTTGAAAGCGAACTCTCAAATCTAAGGTTGCTAGATTTTCATATAATTAAAAACATACTATTAAATTAGAGCATTCTCGGAGGACGACGGCCCATGCAAAAAATTCTCTGACTTTGATATACAATAATTTAGAAAAATAGCTTATTAAATAAAATATCTTGTAAAATTTTGGAATAATAATAATAAAAAAAAAAAAAATCTTTAATATACAACATTTTTTAAAACTGGTACTTAAAAAATGTATGTGAAAATGAGAAATATGCATGGTAAGTCAATAACAACTCTAGAAGAATTTTGACCCATCAAAGCACCCCTTTAAACACATATTGGAACTTTGTGAATATTCACAAGTCTCCTAGAGTTGCCCGTGGCGTAGTCTTCACACTCTAATAACCATATTACCTTAGAATTAAAAAATATTACAGTTTGAAACACTTCATTTTGTCTTTTAAATATGGCGAAATTAGAAAACACCATTTTGCTACATTAAATTAACACATTTCCTGGTGAGGACTGCCCATGTATAAAAAAATTGTTTCACTTTGTTAGAAACTAAAGTTTGCAACTCTAAATTTTTCTTATCAGCAGACTTCTCAAACTTTTCTTTTCTAATGTGCAAAATTTCACACTTTTAAATCCAATACTTTTTCCACAGAGATAAATGCACTCGGTGGAAAAATTCTGAAACCGTTGCGACACTTTTTAATTCTTACTTATTTTTAGTATAGAAAGAAATTCTGATTGTAATATGATAGGTGACAAAGTATTTAATACAACAACAAAGAAATCAATATGGAATTTAAATAAATTACATCTTGTAACACGTTTGTATTAGTTGCCTTTGTAATTATTTTTATTAAAACAAAATTCTTTATTATGTAGTAATTTTCATAAGTTTAGCAATCTTTAACTTCCTTAAATAATTTTGCTAATAAATGTGCAATCAAAAATAAAGCTTATAATAAATGTAAATAAGAGAACATGTAATTTTTAAACATTTTGATCACACGAAATTCATATTTTTTTGGAAACAAGTAACCAAGATTCTGTCAAAGATGGTATTTTAAAGAATAAGTTTACAAAATTATGATGAATGCAACAAAATGAATATTTTTGAAATTACAAATTCAGCCTAAAATGTTATATTGAGTATATTTGTATGAATGTCTCTATTTTAATTTGTATCACCAGAAAAGTTTACTTTTGGACTATAAAATTCATATTTGTAAAAAAAATTTTATATTTAAAACTCCTTGATGTTTTGTCTAAATGCATTAATAATTAGCCATGAATAATAATGAATAAAAAATCGTTAATGTTCCGAAAATTTCCCCAAGACATCTATTTCATCAGTAGGTTACATGCAATTTTGCTTGCATAAATGTATAACACTAATTGCTTAAAAGGGGAAAGGATGATTGCGAAAACCCTTCCGCTCAGCCTAAGTCCGACGTTCGAAGTGCGGCTTTTGGTTGAACCGACATGGCCGACGCCTCGCTTCAGTCTCTACTGTGGGGTGAGATAGGGCATGCCTCCTCCTTCTATTTCTACCTCCATGGTGTCTTCTGCTTTTTTTTAACTATAAATACAGCAGTCAACAAATATACTTTTTAATATACAGTGTGGTCGCGATTTTAAACTAACGCTGTTTAGATCTACCTGAAGTTTGCAAAAATTAACAAATATTCATGGAACTTAGTATACATACTATTGGGACCACGGAAAAATGTTCGATAAAGTGTAAAAGTTAATTTAAAAAAAATAACTGTTAAATTTTTCGTAAATGACACTTGAAAGACAACAATTATCTGTCAGATATTAAAACATTTATTGGGTGGTATCTTTTTGGTCTGAAATTTCATTTACAGCGTTCCCGATAAGATTCGGTCTTTAAAATCGATTTCTACGTTTGTCCTTAAAGTGGCATAATTATGTAGTGATGGAAATTTCAGCTGTGTGTGTGTGTGTGTTTTTTTTTTCCTTAGTTGCCATTTTTCCATGGTCTTCATGAGTGAAAGAAGCTAATCAATTTATTTTGGAAGAAACTCAGATTATTATTGCAGTCGAAAGTTTATAGTCAGTATCGTCTGACGATACTGATGGTTGTTGGTCAAATATAGAACGGAATGATAATTAACTGTCAAATATGGAACTCGTTGAGAACAAGTATGTAAGATTTGTTTAGTCAGCAGAAATACCAAGATTTTGGGAACGTTAAAGGTAAAATATGAATGACGGATTGAAGCTGGTTGAAATAGTAAATGTAGAAAAAAGGTTGGATGGGATTTTAATAGAGATGCGTGTAAAAGGATTTAATTTCGCATATCGTTACAAGCTTGTCAATTTTTTATAAAGATATGTTCATTATAACAGGCAAGCTCTAAACAGATATATTTTAATCGAGTATATATCAAAATCCATGTTTTAGTCAACTTCGTCTGGCTTAACAAGCTTAGCGATTATTGAAGCTTGGCTCTTTCACTACCAACTCACTCGACTGAAAACGATTCATAATCGAATCCCTCGCCTAGATTAGTATTCCTACATTTCAATAAGCCAATTTTAAGATATCTACTTTTTCTTTGAATTCTTTAATAAAAGTTCTTTCAGGGGTTTGACAGAGAGAGGCCACGTTTTAATGAGGGTGCTGACTTTTTTCTAACTTCTCTCTAACAGTTCGGTTTTTGAAGTAAGGGGTCCTTTTTTTTAATCTGGCTGGTATGGGTAAGGTTGTATGGTTAGAATAGAGTTTCAACAACAACAAAAAATGTTGGTTACGCACACTTGAATAATTTGTTTAAAATAGTTACTAAACTATTTTTAAGTTGCTACGTTTGGCATTGAAAAATGAGTTTATTTTGCGATGAGTCTTTTAAAGGATTCACCCTAATTATTTTGGGCTTAGAGTCCCTGAGCTTCTATTCGTACTAATGATGTTAATATTTTATTATTTAGACCTTAAAATTTTCCATTTATATTTATTTGAAATACAGAGCCGTTTTCTGATTAAGAGACAGCCTCTTTTGTGTGGCTTCAAAAATTGTATGCAATATAAAAGAAATGTCTATTGAATGCAGATAACTGAAAGTATGTCTGTTTGTATAGAAATTTTTTTTAATTGACTCAGTGTTTGGCTTCTGTCGCTGGCAGTAGAACCCTCACTTCCTCTAGTTCGTTCATTACGTCACTGGACAATCAACAGTGGAAAGTTACACTGTTGATTAAATAAAATGCCAAGCCTAAAAAATAATTAGGGTGCTTTTAAAAAAAGTGCGCGTTTTCTGTGTTGGAACTTGGAAATAAGTTTAGTGTCATTCGACTGACTGAGAGTTTGTCTGCAGGGTTACCACGCGCCTGGAAAACAGGGAAAATCTAGAATTGTCTGGGAAAATGGAAATGCCTAAGAAGGGGGGGGGGGGGGGGATGTGATATTTTCTGGAATAGCCAGGGAATTTCTTTCAGATTCAAGTTTTCTTCTAAGAAGTGTAGTAATTTTTTTTTTCAGACCACGCATTTGCGTTCTTAAAATTTGACATTTCATGTGATATTTTCTTATAACAACGTGTAAAAAGTACCCACTAAAAGCATGTTGACTGAAAAAAGGGTTAAAATCTTTTGTTTTTACGTCTATTTCCGTTTTTTTTTCTCCTTTTTTTTTTTTTTTTTTTTCCCCTAGATATTTTATTTTTTCTACAATTTTTTTTTTTATCAATGGATATTGTAGGGCTTTACTAAACTTGGCTAAAACACCCCTCTGAAAAAATTTCTAACTGCGCCACTGTTCTGTACCCACATTAGTACACAAATATATTCTTATTCAGTTATTTTTGTAGTTTAAAATAACGCTGCGTATATATTTTCCTCTTTTTTTTTTAATATTTAATTTCACACCCTGGGAAAAACAAAAGGAGATGCAGCTTGCTATTTCTACCATCTAATCAATTTATCTTCGTGTGCAAGTACATCAGTGTTTGATAACTCAAATCATCGCAAACATTTTATAGTTCCGCAAAAAAGTGGGTCTCCCCCCCCCCCACCCCACTTTTTTTTTTTTTTTTCTTTTTTTTTTTTTGCCAAAGTTTTGATCTATTAATAAAAATGCACATTAAAATACTGACCTTTTTGTTTTGTATAATCCTTTTCTAAAATTACAATATTTAGTGTAATTGTATGCAAACAAATTTGTTTACTTAAGCTTGAAATGAATCCTGGAAATATAAAAAAATTGTCTGGAAAACTCGGGGAATTTTGTTTTGCATTTTGAGTGGCAACCCTGTTGTCTACAATACAGCCGAAATTCCAGCTTGAAGCAACATGTTAAGCAATAATGGGGGAAATTAAAGTTGTTTAAGTTCTAAGTTTATATTTTAATTTCTGAGGCATTTTGAGTAGAGTAAAAACAAATTGCAGCAAGTAAGGTATATAAATTTCAGTTTAATAGTTAATTAAACTATGAATGTGTTTGGATTTTCCGTTCAAAGCATTTTACCGCAGGCGCGTTATATTTCATTTGCGTTGTTCCCATCATCTGTCTGTTTATTCTTCGTATTCAAGTGGAATACTTGTTATTAAATTAAAAGTATTTTATTTGTCTTACTCTCACAATATTCATTCACCAAACTATTTTCATATTCCACCGCACAATTGAGCAAAGCTTTTCACTTTCGCATTTTCTCAGCACTTCTAAAACTTACAAAAATCGTTTTTTTTTTAGTCTGCATGTATTTCTATTTTATTCTCCTCAGTGTTACTTAAGCAGAGATTAAATATTGTCGCCATCTCATATTGCTCATTGGTATTCGCACAGAAAAAAAATTTGGAGGAGGAGTATAAAGCTGTGTTTAATATTCCTCCTTATTTGTGACTCGGCAGAAAAGGCGCCAATATTCAAAATGTGTTTTCTAAAACTAAATAATATAACCCATTAGAAGGTCCTTAATATAAATCCTGTATATGCAAAGCCAATTTTTATATTCATTTACAAATCCCTCTTCTGTTGGCAGCGTGTGCTCTAATTTGTTGGCATCTAATTTTAAATATATTATGACTGGGACTTTATGCTCTCACATCCAAATATCTTTTTATTCTTACTAAAACAATTTCATTATTTATTTATTAAAACAATTTTGGCAACAGAAAAGAGTTTCTACAATGATCGGTTAAATGTTATTTTAGCGCGATTGGATGACGGCAAGTTGGTTTATTTTTATTCCAGAAAAGCGACCTTTTAGTGACAGTGACAGCCACCAAAATTTGATAGAATGCATTGTCATCAACATGGAATCTATCTGACAGGTTTCAGCCCCATTGGATGACGGCAAGGGGGTTAATTAGGCCTCCGCAGATTCGCCCACCATCGACATACCCCAACCATACACAAAATCGCAGTTAATATAAGGGATTTTAAAATGATTAGAGGTGAAATGGAAAGAATTTTTCCAAGATAATTGTTTTTGCTGGCTTTCAATGTTTTTAAGGGGACATAGGACACTTTTGCCAAAATTCTTTAGTTTTGCCAAGAATTAAATAAAATTTGGCATAAACATAGAAGATGTGACTTTAAACAAAACAACACAATTTGAGCAGATAATATAAAATAGATAGTAAATTATTGAGAAAAATGCATTAAAATAAAACGAAATTTTAATTTTTTTCAAAATGCTCCTCGCGACACAATATTTTGACGAACATGAAAGAAAAATTTGAAGTTGTTTATCAATATATTATAAACATTTTCAAACATGCTTTTATCTTTAGGTACAATAGTTGAACAGAAATAAAATTCCAAACTTGGCGCCAGTAATTTCTCATTAAAAAATGCACATACTTCAAATTCCCAACATGAAAAAAAAAATATAAAAAATTATGTGACATAAAAAAAGCATGTGTAAATTTCTTTATAGTACATTAAAAATTATTAATACAAAAAAATTAGGTGGATTTATCAAAAAATGAATCGCAAGGAGCTTTTCGAACATAAGTAAAATGGGAAAAAGCAAAGCTGAGAAAAACGCATTTTTAGCCTTTGCCAACAAGTGTGCGATGCGTTAAAATAGTTAGTTAAAATAAAGATTTTACCACTTAAAATCATCGGATTTCAAAAATTCAAACGCGAAATTAAAGCTAGTGGCATAAGCAATTTTTATAGAATGAAAACAAAAAACGTCATTTTTGGTGATTTCAGTGTCCCATGTCCCCTTAAATGAAGTTCAGCTCTCTTTATTTTATTTATTTATTATTATTTTTTTTGGAGAGATATTGCAATTTAGAGTGCTTTTTTGTTGTTGTTCACGTTTAACTGCAACAGATTGAATCGCATGTAGTCCACACATCATTCTTTACTATTCTATTAGAGCTCTATAAATGTAGCATTGTTTGCAAAACACCTGAACTTAATTTCTTTAAAAGTCAGAGCCGGTTTTTGTTTTGTTTTGTTTGATGTGTATCTATAAACCACTTTTACTTAGGCCCGTCTTCTTCTTTATTCAAAGCTGAAACACGCGTAATTGGATAATTTTCTGTTACAGCTGGCTATTTTGAGCATTCAGTTGAGGAATTCAAAATTGCATTTTTTTGCATATTGGCCCTTTTTCTTTTCGAGTTGCAGAATAAATCTCGGGTCTTCTGACACGAAAACTTGATTCCTTTTTTTTTATGTTTGAAGAAATTGTGTTACTAATAAAAAGGTGTTATTTTCAGGAGATTTCTCGCAAAGAGAATACGTCAAATACTTAACAAGTAAGTGGGATCAGGATAGGTCACACGGCATACATTTTTATTTGCACACTTTCTTTTTTGTTAACTGTTTCAAAAATTTGATAATATTTTTTTTTTGCACAAGTTTGTTATAATGACACTTAAGAAAGTTAGTATCCCAAGATATACATAAAGACATTAAAAATTGGTGGATATAAACAAAGATTGTATCAGCCTTTGGAAATTTAAAAATTTACTAAGCAGACAAAAAATTAGAAAAGTTTGGTGAAATGTTCATCTAAGAGGAAGTTGTAGTAAGGATCATTCCCTATGCTCGTTATGTTATCATCTTCTAGCCCAGTGCGTTTAGAACACTACTTTCTATAAAACTTTGACATTTGGTGAGTTTGTACGTAAAAGATCACTTAATGAAATGACATAAATTGTTTTCATTTAATGTATATCTATTATAAATGAAAATTAAAATAGCAAAAGACAAAACAAGCCACTGCCAAGCCATTGACGTAAGGATTTGGAATATAAAATATATATGAGACGGCTCTTTTCGAGGTTTTTAATTTATGCCATTAATGTGGTCATTTTTTGTACCTTCTCTCCAAATTTCAAGATTTTATGTATAATAAGTAATTTCTAAATGCACTGGGATAGTAGGTTGTAACATAGCGAGTATAGGACCAATGATTCTTACTATAACCTCCTCTTAATTTCAGATAGTTATTTCAATCAAGATTATTTGTAAATTTAAATTGTCACTGGCGTCTGGAGGTCTTGAATCTGGAGGGATGGGGGAGGTCTGTGTTCACGAATTATTAGGAAAGGAGATAATGCCATTTGCGCTGTTGTAAAGCGATCTTATCTCAAATGTAGTCAGTGTAACGCCTAGTCTCCTAATTCATTGGAAAAGAAAAAATATTTGAAATATGGGGCTTGCAATCCAACTATCGTCAAGAAGTAATGTTTTCTGTGTGGTAGTGGTGGCATGTATTAATGTGATGGACTTTGTGAAAATTATTATTGATAAAATTGAGAATGATAAGTTTATTTCAAAGCAATTGCTTAAATTTTCAGCTGATATTTGATTAAAATGATGACGTATAATTGATTTGTGAAGAAAATTGTTTACGTGATATTTTTCTTGTATTACGCGCAAAATATTTAACTTTTTTTTTTTGGTTTCATTGCGCATTTCGAGGATCTACCCAGAAACGATCTACTCCGGGAGGTCAAGATTTATCCCGAGAGGATTTAATTTTTTAAAAATCATAAATATTTACTAGGGTTCCCACGGTCATTTAATGTCATGAAAAGTTTTTAATATTTTTGAACTCGTTTTCAAGGCCTTGAAAGTACTTCAAAATGTTTAGACGTGCTCAAAAATACTTGAAAATGCTTAGTGGTCCTTAAAAGTTCTTAATTTTTGCAAGTGTTGCGTGCCCTACTTCAAAATTTATTAAAATACAACTCAGACTTGGTATCTGCGCACACTTATCCGCATAGTATTGGAATCATCTGACGTATTTGTATTACGCATGCGCCAATTTGTACGTTTATTGGTTCGTATTTTCTGATTGGTGGATTCAAACGGAGGAGCCTGGTAGACATGATACATGAAAACAAATTTTCATAAGTTCTTAGAAAACATTATTTAGCTCCTTAAAAGTCATTAAAAAGTCATTGATTTTCATTCTGCAATTTGAGTGGGAACCCTATTAACAATAAATGTTTGTTAAAATCATAAACAAAAAAATAGACATTAAATTTTTTTTTTCTACAATTCGGTACTTCCACATTCGAAATCTAGGACCTGTGATGTTGGTATTCCATGTAGTGCTTTTTAGATGTTGATTTTAAATTTCCAACATTTTTAAAAAATTGTAGGAGCCTTTGTTGCCTGTAAAAAAAGTAGCCAAATTTTGGTTGATACTTCTTAAAAAGTTTTGTCAAACTTTTGATCCGTACTTTTTATTACAGTGTAGTATGGAAGCATTTATTCTATGCATTTTACTAAAGTGTAGTAAAGAAGCATTTATTCTATGCATTTTACTAAAGTGTAGTAACTTCTATAAATTCAAATGTATTTCATTTTCTAATAGTATTACTATATCCACCAATTTTTATTTGATCGCTTTGAGTACTTTTTGAGAGTTCTCAGTTTTAACCATCCTTTATTTTCACCATTTTGTGAAAAAAAAATTAATACCATTCTACGCAAATAAAATTTAAAAAAAAATCCTTAATTTGATAAAATGCCAAAGAATATTAAATGTATATTTCTGTTTATTTTGTATAAAATTATTCTTGTTAAATCTTTATTTTTTCAAAGTAAAAGATCAGCACACTTTTTTTTTTTGTTGTTGTTGTTGTTGCTAAACAAACATTTTTGTATTTTACTAACTCTGTTCACATTAACCCTAGATAACTATAAACTTAAGTCAGTGTTTCTCTGTAACTAATCATTCAACTTTAGATTGTGAATTAAAAACGAGTATACTTTTATATTTCATTTATTTATTTCAAACAGTATTTTAAGAGAAGCATTGTAATATTTTAATTAATAAATAGGAATGTTAAAAAATTAGCGTTTCGGTGATTGAGGAGAAGTTAGTGCTATTACAACATCTGTAATCCGATAAACTTGGACGAATGTTTAATTATCTAGGGTTAAGTGTATTTTTTAATTTAAAGTATTATTATTTTATTAAATTCATTATCAAAGAACAATAATAGAACTTGTGTTAAATAATGTGACATTTATTTTAATAATCGTTCTTTTGACACTTCTAAGTTACTTAAGGCCTTAATCGCACAAATCTATTTTGATAAATTCTTAGGTTCTATCACTTGTAATAATATGTATTATTATCAGTTTTTAAATGCTAAATATCATTTCTGTCTGGGTTCAGAGAATGGCTATTTTTAGTTTGTAATTGAGTCCCAGAAATTATGAAATAATAGAATCGTTAAGGGGGCATTATACCCGAAAAATTACGAAATTGTCAATTTTTCAATTTTTATCTCATAATGTTGAGAATATCTTTCTGAGTAGCTGTGCACAAATTTTTACTTGCACCTTTTATAGATTAAGAGTTATATTGTATTTTTTAAACCATCTCACACTGTCAAAGCTGAAAAAGAAGTTTTTCACACTGTTTTTCTAAGTTCGTTATCTTTCAGTTTGAGTGTTGTTTAAAACCCTAAAGCTTTTTCCTAAATTTAGTTAGGATTGGGAAATATTTATAGCATATTTATATACATCTGATAAACAAAAGTTAGTATGGATTAAGCTGTTCTAAGTTTAGTTTACTTTTTTTTTTTTTAAATTAAAAAGTTGAAAATTTGAAGAAAAACAGTCATTTTCCTGCTGCTTTTAGTGTAAAAACATATAAAATCTTTTCCATAGATTGCATCTTCAAATTCATACTAACTGTTGTTAACAATTACAATACGAATATATTGTGAAAATTTCATGGAGGAAATACTTAAAATTATGGAAAGAGTAGCATTTCGAAAAAAGTTTGAAATTTTTTTAAAAAATTTAATTAATCAAAAGTTATTTATTCAAAATATATTTGTAGGTTAAATTATGTTTACTTACCATCAACACAATGTAAAATTACTATAAATTTTAGTGGTGCAATTTCTGAAAATAATTTTTCGGGTACCATGCCCCCCTTGAATGTAAAAAGGGAACATGTCAATAGTTTTTCAATTGGACATGACCCTTTTTTAAATTTAGCGGTTCAATTAGAAAGCTACACTATTTACTGAGACTATAGGTCTTCATTTTATCATTGTTTAAATACTTCCAATTTTATTCATTTATTTTCAGAGTTATACTTTAGGGAGTATAGGACTTTTTTTTTTTTTTTTTTTTTTTTTTTTAAGAATCTTCTATTTTAGGTTATAAAGTAACATAATTGTTAGAAGGATTATTTTTTAGAAATATCTTCTTTTAGAAATGATGATTGGATTTCTTTCTAAAATATTGATTAATTAATATACTAAACTTCAACTTAACTTGACATCACTTAGACGGTAGATCGTCACAGTACTCATAGGTATTTAATTCATTTTGGCGGCCGTGAAAGCATAATGTTCGCCAAACCACAACCCTGTAGAGAACAAAAGGCAATAAGGTTTGGCGAGAATTATGTCTTCACTCCTCTAAAATGGATTAAATACCTATGAGCACTGTGACGATCTACCATCTAAGTGATGTTAAGTTGAAGTTTAGTATAGTTATGTATTAATTTTCTGTTCAGATGAATAATTTAAAACTTTATTTTTAATTTTTAAATGCCAAGGGAGTGAAAGTGCACCTCCTCCTTGACCCCCCCTGGCAGCTCCCTTATAAATTAATAGAAAGTTCTAAGTGGAATAAAAACTAAATTTCAACTTTTTTGGCTTTAGTAGTAATCACTAATTAGTGCAAATGACTCTCGTTTGCCAACCATGCTTTGTATAAACTTCGAGTCAAATTTCCTTGGTGATATGTTTGTAATCTTTGAATCAATATTTGTATCAATAATTTGCAATAAATGTACGAGATCTTTAAAAGTATGTTTTTGTTTATTTTTTAATTATATCGATTTATAAATTTCAAAATATGTATGCAATTTTTTTAAAAATTAAATCGTTATAACATTGAAATTTTAATTTTAATATGTTTTTAAAAAAATTATAAGTAATAATGTTGGAGAATTTTTTTTAATATTTTTGCATTTTTGTGAACTGTAAAACAATTTGTAAACTGAATAATATTTTTTTTTTTTTTTAAAGAAATTAAGATGTCAATTTTTTTTTAAAAAATGCTAGTTTAGTGTGAATTAGTTTATCAAATTTCACTATTCAGTACATCTTTAAAAAAAATTCAGAATAATCACTGTAAAATTTGATATTTTAAAATGTTGTTTAATGTTGTCCTATACTCCCTTAAGGAGACTTGGTACCCCTTGTTTTCATAAAAAATAATAAAAATATAAAATTTATATTTTTTGCGTGTTTATAATCTTTGAAACCTTCTCCTTACTCTGGCAAGTTTTTGAGCTGATCCGATTACTGCAATTGCAGAAAAAGTATATTTTTATGGAAAATTTAGCATTGCTGCAATAGCTCCTTTGATGTTTCGAACACATTTTTCTCATTTCGTGATTTTTGAAATCCCCACCTTACTCAAAATATTAAAATTTCAGCAATTATGAATGAATTGACTTGACAATTTTTTTGTGTAAATTTTAATATCTATTTGACAAAAATAGGCATGGATTTTTGAATAAAATAAAATCTTTTTTTTTTTTTTTTTGCAAATTTAAATGTTGAAAATACCCGTTTTTTGTTTTTGTTTTTTTTCCTATAATTAAAGTAATTATTGTTTTTCTCAAAAACTATTGTACTTATTATAAATCCGATACCTAAAAAGCTAGAGTATATTACTGGGGAAAAAAAATTTTAAAAAATCAGGAAAAATATTGAAAAAGAAGATTGAATTTGAAATTTGATGATTTTTTTATTATTTTTTTTTATTTAAAATTTTGAAAGTTTAGTACTATGTGAACTTTTTTTTTAATGAAATTTAGTTTTTACCTAGCAATACTTCCAATTACGTAAAAATTGTAATTTTAAAGACTTAAATTTAAAAAAAATAAGTTTAATGGGTACCAGGTCCTCTTAATTCTTAAATTTTACAGACTTAATTTAATTGTCAAACCTCTATTGCTAAAGAATGATAAAAGTTTAACTTTCAACTCCTTGAAAAATTCATCAAGCATACTTTACCATGATTTAATCAGGGATGCCAGTTTTCCTCCTTTTGGAGGATTTCCTCCTTTTTGGTTTTTTATGTAACATTTTCCTCCTCTTTGTCCCTGTTTCGAGGATCCACATTTTTCTGATTTGAACCAGTTTTTCCTGCAAAAAGTATACTTTTCCTCATATCTAAACAAAAGATTTTCCCTCTTGGCTCCCCTTTCCTCCCAGATTACTTCACTAACTCCTAATATTTGAAATGTAATTATTATATAGTATGAGAAATTTCATTGTATCTTTAAAATTATTGAATCATTCTTCCTGCATACTCTTTTGTTGAATTTTTGTGTATTCCATCTGAGAGATTTATCAATGAATTTTTGAATTTCCTCCTTTTTGCTCTCTGAACACTCTCATCCCTGTTTAATGTATAAATTATTTTTTTTTCTTCTCTCTTAACTTTTGTCTAATATATCATTCATAACTATAAAAAGCATTATCATAGAACTAAATAAATTTATTTCATTACCTTTGGTTACTATTCTTTGTCATATGCTTTACTTTAAAATCTAGTTACTTACTACTTTATATTCCCTGTTTTTAAAAATAAGGTCTCACTATACTATATTTCAAACATTACTGACTCAATCTATTAACATTGATGAACCTTTTCCTAAAGAGAAAATTCATAGAACACTCAACGATCCGTTCTAATGGAATCCTTTTTGAATTTCCAGATCCACCTGCAATCGAAACCTACCCACAAGATCAAACCGTAGCCAGCGGTGGAATCGCAGTGTTTGTGTGCACTGCAGTTGGAAACCCGAACCCGCAGATTGAGTGGCGGAAGAATGGGAAACGGGTGACGACCCAGCGCTATGCAGCTATAGAGATGCCCAATGGTTCTGTGCTTAGAATTGAACCGGTTCGAGCTGGAAGAGACGACGCAACTTATGAGTGTGTGGCCGAAAATGGGGTCGGGGAACCTGTTCGAGCTCTGGCGGACCTTATTGTTCTTCCAGGTACTTTTTTGTTTTCTACTTTAACTTTGTAAAACATGTTCACTATCAGAAATGGTTATTTTAGTTTGTTTACTAAGTATTGTTTAAAAACAGAGTGGCTACAGAACCTAGAAATCAGGGAAATGTCAGTGGATTTTTTTAAAATGTCACAAAAATCGGGGACATTTTTTTATTATATTGTATGGTTCCCCTGTTCATCAATATTTTGGTGCCATATACCTGGAGAATTGTGGTGGTAATTGTTTGAAGTTTAATGTTAGGGAATAATATAAACTTTTCATTACTTCCAAAACTGTTTTATAAAACGGGCATATTTTCTATTTTACATACATGTTCTATTTGATCTATTTGAACAGATCTATTTGATCTGGGGAAATTGGGGAAATTTGAAAAAAGTTTGTTGTAAAATCAGGAATTCTTATATAGATCTATCGAGGAACTTTTTTTCTTAAATTTTGTGGCCACCCTGAAAAAAAGATCTGTAATTAAAAAAAGAAAGATTGATATTTTAGTAATATATCCTTATTTTGCAAAAAAAACTGACGAATAATATTTTGTATTGTAGCTCTCATTCTTTGATCCGTCTCTAAAGAAAATTACTCTACAACCAAACTTTTAAGTGAAAAAAAGTTGAGGAATAGGTCCTCTGTTTAGACTTCAATATTTACAAAATTGTCATTCCATCCATGTTAGCGCTTTTAGCATTTAATATTGTTACGAAATTTTCCCAGAGAAAATGATGACGAGGGTTTTTACTAAATAAAAACTATAATTTATTCTTCTTTTGAAGGCTTACAAAACTTCTTTGAACAACACAAACTTTAGAGCATACAACTTCAGATTCAGCTATAATTCTGGCACAATGAAAGTAAACAAAGCGCTCAGCTCCTTTCAAAGCGGCTTCCGAAATCCAACTGATCCATGATTTCACACCGCGATCGTATTTCTAGGAGCGTGTGAGAATTTTCTAATAAAATCCAGCCAACCTATCACGCGAAGGAAAAACCTTAAAATTTCCCGATTGATTTAGATGTTGCCCCTTTTTTCTTAACCTGCATTGTCACTGTTAACAAATAAAATAGAACTTAAAAAGAAATACGTCACTATTTGCAATTATATACATAGAAAAAGTGTGTGACAATATTTTACAATGAAACGTTCTTATTTAATGTGTTGCAAGGAGAGTTTAAAATACTTAATGTGTTGCAGAGGACTCGCTTCCCAATGGCTTCCCCCGCTTTGTGAGGCAGCCCAACATGCAGGGGATCGAGAAGGGGCGCAGTGCACTTCTGCCATGTCAGGCTGAGGGGGATCCAGAGCCATCCATCAAGTGGCTCAAGAACATGATTCCACTTGATATGACTATTCCTCGATATTCCTTAGTACAAGGATGTGAGTATCTCCCTTTCTGTCTCTTTCATTACAATAGCGAGCTACATTTGTATTGTATAAGAATATGATTCTACACTAAACTTCAACTTAACTTAACATCACTAGACGATAGATCTTCACCGCGCTCGTAGGCAGTTAATCCATTTTAGCGGAGTGAAGACATAATTCTCGCCTAACCTTATAGCCTTTTGTTCGGTACAGGGTTGTGGTTTGGCGAACATTATGCTTTCACGCCGCTAAAATGGATTAAATACCTATGAGCACTGTCACGATCTACCGTCTAGTGATGTCAAGTTAAGTTGAAGTTTAGTATAGTACTGATCACACTGGGTATTTCGCATCTAACTTTTACAGCTCTTTGTTTAACTTTTTATTATTTATTTAGTTATTTACGGGATTAATATGAGATAATTCGAATATCAGTTTATATTTACCTTGGTGTACAGTCTGTTTATAACTAAAGTTCAACTTTCAAGAAAGCTGTAAAGAAACACTGGTCAGAGAGACCTGAAATTTGACCTGTATATATTCGAAGAAAAATAATGAATGGAGAATCGCAATGTAATCATGAAATCTATAAAAAATATGGCGAATCCGATATAATGAAAATAGTAAAAGCATCTCGTATTAGATGGCTGGGGCATATATATGGATGTGATAATGCATCCCCAACAACAAAAAATTACATTTTCAAATATAGAGGGCAAAGGATGAAGGGGACGATCACCCACTTGATCGATTGATAGTGTTGTTGGCCTGTAACAGGCTGTTGTGTTTGTGAAGAAGAAGGAGATATATTTGAAGATGGGGACACGATATGGCACTTTCAAAAATAAGGATTTCAAAATCATTTTATTTTTTCTTAAGTGAAATCATGGCATTCAAAAAGCTATGGTGTGGCATAAGAAAAAAAACTGTCTTGAAATGGTAGTTGTTCTTATACGGGTCTGATTCCCCCTTCTTTGAATATATACAGGTAAAATTTCGGATAGTTTTTGTACCTTTTTAAAAGTTGAACTTAAATTATAAATACGTAATAATTACCTTAAATTACCAACCTTAAATTGATTGTAATACCATATTAATTGAAGCTGGTTAAGATGAATAGTTTTCATAAGGCATAGGGAGAGGGAAGTATCACAGTATTATCACTCATATCTCCCCATGTAGTATATACAAATATGTATTTTGCCATACTCAATCTGAATCTGTGAAAATACACAGAGTAGTCTGTGGACTGTTCTGTGTAATTTAAATACTGAGATATAATTATAGATGTATAAAATAGTAAAAATTTGCAACATGAAGATATTTATTTTTAAATTCAACTGTTGATCAATAATATTTGATGTACCTTATGTAAATTTTCAGTTCTGTTCTTTATTTTAATCAAATTCATGAAGAAAAAAATTAAATTTTTCAATGATTTTTCTTGTTCCTGTCTAGGAATACTGTAATGCTTTTCCTCATTTAAATTATTTTTATATTCTCATAATTTTTGTATCTGTATCTATATGTCTTTATTGTTAATTGGCTTTTTTCCTTAGATTCATTGCAAATTTCCGACGCTGAAGAGGAAGATCAAGGAAATTATGAATGTATGGCTGAAAACACCCATGGATCTGCACTATCAGTCATGGCCACTCTATTTGTTAGAGGTGAGCTTGCATCTTATTTTAGTTCTCTTGATTTTCTTTTAACTTTAATCCACTTAATTAATAGTATACTAGTTCACACCATTTCTGATTTGTTATGTTCTGAGTTTGATATGTTTACTTTGTCATCTTCAATTTTAGATATCTGAGAAATTGTACTTATTTTATTTAGCCATAAATTAGTCTTCTATCAAATGCAAGGCTAATAATAATAGTTGATGATATAGGTTAAAGTTCATTGCAAATGTCAGGGTATAACTTGGACCAGAATACAATTGTTGCTTCATTGTGATTACCTTTGTGACGTACTCGTTTTTGACAAGACATAAAAGAAGAGTCAATAGAGTTATGTTTAAATTAGTACTTTATTTTACTCAAAAACATATATCACATCACCAAACCCGGAAACTAATGAAGGGAGTGGGAACACGCAAGAAAACTTAAACGAGCTCACCCGTGTGCTGCCGCTACTCTTACAGACATTGCTGTGCAGGGACGGTCGTCGGCTCAAGTTGTCATCCTTGGCTCAAAGTGTCACCCACACGCCACACAGGCTAGTGATACACAACTTCAACAACAAGCTTTAACAAAACAACTGCCACATCCCAACAACAGGCCGGGGTTATATGGGTTTGGTGCCCATGCGCACTTGGCAACTGTGCGGTGGTCAGCGGCGCATCATATAGCCAACCTCCGGTAGAGCACACCGTCACACCTTTAGTGTGCTTATCAATAATTGTCAAACTAAAATGATTTTTTATCTTTCTGTTCCTACAAAATGAGTTATTTTGTAACTATCTATTCACTTCTCATTCTTAATTATTATTTTGTGCCTGGAAATTGATACGCACTTATTTCCATGACACTTTATTGATTCCTAGACATCAGATTACTTCAGAGTTATTACATTCAACTGTAAATACTGTTCAATAAGTTATATTTTTTGGGTTTTGATTTTAAGCTTTTTTCCCTTTAAATTGACTTTTGTCCTGAAAGGTTCATGCATTATAATTTTGCAACATTATTTTGTTACAACAAATTACAACTTAAACTCAAACTAATATTGTAGATTTTGTGTATTTTAGCACTAATTAATAATATCTTAAAGTACATGGGGCAGAGCAGTTATGTACTATAATTACAAATAAAAGGTTTAACTAAAACTATCAGCTTCTTAAACAACTCTACAGTTTTCTTTGAATCTTTTATAGTTCCTATTAATTTCTGATTGGTACACTGCAAAAATATAATATACTACATATCGTTATACTTACAAAATAAATGCATCCCAATATGCATCTATATCTATAATAATAAATGTACAAAAATTATAATTCTTTTTATCGTAATCCATCATTAAATTTTAATGTTGTAATTTCCATTTCAGTGCGGCGTGTGCCACCCTACTTTTCAATCCGACCTGAAAACTTGTACGAAGTGATGCCTGGCAGCTCTCTGAACATAACATGCGTTGCAGTCGGTTCTCCGATGCCATTTGTGAAATGGAGGAAAGGCCTCATTGATATAACACCTGATCACACCATTCCTATTGGGAGAAACGTGCTTGTACTGACGGACATATCCGAGTCTGCCAATTACACTTGCATAGCTGCTTCCAAATTGGGCAATTTAGAGACTACTGCTCAAGTAGTTGTACAAGGTTCGTATTTTTCTTTTAAAGTGTGAAATGTAAATTAATAGTTTCTTCTAAAGGTTTTGGTTTTCCAGATTTTGTGCTCAATTCAAAAGAATGTAGCTTGTTTGTAGTTGATATATTGTTTTATATGAATTTGCATTTTTCAGTAAATTTACTACTTAATACCACATGCATGTGGGGGTAGGGTGGTTCAAAAAACTTTTTTTTTCAGCTACAGACCAAGACACCCCCTAATTTTTTTACATTTACCCATAGTATTATTCTCCTAAAATTTTAGCTTCCTCTTTCTATTAGAAGGTGGCGGTCAATGACCACTCATTTTTGTACTTTTTTTGTAATTTCGCATAATTTTCGAGTTTTATGCTGATAAGAAAGCATGGCTACATTTTTACAAAAAAAAGTTTTTATGGGTTTTAAATACATGTAATATAGTTTGGCAACAGTTATCTACTGTATCTGGCAACATCCATATTATCAAAAACAACGTATGATCGTGAAGTATTTCGTTTGATTGTTCCAGTAGTCGCAGCTTTGGGGCATGTTCCTCGAGCGTTTCCTCTTTAAAGAGGGGTCAAAAATCAAAACCTAGAAAAGAATACGCTGATTTAAGCAATGGCAGGGTTGCCACAGGCGACTAAAAAGGCTACTAAAGCGACTATTTTAGTGGCCAGGCGACTATGGCAACTATTTGAATGAAAAAAGGGCCCAAAACGACTATTTTGAACAAAACCTTCAACTATTTTTGGGCTCAGGCGACTATTTTTTTAGAAATTGGATACCGTCCGATAGTAGGACGGAAAAAAATCGGCACTAAGGTACTAACTCAAAATGGTGATTTTTTTTTAAGGGGTGCGGGAGAGCGAACACTACCGAACATTTTTCGCGGGTAGAGTGGTCACTTTGTTAGTCTGACGATAGTAGTAACCTCGCGCAAGATTGTTGTTTTTGACGGCAACCGCGGTCATTTTCACCTACCTGTTGGGTTCCAATGTTTTATCTTTCCCTGTGCAAGGCAACAGCATACACAATTATATTCCCAAATATCAAATTATTTCGCTTTATTTACTCTAAACAAAAATGAATTTGTGGAATTTGCCTTGAACTTTGGAAGAAAGTGTCATCAGTATGAACAGTATTTATGTTATTAGACGTTATGTCGGAGATTTGTGTCGGTGTGATGAACGATTTCGCCGTGTAGGTCAATCGATATAGAATGATTAGAATTTCAATGATGCTAAATTTGTAAATAAAATAACTTAAATTTTTAAGCAATTTATTTAATTACTTTGAATGTAGCTTAAACAGGGAGGCGACAAAACCGTCAATTCAGGGAAATGTCAAAGAATTTCGTAAAATTACTCTTTAATCAGGGAATTTTGAAATTTTCGAGTTTCCCTTCTCGCGTACCCCGTAAGGGTGCGGACATCTATCCCGACTCGCGTCACACGATGTATATGTAGTTTTTATAGTTGGTCGATTTGGGTGTACGAAGTTTCCGAACTTTTTCTACTCTCGGCAGCTAAATTAAACCGACCGATCTCGCCTCCTCGGCCCGCAACCACATGTTCCGGGTTTTTTTTTTTTAAACTTTCTGAAATCATTGTTATGCTTAGAACAATTATTTACACATTATTTCTGTTAGATTTTTGGTTATCCTATAACTTCGCTTCCGCCGGCGTCTTATTGTTAAAAGAATCTCCAAACTTCAATCTGTCTGCATCCTTTACAAACATGATTATTTTTCTACTTGCCTTGCGTTTTGTGTCAACATTATATATTAGAACCCTAATTATTTACGTATTATTTCTGTTAGATTTTTAGTAATCCTATTATTTAGAAGCACGACCACCAGTAGATTTATTGTTTCAAAAATTCCTCCAATTTAAATCTGACTGCATTCTTTACAGATATGATTATTTTTCTTCTTGTCTTGCGTTTTTTGTCAATAGAATATATTTGAACCCTAAATTCCTTATTATTTCAAATTGATTCCATCATATTTTTTAGTTTTTATTAACCCTTTACAGCACTGTGTTATTATAGATCTGCAACAAATCTATAGGTATTCATAAGCAAAATGGGTTAGATAGTGTACTTGATTTTTTTTTTTTTGTACTAATTTTGACAATATATATCTAACGCAGTGAAAGTGATATGTGTTTTTGGTTTATATGTTTAATATAAATCAAACAAAGAATTGAAGTATCCTCCTCCCCCTCCAAAAAATAATAAAAAAAAATCATCTGAATGCTCTACTACATACATTCAGGCAAATGGTTATTGAATTTTTAAAAAAAACCCTTGCATTTTCTCCCCTGCCGAATGCTGTGCTTGTCATGTTTTATGAAAACGATTTTTAATATGTACTTTTATGGTTTAAGATAGTATTTTTGTTGTATAAAATTTTATTTCTATATATCTATGAGTAATTTTTATAAGAAGCTATTAATTTCAAGACTTTCTTTCATGCATTATGTGTTATTTATCATTTCTCAACTTCAAAATCCAAAACACATAATTTTTCGTGAAATATATGTACCTAGTGAAATTTGTGACTGAATAGCAAAATGCTGATTATATAAGTTTCATGCTCATGCCTGCGACATATATTAAAGAAAATAACATTTTATTCTTTTTTTAATTAAAAAGAAAAGTACTAGTTTTGCTTTTCCTTGAAGTTAGCAAGCACGGATGTAGTTTGTAAATGGGTTTATGTGAATTTTGTATTTTTTTATTAATGTTTTCCATTCTTTTTCATGCTTTAAAGACGTTTATTTTGATTTTTAGCCTAAAATTATATTTTCTTGCAATTATACTTTGCCTAAAACAATACTAGTTAATGTAATTCTAAATAGTCAAATGTATATATTTTTAAATTGGCCATTATTTTTTTTTTTTTTTTTTTAAATGATAACATTCAGAGAGATGCACATTAGGGAATTTTCTGGATATCAGGGAATTTTGTTTCTTAAATTCTGTAACCATTCTGTTAAAAACTGCCCTTAATAAAATTTGATTGTCATTGTCAATATTTAGTATAATTGTTTAAACATGATACTTGTTTTTCTAAAAAAAGTTGTTTGACTTTGGAAGTTTAAAAAAAAAATTCTTATTTTGCCAATCGATTTTTACCGTTTAGCTTTTTTTTCTTTTTTTTTTTAAGGTTCTGTCTGGGAGTAAGGTTGAGTTGCCAAATTCCATCGCAGTATATAATAAATATGATAGCGCCTCCCCCAAGACACATGCCTTTTACCGTATGGGTTGTAATGTTTTAGACACTATTTTGAAACGAAAGAAGAGTGTTTCTGGGTTTTCGTGTTTTATGTAAATCTACTGTTTTATTCCGATCTTATTAAAAGTTATGAAAAGTGAGGCTACTATTTTCAACGTATAAGACTACTATTTTCAATGTGTGAGACTACTATTTTGGCTACTATTTTTAACATCTGAGGCTACTAAAGCAACTATTTTCAAAGCTTACAGTCAGTGGCAGCCCTGCAATGGGTAAATTCAAATCTGACTGTCCTGTAGCCCTTCATTGGAACGGCAAACTTCTGCTAAAATCTTTTGGATTAAGAAAGATTGACCGTTTGTCTCTATATGTTTCGAGAGATGGTATTGAAAAACTTCTTAGTGTCTCAAAGTTGAGTGGTGGAAGAACAGCGAAATATATTTCCAAAAACTGTTTTTATGCTAGACAATGGCAAGTTGAGAATTAAATTTGGACAAAGTTTTGATACTACGAGTTGGTACGAGTACTATTGGTTGTGTATAAGAGGCATGCATTAATTTGGAGAAAAAATCGGACCTGAACTATTGTGGCTAGACTGCTGACACCATGTCTCGGAATTAATATTGGCAAAGTTACTTAAGTTGTGCTATGGACCCTCATGTTTCACAGAAGTTTCTCCCTTCAACAGACTTAAAGCCGTTTGAAAAAGAATTGCACAAATAAACTTTCAAGACTTAGAACTGAAAAAAGACTTTAAAAAGTTTAAAGTTTCAACTGTAGCCTTTCTTTCATCTGTGGATAAATCTACGATAGTTAGAGATGATTATAAAGAAGTAATCGAGTTGATAGTAATAATTTTGGGCAATATACAAGAGAAAATCAATTGCAGAGCAGTTTCATCAATTCATCACGCACAGTGGATAGCTAAACTCCTATACATTTTTAAATCCTTCTATTCAGAGACCAGCAAGAGGGTTTCCATATAACTAATAGAGAGAAGAAATGCAGCTCCAGCTATTTGTACCGTTCAATGCTTTTTTGTACAGTAAAGACATGGATAGAAGCCCCACTTGCTTCTGATGGTGACCTGAACTTGTGGAAAAACGTTAAGGAGTATAAGATAATTGTTTCTAAAATTGGAATTGCTGCTGGAAAAGTTTTGAAAAAGCTTATATGGTATTTCTCAAATGAATTGGTTGGTTAGGCTATATTTTCACACTGAATTACAGCAAAAGAAAACTTAAAAAGTATTGCAGATATGAATAACTCAAAAGATTCCAGAAATATAAAAGGGTGTGAGCTATAAAAAACGTTGAAAGAAAAGGCCAGTCTTGGAGAATTTATGACAAAAAGAACTCTTGATATTTACTTTTTACTTACTAAAAGAAATCTTGATATGGTAATTTTTTAATATTACTTTATCGAACATGTTTCTACAATAACAGTGGGTTTCGATAATCTGAATGGCAACATCTACAGGATTTATGTTGTTTACAATTTCCACACCTAACCCATATTTTTAAGATGTTATTAACTATTCATTCGATTGATTTCAATTAGATGTTGTTCTTGGTAGGAGATATAAAGTCGTTTGAAATTTTTCATTAAGTACAGCTGTACATTTAGAAACTTTGAATAGAGCTGAAACTTAGACACTATTTATATTCGCTATTCCACTCTTTATTGAGTGAGAATTGTATGATTTGAAATGATATTTTGGTATTTAGATAATTTCCGACTGACCATTTTCGGCTTACAAAAAATGTAGCCAAGTGTTACTGTAATGCTTGGTTAAATGATGAAATAAATAACACTACTGATCTACATAACACCACATTAATAATTCAGTTCGTATTTAGGAATAATAATAGCTTATTTTGAATGCTTTTCAGGATTTATACCGCCTAATTTATAGGAGCAATTTTATCATAATTTCAAAAGATAATAGAGTAGCACAGAGGATTAACGAGCGTTTGTGAGCAGGGGTAGAGCCCTCTACTGTTTAATTATTTCATAAACTTTTACTAACTTATTTCACATTTTTAAATTATGGTATAAATAAAAACTTTCTTTAATAAAATTGCTTTCAATTATACTTTCTACCAAATCCTCTACAAATAACCAAAAACGTACAAAATGCGAAATTGTACTGTTCATTGAGCGCCATCTTTTAATTGGAGTAGGATTCTGAAATTTTACTAGAACATTTGTATGGGTAGATGTAAAAAAAATGAGGGGGTGTCCTGGTCTCTTGGTAAAAAAAAATTCTCCATATATTTTTGAACCACCCTAATGTGGGGGTTATGGGTGAATTATACAATGTGTGCTGTGTACAAAATCCAATATTTTCCCAGAAATTGCCTTTAAATGTGTATTTCTATCCACTACAAATTGTAATGAACCAAAAAATCGTATTAATTCATTCAAGGACAAAGAAATTTTTTTAAAAATCATAGTACTCAGTATTTCTTTCTTGCATTAGGATCACTTATTTTACATAGTGTTCGTAATTAAAGTCCTAACTAAAATAATTGTGTAATTTTTTGAAAATTGTAAATTGTTAGCCTATTTCTGTTGCTTTTATATGAAATTCAATATTTTTTTGCTTTGAAGCTGTACTATTACTCAGAGCTACTCAAAAGATAACTAGCAACAAAAACAATGAATCTTTCATTCCCATAATTAATTTGCCTCACTATTTATTAATTTCTTTTAAAATACCATTACAGCACTCCCACGCCCGCCAACAAACGTCAGAATCTCTGATGTTACTGCCACATCTGTCCGTCTGTCATGGTCGTACGACATCGGCTCCGAGAACATAATTTACTATGTCATTCAATACAAACCCAAGCAAGCCAACCAGGAATACAGTGAAATCAGCGGAATCACCACCATGTTCTACACTGTTCGAGATCTCAGCCCTTACACTGAGTATGAGTTCTATGTCATCGCTGTAAATGGGATCGGTCGTGGTTCTCCGAGCACACCTGTTGTTGCCACTACAGGCGAAACAGGTAATAGGAATTTATTTTCTAGATTTTGTGTGAGACTGTATTTCGAAATGTGTGGGCATTATTTTTTTATTTATTTAAATAATGGGGAAGTTTTCTGTAATTAGAAAAATTATATATACTAAGCAGTTAGTTTTTTTATATAGCTTTATATATGCATTTATATTTTATTTTAAGTCGGCACGAAAAAGGTTATATAATGGTTCCTTAAGTATTTATCATGATTGTGAGTAAATTGAGTCATTTCTTTATTTCTTCAAGAAAGTATAATAATCGGTCTCTTCTGTTAGTACATTATTCTGTTTAACACATTCGCTGGTGCGTCAGCATGGCGCTACCTCCCATGCCGGCGACGCTCTGGGACGATGATCAAGTATGATAAGTAAACTGCTTTATTTTTAGTTCGGATTTGGAGGTTGAGCGATGAGGTTTTTGAGGCACGTTAGTGAAGCATTATTTTTATATTTTTGGGAAATAAAAGGTTTTTTCTTTTTTCAGGTTTCACTATTAAAATATAAGGAACGTTTTTAATCATTAAAACACTTTTTTTAAATTCGGCTTCTGAGGATGGATATATAAAGTTTGGTGGCAGTGAATGTGTTAAAAAATATACTTAGGTTTTAAAAATTACTTTAATATATATATATTTTTTTATGTTTCATAAAAATTTCATGTTTTTCCATGATATATTTGTTGACTTTTTAAATTCATGGGTATATTTTTTTTTTACCAAGGTTGATGTTTATGCATTAAAAATATTTCCAATCATTCTTGTTTATTTTTCATTTATAATATCCATTTAAATAAATCAACAGCAGCTCTGAAATGTATTATTATTGTTTTATGAATATTATTTTTAGCTAAATTTCGTTCATAGAGGCACAACTTATCTTGCTAGGTTTTG
Organism: Linyphia triangularis; assembly: GCA_963978545.1. Lineage (NCBI taxonomy): Eukaryota > Metazoa > Arthropoda > Arachnida > Araneae > Linyphiidae > Linyphia > Linyphia triangularis. The sequence continues at coordinate 86,880,135 of OZ021726.1, forward strand.
CTAAATTTTTAGAGGTTATTACTAAGTCTATTTCTATATAATACTTTTTGTAAGATTTTAAAAATTATCCCAAATGGTTTTGTATCTGAAATATTATATTTTGTTTTAAATTTTTTAATATCTTTACTACTTTTTGTTACATTTAATATATTATAACATTGTCAAAACATATTTTCATAGTTTTAATTTAAGTAACCAAAATTTTTGGATTTAAGATTACTTGTAGTATTTAGTCTCGTTGGTGGAGGTTTCAAAACACAAGTGGTCTATATCTGCATTTATTAGGATATTTTTGGTTCCTTGAAATGCTAGTAGGTTTTTTACTATATTTGTGTCTTTATTTTTTTGCATCTTAAAATTGTTGTTATTCTTCTTAAGGAAAATGCAACTAAAATTTACTAATTATTTACTTTATTTATTAGTCACCACTAATACATAAGGCATTTGAATACAAAATAATTTTGCTTATTTCTTGCTTGAAAGCCCCAATTTTTACCATTTTGGTACTTTTATTTTAAATGAAATTCAAACACTAAATAAGTACTTTAATTCTTATACTTCTTAATATTGAATTCACTATAAAATTCCTAAATTTGTAAGATTTTTAATTGTCTCATACTTTTTGTAAATCTAAATGCTGTTGCCCGTGCGTAAAAAGATGTTTTGACCACTTGTATTTTCATCTCGACTAAAAAATTTTATTGTTTCATTTTAATATTATAAAAACGTAATTTGTTTCTTTGATGTGATGAAACTTAAGTTTTACTGTTCACTTTTATGAAATATTGTTTTAATAATACAGACATGCTACAGTTCCACTTTAAACACATTCGGAATTTCCTTAAATAGGTTTTGATAACCATTGAGCAAATCCTCAAAACTATCTCTTTCTGTGAATTTTAGCTTTCTTTAATAAGGAGCTGTAGCATCTCTGATAATGTTAGTAGGCTAGTTGTATTTGCTGAAAATTATTTTTATATAACCAAAATATTTTACATTCTCCAGATTACAGGACTGAGCCAGGTATTATTGACTTTCAGTATATGTCAGTACTGTATATATCTAAAAATATTACTGGGCATACTTTATATGTTATGTCTTGTAATTACTTTTGCTTTAATTAAATGTTTTTTTTTTTGTAAAAGGTTAAAAGTTATTTGAATTTTCACCATGTTTTTGTTTAATATCTTTCATTTCCATTATGCTCTGAACTTTAAATTTTAAGGATTTTTTTTTTATGTTGCTGAAAGATACAATATTATAATCAGTTCAAACCTTTATGACTCTGTTAAACCATAAAATATATATGAAATCAAGAAAATACAAATCTTTGTTTACTAATCGCTCGTCGAAGTATTATAGAGGTCTGAGCTTCACATTATATGGTGTTTTCACCGTCATGTGATGACTTGTAGCTTACAACTTTTACTTGTAGTCATCCATTTCCTGTATTATACCTTAAATACTTTAAAGTTTAATTTTTTATAAATTGTAAAACAAACTAAAGTAACTTAAATATTCAAGAGAAATCAAAAATAGTTTTAATTCATACAAAAGGTCATTATATTTGTTTGCAATTATCTGACTTGGTCACTCTTTGGTCATTCTAGACTTTTACGACTTTTAGTATAGCTAAGTTCTCTTGGAATTATAGATTCATATGTCAAAGATATTGTATTTGACAAGTAGGGTGACAAGAAGGTAATCGGATTTAAGGAAGTTGAGGCACTTAACTGTTGGCAATTTTGCCTTGCTCCTGCCAAATAAAGCTTAAATAAAGAAAAGTTCAAAGAACCAAGCTTCCAAAATAGAATAGGTAACTTATTGATTGATTTAAGTTGGTTTTTTAGTGCATAAATGATACAGATTTTTGGTTGGAAATTCAAATTATAATTTTAAAACCAAAAGATGCTCTAAATGGACAGAAAGTCTTTTTATGATTTTTTTCTTTTGCTAAATAAAGTCTATATGAGTTTGCTAAATACTCACAGAAAAGCATTGCTAACTAGCATTTAAATCGCAAAACCACCGCAACTTATTCAGGTTATGGAAAGACTGCACCTCTCTTATTAAAATATTTATAAATAAATTAATATTAATATTGCAAAAGCATAAGAATGCAATTGTATCCTTTTTGTTTTTTGCGATACATATGTTTTGTTTCCTAAATTTCAAAAGTTTAGTGTTACATTAGTGTATGTCATGTTACCATTTTCTTAAATGTGATGATTAACATACTTGTTTTTAATAGTAATTATTCCTCTTTGATTTGTGATATGTAGTTGAGTACCATTCATTTATAATACTCATTCGAACATAAAGTGCATTTCATTATGAATTAAAGTTATTTGGCAGCTTAACTGTCATTAATTCCGATTAGTCTTCCAATAAATTTACCAATCAATAATGAAGTGCTTTATCAGTACAAGAAAATTGACTCATTACACTGAGTTGCCACTTAATAACCACCTGATAGTTTTCAGCAAATTAACTATTGCACCACAGTGTTGCAACTTGATGGCTAGAGTTGGTAGATTGTTTTCAAACACATTTAGTGAAAAGACATAATTTGACCAACCTTGAACATGGGATGATAGTAAGAGCTCGGAACAAGTACAGTGGAACCCCTGTTATCCGAATCCCGATTAAGCGAAAATCAGCTTAACCGAAAGGCACATGGACCATTTTAATTTTTTCCTCTATAGATAAACCAAAACTATAGATATACAACAACAACAAAAAATAACAGAAATTAAAGCTGTTCTTACATATTCAGGTTAACTTAATAGACAGTTATTTTTTTTTATGTGCGATTTTCGTTTGTTTAAAAGCAGCCTTGTCACGCCACCTTTTGAACAATAACATATCTGAAATGGTGGCATCATCTTGGGCTTCAATATAGCAAAGTGCTTCATCTATGATTTTTGTGGCTTCAGTATGTGAAATGCTGGACTTCTCCTTTTTGTCTGGCTGGTCTTCGACATTGTTGATTGCCGCAGCTATTTCTTTATCAGTTAAGTCTTGTTCATCAGTGATTTACTAAGCCAGGCTTTGACTTCAATATCAGAAATATTCGTGGGAAGCAACGTAAACATATCGGAGAACACTTTATTATTGACATCAGAATTGCCCTCCACTGTTCGTAACAAATCATTTGTTTAAAAAACAAGCGATTCAACCATCAGCCGTATTTTTCTCTAAGCTCTCGCTAAGGATTCGTTTGGAATTTCATCCCACGAAGAAGCAGCGCAGTAGCCAACTGTTTTCATATTCATCATATCGTCTATGATTCTCCGGTATCCAAAAATTCCGATGTATTCTCGATTTACCGAAAACCCTCCGGTCCCATGCTTTTCGGAGTCGTACTGTATTGGCAAAACTGCCATATTTTTTAAATGTTTGCAAAAGGCTCTAGTGAAAGTGTATCCCTACTGGAATATCAGGAAAAAATTGGATGTCTGATCGGAAAAATCATAGTCGTCGCAAGAAATGACTTGATTAAAGAATCAACTGAATTGTGAAAGCGAACAGTAACAGTGCAGCAAATTACATCTAATCCTTATCAAGGGTCATCTCAAAGTTTCTCTGAGGATGTAGTTTGAGAAAAATCAACTCGGTATTAATGGCAAAAGTTGCCATATTGATGGGGTGGTTATGTTAAAGTGGTAACTCAGCGTCTGCATGTTTTCTAATAATTCTGAAACAGTTTATTCCTAACCTATCCGAATTCTCAATTGCACTGCATATAGTGGACTGTTTTCAAAACTTTAAGCGCACATATATTTGACCACACACTGCACTCTTATATTACAATTCTTAGAAAAAAGTTACCTAACATTTTAAACATGTCAAATTTGAAAGCGTGCAGCTACATTTTCTTGCTATTTTTCCTGAATTTATCCGAATTTCTTCTCATATGCATTGCATGTGTGCTTCGAGCATTCAATTAAAATGACAATAAACTGTATGAATCAATTGAATTAGTGGCATAGCTTGCCTGAATGAACTTCCTGCACTTTAGCATTTGATCCTTTTTGTCTCTTTGTTTTATTTCCTCCTTCCCCAGTGGAGTCCTTCGGAGGCAGCAGTAAGTGTCACATAATATCCTCTGTGTCCTCTTCATGCATGCCACACTCTTTCATTTATCTTATTTCGGTTTTATTTATTTTTTTGTGTTGGAGACCCCTTTGGAAATACTAAAATAACAGGATATATGATTTGAAACCAATGTGCTAAGTTCAGTTTTTATGCTGATATCACATTTTAGTAATTGGAGTAATCTACGCTACTCATTCCCAAATTTTCCATCAGCACAAACCACTTAAAATACGAAGAGAAAGAAAAAAATTAAAAGCCTCGGAAATTCACCGATTTTCCTCCAAAACCTGCATAAAGAAACAGATATACCTCCAGAGAAGAAAATCTTTTCTAAAAATTTTAATCATTAACAGACAATTTTAAATTGTAGCCAAACTAATATTAGTTTAAGTTTTAAAATTGAAGTAATATTCTTTGAAGTACTTTCAAATTGGTAAGGTTTTTTCCGGTATCGAAGCATGCTTTTAAAAGAACTCTTGAAAAAATGTAACTACATTTTTTTGAATTACCCTAAAATGTTTGGAATTATCCTTAAATTTTTTTGAGAATCGGTTGTCAGCTATGTCTCATGCTGCCATTTACAAATGGAGAATTGAATGCTTTTGGAAGAAAATTTTACTGAAATGCTGCTAACAATAGTATGCAATAGAACTTATTTCAGTAACTGAATCTTTTCATTACTGTACATGAGCCTTTTCAAAACAAAATTTTTGTTTTAAGAAAATTTGCATAAACATACATTCGTCAACATTTCGAACAGTGCTCTGAATAACTACAGTATTTGAAGAAGCATATTCTACCTCATTTTAAAAGGAAGATGGAAGCTTATCTTTCGAAAAACAAGACATCAAGTTTTTTTTTTTTTTTTTTTTTTAAAAAGTGTTATGTAAAAAAAAAAAAAATACAATAGCTAGCATTCGGTACTCAGCTTTATTTTCCCTTGTCCGAATGCATGTAGAGGTTGGAAATCTGCATCCAGGCATTGTCTTCCTGTGATATGTCCTTACCTTACATGGACCTTTTAAATCCATAATCCTCTTGGCTCTTGGCCGACCAAATGGTAAAGTGGTTAGCGTGCTAGCTTCTAGACAGCAAGGTTGCGGGTTCCGAGTCCCGTGTTAGGCATGGGTGTTTGTAAATGTATGTTGGCTTGTCTAATGACGAATGTTTCGGCGCATTATAGCCATCGTGTTGCTGACGGCGGATAATCTGAAAACAACCAACCAACCTCTTGACTCTTGTCAGGTTTTTGCCAAAGTGCTTTGCTTCTTATAACCTAAGTTTATCGTTATGAGTTGTAAAGATCTTTTAAGTCTAATCTCTCCACTTTAAAAACACGCAATCGGTCTGGTTTATTACTTACCATGAATTAACTCTAAATTCTCCAACATATTTTGTTATTTTACTTTTGATCTTTGTATCCTTGGTTGGTTTCTTGGTTTGATTATTAAATATATAATATTTAAGCTGCATGTGGAATGCCAAATTTTCTTTTTATTTTCAAGTACTCCAATATATTTTGTTTTACTTCTTTTATATTAATGACATTGGTTGTCTTAATCTCTCGATTACCTGAAGTGAATTGAAGCAGTTGTAAATTAGATTTAATGTCTTATGAGTTATTATATGTTTGAAAATGTATGTTCGTACATATATATTAACATTACATCTATTTTCAAAATTTAGTTAATGTTGAATAGATTGTTTGTGTATTTTTACAAATGTGGAGGCGGTATTCAAAAAGAGTTCGTAATTTTTGAAAAATGTTTGTACAAACTAAAAAAATTTTACGTATTGAAACTATCCTTTAGTTTTTGTAAAGTTGATAAGTAGGTTTAGTAATTTATGATTGTACTCTTATGCATGTCACCTTCACAATTATTGTACCATGTCAATTTGAATATTTCTTTTAAATATTTCTATCTATTTAAAAAATATTACGAAAAGGAATTGTTAGGATTTTCTAATTCTATAAATTATGCTAACTTTTCTCCCCTTATCTCATTCTACAGTAAGTATTTTAAACTAGCTTCTCTTATTTTGTTAAATTTACTTGGTACTTCTCCATTTCGCTGGCGCAGGCGATAAAGTTACTACAAATTGTACAACCAATACCAAACAGAATATCCACATTCGTAGTAAAAAAATTCTTAGAACTAAAATTTCTTTATGTGTACACTGTGTGTTGTCGCAAATAAAGTCTGCTTAGCAAGATTTATGTCGGTGAAATGGAAAAGTACAGTTTACATTAAGGAAAAAATTATAAAATTTCTTAATTATCATCTAATTAAAACTAATTTGATTCTTGTCATCAAAACTTTACATTATTTTTTTTTCACGTTTTTTAACTAAACTGTTTGTGAGTATTTAAAAATTTTATGTTAATTTTAATTTGAGTAGTACTTCCTGTCCATGTGTGTTGATTATTTTTCTTTATTTACTAAGAACCTGGTAGTGCTCCCAGAAACGTTCAAGCTAGGCCTCTGAGTTCCAGCACAGTTGTCATTCAATGGGATCCTCCAAAAGAACCCAATGGGCAAGTGACTGTAAGTAAAACGGATTTTACCCTATGATAACTCCAGGTGTCACATTCACTCTAAAAGTCCTGATATTCCTTAAGTTTTTGTTTCGTGCTAAAATTTTACTTACGTTTTTCGATAATTCCAAAATATAAAAACTTAAGGAATAATATATATATATACAGGGTTCCCACGGTCATTGAAAGTCATTAAAAGTGCTTAATATTTTGGAACTTGTTTTCAAGGCCTTGAAAGTGCTTGAAAATGCTTAAAGGTGCTTAAAAGTCCTTGAAAATGCTTAGAGGTCATTAAAAGTCCTTAATTTTTACTGATGTTGAATTGAAAGCCCTGAAAATTCCCCGACTTTTTTCAAAAACCTGTGAAGAAAAAAAACCAATATTCTTCCAGTGGAGAAGAGTGGGCATATTTGTCAAAATAGTATAATGAGGAACTTTCACATTTTTTGGTTTTATTTTTAAATAAAAGTAGAGAAAAAATCATGAAAATCAATACCATTCTTTCAAAAATTTGAGCTCGGATAGATAGTTAAAAAAAATATTTAGTTTTTCACTTTGCGATTTGGCGGGGAAAAGCCACTTTTGCGTGAACTTCAACGCGCAGATAATGAACCAGTCTAAAATCTGTTTTAGACGAGGTTTCTCCTTCTTTTTGCGACTTTATCTCTGCGTAACCACGTCACGGTTTTTTTATGCGTTTTTGGTCACGTTACTTTTGCTTTGATTTCGGCTAATTTCAAACTCGATTTTTGATTAATTGAAAGCATAATGATAAAAAATAATTGCACTGCTCAAATATATTCGTTGGATAACACTAGGAAATACAAAAATAATTCATTTTCCTCACTTGTGCAAGTTCCTCATTGTTTGATTATATGACTGTTATTTTGCTAAAGGGTTGTTGGAAGTTAAAACTTTTGAAAATTGGCAATTTTTTGCCGGTATTGAAACAAGCTTTGGAAAGAATATGACTAGGTTAGGACCCTTTGTCAGCTTCAAAAGAAATATCCCTAAATGTTTTTGAATTATCCCTAAAATTTCAAGAATTATTCTTGAAATTTCAATTATCCCCTAAAACATTCGTCAAATTTTTGGAATTATCCCTAAAATTCCTACTTAAATGTTTTAGAAAACTCACTGTGCATCCTGTAACTCCTTCCACATTATTTGTTAAGAGGATGTTACAGTCAACAACAAAGAGTTTTTTGTTAGATATTTGCTAATGTAGTAAATGTGTAAAAATAGTTCAAAAATCTAATACTTTGAATTTGTAAGCGTTTTTTGTAACTATCTCAAAACTGTGATCTTCAACACCTGGGTACACTTAAAAAAAATCTATTTAATAGTTTAATATCTAATTTTTATGTTGTATATTGTAGACCTAAAATATTTATTTTAAATATGTGATTAACTTTTTTGTCCTATTTTTTTCCCTTTTAGTTCTTGCAAAACATATATATATATATATGAATATAAAATTTAGCAGCTTGTCCTGGTACACTCTCTAGACATAAATGGCTTATAATTATAGAGAAAAATTTATCAATGTTTTGTAAACATTTCAATTCAAGCTTCTAACCTATTTTTTTTAGACAATACTGCTTTTAAAGTTTACCAAATATATATATATATATATATATATATATATATATATATATATATATATATATATATATATATATATATATATATATTTGGTAAACTTTAAAAGCAGTATTGTCTAAAAAAAATAGGTTAGAAGCTTGAATTGAAATGTTTACAAAACATTGATAAATTTTTCTCTATAATTATAAGCCATTTATGTCTAGAGAGTGTACCAGGACACTCTATATATATATATATATATATATATATATTTGGTAAACTTTAAAAGCAGTATTGTCTAAAAAAAATAGGTTAGAAGCTTGAATTGAAATGTTTACAAAACATTGATAAATTTTTCTCTATAATTATAAGCCATTTATGTCTAGAGAGTGTACCAGGACAAGCTGCTAAATTTTTAATTTTAATCTAAAAAAAAAGTTTGTTTATTTGTTACAATTAAAATTATAGGACACTGAAATTGGATATTAGTATGGCTTTTAAATTTTTTTAGCTGTAATTTTCACTTTAGAAGAAACATCACACAACCAAACAATACTCTAAAAAAAACCTAAAGCATTAAAGTTTTGCTCTACCAAAAGCTGAACTTGTGGCTCATTAGGTTGCACAAACATAAAATGCCAGAAAGGCCAACATAATTCGCCAAATTGATATATGACGAATAGTCTTGTGTGATTATTGGGCTGCCATTTTTTCAGTAAAGGTACTTTTGTTTGGAAAGAACTCCTTTTCACCACTTGAAATTTAGAATATCGGTGACAAAAATGTGTTGTATTTTAGAACTCTTGTAGCTTCTTGCTCCCTAAAAAGTTCACTAGAACTACTACATTGAGTTGTTAGAATTAGTCCATTGAATTCCTACATTTTAGAACTAGTCCATAGTGGCCACAGAACCTGGAAATGTGAGAAATGTCAGGAAGCTTTTTGATTCTGGAAAAAATCAAGGAAATGGCAAAGAATTTCTTAAAATTTCATGAAGATCGGAGAATTTTTCTGTTTTGAAGGTACTTTTCGACGTTCATCCGTTTATTGGTGCCATTTTCCTGACAAATTGTGGTAATTTTTCAAAAAGATAAAAATCAAAGGTGCCAGTTTTTTTTCTCATCTGAATTTAATTTTCAACTCCTTTTTTACATTGTTTAACTCTTAGATTACCAACAGTATATGTACGTCTCACAAAATAGAATATAAATGCCAATGGGGTTTTACCAATTCTAAAACTCATTGAATATTGTCCCACTGACTTTAGGGCATTTACTTGTAAGATTTTTTTTTTTTTTTCTCTTGCTTAGAATATCAGTGAGAGCCTAATGATCTCAGCTGATAGAACCAATGAGACACATTGTTCCTCCCGTCTAAATACTCTCCCTGATTATGACCAAGTATGACTAACTTCAACATAGCCTATCTTAACACATTTTTGTTGGAGAAAAAAAAAGACTCCGGTTTAGAAATGCTTTCAAAATAAAAATAAAAATGGTAGTCTAAAGATTAAAATTCAACTACACATCAATCTCTTCAACAAAGTAAAATAACACTTAATCATGAAGGAAATATTGTTTCTTAAGCCACACATAATGCTGTTGCTCTCAGAAAAATATAGAAATCCTTAAAGTAAAAAAAGTTGTTCATAGATATATATATATATATATGATGACAATCTTTTTTAGTATTGCCTTTTCATTTAATTTCTCCTTTCAAAGAGGGACTTCTATTTTTATTTCCCTTTCCCGATCATCACTTTCATTCAATTGCTTTCACATGTTTGACCAACCTGCTCATGTGAGATTTATTTATGTCAGCGTTTTTCCAACAGTAAGTTCCATACTTAATATTCGTTAATGCTCGTTATTGTGTCATACTGATTAGTATGAACAGTGTACTTGGTGTTGGCATCAATTTCTTTCTTCTGCATTAGCAATTCCCACAGTGACTACAACTTAAAATACTTTTCCATGAGTCACACACTGCATAACTTTTCTAAACAGTTTAAACATTTTGTATATTTTTAAATCCTTTATATTAACTTCCATTTTGTGTGTGTAGCTGGGTATGTTGATGGCAGGCAAATCTGTGGAGACCTAATTAACCCTCTTGTCGTCATCCAATCAGGCTGAAACTTGGCATATAGATTCAATGTCGATGACAATGCATTCTATTAAATATTGGTTACTATCACTGACACTAAAAGATTGCCTTTACGGAATACTAATAAACCAAATTGCCATCATTCAATCGCGCTGAAATAGCATGTAACAGATCATTGAAGAAACTCTTTCCTGTTCCAAATTTGTTTTAATAAATAAATAATAAATTGTTTTAATCAGAATAAATAAAAAATATTTGGATGTGAGTGCATAAATTCACATTCATTTTTATGAGTAAATTTGGGAAAGTAGTTTGCCGCATATTTTGCAGCTAGAGATGTTTTTAATGTTTAAAATTAGATGCCAACACCAAGCACACTCTGGCAACAGAAACAGCGCTATGTTATGAATATAAAAACTGGCAATACATATAAAGGATTTCTATTAAAAACTTTTTAATGGGTTATATTATCAGTTCTGTTAATGTATGTTTGATGTTTCAGGGTTACAAAGTGTATTACACTACAAGGCCGAATCTTCCCACCTCTGCCTGGAACACTCAGCCTGTAGATAATAATCAATTGACTACCATTAGTGACCTCACCCCTCAAACCATTTACACCATTCGCATTCAGGCGTTCACCAGCCGAGGCCCCGGCCCACACTCGGCACCAGTGCAAGTCAAAACACAGCAGGGAGGTGTGTTATTTAGCAGCTTGTTTTGTCTGATGTAGTGTTGCAAGGATATTAGCGATTTGAATTTCTTTAAATTTTAATATTTTTTTTTAATTGAAATGACAAATTGTTAAATTTTAAAAGTGTTTTAAAATTTAAGATTTTGTAATTGTCAAGGCTGTAAATTTAAAAAATTTTAATATAAGATGTTGAAAGTATTAAAGGATAATTTAAAATAAATCATAATGTTTAAAACCATATTTTTATTGTAAGAAAACACATTCTTAATTGCAATTAATAAAAGAAACTGTCTTTATTACTTACAAAAATGATTGACAGTGAAAAAAAATCAATTGTTATTCACATCACTTAAAATTGTATTTGAAATGGTGCAGTCTTTTTTACTATAGTCTACATATAACTCCTTAACAAGTGTAAAATATCTTAACTTTGTGTATTAACTCAAATTCGAAATGATTTAAACTTTTGTATTTGTTATATCGTGGATATATCTAGCATTATGTATATATATGCGTGTAAACATACACTGAGCTATAGCTGTATTATGAACACCCATTTAATATGTCATTAGCCCTCCTTAAACAATGTGTTGCTTCTTATCAAACGATGTGTTCTGGGATACTTTGAGTGGATCCTTGATTAAGATCTACTGTATTGTAACCGTTCTGTTCTTCACAATTCTGTCGGGTTTCCGGTCATTTATCACTCCCACATTATGCTAGTTTTTTGCCTGAGAAACCAGTTTTGATACACTTTCATTTACAGTTCTTCACAAATATTTTTAAAAAGTCACAATTTTGCTAATGCAGTAAAAGCCCGATTATCCTGCATTCAATCGACCGGAATTTTTTTTTAAATAAAATTTAGCAAAAAAATTGCCGCTATTTCGCCAAAAAACGGCGAAAAGTCGCCCTTTTTTTTTTCTTGAGGTTTAGAAGTTAAGTGGGTTTTTTTTCTCCTTATTTTGATAGTTTATAATTTGTAATGGAGAAAAATAGCTGAATTTGCACTGATTAGAAATGAATATATTATTATAAAAAGTTTTTTTTTTATTCTGGTTTATCCGGAATGCCGAAGTTCTTATTCAATCTACTGTGATTTCTCAGCATCTTATATTGCATGAAAAAAATGTATGTTCATTTCTGGAATGTGTGTAATTTGTATATGCGGAATCTATATAAATCTATGGACTATTTTTATTGTAATTATAGCAAAGAAAGGTGATTTTCCACTTGAAATTACGTTTTTAACCTCATCCGGCAAAGAGTAATTAGGAAATTCGAAATTTGGTAATGATGGTTTTACCAAAATCCGGATAAAATCAATCATTCGGTTTGTAAGCTAGATCTACATATGGAACATGCATTTTACTAAATTTAAAGCCATGTGTAACGGATACATTCTATTCCATACAATATCGATGCATCCGTAATTCACTTATACCCGTGATTTAATTTGTAAATTTTCAACCGCATCCGGAAAATGTGCAATTCTGCTGAATTCAACTATTCTAAACATTTGGTTCTTTTATAACAAAATATCAGTTTCTCATGATCAATCAGAATGAAACCTAATTGCATCCATTTAAGTGCATTTCTCCTCATAATCCCAATCAAAGGTTCGATTTGTAGACTAGTCAACCGTTTTGTGCACAAAACAGCTATTGTTTATTTTTATTTTTTGTGTGCAAAAAGTATGGGTTATATTTTATTGCATAATATTAAGGTATTTTGCAATTAATTAAAAAATAAATCTGTTTTGCTGTAATTTTATTTTAGTAATATTTATTGTTTAGATTAGCTGACAACCAGACAATAAATTCAATACTAAATGTTTTGTAAATTATCCGGAATTCCGTGGCGATTTGTATTACAATTCTTGTATTCCTTTTTTTTTTATAACATAATAGTCGATCTTTGAGTACGAAAGTCGTCTTCCCGAGCATATTTTACTTTAGGGTACAAAGAAGGTTGTGCATGAGGAGGGGGAAGACAATGGAATCACCAGGGTTTCCAAATACAAAAGCTAGAATTCTTGCAATCTGACCGAGAACATTAAAACGCATACATTAAAACTTCCCCTCCAGAACGGAAATAACGATAGTCCACTTTGTCCGCCCGGTAACCCTAAAATATAGGTTCGGTTAAAATCGGGATTATCAAGAGACTCTGTAATATTTTTTTTTACTTATTTTTCAACGTTTAATCTTCTACTTTTTTTTTTTTTTTTACAGAATTTCAGATATGAAAATGATTTAATTTTAGTAATATATTTCAGATTATTGCCGATTGTAATGGTAAAATATAACATTATTGTAACTGAAAAAGCTGTGTAGAATATTTTTTAAATATTCCGGTTGTGACAATTTTGATGTTAGGTACTATCACTAGCGTTATTTGCCATTTAAATTTGGCAAAAAAACATTGACATTCAATTAACAGGAAAATTCGGTTTTCCAGAAATCCTATTTTCCCGACGATTCCAGATAATCAGGCTTTTACTGTACTTTCCTCAGAAGTCCTATTATACCCATCCCACTATCGAAGTCAGTTGAATTATGTTTCCCCATACATTCACAAAAAGTTCTCTTTAATTTTCTCAAGAACCCAGATTTTTTCTTGTATACTACCTTTTCTCTTGCAGCAATAGTTTACTTACCTAAAACTCTTGTGTGATCCATAATACAGTGCTCGGTGTATGTACAAGTGGTTATCAAAAAAATAGAAACACCCTAGATTTATATGGAATCCTTTACTAATATGGCATAAAACCGCCTTTGGCATGTAATGCAGCATGGATTTGCCTGGGAATCAAACCACACAAGTGCTGAATAGCGTTTAGAGGTATATTGTAGCAGTCCATTTTTTTTTTAGATATTTAGATCCGCTCCAAAACCTGTCTGTCTCTTTCACCTAGTTTCTCTTTCCGTCCACTATTTTACTTTGCTAAACTTGACTTGCCGCTCTGTGTGTACTTTGTAATGAGTGTTAGACACTGTACCTCTAGAAATGCATAAAATCTGGAATGTTTCGATAATAGTTGCTCCATCGATTGGGCTCCTACAATCTGGCCTCTTTGAAAGTCTGCGATGTCTGACATTTTACGCTTTTGAAAAAAAAATCCAAAACGTATACCACTTCACTAAAGCTACCTCATACTTACCATAATATATATATTTTTTTATTTAAAAAAAAAACTGCTAGCTTGGATTATATTTTAATGCTACAAAGACCATTCTTAAATGTCACTTTTATTTACAGGTGTTTCGATTATTTTGATAACCACTTGTATATCTTAATGCAGCACATGAACTAATTTTATTTTCTCTGACCACACTACCTCTTCCAATCCTAACTAAACCTTATTCCAGTCCCCAGCCAACCAAGCAACCTCCGAGTCCTAGCCACATCCTCAACGACAGTCCATGTATCCTGGGCTAAACCATCCCACTCTGGGGAAAAGGTCATTGGCTACGACCTCTACTGGAACGACACTTTCACGCAGCAGCAGTACCACCAGAGCCTGCCAGACACGGATTCCTACACGCTCACAGACCTGTATCCAGACACACTTTATTACGTGTGGGTTGCAGCGAGGTCGAGGCAAGGGGAGGGGGCTGCGACGCCACCTTCGCAAGTCAGGACGGACCAATATGGTGAGTTTTGGTGTGAAGGTTTGGATTTAAGGTATTAAGATGGTCTTTTTGTTGCAGATTTTGTTATTAGAGTGCCTTGAGTGTTTGGTTATTTGTGAGATGAATTAGGGTAGTAATACAATCTGGTAGTCAAAGGGTTGTTTTTTTTCTGGAAAAAGCTAGTTTTATTTATTTTTTTTAATATTAAGAAGGCGAGAGTAGTTTTTCTTTGCTACAAAGTGACCTCAGAATCTGGAAATGTCGGGGAGCTTTCTGATTTTGGGAAAATATGAGAGAAATGTCAGGCGATTTTTTTTTTTTTTTTTTTAATTTCACAAAAATCAGGGACACTTTCTATTGTGTTGAAGTTACGTTTCCTCGTTCGTCTGTATTTTGGTGCCCTGTAGAATTGTGGTGGATAATCATTGGAAGTTTAATGTTGCAGAATAACTTAAACTTTTCAGTACCTCCAAGACTATCTTTAAAAAATTGGCATATTAACTCTTTAGCATACATGTTCCATTTGATCATCAAGGTGTCTACACATATGGAAAATTTGGAGTAATTTTTAAAAAAAAAAGTTTGCTGTAAAATCAGGGATTTTTTAGAAATCTATCGGGAATTTTTTTTTTTACCTGAATTTTGTGGCCACTGTGGGCTATTACTGTAATTTGTGTTCCCTTCTGTGGGCTGACGTTTTGATTTTAGAATTAACTGAATGGCTAAGTGGGTGGGGGGAGGGCAATAATACGACAACTCAATGTAGTGTGTGTACGAAATTAAAGAAATGTTTGGGGATTTTTTCTGCTAGATCTTGTTACCACCCTCTAACCTCTAAATCGTCTAGTTGCAAAAAAGTGAATGTCCACTTTGAATGTTTTGGTTGGAAAGACAAAAATTCATTTTCTTCCCTCGGAATCA
Source organism: Linyphia triangularis (assembly GCA_963978545.1). Taxonomy (NCBI): domain Eukaryota; kingdom Metazoa; phylum Arthropoda; class Arachnida; order Araneae; family Linyphiidae; genus Linyphia; species Linyphia triangularis. The sequence continues at coordinate 86,895,709 of OZ021726.1, forward strand.
AAGTCAAGAAACTTAATGAATCATAAATTTATAATTTAAAGCGCCCAATTCTTTCTCAGTGTAATAAATTTTGAGTCTTTTTATTTTGTATGCTTCTATTCGGATTTACTCAATTTTGCGACTGGACGACTCAAATCCGCAATGCACTTCTGGCACTTGACTTAAACATAATAATTAAAGGCTCTTATACATACACACTCATTTATGGCTTTTTTTTTTCTTTTTTTTAATCAACCATGAAATGTAGTTTGAGATTTTCAGTGAAACCTGCCAACTTTTCTAGTTGATCTAAGCTAAGAAATGTGTTTTGGCTTTGAGCTTTTTTTAATCTATTAAAAGGAATGTAATAGTTGACCATAAAAAGTCATTAGCGTGACTTCAATTGAAGTCACACTGACCACATTCAAATCATATCTTCCTATTGAGAGTGGTCGATGTATAAAAGCCTTAAAATATCTTTATTGTTAAATTTATGTTGCTGATTACTGTATACTATCTTGATAGAAAAAGCAAAAATCATTGTCATATCTTGGTTTCCTAAACAAAGTCTATGTCGTGAAAGGAAAATTTTGTTACATTGACTTATTCCAATCTAGTAAAAACAACTGAATTATTGCTGCATATTACTTTTATGACTCTTATTTTGAAATATTCAAATTATGAATATGATTAGCGCTTTTTCTACCAAGATTCAAAATAACAATCAACATTTGAGTTTTATGAATTGAAGTAAAATATCAGCAATTCACAGCACATTTTATTGTAGATTTCTTTGTAATTTTTTTTCCAGTTTACAATCCAGTATCGTGACTCTATGTGTTTTAACCCATTAACGACGGTTTGCAAGAAAACTTGCCAATCGAAATTTTAGTTTTTTTTCTTTGTTAATAAATTGCGATTGTGGTTCCGCTAAGTGTTTTTTAAAAATCACAAAAATAATTTTCCAAAAAATCTGAAAAATTCAAAATACATCTTAAATGATCTACATAAATAATGTTAAAGTTAAAAACTATTACTCTTTATCCATTTCAAAGTATTCTTTAATAGTTTAATCATCAAATTTATTATAATAGCCTCTTTTGGAATGCGATTTCGGGTTATATTTCAATTCTTAAATCTCAAATGCTGATTCACTCTGCATTGCTGTACATTAAAAAGAAAATATATCAGTTTCAGATAATTTTACATTAAAAACTGTTTGTAAAAAATGGCCAATGTAATAAATTAGTAATCACACCAGAAAGTTGCCAGTTCCCCTCATCCCTTATTCAAATAGTACATTTCTTTTCCCTGCCAATAGCATGAGGATTAAAGTACTTTCTCCACTTACTCCCTTCCTCCAGTGTTATTTTATTTCTGTTCATTTTGTTACAGCACGCATGCAGCGCATCTCGATCATGGTGCTGTTTCTTTTATTGCCTAGTATTGTGTCACACACACATGCTCTTTATGTAATATTTTCTCACTTATCATCAACACCTTTTGAGCCAAATTTTCATTTATTGATATTTTTGTATTGTTGGGTTTACGGAAGTGGGTTTTTTTCCCCCTTTAAAGTTAAAATATGCTTAATGTTCGCCATTAGTTCGATTCCCCCATCGAGTTTATCGTATTGCTTCTTTCTAAACTAATTTCATTAAGCTGGGTCATGGTGCTGTTTCTTTTATTGCCTAGTACTGTGTCACTCATCTGCTCTTTATGCAGTATATTTCTCGCATATCAACACCTTTTAAGAAGTTATCATTTATTGATATTTTTGTATTGGGGAGTTTACAGACTTTTTTAAGTTAAAATATGCTTAATATTCACCATTAGTTCTATACCCCCATCAAGTTTATTATATACTCGAGGGGCACGTGACATCATAGGGCCGGCTATTCGCTACGCTGCCAATTTTTAAATCGGCTCTTTTCACTGAGTTTTCGTCGAAATTCGATCATTAAGAGCTATTAATAAATAAAAACTACAGTTTTAATTATGTCAAAATATATTTCAGAATGTCTAAAATCCATTTAAAACGTCTGTTTAGTGAATTGGTTGATAGAAACTTAATGATTTACAGTTTAATTGGAGTATAATTGCAAATTCCCATTGAATCCTATGTTTTACAAGCCAGCTTACTGCCAACTCGGAATGTCTAGGAACCGGTTTTATCCCACTGGAGTTGCTTTGTTGGCAAACATGCCCCTCGAATATTGCTTCTTTTTAAGCTAATTTCATTTTAAAGAGGCTTTTTTGTGTCGAATATTCTGATATTATAGCAAAAGAAAGTTTTGAATGTCGTGGCACATTCTTGTCCAATGCTTTGTGACAATTGAGTCGGATTAAATAAACAAATATTAATCTTTTTTCTTTTTTAATTCTTTGGTTTGGTTGCAAAAACGGTATTGAGTCTTAACTGTTATTTACATTGAATAAATACATAATTTGTAGTACTAATTTATTTTTTTTGTAAAATTAATTACTTCCTGTTTTTTTTTATAATAAATTATGTAGATTAGCAAAACTTGAAAACAGGATGGATATTTTTCATCTGGTGAACTTATGTTATCTTTATGAATTAGTGGTTGTCTGTTTTGGCCATTGGATTGGCCAATCAATAGATGTCATTTTATTGCGCTCAAAAGAGATCTGTTCCCTTAAATGGTTATTAGGTATCATTGTAGGGGACACTTCTAATATTCATACTTCTTCAATAAAGCTCTAAATTTTATTCTATTCCTTATTCTCTACACTTTGATATAATTTAAGATAAGTTTTGAGTGATAAATATTTTTATGTGCTCAAGTACAACATTTGTAAAGTTGCTGAATTTTTTTTCTTTATAAAATGTGGTTTAGAAAATTTGGTATCTTTAGTTTTGAAAATTAACTGGATCTAAAAATTAATCAAATTTCTCTTATTGTCAAAAAGTATGCTGGTTTTATTAATTTATGTATTTTTTTTTTAATTGTTATTATTCCTTGTAAAGTTGTATTTATAGTAATGTATGCTTATAATTTTTGTTTTTGTAGTTTAAAACGAAAAATTCCGTCCAATCATTGAGGTTGAAGTAAAACTATTGAGAAGTCTAAATATTTATAAAAGCTGAAATAAATTTATTCATATTGGAATTGAGTGAAATGAAATATTGAGTGTTGCAAATAGAAATACTGAACTTACCCTTACGATATTTTCAGTACACCAGTCCAACATTATTAATGTCAAAAGTTGCTGTTGAAAGTGCAGGTTTGAATGATTAAAATTGCAGCAAAACTATTAATGAAGAAATTATTAAGAATCTAATATGTTAGAACCGGATTTCATTAGTTGTTACTTGATAAATGGTTTGGGAGTCCTAAGAAGTAATTTTCACTATATAAATTACCAGGGTTCCCACAGTCCTGAAAAGTCCTTGAATTACTTTTTTTTTATGAAATTTGGTCCTTGTAAGTCCTTACAAAGAAGATAAATCCTTGAAAGTCCTTGAATTTTTTACACAACCACCGATAATCTCTGCCTCCGTTTTGTATTTTTAAATCTAAAGTATGTAACTTTATGGTCCTTGAATTTTCTCAAAAAGGTCCTTAAAAGTCCTTGAACTTTTTTCTTCAATAAGGGTGGGAACCCTGAATTACGCGAGAAAAATAATTTATTGTTTGCATGACCTGCCTTAAGTTAAATAATTACACAAGAAAATACCACTATCAGAAGAACAAGCTAAAGATGGGAATTTTAGGCAGGTAAGACAGTTAAATATTCTGCTGTTTTCCAATTCAAACTTCCTTGAAATGTTATATTCCTTTAAAAGTATACTGATCTACTACTATTTCTTAATTGTCAATATGGATAGTTAAAGTGAAAAGCAGGAAATAATTTTCTAATGTACAACTATCATCTTCCATAAATATAGACTTATGAAGAAAAGTTTCATCATAAGAATAGCTAACAAAGTGATACTGCAGAACTTCAAAATTTAATACAAATTAATTTGTATAGTATTAAATTTTAGGTGCAGAAAATATTACTCTAAAAGTGGATTGAGGAAGTGGATATTTTTTAAGGGGATGGAGGTTATGTTTTTTTGCATTGTTTAATCACTTACGACAATAAAGAACACATTAGTTGTCTAGTGATTACATAGCTTTCTATTATTTTGCTTGCATCTTATTTGAAGTAAATAAATTATCTAAATTTTTTACTTTTTATAAATCTAAAATCTCACGGTTCCTGTACTGGATTATATAAAAAATACCTTACTTAATAACAGTAATAGTATATTTAAGTGAAAACTAACGATATCCAAATTTTCTAAAACCACTTTTTAAAATAATTATTGCATAACTTAAAATTTGCACTGAAGGTAATATAGCTTCTACTGTTTTAAAGGAATTTTGTATTTGCGTTCATAAAAATATTTTTCCACAAAACAATATTTAACTAAAACATATTTTTCATGTGTTGAGTTAGCCTACATTATAACTTGTGTTTCCATGAAAACATATTTATTTTGAACTTTATATGTTGCTTTCAATTTGATATCTGAGGACAGGTAAATAATTTATACATATATTTTGGGTTCAATTTTTAACTCTTTACTCAGACTAACTGTAATTAACTTTTGTAATATATACCTCATTCTCTTCCTATTTAACTTTTTTCTAGTGTTGAAAACTTTAATTAGTAATTTTTAAAATACTATCCATTTAAAATTTTGGGAAACAATAAAAAGTATTTTCTCAATTTAAAAAAAAAAAAAAAAAAAAACTTTGCTGTCAATGTATATTCCAATAAAAAAAACTCAAATTAGTTTTTTTACTTATAAAACTTCAGAAACTGCCATCTTTGCGCTTCTCACGTCAGCAACTGCATGGTTTTTTTTTGGTTTTTTTCTAAGCCTTTTATTTCAATAAATCATTGAACTTTCAAATAAGTGAAACATCAACTTAATCAAATTTGTAATATGATAAAAAAATGTGTACAAATTGCTATTCAATTAATTCAGTTAAAACCCTGTTCCCTGAGTGGCAACTGTTATTTGTTAACCTTTTTCTTGGATCAAAGAATCAATTAAAATTTGACAACTTTCTGTGTCTCGATGCAGTGAAGAAATTGCAAACATGCACGTGAAACTTCTTAACAGTTTTGTGTGGGGAGGGGGAGGTAATGAATGTTTCCCTGAAATAAAGCAACATATTCCAATTAATCAAATTTTCATGCCCATTTCTATGATTTAAATGGAAGTGCAAGGAAGTTAGCTTATCGATAACATTATTTGCAAACAATTATTATTTTTTAAGAGTTTTTATTGAACTATTATTTATTACTTTATCAATTGTTTTTTAGTTTTGTTGGTGTTCTAATTACTTTTACATTAATATTGTTTATTAAACCTATCTTGTTGAAAAATCTAATCATTATGTGTAGGGTAGCCATGAGTTATGAACAAATGGATCTTTTGTTTGGTTAATTCCATAGCCCACATTATAACAATTGGGAACATTGACCTGAAGAAAGTAATAATAAGCTTCGTGATTTTTATAAAATTTAACTTTGATATTTTCTTTTTCTGATGCATTCTGTTTTTTTTTTTCAACAAGGTTGGTTTACATATTAAGTTGTTTATTTTGTTTTATTTATGCTGATGTCACATTTATATTATTTTAGTTCATTTAAATGCATATTATTTATATAGCCATACCCTCCTGCACTTGATGTTTATTTTTGCTGTTTGAGAACCCTAAAATGTACAATATATCCCTATAGTTCTGCTTTTGTAAGATTTTTCTTTTCATTTGTTTTAAATTTTCATACCTGAGATTTTCTAATCGCACATGATAACAGTGGTTAAATCTAACCTATGATACTCAACATTCTTACTCAAGGAACCCTTTAAATAGTTTTTTTTAGTTGTTTGGTTTATTGTTTTAAATGGTATTAAAATATATACAATATCTACCTTTATATTTTACATTGCAAAAATTATTGTCCTACTTCAATTTAAGTCTGTTACGCAGTTTCAATTTGGGTACAAGTTGGCTTATGAAAAACTTGAAATTAAATCAATTGCTAACTTTTCTTTCTTTTTCTAACTTATTCAGAAATAATAAATACAAAATGAAGAATTTAGACGGATTAAAGACTGTTTTAGAATTTTTTACAGATTAAAAAATACTTGTTCCACTGAGTTGTTTTTAATCTGCTTGCAATTCTTGCTTTTCACATAATTTTAGTAGAGAACCTTTGCTTTATAAAAACAAAACTTTTTAGAAACTTCTAAAAGAGCTCGTTTTTAACACTTTCTTTGTACATCAGAAGTATAGCAATAAATTAAAATCCCACTTAATTAAAAATAACTTGAAAACAATATACATTACACTACTAATTATTGCACTATTTAGTTTGAGCAGTCGGGAGATGATTCAAAATCAAAATTTGTATTTTCCAGTAATCAAAATGCTGTTCACATTTATCATCTCCCTTCATGTACTATTTGCACATTTATTAAAACCTTAAAATGAAAATATAAGGTACAAAATAGATTTCATATATAAATAAATTCAAACAGTAACAGACTGGAATAATATTCTAGTTACTGGCACAACTAAATACATTTACCATGATATCTAATGAAAGCTTTCTCTGAAATGTCCACAAATCTTTTGTAGGTTAAAAAGGAACCCTTCATAAAATGTTTGCCCCTTTTATTTTAGTACTCAAAAATCGAAACAGTTTTTCTCGTAGGAACAATAAAATAAGTCACTGAGCTATTGGATTGAAAGCCTATCATCAAATAATGTAATTAAATTATTTATCTTGTTTTGAAAGTTGAAATCATATTAGTTTTAAATAGGTCATAATAATTATCTGTTCTTATTGTGAACACTGCTATTTAACTAAATTTTCTTAATTAAAACTGCAGACTGGCTACAGAACCTGAAAATCAGGGAAATGTCAGGGCATTTTTTTAAATTTCACAAAAATCAGGGAAATTATCTATCATTGTTTTGGAAGTACGTTTTCACATTCATGCGTATTTTGGCACCATTTAGCCGGAGAATTGTGGTGGAAATCTTTAAAAGTTTGATCTTACAGAATAAATTAAACTTTTCATTATCACCTAACTATTTTTTTTAAAAATTGGCAAATTATCTCTTTGACATACATGTTCTATTTGATCAGGGTGTCTACAAATCTGAGAAAATTGGAGGAATTTGAAAAAAAAAGTTAGCTGTAAAATCATTGCATTTTTTTTTAAATCTATCAAGGAACTTTTTGTCCTTAATTTTGCGGCCACCCTGAATTGGATCTTCTTAGCAGCTTTTTCTCTTACTGAAATTTAGACAAACTTTTAATCAAACCAACTTCAGGCTCATGTTCACTGAACAATTTATTCATCTTTACATCCAGATTTTCTCTCGTAAAAAAAAAAGCAAACAAAGTTTTTAGAACTAGTAACTATGATTAGCTCCAATGTATTACTTTAAAGTCAAAGAAGTCTAGCATGTTGTAAAAATCTAAGAAACACTACTTATCTTCCTATTGATGAGGTTATGGGAATGATAACCTAATAGCTGTGTTCTCCAGTTAATTGAATCGAACCTTTTAGTCTCAGTGACTCCATGAAAATTTGTACATGAAAGTAACTGGGAAATTACTTGCCTAATTAGCTTAGAAAGGGAACCCAAGTATGGGATGGGTTCTTTCAAATGAAACTACTGAATACTGATTTGTTTCACTTGCTCAAAAACAGATTAAAATCACCTGAACTTTGACCTTCAAAAATTGCTACTCAAGTTTGTTTTCAGAAATTTATAATTATACAGAATCAATCGTTAAGTGATTTTTATGGAACATGTAATTAATTTTTTTTTTAAATCTGAGGATTCAACTGTTCTCGCATCTATGTAACATTCGGTATTTGTTGTTGCAAAATCGCCATTGAATCAAGTGGTTGTAGTCAGGCCGAAAATTCCTGTATTCTCATCTAAGCAGTATGCCTTCTTTCAAAATGACCATAGGGAAGTAGCAATGTGATCAAGAATGAGATTAAACATTTTCAGATAAAATAAGCTATTTTTCGAAAACTTTTTAAATTTTGCAAGCGTTGAAAGAAAAAAAAATAGAAAATTTTCTTCAGAAACAATAAGAGAAATAAGAGAATTCACATTGCTGATACCGCAATCGATAATTACCTTAACTTTTATAAATCAATGTTTTGTATAATAAACACAGTCGTGAAATACAGAGAAATATCAGGATTTTGTCTTTTTGCTGATTTTGTTTCTATTTTTAAACATTTAGCTTATTTTTAACTGCAAAAATTTTTATTCATCTCAAAGCAATTGCATTTTCTAAGACAATTTTTAACTATATTCTTCCCTTTCCAAGCACTTCACTTTTTAAATTTTCAACTCACATTGATGCAAAAGAAAATAATAATAAATAAATAAAGATACTTCTTAAGTAAGGGGAAAGACAAGTCTTCTTGCATTCAAAGTCAAGATGCATTCTTAGTATTTCATAAAAACGTCTTCTAGGAAATAAAAACTTAAAAGGCACTAGAAATCATAACATTATTGTTGTTAACTCTACACTTCCCTTTAAGCAAAAAAAAAAGCAACTTATCCCTTAAAATTGCTCCATAGCAGCAATGCAAAGAAATATCTTACCAAAGCAACTGTGGGAAGACAATCCCAATCAAGGATGTACTCTTTAGACATCCAATCCAAACCTACAAAACATCAAGCTCAGGAGCCTATGCCCAACACGACAACCGAAATCGCATCCACCACCCTGCACAAACCTCACAAAGACACTCCCCAACCTTCCCCTCCCTTCCCCACAGTGCCCGGTGCCCCCCCACAAGAGATTCACGGCTCATCCCCTAACTCTCGCTCACTCGCCATCGACTGGAAGCCCCCGCCTAAAGACCAACAGAACGGGCCCATCGTCTACTACAAGATCAAGTACCTCAAGGTCGAGGAGGGGGACGACCTTGAACAAGCCACAGAGATAAAGGTCGAGGCAGACCAGAGGTCCTACCTGATTGGAGGGCTGGACAAGTGGACAGAGTATCGGGTTTGGGTGGTGGCCGGTACGGAAGTCGGGGACGGGCCGCCATCCATGCCCATTCTGGTACGAACTGACGAGGATGGTACGTATTGGCGATGCCTCTTGCCCCTTTAGATTCCTTCTTGTCGTTTCACTCTACCCTTTTTGCATGCCCTTCGAGATTCTCAGACATCCTGGTTCTAACTTTAAACTTAAGAACTTTTACTTTAATAAATGTAACCTTCATTATTTTAACCTTAATGATTATAATTACTTTTAACCTTGCTAAGCTCATTTATAGGTCTTCATAAGTTAATTTAACTAACATGACTGACATCTTTTCTTTAAAAAATATATGCCCATGTCGCCTTACTTATTAAAAGTCCCTGGCCAAGACTTTCAATTGGTAAAATGACTGGGCTACTTGTAGAGTACCGTTTTCATATATATATATCGGTGAACCAGCCAAACTGAGAATTTCCTTTGGTGTTTCCCTTCCCTGCATTTTTTGGTGTCAAGCCAGTAATAACGATTGCATGGTTGCATGTTTCTCCTGAAAATGCTCGTCTCGGTCAGCTGGCAACTCTCTCCTACCCCGATTTACTCGTTTTTTCTCTGACTACTCGTACTGACATCTAACCTTCTATGTGTCATTTTTACTCCATTTTCGTCGTTTCTATGTACTCCGATTTGCATATCTGTTTTTTGCTAACATACTAACTGCTAACATGTTTATGTATATTCATTTGTCTTTGAATGATGATGTGTAATAAATATCTGAATGATGACTTGAATCCTATGACTAATGATGTTATTTGTTTTATATTATGACACATATTGATTCTAAGTAATTATAAAAAAGTGTTATCTAATGATTTTTCCCTTTGCTCACCATTTCAATTTGAATTCTCACTCTCCAACTAATGAAATTATTGATGTTATGAATATTGATATTATGTTAATTTCTAACTCGCCCCATTTTAAAAGTATGTAGAAATATTCTATTTGCAATCGATATTGGATTGAATGGTAAGTTACGAATCAGACGCTCTTAATGTTTGGATATATTTTTTTAATTACCACTCCCTAAAAAGTTATCATTTTCTAACATGTTTTCCTTACCTCTTTGAAAAATAAATGCTGTCATTTGATACTTTATTAAATGCTTAAAATATATATTCAGTTCTTATACTCCACCCTATTACTTTACTATTTTCTTCAGCTTTTTTTTTTAAGTTAACAAGAACATCCCTTTTTTAAACTCCTCTGTTTCCAATAGTTCCCGGGGAACCCAAACAGGTAAAAGTGGCCGCTATCAATAGCACAGCAATCACTGTCAAGTGGAAGGCCCCTGCCAACAATAATCGCAACGGTTTGATCAGAGGATATCAGATTCACGTGCAGGAGGTGACCAGCGAAGGCGACTTGGTGAACGAGCCCAAAAGATACGACGTTGCCGACGAGAATGCCGAGGAATTCAATGTGACAAAGCTTCAGCCTGAGACGCTCTACTCTGTACAAGTGGCGGCTGTTACGAGGAAAGGCGATGGGACTCGCAGCCGGGTTAAAACTCAGAAAACGCTGGGTGGAGGTAAATATAAATTATCAATATACACTTCAATCAACTGTTAATTGGAGGTGTATGCAAAAAGTAAACCTAAAGACCAAGTCCCAATTTTTCAAAGAATGTAGAAAATGTCTTTTGTATGTTTATATCAAATTTGGAAAAAACTAGATTTAAAAAAAAAAATTAATTGTTTTGCTTAAACCTGTTTTAAATATTATTTAACACTTTCTCTGCCGCTGGCGCGTCAGTATGGCGCAACCACCCATGCCGGCGACGCTCTGGGACGACGATCGAGTATGATAAGTAAACTGCTTTATTTTTAGTTCGGATTTGGAGGTTGAACGATGAGGTTTTTGAGGCACGTTAGTGAAGCATTATTTTTAGGAAATAAAAGGTTTTTCCTTTTTTCTGGTTTTACTATTAAAATATAAGGAACGTTTTTAATCATTAAAACACTTTTTTTAAATTTGGCTTCTGAGGATGGATATATAAATTTTGGTGGCAGCGAATTTGTTAAACAGTTTTTTTTTTTTTTAATCCTATTCTAATTACATGTATGCGTATTTATAAATAAAATGTGACGTTAATTCGAATAATAATATTCGAATAGCAATATTCCTTCTGAAAATAATTTAAACTAAATAAATAAGCGATTGTTGCTACTTATGTATGTGGACATTCAGATCATATTAAATTTCAATATTTTATTTAGAAATTATATTTTTTAAATTCAATGTACATACAATAGTAACTGTTTGTTACATAATACATGGAATGTTGCTCTTAGATTCATTAGTAATGGGGAAAAGTTGTTCAAAATGATATTTTTAAGATTTAGAAATAAGTTGTTAAAATATAAAATCTCTATTTTAGAAACAAATTTAAAATGTAACCTATAATTTAAGTTATATTATTAATTTTGAATAATTATAAAACATTCATATATCTGTTAGATTAATATAAAAACTTATTGTTGATTCTTATAAAAACTTGAATAATTTTTAATTACGAGATTTATTTTAAAATACATTAGAACTTATTCTATCTATAGTATTTGTGTAATTTTTCATTAACAGAAACATCACTCAGTCATATTATATCGAGAATGTAGATATTCCATATAGGGAATTATTTTCTTAAAAAAATAATAAAAAGTAAAAATTTAATAAATAAAAATAGAATCTGAAATTCTTTAAAATAAAAACTTTTGGTTTAAACTGTGCCAACCTTGGTATATATAATCTGTCACTGACATGCATTATCTCTCAAAAGTTCCTACTCGTCCTGAACTGACAGCACAACTTATACAAGAAGAACCAAGCCTTGTGGCACAAATTCAGTGGTCTCGTCCAACAAATATCTATGGGCAGCTGGTCAATTACAAGTTGCGGTACGGTCGAGCCGACACGCAACAGATGGAAGAGAACACCATCAACCCCTTGGATCAAGTGTATCAAATTCCTAATTTAGGTACATTCCTTGTCGTCTTTTAAAAAGGTTTGATTTGTTTAAGGTCAATTTATGTGTTATAAATTTATTTCTTTAACTTTCAGATCGAGGTGCACGTTATGAATTTTATTTATCTGGGAAAAACAATGTTGGATGGGGACAAGAAGCTTATACTTACCTTGATACTCCTGAAGGAGGTAATATATATTTTGTAGAGTTTTTTTTTTTAACCCACTGACGGTCATGCGCATCATTTGTCCCCAGTTTTTCCAAACACAAAATTTTTAACTTTACAAATAAAATGTGGTTTTTTTTTAATATTTTTATTGGAATGGTAATTTATAACCTATCTAAAATTATATGAAAAATCATTTTAAAAATTATATATTTGTAGGAGAAATATAATTTTAAAATTATTACAGGGAAAATAGCTGTAGAATTTTGCCCATTCCCTGGACATTCGGAGGGTTAATTAAATTATATATGATTTTAATGTTGTTTAAGTCTGAACGATTATGTAATTTAGTCTTCCTTTGGATTAAAACTTTTAAGAAGGTAATTTTGCCTTGAGATACCATACCATGAGATAGATGTTTACCATTTTAGATTTTTGTAAAAGTGGACCTTATAAAAAATTAATTAGCATGATGCCTGTCTAGATAAATAGTGGAAATATTAAACTGAAATATATGTTTGTGTGTGTAGGATAAAATAGCATAATAAAAGTAAAATTACTACTAATAATTTAAATAAGTCCAAAATATCACACCTACATGAAACAAACCAAATAAATTCATAGTCGATGAGCAAACAAAACATATCAAAACACATTTATGAAACCAAAATAAATTAAACTATAACAAAATGTTGTACAAATTTGGTCTTGTGGCTTGTAAGAAGAATTCTGAATTAAACATGTTTATTATTGGTAAGCACCCTGCGGCCCAAAGAACGGAAAAACCAGGCAATAAAGACAAAATAAAATTAAGGGCTCTGTCTACTTTAGATGCATGAAAAGAAAAGCTATTTTTATTAAATTTTTTTAAGAATATTGGTATGTTTATTGATATAAAACTTGTTGGGCTTAACAAAAACATTCGGAAATTACAAAAAAAAAAAAATTATTGATTTTAACCACTTTTTTAGAGAAAAAATGCCAGGTAAACAGGAATCCTCAAACAGTAGGTAGGTGTGTGCTGTTAAAAAAATCTGAACAGCAGCCTATCTGAAACAAAAAATTGAATGGTTTTAGGTTTTGTGTGACAGTGGCTATATCCCGTACCTCTAATATTAATTGATATGCAAAACTAACAAAATGGTAGACAAAAAAAAAATTAAAAACGTGTTTTTGTGCTTTTTGCCAAAAAAAATAGTAAAAATTAAAAAAATTTGCAATAATTCTGGTACAGGATATAAGGATCAGTTCAGTAGTTTCTGAGATTTTTTCAACAGCGCACACCTACCTACTTTTTGAGGACTCCTGGTTACCTGGCATTTTCCCACTAAAAAAGTGGTTAAAATCAATATATATTTGTAATTTCTGAATGTTTTTGTTAAGTGTAGCAAGTTTTATATATTATATTATTCTAAAATTATTTATTAATTATTTATTATTTATTAATTATTTGTATTCTTAAAAGTAAATAATAAAAATAGCAATTTTGTCATGCGTCCAAAGTAGACAGAGACCTTAAGAAAGTAACAGAAACACTTATATTTACTGAAAAAATTAATTGAATATAATTGGAAGAATCTTACCATAAAATCAAATTCAAGATTGGGATACTCAAATTCTAAACTGTTGTCAATCTACGCAAACAAACAAAATGGCGGATTTATTTGTTCTTGAAATTGATTTATTATAGATCCTCTTACAGGAAGTTACAAAATATAAGAAAAAATATCTGCATTCATCAATACAGAATTAGAAAAGTGCAGTTTACCTCTGAAAAAGCCAACTTTATTTAGAAGTAATTTTTTCCCCCTACGAATATGTTATTAAATTATAAAGGCATAAGTTAAAGGGGTTTAGCATAACTTTTCAACCTCAAAAGTAATACTTCTCTTAACCTTCTTCCTTCTATATTCTTATGGCGACCAAACTTGTTGCATTATTTTATCTGCAATGAAAATGATTAATCATAAACACATGGGGGGGAAATCTTTAATTATTTTCTATTTCAGTTCCGACCGCAGCTCCTCAAAACTTATCACGTCGCTTGCAGAGTCCTACTGGTGTAGTCATCACATGGGGTCCACCCGTGCAACAACTACGCAATGGTCGCATTACACATTACAGCATTAAATTTCACAAAACTTCAGATGGCTCAGTTGTTGAACGAAACACCACTGAAACCAGGATGGTTTTCAGGTCTGTAAATGGGTTTTTAAATTTAAGTGTTTCAGTTATTTTGTAGGAATTACAATATCCCTGAATAATAATCCCTTTCCGTATAACTGTCTTTTAGATGCTTGGAATCATCAAAATTTATTCTTTCATGGTGAAAAATTTCTTTGTAATAGTCAGGGAGAACAGTACTATGTGACGTAACTACTTTTTTTTTATGTGGGCTCACTTTTAAAATTCACACCTTTGTAAATTTTTTGGATATTGGTAAAGAGTTGTTGATATTTTTTTGCATGAAATTTATTTTTGTAATTAGTATAATGTTTAAATTAAATTCTCTGATTACAGTATGAATCATGTAATTAAAAATTTTGACTATGTATCTTATCTTCAAGAACGCCACCACAAAGCTTACAACAAGCAAATCATATTTAGATTGGTAACACAAGACTATTTTTGATAAATCTCCGGAAAACTTTGTAACAACTTTTTTTTCTGTCACACAAAACACTCTGTCTAAACCTTTTTTTTTTCTGTAGTCACTTCTATGACATTTTTCCTTTTCTTTTGTATACCTCAGCCATTGTTTTAAATCCAAAAGTTTCTTTTAAAGAATCAACTGATCCAAAAACCTGAAAGTATCACAGAGTGGCCACAGAACCTGGAAATCAGGAAAATATCAGGGAGCTTTCTGATTCTGGAAATATCAAGGAGTTTTTTAAAATTTCACGAAAATCAGGAAAATTTTCTGTTATTGTCCTGAAGGTACGTTTCCTTGTTCATCCATACTTTAGCGCCATTTACCTGGAGAATTGTTGGTGGTAATCGTTAGAAGTTTCATATTTACAGAATAATTTAAACATTTCATTACTGCCAAAACTATTTTTAAAAAATTGGCATATTATCTTATAAGCATACATATTCTATTTGATCAGAGTGTCTAACCTGTAAAAGCTTAGGAAATTTGAAGAAAAAAAATATTGCCAGAAAAACCGGAAAATAAAATCGGGGAATTTCTTAGAAATCTATCAGGGAAATCATGAGATTTTTTTAGAAATCTATCAGAGAAATCGGGAGATTTTTTTTAGAAATCTATCAAGGAAATCAAGGAATTTTTTCTGAATTTTGTAGCCACTCTGTATCAATGTATAGCATCTCAAATTTTGATTCTCTCTATTTAGCAATCTGGATGAGAACACAGAGTACACCTTCCAAGTGTGTGCGTACACTTCAAAGGGTGGTGGACCGTGGAGCCCACGCATGACAGTACAAACGCCCGGAGACGTACCGCCTGCACCAACCAGCGTGCAGGCGGTTGCGACCTCCGATCAGTCGGTTGAAGTATGGTGGGACCAGGTACCATACTTTTTGGACATACTTGGGTATGAGGTAAGAATGGTTTATTGATGAATTTGGACTTAATACAAGTTTTGTATGGTATTAGTTAATAATCTGAAATTAATGTATAATTTACTGTGTGTAATATTAAATGTTTGGAAAATTTTATTCTTGCAGAAGAACTATAGAAGGAATTAAGTATAAGTATAAACTGATAGTATTTTAGGTGCATATCTCTCAGTTTTTCTCAAAACAGGCGTCATTTTATTTTGTATCTAAACTGTTAAAAACTGTGTGTGTTTGTGTTCGTTCCTACAGATCTAAAAGAAATCAAAAAAATATTTCCTTCCCATCAAAACTAAACATTTTTTATATCTCAAGAATTTAATCGTTATCGCGAAGGTCAATTAAGCTAAAAATAGTTTCAATAAGTTGTTGCTGCTGTTAGTGTTCCAGTAATAGTGCTTGTTTTTACTAACCTTTAAATACTTCCCCAAATAAATTAATGATCATTGGTTTAAAATTTACATAAAAGTCAAAGATGAAATATTTTAAGATTTGGAAATTCACAAAAAACATCTTGTGGTCTTTTAAACTGCATATAACAATTAAATGCTAAACTATATACTGCATTTTTGTGTTCCTTGTTATTTGAAATAATTTAGTACTCTTAAAAACAAAATGCATTTGGTCTTTGCACTTAAAATGCTGCTGCAGGAATTTGAATAAGTGGTGAACTGATTATTATTGCTGAAATTCATGATCACAGATATTATGTTGTGGTTGTATTATTCACGATATAGGAGTAATTTCATGCAATTATTTTCCCCTTCTTTGTTGCTAATTTTATGGTGTAAAATGTTGCTATATTTGCCTTTAATACAGTAAAACATGTCTACAATGATACTGAGAGGAAGTAGAAATATGTTTTATACAGATTATCATTATATGTAAAAACTTGTCTGTAACAATAAAGTAAGGAATTAGAAAGCATATTGTTATAAACAGGTTTCACTCAAACAGTTGCACCAATATATGCATCCAATGTTTATGTATGCGTAGTAATTTGTGCATGAACATGGTAAATTGTATTTAGTGGTTGTTATTTTACTTTGTTTAAATAATCTTAAGTAAATATAGCAATGCAATTACTAATTAACAATAGTTAGCTACTTAACCATTTGATAAAGTTAGGTTTTCTTAAGAATAAAGGTAAAATATATTAATCTCTGGGCAACAGTTTGATCATGACTGGGCACATCTTGCACACTTAATTAATTTGGAGAAGACATAGCTTAAGTGAGGAATTTATTTTATTGAGGTTTTTCCATTAATGTTCTTTTTTGTGATGTGGTATTTTCCTTCGTGATTTCACAAAGTGGAATTATTAATTAAGATGTATACATTAAAGAGAGATTTAGCAAAACTTTATTTAACTAAAAGTGGTGTTGCTTATTCAAAAAGAAAAAACAGCTAACTGTTTTTTGTTTCTTGCTGATGCAAATGACACTTTTTTTTGTACTGAATGAACATATGTTTATGTCCTGAAATACTTAAGGGCATTTCTCTTACTGACGCATTTTGGTTCGTTTTTCTACTCGCAAACAGATAACAATAATAAAATTATGATGAATGCAAGTTATGTTTTTTATTTTGTATAATATTACTTGGTAAATTTATATCGAATAATAATAGGTCAAATATACATTTATGTTCATCGACGCACCAGACACGGACGACATGTCCTGTGCTTCCTGTCGGTAGCTTATAAATGTACTTTTGACCTAGTTAAAACAATTATTTTTTAATATAACTTTGTAACCAACTAGAGTAACATAAAACAAACACATAACTGTTAGATATATCATAATTTTAACATTCTAATTTGTTTAAGAGTAGAAAAAAGAGCCAAAATTTCTTGTGCATACAGCACAGAATTGCCCTAAGTATTTTACACATTTCACTAAACCTCTAGAAGTTTGAAGTTTCCAATCTTTTTGGTTGCTTACCTGCCAAGTTTGAAACAACCTTAACTAGAGCATTTTGTTCATTTTGCAAACAGGTTTTGTACATCCAGACTCCTGTAGAAGATCTCGATAAATGGAGCAACAAAAGCGTTCCTCTGACTTGGTCGGCAGAATTAACCGGATTGGATTCCCATGCTATGTATGCCATACGAGTGGCTGCCAGAACACGCCAGGATTTGGGACGTTTATCCGAAGTTATTACTGTGAGAGTAGCACCAACAGGTATGGTTTTTTTCCCTTCTGAATCAGTGATTTGTTCATCTAATTGTGTTTCTTATCGAAAAAATGTTTAAATAGAATTGTGATTATATTTTGTGGTTATTTATTGAGTATTACAAAGTCTTGTTCATATGCTTCGTTAGATGTGCCAACCCAACTACGAGCTCAAGATGTTACCACTCATAGCATGTCTTTGTCATGGAGACGTCCTTCAAAGTTGGACCCTATCAAATACAAAGTATGTTAATGTTTGGCTTCGTTTTAAAATTGAGGGTATTAATTTATTTGTATTTGATTTATAAAAACTTAACACTTTTAACAACTAGAATGTGTAGTTGTTTTGAATTGCTTAAAGTAAGATTTACTGAAAAGTGATGCTTGTAAGTTTGAATTTTGAGAAACTTCGAATTTTGACTTTACATTCATTTGGTTTTTGCTCTTTGATATAAGTTTGTAATGAACTGTCTAGTGTTATTTTTCTCAGTTGTTGTATGATGTGCTTTCAGAATAAATTTGTATTGTGTTGCATGTTATGTTTAGAACTTAAAAAACAAATTACTATTATTCCTCTAAAAAAATATCATTGGTCCTCTAAAAAAATATTAAAAATATTACTTGTCAATTTATAAAATTTAACTTTACAATTTTGCTAATCTATTTCATACAATAACTGGAGAGTGTATTTTGATTTAAAGTAAAAACATTTTAGTTAAAATCTGTATTTATTTCAACTCCAACAAGTTTCATTTTAAAAATATGTTTAAGTATAGCTTATATAACAGTCGTGTAATTTTGATTCCATTTAGCACTTGTTTATAAAAGAAAAGTTTTAAATTAAACTGTAAAACCATATAAAAAAAAGTATTAGAATACTTAAAAAGGTTTCAACGAGTATGAAATATTTGTGTACACAATTTAAATATCATTAAAATGGTATATTTTGTATTTGCATTAGATTTCATACGGAGCTCACAAAGAATTCTACGACAGCCAAGGTAACTTGCAGAAATTACCCATCCCAACCCACACTGTCTACGTTGAAGCCACCACCACCAATTACTCTGTGGATAATCTAATGCCCTTCACAAGTTACCAAGTCAACATCACTGCCATTCCAGCCGAAGAAACTTTCAGACCTCCTGCAAAAATCACGGTCACTACAGCCATGGCAGGTACTGAATATTTCAAGATTTTCGAGTAAAAAATTTATTTCTATACCAGGGGTCACATTCGCCCTAAAAGTCCTAGTATTCCTTAAATGTTTGTTTCTCCCTAACATTCCTAAAATTGTGCTTTAATTTTTCGAAAATTCCACAATTTTCCCCAGAATAGGCACACACAAAAATCCCTGTTATTCCTCCAGATGAGAAAATTGGGATTGAATTGAATTCGCATGTTTGTCAAAATAGTATAATTGTTTGATTACATAACTAAAATGCTGTTTGAAGTTAAATTTTGTGAAAAGTAGCAGTTTTTTGCTGGTATTGAAACTAGCTTTTGAAATAATGTCTATGTTAGGAGCTTGTTAGGAGTTTCAACATTTCTGAACACTGCAAAAAGCACCCTCAGGGCTTGATTTGAAAAAGAATGCTTGTATTATAAATTCGTTAAATACTATGTATGTATCGCATTTGGTAATTATTTTTTGATGATGTCAAATACCCTATTGGGAAACTCTTTGTGTTCTTCAGTTATAGGGACTTGGTGCCCCTTATTTTCACAAAAAATAATACTTACAAATATGTAAAAATTATAACTTTAAAGACTTAAATAAAATAAAAAGTTTGAAGGGTACTAAGTCCCCCTAACGCGCTTCTTGAAAATACAATCGTCAATAGCATTGTGAAAATATTATCAGCTTCAAAAGAAATATCCCTAAATGTTTTTGAGTTATCCCCAAAGTTTTAAGAATTATCCCTAAAATTTTATACATTATCCCCAAAGTTTTAAGAATTATCCCTAAAATTTTAGGCATTATCCCCAAAGTTTTAAGAATTATCCCTAAAATTTTAGACATTATCCCCAAAGTTTTAAGAATTATCCCTAAAATTTTCATGATTTTATGGAATTATCCCTAAAATTCCTACCAAAATTTTTAGAAAAAATACTGCACCTTCTGCTATGCCTTAGTTTTGCATATATTAATATTGCTTTTTATTTACATTTACCAGCTCCAAAGCCTATGGTGAAACCTGACTCCTTTGGTGTGAAGAACGGTTGGGAAATCACTGTTATTTTACCTAAGGCTTCTGAGGAATATGGTCCTATTAGCCACTATTTTCTTGTTGTAGTTCCAACAGAAGCTGCTACTAAAGATCCTGGAGAGTTTACTATTGATGAAGTAGGTTTTAGTTGTAATATTTTTAAATGGGAAAGTATTTTATTTTAATTTAATAATATTGAAATGATAAAATGTATTTGTCGTGAAAATTTAACAAAACTGACAAAATTATTGAATTCTGTGTGAAATTGATTATTTTTCTGAGAAATTGAAATGTTTAAAAAAAAAATTCTACTATTTTCAGGTTACTTGATATTAAGTAACACAATTTGTTTAAGATTGGGTGCAATATTTTTTTAACAAAAGAGCTAAAATCACAATTTTCTGTTAAGCAAAATGCTAAAATTATTATGAACTTCATCACTCTTGATTTTTAATCTAAAACAATTAAGAAATGTTTTTGTATACATTTCTTATAAAATATAAATTTAAAACAGATATCAAATATCACCTAGATCAGTTCTCTTCAACCTTTAGTTTGTTTGCTTTTTTAGGTCGATAACTAATTTTCAGATGACCAAAAATGGTGATTTTTCTAATTTGTAGTTAAATGTTTTAGCAAAAGAGTTGCATTAAATGTCATAAATTTGGTATAAGAAAGTGCTTTAGCATTTTGATGAGAACACCCACAGCTTAATCCCTGATTTATAGCTTTGTAAATAAGTGATTCACTTACACTTTTCTAATTAACTGCAAGTTTTAAATGTTATGAAAATTAATCAAGTGTTTAAAACATTATAACTTACATGAACTTTTAACCGATTAGTTATCTGCCACACCATCGGATCAAGTTGGCCCATACATAGCAGCCAAGTTCTTACATCGCTCCATGCCTGAGATATTTGCCTTAGGTGACGGGAAAATGTATAATGGTTATCTCAACCGAAGATTGCAACACGATCAGAAATACAGCATATATGTTCGAGCTGTTGTGGATACTCCACAAAAGGTCAGATATTTTATTTGTACAATTTAGAAAGTTTGTTTGCTAGTTGCATTTGTAAGGTTATTTAAATCTATTAATAAGGAATTAAAGTACAAAAGGTGTAACTTGATTTAATCAATTTGATAATTAGATTTTGATAAATGCTTATAATGTCTCTGAAATACAATTCAAAACAATTTTTGCACAGAAATGCATAATTTTAAAGATCCCCATTAAAATATATATTTTACATGGTTATAGGTATTTTGAAAGAATCTTGGGATATGGCAAAAATCTTTTTAATATGTAATCAGATTTCTCATACAAAAAGTTAATGATATTCAGGTAATTAACCTTACACACACAGTAATTTGAATGTGAAATACATCACCCTTGAAAAAATAACTCTTCATTTAAAATATATAGAAAACATGCAAATTTTTTGTACTCAAACCCTAAAAAAAATTGGAAAAGTTTACTTCTATACTTTTGGAACCCATTAAAGACGACTTTGAAATAGATAAAAAGTCATTGTTTTTAACTTTTACCTTGTTTTATTTAGATCATTTTAAGTATATTTTGAATTTTTCAGATTTTTCAAAAATTATTTTTATGTTTTTTAAAAAACATTAAGTGGAACCACAATTGCAATTTGTAAAAAAAAAACTAAAATTTCGATTGGCAATTTTTTTTACCAACCAATGGGTTAATGGGTTAACCAATCCAATTATACAATAAAAAGAATTAAATTGTCTTTTCTGGAGACTATAGTAATTGTAAAACCAAACACTAGCATACCAAAACTGGCAATCACCTAGCACAATTTTTGGGTACCAAATGCCCACCTTAAACTCACCATAAAGAAAAAGTAGGAAACCTAATCTGAAAGTTTAATTTCTCTCTTAGATGTTACTTTACCAGCATTTTCTTTTTTGTTTTGCATATCCCCTAACTGTATTTTCCTCATTTCAGAGCCTCTACACCAGCAGTCCCTTTTCAGACCCCCTTAGTCTGGACATGACCCCGATCAGGGGTCCCACTCCGGCCATTGACCCAGGCGTCCGGGACAGGAATGACCTCCCGGACATGTCGGAGATCAACAGCGATTCCGACAAGGCTCAGATAATCTGGATCGTGGGGCCAGTCGTGGCTTTGGTTCTGATCACTTTTGTTGTCATAGGTATATTCTTAATGAAGAGGTAAGTTGGTGCTTAGTTTATTTGTGGGAAGGTGTAACTAAGGCGGCAATGGGACTTTTGATGACGTTGAATCGATTTTGTTTAACCTTTCTTGTTGTTTTGGTTTTGGGTTTTATGCTTGGCACATTTTGCTCTTTTTTTAGTTTTGCTTAGTTTTCAGCATGTATTTCTAATTGTTTTTTACAAAAACTAAAAATATAGCTTTGCATATCAAGCACTTTGTTGTTGACATGTGCAAAACTTCATTTGCACACAACTGAGGTTACTGGTTTTTAAATCCTTTATATTAATTTCGAGTTTGTGTGTGTGTGGCTTGGTTTGGTGATGGCGGGCAAATATGCAGAGGCCTTATTAACCCTCTTGCCGTCATCCAATCAGGCTGAAACTTAGTAGATAGGTTCAATGACATTGCATTCTATCAAATTTTGGGGACTGCTACTCTCTCCAAAAGGTTGCTTTTACAGAATACAATTAAACCAACTTTCTGTCATTCAATCGCGCTGAAACAGCATGTAGACAATCATTGAAAAAACTCTTTCCTGTTGCCAAAATTGTTTTAATAAATAAATATTAAAATTGTTTTAATCGGAATAAGTAAAAGAAATTTGGATGTAAGTGCATAAATTCACGTTCATTTTTAATGAATAAATTTGTAAAAGTAGCTTACCACATATTTTGCTGATAGTGATGTTTTTAATATTTAAAATTAGGTACCAACACCAAGCACACTCTGACAACAGAAACGTCACTTTGTTAATGAATAAAAAAATTGGCATTGCATATAAAGGATTTATATTAAAAACTTTATTTTTATGAGTTATATTATTTCACTATTATAAAGTTTTTCAGACAGTTAAAAGTATTTTATTTTGGAGGAATAAATTTCTACTCTTCAAAACTTCTGTTACTTTAAAAAAATATATAGTGTTAAATAGCTAATTTCAATTTATCAATTAAAATACAAAGCTAAGTTAAAGCAGACAAACAGTTTGACAGTTTCAATTTTGTACATAAAATTGTTTTGCTTAACAGATTTTCAATAAAAGGAAAGCTAATTTTTAATGATCATTTTATTTCCAATAAGCACGCAATGCGCATCCTGAATTTTATTTCATATTTATCAGTTTGTAGTTTTGGTATTGTTTATCACCTTTGTTTTATAATTCACATGTACTTTGCATTTTTTATATAATTTATTATAGTTTTCAAGTAACTCTCATTTCATAGCTTGAGTTTTTTATTTTTAGCTTTATTATGCACTTTTCGGGATTTATTATCTTGCATTTCGTTCTTTGAAACGCAATTTTTTTTTATCCCCAAATGCATGACTTTTCCCTTATTGTTTAACCCCCTCTGTGGTCCGCCTTAGTGAACTACCAATGCTTATTCGTGCAGACGGCACTGTTACAGGCATTTCCCCCAACTCTATAACAGAAGGCGACAGATGGCCAAGACTCCTGGTGGGGAAACTACCATGAAACTCCTGATGACGACAGCCGAAAGGGAACTGCCGACGCACCCGACCGACCCAGTGGAGATTCGCAGGCTGAACTACCAAACGCCGGCCATGATAAACCACCCACCTATACCCATTACGGAGCTGTCGAACCACATTGAGGTGCTGAAGGCTAGCGATAATCTCAAGTTTTCGCAGGAGTATGAGGTATGGAGTGTTAGTGTTTAGAATCGTGGTTTTTTTATCATTTATACTACTTGACGTATTATTTTTATATTTGTAATCCAATTATAGTCGTAAATTTTAAGAGTTATTGAGGTGAATGAAGATTGAAAGAAAAATTCATAACAGTCTTTACTTGGTAACTTTTTGTAAAACTAGTTTCACGGATTTCCTCGTGAGGGGTTTTAAGTGAATGCATGCCTTGCTCCATTAAGGGGGTTTAAGTGAATGCATGCCTGGGTCTTCTATGCAAAAAAAATTGAAAGTATTCTTCAAAGGTATTTTTAATTGTGACAGTAAAATGTCTGATTTTGCAGCAATTTGGATTTGAGCCTTAAAAAACAATATTCTCTAAAATCAAATTTCTGTCATATACTTGAGTATTTTATTTTTTTATATATATATAGCAATCCTTAGTGCTTGTCTTTGAATGTATACTAATGTCCAAAAATTATCTTTTAAATATTTATTTAAAAAATATGGGAATGATTTAGATATTTCTAAGCCTTGTTCATAAGCACTGAAAAAACTATTTTACATACATTTTTATGGTTTTGTTACTTACCTATTACATTTAATATAGCATTAGTTCTTGGCATGAACTGCATTGTGTGAAAAAAACATGAACCTTTTATTCAGGTGGGATAAGATTTTATGCACTTTTGCCTTTAGTTGTTTTTACAATTGAGGAAATTCTACGATCCACCTAAGCATTTCCTAGTTGATTACTACCTCAATTTTCACTTTAACGAACACTGCTCTTGAACTAAATGATTAATTTGATGAATATAGTGATTCTGCTGATACCCTAAACTCCTCACATTCTTTTTACTTTTAATTACCCATATGTATATATAGGGTAATGAAAGTATAGCATTCGGTCAAAATGATGTGCTGATTTTTTTTTAATTTTTTTTTTTATTTCTTGACGTTTTGGAACAACCTGATTTTAAAAAAGTGATCTACAAAAAATTTGTGTTTGTGGTCAGTATAACTCCCAAACAAATTGACCTACAATGTTCAAATTTGGTGCGCGGGTTGGTGGTGGCCATGGGACTTACCATTAATGTTTTCGTTAAAATCGTGCATGTGCATAAGGTCATGAAAATATGTTTTTCAATTAATGCTAAAAAACGGCTCGAATGATTTTGATACAAATCGCTGTGGTAATGCCTCTTAAGGTGTTTTAAACATCCCCACCTCTGAAATTCCTGTAAAATTGCTTTAATGGTGTAAAAAGTTGAAAAACAAATGCCTTCAATACAGAGTTCCCTTTCTTTGAGCATACCTCATCAACGACCGCTTTTTCTTCTCTCCTCATTTTCACTTATAATAAACGATAATATAAAGATTATCGAAAATAATATCGCCAAAATCACCATTTTGGCGGAGTTTTTTTTTTTGTGAAAGACCCATACAAGAATTATCGCCAAACTGACCATTTTTCCTAAATGAATGATGAAAATATAAAAGCGGTAAATATCACAATCCACATCAGTATTATAGTGTAATTGAAAGTTGTGTGATCCTCCACACCCCGAGTTATGCTCGTCTCCTTCTCTAACAACTATAATGTGATGCAATAACTAATTTGCTTACAACTGGTATCTCTTGGAAATTGTTCCCTCATGTATAACAATCTACCATTAATCTCCCTCACTTTAATTATATTTTCATTATATTCTTTCCAGTCCATTGAACCCGGACAACAATTCACATGGGAGAACTCGAACCTGGAGATCAACAAGCCGAAGAACCGCTACGCAAACGTCATCGCCTACGACCACAGCCGTGTTGTTTTGCAGTCTCTGGACAACATGTCTGGCTCTGACTACATCAATGCCAACTACTGTGACGGCTACAGGAAACAGAACGCCTACATCGCCACTCAAGGACCTTTGCCGGAGACGTTCGGGGACTTCTGGAGAATGATTTGGGAACAGAGGAGTGCTACTATTGTTATGATGACCAAATTGGAGGAGAGGACACGAATTAAGGTGAGACTTCTTTTTTTTCCCAAAATTTTATTGAATGTTTATAGTCTAATGAATTTAGCATTAGTAGATTGATTGAGGGATTGAAATAACTAAAGTAGTTTTGTTGTGTGGTGCTTTGTCATTTGATTGAACAATATTTCTGTTTGTCCTTTATATATCTTTTTACTCTTTGAAGCATAGTGGCTCCTCACAGAAGCCACTTAAATTTATATTTCTATACGCAAACTGGTTTTACAGTGAAACCGCATAACATATCATGAATAATCTCTGTAATTGTTCAATTTCGTATGAACTGAAACAAAGTGCAATTTTTTATGCACAAAAAATTTGATTAGGTATGCCATTTGTGTTCACTGTTACTTGCATTGTGGTTTCATAACGTAACCACTTACACAAGTTAAAATAAATATTATTTTTCAAAAAGGTAGTGTACTTTATCATTCTACTGCACATAAAGATGGCTCGTACCAAATCTCATTAAAATTGGAAATAAGGTAGAAATTCATGCTTCAATGGGTTGATATAAATATTTCCTGGCATATTGTTTGAACGAAGAGTGTTGTAATTTGGGAATTATAGTCAGTGTTTTCGTTTTAGAGATGTTTGGAATCATGCAAATTGTCATGCGAATCGTAAGTTTAGTTTCGGTGATAGTTGCAATTTTTGAGAAGGAGGATTGAGAACAAAAAGTCTTAACTTGCAATTCTTAATTTTTTTCTTATAAAATTGTGAATTTTGCGTTATGGTAGTCTTCTTCCAAACATGTTATATTTGCTTTATATCACTGCCAAGTCAATCATCTGCAGGTTTGGTAAAAACCTCTTCATGCATTTTTTTTATATTTAGCTTAATTTTAGAACTTCTCATTTCCTTTGCAAGATCTTAAAGATTTCAACAATTTTAATTGTCTCTGTGCCTTTTAAAGGCCTACAAAAAAGTTTATGGTTACTCACTTTCATGAAAACTTGGAACACTGAAAATAAAAAGAAAATATTTTATTTGTGTCGCAATCTAATTTATTGCAACTTTCCATACAGTGCGACCAATATTGGCCCATTCGTGGAACAGAAACCTACGGAGTCATGCAAGTCACCTTGTCGGACGTTCAGGAAGTCGCCACCTACTGCATACGAACGCTCCACATCACCAGGGTACGCTTACGCCTCTTAATTATTATTACGTACTAAGCATTTGTACCCTAGGTTACAAGTTAATATATATTTTGTTCTTTTCTGAAGTTGAACCAGGGTATTCCGGAAAAGAGAGAAGTTCGCCAGTTCCAGTTCACTGCATGGCCTGACCATGGCGTTCCTGACCACCCAACTCCTTTCCTTATGTTCCTGAAGAGAGTCAGGACCATGAATCCTCCTGAATCTGGACCGATGATCGTTCATTGCAGGTATAGTTTTTACGATACTTTTCCATTAAAGGGGTCCGCTGGTACTTCCCAGTACAGTATTGATTCTATGCTAAGAAATGTTTCCATAATACCGTGCCCAATTTTGGCAACCTTAGGCAGTTCACTTGTTATTAAGAAATGGCAGCTGCTGCCATTTATTGGCAAAAATCACCTTGACGCTGAATCCATACCATACTTGGAAGTTTTACCCATACTTTATACATTGCCAATAGCCCCCTTTAACAGAAAAGTACAGTTTTTACTTTGACGAGTTTGGTCAAATAAACATTTGATGTTCAAAATGGCATTGCTATTCGAATTTGGGGGATAGTTATCAAACCTTATCACTAAAACCACAACTTAATACTTTAATTTCAGAAATTGACTTCGTCTAAAACTTTCATATGGACCTTAAAATGTCCAATATTACCAATATTCAGTAACAACTTAATTCTTCATTAGAAAAAGAAAAAAAATTTTATGTGGTTGTTCTTTTATATGTGGTATATTACTTAAGAATATGACAAGAGAAGCCGAAACATCACAGGATGCCAATCTGTATTGAAGTAAAGAATTGACTCTTAGAATTTTGTTTTCTGTTTAATATTACACTGCAAAAAGCAAAGAATGTTCTGTCATTCAAAAATAATAGCTGTACCTTATTACTTGAGAAATTGCCTGTTAAACTATAATCAATAAAATTAACAATGGAAATAATATTAATATTCATTATCTTTGTTTTTTACTCATAGTGTGGCTCATAGTTGCATAACATAAAAAAACCGATTTACTAACCTTTATTAACACTTTAAATCCCCACCCGCCCTATACCGCCTTGTAGAGAATTTCCCAGCTAACCGCCTTTCGGGCGGTTGCAGGGGTAAACGTATATTTCCAAGTGAGGGGAACTGCCCTGCCTTAATTGTTTAAAGCGTGACGGTCCTCAACAATAGGCTATTGTGGGGCATGTAGAGGGGAGACATGGATTTAAAGTACTCAATGTCAAACTGCCCCACCCTTTGGACATGGAGTAAGATAGTCAGGGACTTTTCTTTTATGCGAATCTTGTCATGTACTTAGCGGTGGCGTTTGTTTCATTGATAAGACGCCAACTAAATTCTCTGACATATCAAGCAGATAACCCAACGCACACCCCTATTGCAGGCTGTATACATATAGTAATGATCTTTTAATGGTCGACAGTGACCCCCCACAGCAATCCCAGGAGTGGCAGACAGGAGAACGAGTCGGGCGAGTTCATTTCCAGTTTTTATGAATGGAAAGTCGTCGGGGTTTTGTGAAACCCACAATGCTGACTCCATGGGATTTAAAGGGTTAAAATAGTTTTATGTCAACATTTTTTCAATAAAATTACTTTGAATTGCAGATTACTTATAGCCTTTTCTTGATCCACATCCACTGAAAATCTCTTTTGTCTTAATATTTTGCATACTTTTATACATTATATTAACTACTTGTACTCAGAAACATCTTGACACAGCCTTAATGTGAAGGAATACACACAGTCCAGGTCCGAATGTTTGTTTTTTGAGTTGCTGATATCCCCAATTATAAATATTTATTGGCAGCAGTTCTGATGTTTTCTATCTAATTATAAAAAGAACATTCCGATGAGATGTCACCATGTTAATTTATAGTTAACACTTAACTTTTAGGTCTTTCTTTGATAAACAAAATGGTTGCTGATCTATTTGTATTCTTACACCTTCACAAATTACTGTTATTGTGTTACCAAAAAATCATTCTGTTTTATACAATCGTTCCCTCTCTTCACCAACCCAGTGCTGGCGTGGGCCGTACTGGCTGCTTCATTGTAATCGACTCCATGCTGGAGCGGCTGAAGAACGAGAACACGGTGGACATCTACGGGCATGTGACTTGCCTACGGGCCCAACGCAACTACATGGTGCAGACCGAGGACCAATACGTGTTCATCCACGACGCGGTCACGGAGGCTGTGATTGCTGGCAGTACAGAGGTGCCAGCGAGGAACCTTTTTGCCCATCTGCAGAACCTGATGCAGATCAGCCCTATAGAAGGGTGCAGTGGTATGGAGCTGGAATTCAAGGTGAGGTTGAGAAAGATTTGGACTGCTGTGTCGCTCCTTGCCTGTATTTTCTGCAGCTAGCTTAGCTTTTAAATTGATGAGAGTTTTTTCTTTTTCTTTGTACTGATAGCTATGATAATTTAACAGAGTTCTAATAAATTTTGAGCTTTTGATAATGGAGAGTCTTTCGGGAGCAATGTTGGAGGTTCACTTTAAAAGAGTTCTGGTTTATTAAAAGATAAATAATTTAGTTTTTATATTACTGCATTCTTTAATTTATACATAAAGTTATTTTGATTTCTGATGTGTTTAAAACATTGTGATGCATCTACAAACTTTCTATCTAAAATACATTTCAATTATATTCTTTGCAAAAAAAAATCTAATTTTTTTTTTTTTTTTTTTTTTTTCTTCAAATTTGTGTATATTAAGTTTTATAAAAAAATAAAAGTTGATCGTGTAAATATTCAATCGTTATATACTTGCATTTTAATTAATATAAAACACATTGTTAAACACATTTTTTTTTTTCAGAAATTGGCTAATATGAAGACACAGTCAAGCAAATTCGTTAGTGCTAATTTACCTGTTAACAAGTTCAAAAACAGACTCATGAACATTCTTCCATGTAAGTAAAAAATTCATGTTTGGTGATTTTTCCTTTTCATAAGAATGTCATTCTCTAAGATGTCATAAAAATCGGTTTGCGATCACATTTGTGTTTAGAAAGTTTTGGGGGAAGTAAATGTACTGTGTGTTAGAATAAAAATCCAATTGATTAAAAAACAATTTTGTTCTTGATCATAATTTCTGTAAAATGGGGAGTATTGTAAGGTTATAATATAACCCATA
The DNA here is from genome assembly GCA_963978545.1 of Linyphia triangularis. Classification (NCBI taxonomy): domain Eukaryota; kingdom Metazoa; phylum Arthropoda; class Arachnida; order Araneae; family Linyphiidae; genus Linyphia; species Linyphia triangularis. The sequence goes on from OZ021726.1 coordinate 86,926,088, forward strand.
AAAACAAAGTTTTTAATATAAATCCTTTATATGCATAGCTAATTTTTATAACCATTAACATAGCGTTATTTCTGTTGAATGTGTGTACTTGGTGTTGGCATCTAATTTTAAATATTAAAAACATCTCTATCAGCAAAATGTGCAGCAAACTATTTTTCAAAATTTATTCATTAAAAATGGATATGAATTTATACACTCGCATCCAAATATCTTTTATTTATTCGGATTAAAACAATTTTATTATTTATTAAAACAATATCAGCAACAGGAAAGAGTTTCTTCAATGATCGGTTAAATGTTATTTCAGCACGATCGGATGACAGTAAATTGGTTTATTAGGATTCCATAAAAAGAACCTTTTAGTAATGGATTCTGATTTAATGAGGACAATAGTTGGGTATTGGTCCATTGTTTTACTTTTGTAATTCTCTTTTTAATGTTTTACTTTTTTAATTCGCTTGTTAAGAGAACAATCATTTTTTGAAAATTAGCTTTCCTAACTCAATAATCAGAATATAAAGCATTTATACCTATAATTGTATAAAAAGTCTTATATGCTTTTCCTGTTCTTTAGATGAATCCACCAAGGTGTGTCTGCAGCCAATCAGAGGAGTGGATGGGTCCGATTATATTAATGCAAGTTTCATTGATGTGAGTGCAGAAGAATTTTTTTTTTTCCTAATTTGTATTTTATGCTATGCTTTATTGTATGCATGACCATACCATTTGAATTATTTTTAATTTGTTGTTTGGAATGTTGATATGAGTACTAGTGTCATATGAGCTGTCTATTGAATAGCTGTATCGTAGAATTAAAAGGCACTATCTCCATTATGCCTAGTTTTACAAAAGAGCTAATCAAAATTCAAAAACTGATTTCTTTTTCTTTACAATTGTTACATTGTGTACCACTAGAAGAAAAAAATGAAATACACATAATCACCAATTAAGAATTGGTGAAAAAAGGTTATGGTGTACTTTGCAGAATTAATTTGTAAGGTAACCATCATTATTTATTAAAGTATAATATAGCTTATTTATTTTTTATATAATTTAAAATTTGTAAATTTTGTGCATACAGTAATCAGTATTATTTATAAAGCATAATATAACTAAATTATTATTGTTAAATTTGATGATGTTATTTAAATTTATATACAATACATTTTCCTTTCAAAATATTTATGGAATTTTAGTAATGCAAGATGTATTAAAATCTTTATAATTTCAAGCGATTATAAATACTATTTACAGAGCAGTCTTTATATTCTATTGCAAATGCAGCATTTTATATGCATGCTCTTGTGTTATAATAAACCATTTTATGCTTTTTTTAACGAAATAAAATTTCCAAATTATATTTGATTTATTGCTCGATTACAAACCTGCATCACAAATTGTTTTCTAGAACTATTTTGCTAAAAAATTTCTTTACTAATACTGTTTATTTGATGTGCTATTTGAATAGGGTTACAAGTATCGCAACGCGTACATCAGTACTCAAGGGCCACTTCCTGAAACGACAGAAGACTTCTGGCGTATGCTTTGGGAACACAACTCCAATATTGTAGTCATGCTAACAAAACTGAAAGAAATGGGAAGGGTAAATATATTTATATTTTTTTATATTGCTCAATAACTTTCTGTTTATATAGACCACTTTTAAAGTGTAACTTATTTGAAAGATGATATAAAGACAAAGGACTTTAATTTTTAAAATGTGTATTTTTTTCTCGGTCTATTAATTCATCAAAATTTTCTTTTTTAATTTTATACAGTCAGGGCTTTATTTCCCATAAGGGCCCACAAATTTCCTCACAATAAATGTTTTCTTTGTCATAGCTTTGAATTTTTCGTAACTATCAATATTCTTTTTAGTACTCTTGATTAATATTCTAAGATTTAATTGTATTTATTAAAAAATTATTCTTTATTAAAACTATTACTATTTTGACACTAATTTAAATAAAATGTTTCATTATTATTTAAATTAGGCCAACAATCATCAATGGGTGAACGGGGGGAGGGGGTATCTGCTCTGTTGTGCCTATAGGAATTGGTTTTCTAAATTAGGCTTTGAATCAATACAATTCTTGGCTATAAAGACCAAGAACTTTAATTTTGTAAAATGTGTCTGTATTTTTAACTTGTCTTATTTATTCATAAGAATTCAGTTTTCTTTTTCATTTGGAGTGGCATTAACTTAACTGTTTGTTTTTAATAAGCATTTTCTTCAGTTATTTTCCCTTCAAATTTTTCTAATGATCTTTTATTACTGTTGTTGTACCGGTATAACTATTCAGATGTTTTAAAGTGTTCCGGACAACTCTAAACAGTCTCGCATCACTTACAGCCATCATGTGTATACAATATTATTTACATGTCTAAGGCCTCCTAATTAACTGAAATAACTCATTATTCTTTGTTATGATCAAATAAATGAGGTCTTTACTGTGTGATTGCTTAGTTTTACGAAGGATTGTTTATTACATTTGAAATTAAATTTACTAAGGTTGTTTTTGCTACGGAACATTGAGTCGTCTAATCAGTTTTCATGAATGAAAATGGTTTGTATTCTTTACAGGAGAAATGTCACCAGTACTGGCCCAACGAAAGATCTCAACGCTATTTGTATTATGTTGTGGATCCCATCACCGAGTACAATATGCCTCAATATATCCTAAGAGAATTCAAAGTAACTGATGCCAGGGTAAGTAAAACCTTTTAAGAAGATCGTAATTTTGGAAACTGAGTAACGACCCAGAATTAAAGTGATTAAATATATCGAGGCAGTTATTAGGAAATACCTTTTTTATTGTTTTATTGGTTGTAATTTACTGCTGTTTGATGAAATATGTTACTTCTGTTTTTATCTGGTGGTTAAAAATTTAAGTAGTTATTTGGTCCTCTAGTTCCCTAAAATATCCACTCAACAAGTTCGAAACTGTATATTTGTTTGTAACCGATTCCCGATGCCTATTTCTGCCGCCTTTGAGTGCCTAGCACTACTGCCTCGTAATTCTGAACCCAATAAATAATGAGGTCTTTATCTGGGCCTCTCACTATAACCCCCCCCCCCCCACTACACCAAAGAAAGGATGTTGTTGCTGCAATGGATATAATGTACACCAACCCCTATTATCATACATATGGATGATTGTTGTACCAAGACCAAACCTGCCACCCTCTCATATTGAGCTTGACTTCTCCACTCATCGAACCAGAAACTGTAGGGGCACAAATTTGCTTGCCTTACATTAATTTTTTTTGCCATCCTTGGAATGCAAGGTTCCCATGGTCATTAAAAGTGCTTAATATTTTTGAACTTGTTTTCAAGGCCTTGAAAATGCTTAGAGGTGCTTAAAAGTCCTTGAAAATGCTTAGAGGTCCTTAAAAGTCCTTAATTTTTACAGATGTTGCCCAGCTGCAAAATTTATAAAAATACAACTCGGACTTGCTATCCCCGCGTGACCGCCACTGATCTGCACTGTATCAAAAATTTCCGACATATTTGCATTGCGCATCCACCAACTTTAACTTTTTTGGTAGAATATACTTTATTAAAAATTTAAATATAGATATGATGTCTGAAAACGAATTTTCATAGGTCCTTAAAAACATTAATTAAGTCCTTAAAAGTCATTGATTTTCATTCTGTGATTTGAGTGGGAACCCTGGAATGTTTCTTTCTTTTTTGTTATAGCTAATATTTCATAATGAAGTTGGATTATGTTTATGTTTGTTAACTGTTTTTAAAACAGTGTTTCAAGAAATAACTAATGATTAATTTTCATTTGAATTGTTGTAGGACGGCCAATCCAGGACGATTCGCCAATTCCACTTCACCGATTGGCCGGAACAGGGAGTGCCCAAATCGGGAGATGGCTTCATTGAATTCATTGGTCAAGTTCACAAAACTAAGGAACAATTTGGACAAGAAGGACCAATTACTGTACACTGCAGGTACTTTGGAAATTCACTGTTTTTTTACTCAAATGTATAATTCCTCCTATTTCTAGATAAATTCTATATGAAAATATGGATAATCCTTGGAAAGTATAAGTTATTAAAAAAGTGTAGCATCACAAAGAAAAATTAATGTAAAACAAAGAACAACATAACATAACAGGTGTTTATACCAAAAAAGGTTGATGGTAAAATGAAAAAGTTTGGAAATCTGTTATTTAAGAAATATCGTGTTCTATGGAATTTTTATTTTATTTTTGTGGGATTTAGTTGCCAATGTTTTTTGCTTAGTCAATTTATAGCTTAATCTCTTTCGTATCAAGTTTGTCTTTTTTTTCTTAAATGCTTAAATTACACATAAGATGGCAAATCTCTCAAAATAAGCAATCCGTTTTCATTGCAGTTAAGTAGGTTAATCTGAAATATAGTAAGCTGCACAGCTTGAATAAAAAGAAGAATTTGAAGTTGTTACTTCAGCTTGAAAACGTTTTGTAACACAGTATTATTCATATCTTAAATCAGTCCACCTGATGGCTGTGTGGTTAGAGCTCTGGCTTTGCATGCCAAAGATGCCGGGTTTGAATCCTGGGCTAAGCATGGGTTTCATTGTGATTCGGAATCAGCTGTCATTGTGCAGAAACATAAGTCATTGAGTGTACCAACCAACCATGCCTTAAGTTATTTTTTGTTTTGTTTCTTTTCCCCTAATGAATGCTTGTTTTCTCCTTCCAGTGCTGGTGTGGGTCGTAGTGGAGTTTTCATCAGCCTCAGCATAGTGCTGGAAAGAATGCAATATGAAGGAGTTGTAGACTTGTTCCAGACTGTTCGCACTTTGAGAACTCAACGTCCTGGCATGGTTCAAACAGAAGTAAGTTTAGTATTTCTTAGTTGTTTCCAAATAGTTATTGGAAGTGTCAACTTGTGTAATTAATAGTTTGTGCAAGTCTCTAAATTATTTTATGATATCCATATCAGAATTTGTTTCATTACTCTCAATATATATCATAAAGGTGGGGGGCGAGTTTAAAATACTTTTCCATCCTATCCTTGAGATGTAGCCTTATTTTAAATGACTACTAAAATAAGCCATTTGTATTGTATTTCTACTACACTGTTTTTTATTAAAGAATAACAAAAGAGGCGTTAATGTAAATAATTTAATTAAATTTTAATTTTTTTATTTGTTTATAAAAGCACCTACTTTTAACTAACCTTTACACATCTAGTCCGACATGAGACATATACATTACCCACTTTAATGAGTAAACTAAAATTCCCAATAGTGTTTAAATTTTCTCATATACGTATTTAACAAAAACATTTCATCTTCTCTAGGACCAGTACCAATTCTGCTACCGGGCATCACTTGAATACCTAGGATCCTTTGACCACTACACCAACTGAAGCCAACAAACCTCAAAAGCAAAACCTCTTCCGAGTTGGTCATCTTGCCAAAGCATCCCAAACATGCTCGGACAGGATGATGTAGCAAAAACAACCCCCGTTTCATTCTCCCCGAACCCTCTCCTCACAAAAGCAAAAGAAACTCTTGGAAGGCAACGAAAAGAAACGGTGCTGAAGCTAATAGACAAGTTTCTTTTTTGAAGTGCACACTTAATAAGAGGTACTCAGTGCACTAATTGACGATATGTGTATCAACAGCCTTCTCCTCCTCGGAACCAAGGAAGGCTCGTTGGTGGTACATTGTTCCTCTTGCGGCTCTAACCTGGTATAGTTTAGAACATATATATATGCATCGGAACGCTGGAACGTGGATGCCACATATCTGAGCATTGTGTGACCCTTTCATTTCGTGACAGCATATCATTCTGTACTTCATTTAGGCATCTATTTAATTCCATTTTTTTGTCCTCCCATCGTCATTGTGAATAGGTTTGTGTACGTAAAAAAATAAAGTTGCTCACAGACCCAAAGTACATAATGGATGAAAACTATTTCTGTCATAAGATGGAAGAAAGGATATTACGTGGCGAATGTGTTCATCATTTCTCTTTTTTTGTTTGTTTGCCCATTTTGTATATTCCGCTGTTTTTTAATCATTCTTTTATTCGTTTTCCTATGGGATTTTTACACCTATAGAATTTGTGCAACTTTTTTCATTTTTCTATTGCCTCTTTGTTTTTTTTTTAAAAAAACTTTTATATTAACAAACATTCAACAATGTTTAAAGTTCTTTATTGTGTATTTTAGACTTATTATCACCCCACGTCCTGTTCAAAGCTTGAATGCTGACATTTGTTGTATGTTTAGTGATCTAGGAATCTGTAATAATGAAAGAGATTAGTGAAGTTATTGCAGTTTATAATTAAACTGGACTTATGATATACAACTGTGGGAAAATGTACCACTAATTAAAGAATTTAATTTGACCCCTGAGAATTTTCTGTGATATCCCAATGCTTTTATTTCTATCCAAGAAAATATATGAATAATTAAACAGTTTATTTGAATATTTAATAACTTTTTTTCTTGTTTTCTCTTCCTTACATGTGAAGCCATAATGCTCCATTGCTTTGATAATATAGATTATATTATTGAATATCTAATAAGACTTGTATCTGAAAGTGTTGCAAAGTTGTCACAGTGAAATTTAGTACTGTTTATTACTCAAATGTGATTTCCTACAATCATCTGCATGATTGCTAAAATTTAATTGAAATCTCAAATTAAAAGCTGCAGAATTTATTTTGAACACTCAAAATAAAACCTTTTTTCTCATAAAGAAACTGAGCATAAAAAATAAGACACTTAAAGATCTGTTCAATTTTGTGTTTATAGTTTATATGTGTTTGGTGTGAAAGAAATTAAAAGTATGATTTATCCTCAAAAATTATATAACTTTGATGAAATGTATTTTTAATACATTTAACACTATAAATTTGTTTTTATAGTATATTTTCTAGAATTTCTTAAAATATAATTTCTGATTTTACATTAATTAATATTTGTTGCATTAATTTTTTTTTTATAGTGTCCCTTTGTCTTATTAAATTTTTTTATGTACTTATTTTGCCTTTTAAAATTAGATGGACGCAGCTCTTAGTTTGAAAGGCTAAGTTATATGTAAATATGTATAATATCAAATAGTATATTCCTATTGTGCGTGTCTCGAATCGTCATTAAAAGAAGTGAATTCTCTCTCGCAAATGTAGCACTGATATTAACTAAAGATCTCATTAAACAACTAGGTCATTGAAATGGATCAAAGTGCTGAGCTACATTTTTATTATTTTGAAATATAACTCCTTTTTTTTTGCAATATAATCCATTCATCGAAAAGTAGGAAATTTTTTTTAAAGGTAACAAGACAAATTTTAAATATGAAACTTTGTCTGAGGATTGAGGCAACTACTGAGTTTACATCCATGGCATAAACTTCTACTTCATTTTTGGTGGCATTGACAAAATTTAACTCTGTAGCCGTTTATTAGATAATAACCAGACCTTATATTCCTGTATTAAGTTATCCATATACCAACTAGGTTATTACAACACTAATATAGCTTAATCTTATAATTTTTCATAAAAAATATATTGTTTAGTATCTTGTATTCTACTATGGCAGAAAGCATTTGCGTCTGTTTCATATTACTAAAAATGTAGCTTTGCTGATACACTGTCAATTATGTTTATTGAGCGAAAGAAACAACTTGGAACTGATGGTATATTTAAGAGTAATATAAACATTAAAATAATTATGGACACTTTTACTATTGATAAAAAAAAAATTGAATTTTTTAAAATTCATTTTGATATGGAACATAAAATTCTATCGTATTAGATAATTAGTATGCCTTATGGACGCAACTTAAGTAGCATTTTGGAAAATTAATTTCCTTTGTACCATTTAAAGCCTATTATTTTTGCTTCCAGGACAACAAAAAATTCTAGTTAGTTTACTTTCCTACTAAAGTCAACTTTATATATGGCCAAATGTTATGTGTCCAACTTAAATTTGTGTATGTATAGATATTTACAAAAAGTGCTGTATTATTTTGTAATTAGTGTATGTATAAGTGATAGAAACATATTTTCAACATTTTTTTTTATACAATTTTTAATTTCAGCTGTTTATGTTCTTTTTTTTAATTATGCTTTATGTCACTTATATTTTTCTTGAGCTTATGTTTCAGTACATATGTATCTGTATAACTTCACTTTGAGTTTTTGTAGTTGCAGTAAATTTTCATTTATGATTTATTTACAAGTGTAAAACAAAATTTCTTTAACCAATTGTTTTGCCTTGAGCTGCAGGATGCTGTAGAAAATTCCAGACCATTTTATTTCAGTTTTTTCCACTTAATTTTTTCGTTGAATTTATTTTTACTGGAAGGTTTTATAAAGCATATATAGGAATTGTGTAAGAGCTATTTGTATATGATAGGTATCAAAGTGTTATGCCTCTCAATTGTTTACTTTTTTTTAATATAATTATACTTCAAATCTATATTTTACTTTAACAATGAATGAGAAGAAACAAATATAGTATTTATAAACCTTTGTTCAAAATTGAGTTGCAGTGGCCAACTCTAATAGTTATTGTTTGTTTTTATGTGTTTGTCTAATTGTCAAATGTAAAATTGTGTATCTGTGAAGTGAACTGTAATGCAGTTTTTGGAATTTTTTTAATTGCACATTATATAAAATCATTTATAACTCCAACCTTTTGTGTCTCTTTACTTTTTGTAACTCTTTGCTTAATATTAAAGTTAGAATGTGTTTTACGGTACCCACTTTTTGTTTAGCGATTTTGCGCCAAATATGGTAACATGGGGCCAATATAGTTCCATTTTAGCTTGGCATCCATTTTGGGAAACCTTTAGTTTGGTATCAATTCAACTTGGCAACAAAATCGTCACAAAAAAAAACTGGGTACCATAAAGTGCATTCTAACCGATATTTCTTTTGAAAATAAAAATTTTGTGCGTATTGTTTACTATTAACTTCGAATTTACTTGAGCGTTAGTACCAACTTTTTAACAAAAGGAAAATGCATATTATATGATTTTATGTAGGACTAAATGGTTTGAAACGTAATTTTTAAAATGGTTTAACAGGTGTTTTAGAAAAGTATATATATTTAAATATCTTCAGGAAGCCAATTAGTTTGTGAAACCTTAAAAAAAAAATTAAGTTAGAATTAAATCTGCATATACATTACTGTGGTATTATACTAACTTAATATCATTAAAAAAAATAACATTGTTGCAGTTATGTATTAATAAACATTCACAAAATACAAAACGATCGAAAAAGAATTTGTGCAAAGAACAATTTTCTTATAATTCCAATTTTAGCTAGCCAATTTTTTGCTGGACTAAATATCAAATGAAAAAAAAAAAAGGTTACAAAAGCTAAGGCAATAGTTTCCTTATGCATAAAAAATCATAAAATCAATTGATTATTTATGAGTGGTTGTGGCAAATTTACTCTAGATAATACTATCATTTTAATGATTTAAATTTGAAAAAAAAAGTAATATTTTGACCTTAAAAATATTGTATTAAATAAATTATAAAGCATAGATGTTAGTCTAATAGCATTCATGAAAAAAAAAAACTAATTCTTTAAAATGCACATAGCTTGATTGCTTTTTAAAAATAACATTTTGTAACTCGAGGATCAAAATAGGATAAGAGATAAATGGTTTTCTACACTCGTAAACCTTTTTGGACAGTTTAACATAAATTCTGAAACACCCCTAACATTCGTACATAAAATACGAATACAATATTTTACAAAAGACATTAGTGGTAAACTTTTGGGTATAAGGTAAACACTTGTTTAAATATATGACAACTATATCATTTAGTCTTGTCACACTTTGTTGAATATAATTTAAGAGTAACAATCATTCAATAATTTCCTTCAACTTCATGCTCGTCTAAAATAGCAAGGTTTATTGACCTTTTAAAAAAGTATTCAAATTTATTCTTTGTCAATTGCAACAAGTTACATGCGCTGTCTACCAATTAATGTCATGACCACTAAATGCATACAGTACAAAGGTTTAAATATTCATCTTTCACTATATTGAAAGTTTTTACTCGCTACTCTTGCAAATATGACTTGCCAATCCTACAGTTAGAGAGTAAAATTACCTTGAAATATATGAGAAGTCAATCGAAGTAGCATCATCTGAATGGGTTTGCTTTTGATTAAAATGTTACTGCAACAGTTGATGCCTCAATTGTAGAATATTCACTTGAATGATTTACAAAACCAGGAGTAGAAGAGGGAACTCGATGTTTCAAAGATTTGGTGTAGTAAATGATATGCGTGTACTGATGAACTTGCAGATCTGCATTTCTCAAAGTGATGTTCCTCACTGATGATTGGTCATAATCCTATACTGCCCTCTCATGACTTAAACTGCTTAAATCCTATTTTTATGCATATTTTAACATTATCTTGTTTATCCAAGAAACTAATCTTTTTTTTTTTTTTTTTAATCCAAATCTAGTACCATTAAAAGCAATGCAATGACATACAAATATGTATATCATATAGGTGAATGATATAGTAAAATATTCATTATAAAAAAACAACTAGGATTTATGATCTTTTTCTGGATTTGAAACTAACTGGGGAATCTCTATTAAAATCGCAATTTTAAACTTGCTTTAAATGGCTTCTTGAATTGAACATCCAATCTCCTGGAATTCCGCCATCAGTGTCCAAAGAACCAGATTCTGTTTTGAAACTGTGTCACTCGTAATCCAGATGTACTAATTGAAAGAGTTTTAAAAGACCGATTCTACAGCTTATAATGTTCTAAGAAGCCTATCCTTCTCTATAACTAACAGAAGATAAGAGAAGTTGGTTTAAGGGTCCAACTCTACTATCCAAACATCTTCATCACAGTTTCAGATGCATCCTTGGCGTGCTTCGAAAGCTTGGACGAAGCCGTCTCGAATTCCTCCTTGGTGTTGAGGGCCGCATCACCGACAGCTTCCTTCATTTTCTCACCAGTTTCCATCAACTTGTCCTTTGCTCTTCCGAAGCTGCTTCCGATGCCCTCAGCGAAGCCCTTCGCCATCTCTGCACCGGCTTCAGATGTCTCCTTGACTCCATCGGACAGACCCTTCAGGGATTCCATTCCATTTTCAGCCGTTCCGGTCATCGCATCCGCAGCCCCCTTGAAGAAGTCTCCCATCCCCTTCAGAGGTTCTCCGACCAAACCGTCGAAGGATAACTTGGAGTCTTTTTTGCCATCTTCCTCGCTTTCCTCGTCAGATGTGCAGACATGAAGACTCAAAGAAATCAGTAAGGTGAAGAATAGAATTCTGAGGTTCGCCATTTTGTTCCGTCTGTGTGGTTCAGCACGTTCTGCTCGGAAGTATGTTTTTAGATTGAAGTGCGATTGAGACTGAGGACGAACGGGTTGTACAGCTCAAATCGATTAAGGCGCCGATTTGTTGGAAGCCGGTTTTTATATTCGATGACGCAGTGAGTGTTGCTGGTCGTTTGTTTTTAATTGTGTGAATACCTTTTTCCTCTTGGGTGGACATCAGGGGAAACTCGTTAATATTTTGTCTTTTATCTTGAAGGCTATTATAACAAGTAAGCGGATGTGTGAACTTGAAAAGATCAAATGGTGCGGAATTGTTCTAAGGATTGTGTTCTACGGCAGTCGGGGACTGTATACTAACATTCTAACGACCATTTTGCACACTGGCGGCTTTTTTCTTTCAAAAGAAGTCGAATACAAAGTGGTTCTGCATAAAGTTGTTAGATGTTAAGTTGTTTGCAGTAGCTGTTTAGTTGCCATAGTTGTATTTTGTAGTTGTTCGTCTACTTTAAGGATGCAACAGCGGTAGAGGGAAAACACTGCGTTTCTTCATATCTCGCATATCAAAGTAGATGGTCATTTTTCGAAAATTCTTAATATGTAGGAAACGCTCTTGGAGGATTTGCATTGTTTTCTTTATTAAAAAATTAATTTTGCGCCTAAAATTATAACTATCTTACAAATATATAAATATTGCTAGTTTTTTTTTTAATGCAGAAAAAAAATTATAAATTTCCTATCATGATAATTTTCCACCAAGGGACCGAAATTGTCACTGGAACTGGTTTGTGGACTCAACCAGAAATATGGTTGGCTCAGCAGTATATGTGGCAATAACTACTAAACGTGGACTGAAGTTCGCTTTTTGTCATCAATTTTGACACTTCGACCACATCGCGTTTTTATAACCTAAAAATAAGTTTAAAAAAACATATATTTTGACAGAAAGACGGACTGGGCATATCCATAGGCAAATTTACAAAATTGTTATGACTCTTCCTCTTTACTCCCCACATTTTGGTCTTAACGTTTTCTACAATAATCACTAAAATATTATTTATACAATGGCCATTTTAGTTGGTTAATAAGTAAATCACATTTGGCATGAAAGGTTCTAACAAAACGTGGTAGGAAAGGCCTTTAAAGAGAAAAATAGATATTGTGGATGGTCCTTATTTCTATCACTCATCACCTCAAATGTACTTAAAGTATAAAGGAGATTTCTAAACTCTTGTCATATGTTTATATTTGCTGTTATCAACATTTTTATTGGAAAGTGCCTTGAAAAAAAAAAAAGAATCATTAAATTTTTTTTAAAACAAATTAAAAATTTAAATTTCTTTTTATTTTAAATTTTTTTTTATTAGTTTCATCATCCCAAAATTTATTTCACGTTGATTCTGAAAAAGAAATAATGAGTTTTTAACAAAAATGTGCATGAATCACTACTAATAGTGATCGGATCACCACTGTATAGTCACTACACAGCTCTATTAACATCAAAAAGTGCCTCCAAATTTTATTTCAGAAAAAATAGTCATTTTAAGGTAAAAGACACTGCTGTAGTAAACATTATCCTGCAGTTAGTGGTTAGTGGTAAAGTAGTTGTAAAGATAGTATTTTAACTTAGTAGTATGGAAATACTACTTAGTAGCACAGATCACGATTTAGGCACCATTGATCGAGACCAAATAGCAATCACTTCCCTAATAGACCATTTAATATCCAAAATCGTTGGAATTTTATTAAGTGTCCCCCTTTACATTTAATAAGTCGGAGTTTAAGCAAAACTGATATAAAGATGAAGAAAATTTTTGTACATCAGAAGAAAACTATTGAAAAAACTATGTTAAACTAATTGTAGTAACGTGTACCATAGTTTACTTATGAGGTACAGAAATTTGTTTGATTTCTTTATTGGTTTTGTTTAAACTCTGACTTGTTAAATATAAAATTAAATATCATTCTGCAGAAAAAAAGTGACAAAGTTAAATTTATAATTTCCCTGTATCTGTATTTTTTTGAAATTATCCCGTCTTCCAACACAGATTTAAAAAGAGGAAAAAGCCCCTAGAAATCAATACTAATAAAACAAAAGGTCTGACTATGTGAGTCTGGCGAGCTATAAAAGCAAACTTCCAGTATTCGGGAAAATCTGAAATTTTAAACATAAGTAGATTTTAAACTTTAAATTCCATTCTGACGACCAGAATGTTAAAATTTTGCCTATTCTAAACTCCAACTTAACTTGACATCACTAGACGATAGATCTTCACAGTGCTCATAGGCAATTAATCCATTTTAGAACAGTGAAGACATGATTCTCGCCAAACCTTATAGCCTTTTGTTCTCTACAGGGTTGCTGGGCTGAGTTTCCTAGCCTGATTTTTTTTTGTGGGACGGAAGGAGAATGAAAAGGGAATGGTGTGATACAGTATTCCTGTCCATCCCGTTTGTCGAACAAAAGGCTATATGGTTTGGCGAACATTATGCTTTCACGCCGCCAAAATGAATAAATTACCTATGAGCACTGTGACGATCTACCGTCTAGTGATGTCAAGTTAAGTTGAAGTTTAGTATAGTTTTTGATATACAAATCTAGGCTTACGTCATCCGGCGTTAAATCAAGCAAAATCATTGTGCAAAGTGAATTTCTGCAACACAGCGTTTGATTTCAGAGTGCTAGTACTCGTATCGGTTTGTATGGCTTTGAAGTATTATTTGGAAGCATCTATGAAGTGGTGACTCATCGACCGTTTAAAAGCTGCGTCACGACACACAGAAAACTTAAAGAAAAAAGTCCTTTATGCCAGAAAGCCAAGGGTATAATCTTTCACTGTCTTCACAAAAAAAGAGGGATCACTTTAATTGGTGCAAAGAGAAACAGAACTGGAGTGAACAACAAAATTCCCATGTTCTCTGAAACTGATGAGTCGTGGTTTAGTTTTTGCAAATGATTCTAAACGTGTTTACATCTGGAGGTAGTCTGGAACACAAAATTATCCTTCAAACACTATAAAACGTGTCCGTTTCGGTAGTGGAGGTGTAAGGGTATGGGTATGGGAAACAAATATTGATTTTTGGACGTACGTCCCTAAATGTTTTCAACAACTTATCTGTGGCTGGCCAGAGATATCTGGATGAGATCTTAGAGCATTATGTAAGACTATTCAGAGGTGCATATGGATCTGACTTTTTATGGGCGATAATGCTCGTCCATATTTTTTTTTATGTTTTCGTGTTTTCTTCAAGAGCAATATTGGCGAAATCCTTTGTAGAGGCCACATCACTTACCTCTACAAAAGTCATTTCCTGTCTAAACACTACGAGATAACAATTAGAAGAAGTTTGGCAGAAGCTAAAACACCACCAAAGGACATCTCAAATCATTACCTAGCTAACAGCTTCGTCGAGTTCATCTCCCCTGCTTTTTCAAACTACACGTTTCATAATAACGAACTGTTTAAGTCTGTGTTGACAAATGCTCACCAGTTACACCACTGCACGCCATGAAGCCAGCTGATGTGCAAATGGCTTGGTTGTTTTCAGATTATCTGGCGCCGTCAGCAACACGAGGGCTATAATGCGCCGAAACATTCGTCATTAGACAAGCCAACATACATTTGCAAACACCCATGCCTAACAGGGGAGTCGGATCCGCAACCTCGCGGTCTAGAAGCTAGCACGCTAACCACTATACCGTTTGGTCGGCCGATATGCAAATGGCCTTCATGCATATATTCGGAGCTGACCAGACTACTTAAGGAGACGGATTCGAGGATCACGAGAAGAGGACTTGCGACTCCGAAATACTTTTTCCTGACCTTTGAAAATATGGCTGTAAATAATCGTTTCTAATATAAATAAGTATTTTAAACTACGGATTAATTTTTATTTAAGCTTTTTTTTACTGCTTTAAAACTGAGCCGCCAACTAGGTGGCCAGACCTTAACAACAAGTCCAATTACCACCACTAACCTGTACATTAAATATGAACATCGTAGGTCAATTCACTCCGGAGTTATGCTGACCACAGTCTCATGGAAACACGGACATAATAAAAATAATTAAAATAATTTTCTTTGGACCGAAAAAAATACTTTCATTACCCTACGTACGTTAAGTTATGGGTGATTGAGAAGTAAAATTTACTTTCAATATTGTTTCTGAAGCTTTTCCGAATTTTATAAAATTGCGATTGTCACTAGAAATACCTGTTTGCCAAAGTTGAAAATCGTAGGTCTCTATCCGTTTGGGAACTATAATGACTTCTGACACACAGACAAACATTTTTTCAGTACCTTTTTACTTTCAATTACCCATATGTATACATATGGTAATGAAAGTATAGTATTGGATTAAAAAAAATAATCTCCCCCCCCCCCCCTTTTCTTTACGTTTTGGAACATCCAAATTTCAAACTAGGGGTGTGGAATATCGCACAACTTTCAATTACAGGCCACCTATGGCAATATAATTTTTTGGGATAATTCTTATATGAACCTATAAATTTATCTATTTGTATGTAAAAAAAAAAAATCACCAAAATTGTGATTTTGGCGTTCGATAATCCTTATATTATCCTCTATTATAACATAAGTGAAACTGAGGGGAGAAGAAAAAACGATCGTTCATGAGGTATGCTCAAGGAAAAAGAACTCTGTGTTGAAAGCATTCGTTTTTCAACTTTTTAAGCCATTAAAGCATTTTTACGGGAATTTCGGAGGTGGGGATGTTTAGAACACCTTAAAAGGCATTAGCACAGCGAGACGTTTTTTAGCAATCATTGAAAAATATGATTTTTTCAATGGCAGCTACCTCTTATGCGCATGCGCGATTCTGACGAAAACCTTAATGGTAGGTCCCATGGCCACCACCAACCCTCATACCAAATTTGAACATCGTAGGTCAATTTGTTAGGGAGTTATGCTGACCACATACAGACACACAGACAGAAATTTTTTCTAGTTCAGTTCTTTGAAATCAGGATGTTCCAAAACGTGGAGAAATGCAAAAAAAAAAAAAAAAAAAAAAAAAAAAATTTTACCGAATGCAATACTTTCATTCATATGGGTAATTGAAAGTAAAAAGTGATCTAGAAAAAATTTGTGCCTGTGGTCAGCATAACTTCCGAACAAATTGATCTACGATGTTCAAATTTAGTGTGCGGGTAGATGGTGGCCATGGAACCTACCAATATGGTTTTCGTCAAAATCGCGCATGCGCATGAGGTAGCTGCCATTGAAAAAATCATGTTTTCAATTATTGCTGAAAAACGACTCTAGAGAATTTGATCAAAATCACTGTGGTAATGCCTCTTGGCTTATTCTAAAAATTCTCCCCTTCAAAGTTATCCCTTAAAAATGCTTTAATGTCGTTAAAAGTTGAAAAACGAATGCCTTCAACACAGAGTTCTCTTTCCTTGAACATAGCTCATCAACAATCGTTTTATCTTCTCGCCTCAGTTTCACTTATAAGAAATGATAATATAAAAATTATTGATAAGTATATAGCCAAAAACACCATTTTTTTTTTTTTTTTTTTTTTTTTTTTTTTAAAGGCGCGTATAAAAATTATCGCCAAAGTCATTTTATCTTAACGAATGGAGGAAATATAAAAACGGTGAATGACACAAATCTTCATCGGTAACATAGCGATACGCCCTAAGCAACACTGATAAACAATTTAACAACGTTAGAAATTGAAGAATTCTTGCAATTCGGGACGAGGCAATGTTTGTACGCTGAATTTGAGGACATAATTTTAAATCGTTTAAAGGAATGCAAGATTTAAAAAAAAAAAAAAAAAATTAAAATGCGCTATAGCAATGCGAATAAATTCACGATACTTTCAAAGAGCGCGCGAAACTAAAATCGGATTATGACGTAGGGGGACGTAACAGCTAAGCTTAGTCTCGTTTTTGCCGCGCTTTTAAAAGAGGGAAATTGAAACGTCGAGAAATATTGAACGGATTTCAAAACTTTTTCTAGTTTTGGTTGTCCCCTTTCGTCACTCTTAATAAAATAAAATTTTAAAAATGCTCAACTTGTCCATTTCCAGAGAAGATTCTTCTTAAGTACGGATCGTAGCAAAACCAGAAAGGAAATAATAAAAAACCACATTGACTTGAAAAGGAAAAACACTCATCAGGATATGCGATATACTTTGGCTGTCGAAAATACAAGACTTTAATTCAAATTAGGAAGGAAAAGGACCTCCTCATATCGTTTCAAGCAGCTTTTATAAGAATTGGCGCTGATCTATCGGACACACCAGTTTTGTCACAAGCCTGAGCTACATTCGGAAGCTTATAGTTCTCATTTGCGAAGATGAAGGGGAATCTTGACTTATAATTGTTTTTTCAAGTTGTTTGTATTCAAAAACAGTATCTTCATTTTCATTTGAAGATTCTGAAATATACTTCACAGCAGAACTAGAAAGTCTATTACATGTATTTTCCCCTTTTATCTTTTACTTGAACATTTTTACTTCATTCTGTTGCTTTTTCATTCCGTTTCCAATCATTTTGCTTGCTTTTATATCAACATTTCCAAATAGTCATTTCATTTACATATAATGAAGTATCAAACAAATTTTCCCGAGTTAATTTTTTAAAAGACACAACATTTAAAAAAAAAAAGTTTGATAAACCTTCTCATTTTAAAGGTTTCTATTCACTACAAGTTTTAACGAATCGGCCACACTTCATTCCACCAATCAGCGGCGTAGTAAGACCGGTTCACACACCGTTGTAGTGTATTCATGAGATTAAGTAAACTCGTCTCAATGTATAGTGGTGGTATCTAGGTTTTTGTCAAAATTGCGCATGCGCAAAAGTTTATGTTTTTCAGCAATTGGAATTTTTAAATAGAACAAAATTTATTTATTAATTGCTTACTAATTAAGGTAGTAGTCTGGTAACTTATGCCTATTTTCATGACTTCTTTGGAGGGTGGTTTTTTATAGGAAAATAAAAATGAATTATCTTGAATATTTAGAGTGTTTTTATTTACATATTGAAAATATAAAAAAAAAATTATTTGAAAAAATTTAATAGTTTATTACTATTATTATTGTCACTCGAAGTTGGAACCTCAAAAAAAAAAATGCACGTGGGTGGCCCGGGTGATTTTGGCTCTTGATGTTATCTGAAATCAAATATTCTTGATTATTCTTAATCTATAGGCATGTCATTCTGGTCGGAACTACTGAAGTTAAATTTCAAGGGTAAATAACAAAATGGCGGACTTTGAAAAAAAAAGTCCTTTTATTTTAGCAAAGAAAGGGTTGTAAAATAAAAAGTTAGGGGTGAAAAAAATTCTCGTTAGTACCGACGAGAACTATAAGTGTGTAGAACAGCCTGTTAAAATTTGAAAGCAATCGGTTCAGTAGAAAAAAAGTTAGGACCCGGGCCGACCAGAAAAACAATGTTTTGAGAAAAACGCGTTTTAAGTTCAACAACAAATTTTCTTTAGTAAACTTATACTTACGTCAATCGTCTATGCCTGGAGCGTATAATATGCCTTCATCCTCTTCATAGGCATCATTCTCCGCAACTTTGTCCGCTCTTCGACTCTTTCGGGCTTCTTTCGATGACATTGCTGTGGCATTTTCCGCTTTTGCAATCCGAGATTTATTGTAGGATTTTGCAAACGCGACAGCGCACGCGTCGTTGAACGTACGTTGAGCTCTCATCAATGACTACTTCAATATCTTCTTCATTTTTTAATTTTTCAGCAGACTTGCTCACAAATGTTACATCTTTTTCAGCAGTGTATCTATTACCGTGAAATTTTCGCTTAATGCCTGGATCTCCAGGACTTTTCGTACCACGTTTTTTTTCCTTTCCTATCCATCTTAGATGCTTACGTGTCAACGTACGATCAAATACTAACAGAGTACTGTGAATTTTAACTTAAATATACTAAAGCGAAAAAAATAGAAGGGTCCAAGCGGTTGCAGCTGCCGGTCGACCTTAAAAGTTGGACTCCGAGGCGCTCTAGGAAACTCGTTATAACTCCCGAAATATTTCGAATTTCTGTCTGAAATTTTCACAGTATATTCTCAAGACATTGTACTTTCAAATTAAGCAAAAAAAAATAATTCGATTTTTTGAACCCAAGTTACCAGACTACTACCTTAATGAATAATATTAATTCATTACTAATAAGTAAAATATTTATGCTATAAATTCATTACTCATAAATAAAACTATAATATTAATTCCTTACGGGATATTAAATTGTTTCTTTAAAAGAAAATTATTCAAACAAATATAACACGAAAGTATTCGCATACATAAAATAGTTATTTATGCAACTAGTGGGGGAAAGAAATACTTTTTCAAACGAGGTAAAGTGGTTATTTGACGAGTTCGATAGGACGAGTCAAATAATTTACAGAGTTTAAAAAAGTATTTTCTCACGTATTGCGTTTTTTATAATCACGCGCAAAAAAAAATATTTCTAATACACATATTTATCAATGTTGGCAACTCGAGTTAATAAATTTCTTCTGAAAATATAATGCCAAGACTATATATTTGAGCACAAGGCGTGCGAGAAAGAACATTTTCACACTAGTGCGAAAAAGTTACTTTCCCGCACTCCTCGAGAAAAAGTGCTACTTTCCGCATGATTTTTTATCCAGAATGATTTAAAAAAGTTTAATTTATTTGCACGTTGTTATAAAAATTCATTTTCATTTCATAGTTAAAAAAAAGTTTTGGAAATAGACAACAAATTAAGTTTCAGCGATCCAAAATGTGCAAATAATATGTGCCCAGAATTATTAAAAAAAAGTTTAATTTATTTCCACTATAAAATTTCATTTTCATTTCATAAATTAAAAAAAAAAAAAAAAAAGTATTGAAAATAGAATAAGTTTCAGCAATCCAAAATGTGCAAATAAAATGTGCCCAGAATTATTAAAAAAAAGTTTAATTTATTTGCACATTTTGTTAAAAAAATTCATTTTCATTTCATAAATTAAAAAAAAAAAAGTATTGAAAATAGACTAAGTTTCAGCAATCCAAAATGTGCAAATAAAATGTGCCCAGAATTATTAAAAAAAAGTTTAATTTATTTGCACATTTTGTTATAAAAATTCATTTTCATTTCATAAATTAAAAAAAAAAAAGTATTGAAAATAGACTAAGTTTCAGCAATCCAAAATGTGCAAATAAAATTTGCCCAGAATTATTAAAAAAAAAAAAGTTTAATTTATTTGCACATTTGTTATAAAAATTCATTTCCAATTCATAATTTATAATTTAAAAAAAAAAAAGGTATTGAAAATAGACTAAGTTTCAGCAATCTAAAATGTGCAAATGACATGTGCCTATTTCTCTCCACGAGTGGTTGCCGCGCAGTGGTCTAGTGGCTAGCGTACTGCTCCGCTGTTCCTCTGTGTCCCGGTTCGAATCCGGGCAGTAAGAGCATGGTTGGGACGGAGGCTACTTTGGCCTCCGTTTACACGCGCCCCCATTTTCGGGGGCCAACGTGTGAGGCCGCCCTCGCACAGGATGCTGGGGCGGTTCCCGCGCTCAATACAATCAATTAGAAAAGAGGTTTTGTTACTTTTTGCTATCGTATTAATCATCAAAAAAGACATCAATTAATTTTTAATAACTTGGTAGTGTTTGTATATAACCTTTAAATTTGGTGAGTAGGTACGAAAATGATCACTTAATAAAATGACATAAATTTAAATTTAATAAAAATTTAATTTAAAATTAAATTTAAACCTTAAAATGGGTTTTTGCTATTGTATTAATCATCATTCAAGAAATTAATTATGTTTTAATAACAACTTGGTAGTGTTTGTGTATGACCTTTAAATTTGGTGAGTAGGTAAGAAAATGATCACTTAATAAAATGACATAAATTTAATAAAAATTTAATTTAAAACTTAAACCTTAAAATGGGTTTTTGCTATTGTATTAATCATCATTCAAGAAATTAATTATGTTTTAATAACAATTTGGTAGTGTTTGTGTATAACCTTTAAATTTGGTGAGTAGGTAAGAAAATGATCACTTAATAAAATGACATAAATTTAATAAAAATTTAATTTAAAACTTAAACCTTAAAATGCGTTTTTGCTATTGTATTAATCATCATTCAAGAAATTAATTATGTTTTAATAACAACTTGGTAGTGTTTGTGTATAACCTTTAAATTTGGTGAGTAGGTACGAAAATGATCACTTAATAAAATGACATAAATTTAATAAAAATTTAATTTAAAACTTAAACCTTAAAATGGGTTTTTGCTATTGTATTAATCATCATTCAAGAAATTAATTATGTTTTAATAACAATTTGGTAGTGTTTGTGTATAACCTTTAAATTTGGTGAGTAGGTAAGAAAATGATCACTTAATAAAATGACATAAATTTAATAAAAATTTAATTTAAAACTTAAACCTTAAAATGCGTTTTTGCTATTGTATTAATCATCATTCAAGAAATTAATTATGTTTTAATAACAACTTGGTAGTGTTTGTGTATAACCTTTAAATTTGGTGAGTAGGTAAGAAAATGATCACTTAATAAAATGACAAATTTAATAAAAATTTAATTTAAAACTTAAACCTTAAAATGGGTTTTTGCTATTGTATTAATCATCATTCAAGAAATTAATTATGTTTTAATAACAACTTGGTAGTGTTTGTGTATGACCTTTAAATTTGGTGAGTAGGTACGAAAATGATCACTTAATAAAATGACATAAATTTAATAAAAATTTAATTTAAAACTTAAACCTTAAAATGGGTTTTTGCTATTGTATTAATCATCATTCAAGAAATTAATTATGTTTTAATAACAACTTGGTAGTGTTTGTGTATAACCTTTAAATTTGGTGAGTAGGTACGAAAATGATCACTTAATAAAATGACATAAATTTATATTTAATAAAAATTTAATTCAAAATTAAATTTAAACTTTAAAATGGGTTTTTGCTATCGTATTAATCATCAATTAAGTTTTAATAACAACTTGGTAGTGTTTGTGTATGACCTTTAAATTTGGTGAGTAGGTAAGAAAATGATCACTTAATAAAATGACATAAATTTAAATTTAATAAAAATAATAATAAAAATAAATTAAAAATTCGTAAATAGCGTCAAATATATTTTATATTTGAAATCCTTTCATTTAATTCAAATCTTTTATTTTTATGATTGAACACTCTCATTCAAGGGTTAAAATATACATTCGTAAACTTCCATTTCAATCGTTTTTATTCTTTTGATAGGAAAAATATCCTTTGATATTATTTTTAAATCCCTTACATTAACTTTGTTAACTTTGTTACATTATGTTTGTTTGTGGATGGAAGCGGAATCATTCAATCGGGTTGAAACGTGACAGATAAATTCGATGACAATGCACTCTTATCAAATTTTTGGGTCATCCAATCGCGTTGAAAAAACCGAATTGAACCGATCGTGGTTGAAACACTTTCCTGTCGCCAAAAAAAAAAAATAATAATTAATTAATAAATAATAAATTTACTTTACTCGGAATAAATAATAGATATTTGGATACGAGAGCATAAATTCACGTTCATTTTTAATAAATAAATTTTGAAACATAGTTTGCAGCACATTTCGCTGAAAGAAATGTTTTTGATATCGGCGCTGCTGTGTTAAATATTTGACGATGCAAATAAGTCATTTTTTTAAAAACTCGGGTTTTTATGTGTTACATTTTGTCGTAAATCCAATGGTGTCCCCATTAAGAGTAAGTCCTAGTAAGTATAATTCGCTATACTCGCAATATTACAATCTTCTAGCCCAGTGCATTTAGAAACTACTTTCTATAACCACCTTGAAATTTAGGGAGTAGGTACGAAAATGATCATTTCATTCAAATTACACAAATTCTTTTCATTTAATGTCTTGTGTATTATAAATTAACTCTCGGCAATAGCTGCTATTACAACAGTGTAAACTTCAGCGAAAATGACTACCACACTTGCGTAAATATTAGCGAAAGCGTTTACAATACAGTCGAAAACTTAGACAAAAGATATTATGTAAGTTGAAGACTCAGCAGAAATTACCATGGCTAAAACGTGCATATCGGCACAAATGTCGGTAATATTGACATTTTCTCGGTAATGTTTACGCAAGATTCGGTAATATCAGATGTTAACAAAAGCGCAGCACTCTTCGAAAATGACCGTCACACCAACAAAAATATCAGCAATAGTGCAGAACAAACCGGAGCAATTCTCAACAACAGAGCTAATATATCGACGAAAGACTCGACGAAAATGACGATCACAATAATTTGCAATAATATCTGAATTAGCGTCGCAAATCATCGCAGTAACATCGACATTTTCTCAGTAATATCGGGGCAAATTTCGGATATTGCGAAATCCCAACACTCGGCAATAATTACCATCATACCAACGAAAATATCAGCAATTAGCGTCGAATTAACTGGAGCAATACTCAATACTACAGAACTATTATATCGATGAAAGAATCGACGAAAATGATCGTCATAACAACGTAAAACTTGACAATAATGTCAGCATTAACGTCGCAAACCATCATAGCACTCGAAGAAAACGAACACAGCACAATCGTAAATATCAGCGTTAGCACCGAATATACAGGAATATTTCTCAATAGCGATATTACAGAGGCGAACAATATCGAATTTCGACCGGCAAAAAAAAAAAAAAATATATATATATAAATAAATAAATATAAATATAAGCAACTTGTAGCAGATTTTTGTATTTGGCGCAGTTTGGGCGCAATTGGAGCAGGTCTGGGACCCCTGCATAGTGTAATTGAAAATTGGGCGATGTTCCACACCCCTAGTTTTTTAACTCAATACGTTCCAAAAAACGTGTAGAAATGCAAAAAAATTTAAAAAAATTGATTTTGTTTACCGAATGCCAAGCCCTTTGTCAGTGTTAGAAGTGTGGATAGACGTGGTAGAAGCGTCCCTCCACCTTACAAGAAACTTGTCGCCAACTTGGCACTTGGCACCAACTTAATAGTATCCCCCTACTTTTTTTAACCCACTTCTACCTCTGCCCTTTGTTAACATATGAGCAGGGCCTGATCATGACAATTTGGGGCCCAAGGCCCGGACACATTCTGGGGCCCCTTTTTCAAATGCGGGATTTATTGGAAATGGGCTTGACACCAAGTCAAATGAATTAACATTAAATATTGAAAAAGTTGATAAATTAATGTTAATATTGTTTCTTAAAAGTTATTTTTTTATCACAAAATTTTAACAATCAAA
The DNA here is from genome assembly GCA_963978545.1 of Linyphia triangularis. NCBI lineage: Eukaryota > Metazoa > Arthropoda > Arachnida > Araneae > Linyphiidae > Linyphia > Linyphia triangularis. The sequence continues at coordinate 86,950,641 of OZ021726.1, forward strand.
TTTATAAATCAAAAGAGGAAAAACTTTGTTATGTATAGCTTTGCATTTCGCTATCACTATACAAATCCCAATATCTTCAGTATTATTCACAACTTCAGAGTCGACATTTGCTGATCTCACAATAAATTCATCAAGATTTCCTTTAAATTTTTTTTCCACTCTATCTTTCAAAAAAGTTTGTTTTTTAAGTATTTAAATGATGGTTTGGTATATTTGAATAAATATACTCTGGGAAACTAAAGATGGTTCAAGATCAATACAAAATGATTTTTATAAAAAGATATTTTTTATGAATAAAAGATATTCACACAGCTTTTGTGAGACTAAAGTATAGATTTACATCCAATTTCGGGGCCCCCTAAAATCATGGGCCCAAGGCCTGGGCCTTGTGGGCCTAGGCGATGATCAGGGCCTGCATATGAGTAATTGAAAGTAAAAATATGAAATACTATTTTAGATGCATTATGAATATATATTTAGATGAACTATGAATATTATTTTATGAGTGGTAGGCAACTGTTTTAGCCGCACTTCTAAATAAATACGAACCCTCACCAGTTTCAAGTTTTAGTTCCCAAACATTGGCACTGGAAGAATAAGAAAAACTACAGAGTGTCTATAAAATGTTGGACACATTTCGATGTTGAATAATTCATAAAATAATGAAGATAAATTTAAATTGATAACACTAATGATTAAATAGACCCAAAAACTTTTATGGCCCTTGTCAATGGACTTTCACACTTGCGCCGTTCGTAGAAAAGGAGAATATCAAGACGGTAGTCAAATTCGCGCCAGGTACGGGCAAGCATGTCCGTATCCAAAGAGGCAGCTGTAATTCCTCCTAAAAACGGTGTCCTTTACGAATTCCCAAGTAAAAAAAAGTCCAATGGCGTCATGCCAGGTCATCTCAATGGTCAAGAGAGAAAAACATACAAGTAATAACCACTGATCTCTACTACAACTTCTGGATTGCTTCTTAGCGGTTTCTGCTCTGCGAGCAGCTGATGGCATTTGAATACTTCCCCCCATAATGCTTTGAAATAGGTTACAAACAAATTTGAACTAGTTTTGAGGGAAGTTATTAGTATAGATTTCTTTGGTGATTATTAAGCTTGGCGTCCACTATCGCTAAGCAGAGCAGAGCAGATCAGAGCGGAGTGGATTAGAGCCAATTACAAGGCTGCCAATGTCTATTATAGCACGAGCCTCGAGCTACAATGGACGTTGACAGCCTTGTAATTGGCTTTAATCCACTCCGCTCTGATCTGATCTGCTTAGCGATAGTGGACGCCAAGCATTAGCGATAGTGGACGCCAAGCTTTAAGCCTTCTTCAACTACAAGTGAGTAACCAAGCATGCGCTATCCAGATGTTGTAGTAGAGATCAGTGGTAATAACGCGAGCAGACAATATTTAAAAAATGAATGATAAGCAAGTGAGAAAAAGAAACTTTCTATGGCAACGTTCTCTATAAATAAAAATAAATTAGTTATTCTATGTAAAAATGCCATAAGTTTGTTCATATCTTCATTATTTTATGAATCATTCAACATCAAAATGTGTCCAACATTTTATAAACACCCTGTATTTTAGACGCATTGTGGATACTACTTTATGAGTAGTAAGCTCTTCTTTTGGACACACTTCTAGCGACTTAATATGGAGAGCTTCCCAAATAAAACTTAGAGAGATTTATTAAGGAGAAGATATGTTGTCATATAAGTAGCAAACAACTACTTGAAACGTGTTAAACTTTCGAAATGAGGAAAAACTGAGGCGCGGCCTTCGACTTCCTGGAAACAGTTACAGAACCTATTTAAATAATTGCTACTTGAAGTATCAATGTTATAGGACAATGAAGGGGAAAAAATAAATGGATGACTAACGAATTGCCTTGTAAATTCATCACCTATTGTTTTCGTATTATTTTTAGGGCTTTGCCAAATTTTTTGCAGGACAAATTTCCTTTGGTTTTTACGTAATGGGGATTTTTTTAAATAAGTAAGAAGGCAAGAACTAAAATAGAAAAAAAAAATTGACAAAAAGGAACACTATAAAATTATAAAAGGTTTGTCACGAGAATTAAGTTTCAAATGATTAACCTTGTAGAAATAACAAATATGCATTTTTATCTTTTTAGTAAAGGCAATTAAAAATCCTGATACTTTAGAATGATCCATTCTGCAGACATAATGCAGGGTAAATAAATACCCTTACTGATACATATACTCAATTTTTCTGATTACTTCAAACGCAAGTATTTTTATTATGGCGATATTATGAACTATAATACCAGTTATTATCGAAGAATATCTGAGGATATGATTGAAGAGAACACGAAACTTTCTTAATGTAGCGAAACTGCAAGCATTTTTAGATTTATATTTAAATAATACTTGTATAACTCACTAGCTGAATACCCGTGCTGCGCTACGAAATTTTACCATTAGCATTTTAGCGATCAAAAGACATTCATGTATTCTACACTTCAGACGTTTGCTCCCATTTCGATCCCGACAAATTGATTTATCAAAATAGGAACTTTCCTTTGTTGACATTTTAAACGAAATTTATAATTGTGAATAGTAAACTGGTATAGTTTATTGTGTTTATGTTTGCTCTTAGTTCTAAATTTCAAAGTAGTAGCTGTATTGGAATTGAGACATTAAGTTAATCCTCGTATAGTTTCAATGTTGCGTCGTCTTTTCATCCCTTAAAAATTCGTTAATCGATATTGGAATGACTTATTTTTTTAACATTTGCAAAAAAATATCAGAAAAATGACAACATTGGAAGAGGAACATTCGGATATCCCTCGTTTGGAACATTTAACCCCTTTTCGACCCCTTAAAGTTGGTTAATCGAGAACAGAATAGCTTACTTTTTCTATGTTTAATCTTTTTTGACATTTGTACCAAATTTCCGAGTTGTGACCATATGGGAAGTGGTACATTCGAATATTCCTCGTTTGGAACGTTTAACCCCTTTTCCACCCCTTAAAGTGGGTTAATCGAGATCGGAATAGTTTACTTTTTCTATTTTTACCATTGTTGATATTTGTGCCGATTTTCAGAGTTGTGACTATGTGAGAAGTAGGATATTCGAATGTCCCCCGTTTGGAACGTTTAACCCCTTTTCGACCCCTTAAAGTGGGTTAATCGAGATCTGAATAGTTTACTTTTTCTATTTTTACCATTGTTGATATTTGTGCCGATTTTCAGAGTTGTGACTATGTGGGAAGTAGGATTTTCGAATGTCCCCCGTTTGGAACGTTTAACCCCTTTTCGACCCCTTAAAGTGGGTTAATCGAGATCGGAATAGTTTACTTTTTCTATTTTTACCATTGTTGATATTTGTGCCGATTTTCAGAGTTGTGACTATGTGAGAAGTAGGATATTCGAATGTCCCCCGTTTGGAACGTTTAACCCCTTTTCGACCCCTTAAAGTGGGTTAATCGAGATCTGAATAGTTTACTTTTTCTATTTTTACCATTGTTGATATTTGTGCCGATTTTCAGAGTTGTGACTATGTGGGAAGTAGGATTTTCGAATGTCCCCCGTTTGGAACGTTTAACCCCTTTTCGACCCCTTAAAGTGGGTTAATCGAGATCGGAATAGTTTACTTTTTCTATTTTTACCATTGTTGATATTTGTGCCGATTTTTAGAGTTGTGACTATGTGAGAAGTAGGATATTCGAATGTCCCCCGTTTGGAACGTTTAACCCCTTTTCGACCCCTTAAAGTGGGTTAATCGAGATCTGAATAGTTTACTTTTTCTATTTTTACCATTGTTGATATTTGTGCCGATTTTCAGAGTTGTGACTATGTGGGAAGTGGGAGAATTAGTGATGAGTGAGTCAGTGAGTGAGTGAGTGAGTCAGTGAGTGAGGGCTTTGCCTTATATATATAGAGATAAAAGTAAAATCTTTAATATACATCAGTAATATGCATTGCCAATTTTTATGTGCAATTGCAACTTAATAAGCTCACAAGGAGACCTTACGGTCTCGGAAATTCAGATCGGGATGAAATTTGGCAGATTGATAGTATACCTTAAGGGTATCCACACTGTAAAGTAATAAAGCGCACTAGCCAGAAGATTCCTAGAAAATAGGCTTTAAAGTGTTATGCGTAGCTTACATACTAGTAGAGATTTTTGATCCGCAACTCCCCGGTGGCTAAGTGGTCAGCGTGATGGGTTCCCGTAAGGGCGATCCGGGTTCGATACCTCGTGAGGGAATTTTTTATTTTTTTATTATTATTTTTTTTTTTCAATTTATAAAATGACTGTTACAGCTAATTGAAATTTGAATTAAAGATAATACTTTATTTTCAAATACGTAATGTATTTTTAATGAGTTAATTTTTAATTTTTATTTTTTTAATTTATAAAGTGACTGTTCCAGCTAATTGAAATTTGAATGAAAGATAATACTTTATTTTTAAATACGTAATGTATTTTTAATGAAGGTACATTAAAACTCTATTTACTATTTTCACAAACAAGTGATTATAAATTTTTAGATATTATAAGATGTAGAGAAGTAAATGATTTTCCCAAAAAACATGAAGAACCAGTTTCTATATGGAAGAGTAAGAATGTTGTCCTATTGTACTCAAGCAGGTAGTCAGAAATTTTCAAAACCCTAACGGCACTTTGCGACGTCTATTTTTATAGACAGGTAAAGAATCTACTAAAGCGTATGCAAAATTGCTCGTATCTGGTTGAAAATAATAGAGAAATTAATACCCGTGAAGACTGCATAAAAATACAATCAATAGTCCATCATCAATTTTTAATAAAATGATCCGGTATGCCTGGTATGCTTCCAAGTTTTCTGACGAAAGATATATTTTCATGAATGTTAATGAAGTATGTTTTCCAACGAATCTTTTACAAAAAGGTTGTTCCTGTAAACAATCTTCCTTTATAAATTGTGCAAGATGTCAAAACAGTTTTTGTTTTCCATGTTTTTATGATAAGTGTCATTCTGGTGTATGTATATAAATAAATAATTGACAAATAAAAACTATATGTCAAAATCCATAGATAAATTAAGTCCTACCCTAATTTTGTTGCCGTGGTAATTAGAATTTTAATTTATATCTATTTAATTTATCTCTATTTTCTTTATTAAAAATACATTACGTATTTAAAAATAAAGTATTATCTTTATTTCAAATTTCAATTAGCTGTAACAGTCACTTTATAAATTGAAAAAAAAAAAAAAAAACTACCTCACGAGGTATCGAACCCGGATCGCCCGTACGGTAACCCATCACGCTGACCACTTAGCCACCGGGGAGTTGCAAATCAAAAATCTCTACTAGTATGTAAGCTATGCGTAACACTTTAAAGCCTATTTTCTCGGAATCTTCTGGCTAGTGCGCTTTATTACTTTACTGTGTGGATACCCTTAAGGTATACTATCAATCTGCCAAATTTCATCCCGATCTGAATTTCCGAGACCGTAAGGTCTCCTTGTCAGATCGAGTTTTCATAGTGTTTGACCACTAAGAACAAAAGATCCATTCCGAACTGTTTACTAACTTTTTTTCTTTGCCTCAAAAACTTCATCGATTAAATTGTCGTCCACTATGAGTCTTCTTTGTCAAATTTCAGAGCGATTGGATGACGGCAAGTATAGGTTTATTAGTATTTGAAACGGTAATAGAAACATGTGTAAAAGTGGTAGTTTAGTGACAGGGACATCCCGCAAAACTTAATAGAAAGCACAGTCATCTATAAGGAATCTCTCTTCCAAGTTTCAGCTCGATTAGATGACGGCAATTGTAGTAATTAGTCTTCCGAAACGACAATAGCAGCGTGTGTAAAAGCGGTCTCTACTTGATAGTGACAGCCCCCAAAAGCTTAATAAAATGTATTGTCATTGACATCAAATCTATCGGTCAAGTTTCACTTCAATTAGATGACGGAAATGGGTTAATTAACCCTCTGCACATTTGCACTCCACACACATACAAACACACAAAGGGATTTAAAAGAATTAACGTCTTAGTTGGTATGTTACATTTGATATTTTCTGATGAAAGAGCTACACGAGAGCTATACTGCACCGAGACATCATCAGAACAAGCTCTAAACTACTAATAGAACTCAAATTGTTAAAGAAAAACATCTTCCTAGAGGTCTTTCAAAACGACAGTGATCCCCTTTTCACCTTGATGAGAAAAGGTGAAAAACTCCCGTTAGGCAGCCCAATTACCGACACGAAACTATTTACAATAAGCACGACCGTGTCTACTCAATTTGGAAACAAAGATTACAGAGCACCAGAAGCTCCAACGGACATCCTGGTGGGTTGTTTTCAGATTATTTGGCGCCGTCAGCAACACGTGGGCTATAATGCACCGAAACATTCGTCATTTGACAAGCCAACATACATTTACAAACACCCATGCCTTACACGCGACTCGAACCCGCAACCTCGCTGTCTAGAAGCTAGCACGCTAACCACTATACCGTTTGGTCGGCCCAACGGACAGCCTGAATTTTGGAGACATGTCTTCGGATAGGATACCACAGCTCCAACCACTCGTGTAAAAGATTCTGAATGCAAATTAGCTCAAAATCGTCCTGTACAGTTAACAATTACAGCAATAAAGATTAAACAAGGCAGCTTGCATGCAATAGTATTATATGTTAAGAGGAAGTTAAAGTTAGGATCATTTCCTATTCTCGCTGTTACAATCTTATAAACCAGTGCATTTAGAAAATACTTTATAGCAAACAGTGACATTTGGAGAGTAGGTACAAAAATTATCACTAGGAGTATATAATTATAAGATCCCGATTTCTGTATCATTAATCAAGAATTGACAGAAGGTTAGTAGGTTGTATCGTGAATTCTCTGCAAGTTCAATGTATGACAATAATACTGCGCCAGGACATAGTTCGATCAAAATCTGTGCGACGCGACGGAGGAATTCTTTCCTGGTGGTCTTATATTACAGAAAGAAACACCCCACATTTTCGTTTCGAATGGGATACACCCCAAAAGCAAACCGACAATAAAAACAAGAAACTGTCACAATTGCTGCTGAGTCGGCTCATGTTTGAAACAATATATTGTAGAGTACCAACGTTCAAGTACAAATCGGACTAACCTTGACCCTTGTGCCTGGAGTTTGTTGTCGTATTTGTATTTGTGTGATCAATTCCTTTATTTTTTGCATACAAGTTACTCATTCGATTTCCAAGCAATGAGGTCAGCAATGGCCGTATAAATAGTTGCATCTCATCTTTACCCCTCTTCTAGCAACAATACTGATGGACAGATTCTAAAAGTAAACTACGGATTTTCCACCAGAAAGCGGCAAACTTGTCTGATTGTGTTACAGCGTATAATCTAAAATTATTGTTAAATTGCCACAACATTACAGTGTAAGGAGGTGTGTGATTTGAAAAGTAAGGAAACTTTATTTTTTTTCTTCTTTCCAGAATGCAGAATATCAATATTAGAGCGCCGAAACAAGTTGTGGAAAATCAACAACGCGTGTCTTGGATTGGTTGGTTGCATTCAGATTATCTGGCGCCGTCAGCAACACGAGGGCTATAATGCGCCGAAACATTCGTCATTAGACAAGCCAACATACATTTACAAACACCCATGCCAACACGGGACTCGGAACCCGCAACCTCGCGGTCTAGAAGCCAGCACGCTAACCACTATACCGTTTGGTCGGCACGCGTGTCTTGGAAAACTAGTGGAATACGTCGATATGCCTGCGAACCATTTTGACAGACTCCGATTTCTTCGAAAAAGTCACGTGGTAACCAAGATCCGAGTATATATATATATATTTTTTCACAATTTCATTTGGTCCACAGTCCCTGGTCGGATACTTTCTGCGTAATTGACGCCGTAACTGAGAAAACGTGGGAAGGTGATTAATACCTTTCCTGGAAGCGATGCTATGTTCTGCATTTATGCCGCGACATTCACTGGTTCCACGGATTTCGATATGCTTCGACGCCCGCTTTCAGCCGGTTTTCGCGTCGGTCTGGTGGATTTCAAAGAACACAAGTAGATCACTGTCAAACATCATTGTATCACGCCATCCCCTTTATGTAGAATTCCTAGTACTACCGAGGATGTACAATACATCTTACATACAAATTGGCTATGAATAAACCTGGTTTCTGATTTAACCGCGTAAGGAAACGTTTTGTGTATACAGGCTAGAATACAAGGGGATATCAATTTTTAGCTGATAACTTTTCAAAAAAAATGACAAAAGATACATATTTACATTACGTATCTTAATGATGGACGAAAAAAGTCGTTAAATTACGAAGTTTTACCCCGGGGGGGGGGGTGCATTTAGAAGAGTCCCTTCCACAACAGGGTTCCCACTCAAATCACAGAATGAAAATTAATGACTTTTAAGGACCTATATAATGTTTTTAATAACCTTTTGAAAATTTGTTTTCAGGCATTATATGCTGAGACATAAATTTTTATTAAAGTATATTCTACCAAAAAAGTTACAAGTTGGCGCATGTGTAATACAAATATGTCAAAGAATTCCGATACGGTGCGAAAAGTGGCGGTCACGCGGGCATAGCAAGTCTTTTTTTATATAAATTTTGCAGTTGGGCATACAACATCAGAAAAAATTAAGAATTTTCAAGGACCTCCAAGTACTTTAAAGACCTTGAAAACAAGTTCAAAAGTATTCAGCACTTTCAATGACCGTGGGAACCCCGCACAAATTCCGAATAATTCATTATTTGACTACACTAACTGTCGAATTATTGCTTTAAAATACATCAATTTTGTACGGGGTGTAATAACAGCAGGAAAATAAGAGTAAAATAAAAATTATGAAGTTTGGAGGGCTAATAATGAGTGCTATTTTTTTTAAAAATATTATTTATTTCAAGTTTTTATTTGCTGACTTATAAAAACTTTTTATAGAATAATCAAGCATAAATTTCCTTAAAAAAAAAAAAAAAAAAAAAAAAAAAAAATTGAAGCAATTATATGTCTATGAAACAGGAATAGGCTGCCATTATCAGAGGACATAATCTATCCTAACTAGAAAATTAATTTAAACTATTTTATTATAATATTAACTTTTAGGTACTTTAAGCTCTGTTAGCAACATTGCCTATTCTTCCGGTAATTTTTTTTGGTCCTCCATTTTGTCATTTTTGCATATAAATTAATATTAGAGGTACGGGATATAGCCACTGTCACACTAAACCTAAAACCATTCAATTTTTTTTTTTTTTTTTTTTTTTTTTTTTTTTTTTTCAGAAGGGCCGTTGTTCAGATTTTTTCAACATCGCACACCTACCTACTTATTACCTGTTTACCTGGCATTTTCCCACTAAAAAAGTGGTTAAAATCAATAATTTTTTTTGTTGTAATTTACGAATATTTTGTTAAGCCTAACAAGTTTTATATCAATATACATAACAGTATTCTTAAAACAAATTAATAAAAACAGCATCCAAAGTAAACAGACCCCTTAAGAGAGATGTCCTATCATTTTAAATCCTTTATATTAACTTCGCTTTTATATGTTTGTTTGTCGATGGGATCGGATTCTGCGAAGGCCTAATTAACCCCCTTTCCGCCATCCAATCGGACTGAAACTTGGCAGATAGGTTCGATGTCGATGACAAAATGCATCCTACCAAAGTTTGGGAATTTTAATGTCACTAAAAGGTAGCTTTTACGGAATACTAATAAAGCAATTTGCCGTCATTCAATAGCTTTAAAGTAGCAATGAACCGACCATTATTGAAACTCTTCGCCCTTTCCAAATTTTTTAATTTTTTTTTCAATAAATAAATAGTAAAATTACTTCAATCAGAATAAATAAAAGATATTCGGATGACGCTCACGTTCGTTTTTAATAAATTTTGTTACTTAGTTTGCAGCACATTTTGCTGATAGGAATGTTTTTGATATCGGCGCTGTGTTGAATATAAAAATTGACATTGCATATAAAAACTCTGTTTTTATGGGTTATATTATTCCTGGTTCAAACGCATTAATAAGTCCAATAGACAATATGTAAGTAATTATAGTAAAAGGATAGCTAAAAAAATAGACTAATTGTTTAAATCAAAACTGTTGCTTATTTTATTATATATACCCTCAATCATTCCTTTGAAAACCCCTACAATAATAATAATAATAATATATTCATCTTCCTTATCTCGACTTGAACATAAACACTAAATCTAATCTCAAATTCAGTAGCCTATCGGAACAGACTGTCCATGTAGGCCACACAACTTTCATAATTACACTATAATTCTGGTCACTGCATTTAAATTATTATAAATACTATCTAATAAATTGATGTAATTTAGCCTTTTCATTTTAATGAATTAAAAAAAAAAAAAAAAAACTAGAGGTGTCGTGGAATATCGCCAGCTTTCAATTACACTATAATATTGGCCACTGCATCAAAATGTTTGGTGTTATTTACCGTTTCCATATTTTCATTCATTTAAATAAAAAAAGGCCAGTTTGGCGATATTTTTGGCAATAATTTTTACACGGGCTAAAAACAACAAAAAAACGCTAAGATGGCGATGTTGTTCGATAAACATTATTATTACAATGTCCTTCCTTGTGCGTGAAACGGAAACAAATCCATCGTTGAAGGACGGTACTAAAGGGCAAAGAGCTCTGTGTTAAAGGCACTCGTTTTCAAATTTTTACACTTTTGTCTCATTTTTACTGGAATTTCGGAGGTGGGGATGTTTAGAACACCTTAAGAGGCATTACCAGGGCGATTTTAATCAAAATCGTTTGACCCGTTTCTTAACAATCATAGAAAAACATGATTTTTTCAATGGCCGTTACCTTATGCGCATGTGCGATTTTGACGAAAACCTCAATGATAGATCTCATGGTCACCACTAACCCGCACACCAAATTTGAACTTCAACTTCAAATTATGTCAATTTGTTCGGGAGTTATGCTGCCCCCAAACAGACATTTTTTCTAGATCACTTTTTTGAAATCAGGATGTTCCAAAACGTGGAGAAATGCAAAAAAAAAAATCGAATTTCTTTTGACCGAATAGTATACTTTCCCAATGTATACATATGGGTAATTGAAAGTAAAATAAACCCTTTTGGGAAAATTCTTGACGACAATTATAACATTGACCTAGGCCTAAAAAAAAACCTCGTTAAATTGAGGATAAATATTTCGTTCTTGCAAGTGAAGCAGTCGTCAATAAGAAATAAAGAGAAGCGATTTCTATGTTTAAAAAGTAAAACTCGCTTTTGAACTTTTAACGCCTTTATCGAATTTTTACGGATATTTTGATACGGATATACACAGCGATTTTAATCAAAACGTTAGAGCTGCTCCCCCCCCCCCCCCCCTCTGGTGATTGTTGAAAAAAGAGAAATATAAATTTTTCCAATAGCCGCTACATTATGCGCATGCGCTAATTTGACCAAAACTTTAATGACAGACACATGATGGACATCACTGACCCGTATGTAAAAGTTGAACATCGTAGGGCCAACCTTTCCTTTCAGGAGTTATGCTAACCACAGACGGACAGACAGATATTTTTTCCAGACCATGCTTTTGAATCCAGGATGTTCCAAAACGTACGAAAAAAATAATAGTTTTTGACCGAATTCAATACTTTCATTACCTTATGTTAATATAGGAGTAATTGAAAGTAAAAATGAGTAACAAAATAAAACCGTGAAAGAAATAGAATTAAATACAAAAATTCCTTTCAAAAATGAATACTTTAATGCTTGTACTAATTCATTACACGTATAAAATATCATTGTCTACAAAAAACAAAAAAAATATATATTTTACAGAAGATACTGTAACGCGAATTTTCTTAATAGATTCTGTAATATAAAAGGAACCAAGATAGTCTCTAACAATTTGACAATAGCTCTTTGTCTACAATGGTTTTGCTTTAGACAGAGAAACAAATTTAGGTGAACAAACCGCATATGACCATTTTATTATAAGACATATTTAACCAAATCAGAAATACTTATACCAACAGGTAAGACCCGATTTCCGCACAAGCCAACAAAGCCTCGAAAATTTGAAGCCCCTCAAAAATGTCAATGTTGTAGTAAAATTGAACCCTGGGTTCTCTTTTAATATTTTTAATTACGTTTTGAACTCCAATAAACAATAACTTTAAACTGATTCAAAGTAGTAGTCTTTAAACAACTAAATCTAGAGAAGAAAAAAGCGTAATATTAAGTTCAATTAAATTTTGGTTGAATTTTTGTAGTGCGATTTCGGACTTAAGAAAATGGTTATTAATAAACTTGCAGACTAAAATCCTTCCAGCAAACACTGTCAATATAACTATTGGGAAATCCCTCTTCACAATTTCTTTTATAGGGCCCGGAAAACATGATGTACTTTGGGCCACGAGTGATGCATGTCAGGCCTAGCCAACAGGATAAAAATATGCTACATCCAGAATGCAAAGTCATGCACTAAGATGGCCATGCTACGTCAATGCTGGGTTTTACAAGAGGTTGGTTGTTTTCAGATTATCTGGCGCCGTCAGCAACACGAGGGCTATAATGCGCCGAAACTTTCGTCATTAGACAAGCCAGCATACATTTACAAACACCCATGGCAACACGGGACTCGAACCCGCAACCTTGCGGTCTAGAAGCTAGCACGCTAACCACTATACCGTTTGGTCGGCGGTTTTACAAGAGATTCCAATCCACAAGTCGGAATTGGCTAAGTTCATCTAGTTATATATATATATATATATATATATATATATATATATATATATATATATATATATATATATATATATATATATATATATATATATATATATATATATATATATATATATATATATATATATATATATATATATATATATATATATATATATATATATATATATATATATATATATATATATATATATATATATATATATAAGTTATGAAGCATTATTTTAACTAAAAAACTTCTTTGAATTAGAATTAATGGTTAAGCAACTAATTTTAACAAAAATTGCGAAAAACTCTTATAAAAAAAAGTTGTCTTATGGATCAAAGAATCGATGTTGATCTATTGAACAAAAACAATATACAAGTCAAATATTAGATGTGGTGGGTGCTTCGATGAGAGGGTACTTTTAACTGTGATATTTTGTTGGTTTGAAGTTATAACTGTTGGTGCAAGTTCATCAACTTTTCAATTAATCCAAAATCAAAATAAGTGTTATTAGATGTCGAAATTTGCAATTGTCAGAGGCAACCATATTTTTTGTCCTTTGGGCAACCAGAAATTTCTATTCATAAATACATGTTTTGTTTTGATAATTAGTATAAAACTGATCAATTGGATTTCAAGCACTCATTTTATGTGCACTTTGACAAATTTAAGTAATCAGAGATGAGAAACAGAAAATGTCTACGGTAATCATGAGTTTTCATATTCTGTAACATTGAAAACTTTAAGGGCAACATATTTTACTCGAGGACAACTGAGATCACTTTAGTGGTGGCCCTTAGGGCAACCATAGAAAACCACAAGACTCAACCCCCGAGTGTTATACTGAAGTTCACTTCAATTTTTATTTAATTAGGAAATGAGCTAAAGTTAATTTTTGAGGGAATCATCTTTCCAAGCTCGGTTGTGAAATTTTAGAAAAATATTCACACGTTTACTATATTTACTGATTTTAATATGTACAAGCTATTCAAGAAAATTGCTTTACTAATATTTCACAATAGAAATAGTTTCGATATTCTATTTACCCAGCAGGTCTTGTACTACTGTTTCCAGTCAGTGTCCTATTCTGCGATGATTGTCGGTTGACATTCTTGTTGTTCCTCTTGTTATTACGATTGACTCTTCGATTTCCCGGTCTTCGAGACGCGCACTTCTTTTTATTCTTTCCTCCCGGTTTCACCGAATCGGTCACTTCCTTGAAGACATCCTTCCGCAAAATGTCAGACAGTTTCGTGTTGGACTCGTCGTCGTCTTTGGTTTCGTTGATGAGAGCTTTCAGGCAGTTCGCTTCATTTCCACTGACCCACGGTTTCAGTTGATTCCAGATATCGGAAACGTTCTTCAAACCTTCCCTGCTGACTTTCAACCACTGCTTTGCTTCATCACACACTGGTGTGCAACGAATGCTGTTCTCCAGGACGAACAGCACGATGAGGGCAATTAAAGAACAAAACCTTCTGATGAGCATTCTTCAGAGGACACGTAACGAAGATTCGAAACAAGGGCAAACTGTCACAGACTTTGGCTGTACTCAAAACATATGTACATTCAATTCAGCTACAGCATGGAGCTTTTCAAACTTGGTGAGTAAAACCCCAATAAAACGAGACCGAAAACAAAACCGATATTGTAGAATGTCGATCGGATATTGAAATATTCACAAGTTATCGCTAAAGGTTAAATTCACTAGCAATTCTGGAAAGACTTGGCCTAATCAGACTGATGTTCAGTTCGTATTATGCGGTTGCAAATCAAATCGCGGAAAAACCAAGGAAATACTGAATGCAGTCAAAAAATCGATTAAACGGTAAAGTCTAGTTGTGAAACAGAGGACTGCTGTCTATCCCAGAAAATGTAGAACTTCTTTCAAAAGTTCTAATGATGATTCACAAATTTTGATTGAATGAAAATACATTATAAACTCTGTAAAATGCTGCTAAGAAGCTGAAATGATAACTCTAGTTAAAAAACTTGCTGAACTCAAAACTGATAGTACAAAGACTGCATGTTGCTCATCGTCAATAACTATGAACACTCGCAAGATATTCGCAAAGTTATAAGCAACCGTCAAAACGAAGTAGGAGTTTACTCTTATGGTAAATGTACTAAAATCCTTTCAGGCACTGTCACAAATGTATAATATTAAATATTGATACTTTTTGAAACCATCATTTAGAACCTGCGCATAAGATATCCCGTGCAACATGACGCCAAACTGTAAACTTGTGCTGCATTAGTTAACTGACAGTGCAATCCAATCCCGAATAGTAATGAACGCAGTTCCGGAGACCGGAAATCACAATTTCCTGGTTCTAATGTCAAAAGCTAGTTCATTACACAGTACTTAGAATAAAAAAATTAAGTGTTATTTACTCACCCCTTTGTTGCGATGCCTTTAGTTCCATCAAGAGACCGTTGACACCAATTCCGTCATTGAATTCGGATCATGTCCAACTTCACATACGACAAAGCTCTTTTAGTTGCTTTTGTGAGTTTGGTATATGACAAAAACGGCAGGATTTTTTAATTTTTTTTTTGCTTAATTTAGATATCCTCTTCCATGTTTAATTTTACACGCAGTAGAAGGTTTAGTGAACTCATGTGACAGGGTTCCCACTCAAATCACAGAATGAAAATCAATGACTTTTCAGGACCTAATTAATGTTTTTAAGGACCTATGAAAATTTATTTTCAGGCATCGTATCTATATTTAAATTTTTAATAAAGTATATTCTACCAAAAAAGTTAAAGTTGGTGGATGCACAATACAAATATGTCGGAAAAATTTTGATACGGTGCAGAGAAGTGGCGGTCACGCGGGGATAGCAAGTCCGAGTTGTATTTTTATAAATTTTGCAGCAGGACAACATCTGTAAAAATTAAGGACTTTTAAGGACCTCTAGGCATTTTCAAGGACTTTTAAGCATTTTCAAGGCCTTGAAACCAAGTTCAAAAATATTAAGCACTTTTAATGACCGTGGGAACCCTGTGTTAGGGAAAGAATATTACAGGTGAAAATTTCTTTTCTTACCATTAATTTTTGGCAAAGATGTTTACCAAAAATTTTTACACAACAATCTACTTCAAATAATGAAAAATGAATTGATATAAACATCTTAGATGCAGGGCTTTATTCAGAGTGGCCAAAAAATTCAGGATAAAAAAATTCCCCGATTTTATGGCACACTTTTTTTTCCGAATTCCCCCAACTTTTCAAGGTTTTTCCAGATGTGTAGACATCCTGATCAAATTGACATGTATGCTAAAGAGATAACATGCCAATTTTTTAAAAATAATTTTGGTGGTAATGAAAAAGTTTAAAATAAACTTCTAACGATTACCACCACAAATCTCCGGGTAAATGGACCCAAAATATGTACGAACGGGAAAACGTACTTGGAAATTTCCCCGATTTTTTCCAGAATCAGAAATTTCCCTGACATTTTCCTGGTTTGTGGCCTGTGGCCACCCAGTTATTTTTCATAAGGCACGCAAGGCCCATGCTTAAGGTCCCTAAAATGCCAACAAATTCCG
This sequence comes from Linyphia triangularis, assembly GCA_963978545.1. Classification (NCBI taxonomy): domain Eukaryota; kingdom Metazoa; phylum Arthropoda; class Arachnida; order Araneae; family Linyphiidae; genus Linyphia; species Linyphia triangularis. The sequence continues at coordinate 86,966,931 of OZ021726.1, forward strand.
AACTATTGTGTAACTATCAATATTCTTGTTCAATGTCATAAAATATATTTTCATAACAAATTAGTTATTAAAAATATTAAAATCGTGACGTTTATTTAATCAAAATTGTCATTAATATTTAAATAACACTAACTATCGTAAATGGGGGACCCCATCTACTATGTTGTGCAATGCACGATTTAAAATACCAGGGGATGCAGTGAGTTTTTTAAATAAAATTAGGTAGGAATTTTAGGGACAATTTTTAAAAATTTCAGGAACATTTTAGGGATAACTTCTAAAAGTTTTAGGGATAATTTCAAAAATTTTAGGGATAATTTTTTTAAATTTCAGAAAAATTTTAGGGTTAACTTCTAAAAGTTTTAGGGATAATTTTTTTAAATTTCAGGAAAATGTTAGGGATAACTTCTAAAAGTTTTAGGGATAATTTCAAAAGTTTTAGGGATAATTTTTTAAAATTTCAGGGATAACTTCTAAAAGTTTTAGGGATAATTTTTTTAAATTTCAGGAAAATTTTAGGGATAGCTTCTAAAAGTTTTAGGGATAATTTCAAAAATTTTAGGGATCATTTTTTAAAATTTAAGGATATTTCTTTTAAAGATGAAATAGGCTCCTAACACATTCTTTTGAAAGCGGGAATCTATGCCAGCAAAAAGTGACCAAAGATTTCAAAAAATTAAAATCTCCGAAAAGATTTTCTCCTCTGGAGGATTATCATAGTTTTGGAGGAAGAAAATCCAAGGAATTTTGGAAGTTTTTAATTTTCCGGAATTATCGAAAAATTTAAGTACAATTTTAGGGAAAAACAAAACTTTAGGGAATTTTAGGGCGAATGTGATCCCTGTAATATGCTCTTTGAAAATATGAATTAGAAAAGGCGATAAGAGAGATTGTTATTTACATATCTCACACAAGTAGGCAATGTATGGGAAGTTATTGAACGAATCAGTGAAAGGTTTTTAAAATAAGAATGCAGGCTTTAAAAGGATGAATTAGATTAATGTTAATAAGGAAAAGAGATCAAGTAATAGAAATAGTATCCATAAAGTACATTTGCTCTTCAATATATTTTTATTTAAAATACAAATTACAATCTCAGTCTGAGAAAATATGTGCACAATTTTAAAATGCTAACATAGTTTGTCTTTTAGCATTGCAAGCCATTTTCATAGGGGAATTGCATATTGCAAGTCAAGAATAAAACTTAGCAATTGAAATAAAAATTTCCAGAAAATTTAGTAACACATATAGCAGTTGGATAACTTTTATGTATAAACAGTAAGCTATTTTTACTATCATTAAAATATCCCAAGAAAATAATTATTTTTAATTTGATAATTTACTATTATCAGATGTTTTAAGTATTCAATATATTAAAAACAAATTATGAGTTAACTAGTAAAAATGGAGAAAACAAACACAGATACAAAAAAATACATTAAAAGCAAACAACTTGATAGTAAAATACAGAGCAACATCTTAGGTAACATAAACTGATCAGTAGAAAATAGTAACATATGGAAAATATCAAGATATAACACAAAATTACTAAATAAACTTATATTTAAACACTCATATTCTAAATTATATTCCTCAACATTGAAAGCAGTATAAGATAATTGAAATACAATAGCTACAATAATATTTTTTTTTTTTTATGAAAACAGAAAAATTAGTAATTTTTTTTATTTAAAATAAGTACTTAAAACTACAAGAATTTAAATATTTGAAATAAATAAAATTATTTAAATTTATCCATAAGTAATTATTATTTACTTTTCAATCAACCCCCTTTGCAAGGAATATAATTTACATATGTGAAATATCAATATAAATATAGTCAGTTAGCAATTAAGAAAAAAACTGGACACATGAAATTATGATCACGATGGTCATTTGTCTGTACATTTTTACACTAGGACTTATGTTAACGAATGTATTACGCACAAAAGCTATAACATATCATTCATTTGAATAACGCATGTAAACGACAAATTTTCATACTAAACTATACAAGTAGCAAATTTACACAGAAGCATACTTTTCTATTTTAAGTTTGCTTTTTAAAAACTAATCAGCTGGAGAAAAAAAAAAATCATAGCCAATTTAAATTTTTTTTTTTTTTTGCAATCACAAAAAAATTTACAACGTTTGCATTGTAAAAATATTGATTTGTTTATCTTAAAACGAAAACACCCAATAATATAAGGAATGTTAATTAACTGTAGGGCACACGTAACATTTCAATTTAGCAATATCAGACAGACACCAAGAAAAAATATCCAATAATAATTCTTATTACGCAGGGTTCCATCATAAAGTTTTTGAAAGTAAGAAATAAGTAGTTTTAAAGGACTATTTAAAATTTTTAAGGACCCCATAAATACACAGAGACAAAAACTCATTGTTACCTTACACGTACATTCAATAGGTACATTATACAGGAGCCCCAATCTTATTCAGGGTTCCCTCTCAAATCACTGAATGAAAATCAATGACTTTTAAGGACCTAAATAAGGTTTTTAAGGACCTTTGAAAATTTGTTTTCAGGCATCATGTCTGTATATAAATTTTTAATAAAGTATATTCTACCAAAAAAAGTTACAAGTTGGTGGATGAGTAATACAAATATGAGAGAGAATTCCAATACAGTGCAGATAAGTGGCGTTCAAGAGGGCATAGCAAGTCTGAGTTGTGTTTTTATAACTTTTGCAGTTGGGCACACAACATCCGCAAAAATTAAGGACTTTTAAGCACCTCTAAGTATTTTCAAGCACTTTCAAGGCCTTGAAAACCAATTCAGAAATATTAAGCACTTTAATGACCATGGGAACCCTGTTATTAAAGAAAAAAATTCAAAGATTTACAAGCATCTTAAGAAAATTCAAGGACCATAAAATTATTTACTTTTTAGACGTAAAAATACAAAATGAAGACAGAGATTATCGGTAATCACTTAAAATTCAAAGACTCAAAATTTTTTTTCAAGGACATTGAAAACCTGTCTGCTTTGAGGTTTAACAAAGGCTCAATTATTATAAAAGTCATAATTTTTTAATAGTAAGAGAAATAAAGCTGATTAAGACTAGAGATTAAAATATTTAAGATTACCAACAGCAAGCAATCATTGCAAATTATAGCGCTTCACAAATAGATTTTTGCTTTCTTGCACAGAATATCACAAAAGCAACTGTTTTAGGAACTGAAGACATTCTAATCCTTAGAGTTAAATCGAAAGTCGAAACATGTATGCTAGTGGACTTTGTAAATAAATGCAGAGTGTAACAGTTGTCATTAGACAATCACTTTGTGTGAATTTTACAATTTGCAGAAAGTAGAGATTCACAAAACTTGAGAGAATTGTAAAATTGTTAAGGCAAGAATACAGCAATAGAATATTACTGATACAGTACTGAAGAATCATAAATTTATTACCAAAATAAAACAAAAATGTTGAGAATTACAAATATATGTGAAACATAAAAATAGTATGGCACTGGTCAATTAATAATCTTTTGGGGTCAAGCATTCCTCAATTATTAAATATTATTCCTGAAATATTATTTGCAAGAAATTAAAACCTTAAATTCTTCATTCTTTCAATTGAGGAAATAGAGAAACTAAAAATCTGGGTGTTATAAAAAAAAGCTACAGCAATACTCTAAGTATAAATGTCCAAATTAAAAATGATAGTTTGTGGATATCACTCTCTACAGTGTGTATTTTTACTGCAGAATTCAATATTCTAAAGTTGACAATAATCATTAGACCTACCTTCTGTACTCTTGTTCAACTTTGGAAGTACCAAAAGTAAATATTTGTTTTGAGGTATTTTAAAAAATATTAATGAAATTTCATGCTTTTCATAAAAACCAGTAATTTCTTCTAATAACGCACATTTAATACCTTACATGCATTTATTTAAATATAACAAAGTATTCAACAAAATATCTAAACTACAAAATGTAACAAATTTTTTAAAAGAGACAATACTGAGTGCTTCTACTTTATACGGCAAACACTTTAACTTGGCACGTTTTGTTGAGAATAAGAAAATTTACTTTAGTACAGCAGAATTTACGAAAGTTCATTTTTGAAGAATTTACGAAACGTTCATTCGAAAATGTGTCAATTCTTTGAAAAAAAAAAACTATTTAGAAACTTTTTGTTGTTGGATATGAAATACCAGTATTTAAAATTTCTACAAGGGTACATATAAAATAAAAAACTCTTATGAAAAAAAGTTGTTAAAATGTCAGTCGAGTACAGAGTTGATTTGGAATAAAAATAAATTTGTCATAAGGTGGACAAAAATATTTTCAGTGTGCCCTACAGAATTTTCTAGAAAAACAATTGGTGGTTTTTGACTTTTCATAAAATTTAGAATGATAAAACAAAACATCTTTTTTTCTTCAAATAGGCCCTTCAATGCTACTTGCTTTCATAGTGAAATAGTATACAGATTTGAAGAACAGCAGAAAGGAAATAACAAAAGCCCCTGAAAGAGAATTCGTTTAAATGAAGTTAACAGGTTACAAAATGGAAATAAGGTTTTGGAGGAAACTTAATTTTTACCATACAGATCTGATCCTAAAAGTGATTGAATTGTACACTTTTAACAGCAGAAAATTTATGTTAAGTGTTCATTATAAAGATGAGGTAAAGTAAAAAAAAAAACTACACTAAAAAACATAGATAGCAACATTTTTACACAATTTACTTCTTTTTAAATCCTTTATATTACCTTTGCAGGGCTGCCACAGGTTAATAGCATCGAAAATAGTTCTTTTAGTAGCCTCAGACATAAAAAATAGTAGCCAAAATAGTATCCTCAAATACTAAAATTAATAGTGTGACAATCCTGAAAAACTATATTTTGAACTAGCTGCGCGACCCCTCGTTGCAGTAACGCATCATTGCGTATAGGTCCCAGCTTTTGACACTTCTTGTGAAAATTTCAGAGCTCTATGTCTATTAGAAGTCAGTTAACAACAGTAAAAGAAAACTACATTAAATTTTTGCATTCTGTTTATCAAAAGTTTAATTAGCAGGCTCAAACTACTTGTGTTGAAAATTTCAAAACTCTACTGTTGAGAACATGAATGCATATGAATAGCCGGCAATTTCAAAGGGAGTTATTGGTATATTGGATTCCGTTAGAAAATAAACGGTAATATTTGTATTTCTTCAGAAAAGGACGCTACTTTCAAAGAAAAAGGCAGGGAGGTAGAGCCGCCCTTCGAAAAACGGCTACAATGATCGCTGGTTTTATTAAAATGAAGGATTATTTTAAAAAATGTAACCATGATGAGTCGATGCATGAATTCACATAGGAAGTTAATTCTACGGGGAGAAATTGATTTTCAATGCATGTTCACGCAGATTTCACACATTTTGGCAAACTCAGTGAACACTGTTTATGTACCTTCAGAAATATGCATCGCAAAAGTTTGTGATTCACCACAGAACCAATAAAAGCAGAAAACAAAAGAAGTTCTTTTGGGAAAAAAAGTTCAATCCTCTTTAGTTCAGAATTCAACCAAGGTCTATAAGTGCGACATCATTGGTGGGAGCCACAGACCTAAAAAACTGAGACCGCCTACTTTTGATGCTATGACCGAGGCATCATAAGTAGACCGAGACTGCCTACTTATGATGCAAACTTAGGTTTCTCCCGCGTGTTTACCTGCAAATAAAAATACAATTTTTTTCCCAAAATAGTCGCCGAATATTTCAAAAAGAATCAATATTAGCTAAAAAGGTAGCATTTAGGCCAATTTTAGCAAAAAAAGTCGCCATAGTAGCCTTGCCTCGAAAATAGTCACTTTAGTCGTCTGTGGCAGCCCAGCCATTGATTTTGTTTGTGTGTGGCTGATGGGAAAATTTGCGGAGGCTAAATTACCGTACTTGCTGTCATCCAATCGGGCTGAAACTTGGCAGATATATTCGATGTGGATTTCAATGGATTCAATAAAATTTTGGCGGCTGTCATTGTCACTAAAAGGTCACTTTTACAGAATATAAATAAACCAACTAGTTGTCATCCAATCACGCTGATACAGCATTTAACTGATCATTGAATAAACTCTTTCCTGTTGCCAAAATTGTTTTAATAAATAATAAAATAATCAGAATAAATGAAAGGTATTTGGATGTGAGTGCATAAATTCACCTTCATTTTCAATAAAAAAATATATATATATATATATAGAAAAGTAGTGTACAGCATATTTTGCTGATAGAGATGTTTTTAATATTTAAAATTAGATGCAAACACCAAGCACACAAAACAGTGCTATGTTAATGAATATAAAAATTGGCAATGCATATAAAGGATTTATATTAAAAACTTTGTTTTTATGTGTTATATTACTACAATTTATCTAAGGCCAATAGACTTGCATTACAATGAACGAATGAGATAAAATAGCAACTAATACATCAGCGTGACACTCGGTGAAAAAAAGCAAATCTCGGCAATAGTGAAATTTAAGAGTATTGGCACACGATTGAAAAAGATATTTCACGTAGGTCTCAAAGACCATCCATAAAACTGTAAAAACTATGAAAAATAAGTAAAAAACTCCAGAAAATAAGTAAAAAACTAAGAAAAGTTGTCATCTTTGAACACATTATTTGGATGTGATAAGTAGAGTAAATTTGACAACTTACCTACGTAGATGCAGTAAATACCGCCATGTTTAGCAGCATACGAGTATGTTCCTAACTAGAAAACAGAAAAATATGCCATTAATCATCTTTAGTGGCTTATCCAAGCATTTCTAAAAAGTTTTAAGGATAGAAAATGTTATGCCAGTTACACACATTTAGTTTTACAAATTAAAGACATAAAAAATAAGCTGATTTCCCAGCAGGATAAAAAAAAAAAAATACTGTTTGAAATAAAAAAAAAAGTAATGTAGTAAAAGGCTTTCATCTAAGAGAAACATCTCTACACAAATACATAAATCTCTTGCATGCTGCTCAAATTCATCTGTATTTCGACGAGCAGAATGGCAACAACGTCAAGCACCCAATCTCAAATCTTTAAATGTACTCAATGCACGATCTTTCAAATTCAGCAATTGCGATCAATCCAGCCAATCATAATATATCTTTTGAAATTTCCCTTATACGTCTGGCAATAGCCAACAGCTTGAATGTATTGTTCTTTGAGTATCATGAAGATAATCCAAACATATCATAGTTTGTACTGTTGTGTTACCTAGTTGGAAAGAAATTTTGATGAGCAACTTTAATTACTTTTTTACGCTTACAGGGGGTGCAGTGAGTTTTCCAAAAAGGGATAATTCCAAAAATTTTAGGAATAATTCTATACATTTTAGGGATAATTCCAAAAGTTTTAGAGATAATTTTAAAAAATTTGGGGACATTTCTTTAATAGCTGACAGAAGCTTCTAACACAAACATATTCTTAACCAAAGCTTGTTTCAATACCAGCAAAAAACTGCCAATTTTATAAAAAAAAATATCGTCAAACAACAGTTATATAATCAAGCAAAAATATAATTTTGACAAACATGTGAATTTCATTAAATCCACTTATTTAATATTTCAGCAACATTCAAAGTTCTTCAAAAAGAATATTTAAAACTTAAACTAACATGAGTTTAGTTACAATTTAAAATAGTTTGTCAATAATTAAAATTTCAGAATATTTTCTTCTCTAGAGGTATATCGGGATATTTTCGAGGGGTCTAGGAGGAAAATCGGAGAATATTCTAAATCCTTAAAAAACTCCCAATTTTTTAAAAATATTAAATATTGAAAATGTTTTTAATAATTGATTGACCATTTGCATACAGGGTAGGGTCCAGAGGGATAATTATACCAGTGATGAAGCTGCGGAAAAGTAGAAAATAAAAAGAAAGATGTCAGAGGTTTTTATGGCTGGTAATCTTAGTCTGGAAACAAAACGACATATTAGGAGAGTAATAGAAGATAGGTATCAAATAGACATGAGTCTTGAATATTTCTTGGCTATTATTGTTATCCATGCTTTAACCTTCTGAGGGTCATGGGCGTATATATACGTCCTTTGATCCCCAGTTTTTCCAGCAAAACACAACCTTTTTAAATTTATAAATAAAATGTAAAATAAAATCTTTTTTAAATCTTTTTATTAGGATGATAGTTTAAAACCTACTTAAAACAAAATAATTAAAAAATAATTAAAAAAAATTATATATTTGAATCAGAAATACAATTTAAAAATTATTGCAGGGAAAACAACTGTATAATTTTGCCCATTCCCTGGACGCTCGGAGGGTTAAAGAAGGGCCTTTTACTGCTGATGAGAAAGGAATGAATTGTGCTTCTAATCTGCATTCTAGATTAGTTCCTGTTATTATTAGCAATAAATCTGTCAGCTTCATTCTCTGCTTACATGCTTGATGAGGTTGACACTCAATTAGTGCAAGTTTTTTTTCTTCCCCTTTATGATATATGCTACACTATGCGCAAGAGGGTTAATAGAGTTATGGAGCAAAAAGCAAAGAAAGAGAAAACGATGACAGATGCAGCAAACCATGAACAAAGTGTTTATGAATAAAACTAATTCTTAGTGGTTAAGTCTTGCTGATATTACTGATATAAATGTTATGCAGATCATTGAGCATTTGCATACAGCTGCATGCTCAACTGTTTTTTCGAAAGAACATTTGACTTTCATAGTAAAATTAGAAATTAGTAGGGGTTTGCTAAAGCTGCTAAACTTGTAAGCGTATTTAAACTACTTAACAAATAAATCTATATAAAGTTCTTTGAATACAATGCAATTGATATCTAATGTACACATTATAAAGTAAGAAAAAAATATATATTTTCCAACTCTATATATATTGTTATGTTATATATGCATAGGTGTTTATTTCCCTATGATGTGATTTAGAAATCAGGGTATTCGCCTTTGATGACCTTGTATTAAGTTAAAACTAAAGTAAAAAGAAAGCAAGAGTAGAAAAAGATTAAACATTCAAAATGACTCACAGTAATTCCTAAGCCTATAATGAGCATTATAAAAGCTGCAATCAGGTACATGGTTCCACGACTTCTGGAAAACTGTTGTCCGACAGAGGAACTGGAAAATATTTATTCAATTAGAGGTTAAATTAGGTAATTAGTTTTGTGTATAGTGATAGATCAGAGTATAATGAAATTTTTAAGAAAAACAATCAGAGGTTCTTGTAAGAAAACAATTTCAGTAATAATTAATGATCTTAAGAGGCAAAATATATAAAATTACTCACACTTTTCGACAGTGAGGACAACGAGCCAAAGCATTAGTCAGGGTGTTAAACTGTTGCCAAATAAAACAAAATAATTAGAAATGATTAGTAATGCATGACGAATAATTCAAAAGATTAAATTCAAAGGATATCAATAAGAACTTTTAAGCATATTTGCTGATTTTACATGAGGTATAATTTTAGTTATTTATGAAATGTTTTTTAAAAAGTACTTAAATACAATTATTTTATCAAAACCAATTCAATAGAATATTCTGCTGTCTTAAGCAAAAAAGTAGAAATGCTAGTGATTGGCTCTATGGAATTAACTCACTCAACAGGATTCAAAATGTGCTCATGTAGGCTCAGTTCAGTTTGTAGGGATGAGGCTTTTAAACAAAACACTTGTATTATCTAAGGTTTGAGTTCTGGGATAAAATCCTTTTCCAACTAGTACACAAGTGCTATAAGAGACAGCACCAGGAAATACAAGTTTTTTTTAATAGGTATAAATTATTCAAATGAATATAAATTATAAAAATATTTCAAATCAATAGAGTAAGAACCACACTTTTTTTTAATTAAAAAAAAAAGAAGAAAAAAAGAGGGAGAGTGTGCTAAGTATATTCTAAGATTCCCTGCTAAATTCAGTGTCACTTTACGGTTAAAAAAAAATTTCAGTCAATAATGAAATAAAATTAATGGACATATAATTAATGTGACCAGATTTTTCTGACTAAAAATCAGGACATCTCTTCCAATGGAGAAGGGGTCGTTTTTTTTTTTTTTTTTGCGTATTACATTTATGAAGTACACATTCTATGCAACGGAAAAGCAGGACAATCAGGGGAAAAACAGTAGAGTCCGCCAAAAGAGGGATATCTAGTCACATTATACATAGTAAAATCAGTGCAGAAAGAATTTCATACAGAGAATTACAATTTCAGCATACATCAATACCACAGACTTTTAAAATTCAATAAAAAGTAATCTTAAGAAATTAAATTCAAATGTAACTATAAAAAACTATGTGAATAAATAAATCAGGAAAACGTATACTTTAACCAAATAATACTTTATAGCGTATACTTTAACCAAATAATACTTTATAAGGTATACTTTAACCAAATAATACTTTATAACGTATACTTTAACCAAATAATACTTTATAGCGTATACTTAACCAGTTGTAAAATACTTTAAATAAAAGTCCTTTTGGACTTTTATTTAAAGTATTTTACAACTGTTTTTCAATGATAATACAAAGTAAATCAAAACTTACCACAAAGAGACTATGACAATATGCACAAGATACTTGGCACATACCCGGCACACCCGTCGGGTAAGGAGTTGAAGGTACAGACGTAAGGTTTATGATCCTTTTGCTGAAAGAAGATAATGTAAATTAGTACCAATAAGAATTGTTATTTGCAAGAATTTTTCATAAAATTCTAACAAAAAGATAAACTAATCATAACGAGTAGTGAAACTTCCTTAAACTGTTTTTTGACTACTTTCGTTCATTGAAATTTCGGACTAAATCGACACATATATTTCCATGATTAATAAAAGTCATACTCTACACACCGTCCAGGACAAAAATAAGAAATTGAGACTTACCAGTTATTCCTAGGACAAGCAATTCTTTGAGAACTAGATTTACAGATGAGAAGACAATTGCAAGGGCAGCGAACATATTTTTTGCCTGGGGGTGCACTTTTGATTGGCTGTTTGAGAAAAAGAGTTCAAAAATATTTTAGAAGCTATATAGAGTTTAAGTATTCGAAATAAGGTTGAAGTATTCATAAAGTACAAAATAAATTTCAGAATTAAAAGAAATTAGAAACAGCAGTTCAGTATACACTGCAAAAAAGTGCTTGGGACAATTCAAGAGCATTATGAATAGTATGATTTTGTAAGTTTTTGTTCTTTAGATGTGGATTTTGTGAAAGGAATATAATATCGTCTAAATTTTTCTAAAGAGATTCCTACAAATTTAGACTATTGTTTAGAAACTAGAAGTTTAAAAGAATATCAAAACAACTTTCAAACAATACAAAATTCATTTTAATAAATACTAAAATAAAAAATCGTCATTTTTAGTTAACTCTTTGAAGTATACTGGTAACACACAGGAAACACTTAAATTTTTATTTCTCTACGCAGACTGGTTTTACAGCAAAACCACCAAATATATTATAAATAATCCAAGTAATTTTTTGATTTTGTATGACCTGCAAATGAATTTTGTACGAGTGCAATTTTTTTACGCAGAAAAAATTCTATTAGGTAAGTCAGCGATACTGTGTTCACTGTTACTTGCATTGTTGTTTTATAATGTAACCACTAACAAAAGTTAAAATAAATATTTTCTTGCAAAAAGGAAGTGTATACTTCATCATATTTCTACACATAAAGACAACCCAAACCAAATGTCAGAAATAAAATCGAAATTCGCTCTACAAAGGGTTAAGAATAAAAAAATGTGATATGCGCAATTTATTTTCAATTTTTGATTATAGGAAACTTTCCAAACCAAAAAGCATAATCTATAAAAAAGAAATTAAAAAGCTTTTCAAATTAATATATATAGAAAACAAAAGACCTTAATAAAAAATTTCCTGTATTTATAAAAGTCAATTTGCAAACCCTCTTACTTACAGTGGCTTCATTGCAGCTACTGCACTTGACAACGTGCTGGTCTCTTCGTCCTGTGATGTCGATCATGAAACCACAAACTTTGCATGTTATCATGGGGATGCCATGGGGAGAAGGGTTGTAGGGAGGAGGGAGTTCATCTGGACCAATAGGAGGGACCGACACATAGGTGGCTTGGCGGTCTGCCTCTGGAGACGCAAAGGACTCGTCTGCAACTATTGAAAATCAGATGAGGGAGTGTTAAAAATGGATTTAGTCTGTGTTTTATAATATGTTGTGCCAATTGGTAAAGAAAAATAAAAACTATAAAAAAGTTTTTAATATAATCCTTTACATGGATTGGCAATTTAACAAAGCACTGTTTTTGTTGCCACGTGTGCTTGGTGTTAGCATCAAATTCTAAATATCAAAAACACCTCTATCAGCAAAATATGCTGTAAACAACTTTTCAAAATCTATTCATTAAAAATGAATACGAATATATGCACTCGCATCCAAATATCTTTTATTTATTCATATTGAAACAATTTTATTATTTATTTATTAAAAAATTTTGGCAACAGGAAAGTGTTTTTTGAATGATCAGTTAAATATGCTAATTCAGTGCAATTGGATGATGGCAAGTTGGTTTATTAGTATTCCGTAAAAGCAACCTTTTAACAACAGGAACTGCCCTCAAAATATGAAAGCATGCATTTTCGGCGAATTTATCAGCCAAGTTTCACCCTGATTGGATGACAGCAAGGGGGCTAAGTAGGACTCCACAGATTTGACTGCCATCGACATACCCAGCCACACACACACAAAATCAAAGTTAATATATAAAGGATTTATTAATTAATAAGCAATCCTAGACAGGTGATTCTCCCTACTCATGAAAACCGAGCCCTAACAAAGCAAGTTCTTAGTACACTTGTCTATGATGGATCACAGCGTGGTTTGATGAAAAGTAATTGAAATTTTTTTTTAATTGACAGCTGTACATAAAGCTGTACATCAAATATTTCTCTTTATATGCTTGAATTAAACAATACTTTACTTCATTTTTTCTTGTCAATAAGGTTTTGATTCAATGTAATCTATTAATCATACCAGATCTGTGCAATATATACACAGTGCAAGTTAGAGGATACATAGTTTTTTTTACTAACAATGTTAAAACATATTGTACTTCTAATTAAAATAGTTGAAAGAATAAGACATTATTACAATTGTAACACTATAGGGTGACTGCCTGGGTTACTAGAGTCCGGTCAATAATTTGATGTGTATATAATATATTATTTGCCATTGTCTCTTGATCAAATAAAAATTCAAAATGTATATCTAAGTGTAAATTATAAAGTGCTAGTAATATTTTTGAATTTTTTTGATGATGACCAAAAGTTATAGGTGAATACTGTGCCGAATCACAATAATTGAATCTAGTATGGGAGACAAAATTCTTTACTAACAGCCTTACAATCGGATGTGTCTTGCAATCGCCATCTCTTATATTTAAATTACCAGGGTATACAGAGCTATGTCACCAGGAATCTAGTCCTTTGCCATTATATACATAGTTTTCTTTGTATGGTGTAATTTGTGATTATTAAAATACAAAGATATTATACGAGTTGTATTACTCTTTGAAAAATATCATTTATGTAAAATTTAAAAAGTTTTTTTGTTACATATTCATCATCAGTATTTTGCTAAATAAGAACAATTTCAAAACAACTCACTGTACAACATTTATTTCTAGAATATCACTTAATTCAATCAGTCATAACTGCATACTTAATATCGTACAAGTTAGTATAACGTAATTTTCAAAACTGCTATACATTATTTATCCCTCGAATACAATATCAGGATTTTTTTCCTGTACCCTATAGTTGTTTTAGCAATATTGTTGGGGCATGCAATTTTTAACTTACAAGACAAGTTTTTATAAAAAATACAAAAGCCCTGTTTACAAAATGCGTAAATATATTTTAATAAATGTTTGCATTTTTTTAAATCTATATAGAGGATCTACTATGCTTAATTTGATCAAAATCTAAGACCATGGAGTTATATCAAAGTGCTAATTTGGCATGGGAACGAACTGCCACCGTAAACTTGCATCAGGATTTAACATAAGGTATTTATTGCCCTGTTAATTATAACTTGAATATAGAAACTATAACTAAATGGACTCATTGGATATTTAATGTTACAAGACAGATGGACTTATGCTACTTTTCTATAAGACACTTGCCTCGCTCTTAGACAGGGTTCTCACTCAAATCACAGAATGAAAATCAATATCTTTTCAATGACTTTTAAAGACCTAAGTGTTTTTTAAGGACCTTTGAAATGTTTTTTACAGGTATCATGTTTATATATAACTTTTTAATAAAGTGTATTCTACCAAAAAAGTTACAAGTTGGCGGATGCGTAATACAAACATGTCGGAGAACTTGGAGGTGGTGGGGATAAGTGGCGGTCAAGTTGTAGACTGAGTTGTATTTTTATAAATATTGCAGTTGGGAACACAACATCTGCAAAAATTAAGGACTTTTAAGGACCTCTGAGCATTTTCAAGGACATTTAAGCATTTTCAAGGCCTTGAAAACAAGTTGGAAAATATTAAGCACTTTTAATGACTGTGGGAAATTCGTTACAGTAATTTGAGCAGTAAGAGATTTTATCCAATTAGGAGAATGGGTTAAAATTCCAAGTACGGTACAGATTCTGCGCCAAGGTGGTTCGCCAACAAATGACAGACTAAGACATTTCTTTTAATAACAAGCGATCTGCCTATGGTTGCCATAATTTGGTGCGGTTTTATGTAAGCAATTCTTGACGTAGAATCCGTACTGTAATTGGAAATTTTACCGAAAAATTAAACAATAGAGCCATCTATTAAATTATTCCACAACTGAAAAACCAAGTACTACCTAATCCACTTATTGGTAGTGACAAATAGAAGTTACTATACTAAACTTCAACTTAACATCACTAGACGGTAGATCGTCACAGTGCTCATAGGTATTTAATCCATTTTGGCGGCGTGAAAGCATAATGTTCGCCAAACCACAATCCTGTAGAGAACAAAAGGCTATAAGGTTTAGCGAGAATTATGTCTTCACTCCGCTAAAATTGATTAACTGCCTATGAGCACGGTGAAGATTTATCGTCTAGTGATGTCAAGTTAAGTTGGAGTTTAGTATAGATGACACACTGATTTGAGCGAACTCAATGCTTTACAGCCATAGGGGAACCGGTTCCTACAGCGAACTCACTTCATCCTGTCCTCTAGAATACTCAAGGGCATAGAAGTAAATAATCACAGAGAAGGCATCTGAAAGTGACAACCATTTTGGCTATCAAGCGAAATTCGGCTCTTCCAACTAAATTTTCTTCCACTTGCACAATCTTTGTTTCGCACAACTTTAAAAAACTTTTATTTATTATTATAATCATAGATAAGCAGATGTACGAGCCTTTTAGAGAATGCGAAGAAATATTACGTTTGTCATAATATCAGTTTCAAAATAATAATTCTTTCCTCATAGTTATGCTAATCTTGACGTATGCTATGTTTGGATATTGGCAGCTTCACTCTTTGACTTTAACACTTCTTCCTCATTGCAATTTACCATAGCAAAAAGTCAGTAGCAAATCATGACGCATCTGCATATCAAAACATTTGCTACTTCTTGAAACACGCATTGTCATGTGCGAAAAAAAAAAAAAAGACGGAATCATATTAGATTTGAAAGAATAAAAGTAATTATTCATTACACTGCATCACTAGATACCAATACATAGGCTGTACATATAGCATTCCATAACAATGTATTTGCAGAGTAAATTAACAATCCCTATTAAAATGTTTATTTACGGCTAAAGATGCTAATTTTGGCGGATGGTAACTTTCAAACCTTTATAACAAAAAGTAAAATGAAAACATACCTTCCGAAGTTTGTCCATATTGTAGTGAATTGTAATCATTTTGATTACCTAAAAGAGGGGATTTTTCATTAGACATTTTGTAGAATATTTCTTTAAATTTAGTAAATATCAAACTAAACCATCAGCTGACTAATGGGTTGACTACTGTTGTTGCCATGCGCTTAATAAATTCTGACTTTGTCAAGGATAATATGCCCTGGAAAAACTAATCGAGGATACTACCTCTTAATGTTTGGTTTGCTTGAAAATATTCTGCATGAAACTTCAAGGGACAAGAAGACCAAAGAACCATTTGGATATAAAGAGGAAAATAAAGTGGATATAAAGAAGACATGGATACAAAGATAAAAGTGAAATGCGCTGGAGTTTAATTAACTAAGGAAGCAAAATACCAATTTTGAGACCTATTTTTCATTATCTTCATAGAGAAAAATCTACTGCTCTCATTCACCTAATTCACTACAAAGAGTAAAATATAGTATTTTTGGACTAAAGACTATTTTTGAATGTCCGAGAAGGTTATAATCGGAATATCCATGTGTAAAACATCTTCCTTGTCATGCGAATACTGTCCACAACCATTAATAAAAATTCTCTTTTCAATTTGATTAAAAATTAAAACAAATTAAGAGAAAGTTTTTGCAAGCGATTATAAGTTTTCAACATATTTTTTAATTTTAAGTTGTTGAAAGTTTTTTTTCAGAAGTTCTTTGTTTGGAAACAAAACCTAAAAATAAAGCTTAAAACAGCTGTTGTTTATTTTTTGTTTTTGATTGGTTTCTTTTAAACTGTAGTGACTGCATATGCTGCAATCACGTGCCACTTCGAAGCATTCTGATTGGTCAAATACAAAAAGGTCAAAGAAAACATACGATTTACCTCTACATCGACGAGAGTGGAAAGGAAGCTGAAGGAGGATGTGATAGCGTCTTTGTTGTCGTGATATGTTTATATTTCATGTAAATAATGTATAGTCATTTACCATAGCTATCATTTTTACGAAAAGTTTGTCCGAGTGTGAGATTGTGAAGCAATTGGACTGCGTCTTCCATTGGAAAAGGGTAAATTGGCTTTTGTTGTTTTCGATCGCTTGGTTATTGTTAGGGTTACGCTCAAAAGTGTAACAGTGACGTGGTACATCGATTTGACAGTGATAGAACAGTTACTTGGAGTTGCTCCTATATTAGGAATATAGGCGCTGGTGATAGCAGCTGAATTTGAAAATTGACGCCAGAAATTAAGAATTCGTCTCCCTCTTCAAGGATAAGGCCACCTTCAAGTCTTGACCTTAATTGAACAATCTGATTTATCGTTTGGTACTTATCCCACTGCAGGCTTAAAATGATGGAGACCATCAACGGAGGATCGCACTATATGAAAATCGTTCAGCACGGCGTCCACATGAACTTGAATTCTGCCCTTTATAGTTTGGTGACGCCTCCCCGACGAATGCCAAAGACTACCAAGCGGATGTCGGAAGCGGGCTTCAAAACACCCCCATCTTCAAAACCCCCGACCGAGAATCTGAGCAAATCTCTGCCCAAAGGTTCCTCGACTCGCAATAGTCCGTCCAGATTGTCTCCTTGTCTTCTAGACGGGAAAGGCTTCTATGCTGGAGCTAAGTTCGGGGAAAGGCCTCCACCGAATGAATTGCCAAAGCCCCCGAATCACTGGGTTAGCGTAAATGAAGGTTTGGGGTTGAAGGAGCAGAGCTGCATTGAAATGACCAATACGTTGAAAGTGTTGTTGAAAGTACAGTCATAAATATGTGCCACATCATTTCATTAGGACGACTGGTGTTTGAGACAAAGGTTATATGCTCATGATGCTTAGGGTTGTCTTTTTTTTTTTCTATAGAAAAATAAGGGTTATAATGGGGTTTCATAGTTTTTAGAAATTTAAGTCATTTAAAAATTCTTGTGTAGTAAAGATTCAATAAATTTTTCTCTTGCCTAAAATGATAATTTTCTTCATTAACAAAATTTAATTCTGTAAAGGTTCTTTAACGATTAATTTTTTTTAGCTATAGTGGATGGCGTTATGATTTTCAATACATTTTCATAAATGTAAAATTTGTATAAAATTTCATATAATGTAAAATAAAGAACCTCGAAAAAAAGTTTAGATTTTCCGATAGATTAAAAATCACTTTTCTAAATGGTAAATTCCCCAACCCTGAGCATTTTACTTAAGGAATTTAATATATATATTATATAAGTTTTTAGTGTATAAAGTTATGAGTATTTTTTTTATATAAACGAGGCTTGGATGTTTGTTTTTGAATAGAACTATTGATTGTTGATACTTTTTCTAAAATATTCTTGATTGAATATTGAGTATTTTGTTAAAGGTTGGCATGCTTTGAAATTTTTTGCATATAGTTTAATAACTATTTAGTGATAGTTATTAATCATACATTCAATAACTGTTCATTCCTTGAATCATAAATGTCTACATTTCTTATTAATTTACTTACCTGATAGTATATTTAATTAGTGGAAAAACTCACTCATATGTGACGAATTAAATCATCTCAAATTATATGGTTGTTATCATAATGCAATAGCTATTTAATTGTAATGTGCCTCAGATATATTTTATGTGATACCTAGTCAGAGTCGAATATGTAACAAATTTATAGTTTATTCGTCTTACTGCACATGTCAAAATGAACAGTTCAAATCAGTGATGTTTTGCATTTTAACATTTACGTTAGTGCACAAAAGAAAAAGGTTTTTATTTGCCAAAAACAGTCTTGGCTTAAACTGGAAATTTGTATGCATATTCTAAAGTATTCCTATGTACCAGTTGTGAACTAATGCACCTTTGGGGAAAATATTTGTTCAAATTTAGCAAATGAAAAAAGTTGTGAGCTAATTATATTTGGAATTTTAAAAATCTGTACTTTAAAAAGCATTGGTTTGGAAAAAAAAACCAGTCTTGGAGGTGTGAAAAGTATAAGGTGCTAAGTTTTAACTGAAGTTTCCAAAGGCTAATCCTAATAGACTGCTATCCAGGTTTTTTTTTTTTTTTAAATATCCATTATTTATTTTAAAATTTAAAAAAAAACAAAAACAATTCTAATTTTTTTTTTTTTTTATAGATTTAAATGGTATTTGAGCTTAAAAAATGCATTTATAGTATATTAAGTTCATTGCAATATTTAAAACATTTTATTCATCACAGTGTTAGATTTCATAATCACTGTTCTTATGTTTCCACCTTTATTGAAATAACAGTTAGATTTTTGACTTAAAAAAAAAGATTGATCTTCACTCTCTTTGATGATATTTTTTAATTTAAATATGTTTATTTATTCATAATTGATCTAATTCAGCTTTTGAAAAGTAATGTAAATGTAATACCCATTACTACTAGTTAATAATGAAATCATAATAATAAGAAAGAAAGTGCAATTATTAGGTTTGGGACTAAATATAAATTTTTGTGTGCTTTGACATAGTGGCCACAGATACTGGAAAATCAGGGAAATGTCTAGGGGCTTTCTGATTCTGGAAAAAAATTCGGATTTTTTTTTTTAATTTTGCAAAAATTGAGGAATTTTTTTAGGGTATTTCCCCTCGTTCATCCGAATTTTGATGCTATTTATCTCGGAGAGTCGTGGTAATCGATAGAAATTTCATCTTGTAGTATAATCTAAACTTCTCATTGCTGCCAAAAGTATTTAATAAAAAAAAAACCTGCCGTATTACCTCTTTTGCGTGAATGTTCTATTTGATCTTAACTTCTGGAAAAATTGGGAAATTCGAAATAAAGTCTGCTGTAAAATCAGAGAATTTTTTAGAATTCCATCAGGGGGGAGAAATTGGGTAACATTTCCCCCTGAATTTTGAGGTCACTGCGTTCGAACAGTATTCAGAATGCTAATTGGTCCTTTCACCGAATATTGTATGGAGGACGACACATAAAAACCTATGTTCAGTCTTAAATCTATATGATAAAATACTATAACTTTTTTTATATCTGTTATGATGCAGGCGATGTTGGTTGTATCCACTTCAAATAACCAAATTTGGGGGGAGGGGGGATTATATTTGTTGAAAGAGGTTATTAAAAGTATGGAGGCCAATTTTACATGGGAAAACTGTTAGAGGATAAAAAAACCTCTTTTTAAATAACAGTATTATAGATATTTTACTTGACTGTTCATCCCAAAGTTCAGTGGTGAGGGGTATTATTTTCAAGGGCTGACTTATGAAAAATTGCACAATCTATCCAAGCCTTGTTTATATTTTGGACATATTTTTGAACCTCTGGTTCATGTTGCTTTTATGAAAATTTGTGGCAATATAACTCGATTGAATCCTGAGTGTTTCAAAAATATGTCTTATTTGGTTACTATTTTTTTTTTTTTTTTTTTTAAATTTTGTGTACTTTTTTAAAGCTTCAGTTTTGTCACAAAATCTCGTGTCACTGACTTGGTCACTTGGATTCCATCCTTTTAAGTCATAAAGCATTTCTTCTCTAGGTTATTAATATTTCAGTTAGTGATGTATGATATATATTGTATTTTAATATCCCAAATTTTTTTTTTAAAGTAAATTGTTTAGTTTCTAATTTTTTTCTGATATTGCAACTTCGTAACATACTTTTTTCACTGCATATTGGCAATATAAAGCTTAATGTAATTATTAGCTGGCCTGTATCGATAACTTTTTTAAATCTGTTTTTAAGATTATTTCTGAATTACATGAAGATTCTTGCCAAAACTTAACTTACAAGAAAACCTTTTCCTAATTTTTGAGGTTAACTTTTGCATTTTTCTCAAGCAGTTTAAATTTATATCCATGTACTAAAGGAAGTTTTGCATTATTTCTTTAAAAAGATGTTCCTTTTACAAACCTGTGTGTATAAAATACAGTCTCTATTTTTTTTGGGGAATCTGAGCGTAAAGCAGTGTGGAAAAACAACGTTAAAACTTGAGCCGTTTGAATGATCTTCAACTTTTTTCTTTACTAAAAGATGGGAATTTAAGGTTCTTCTCAAAACTCATGTTTTTATTCATTTTTGTGTTTCTTTAACATTGTTTTAATTTTAATTATTAGCATTTGTTCATAAAGATATAGTTTAATGTTTTCACTCCTGAACATTTTAATAGGAATTGTTGTAGTTTTTAATGTAGGTAGAACACGGGAATCACGAAATTCATTTGATCGTGCTACTTCATTTGGTATGATTCATTTTCATTGATTTTAGGACATAAAATGGCAAAATAGCTTATGCATTAAATATAACAGTTAACTTGCTTTCATATGAAGTCGGATTTTGTTTATACATTTTGCCAGCATTTCGAATTCAATTTAGAGACATTCCGAATGAGACTAATAAAAAAAGGTCACTGGTTGACCTTGTCAGTCATGCTCAACTTCAGTGGAAACACCGATTTCATCTTTTTCAACCGAAATTTCAATACTTTGAATGTAATTTAAAAAATTAAAATAATTCGGTTTATTAGTTTACCAATATAGTATAGTTTCAAGTTGTTTGACCAGGATATTTTTTTTTATGTGATTTTTTTTCTTTGCCGATTTTCAGCGCTTTCATGTGAAGTTAAGCTTTTTTTTTTGTTTGGGAGCTGTAAGATGTCTGCTATGTGTATTGAAAATATTTTTAAGTGACACGTTTCTCTAATAAGTCTGTTTTTCTCTCTTTTAAACTCTTTTAGCTGTAAAAGCTAATATAAATTAACTAGTTCCTATTTGTGTATATACAGTTTTCTTATCATTCATTATTGAGCTTTATTTTTGAATATTTCATTCTTAAGAAGCGTTCTGTAATTTCTGGGTTTTGCAAGTTGGTAGCTTAAGAATTTTCATATTAATGTTGAACTACTTATTTCTTTTTGCAATTTAGTTTTTTCAAGCAGTGATACTGAGATTTTTTTTAAGTTTCTTGAGTTTTTTTTAGCAAATGTTTTTAGCTAAGTAACAATCCCAAGGCTATCCTTTTGTTTTTGGATTTATGTTAGATTTTAGAAATGTCGCATTTTGACATATACACTTTGTTTTTGCTGAAAGATGCATTTTGAACAAAACATTAATAAAAATGCCTAAATTTTTTAGCCAAAACAAAGGAACCTAAATTACATAAAGGTAAATCTTTATAAACACTTTTCTTTTTTTTTGTAAAAAAATATATAAAAAAAATCTTTAAAAAAAATTATTTTATCTAACTGACACCTCTGAAGCTTTAACTGGAGACTCATGTAATGTATTCTATAACTGTGTATAAGTGTACAGTGTGAATATAAGTGTAAACAAATGAATGTATTTTTATTCCCCCCCCATGAAAATGTTTATTGAGCTATGTGTTGTTAAGACTTGATTTTTAGTTTTATCGCCTTTGGACGAGTTCTTTCTGGGGAAATGTTTTTCTTTCTCCACATCGAACTTACCGAGGCTCCAAAATTTCCTTGTTAGTGCCCCTTGTTGGCTTGCATCTTGTCTAGTCACGAAGACCGTTCAAATAATAACTATTGTGGAATATATTTTTTATCAGCTTTTGTAATTGGTGCCAGCCCCCTGAGAGGAACTATTAGCTGTGATATTCATCTTACTTCCCTCTCTCTCGACAAAGGAACAAAGTCACAAAAAAAATCCTGAACATCGAGCTGCCGTCGGTGGGACCTCCGCGGCGACCTTCATCTCGCTGGAGTCGTCGGAGGACAGACTTGGGGTCTGGAGACTGGCTTTATTTAAAAGGTTGGCAGCGAACCCCCCCCATTTTTGAGTAATCTGCTTTACAACATTCCACAAAATCATACACATTGTCATTCAACGCACACGTCGTAAGAGTGTTTTTAAAGAAACATGGTGTGTTGTGATCTCAAAAACATTTGCGGTGCTGATATCAAAATCAAAGTTCTTTGTGACCTGCAATTTCAGAGGAAGGACTCTCGCCAGCAATACGCCATCAAGAGACACTAACTTTTCGCTCGTTCTGTTGAAATGGAAGGAATCGATATCTGTTCCCCTACAAATGTTTCTACCCCCCTTTTTCGATTCATTGCAATACTATGCTAAATGTCTTCTATCTTCACCATTCCTTGAAAAAAAAATGAAAAAATGTACTCGTATTTGATTCTGCTCAAGTCAAAATAGTAATTGTCATATCACCATTGTAAAGTCGGTTTATTTTAATAATACTTACACCAAAAAAAATATATACGAAGTAATGTTAAAATAAACCATGTGAACTTTTTTTTTTTTTTTATTCCACCAAAAAGTTTTTGTTAGTTAAAAGTTAGCAGTGTTTTAATTTGAAATGTATAAACAGCGCTGTCCTCGATTTAAGGACGTTTTTTTCAGCTTTCTAAGTTCTTTCTCTGGTAATAGATTTTAAACTAATATTTTGTCTTAACACAAATAATCCTCGACCAAAACACGGGCCACAACGAGCCTCTTGGCGGAGGTGATACCCCCATCTTCGAATGGATAATAGAGGGCAGTTCATCAACTGAATGTTTCAACTTTTAAGATTTTTATAAAATATTTTTTTAATGAATTGCCCTCGGGGACTCGTATGCCGTGGTCGGTGGAAACTGTTGTTCTCGTAAGCCGATTATTAGGTATTTTTTTACCCTTTATTTACTGGCGGGACTTGTGTAAGTCTCATCAGCTTTCTCGTGATTCTGTATTTAAGTGCTTTGAAATCCACTTCTATGCAATTCGTTCTTTAATTGTTGGATGGCAGGACAAGCTTATTTCCTCTTGTATGCAAACACGTGGACAATCTTCCAGGCATCCATCTTGACCTTACATCGCCTTATATACTTGTCTCTAGCAAGCTACCAAAGAGAAATAAGCTTGTGCTGCCATGCAGCAATCGAAGAACGAACTTCAGAGAAGAGAATTTTGAAGTATTTAAAATTAAATCAATACAGTACCATGGGAGAACTGATGGGACTTATAAGTTCTGTCAGGCAGGTTTATTGGCATTTATTATATTTTCCAATTTTGTCGGATTAATTTTTTTTTCCTATTGATAAATGTAAGCTGTTTTGTTTGGATGGTATTTAAAATAAATATAGTTATATTGTTTTCTTGGGTTTCCAGTGTGTCTTATTTTTTCATGTTACAGAGTGGCCACAGAACCTGGAAATCAGGGAAATGTCAGCGAGCTTTCTGATTCTAGAAATGTCAGGGAACTTTTTAAAATTTCGTGAAAATCAGGGAAATTTTGTATTGTTTAAGACATGTTCATCCATATTTTGGCGCTATTTATATGGAGATTTGTAGTGGTAAGCCATTAGAAGTTTAATGTTACGGAATAATTTAAACTTCTTTTTTACCAGCAAAACTATTTCGTTTTTAAATTTCATATTATCTCTTAAGAATACATGTTCTATTTGATCAGGGTGTCTAGACATCTGGAAAACCTAAGAAAATTGGGGAAATTTGGAAAAAAGTTAGCTCTAAAATCAGGGAATTTTTTAGAAATCTGTCAGGGAATTATCAGGGAACTTTTTTTCCTGGATTTTGTGGCCACCCTGTGTTAATGTACCTTTAATAATCTGCAGCTGTGTGTTTCAAGCTATTTTGTATGAAAATGATATCTTTATTTTTTTTCATGCACGAGTGGTTTTTGTATTCAGTAGTTTATAATTATGTTGTTTTTCGAAGGTCAACAGACACGATGGCTGCTTTATATGAAGTGATATTAAAAATAAAGCCAGCTACCCTGAGATTGCTACAGTCCATTGACATTATTTTTTAAATTAGTTTACTTGTATTGATTGAGTACGACCCATTTGTGATCCCTCCTATTTTCTCCCCATAAAATGAGGTTTCTTGACAACACCTAAAGTATAAATGTGCTGAAGAAAAAGTGAGCTGTATGTTTATATGCATAAACTGCTTTAAAAATGGAGTCGTTGACAATATTATATCAGGGTTTCAGTAAATTTTTTCTTTAAACATATCTTATGAAATTGCTGGCCTTTATTTTATTTTCATGAAAAGTACTGTTTTTTGTTGCAATGGCTGAGAGTGGCAAGGGTCACAGTTGCCTTTAATTTTGATGTCTCTCTAAAATTGTATTTAAATTTTGATATAATTCGTAAAAAAAAAATTAAAAATCTGGAAATTTTAACGATTTGTCTCCAAAGCCAGCATTAAAAAAAAAACCAGGAAAATCTTTTTTGATGTTTTAATTATTAAATTTTTGAAAATTGGCAGTTTTTTTTACAGTATTGAAATATGCTTTGAAGAGAGTGTATGTCAGCATTAAAAGAAATATAACCCTACATTTTTGGAATTATCCCTATCTTATTAACTATAAGATTCCCATTTATCAATCTTTACTCTCTAAACTCCTTCAGAATCTCATGTCCTATACTAAACTCCAACTTAACTTGACATCACTAGACGATAGATCTTCACCGTTCACATAGGCAGTTAATCTATTTTAGCGGAGTGAAGACAATTCTCGCCAAACCTTATAACCTTTTGTTCTCTACAGGCAGGGTTGTGGTTTGGCGAGCATTATGTTTTTATTTCGCCAAAATGGATTAATTGCCTATGAGCATGTGACGATCGACCAGTCTAGTGATGTCAAGTTAAGTTGAAGTTTAGTATAGTAAGGATTATTCCCTATTCTCTCTATGTTACATTCTTCTAGTCCAGTGCATTTAAAAACTACTCTATAAAATTTTGAAATTTGGTGAGTAGGTACGAAGAAGATTACCTAATGAAAGGACATATAAATAGTTTTCATTCAATGTATGTCTAATTATAAATGAAAATTTCAATAGCAATAGACAAAACCAGGTGAAGCCGCTGCATGTGCATTGTCGTAAGGACTTCAACTTCAAAGTATATTTTCAAGTTTTTAATTTATGCCATTTCATGAAGTGATCATTTTCGTACGTACTCACCCACTTTCAAGGTGGTTATAGAAAGTAGTATCTAAATGCACTGGGTTAGAAGATTGTAACATAGCGAGTATAGGGAATGATCCTTACTATGCTAAACTCCAACTTAACTTGACATCACCAGACGATAGATCTCCACTGTGCTCATAAGCAATTAATCCATTTTAGCGGAGTGAAGACATAATTCTCCCCAAACCTTACAGCCTTTTGTTCTCTACAGGGTTGTGGTTTGGCGAACATTATGCTTTCACTCCGCCAAAATGGATTAAATGCCTATGAGCACTGTGACGATCTACCGTCTAGTGATGTCAAGTTAAGTTGGAGTTTAGTATAGGACTTCCTCTTATTTAAAGTCATATTTCCTTGATGGTCTATACTTATTTATTTTTAGCTATAAGGTATGTTAAGCAATGTTATGCCTGGGTATAAATCTTTCGCGAGTAGTAATTTCATTACAATTAATACCTCTCCTCGCAAGACTGACGCGTCATGTCTGTGGACAGAAGTTTCTAATATTATACCCCCCCCCCCCTTCACCAAGTGATACAACAAGTCAACTGTGATATTGGAAATAAGTTTAATGTAACCATTTTGGTTCCAATACACATTGTTTATTCGATTTTTTGATAGTAGAATCATATTATTTTATATTTACATGTGAAATAAGTGCAACTGCAAAGATCATACCGTCATTTCCGTGGTCAAGATAATATTAGTTAAGAATAATTAACTATTTATTAATAATTGCTTATTTGATAGTATTAGTTGCCCAGATATCAATTTAGCAATCTCATGTTTATAAGCTTAAAATTCCATTCAGAACCAAACAATAATAAGGAAATAGTCATGTTGTAAATCAGTCAATGGAATAACTATGGACGATCTCCATAGCATACTAGCAAACGATCTCTGCCAATGTCATAATTGGATTGTAATGAATAAGTTCTATGGGAGAAAAAAAATTCTAATCTTGATTTAAAATTTATTTTCTCTCCTGCTGCTGAAATAGTACTCTGTGGAGAATATTCCAAGTATAGATTTTACAGAATATAATAAATTTCGTTTTAGGGGGGGGGGGGGGGGAAAGTGCTTGGAAGTTTTTTTTTTGTTTTTTTTTTAATTTACATATTGCACATTTTATTATTTAAATTGTATTTAGTCGCATTTATGATATAAATATTCAATTATACCAGTAGTATTCTAAAACTTAAACATGGAATTCGAATTAGAAGAAACAAATTGATCAAAAGTATTTTAAACAAATGCCCAAACCAAGTATAGATTTACAGAATATAATAAATTTCGTTTTAGGGAAAGTGCTTGAGTTTTTTTTTTTTTTTTTTTTTTTTTTTGTTGCCGAATTTATATATTACACATTTTATTATTTAAATTGCATTTAGTCATGTTTATGATATAAATATTCAATTATACCAGTAGTATTCTAAAATTTAAACATTAAATTCGAATTAGAAGAAACAAATTGATCAAAAGGATTTTAAACAAATGACCAGTGATATTTTTAGAGAATTCACATTCTGGGTGAACCGTTTCTTGATTTGATATTGAGGTGTAAAAAAGTTTACTTTATAAAAATATATTACTTATCACCAAGACATTTATTAACAACCTCAGTTTTGAAAACTTTTTTGTCTTCAAAAAACAAAAGATGGATCCACTTTTTACTGCAAAACAAGTTGTTTACACTTCTGGGCAGTTTCATTTTAAATAAAAAAAAAAAAAAAAAAATTATAAAATTATGAATACGATTTGTTTTATTTTTGAAATCATTTCTGCATGTGAAAAGTATTTTAATGATTTTTTTTTACCTGTGTCCTTGATATCTCGCAATCTTATCTTTATCTCATTCAGTTATCAAAAATGTTCATTGATAAGATTATAATAAACGAAATAGTTCTGGTTCATTCCACGAAGGGAACTCAATTGCGCATCCAAAATTTTTATGAGCTAAAAATATAAGATTGAAAATATTTATCTATTTTTTAGTTATGAAGATAATTTATAACTTTTTTAATTTATGTTAATATAATTAACTTTTCTGATTAAACATTTACCAAACTCAACTTTCTTTCACTAATAAAGTGATTTCTAATTATAATTAATAGAGCAAAATAAACAAATCTCATGTTATTAATAGTTTCAAAGTAGTCTTACAAATAATTTAATATTTAAAATCTTTTTCACACAGTTATTTGAAATTTTTTCTACGCAGATATTTGAAATCTTAGTCATTAAAAGCATCTTTGGAATATCTTAAGATTACAATGTGTATAATTTTATTCTTTGCAATCGTTCTTTTTTTTCTTCCTTTTTTTTAAAGTTTTATTTAATATCTGAACCACTAATTTTAATTTAATATTTTTTGTTGTTAGTTACTGAAATAAATTATTAATTTGATAATTAACTTCCGAACTACTAATTTTAATTCAATCTTTTCTTTTGTTAGTTATTTCAATAAATGACTGACTCGATAATTAACTTCATAAGCACTAGTTTCAATTCAATATTTTAAGTTGTTTAAATAAATTGTTAATTTGATAATTTTACCACTAATTTGAATTCATTATTTTCTGTTGTTAGTTATTTAAATAAATACCTGATTTGATAATTAAATTCAGAGCCACTAATTTAATCCATAAATTAACTACCCTAAAATGCAGCTCATGTTATAGTCTTTCGGTGAATTTAAATACATTTTACTAAAATTTAGTTAATTTTATGGTTCGATTAAACTTGTAGATTTCTTATTTGTATTTATCTGAGTAACGTTCATATAATCAGGAATTCACGTACTTCGATATTTGAATATTCCCCTTTCCCAGGCCCCATTTTTTGTGATTAGGAAGCTATTTTCGTCTCCATTTTCCAATCCCCCCCCCCCCCCTTCTCCCTTCCAATGTCTCACCTTAATAAAAAGTGTTATCGAAATTAGTTTGTGCTTTCCTCATTTGAAGGAAACTCATTGGATCTTTCACAAAGATATGAAAGCTGGTTTCCCAATCGTATGTAAATTCGCTGAATTTTCACTTTAAAATATGAATAAAAATGTTTTATTTCGATTACTTTTTCCGGATTATACCAGTACCTCATCAAAAGGGCGTTCGTCAAAGAGGAAAACTGAAAACAAAAAAATTAATATATATATATATATATTTATATATTAACTTCAATTTTGTTTGTGTGGTTGGATGTGTGTATCGATGGCGGGCAAATCTGCGGGGGCTTAATTAACTCTCTTGCCGTAATCCAAATGCGCTGAAACTTGGCAGATAGATTCGACGTCGATGGCAATGCATTCTATCAAATTTTGGGGGCTGACACTGTCATTAAAAGGTCGCTTTTATGAAATACTGATAATATTGCCGTCATCCGATTGCGCTGAAATAGCCTTTAACCGATCATTGAAGAAACTCTTTCCTGTTGCCAAAATTGTTTTAATCGGAAGAAATAAAAGATATTTGAATGTGAATGCATAAATTCGCATTCATTTTTAATGAATAAATTTTGAAAAGTAGTTTACCGCATATTTTGCTGATAGAGATGTTTTTAATATTTATAATTGGGTACAAACACCATTCATACGCTGACAACTGAAACGAAGCTGTTTTGATGAATATACAAATTGGCAATATATAAAGAATTTGTATTAAAAACTTTGATTTTTTTGGGTTACATTATTATACGCAGTAACTGCTACTCGGTCCTTCAGCTTAACGTGGATTCCGGAACTCTATAACGAGCATCCATGCTTAATCTTGGATTCGAAATCGGCAAGTGTGGCCAGAGAGCTAACCACACCGATATCAGGTGAGTCATGAGTAAATTTTAAAATTATACATTGAATCAATTCCGCAATGTTTCATTTGAAAAATTTTAATAAGTTTTTACTATATTTACCTCTTTGTACATTTTACGCCAACCTGATGGCTGTGGTGTTAGCGCTCTGGCCTCGCATGCCATAGGTGCCGGGTTCGAATCCTGAATGTTCGTTGTGGTTCGGAATCCACGTTAAGCTGTAGGTCCCGGCCCGATTAGCTGTTATTGTGCACAAAAATAGGTCGTTGAGCGTACAAACAAACCAAACAAACTTGATGCATTTTACAATTACCTCTTTATATCTTTATACATTTTCTATTGGTTTGCGAATGCATTTGGAGACATGTTTATCAATGTTCAGCGTCCTGGTGTAATAGGGAATAAGTTATTCCACATAGTGGCCACAGAACCTGGAACTCAGGGAATTTTCCGGGAGCTTTTCGATTCTGAACAAAATCAGGGAAATGTTAGGGAACTTTTTAAAATTTTGCGAAAATCAGGGAATTTTTCTCTCAGTTTGAAGGTGAGTTTCCCCTTTCATCCGTAATTTGGTGCCATTTTCCCGGAGAATTACGGTAATAATTAGAAGTTTCATGTTACGGGGGGGGGGGGGGGGGTGTTAATTTAAACTTTTCATTACTGCCAAAACTATATTTAAAGAAAATTGGCATTTTATTTCTTTGGCATGAATGTTCTATTTGATCTACACATCTGGAAGTATTGGAGGAAAATTTGAAAAAAAAGAAAAAAAAAGTTTGCCGTAAAATCGGGGAATTTTTTTAGAAATCTATCAAGGAATTATCAGGGAACTTCTTTTCCTGAATTTTGTGACCACCCTGTTCCACGTTTGGAACTCTCGACCCCTTTTCGACCGTTTAAAGTATTCTCGAGAGCAGCCTACTTTTTTCTACGTTTGTCCTTGTTAACCCTTTGCACTGCAGGCCTTTTTCGCGCAGAGGAATCAGCAACTCGAGACATTTTAGGTTCGGCTGGTGTTTATGGATTTGCTTCATAGAAACTAAACACAGTCATTGGCCTTGCATCGAATTTCCGCATCACACCTAATGGTCCTCTCGTGGTTTGGCATCCAATCGTGTGGAGGCGCCACTGGAGTGCAAAGGGTTAACATTCGCATTAAACTTCATATATTTGGGGATATTGGCCGATAAAGGAGAGTGAGATAAATAGTTTAGAGTCAGCGAGGGCTTTGGCTTTTGAGTGTTTCTAAAATACTTTTGCTTTGCAGGGCGTTTTTAAAATATGTGGCAGAAATGGTCTTGAAAGTAAGCATATCTTGTAATGGTATGCGTGTGCGCAAAAGATGCTTTGAAGTCTTCTTTAGATCGTAGCTAGCAGTCCGCTTGCGGTCAGTTTCATCGCTTCACATTCGGCACTATTATCAAAAAGGTGATCACTTACCTGGTCAATCATCTGTCAATTAAGCAACCTACTTTGCCACATGCCCCTTACCACGCCCTCTTGCACCGAAACAAATCACAAAATTATAGATGGTATTTGAAATTTGGTGTTTTATAACTTGAACACGCTGGCCCTCAATGCTGTGAATGTGACCGATTTGTGATATCTTTCCTCACTTTACACAGTCAGGTTTACAAAAAAACTATAATTAGACGTATAACAAAAGGGCAAAGAACAATGAAAAGAAACAATAACTATATAAATACGCCGACCAAACTGTGTAGTGGTTAGCGTGATAGCTTCTTGACCGCGAGGTTGCGGGTTCCGAGTCCCGTGTTAGTCATGTGTGTTTGTAAATGTATGTTGGCTTTTCTAATGACGAATGTTTCGGCGCATTATAGCCCTCGTGTTGCTGACGGCGCCAGATAATCTGAAAACAACCAACTATATTAATACTAAAATATGAGCCCTAATAGCACACATCCTCCCAGGGAGGTCCCTAGGAAGTTCCCAGTCTTCCCCGGGACTACGAATGACTTCCCAAGGACCTCCCTGAGAGGATGTGTGCTATTAGGGAGACACTGGCACGAGGCTTAACTAATTATTGTACTAAATTCAGTAAAATAAATATTAATCTACTAAAGCATACCGACCATAAGAATGAAATGCAATTTAATGATTTGTTATCCGGGACCTTAAGCCCGAGGGTGGGTATTGTTTTCAATTGGTGAAAAGTGTGGTCCGATGTCCGTCCCCACTTAATGTTTGGGCATTCTCAGGAAAGGCATTGTGTGCGCATGCGCCTGCTTGTATAAAAAAGAGATGTATGCTGATGTTGTTCAGTTGTATTGATGTATCGATGTTTTATAACACTCAGATAAAATACAAAATATTTTTGTAATGTGTTTGCACTTAAGGCCCTGGGTGAACTCTACATCGGCCATATGCTGATTATTTTTAGAATGCTTTTTTTTTTTTTTATTTATTTATATTTGCTGTCGATAATTACTTCATGAATCCAAAATCTCATTAACCAAAACAAACCTTTACTAGTTTCTCTTACACAGGGATGAGAGTTTTCCTCCTTTTGGAGGATTTCCGCCTTTTTTGTTTTTTTATGTGACATTTTCCTTCTCTTTGTCCCTGTTTCGAGGATCCACATTTTTCTGATCTGAACCTGTTTTTCCTTCAAAAAGTATACTTTTCATTATGTCTAAATAAGATTTTCCCTATTAGCTCCCCTTTCTTCGCATATTACTTCACAAACTCCTAATGTTTGAAATGTAATTATTATATAGTATGAGAAATTTCATTGTGTCCTTAAAATTATTGAATTATCCTTTCTGCATACTTTTTTGTTGAATCTTTGTGTATTCCTTCCGCAAGCTTCTTTTTAAACGAATTTTGAATTTCCTGCTTTCTTTTTATGCGTGTGATATCTCACTCTTTGTAATCCACTACCAACCCCTTTGTCACAAAATGTCTCAGATTTATAAGCCCATCCCCTCCTCCAAGTTAAACATAATTTGTGGATGGTCCCTTTAAGAGTAAACTACCATAGGAACAATAACATTCTGTCATTAATTAGTACTGTCTGTCTGACATGAAAATAGTTCCCGCCAGATAGTCTGGAAGGTGACAGTTGCTATAGAAACAATAATCGTCGATTTAGAATATGGCTGATGTAAGCAGGAAATTGGTGAGGTTACAATACGACAATTGTGGATGCTTTTCACTGGTGATTCTCTTTGGGAAAAATATTGTTAATCTTGTTTCCAAGGCAACAAACACCGCTAGACATCGTGACGTGAGCTATTGTGATAATAAATAGGGAGTAATATTTCTTCTTAAATAACAATATGTAAACAATGTATTATAGTTAATAAAAAATTTAAAAAAAAATCTTATAAAATTTCTAATATATGGCATGTGTTAGATTTACTATCAAATCAATCAGATGTTTCGATTTTCAGTATGTTGTAGGTGGACTTAAAACTAAAAAATATTTTGCACTGTTGAATGTAATGTATGAAGTGGCAGAAATTATTACAGGCTGTGTATTCTCAAACGCGTGAAATAAACAAAACAAATGTTTTTGTTTTCTTACATCCATTTATCATTTGTTTCATGACTCTTTACTTTGGGTAGCTTATGCTATTATGCATAATAGTTTCTGGCGGCTCCACTAGCTCGATTCCTGTATGAATAAAAGCCATACATTAATTGGGCTTTTACATTGAAAGTGCTAAAAAATTCAGATCAAATTCAAAATATTTTTTTTTACTATGAAAGTACAACATGCATATTTGTTTCGGGAAATATTACATTATTTTTCTTATTTGCAAATACACTTTATTAGAAGCAAAATAATTTGTGACAGCAGTAAGAAGAAAAGAGCCTGAAAGCCTAGCAGTGCATTTTCAAATTGGTTGTTACATAATACATAACATAGTTATGTACTTAGCTTATTTAGAATTTTAACATTATGTTTGGAACAAGTAAAATGTGATGGCTAACTCTACTTATAAATAAATTTTCAGAGTTCTACATGTATTGGAATTTACTTTCTAAAAAAAAACTTATATTTTTAAAAGAAATTACTAAAACGACTGATTAAAATTTTAACATTCTGGTTGCAAATCGCAAAATTAGAAAACAAAAACGACTTATGTTTAAAATTTCAGCGTTCTACCCTTATTGAAAGCTACTTTCTAAGGAGTCACGGGCTCTTTATTTTATTAGTTTAGTAGATATGCATGGTTAATATAAAGCATTAACTTTTCCATCGGAGAATTCACCTAACAGAAAATGGGGGGAAAAAAGCCATCCAAACCATTAGATCGCAGTGTTTCCTAATTTCATAGGAAAAATACATTCTTTCTTTCTTTCCTTGATTATTCCACCTTTTTTCAAAGATTGAAACTGTTTCAAACAAATGGAATAAAATAACCATACAAGGAGTAAATAACTCCTTATGACGGTAATTCAAATAATATATAATCGGTTGACCCAGACTATCGATATAGATAAACAACTGGATAGACTGCTTAACGCTGGGAAAATGAAGCCGTTGCCAGATCGTTGGGTGGACACAAAAAATGCGGATTACCGAGGATCGAAAATAAAATCTTAGGTTGTACACTGTAGAACTGTCAATAGTAGACATTAATTAGTAATAATGTGCACAAAAAAAAAATCTACTCTAAGACTTTACAAGGTTTCTTTTATTCCCTTCCAACTATAAAAGTGAACTGTGATTGGTTAATTGTCCACCCATCATCATCAACCACAGACACTTTTTTCCCCTCTTTCATTACTATCGGAGCAGTCTATCTATTGGTTTACCTATATCGATGGTCCAGACATCCCAACTGGCTGCAGGTTCATTCTGAGCGAGTTAATAAAGTTAGCGAGAATAATATGTCGGAGGATGATTACTCAAAAGTTTTTGTAGATCAGATTCCGCTTCCTAACTCATCATATTACCTTTAGGTGACTTAAATCCTTATTACTCACTCAACTTATCAAATTCAATTCCGATACCTTAACTCCTTATTAACGGACTTATTAAATTACCTTCTAGAGTGACGCAGTGTGGCAACTCGGGCTTCCACCTTCCCTCCTCGTCGCACTTGTACTTGTGCAACCGCTCGTCCTCCACACACCCAATCATGCACTTGGGACTCTCCCTCACAGTGTTCGTGAAGCACTTAAGAGAGCCTTCTCGTTTCAACTTCAGGGTACAGTCCACGAAAGCTGAAAGAAATGCCGGGTAAAAGCTACTAGCGTTTATTCATGCAGAAATGCAACTTGAAAGCAAGCAACTAAATATAGGCAAGCTGGTCTAACATACAGGTGGCCAGACGTAGCTTGTTTACATGCTGACGGGAGGGCCGCATTCTTAAGATCGCCCGCTGGAGAATGCAACCGGACCTATTTTTCAAGCTCAGTGGCTACCACACGTTCGTGAAAACTCTTCGCTGCACATAACTACTCATTCTTGAAATTGAAAAATATCCCTGCCTTAATGATACAAGGCATAATGGTTTCAAAAACCAGAAATTAATTAAAAGAAGATGATTGGATTGAAAATGGCTTCATGTTGCAATGCAGATAAAAACAAACAAAAAAGAAACGACTGAGCTCGCGTTAAAGAACACACACGTGTGGCCGGCTTGTGTAGATTTTCAAGTGCTGCATGAAAAGAAGATGCGTTTACACAGCATGAAAAAACGCTCGTGTAGCCTTAGCCTTAAAAGCTTGGCGTCCACTATCTCTGAGCAGAGCAGAGTGGAGTGGATTAGATTAGAGCCAATAACAAGGCTGCCAACGTCTACTGTAGCACGAGACTCGTGCTACAATGGACGTTGACAGCCTTGTAATTGGATCTAATTTAATCCACTCCGCTCTGCCAGCGATAGTGGACGCCAAGCTTTAGCAGTCATAAGCAAACATGGCGCAATTTCGTAGAAAGTCTGATTTCTAGAATTGAAGAAACACTTTCCTGATGTCAATATATATTAATTGATACATATGTAATAAAAAATTACTTTATTCAGAAAAAAAAATAGTGCATAATTTCACGTTCATTTTTAATAAATATATTTTGATCATGTTTGACCCCCTTCTCCCTTAAAAATAAATGTCTCCTTTCCAGAGACTGGTATGAGATTCTCTACAAAGAATATGAAACGCACATTATATCGCGATCATATCTTGAAATTCGAAAGAAGAAAATAGTAGAGGGACCTCAGAGGTACAGAAATGAAAAGGGTACTTACGTTTGCACTCTGTGAATTTCTTCGTCCATTTACCAATTTTGAAATCACAGGATGTCCTTCTCATAATGCCTTCCGGATAGGTGTGTCCAAATATGCAATACAAATGGCAAACCCTGTGAGATAAATAAGAGCCATAAGAAGAAATGTGATTGTACTCTGCGTATTAAGAAGTAGAACAGTTTATTCTTTTATCTTGCAAATTATGTTCAATACTCTTACCCTGGCAGTCTGATTCTTACATGAATCTTTTATAATGTGCAAAAAATTAAACTTTATTTGATCATTTTTAAGTAGAAAACGTGGCGAAAATAGCTCGTTACCGCGAGGAGTGCGAGAAAGTGTGAAGAAGTGCTCGTGATTGTAAAAAAATATTGCATGCCACACGTGAGAAAGTACTTTTTCAAACTCGGTAAATTTTTTTGATTTACAATTTTAATTAAACATTATTAAACGGGTAAAATTTTTTTTTTATATATATAATGAAGAACTTGTACAAATGAGGAAAATACATATTTTTTTTTGTATTTTCTAGTGTTATCCAACGAATATATTTGAGCTGAACAATTATTTTTTATCTTTATGCTTTCAATTAATCAAAAATCGAGTTTAAAATCAAAGCAAAGGTCACGTGACCAAAACGCATAAAAAAAAACCCGTGACGTAGTTCCGTCGAAAATCCGAGGAGGAACTTGGTCTAAAACAGCTTTTAAACTGGTTCATCATCTGCGCGTTGACATCACACTTAAAAGTAGCTTTTTCCCACCAAATCACAAAGTGAAAAACTAAATATATTTTTTAACTATCTATCCGAGCTCAAATTTTTGAAAGAATGGTATTGTTTTTTTATGATTTTTTCTCTACTTTTATTTAAAAAATAAAACCCACAAAACGTAAAAGTTCCTCATTGTCAAAATAGTGTTTTAAAGTTCTATTTTGTTTGGTTTGTTAATAGCTATAATACAGGTTAAAAGAAAGGCGCCGACATCTATAAGAATCGGTAAATTTCGAGGCGCTTTCATTACGTTTATGGTTGACTGGATTTTTCGAGAAAGTTCCCCCGCGCCTAATATAAATACGACTGCGACGTGAAATCTTGGATCAGTCGAGTTTTTTACGCTGCTTTGAAAGGATCTGAGTTTTTGCTTACTTTCGTTGTGCCTGCATTATCGCCTGTATCCTAAGTTGTATGCATCGAAGCTTCTGTTGAAGCTGGGTAGTGAGTTTACTGTTGTTCGGAAAAGTTTTATAAGTCTTTGAAAGAAGAATAAATTATTTGGTTTTAATTTAATAAAAACTGCGTCGTCATTTCACCTGAGAAAAAATTCATAATAGTGGTATCAGAAATCGGGTTTTTATTACTTTGAATGCCGATATTAGAGGAACGATGGAGGACCAAATGAAGCAACAGATGGAAATGATTGCCGGAATGAAAGCTCTGCAAGAATCTACCGCCCCTGAAATAAAAGCCAGCTAAGAATCTATCGCCGCCGGTCAAGCCCGCCAAGAATCTGCAATATATTTAAGCTCTGCATTCTGAGCTTCTTCTTTATAGCTCTTTAAAAGAGAGGATGGGATGTTTCAATAAAACGGAACATCAATTCACACCGCCAAAGCAGTTACAAATTGGTGCCTTGCTAATAATGTGAGGGTTTTAACCATCGATATAGATAAACAACTGGATAGACTGCTCCATTGTCAATGAAAAGAGAAAAACGCGCCGGGGATTGCGAAGCTGGTGGAATGATTAATCAATCACAGTTCACTTTTATAGTTGGATGGGAATGCGAAAAACCTTGTAAAGTGTTAGAGTATATCTTTTTTTGCACATTATTACTAATTAAGGTCTACTATTGACATTTCTGCTGTGTACAACCCAACATTTTCTTTTCAATCCTCGCCAATTCGTATTTTTTATCCCACCAATTGCATCTGGCAACGGCTTCGTTTTCCCAGCGTTAAGCAGTCTATCCAGTTGTTTATCTATATCGCTGGTTTTAACACGGCCAGCTAGAATCCTGATCTTAATATAGTGGACAATATTTGGACAATTCTTGTTCATCTAGTATATGCCTGTAGAAAACAGTTTGTATCCCTCACAGAGCTTCGAGAAGCATTCTTGAAGCAATTTTTGCCAATCAGAAATCCAATCTTCGTATGATTCACTGCCAAACAGAATATACGAAGTTATAAAAGTTCAGGAGATGATAATTCCTTTTTAATATATAGCTTGCATTCTATTGTTTGTCTCACTGTCGTTGTACTTTTTTTTGCAGAAATTCGAAACGTAGACATTATTTCTGTTGTCATTAAAAATTTATTTTCAATTTCCTGCTTCTGATACTGGCATTTTCTTGTCGAATAATTTGTAAAATATTATTCATTAAAATAGTTTAAAAATAAATACTCAGTCTATACTATATTTAAAAAAAAAGTTGGTGTCCAGTTGCGATACAATGGACAATTCTCGCATTTTTTAAAAAAGAGTGAAATTAGTACATATTTATGAAGAATTTCTTTCTGATTCCAAATATATAAACAAAAGTTTTTTTTTTTAAAAATTAGTTATTTAAATATTAAGAAAAGAAAATGCCCCAAAACCGAGCCAAAACCAGTTCGATCAAATCAACAAAACTCGTGACGTAAACAGATCCCTGCGTTTCTATGGTTATTGTGAGGTTTGTGCCAAATACTTATCGTTAAAAAAGTTGGCGTTGGTAGACCATTGCCACATTCCGTGCAGGTTGGCGTGATTTGCGAGAAACTTGTAAATCTGATTTCCGCTGCTGATGCATTTCAAGCCAAGATGTTTGAGATCTCTTTACGTCACGTTCAACGCCAACGAAATGGGTCGTTTTCTCACCAACCTCTAACAAGGTAATTTTGATCACAAATTTAAAAAAAAAAAGAAAAAGGGCATTGAGCAGAAATTTTTATTTTTATAGCCTTTTCGGAACATTTAGAATTGAATTAAAAAAAAAAAAAAATGTGGGAATTGTCCATTGTCCATAACTTTTTAATAATTTCTCAAACGGAGTGTACATGAAGGAAAATTTGAATATTTATCTGGTGCTTGAGTTGCAAGTGAAATTATTAATTAAAAGAGGAAGTCTCAAAGGTTATTTAAAAATTATTGCCCATTTTGGCGAGAAAAATTGTCGCCAAATATCCATGCTCTAACACAATATTTGTGGCCTATATTTGAAGGCAAAATGTGAGCTAGCCATAAATTTACAACTAAAACACTTGTTAAATAAAATTTTAATGCACCTCCGGTTGAAATGTGTGTAATCTTTCTATTTTTATTGAGACTTTTAAAGGGATGGCACATATCTTTAATATTTGTAGTTTAGGCTTAAAACGGGAGTCGGAGTTTAAGAACATAAAAAAATCAATTTTGAGATTAATATTGTAAAAAAAACTACAACCAATTTCAAATCAGACGGTGCAAAAAGTTTTAATCTCGCTAAATTAGAAAAAAAAAAAAAAAAAAATTTAAAAATATTTTTTGGAAAAAGTGTTGTGCATTAATTTGTTTTATTGTTTTAACTTTAATGGCCCATACCTCCAAACACAATTTTGGAGATGTAAGGAACATTTACTCAAAAACTATTAAAGATAAAAGCCTAAAATTTTTAACAAATATTCTTATCACTATATTACATAATTTGAGGGTAGCATTTTTAAATATTTTGTTTTGTTTCTCGAAAAAAATAAATTAAAAAGTCTTACATGTTATTGAATTTTTAAAAATTTTCATTTTTTATGGCAATAAAAATGAATAAAATCTTTAATTTCGAAACTATTAAAAAAAAATGCTACACTCAAATTGGGTACTATATTGGTAAGAATATATATTTAAAATTTTAGGCATACATCTTTAATAGTTTTTGAGTAAATGTTCCTTACGTCTCCAAAATTGCGTTTGGAGATATGGGTCGTTAAAGTTGAAAACGATAATACAAATTAATGTACATAACTTTTTTGTCTCGACCAGACCTATTATTTGATATATCACACCGTGATTTCAGCATTTGTAGTTTGTCTGAGAAGACCTTTGACCGAGGAGTTGAAACGGCATAATAGCAAGATAACCAGTAGTTGTAGGCAAGTGACCTAATCCATTCGCACTCACTATCCAACTCGCACCTGTTCAATTAAAGAATGAATCGCTTTTATTTGTGCGCTTTACGCAATTTTACATAAACAAAAGTACCACGAAATCCGACATTCCGCTCAAGCATCAATCTGTATTCTAGCCTGTTAGGAGGGAATTTTTTATGCCGCATTAAAATCAAGACATGTACCAGTTTACTCTTTTGCCATCACATGTAGGCCGACCAAACGGTATAGTGGTTAGCGTGCTAGCTTCTAGACCGCGAGGTTGCGGGTTCCGAGTCCCGTATAAGGCATGGGTGTTTGTAAACGTATGTTGGCTTGTCTAATGACAAATGTTTCGGCTCATTATAGCCCTTGTGTTGCTGACGGCGCCAGATAATCTGAAAACAACCAACCAACCAGCCATCACAAGTACGATATTTTTCCATTTCGCCGTCGCAGGAGATAAAGTCACCAAAAATGATACAACCGACGCCAAAAGGAAGCCCGCCCGTAGAAAACAATTCTTAGAACTAACATTTGTTAACATTTTTTTTAATGTGAATATTGTGTGCTATCGCCAGTAAAGTCTGCTTGGCGAGATTTGCAGCATCATTAAAATTTTGTTTTATGTGTATACAGTGTGTTGGCGCAAAAAAGTCTGCTTGGCGAGATTTGCACAGGCGAAATGGAAAAGTACCTCATATTCTTGGTAGCTTTGTCGTGGATGAAACACCGACCACATATTCTCTTTTAATAATGATCGATGGTACTTACAATTGATGGGGCATCATTTTGCAGAGAGCCTCAGTCGTTTTATGGGGCTTAGGGACTTGACATCTCCTCCATTGTGGTCCCTCCTCATCTGTCACATCATCATTCTCGTCATCATTGTTATCTAAATCCTCCTTTTCATATTTGCCTACCTTCACTTGTGGCTCGTCTTCATCAGAATTCCTTCCTTTCTTTTCCCCTTTCACTTGCTTGTTGGGATCATCATCATCATCTTCGTCGTTTGAGTCGATTTTCATTTTGGTTTTCTTCTTGTACGGTTTATCCTCATCATCTTCTGAATCTCCTTTTCCCCTTTTACCTTTTATCTGTTTGGGCTTGTCGTCATCATCATCATCATCTCCATCGGAATGTTTTTCTTTCTCTTTTCTCTTCTTATGAGATTTGTCATCACTATCATCGTCCTCGTCTGAATCTTCTACCTTTCTTTTCTCTTTTAGGTGTTTCAGCTTGTCATCATCATCGTCGTCTTCTGAATCTATGTTTACTTTTTTCATTTTCTTTTTGTATGGTTTGTCCTCATCACCTCCTGAATATCCTTTTTTCCTTTTACCTTTCATCTGTTTGGGCTTGTCATCATCATCATCATCATCTTCTCCTCCTGAATATTTTTCTTTCTTTTTTCTCTTCTTGTAAGATTTGTCATCATTATCACCGTCCTCATCTGAATCCTCTACCTTCCTTTTGTCTTTTACGTGTTTCAGCTTGACATCATCATCGTCGTCTTCTGAATCTATGTTTGCTTTTTTCGTTTTCTTTTTGTATGGTTCGTCACCATCACCATCGTCATCATCTGAATCCTCGTCTTTTCTTTCGCTTTTCTTTTTCTGTTGCTTGTTATAATCATTTCCGTCATCGCCATTCTTATTTTTCTTTTTACTTTTCTTGCTTTTTGGTCTGTCGTCATCGTCATCTGAATAATTGTTCCTTAGGCTTTTCTTCTTTGGCTTGTCATCATCATCATCCTCATCGTTTTCCTCTTTACCATTCTTCTTTGCTAGATCTTCATCGTCGTCATTCATATTCTTTTTTTTCTTTTTGTCTTTCTTCTTTTTTGGCTTTTCATCATGATCATCATCATCATCCTCATAACTATTATCTTTCTTTTTACCTTTGTTCTTTCTTAGCTTGTCATATTCATCATCGTCGTCATCCTTTGTTGTTTTTGTTGTTTTATCTCCATCTTCGTCAATATCGTCGTCTTTTGTTGCCCTTTTTGAATCTTTTGTCCTTACATTATCGTTCTCTTTTGTAGTTTCATCATCATCGTCGTCAATGTCGTCTTTTGTTCTTCTTATGTCTTTCGTAGTTTTACTATCATCTTCATTATCCTCGTCTTCTTCATCCTCATCCTCTTCATCTTCATCTCTTCTGAATTGTAAGCCTGAAATGGAGTTTTATTAGTTTTTGTAAAATTATGAATGTAATGATTTTGAACAGTCTTGTTGCTTTATGTTTAATAATACTGTTGCTTTCTAAAGCTACATGAGAACAAGATATTCTTTTTCCGTAGGCTCCACCAGGAAGGTGCAATGGGGTGCACTCGTACCTCCCTGGATTTTGAAAATCAAAAATAATTTGGAGGAAAGTGGTATGATTCATTGGTAATATAAATATGATATAGGTTTCAAAGTTTAATACATAACTTTAAATTAAAATTTCACAACTTTAAAATTTCTAAAGAAAGCCTTGAAAGATCAAGGTTATATATATATATGTAATATATTCGCATTGGAATAGTCAATGAAGCTATTAGATCGCTCTAGTAAATTCTCCAGTTAGCGAGA
The DNA here is from genome assembly GCA_963978545.1 of Linyphia triangularis. Classification (NCBI taxonomy): domain Eukaryota; kingdom Metazoa; phylum Arthropoda; class Arachnida; order Araneae; family Linyphiidae; genus Linyphia; species Linyphia triangularis. The sequence continues at coordinate 87,009,379 of OZ021726.1, forward strand.
ACCACTTAGAACATAGTAGAACGTCCCTCAAACTCATATAAGCTACGTAATCCGTTTTGACTCCGCCTCTTGGAATATCAAATCTTGACTAGTGAATGCATCACCCACTTCGCTGAGAACCTCTCTGAAAATAAACTTTTATATTTGTTTAATCTCGGCTGCTTTTTTATATCCTAAGAGTGTCAACACTATTTTACCGTTATATATATATATATATATATATATATATATATATATATATATATATATATATATATATATATATATATATATATATATATATATCCCCCTTGCACCCGCCTGAAAGTAATTCTGCCTGTGTCCATATCTCTTTCAACCACTCTTATCTTAAACCCTAATAAGTACACTGGACTAAAGAGTTGGTATAACCTTTATTATATTCTTCGTCCTCGTCATCGTCATCGAATCCCTCGTCGTAGAAGCCACCATTTACATCCCTCTTCAAACGTTGAGCTGAAATAAAGGCACAGCGAAAATTTATGAAACTCAAGGTATTTATGAATTCAAGGTAAAATGTTATTGAAAATCTACAACTTATCTCAAAAGGACCACAAATTGCATGAGCCGTTCTATTTTGGAAGTTACATTAAAATACTTCAATGAACTACATTCATAATTTCTCTGTATCGAGGATAAATAATGCAACATTAATTCTTTTGCGAGGCAAAAGCCAGGAGAAAATGTGAGCATGATTTAAGTAAACGATAAGTATTTCGAAAGATTTTGAATAACTTGGAAAATAATAGAGATATAACTTCGCTACATGTGCTACAGAGATCGCAATGTAGGGAGCTCGACGATGCCAATAAACTATTATTAGATTTTTTTTTTAAAAAAGACAATACAGTAGAATCTCAATTAACCGACCTGATTCAGACTAAAGGTAGGTCGGTTAAGCGAAAATTCCGGATAAAAGAGAGTTGTAAAAAACAATAAAGAGTTAATGATTTTCGTTTATTGAATACAGGACTTTTAATGTTTTTTTATGACATAATTGTTGGAAATGAGTTTTTGTTGCAATAATCTTGATATCTTTGTTTCGCTGCTCTATCCCGGACTCTTTTTAAAGGCAATAGTTCAGTTTGTTCTGCATCCGAAGGTTGCTCTAACCATGTCAGTTCTTTAGAAAAACAGTCAAAAGCCTCACCATTACTTATGTAACTTTAGAGCAAGGGAAAAGATTACGGTTTAAAAAGGAACAAATGATTTATTACTCATTTGGGAGATTTTTGATGTCGACTAAATGATTGCCGGTTAACAGAGAGTTCCGGATAAAGGAGGGACGGTTAATCGAGGTTCTACTGTAACTCCAAATCACAACAGTCAAATTATATTTCACAATTTCTTATTCCAATGAAAACCTCAAAAATACTTTCGAAGGCTATAAATAATAATATAACCCATAAAAACAAAGCTTTTAGTATAAATCCTTTATATGCAAGGCCAACTTTTATATTTAGATCAGCGCCGATTAATTGTCAGCATGCACTTGGTGTACCAGGGACGTACTGGCCATAGGGTTATCCGGTACAATCCGCGGACCGCTCAGTGTCTTTACAAAATGGGCCGGTAGGTTACAGAAGGGGTTTTTTTTTTTTTTTTTTTTTTTTTCATAATTTAGTTGCCCTCCTTAATATATTTTTAAAAAGCCCAATGCATTTGAAAACAAATCACTCTCCACAAGAACTATTAACTATTATTGAACTATCACTTTAGTTTCAAATATATAGTTTACTCATTAAGAAATTTCACATTACTTTAATTTTCAATATTACTTCAATTTAAATAAATTTTATCGATTATGTTGAACTTAGAAAATAGACTCACTAAGATTTATGTATTAACGTATTACAACTATTTTTTATTTTGTAGCTTTTAAAGTCAAATATATCAATCGTTTATGGAAACCAAGTTGAAGCAAATTAGGCATATATAGTAGAGACAGAGAATTTTTTTTTTCATTAACTTAATTATTAAAAAAATTACATTATTAATATTAATTATTGAATAAAACTTATTTAATTATTGAAATTGAATATTAAATGAATTATTGAAATTGAATATTAAATGAATTATTGAAATTGAATATTAAATGAATTATTGAAACTGAATATTAAATGAATTATTAAAACTGAATATTAAATGAATTATTGAAATTGAATATCAAATGAATTATTGAAATTGAATATTAATTGCAAATATCTAAATAAAAATATATTAAACATTAAAAGTATTTAATTAAAATTAATAATTGAAATTATTTTATTATTATCAATAACAATTAAAAAGTCACTAATGATTAGATTGAAAATTTGGGCCGCCATAAATCTAAAATCGCTGGGCCGATTTTATGTCCCAGTACATCCCTTGGTGTTTGCATATAATTTTAAATATTAAAAACATTTCTATCGATAAAGTATGCGGTAAATTGTCGCATTCGCAAATGTTACTATTTCAACACGATTGTTGGTACTTTTTTTATTTACCCACAAATAAGTCTGTTTAACATGCATGCATTTTCATCCAAAACCAGCCGACCAAATGGTTTAGTGGTTAGCGTGCTAGCTTCTAGACCGCGAGGTTGCGGGTTCCGAGTCCCGTGTTAGGCATGGGTGTTTGTAAATGTATGTTGGCTTGTCTAATGACGAATGTTTCGGCGCATTATAGCCCTCGTGTTGCTGACGGCGCCAGATAATCTGAATACAACACCCTAACACACAAGTCCTGATTTCCGCACAAGTCCAGGCTTAGGGCCTCGAAATTTTGAATGCCCCAAAATTTTCAAAGTTGCTGTAGTTAAATTAAACTCTGGATTCCTTTTTTATTATTTTTAATTACCTTTTGAGCTCAAATAAACTATAACCTTAAACTGATTTAAAGTGGCAGCCATTTAAACAACTAAATATCGAAAAACATGGACGTAATATTCAAGTGAATTACAATTGGGTGGTTGGGGCTCCTATATTCTAGTGGTCAGAATATCGGGCTCATGATCGGAGGATTGTGGGTTCGGTCCTCTGTCGGACAAATAACGGTGTGTACCTAGTGCACACTATAAATCTGTCGTGGCCTCAGTGTCTTCTCGTTGGTGTTGTGGGGTTGGAGAGAGGGGTTTTCACTAGAAGAGTTCAATCTCGTATTATTCTAAATATTCAAAATTACGAGTTGTAATATGGCTGCTTTTAGCAATTTATAAGTGGCAGAAATTAACTGTCGGAAGTTCCAAACCAAATCAATCAAAAATGGATTGATTTTTTTTACTTGATTTTGAACTTTAGAAAACGGGTATCAATAAACTTGCAGTCTCAAGAAGAAAATCATTTTAGCAAACAATCTCAATATTACAGATGGGGTTGCTCTCAGCAACGAAAACATGATGTCCTTTGGTCTCCGAGTGATGCAAGTCAGGCCTTGCTAACATATCGCTGTGGATCCTTGCCTGTCTCTGTTATAAATAATTATATAATATATAAAATGTATCTCACCTCTAGTAGCATGATAAACAGAAGATAGTATCTCTGGATCTGGCTTTGTTTCTAATAAATAAATAAATAAATAAATAAATAAATAAATAAATAAATAAATAAATAAATAAATAAATAAATAAATAAATAAATAAATAAATAAATAAATAAATAAATAAATAAATAAATAAATAAATAAATAAATAAATAAATAAATAAATAAATAAATAAATAAAATCCGCTATAATATCACTGGATATATCATGGCTAAACGAGGGCGAGTCAAAAATTATCCGCAATGTTGCCATTGTGGTGGTCTCGTGTACAAGTAACAGACACAACTCCTAGACACCAGATATCTCTTTTGTCCAGTGGATAGAGTATCTGGCAGGGAAACCAAAGGTCTCACGATCGATCTCCAGCGACCGCAAATAAAAGCTACTACGCTTTATTGGTGACTATCGGACAACTGAATCGTGCTGTCATCTATCGGCAGCTTCTGAAAATACTGCAAGACTTCCACACAATCATCTCGGCATCTTCGGCGTCTCACTGCCAAACAGCAAGTAGCCTCAGACGACTCACTGCCGCACGCGCAAACAACTCAATCGTTTGTCCCTTCGCGACTCACTGGGAAGGACAATGCGGTGGTCTTGTATACAAATAAAAGATACAATTCATAGACACTAGAGGTCTCTCTTGTCTAGTGGTTAGCGTGCCTGTCAACTGATCTAGGAATCCCTGGTTCGACTCACGGTTAGCGCACATACGCTTTACCATAACTCTTCTTACATTGTTCATACTGACCTTTGTCCTCGTTTATTTTGTTATTATGTTGTTGTGGTCCTGCTACGGAATTTCGATCCTATTATCCTCTATATGTCTTTTTCATCTATATAAATAAACAACTGGATAGACAACTTAACGCTGGGAAAACGAAGCCGTTGCCAGATGCCGTTGGTGGGATAAAAAGTACGGATTGCAGAGGATTGAAAATAAAATTTTGGGTTATACACAGCAGAAATGTCAATAGTTGACCTTAATTAGTAATAATGTGCAAAAAAATATATACTCTAGCATTTTAAAAGGTTTTTCGCATTTCCAACTATAAAAGTGAACTGTGATTGGTTAATTTTCCCACCAGCTTCGCAATCCCTACGCGTTTTTCTCTTTGCGTTGACAATGGAGCAGTCTATCCAGCTGTTTATCTATATCGATGGTCTTCTTTTGTTGTAGGTAGATCATGGCCGCTAAATTAGAAGTTTGCACCAAAGAGGAACAACGAGCTATGATCCGGTTTTTGTGACAGGAATGTGTATCAATTGTTGCAATCCACCAATGGCTTACGGCGCAATACGGAAACAGTGTCTTGCAGCAACGGAGTGTCTACGAATGGATTAAAAAAAAATTCAAAAATGGTCACACGAGTGTTACGCTTGAGGAAGGAGCCGAACGACCATCGACTGCCACAAATGGTGACAAACATTGAGCGTGCACGTGACATGGTTCTGTTAGACAGACGAGCGACTATTGGTGGAGCGGCACATCAGCTGCAAAATCCGGATCACTGCTCAATGTTCTTCTTTGGTACAAACTTTTAATGGAGCGCCCATGATCTATCTACAATAAGAGGAAGACAAATTCTATAGTAGGATCACAACAACATAACAATAAAATAGTCGAGGACAAGAGGTCAGTATGAATAATGTAAGAAGAGTTATAGCAACATTACGGATAGTTTTTGATTCCCCTCGTTATGAAAAAGAAATATCTTTGTTTTTAATGATAAAAACCCTTACTTACTTTTGTGTATTCGGATTCTTATAGGGTATTGTGGCTTTTTCCCGGATTTCCTTCCAACTGCAATTATATACAATCTTTCAAAATTAAATAATTTTTTATTTTTTATTTTAACGCATTTTCAAAAGTACAATAAATAAAGTTCAAAGCACATCAATGGATAAAGGCGTATTACTGTCCAAACATAGCATTTCCTTTTCTTCAATTAAACAGCTTTTCCTTATCTCCCAGCTCCTACCAATGCTGAAACTGGAAAAGAAATATTTAAATGAATGTTGCGCACACTTGTTAAAAATGAATAATAAAAATGAATGGTTTGGTTATTTAAAAAAAAAACACTGTAAGTCAAATGAATGCTGGCTCAGAGACGTTAAAACAAATTTACTAATTAACCCATTAAAAATGACTTTGAAATGTATAAACAGTCATTTGTTTTTTTTGTAACTTTTACCTTGTTTATGGCGAAGGTATTATTTAAGGTATATTTGGAATTTTTCAGATTTTTTGGAAAACTATTTTTATGATTTTTTAAGAAAAAAAACAAAGTGGAACCACAATCGCAATTTATTTAAAAAAAAAAAAAAAAATGAAGATTGGAAAATTTTCTTGCCAACCGTCGTTGATGGATTAAGAGGAACACCTTCATTAAAAATATTGCTAAATACAATGTTTGTGCTCTTAACTTTTTCGTAGTGCGGGAATTATGATGAATTTTCAATAACTGTTGAACTCGTTGTGTCCCTCAAATAAATCGATTTGTCGCACAGAATTACAGTAATGGACAGGGTATCTAAAACGCGACTTCCTTTTGTAACATCCTATGCCAGGGCCTATTCTAAAGGACAGTCATGGCTCATTTGGGCAGTTGAAATTGAAAATGGGCAGTCGTAATTTGAAATTGGGCACTAGTAAAAAGTAAAAAAAAAAAATTGTAAACAAATGGTGTGTCCCCCACCCCCTCCCCCTTTCTTCCTCACTCTAAATTTCCTGCTTTTCGCTTCCTTTTATCAACCTTTCAAAGTTTCACAGGTGACAAGTTAAAATTGTTCAGTTTAGTACAAGTTATGAGAATTCTCCCCTTTATCCCCTATTGTCAGCAGAAACACATCGGAATGAAATTGTTTTTTGAATAATGTGCATTAGTCAATACACAAATAACAAAGCCGTTTCAAATTGGTTCAGAAGATCTCAAATTATGATCGTACCCCCTTTCACACCTTTTCCTCGATTTTATAATCTTAAATACAAAACATGAAAAGGAAATCTTGTTTCCTTTTTAAGAAGGATGACTTGATATCATTATAGAAGATATCAAGTCATTATTTTCTCCTTTAAGGTGTTAAAAAGATTGAGGGGGAGGTTTTCAGCTATGTCAAGGAGCCAGGAATATTCCTCTTGTTTCAAAGATCAATTGCACAACATTTTATCAAGGTTTGAATAAAAGAATAAAACTATAGCTTCCTATTAAAAAAACATAAATGCATACATACATACTGATATTCTTACTTATATATAGATTTTGTTACATTACATTATTAAACCCAACATTCAGATGGTATTATACCTCTTTCTCTCGATCACTCTACCTCTTGCTCTCGTCCACTCTACCTCTCTCTCGATCATTCTACCTCTCTCTCGATCATTCTACCTCTCTCTTTTGACCACTCTACCTTTCTCTTGACCACTCTACCTCTCTTTCGATCACTCTAGACCTCTCTCTCGACCACTCTACCTCTCTCTCGATCATTCTACCTCTCTCTTTTGACCACTCTACCTTTCTCTTGACCACTCTACCTCTCTCTTTTGACCACTCTACCTTTCTCTTGACCACTCTACCTCTCTTTCGATCACTCTAGATCTCTCTCTCGACCACTCTACCTCTCTCTCGATCATTCTACCTCTCTCTTTTGACCACTCTACCTTTCTCTTGACCACTCTACCTCTCTCTTTTGACCACTCTACCTCTCTCTCGATCATTCTACCTCTCTCTCGATCATTCTACCTCTCTCTTTTGACCACTCTACCTTTCTCTTGACCACTCTACCTCTCTTTCGATCACTCTAGACCTCTCTCTCGACCACTCTACCTCTCTCTCGATCATTCTACCTCTCTCTTTTGACCACTCTACCTTTCTCTTGACCACTCTACCTCTCTCTTTTGACCACTCTACCTTTCTCTTGACCACTCTACCTCTCTTTCGATCACTCTAGACCTCTCTCTCGACCACTCTACCTCTCTCTCGATCATTCTACCTCTCTCTTTTGACCACTCTACCTTTATCTTGACCACACTACCTCTCTCTTTTGACCACTCTACCTTTCTCTCGACCACTCTACCTCTCTCTCGGTCATTCTACCTCTCTCTCGACCACTCTACCTCTCTCTCGATCACTCTACCTCTCTCTTTTAACCACTCTACCTCTCTCTCGATCATTCTACCTCTCTCTCAATCATTCTACCTCTCTCTTTTGACCACTCTACCTTTCTCTTGACCACTCTACCTCTCTTTCGATCACTCTAGACCTCTCTCTCGACCACTCTACATCTCTCTCGATCATTCTACCTCTCTCTCGATCATTCTACCTCTCTCTTTTGACCACTCTACCTTTCTCTTTACCACTCTACCTCTCTTTCGATCACTCTAGACCTCTCTCTCGACCACTCTACCTCTCTCTCGATCATTCTACCTCTCTCTTTTGACCACTCTACCTTTCTCTTGACCACTCTACCTCTCTCTTTTGACCACTCTACCTTTCTCTCGACCACTCTACCTCTCTCTCGATCATTCTACCTCTCTCTCGATCATTCTACCTCTCTCTTTTGACCACTCTACCTTTCTCTTTACCACTCTACCTCTCTTTCGATCACTCTAGACCTCTCTCTCGACCACTCTACCTCTCTCTCGATCACTCTACCTCTCTCTTTTGACCACTCTACCTCTCTCTTGACCACTCTACCTCTCTCTTTTGACCACTCTACCTTTCTCTCGACCACTCTACCTCTCTCTCGATCACTCTAGACCTCTCTCTCTACCATTCTACCTCTCTCTTTTGACCACTCTACCTTTCTCTTGACCACTCTACCTTTCTCTTGACCACTCTACCTCTCTTTCGATCACTCTAGACCTCTCTCTCTATCACTCTACCTCTTTCTCGACCACTCTACCTCTTTCTCTCAAACACTCTACCTCTCTTTCTCTCTCGAGCACTCTACTTCTCTCCCTCTAACACTCTACCTCTCCCAATTCAATAAATCAATCTGAATTTTTTAGAATGTCTAATGAATATACAAGTTCTTTGAATTCTGTATGAGAATCAAGATGGCTGACTGTTTGCTTATCTTTTCTCCAGTAGCGGACCGTGATCGAAAATGCTATAGCGCGATCCCACCACCAAAGCGAAATTATTAAACTAGACAGAAAGTGCCGATATATGTTAACCCTTTGCACTCGAGCCCTTTTTCGCGGGGAGGAACCAGCAACTCGAGACATTTCGCGGCATTTTTGGTTCAGTTTGAGGTTTAGCATTCACTTCATAGAAACTAAACACAGTCATTGGCCTTGCATCGAATTTCCGCATCAAACCTAGTAGTCTTCTCGTGTCGCGGCATCCAATCATGCGGTGCCTGAGAGGCGCCGCTCGAGCGCCAAGGGTTAAGACGTTATAATTTTAAAAATTCTTTATATTAACATCGATTTTGTTTGTGTGTGTATGTGGATGTGTTTGTTTTTGGTGGGCAAATACTAGAGGTAAGAAATATCGATTAAAATAAATATCGATACTATATCGTTGCATAGAAAAAATATTGATATATCGTTACAAGATTTTTTTTAATTTGATTTTCAATTTTGCCAGAAGCGTATTTTATAGGAGCAAATTTCTACTTTTCATGAATTCATGCCGAAATTGTTTTAATAAATAAATTATAAAAATTGTTTTAATGAATAAATTATATTATCAATCAGGAAGAAGTAAATTACATTTGGATGTCAATGCATAAATTCGCATTTATTTTTAAAGAGGAAATTTTGAAAAGTAGTTTACAGCATTTTTGGCTGATAGAGATGTTTTTAATATTTAAAATTAGATGCAAATTCCAGGCACACGTTGACAACAAAAACGGCGCTATGTTAATGACTACTAATAAATGATCCTATCTTTCCATTACATTATGTTTTCTTTTTGGTTAGGGTGCCATTTTAATTGTCTCACAGTCAAGTTCAAACTTTAGTTTTGAAGTTTTTGAAAAGGGAATAAAGAAAATCGAAAAAACATATGGAACTACAAAAACGATCATCAAAAAACTAAAAATATGTGAAAATATCGATATATCGGTGACTTGTATCGATATTTTATCTATAGATATTTTTTTTTAAATATCGATAAAATAATCGTTGTATCGATACATCACCGACCTCTAGCAAATACACTTGAGCTTAAGGCCCAGGGAAAAAAGAAAATTTTTGGAGAGTAAGAGTTCACATTTTTAAAAGTCGATTTTTTACGTCATCCTAATATACAATTGTTACTAAACTACTCGACAAAAGCTAAGGTCTTTTTTAAAATGGTAAATCATTTATCAATTTCACCTTTGTATAAAAGGATAAAAAGAAATCGTCATAACAAAGAAGAAAAAGAAAAAAACCACCCTCCACAAGTAAAATATAAGATGCTTTCACTTACGATTCCTTAACTATTTTCGTTCCATTAACTCCTTGGTTAACTGTCTTGCTGAGCGGAATAGAATTCTTTATCCAATCTTCGATAAATTCGTCAATGTACGCTGATGAAGAAGCATAGTGCGTGTTTTCATCTGGTCCCACTGGATTGAGATTAAAGCTTCTATCAATAGCAGCATTCACAACAGAACAGAAATCTACAGAAACGACGAAAATTACCAACTGCACTAAAAGAAATAATTGTCCATGAGGGAACTTCAGTCTCTCCCTGCCTCATAAGCCTAATAGACTGAGAGGCGACTGCAATTTTTGGACCCCATCGAACATCATTCTGAATTATTTATAGAAATTGGAGAAAAGTGAGTAGATTACGAATCCACTGGTCTGCCGTGGCAAAAATGGCCGAAACTGGTCGAAAATCGACTTTTAATAAGTTGAACTAAATCCAATTGCCAAATGCGCTATAACTTGCCAAATAATGAGCATTTTTTTTATTTGGTAACCCTCACTTTTTAATTTTCAATTAAGAAGGTTGCAGACGATTCCGATATCTGGCGACGGTCTACTTGCATCTATTAAAAGGGAGCCAAGTTGGCAATAAACATTACGTCACGGATGACGTAACTGATATCGCCAATTTGGCTTACTTTTAAAAGATACAAGTTTTACCGAGCCAGAGATCAGAAATCGTTTGCGCTTTTTTTCATTGAAAATCAAAATACAGTGGGTTGCCAGACGAAAAAGGTTGTTCTCTTTTTGGCAAGTTATGACATATTTGGCAATCGGATTTTATTTCAACTCATTCTAAGTCGATTTTGGACCAGTTTCGGCAATTTTTACCACGGCAGACCAGTAGATTCGTAATCTACTCACTTTTCTCCAATTTCTATAAAAAATTCAGAATGATGTTGGATGAGGTCCAAAAATTGCCATCGCCTCTCGGTCTATAATTCTACATTTTATTCACCACGATATTTGTCGATTGTTCGGAGAGGAAGTCATAGTAAGGGGTTATTCAATACACTCGCTATGTTAGAATCTTCTAACCCAGTGCATTTAGACACTACTTTCTGTAAAACTTTGAAATTTGGTGAGTGGGTACGAAAATGATTGCCCAATGAAATGACGTAAATTGTTTTCATTTAATGTCGATCTATAATAAATGAAAATTAAAATAGCAAAAGACAAAAACCAGGTGGAGCCACTGCATATGCATTGACAAAATGATTTCAAAAATAAAATAAAATATATCAGACGCTAGTTTCGTGTTTTTAATTTATGTCATTTAATTAAGTGATCCGTTTTGTACCTACTCACCGAATGTCAAGGTGGTTGTACAAAGTAGTTTCTAAATGCACTGGGCTAGAAGATTGTAACAAAGCGAGCATAGGGAATAATCCTTACTAGGACTTTCTTTTAAAACACATGAATTTTGAAATCAGGTATAATATTTGGAATAAAAGATAAGGAAATTTTGAAGGGAAAATAAGTGGGTTTGTTTTTTATATAGTTTAAAAAGTTTTTATATGATAGCTTACGAAAACTCTAAAAAAAATAACTAGTAATAAAAATTAGAGGTCGGCGATATATCGATACGATGATATTTTTATCGATATTTTTTTAAAAATACCTATTGTAAAAATATCGATACAAGTCACCGATAAATCGATATTTTCAATTTTTTTTTTTAGTTTTTTGATGATCGTTTGAAGTTCCGGGTGTTTTTTCGATTTTCCTCATTTATCATTTATTATACTAAACTTCAACTTAACTAGACATCACTTAGACGATAGATCGTCACAGTGCTCATAGGTATTTAATCCAGCTTGGCGGCGTGAAAGCATAATGTTCGCCAAAACACAACCCTGTAGAGAACAAAAGGCTGTAAGGTTTGGCGAGAATTATGTCTTCACTCCGCCAAAATGGATTAAATACCTATGAGCACTGTCGCGATCTACCGTCTAAGTGATGTCTAGTTAAGTTGAAGTTTAGTATAGTAGTCATTAACATCGCGCTGTTGCTGTTGCCTGCGACTGGCCAGAATTTGCATCTAATTTTGAATATTAAGAACATCACTATCAGCAAAATATGCGATAAACTATTTTTCAAAATTTTTTCTTTAGAAATAGATATGAATTTACGCATTGACATCTAAATGTATTTTATTTATTATGATTGATAATATAATTGATTTATTAAAACAAATTTTATAATTTATTTATTTAAGCAATTTTTATAATTTATTTATTAAAACAATTTTTTATAATTTATTTACTAAAACAATTTTTATAATTTATTTACTAAAATTTTTTTTATAGTTTATTTATCAAAACAATTTTGGCATGAATTCATGAAAAGTAGAAATTTACCATGTAAAACTTTGTTTCTGGCAAAATTGAAAATCAAATAAAAAAAAATAATGTATCATCGATATTTTTTTCTATACAACGATATAGTATCGATATTTATTTTAATCGATATTTCCGACCTCTAATAAAAATCCACCAGTCATCATAACATCTTACTATTTTTATTCTTTATATTTGATTGATATGTGAAAGCATTTTCCTCAATGTCTATGTAATAAAGATCTTAACCTTCCTGGATGTAGATCGATTCGTGGATTCCTCAAAATGAGCATTGAATCCAATATCTATGTTTGCATTTGTTTGTATTCATCGAGGGTTGAGAAGGAAGTCTCTTGTTGTAAGTTACAGGTATGAAACTCATTGGAGAGCTTTATCGTAATTCATAGACAATTAGAAGAATGCTTTCACGTATTTTTAAAGGGGGCTTGGTTACTCTTAACACTATTTTTTTTTTAAATTTAAACCTTTAAAATTATAGTTTTTACATATTTGGAAGTATTACTAGGCAAAAACTGAATTTTATTAAAAAAAAAAAAAAAAAAAAAAAAAAAAAAAAGAGTCTACATAGTGCTCTAAATTTTTTAATTTTTAAAAAAATTCCTAACGTTTCAAATTTAATCTTCTTTTTCATTTTTTAATATTTTCATGATTTTTTTTTAATGATCCTAGTAATATATTTTAAACTTTTAGGGCTTTGATTGTGACTAAGTAAAATAGTTTTGGAGAAAAACAATAGAACAATAAAAATTATACCTATAGGTAAAAAAAAAAAAAGGTCTTAAAAAAAGAATATTTTGTAACATTTAAAATTGTAAAAGATAAAAAATTAACATTGTATTAAAAAAAAAAAAAAAAAAAAAAAAAAAAAAAAAAAAAACATGCCTTATTTTTGTCAAATAGATCTTAAAAATAAAAAATCAAGTCAATTCGTTTATACTTGCTGAAGTTTTAGCATTCTGAGTAAGGTGAGAATTCCAAAAATTCCGAACTGAGAAAAATGCGTTCGAAACATCGAAGGAGCTATTGCAGCTACGCAAAATTCTCCTTAAAAGTTTAATTGTTATGCAGTTGCAATTATCGGATCAGTTCAAAAACTTGTCAGAATAATAAGGAGGAGGTTTCAGAGATTATAAACACGCAAAATATAGAAAATCGATATATTTATAATTTTTTGTGAAATCTAGGGGTACCAAGTCCTTAATAAGAACATTGATTTTTTAATTGAACAGTTTATGTTTTGCTACATAGTGGGAATGCGGTATAGATTTCCGAGATAAATATAAAATGACGTGAAAACCTTGCAACCTGAACCTGGAAAACCTGGTTACGTGCTCTAATAAGAACATAAAATGTTCCTGTAATAAAGTCGTGAATCACGAAGCATGTGCAAAGTAACAAATATGCTGTAAACGTGGTCAGAATTAATATAATGACTGGTTTATAAAGAAAAGGTATTTTTTCAGTATAAACGCTCTACTGAAGTTGTATTTTTTAAGAAACACCAGTGTTGTAGTGCTAAAAAACAAATTTCCGGTACGCAAGCTTCCCGATAGTAATGGTAACCCCAACTGTAGCTGGGACATTTTAATTATAAAATGCAAATTCACAATATTTTATACAACTTACCACACAAAAAAAAGCTACATACCCTAAAATTATATATTTGTTTTCTCACTAACTTAAGGTACTTGACCACCTTGGAAAGCTAAAAAATACGACATTTTCAACAATTTTTTTTTTCAGGTCCTGTATAAGATGTTATAATGATTTTTTTTTTTTTTTTTTTTTTTTTTTTAACTTTTACTTGAAGCTTATAGAAAACAAAAATACTTGATTTTTTTTCCAATTTCAATTTTTAACAACTATCCAGGAGGAGGCCAAAGTCAAGGCATCAAAAAAAAAATGGTGTCCCAAGGGGAACAGTAAATCTCAGGATTGGTAAATCTGGAAAAAAAAAAACAAAAAAAAAAAACGGAATCTTTAAAAGAAATGTCCCTTACGTGACAATTTACCACAAATTGCCAAGTATAAAAAAAAAAATAAAAAAAATGGCGGTCGTTTGAAGATATGGTTGAAAAAAAACCCTGTTTTTCACCATTCTTTGCTAAAAAAAATCATATAATTAATTTTTTTTGGTGAAATGTGGTAAATTGGCATACAAAACATCTCAACGAATAAAACAAGACCAAAATCATTGAAATCGGCTGAGTAGTTTCGGAGATTAAGTGTCCGCCATTTGAAAAAAAGTAGTTTCGAGAAAAACGCGTTTAAATTTTTTACTCGCAATTTTTTTCAAATAGTTTTTAAAAAATCAAGTTTTTTCACTTTCAATTTGTTAATCTGCTGTCCCTGGACCGCAATACCCTGGAAAGGCTTGAGAAAATTTTTAAAAATTTATAAGGTGGTCAAGTACCTTATTATTACAATACATGCATAAAGATTTATGAGTTTTTATTAATTAGTTAAAAAAAACCGTGGCGGTGCGAAGTACCTGACACTATGTACATTACACAAAATTCAAACTTTCTTTCATAACAAAACAGGTAATCGTTACATTACAATTATTTTCGTAACAAAATAAGTAATCTTATAACCATTAGGAATAATAAAATAAAGTCATAAAACACATTAGAAATTGGAACACTGCTGAACGTACTTTCCACATTGTAATTAAAGTGCTAGAACAATGTCGGTAAGTCAGTGCTAGAAGTGTGGGTAGACGCGGGGTGACGCGTCCCCCCTCTTTTCAAGAAAATACCCATGCGTCCCCTTTACTTTTAAAACCACTGAAATCCATCCCCCCACTTTTAAAAACACTCAATCCTTCAAAAACCAACTAAAGAAAAATAACATTAACCTTTAATTGAGACACTGAGAAAAAGTGAAATTTTTTTTACATTCGAAAACTTTAAAGCTACTTATGGTGTGTATACGTCATACTATTATAAAAATGTACTATACTACTTTGTATAAAGATATAAGTATTTTTATTAACAAGAACTGTGTCAACTTATAAAATCTAAAATAAAAGAAGTATATAATATGGAAATATTACTTCACTTTATCTCTTACTTCCAAGTAAAAAAAAAAAACTAAGTCGCATAATATTTACTAAAATAATATAGTTGTTCTATGCTAGAGTTTGGACCCTTGTTCAATGGTAGTGTTAAAAAGTATAAATTATCTCCTTGTTATACTAAACTTCAACTTAACTAGACATCACTTGGACGATAGATCGTCACAGTGCTCATAGGTATTTAATCCATTTTGGCGGAGCGAAGACATAATTCTCGCCAAACCTTAGAGCCTTTTGTTCTCTACAGGGTTGTGGTTTGGCGAACATTATGCTTTCACGCCGCCAAAATGGATTAAATACCTATGAGCACAGTGACGATCTATCGTCTAAGTGATGTCTAGTTAAGTTGAAGTTTAGTATAGTCAATATTTTTATTATAAAATGCGCAATTATAAAATTTATCGTTGGGAGAGGTGGGGGGATGTCACCAACTTCTGGGCATCCACCCCCCCCACTTTTATTTTCCCCTTCTACCACTGCGGTAAGTACCGACTAGCAAAGTTATGAGTCACGAAAGATGTCCAAAGTCACAAATGTGTTGTAAAAATGAGCGGCATTCATATATATTTTTTTTAATTTCAAAATGTTGCAACAAAGCCTTTTATGCAACAGTTTATGTTGATGAACATGGTTGCACGACATGTTTTGTTGCATAATTAAAAGACATTAAAGGAATTCCTAAAACCTTCTTCGGCTCACACCTTGGTATAAATTTGTTGGATAGCTATAACGAAGTAACGATAAGACCCGAGAGTATATGTTAATAAATAAATGCATATAAAATAAATACGTTACGAACAGTTGTTCTATTTTAAATTGTTATTTTCATAATTTTGTTTGTTGCATTTTAAGTATCGTGTGTAAACACAATAGATTTTAACTGGTCTTATTTTTATGTAACAGGTATGAATCTCCATTCAGTCCATTTACAGCGAGACGAAAAGCCCAATCTCTTCTCATGGCGAACGAGAAATATAACAATGTACAAAGTAGATCTCCAAGTCTCATGCACCTAAAAGTAACGCCGTACCAATCAACGGATATCATAAAACCTCATATTACCACAAATCAGTCTTCGTTTACAACACCATTGCAGAAGAGGACCGATCCTTATCTTGGATGGAGACGTCCGGCAACACTCGTTTCAAGCATACCAGGACCGAACGTTGGTACCAGAGAACAAACAATTCAACCCTCTGTGCGTGTAATACCACGTGTGTCTTTGACACCTCAAGTTGTGACACCGATGTCACCAAGTAAAACGTTATTATCTATCCCAACATCGACCACAAAAACTATTACCATTAATATTAAGAGCTCTGAAACCCTAACAAAGACAAGAAATTTGACTCAAGTCTGCGTTTTTGTTTTTTTGGTTTTAAAATATTTCCGAATTCATTACCATTAAAATGATACCATTTTCTTTCTGAGACTCAAATTACTTTTTAAATTACAGTAGGTTTTGGGAACCTGTTTTGTATCACGTTCATTAGTATAGTAAACTTTAAACACGTTTTCTGCAGAATGACATTTGGAGTTTTATGACTTTACGCCAACGGTCATAACTTCATAATAAATGGTCTGATTTACAAAATTCTAATTTTATTTTATAGTCATAAGTTGTGAATGTGTTTTCTATGGAGAATCTAATGTCTATTGTTATAAACACATTTTTTATGCATATTTTAATCTTAATTTTTTGTTAAAAACTATGCATTTTTTAAAAAAAACTTTTTGTTTAAAAACTCATAATTAAATAAATATTGCAGCCAAATTCAAAATTCTCCATAGGAACATGCATCAATATAATATCTCTTATTTGCAATAAAAATAATACCTCTAAGTTAATTACAAGTGTATTTATGTATGTTCTAATAATGTCATAATTAGTGCCTTTAATTGCAATTACCTGATAAAGAAATTGACGGAGAAAAAAAAAAGTTTATGTATAAAAATGTATCATTTTTAATTCTGATATACTGCCAAAAAGTTTGAAATTATCAGCTAAAAATTAAAGAAAGTCATCTCAATTGCATAAGTATACCTTAATTTTTTCTACCCATTTGTCATTTAAATGTAAAGGTAACTTGTAACTTTTGTACTTACAAATGAGAAGCCTTAATACTGTTGATTGTAGCAGCATCCTCCGACGAAATTCAAAAAAGCAAATGATTTTGAACGTGCAGTAGTTGTCCAGGATACGTTCGTATCACACGACTGGGATATATAAATCCGTTTTCTTGGAATGTTGCTGAACGCGCATTGGTTTGAAATGTTCAGTTGTATGCTTTAAGTGCACAATATTTCTTGCACTGAGAATTCTTTCTAAATCCTTTTTATTAACTTCAATTTTGCATGTTTGTTGATGGCGGGCAAATCTACGGAGGCCTAATTATAACCCTTGCCGCGATCCAATCGGGCTGAAATTTGGACATAGACTCGATGTCGATGACAATGCATTCTATGAAATTTTGGATGCTGTCATTGTCACTAAAATGTCTCTTTTACGGATTACTTACAAACCAACTTGCCGTCATCCAATCGCGCTGAAATAAGATTTAACCGATCATTGAAGAAACTCTCCCCTCTGTTGCCAAAATTGTTTTAGTAAATAAATAATAAAATAAATTGTTTTAATGCGAATAAATAAAAGATATTTGGATGCGACTGCATAAATTCGCATTAATTTTTAATTAATAAATTTTGAAAAGCAGTTTACAGGACATTTTGCTGATAGAGATGTTTTTAATATTTAAAATTAGATGTCAACATCAAGCTTACGCTGGCGACAGAAACGGCGCTTTGTATAATGAATTTAAAAATTGGCAATGCATATAAAGGATTTACATTAAAAACTTTGTTTTTATGAGTTTTATTATTTTTAAGATGAAATAATTACATGGAAATATAAGTCGTGAAGTGTAATAATTAATTATAGAGTTCAGTGTCGTCCTGAAGTTAGTTATTAAGCTTAATGAGACAAACTTTTAGTACTTTGTCCTTCTAACGATGTGCTTAAAAATATTGAGGAATATTTTTATAAACTTAAGCTATTTTATAAAATGAAAAAAGTCAGACAACAAACAAATAAAATTACAGCGTTTCATTAAAGTGGGCCTTCGCCAACAAGTCTTGGTGAAACTATTGAGACTTCGTGCATAAATATATATAGATCACAGCATTTTCTGATTGAGCGTTTAATGTGTTTGCTTGGCGGGAATTATTTTTAAACTGCATTGATTTTTGTTACATAAGTTTTTACAATGCAGAATATTAGATTTCCGCAAAATGTTAATGAAATAGAATAACAAGGAAAGTCTATACACACTGTTTAAAAAATTATTTCTATAGAAATCATTGTAATATGCTACGAGAAATATTATGTACAGAATATCACACAGAATATGATTTAAGGTAAAATCTTTGGGCCAGTGTCAATTATTTGTGTGCTTCAGTTAGACTACGTTTTGTTGTTAAACCACCAGATACTATTTAATTTTTTAAAAAATTAGAGAGTTTTACTAGATTTATCTACGATCTTTAAATCTTATCGAGATAACAGGGGATATAGATAGATAACCGAATAACAGAGGAAATCAATTTCTGTATGCAAATACCACAGAATAATGTATCACTATATAAGGAAACTTCATGTACGGTAGGGTGATTTATTTTTCGAACTTTCAATTTTTTTCCCAAGTCACTCCCTCAAAAGTTGCTATCTAATAAAATATTATGCGATGCAAAACTTTATTTAAATTTATTAACATTTAGAGGTGGTGCATAGCCGACAAATATAGCAAATTTTGAAAATATCTATACTAAAATTCATATTACGTTATTAAACCATACAAAAATTCATCTAAAATCATTAATTTACAACCCACAATGTCTTTTTCACATTACAGCATCATACAAACAAAAAAATTCGGTGCTGTCGTATGACGACAAGGCGTTGCCAGAGACATTGATATTTGTAATCGCTAGCGCACACGTATAGGAAGTGAATCTGTACTCCAACTGTTGCAGAGCAGTGGTCAGTTGATCCGTGTCATTTCAAAGATCGTATGTTTTTCAATGTAAATTTGACCCGATTGTGAGGACAAATATTGAGATACGACACTATACTGATGTGATTGGTCGGACAGTTACCTGAGACAGTTCCAGTAAGTAAACTTTCCCAGAAACGCGTAGTTGCTGCAAATTTCTTTCATTATCTGATTCGAAGTATCACTGTTCGTGAAGTGCTACAGAAGGTGTTTCGTCAATCTGATATCCAGGTAAATTTAACATAAGTTTTAGCTCTATACGATGGGCTGGAAGCAATCAGCGTAAAAATTCAGCTTTAGGCATCACCCAACAATTTTCTTCAACAGTGTCACTGGGATGGCAAGCCTTTACAAGATATAATCGGATATGACATAAGTGACAGAAAAATAGTTTTGCTTATGGAAAAGGACCCTGAGTAGTTGCTAACGAAATTTACTGGATCAGGTGCCAAAATTTCTTCTGGGCATGCAACAACTGTAGTCTATGAAACTCTGGAACATTGGGAATTAGCCAAAAATATTAAAGCTATGGATTTTGACCCGAAGGCATGCTTTCTGATTGATCAAAAACTTGGTCAAGAGCTTTCTGTATCAAGCATGCAGGCTGCATGTCTGTGAAATTGTGTTTGATGCAGTGTTCACAGCATGACGTTTCTTTTGAGCCCAATACTTTTCTTTTCAAGCGCTTTAAATGGATTTGGATATCCATTGGCAAGAACAAATACCTTCATCACAGAGGCATTCACTGTCCAATCTGTAGCAGACCCAAAGGATGACATCATTGCATTTGCTAGAGAAATGTCACGATTACTTTGAGTTCTTGAAATTGGCATTAATTTTTTGTATGTAGTTCTGCTCGTATCGGTACATTTTATGGATCCAGGTGGAATTTAGTGGGCAAGATGGATGGTAAATGCCATACAGGTCATCAAGATATGGATATTCAAGGAGTAATTCAAACTTGACTTCAGAGGGAAGAAAAAGTACCAAGAGCCTTGCTATATTTGTTTCCTGTTTTTAAACATCCTGTAAAATTTAAACATTGTATATCAATTCGTCGCGAGTTATGCTGAGTAAAAATACAGAATTTTTTTTTTTTTTTGTAGATTTTTTTTTTCTCTTTTGATCTCGGGCAGAGTTCACCGAAAAGCGTGAAATCAGCATGAACATACATTGATAATCAATTTCATCCACATAGAATTAACCGTGAATCGGCACATCATGTTTAAATTTTTTTAAATTATCCCTCCATTTAATAAAATCAGAGATCATCCTAACCGTTTTTTGAAGAGCGCGCTACTTCACTGCCCTTTTTCTTTAAAATTAGCGTCCTTTTCTGAAAAAAATACAAAATTTGCGTTTATTTTCCAACGGAATGCAATAGATGGATCACCTCTCCGAAATCACTAATTTCACATGTGGATTCATGTTCCAACGTGCCTCGCGCAGACCAGTGACAGACTGCTGATACCACGTGTGACATTTGTAGATGGATTGTAGGGGGGCGTCCCACAATTTACAAACATAATTTCGTATGTTCTTTAATTAAGTGTATTTCATCGGCTTTTTAGCATGCCTTCTTGCACAAAATAAAGAAAAAAAAGGTAACCTCATGCGTGAATTCATGGAAAACGTAGATTAATACTATGTCGTCCGCACATTTCATTGGGATTTTTTTTTTTTTTTTTTTTGGCGTCTGTAGGACTGGTTCAGAACATTTCGCCTATGTCTATCGACGGCGTGTTTTCGGGATATTGAAAATTGTCAAGTTTTACTTCTCCGTCATTTGCGCCGTAGTTTTCGTTGTGTTACCGGCATTTTCCCCGATAGTTTCACGGGACACCAACGAGGAGTGTCACCGAAAGGCATAGTGTTAGAGTTAGCTTAAGGTTTATAGCCTTCAAGTGTTTTTAGTAAGCATTTAAAAAGCAAACTTCTGCTCTGATACGTAAAATCGCGATCGTGCGTCATTGCTATTGTTGTAGTTATTAGTTTTGTTAAAAAACTTTTATTTGCTTTAGTTTTAAAAAAAATTAAATTAAAAAAATGCCGTTGAATTTTAAAAATACCCCTTAAAATTTAGAGAGTTGGTGGAAATACACTAACGAAATATATAACTGGCGAACACTGGTCTAGGACATTTCTAAAACTTGAAGAAATTAATTTTTAAAATTTTTTTTTTGATCGAATGGAATCCTTTTATTACTCTGTTTACATATGGATATTAGACACAGCGTGTAAATCAGCCTTAAGGGAATGGTTTTTAATTCAAAATTATTCTTCTAAGTATTTTAAATCTAAAAATGACATTTATAAATGAAACGAATTATACATGAATGGATAAACAGTAATTGTTTTTAACTTTTAACTTGTTTATTTACATATTTAGATCATTTAAGGTATATTTTGAATTTTTCAGATTTTCTGATTGATTATTTTTAGGATTTAAAAAAAAAACAAAAAAAAACGCTAATTGGAACCACAATCGCAATTTATTAAAAAAAAGACCCCCCCCCCCCCTTAAAAAAAAAAAAATTCGATTGGCAAGTTTTCTGGCTAACAGTCGTTAATGGGCTAATTTGTTTCATTTGAAAATTGCAATGTTTTTTTTTTATATCAACGCTTGTTGATGTCCTGAAAGTAATAAAAACTAAACTTTAAGAAAAAAATCCTCCTTTATTTCATTTAACATATTGCAAACATTTTTTTTTAAAAGTGGAATATCATACTATACACAAAATTCGATGCTAAGTTTACAAACAATTCGACATGTAGTTGGTTAGTGATGAAAACGAGACAAATTTACAGAAACTGCAAGTACAGATTTTATAAGAAATGTTCAAGAAGCCAGTGAACTCATTTCTTGAATTTGATACATGCCATATGCATTTCTTTGAATCTTCTTCACTACGGATACTTTACTCCTTGATGCTTCTTCTTCTTTTTGGGAGGTTTGACCGTCTTTATACCTGTAGAATCAAACACACACATATTAACAGGGTTCTCACTTAAATCACAGAATGAAAATCAATGACTTTTAAGGACCTAATTAATGTATTTAATGACCTTTGAAAATTTGTTTTCAGGCATCATGACTATATATAAATTTTTTATAAAGTATATTCTACCAAAACAGTTACAAGTTGGCACATGCGTATTATAAATATGTCAGAAAATTCCTATACAGTGCGGATGAGTGGCGGTCACGCGGGGATAGCAAGTCCGAGTTGTATTTTTATAAATTTTGCAGTTGGACGACATACTAAAAAATTAAGGACTTTTAAGGACCACTAAGCATTTTCAAGGACTTTTAAGCACCTCTAAGCATTTTCAAGTACTTTCAAGGCCTTGAAAACATGTTAAAAAATATTAAGCACTTTTAATGACTTTCAATGATGGTGGGAAACCTGAATTAACCAATTGGGCAACATGTCAGATCATGTGAAACACAAGGTCACATTCATATATGAATCGGTTAGGATTTGTTTTGTTTTTTTGACAGCGAATTTTGATATATTTACTTTAAAAAATAACTTTTTATCGTCGAGTTCAATGGATATTAACTTGGTTTAGCCATATGGCTTAGAATTCTGTTCGATTTGACAGCAGTATGGCCCAGAGATGTCTTTGCGTCAAAAAAGCAACCAACTAACCAATCTATTCACATTGTTGAATAGAACTAAACTAAATGTCGAATATTTAATTAAATTAAAAGTACTAGGAGGAATAAAATGTTCTCATTTTTAGTTTTCAATACTCAAAGGTTAATACATCTAGGAACGCGGCAATATTTGCTGCCAAAAGTCTGATGTCAAAGCGGCAGACATGCAAGTTTATATTATGTTGAAAGAGCTTAGGCCCGTTTTTGACCCATCACAGCTCAGCTTCTATTACAGCTAGAACCCTGATTTTTTTTTATCTCTTAAAATAATAACAACTTTTATATTTCAAACTTGAAGCAAAGAATGTTTTAAAACACACTTTTTAAAAAAAAATATTTATTGGTATGTAAAGCTGGTAATCCTCTATTTCGCATATAGAGCAAGCATTTTTTTTCCATGACCAACTTACTTTTTATTGTGACTTTTTTTAGTGTATATTTGCATGAGTTTTAATCCAATTTATAACTAGTAGGTACATATTTTTAATTATAAAGATTTTTTCTTGATGTGGTAAGGACGATTTCTGTTGGTTAGAAACGAAAAGGATTTGGATTGCAAACTTAAATCTCTTTACCAATATTCAACCATGATATTTATTGCAACTCTCAATACTAAGAGTCGTATGTGAATCTAACGGTGTTGTCGGTTAAGTCCTTTTGAGCTTAAAGCGACGATATGATTAGTCATGCTAAAACATTCATCGACAGTATCCTGCTCATTTAGAACACAACAAAAAGAATCGATACCTCCCAAAAAACATCTAGACGTTGTAAAAAACCGCGCTAAGTAAAATGGTCAGCCAGAAAAAGTTATGAAGTTTAACGCCAAGCGGCCACGTATAATTTCTTTGGGTTACTTGTACAGAATGAACTAAATTGGGATTATTAGGTGGAATACCCAGAGGCAATTAGTACTTGGCAGGCTAGTGTTTCTATAAAATTAATCTCAATACAGTGCAATGGGTACAAAGTAGTTCAAGCAAATGAAATTAGATTAATCCGAAATAGCTCTAACCTATCAAGTTCTGATTGCCTATGGGTATTCCCCCTAATAATCCCAATTTAGTTCATTGTGTACAAGTAACCCAAAGAAATTGTACGTGGCCGCTTGGCGGCAAACATCAGATTTCATAACTTTTTCTGGCTGACCATTTTATTCGGTGATTTTTTTTACAACGTCTTGTTGATTTTTTGGATACAGAATATTTATAGAATAAGTAAAATTTTTTCATTGCGTACCTTCTCTTTTGACACAGGGTGGTAGTTTGGGCTTCCAATTCCCCTTTACGTTGCACTGGTACTGCTTGGTTTCGGTTTTCTTGTCTCCTTCCTGACACCCAATGACGCACTTGGGACCCTCCATTACCGAGTTGGTGGTACACTTGAGGTACCCGGCTGTCTTCATATTTAGGGTACAGTCTATAAAAGCTGAAATAATAACCAAAAACAAATTAATAACACCAGCCACTAAGGATTCGTTTCCATTTTTTTTTTCCACCAGGAAATTATAACTTTGATATTAAACCGAAATCACAACTTTTATTTCAATATTTGTTTGGATGTTAAATTGTTAAATTGAGACAAGCTTATTTAAGAGCTTCATTGAAATACGCTACAACGATGAGTGAACCGGTTTTACTACGCCCCGATTGACTGATTGGAACCACGTGTGGTCGATTCGTAAAAACTCACATAGTGTCCGTGGTTAGAAACGTAAAAATTTAATTAAAAAATTTAAAAGCACTTATTTTCTTTTTGTTCTACACTCATATTTAACACTAAACGTAACACTAAATGACAGCTTTTGAGACTTTAATCAAAATTGTTAAATTCCAGGTTTTTATTTTTCTTCTTAAAGCTCGAAAAAATAAATATTTCTTAATTATTACATGGTAATTGTTGCGTCATCATGGAGTTGCTTATAAGAATTGACTTTTGTACAACTTAACTTGTTCCGAGTTTCTGTTACGAGCTGAAAAAGTGCAAACGATAATTTTCTTTAGAATGTAAAAACGGTTGTTTTATATAGTTGTTGTTCTAAACTTTTTGTAATAAAAGAAAGACGTGAAGGATTTTGATCTCGTTTCTTAAGTGAACTTGCGTTTGTTATCTTCCATAATTTGAGCCAGAAAAAGGATTCAAGTGAGATCCTACAATAATTATGAAGAATATAACGTTTATTTGAAAAGCGATCATTAGACTGGCATCGGTAGAAATAGGTATTTATTAGATGTCGGTAGGTTTATTGTTAAGTTTAATAGAAAACTAGGTGCGTATTCAATGAAATCTATTAGGCTTGTCCCCTAGCATAATAAACTTGTTTTAATTACTACTTTATCTTTTCATCAAGAAATTTGATATTTACCCAAGTAATGTAGAATTCCTTAACTTTGCTATCGGAATGACATTTATTTAGATGTTAAAATATTATTAACTAGGGGTGTGGAACATCTCACAACTTTCAATTTCACTATAATACTGACGGGAATTTGAGTCATTTACCGTTTTTAAATTTTCATCATTCTCTTAGAAAAAATGGCCAATTTGGCGATATTTTTTGCGATAATTCTTGAATAGATCTTTTTTTAAAAGGAAAAAAAAAAATACTCGGCCAAAATGGTGATTTTGGTGATATACTTTTCGATAATCTTTATACTATCCTTTATTATAAGTGATATTGAGGAGAGAAGGAAAAAAAAAAAAAAAAAACTGTCGTTGATGAGGTATGCTCAAAGAATGAAAACTCTGTGTTGAAAGCATTCGTTTTTCTACTTTTTACGCCATTAAAGCATTTTTACGAGAATTTCGGAGATGGGGATGTTTAGCCTTAAGAGGCATAACCTTAAGAGGCATTAGCACAGCGATTTTTATCGAAATCGTTAGAGTCGTTTTTTAGCAATCATTGAAAAACATGATTTTTTTCAATGTTAGGTACCTTATGCGCATGCGCGATTTTGAAGAAAACCTTAATAGCAGTAGGCTAACTGCGCTAGCTTAAATAGAGTCGACTCCGATTCTTTTTGAAATACTCTATCCGAATCAGTAAAATGTAGCTGCGTACAGATATACCAGAATACATTCCTTTCTATAACTTATATAGCATTAAACATTAGATATAGGGGTCAGTGGGGGGGGGGGGGATGCATATACAGGGGGCGCAGTGAGTTTTCTAAAAATTTCAGTTAGGAATTTTAGGGATAATTACAAACACTTCAGGGGTAATTTCTAAAATCTTAGGGATAATTTTTAAATTTTTAGGGATAATCCTTAAATATTTAGGGAACTCTTACATTTTTAGGGATAATTCTTACATTTTTAAAATATTTAGGGATATTTCTTTTGAAGCTGACTTAGAATCCTTATACAGACGTATTCTTTCCAAAACTTCTTTCAATACCGGCAAAAACTGTCGATTTTCAAAAAAATTCAAAGTCAGACAATTTTTTAGCAAAATAACAGTTATATAAGTAAAAAATTATACTATTTTGACAAACATTCGAATTTAATTAAATCCACTTGTCCCAACTAGAAGAATATTAGGGTTTTTTCGCGGGTTTTAGAGAAAAATCAGGCAATTTTTTTTTTTTTTTCCTTCTTTTTTTTTAAAGTCTTTTAGGAACTATCGAAACATTTAAGTACAATTTTAGGAATTTTAGGGAGAAACAAAAATTTAAGGAATATTAGGCTTTAAAGGGCGAATGCAACTTCTGCATATCTTTTAAAAAAACTTGTGTGAATAACCTCTGGTAGAAAGAAGAAAGAAAAAAACTAGTAATTTCGTGTGTATTCCGCCAGATGGCACTTTAATGGCTTATGATAGAATAGATGACATAACCTTCCTTAGAAAGGTTTGAGGAAAATTTAGTTAAAAAAGAACACACTCTAAAAAGTATGAGTTCCACTGGAAGTTAAAAAGATTCTCTTATAATTGTAGTAGGTTTGGGGACATTTTGGTTCAAATTATAACCAGGGCTGGAAGAGATCTCAAAGCAAAGCTAGAACCCATCAGATAAAAGCGACAGCTGTTGCCCGAAAGAAGAAGTTTTGTTATTTTGAAGTGACCGTCGGTTGGCTGGTTTTCAGATTATCTGTCGCCGTCAGCAACACGAGGGCTATAATGCGCAGAAACATTCGTCATTAAACAAGCCAACATACATTTACAAACACCAATGCCTGACACGGGACTCGGAACCAGCAACCTCGCGGTCTAGAAGCTAGCACGCTAAACCACTATACCGTTTGATCAGCAAAATGACCGTCGCAGTCTCATGTATAGGAAACGTTTTGAACATCTTTCGATTGCGAGATTAAGGTATCAACGACTTTTTCATTTTAAGCCTTTTTCCTTTCTAACTTACAAGACAGAGAATATTGAAGCTTAACAAAATCCCTTGCTTAACAAAATCCCTGAACCAAGTTAATTTATGAGCACTTGTGTTATTCCCCATGCTTAAACGAACAATGATATACTTACGTTTGCACTCTCTCACTTTCTTGGTCCATTTCCCAGTTTTAAAATCGCATATACTTTTTCTCACAATGCCTTCAGGAAAGGTGTGTCCATAAATGCAATAGAAATGGCAGATCCTGCAGGAGGAACCACAAATACAGTTAAACGAATTGACAAATGAATGAGCTTATATATTATTTCTGGATTTTTTTTTTTTTTTATGACAATCCCTTTTGTTTCCCCATACATGCAAAACCAAAATTAATAAATGATTTATCAATATTTAAAGGCTAAGACTTCAGCTTCTGACGAATAGTTTATTTACAGTTGTACCTTGTGCAATTTGTTTAAATTTTAAAAACCGTCCATCAGTGAAAGCTTTGTGACGAGATCATGGAAATCAATGGGGCAGCGTAGCCCAGTCGGGAGAGTATCGTTCTCGCAATTAGAAGGTTGCGAGCCCTGAGGTTGCGAGTTCGGGTTTGGAACGGACTAAAGACCGCCGTTTTCGCTAATGGTGACTGGAGCACGTTAAATCCATATATATAAATAAACAACTGGATAGACTGCTTAATGCTGGGAAAATGAAGCCGTTGCCAGATGCCGTTGGTGGGATAAAAAATACGGATTGCCGAGGATTGAAAATAAAATTTTGGGTTGTACACAGCAGAAATGTCAATAGTAGACCTGTAATAATGTGCAAAAAATCTAAGCATTTTACAAGGTTTTTCGCATTTCCATCCAACTATAAAAGTGAACTGTGATTGGTTAATCTTCCCACCAGCTTCGCAATCCCCGGCGCGTTTTTCTCTTTGCATTGACAATGGAGCAGTCTATCCAGTTGTTTATCTATATCGATGGTTAAATCAGTCATGGTCGCAAAGTCCTCCAAGTTCCCATACAAATCAGTACCTCTGGGGGTGGCAAAGCCAAGTTTTCTGGTGGAATCTTCTGCTTGGTATTGCCTCTAAATTAAGAAGTTCCACATACGGTCGGTAGTGCTGCCATCTATCGGGTGGCTTTCGAAAGAGGTAGAAATGAACTCTTCGGTGGCTATAGGTAGACTTGCGCACTCCCACTCGCGAGTGTGCGCTTACTTCCTGTGCAGTACTGCCCACTACCGATCTGTACGGGATATGGGGTTGGTACAAAATGCTTAAGCAGAGGTGCCTTAGTACCCATAGTCCTTGATAAGAAGAAGATGGAAATCACTTGATTATTATCCTTAAAATATCGAGCACATGGTCTTTGCCATCCGGAAGGGCATTCAAAACAGCTTGGTCAAATTATATACTTATGGTATTTTTTATTATTAAAAAATTTTGGTAAACAAAATAGTTTTTTTTTTTTTTGTCAGATTAAATACTATGGGTCAAAATATGGCAACTTGGGTTCAGTTAGGTTAACTTAAATGTCGATTTGAATGTTATTACTTGCAAAGACCATGTGCTTGATATTTTAAGGATAATAATCAAGTGATTTCCATGATCACGTCACAAAGCTTTCACTGACGGACGGTTTTCAATTATTATGTATATTTAGTTGCAATTCGCAAAAGTGGATTTGGATATAGTTAAAGATCATGAAATTAAAGAACTTTAAAAAAAAAAAGGTCTCGAAATGTAGATGCCGGAATGTGGCTGACGGGAAAAAAAATTAATTTTCCATTTAGTAACGATATTGTAGTGCATTGCAAAACTATCTAGAACTTATAACAGGCCTTTAAAAGGATTCAATGATTGGAAAGTTTTGATTTTACAGGATATAAAATACCACTATTTTAATAAAAACATACAAAACAAAAATTGAGTGTTTATGAATAAAAATTTATTGGGGCAAAATTAGGGATTTTAATGATAAATTTATTATTATCATTGTTGATAAGGCAGCTAACAATTTTGGTTTTATTTGCAGGCATTTTTTAAAGCGAATGAGGCTTAAAGAATACAATTCTATCAATACCTACATCAAGATAACATCAAATAAATAGGAAAGGAATTGCCGTTTTTAATAAAAGATTTAAATATAAGCTTTCGTCACTAAGATACCCATATTTATTCCCAACTATAAAGTTTTATAAAAAATCCAATCAAATTTCGTTTCGTTACTTGTAATACTGGATGTTATAGTAGCTTGTTTAGCAACGTGTGTTACTTTTTTTTTTTTTTTTTTAAAGTTAGTTTGTTAAAATTTATCTTAAACAAAATGAAAATCATTTCATAATAAATAAAAACAAAGATGTTCTGGAATTTCTGAAAAATAAAAAAGCCAATAATGTAGCACACGTATGATTTCGAAAATTTATTTACCAGCATACCCCATGAAAATCTTATGGATATTTGCGCTAAACTTTTTGATACTTATCTTGCCGATGAATCTATTACTAAAGTGATTGGTTAGAATTATGCAAGTTTAAAATTTTTGAAAACTATTCATTTAATAGATTAGATTTATTCAGACAAAAGAATGGAATACTAATGGGTAACAGTTTCTCAAGCACATTTGCAAACCTTTTTCTTCATACATATGAAGCTGACTTTATTGCAAATACTAACATCAAAGGATTCAGGTATATCAATGATCTTATAATCTTTGATAACAATAACTCTATTCTTTGATAACAATAACTCTGATTCTTTTAGAGATCTTTACTCTACTGAGTTTGTATTAAAGGAAACAAATACTAATAACAAAAAAATGCACTATATTTGGATTTGTACATTTCATTATTAGAAGACAATACAAGAATTGGTGTTAATAATAAACGGCTGGCTATTTGTTTTTCCAACTTCAATAGCAATCTGAATAGCAAGATTTTTTTACAATATTTTTCTTTTTCAATTTAATAGAATCGGGGATATTTGTAATAATGATGAGGATTTTAATACAGGGTAGCCACAAAATTCAGAAAAAAAAATTCCCTGATAATTCCCTGACAGATTTCTAAAAAAATCCCTGATTTTAGGGAAAACTTTTTTTTCAAATTTCCCCAATTTTCTTAGGTTTTCCAGATGTCTCGACACCCTGATCAAATAGAACATGTATGCTAAAAAGATAATATGCAATTTTTAAAAAAATAATTTTGCTGGTAATGAAACGTTTAAATTATTCCGTAACATTAAACTTCTAATGGCTTACCACTACAAATCTCCATGTATATATAGTGCCAAAATATGGATGAAGGTGTCTTAAGCAATACAAAATTTACCCTATTTTCATGAAATTTTAAAAAGTTCCCTGATTTTTCCCTGATTTCCAGGTTTTCCCGGTTCTGTGGCCACTCTGTAATAAAGCTTGCCAATTTTTCCAAGGGCAATTTAATTAAGAATAATTTTCCTAAAAACTTTTGTGGATTTAATATTTTGTGATTTTGTACTAATTAAAGGCGATATTGAAGTGTTACTGAGTAGCCCCAGTAAATGAAGATTTTTTTATTTTATTCTTTTGGATATTCAATTTATATTTTGCTATGTAGATGACGCCATTAAATTTTATATTTTGGAATAACGAGATAATTTTTCTGCGGGGTTGTTCTTTCCGCGGGACAGTTTTGGAGGTCTTGTCGTAAACTACAATTTGTTCTATTGTACAGGGTTATTACAAAAGAATAATTCATTTTCCAAACCCGATTTATTCAAAAGTACTATACTTACAAATATGATACATGAAAATAAACCACAAACTATTCAAGTTTTATACCCCCTGATGAGAAACCAGCCGAGACCCCCAGTTCCATATTTAATATTTTACTATTTGTAGTTTACTGGTTATAAGTTTTACAAACGAGCTTTATTTTTTCACTTTCTGATTCTTTTGCCATTTGACTTTCGTTTTCACGTAAATAAATTTGCTTGTATTTCAAATACTTCTTTTATGATCTTGGTGTACGGACATTAAAAATAAAGTTATCTTTACAACATGTTGTGTCTCTTTTGTATAGAAAATTGCCGACTGCAATTTATTAGATAAGACTGAATAAAACTACTTACATTTCTTTTGACATCAATTTGCACAGGGCTTCAGTCGTTTTCTGGGGCTTAGGTAACTGGCATTTCTTAACGTCCTCTTTTCCCCCTTTACCACTACCTTCTGTCGTTTGTCCATCTATATTTCTGGCCGACAACTCTACAGCTGTCATCTCATCACTACCTGTCTCATCACTATCTCCTGTCGTTTCATCACTACCTCCTGTCGTTTCATCACTACCTCCTGTCGTCTCATCACTTCCTCCTGTCGTCTTATCACTTCCTCCTGTCGTCTCATCACTTCCTCCTGTTGTCTCACCACTTCCTCCTGTTGTCTCACCACTTCCTCCTGTTGTCTCATCACTTCCTCCTGTCGTCTCATCACTACCTCCTGTCGTTTCATCGCTTCCTCCTGTCGTCTCATCACTACCTCCTGTCGTTTCATCGCTTCCTCCTGTCGTCTCATCACTACCTCCTGTCGTTTCATCACTTCCTCCTGTCGTCTCATCACTACCTCCTGTCGTTTCATCACTTCCTCCTGTCGTTTCATCACTACCTCCTGTCGTTTCATCGCTTCCTCCTGTCGTCTCATCACTTCCTCCAGTCGTCTCATCACTTCCTCCTGTCGTCTCATCACTACCTCCTGTCGTCTCATCGCTACCTCCTGTCGTCTCATCGCTACCTCCTGTCGTCTCATCGCTACCTCCTGTCGTCTCATCGCTACCTCCTGTCGTCTCATCACTTCCTCCAGTCGTCTCATCACTTCCTCCAGTCGTCTCATCACTTCCTCCTGTCGTCTCATCACTACCTCCTGTCGTCTCATCACTTCCTCCTGTTGTCTCATCACTTCCTCCTGTCGTCTCATCACTTCCTCCTGTCGTCTCATCACTACCACCAGTCGTGTCCTCATCAGATTCGTCTCTTCTTACACGCAAGCCTGAAATTCCAAAGAGAGTTTTTGAAATTAACAGTATTGTGGCAATAAATTAACAGTACTGCCCAATTTTAAATAACACTCGAAGAAAAATTCACAAAAGAATACTTAAAAGTTTTTCCAATTTTTTTTTTGCAGTTATAAATAGCTGAATAACAAATAATCTTAAAAATTTTCAACCACGAATCCAAAGTTGGAGTTTTTAATTGTGTTGCGTGTTTTCGGAACTCGTAATTTTTCCTTCAACTTCCCAATATTCGGAGAACAAGAATGTATAAACTATGTTAGTAAACGGTTTCGAATAGGCACGAGAAAGGTGGTAAAATTTAGAGCTGCTAAAGGTATTATAGTCCGAGAGGCGACTGCAAGTTTAGGTTACCCGTCGAAAACCATTCTGAATTTTGTATAGAATGCAGAGAAATGTTAATAGACCATGAATCTCCTGGTCTGCCGGGATAAAAACGGCCGAAACTATTAAAAAGTCGACGTTGAATGAGTTGGACTAAAACCCGATTGCCAAATGTGTCGTAAGTTGCCAAATAATGAGCATTCTTTACTAAGTGATAATCCTGCCCTTTAATTTTCATTGAAGAAGAGTGCAGACCATATTCATTCTCTGGCGAAATTTTTTTCCCAGCTTTTTTCCAGTTGACGATAAATGTTACGTCACGGATGACGTAATATTTATTGTTAATTTTGTTGACTTTTAAAAGATGAAAGACCTTGGAAAGACAAATCGCCTGCAACCTTCTTTACTGAAAATTAAAGAGTGGTGGGGGTTACCCGGGTTACCACACAAAAAAAGGATGTTCATTTTTTTGGCAAGTTATGACATATTTGGCTATCGGATTTAGTTCAACTACTTTAAAATCGATTTCTGAATAGTTTCTGCCATTTTTGGCCCGAATGGAAAAAGATTCTTGGCGCTTTGTTCAAGCTTAACTTGCAAAAGACCAAATATATCAGAGAAGCACTGAGTCAATTAAAACTAAACTCAGTGGCGTAATAGCCCCGTGGAGAGGCCTTGGCCTACTATGCCTAATCCAGCTTACTTGCCCATGGGCTCCGGGGTGCCATACAGCAATGTTCCTGTTAGGTGGTCAAATCTGAAGCGGAACCCCCAGTGTTTAGTTCCCAAGCATGATTGGTTTTCATTTAATCGACCTACTTAAGGGATGAAAGGCTGAGTCAGACTTGCTCAGTCCGGGGATCGAATCGCGGATCTGTGGCATGGCAGCGCAATGCGCTACCACTGCGCCACTGGGCTTCGCACTGAGTCAACATTAAAATATATTTCCACGTCAGTTCAATCTGGTCATGACGACCCACCCTCTCCGATTTTTGTGAAATTTGGCATGAACCATTTTCTTATGGTTAAGAAAAATCTCGAATATTTATTCGATATTCCTACTCCCTAATAGCACACATCCTCCCAGGGAGGTCCCTAGGAAG
Organism: Linyphia triangularis; assembly: GCA_963978545.1. Lineage (NCBI taxonomy): Eukaryota > Metazoa > Arthropoda > Arachnida > Araneae > Linyphiidae > Linyphia > Linyphia triangularis. The sequence goes on from OZ021726.1 coordinate 87,043,297, forward strand.
TCCCCAGTCATCCCCGGGACTACGAATGACTTCCCAGGGACCTCCCTGGGAGGATGTGTGCTATTAGGGCTGGCTGAAATTTTACAGCACTTCAAAATTCATGATTCCAGAAATTTTGGGGGAAAAAAGAGGCACGTGCCAGAGAAATATTTTCTCTTTCGTTAACTACTGATTACTTTTTTATGATTTTTTTTGTTTGCAATTTAATGAAAGTATGCCAAATTCTGCAGAAAAAAAAAAAATATTTTTGCTCCAAGTCGATATAAAATTTCACAAAAACATAAAATTTCACACAATATAGTAATGAGTCATTATATTTAGCTTTAGAACCATCACCGCATTCAATATGGTAGGTTTTTTTAAAAAAAAAAAAAACTTTTTTATGTAGCAGTGACGGCCCGTGTTCGATAAATGTTAGTGCAGACAGACAAGTAGGGCCCGATCAAGGGTTAGGGAAACTAACTTTTAAAGACGAGCCGTATGACTTGTGTTGGTGCTTTTCGTGGGCCAGATACACCAATGTAAGCATCTTTTATTACTAAACTGAAAAAAAAAATTGATTTTTTTTCAAATAATTTTCATTATTAGTAAACCAAAGTCTACAAAATATGTCAATCTTTTGTTTCAACGCTGAAAGGCAACTTGACCTAACTTTTAATAAATGTATTTAAAATGTACTTCCAGATTACTCCGTTTTAAACGATATCAATTGTGAGACGTTGTCGGTCGAAATCGTTCAGTTTATTTTATGGTAAGAGTCGATGGTCTGACTGCAGTATTTATTGCAGTTAATCTTAACCCTTGTTTGGTCGCGAAGGTTGATAAATGTCTCCTGCAATCAATTTCTCAATAGTTGGCAGCCAATGATCAAAACCTTCAAACAGTTTTCGAGTTATTTTAAAAATATTTTTTTTTATTTTTATTTTATTCTGTTCAATAATGTTGTGTTTTTAATCGAAATAACCACTTTTACATTAGGTAAAGAATTTAATGGTATGCACGAAAATTTGAATTTGGGTGGCATTAGTCCCCCACGCGACTAACCGCGAGACAAAAGGTTGCTCTCCTAACCAAGGGTTAATAAATTGTCAAAATGAGATTCATTTAAGTTATTCCTGTATTTATTCTGGATGAAAACCACCTTGCTGAAAGCTTCTTCGTATAGTTTCTTCTGGCGCGTAGTGGAGAACTCTGTTCTACATAGTTAACATATACAATTTAGTATAAATTACAATTATGTAAAACAAAAGTTCACACAGTGAAATTTCATTTTTTATCATCTGTGTCCGTGGGCCGCAGAAAAATCTGTCGAGTGCCGCGTCGTGGCTAACACTGCTTTAGGGCAAGGGAAGCCATATTTTCAATCAGAGGCCCCTGTTGGGAATTACGAATAAGTGTTCTGCTGCCTGCGCGCATGCGTGGGAAGAAGATAAAAACCCTTCCCCTCCCCTGTAACTCTCTCTCTGTATACGTCATTAAAATAGATCGGACGCGCGCCTTGGCGCTCCGTTCTCTAAGGTGTTACCCAATAATAAATATATGTTTCATTTTTAAGAGTTTCTACCATGGAACCCATAAGACACACAACATCATCCTGGATTATTTAGGATTAAGAACAGCCCCCATTGCAATGTGTCAGGTTGACGCATGAATTCCGTAAAAATTTACTCAACGAAACAACTGAACATCTCACATTGCCGTAAAAATACACCGCATTTTTACTAAGAATTGAAACAAAGTAATTCATTTTCATCGTATTTTTCTTTATTTTTTGCATAATTAAGCACTTGTCAAGTTTTAAAACCAACGCTTAAGCGCTAAAACGTCACAGCTCAAATTACGTGTACATAAAAAGCTAAATATCTAAATAGGATGTGTGAAATCAAATTTAACATGTATTAATTTAACAACATGCGAATTTGAAAACAAACAAAATAAAAGTGAGAGCCCCGAGTAAAAGTAAAGGGTAATTCCGGGCTCCAAGGGGCCTATTCAGTAATCAGGCCCTCCTGACAGCCAACCAATGTAGGTGTACAGCTACCCGGGAAAAGGTCAACCTCATAAGGGTACCCCCCCCCCCCCGTCCGAAATTATAAGTTGATCTCCAGACGCGTAGCCAGGGGGAGGGATAAGGGGACATATTAACCCCTCCCGAAATTTTTCAGTTTTCTATCAGAACATACAAACTATAGGATTTTTTTATTTAAAGTAGTACAGGGTTCCCACTCAAATCACAGAATGAAAATCAATGACTTTTAAGGACCTAATCAATGTTTTTAAGGACCTTTGAAAATTTGTTTTCAGGCATCATGTCAATAAATAAATTTTTAATAAAGTATATTCTGCCAAAAAAGTTGCAAATTGGTGGATGCGTAATACAAATATGTCGGAAAATTTCGATACTGTTGAAATACGAGGCAGTCACGAGGGGATAGCAAGTCCGAGTTGTATTTTTATAAATTTTGCAGTTGGCCACACAACATTTGCAAAAATTAAGGACTTTTTAAGGACCTCTAAGTATTTTCAAGGACTTTTAAGCTCCTCAAAGCATTTTCAAGCACTTTCAAGGCCTTGAAAACAAGTTCAAAAATATTAAGCACTTTTAATGATTTTCAATGACCGTGGGAACCCTGTAGTAAATTTATTAAAAAAAGTTTAATTTCTAAACATACGGTAGGAAAAGTACTTGTAACAAAATATATTTGCCATTAATTACAAAGATTATTATTACGATTTGCTGAATTATAATTTTATATCCCTTCCGGAAAAAAATCTCTGGCTACGCCCCTGTTGACCCCATTCGACTATTGACTATGAATTTTTCCCCATCGATATGTTGCATTAGAATACTAGAAGTATGAAGTTTAATAGTACAGCACGCAAAAAAAGAAAAAAAGAAAAAAAATGAACGATGGCTACATTTTTTTATCATGAGGGGTCGTCCACATGTTAAAACTAAACCGAACTTTAAAAAGTTCAATGGCAACCCCATAATATTATACCATATTTAGATTAAGAATTACAAAAAACGTCTAAGTAACAAATTTCATAATTTTCCAAAGAGTGGTTAGTATATTAAATGATGTAAAAAAAAAAAAAAAAAGGCAAATTAATGTTAAAAAAGAAAATTTATTTTTTTAGCCATAAAATCTTAAATAGTTTATATATTTTAGCAATTTTTGTTTCAAACGATAGTTTATAAAAGGCCAAACATAAATAACTTGCAACTTTTGAATTAAACAGTTTTTCAATAGTTAATTATTAATTAATAAAACAAGTTTTACATTTTTTTAAATGGAAATTTTTTTTTTTTTTTTTTTGCTTTTATTAGAATTATCATGGTTGAAAACCCTTTCAGAATTTTTTTCATTCCATTTTGAAATGAGCTGAAATTTGGTATCTAGGGTAAACGAAGAATTCTAAATCGAATGAAAAGATTAAAAAAAAAAAAAAATAGAGGTTCGTATTGAAATTTTTAAAGTGAGAGTTAAATTTACTTAGGATACAGCCCCCGCAGAAATTGTTTTTGCACCAGACATGTAGAAAATTGTAAACAAAACATTTTGGTGCAAACTACCAGATTTTACGATAATTAGAACCGAAGATATAGCCATCGTTCGGATTTTTTTTTTGTTTTTGCTTTCCGTACAAATGATACGATGACAATTTGCTGAAGGAATAAATTAGAAATACCAAACCACGATATTCTTCAACCGCTGTGACCGTTTAAAGAAAAAAAAAAAAAAAAAAAAAGTAAATAATTTGTTGCACATAAAGCATAGGTTCAGATCTAGGCTGCGTTTTCATACGAAAAACTAAATTTTCGTATAATTCAATTAACGCTAAGAGGTATTTTTATGTCTAAATTGAAAGACTAAGTCACCAAGCTAATAGTGTAATGGCAATCGTTCACTAATGGTAGCAAACAACAACGTTCTGACCTATGTTTTATAACCGATTCGATCCAAAGGAACAGAAGCCATGTCCTTATTTTTGAAAATGCTCAGAACCGATGACGATTATGGCAGATGGCCTCGTCTCGATTGCCGGTCTGTCTAGCCATAGATGAACAGGATTTCTCTCATTCAAAGGTAAAATCCTTGTTGTCGCTGAAAGTGCCCTTTTTTATTTTATTTGAAGTGCAACCCTTAACCGATTACGTAATTTGTTCTTCTAATAAATGCTTAGTTTTTACCAGGGTTGGCATGGTTTAAACCAATAGGTTTAAAGGATTTTTTTTTTTTTTCAATTTAAAATTGTATTTTCAATTATTTATAATTACATTTTTCAAATTATTTGATGTTGTATATGACTTCTATTTTTAACTGAACAACTCAAGTTTTCTTTCTATTATTTTTTAAGAAAATAATTCACTAAATGAAAAATTATACGAATATTATAGATATAATAAGTTCTAGTGTATTTAATATTTTAAAATAAATCTTATAATTAGAGACTGTTGAAATTTTTATAAGTATTAACTATAAGTTTTTATATTAAAGTAATACATATATTAATGTTTTATAATAATTCAAAAATAATAATTAAATTTAAATTATAGGCTGCATTTTAAATTAGTTTCTGAAATGGAGGTTTTGTGTTTTAACAACTTATTTCTTAACATTATAAATGTCATTTTGAACAACTTATCACAATTACTGATGAATCTAAGAGCAATATCCCATGTATTGCGTAGTAAACAATTACTATTGCATTATATTGTATACATTAAATTTAAAAAATAGTATCTCTAAATAAAATATTAAAATTTAATATGATATATGATTTGAATCTTCACAAAAGGAGCAACAATTGTTTATAAACTTAGTTTAAATTATTTTCAAAAGAAATATTATTTGTTATTTGAACATAAATTATTCTAGTTGATATAAAATTTTATTTATAAATATGTATACATGTAATTAGAAAAGGATTAAAAAAAAAAAAAAAAAAAAAAAAAAAAAAAAACCTGGTTTAAAAAAAAATTCTTTAATCCTGGTTTTTACGTGTAAAGGTCGTTGAGAAAACATCCAACATTTAATTGTAATGTATTTCAATAGTCGAATATATACATGAACGAGGCAGAGTTTTAAAAAATTAACTTTGATATTAGTATGCCTAAGTTTGATTTCATATCCCCTCCTTAAATATATTCCTGGCTACCCCTCCCCCTTTCTTCACATAAAGTGCAAAAGCAAGAGAAAATCTAAAATGAAAGAAGACATTTAAATAAATCAAATATTAAAAGTTTCCACAATCCAATTCCCTAGTCACTTAAATCCTGACACCTAGATATTAGCCCGTTATTTATGGTAATGCAGCCGGAACAGCGCCTCCCCCCCATCCTTCTCCCTACACACACTTTTCACAATCATTCACGCAACGCAAATTCTTTAACCTTGAACTAGAGGTCTCCGCTCCTTACTCGCTGACCCTTGTATGTTTTACTCCACTAAATTTTTGAAATTCTGATAAAATTGCGATAAATTAGAAGGGGATAAAATCCCGAAAAAGGTGTTCAAAATAAACGATTAGGAACCCTAAATACGAAATTACTAAGTGGTCTTATGTAAATCATCCATGTTTTTATTTTTTTTATTTCGCCATTTAACCGAACACTACAGTACCACTTGGCGACATTTTTTTTTTTTGTACATGACAAAAAATGTCGAGGGGGGAAAAAACGTAAGTGCCATAATATCATTTTCAAATCATTCAATTGCCACTCAATAAAAAGTTTAAATAGTTACATAGCAAGTACTAATAGTTTCTAAGAATTGCAAATAACACAAATCCTGTTATATGTTTCCATTCAGATATTTGAAAACCACAGTCATAGTAGAGACTTGTTTGATAACGCAAAATTGAAATATATTAAACTAATTAATAAACAATGTTTTGCACTTTTGGTAAAACTACAGTTCAATCTCTTTAAAATTACACCATTATCGTAAAAATTGGTTGAGGTTAGCTTACAGGAGTGAAAACAGTCAAAATATAAAAGTGGAAAATATACTTAGCGTTATTTTGAAGTATAAAAATAGTTGAATAAGAATATATATTTCTGTACTCTGTATTAATTTGTGGTACAGCATTATATATTTTTCTGTAGGGATGAGGGGATAGGAAAGTTTAGTCGGATAAAGCCCTATAAAGTCCATTAAAAATATAAAAACAGTACAAAAAGCGAAACTTCTCAGAAAAAAAGCGGAAATCCGCTTAAACTTAAAAAAATCTTCCACGTTTAAGCGGATTTCCGCTTTTTTTCTGAGAAGTTTCGCTTTTTGTACTGTTTTTATATTTTTAATGGACTTAGAGTGGATTTTAATAGACTTATACATACATATATATATATATATATATATATATATATATATATATATATATATATATATATATATATATATATATATATATATATATATATATATATATATATATATATATATATATATATGTCTTGCCTATTAAATATATATATATATATATATATATATATATGTCTTGCCTATTAAATATATATATAGTCAAATTTAAATCAAAGTTTTCTTTTCCTTTTTAAAAAATGAATAAGACAAGAAAAAAAAAATAGAAAACACTTACTTAATGTTTGAAAACTAAATCAATCCTCTTGTTTTCCAAACTTGCGAATCGGTCAATGATGTCGTCATGTAATGGTGTTGTTTTTGCGAGGTCATCAATTATTTCTTGTTCGACAGACAGCGTCAGTTGTTCTTCGGGCAGTGAATTCATTAAGCAGTTTTTTACTCTGTTCAAGCAAGAGAAACCGCTTTCAGATGTCGCGCTTATGACAGGAATTGTCAATACCAAACACAGGAGTTTGTATACTTCTTTAAATACGTCATTCGTTCCGTTATCGTGCATTTTTTTAATTATTTCTTGCACCCCACAACCCCTGTAAGACGTATCTGAATAAATAAGTTTTAATTCATTTTTGAGTCGATGAATGTCGCATATGGTGGGATAAGAGTTTTTCAAACTTTCAAGAGCCTTTTCTGGAATGTTTTTCGAAAAGCTCTCAAACTTTGAAGAATCAGCCAGACAGAAAAAATGCAGACATTCGGTGTCTTTAAATCTGACGTCTAATTCCATTGTTATGGTGTCCAAAATTTCAAAATATAAAGCCTTGTATTTTTCAAACACGTCCTCAAGAGTTTGGACGCCGTGCTGTCTCCTGAAAATAATTTCCGTTTTCGAATTCGCCATTTCGAAAAAATGCTTGAAGGTGTCTTCATTGCGGTTTTTTATTATTAATTTCTGGCTGGCTTTTATTTGCTGGAGGCAATAGTTTATGTCTAAAGATCTTCTTCGCAGAACCTCATACAGAACGTCCGTTTGTTGAAAAATGAAATTAAAAATCAAAGATAAAAAAGTGAAGCCAAAATCATTGAAGCAATTCAGTAATCCATTTGCTTGTTGAATCGCTGTATCATCCGAGTAAGGATCAGATAAAATGTTTTCGAAAATGTCTTTCAAGGCTTCCCATCCATCAGCGACAACTCTTAAAATTGCACTATTTGAATGAGTGTCAGTGCTAGTTGGTATGTTCTGTGCAATTGTTGACTTTAGTACATAGGTGCTCTTCCCTGAACGATGGAAAAATGAAGGTATACCGCTTAAGTTCGCGAAAAAAATCCGACACTCTGAAATATTATTTACGCTCTGTTTTAAAACTAAATCAAGTGTATGACCACAGGAATAAATGAATAACGCTTGTAGAGCTTGCGATTTAATTTTGGTTTGCAATTCCGTCAAATACCCAGGCATTACACTTGCTCCATCGTAGCACTGAGCAATAAGTTTTTTGCGATATTCAAACGGTTGCAAAACCGTTTCTAAAAGTTGAAAGAGAGAATCAGCTGTACGCGGCCCACTGACATCGAAAAAGCCTAAAAATCTCTCCACTACCAGTCCTTTGGAGGAAACGTACCTCACAAGTATAGAGCACTGAGATTTTTGCGAAATGTCCGTCGTATCATCTACTTCAACAGAAAAAAATAAGCATTCCAAAATTTCGTTTTTTATAAATTCATGTATGTGAAAGTAAAAACAATCTATCAAATCATTTAGTATCCTTTTCGACTGACCTTCAAAAACAGTTTCGATGCTTAAATAATGCTGTTTTATCTCGAATGGAGCCTCGGATATAAATAATTTTACGAGCTCTTCAAAACAATTTCTGCTTAAGGAACTTTCTCTGTCGTCTCGACCTCTAAATGCGAGTTGTTTATTTAAAAATAATACCGCTTTGATGGGCAATTGCATGAACCGTCTATTCAGCGCTACCTTTTTGTTGAATTCCACTACGTAAAGTCGAGAGTTTTCCCTTAACGCACCAGCAATTCCAGTTCCACTTTTTATCAACTCTTTAAAGCTTAGGGCATTTTTTAAATGTTCCGTTGAGCCCTCGTGTATTTTACCTGATCGCGTGATGGTGGTTAAACCGTCATGCCCAGCACTATTCCAAACGCCTACTTTCATTCCGACGATCAAACAGGGCCAGCAAAACATTTTTTGTAAATAAGAACTACCGCACAGCCAAGGGAAAAGCTCATACCAAGATGACTGAAACTTACGATCATGCTGATGTTTTCTTTGATGAATGGACAGATTCGGCGTCGGTCTACCTTCTTTGAGCAATTGGCGTTTATCGTTTTCTTTCCATTTTCTAAAAGGAGTTTCAAGCAAGACGCACACTTTATCATAACTGGGCTCCATGTTTTAAAAAAAAAAGATTAACTTAAGAAGGAACAAAAAGTAAAATTAGACGCGAAAACTATTTCCGCTTGTAGAGATTCTTAGAAATGTTCGTTTCCCTAACGCCCATCGACGTTTACCACACGACCATAAACAGTTCATCCGAGTTCACAAGTACTGCTGAAGTGGAAACGTTTCAAAATGGCTGAATCACGCCACCAATCCGCATGCGTTATCGTGGTGACGGTAGCAACGGTTGTCATGGTAGCGATGCAGCGGATGCAATACGTCACGAACTATGGCTGTGGTCAGGGTTGCCAGCTCTGAGATCGCGGGAATCGACAACAGCCCATTAGATAATCGCTCGAGAACTCAAATTGAAGAAAATCGCCAAAATATCGCCAAGGACCAAATTCTCTCTTGGGGGGGAAAAAGATGTTTTTATAACAACGTGCAAAAAATTAAACTTTTTTAAAATCATTTTGAATACAAATAGTGGCGAAAGTAACACTTTTTCGCGAGGAATGCGGGAAAGTAACTTTTTCGCACTAATGTGAAAAAGTATTTTCTCGTAAAAAGTATCTCGCTCAAATATCATATAGTCTTGGCATTGAAATGACATATTTTCAGAAGAAATTCTTTGATTCTGGCTTGACAACATTAATAAATATATGTATTAAAAATATTTTTTTGCAGGTGATTATAAAAAATATTTTACGCAACACGTGGAAAAATACTTTTTCACTAGTTGCATAAAAAACTATTTTATCTATAGTATTACTGCCTGTCATTGATGAAAAAACAAACTACCCAAGTTGAATTTGTGTTCAAACTGGACAATCGAGTTATTCCAGTGTAGATGTAGCTCATATGACGGCTGTGGAGTTTGCTACTCTGATATTGCATGCCATAGGTGCTGGGCTCGAATCCTGAATTAGGCATGGATTTTCGTTGTGGTTCGGAATCTACGTTAAGCTGTAGGTCCCGGTCTGATTGGCCATCATTGTGTAAAAAATAGGTAGTTGAGTGTACAAACAAAACCATAACTATGTCCATATAACAGTAATATAGAAATTAAAAATAAGAATTTATCTTTTTGAACAAAATTATCTTATTTTTTTTCTGAATAATCTGAAACCATTTGAGATTTTAATTTGATAAAAGCTTTAAACTTGTTTTTTAACAGTTCAATTAATTACTTTTTATAAAATAACTGACATCAACCATCGGACATCTGTCACAATCCCTGTCGGGTCTACTTATATTTTGAAAATTGAGATCACAAAGCGCCGCAATAATATAGAAAATTTTAAAACTTTTACTTCAACATTTTGTTAGAAAAAAAATACATGATTTTTATCATACATTAATATTTTGGTACTTGAAAAAATTCTTTGAGTTTTGTAATTCAATAATTTGTACTTATCCAGATAAATCTTTTTCATAAATTTAAATTACCAATACGTTAACATAGAATAATTAAAGTATTGGATTCTTAAAAAAAAAAAAAAAAAAAAATTACATAAAAAATCATTTAATATTGATCTTGAACCGTTTTCCCAGAGTGTATTTATTCACATAAACCAAACCATGATTTAAAAGCGTAAAAAACAAGCTTATTTGAAAGGTAGAGAAAAATAAATAAATTGAAGTCTTGACGGATTTATTTTGAGATCAGCAAATGTCACCTCTGAAGTTGCGAATAATACTGCAGATATTGTTGTCATGGATATTACAACACATTATCATAGTGAACTGCAATGCTATACATAACAAAGTTTTCCTCTTTTGATTTATAAAATTTGATTGTTTGAAATTTGTTTTTTTTATTTGTGATAAAAAAAAAGTTTTAGAAAACGATATTAACTATTAATGTATCAACTTTTTCTATATTTACTGTTAAATCATTTGACTTTGTGTCAAGCCCATTTCCAATAAATCATGCATTTGAAAAAGGGGCCCCCGAATATCGGACCAGGCCCCAAATTGTCATGGTCAGACCTTGAATATTCAACCTAGGCATTCGGGTTATTAAATAATGAAAATATGAAAACGAAAACGGTAAATTATCCTACGCCTCTAGTTTAAGTTAAATTCTTTGTCCGTTGCAATTTTTTTTGCAATTTATAGAAGTTCTCAAATGTCAAGATCTTCTAAAATCTAATGCATCACTTTTCTAACGCATTGAATTTTGGTGTTAAAAATAATGTGATAAATTTTTGTAAATTATTTGAAATTTTTCGAATCGTTTAATGTATAATTGTGAACGAAATAAGTAATTCAAAATTTAAGACTGGTGTTAGATCTTAGCATTTTAATTTTTAATCTTGATTTTTAATGCCGACATTTTCCAAATTTCGATTTTTTTTTCTTTACTAAACTTTTTTATTTTTTATTTTAAATAAAATATATAATTTATTTCATAATGACTTGAGATATAACGTGGCAACATTTTTAAATCCTTTATATTAACTTCGCTTTAATATGTGTGTTCGTCGATGGGAGAGACCTAATTAACCCCCTTGCCGTCATCCAATCGGGCTGAAACTTGCAGATAGGTTCGATGTTGATGACAATCCATTCTATCAAATTTTGGGGCTGTTACTGTCACTAATAGGTCGCTTTTACGGAATACTAATAAACCAACTTACCGTCATTTTAATCGAATTGAAAAAGCTTTGAACCGACCATTGCTGAAACTCTTTCCTGTTGCCAAATTTTTTTTAATAAATAAATAATAAAACTACCTCAATCAGAATAAATAAATTATATTTGGATGACGATCATTTTTAATAAATAAATAAATATTGAAACGTAGTTTGCCGGACACTTTGCTGATAGAAATGTTTTTGAATGTTAATGTTTCTCTGGTGTTAATGAATATAAAAATTAACAACGCATATAAAGAATTTTTTAAAAACTCGCCTTTTATGGGTTATATTAGTAAAGCTAAGATTTTCGGGAAATAGGTCGACTTCTTCAGTTCCGTAATAAAATAATAATTTGTACGAAATAAGAAAACATTTATGAAATAATAGAAACTCACTTCATATTCTCTTACTTTTTATTTTAGGCAACACTGAGTTTTAAGTTCAATTGGATAACGGAAAGTGAGTGAATTAATCCCCCAAAACCACAATAGGAACGTGTATAAAAACGGCCTTTTGGTGACAGATCCAAAACTTGACAGAATGCATTGCCATCGACAATGAATCTTTGTCTAACTTCATTGGATGAAAGAAAATGCCATAAAAATTGCCAAATTGGCGAAAAAGGGCCAGATCTGGCAGCCCTGCTCGTAGTCCGTTTTCGCTTCAAGGTCACCAGTTTGGATTGATTTGGAGAGTTCTTTTTTTCTCCTGCCTTGTGGGTTGAGGTAACCATGGTAGCTATTTTATCGGAGACATTTTCACTTACCATAGGAATCTTCCATTTTCGATTCTTATCTTCATTTAAGAAAATTAGAAAAATACGTAATTTTACTTTTAAAATAACACATTTAGATGGAGCTCGGCTGCACTTCCTGTATCTCACGAGCCTCCACTGCTATATTGTTTTATGGTGAAAAAAGTTTTAAAATATCGTGAAGATCTCTCATATTAGAATAAGGTACATCACGGAAATGGCCAGATTTGAAATTCTGGCATTATCAACTTACTGTAAAATTGGAACAGCTTTGAATAGGAAAGTGGGAAATAAAGCCCATCATATGTGGTATATATGTGTCTGACATTTAAAAGGCATATTGACTCATAAAATTGTATTTAACATTTTTGTAGTACTATAACTAAACTTAGTTCGTGTTTATTTCCTTTTAATTTTGAGAGCTTTTAAAATTGCTCTCCAAAACTACTACACTATCATCGATTATTGCCTTCTCAGTAATAGAAATACATACTTAAGAAATGTATGCAATCAGATTTTCAATTTTTGCTATCAATTAAAAAAATAATAATTCTAAGTTGAAAATTAATTTTTTTTTCATGCATTTATGTGGAGTTTAAAACAAATGGTACTCTTGAATTAAAATTGGAATGCATTATTTTCTTTAAATATTATTCAAAATCACCCTATAATACTGGCCCTTGGATTTAAATTTGACATGGATTAGTGTAATTTACCATTTTGACTTTCTTATTCTCATTCATTAAAAGAAAATGGACAAGTTGGCGATATTTTTGGACTTAGTTTGGATGTAAAACTTAGACACTATTCATACTTGCTATTAGGTTTTGAGTAAGAATTAAAAAAAAAAAAAGTGTAGTGCAGTTTATGTAATTTGCTTAATTTTCCGGCTCCGGCTACTCTTTTTGAAATACAAAAACTGCCGCTTGATATCGAAGGCTTACAACTACACAGAGTTCCATGCTCATCACTCATATAAACATAAACACTATAAGAAATACTCGTTGAAAAATCTTTATTGTGACTTATGACTTATGACTAAACTTGTAATGACTTCAGCAATCCCCGATAGATGGCGCTCGTCAAATAAAAGAAAGACAGTTCGTTGTTCCGAGGTTTTTTTTTAAACTGAAATGTGGACTGGTTGGTGTAAGTGGTTGCTAGGACTGACGATTTCTTGCCAATATGGCAACTTTTGAGGTCGTTTGGTGATAGGTTTTGAGGGTTTGGCGATTTTAAACTTTTTTTTGTGGCGAATTTCTGCTTTTCGAGTGATTTTCTGGCTATCCTATTTGCTATTTTTTGTTTTTGTTTTGCTTAAAGCCGAATTACTCAATGTTGTAAGTAAAAAGACGTAGGAAAGGAAGTTAGTTGGGTTGGGAAGGAACACCCGGAAGTTAGGAATTCTATTCTACTCCTCCGGATAATGACTGATTCAAACGGGTCAAGCCAACGGATTTCGGATATTCCAGTTTTGCTTAATTTTTCAAGAAGTGACTTAGATGATACTTAAAGTTGAACTATCAAAACAGGGTAATTAGAAAAAAGTAAAATTTACTTATTTTTGAATTAAATTCATGCTTATCGAAGCTCTGAAAACACGTGTTTCAATTTTGAGTCAAAACCACATTCAGTTTAAAATAAGGTTTTCAAGGTATCTAAGGTTTTAAGGCGCTTTTCGCAGGCCGGATGAACTGAAATATTTATTATTAATTATTATCGATTTAACAATACATGCATTGCCTGAAAACTGGAATTTTTTTTTTATAATTTAAAATTACAATTGATATTTGATTCTTTCTTTTTCAAATAATTAAAAAAATAATAATTTTCATTATTAGTAACTCAAAGTCTGAAAAAGAAGTGAATCTTTAGTTTCAGCGTGACAATGCGACTTGCCTAAATTTTAATAAAAGCATTTAAACTGTACTTCCAGATTACTCCATTTTAGTCGATATCGATTGTGAGACGATGGCGGTCGAAATTGCTCAGTTTATTTTATGATAGAGTCAATGTCTTTCGGAGTATTCGTTACAGTCAATTTTAATAAACTATCGAAATGAGACTCAGTTAAGTTATTCCTGTAATTATCCTTGATGAAAACCACCTTACTGAGTGCTTCTTCATATAGTTTCTTCGGGCACTTTGTGGAGAATTTGGTTATACATAGTTAACACATATTATTTGGGATAAATTACAATTATGTTAAAAAAAAAGTCACAGCGTATTTTTTTTTTTTTTTTTTAATCTTTTGTGATGCCGGCGGGCCGCAGAAAATCTGTCGCGGGCCAAATACGGCCCGCGCGGCTAACGCTCATCTATATCGATGGTGGTAGATCGTGGTTTAAGAATTGTTTGGAAATTGCGACTGTCTATTTCTTCCACTTATAAAGTGCTTAACATGACCATATTCTTTTCGCAATTTTGAGCATCTAGAAGAATATGAAAATCCAAATCTTCCAGCCCAAACCCCCTCCCTCCGACCCGACCACTCCAACGAAAGGACATTGAGGTCACGACAGATTTAACGTGCACCAGCCCCCATTAAGTACACAACGATATTTGTCGACCATCGAGGACCGAACCCACAATCTTCCGATTATGAGCTCTTCACTCAAACACCAGTCCTGGGATTGCCGAATACTGGTACGTACTATAATGGGGGTTGGTGTGCCTTAAATAGGTTGTATTCGTTGGTGTGGTGGAGTCAGAGAAAGATAAATCAGCGCGATTAGGTTTCGACATCGTACTTTTATAGCAGTTCAAAATTACGAGGCGTACTTGGCTGTGATAAGTGCTTCGTAGTGGGAAAAATGAGAGCCGGAACCATGCAATTATAAACTAAGTTTAGACAACTCGAAAACGTAATATGAAATTTCAAAGTGAAACTATGGAATATGAGTTTAAGTGAATTCGTTACTATGTAAAGCCGAAAATGAAAAAAAGCATACTGCATGTAATCGTAAAAAAAAGCTTGTTATAGAAATATAACTTATATCGGAATATACATTAGAAGAGTTATGTTTTTATATACATCGGAATATACATAAGAATGATATATTCTCATTTATATAGGAATATAGATGTATATCGGAATATACATAAGAATTATATGTTCTTAAGTATATCGGAATATAGATAAGAAGAGTTATATGTTCTTATGTCTATCGGAATATACCTAAGAAGACTTATATGTTCTTATGCATATCGAAATATACATCATAAGATGAGTTATATGTTCTTATGTATATCAGAATATACATAAGAATTATATGTCGTAGTATACATAAGTATATCGGAGTATACATAAGAGGAAGTATATATTCTTATGTACATCAGAATATACATAAGAAGAGTTATATGTTTTTATGTACATCGGAATATAGATAAGAATTATACGTTCTTATGTATATCGGAATATAGATAAGAATTATATGCTCTTATCTATATCGGAATATAGTTAAGAATTATATGTTCTTATGTACATCAGAATATAGACAAGAATTATATGTTCTTATGTATATCGGAATACAGTTAAGAATTATATGTTCGTATGTATATCGGAATAGCAACATCTCCTGTATTTTAGAAAAGTCCCACATTTCATATCAAACACTCATACATTTCCAACCAAGAATGTTTACTTGCTTGTTATTACCTCTGCCATGTTTGTCACTCTCTACAGTGTATAATCCCACTACCTTAAACTTACCTTCAGGTTTCTTCTCGTTTACTTCTCGTTTCTCAACAGCAGCTGAAATGGAGATATAGCAGAATTAGAAACGCAATTATTACTTCACATAAAATCGAAAACATTCACTTAATAAAACTGTATACTTTCGCAAGGTTTTATTATTACTACCTGTTTTCGACTTCCTTGTTAGGTTAGGGACTCAAAACTTCGAAAACTATTATATTAGGCTAAAGCTATATGGAGCGTTTTTCCATGCAGAAACGAAGCTTGAAAACAAGCAACAAAATACAGACAAGCTGCTGTAACCATCGATATAGATGGATAGATTGATCCGATGTCAATGTAAGGGAAAAAAATGCGTCGGTGGTTGATGACACTGGTGGGATAAATAACCAATCACAGTTCACTTTAATAGTTGGATGGAAATCTGGATTCTGCTGTGTGCAACCCAAAATTTTATTTTCAATCCTCGGCAATCCGTATTTTTTATCTCACCTACGGTATCTGGCAATGGCTTCATTTTCCCAGCTTTAAGAAGGCTATCCAGTTGTTTATCTATATCGATGGTTGTGATATACACGTGGCCAGACGTAGCTTGTTTAGACGCTGGCCACATTCTCAAGGGCGATGAAGGATGACGTTTTTTTTCAAGCTCAGTGGCTACCACACGCTCGTGAAAACACTTTGCGGCAGAAAACTGTTCTCGTTGTCGCTATATTTGTGTGTTATCGTCTTAAATTTTTTTTATGTTTCAGATAACTTTATCTTGCATGGAATACTAATTGGATTGTGAACTGATCAGTCTTGAAATTGAAAAATATCCCATACATTTAAGATACAAGGCATAACAATTTCAAAAACTGTGAACTAAAAAGAGATGCTTGGATTGAAATTGGATTCATGTTGCAATAGAAATCACAAACAAACGACTGAGCTTCGTTTTTCAACTTTTTACGATTTTATCGCATTTCTACGGGAATTTTGAATGTGGGAACGGTTAGAACCTCTTAAGAGGCATTAGCACAGAGATTTTAATCAAAATCGCTAAAGCAGTATTTCAGCAATTGCTGAAAAACTTGATTTTTACATGATTTCAGCCTAATGCACATGCGCGATTCTAAAAACCTCAATGGTAGGTTCCATGGCCACCATTAACCTGCACACAAAATTTGAATTTCCAGGGGTGGGAATTCTGCGCCAATTGCGCCAGCGCGCGCCAAAAGTGGTATCCTGCGCCAACTTGCTACAAAACCACATTTAAGTACAATTCTGCGCCAATTTTGTTTTAAATCTTCTTTTAAACGCGCACGCTAAAGCGCCAAACCAGCTCGCGCACGCCAAGTCTATGTGAAGACGAAATTATGGCAACCTCGAGCGCCGTTTTCGCACGAATTTGCAAAGCATTCGATTTTCCCCCCAACAGAATGCAATGTGTGGATTATCCCTTTGAAATCGACATTCACGCATGCGCATTCATGTTCAAACGCGCCTTGCACCGGGACAAATTCAAATCGCCGAGTGCTGATAACTGATATCACATGTGTCATTGCTAGATAGAATTTAAGGGGCAGCCTCAAAATTTCTGATTTCTAGTAAGCTAAGCACGGATGGCCATTTCGTACGTACGTACCTTGATTTAGTGTGTTTCGTCGGATTTTTACCACGCCCTCTTGTTCTAAATAAAGAAGAAAGGAATTGGTAAAAAGTTAAAGGATTATAACCATCAAATGTTTTTACTAAGAGTTTAAAAAGAATATTTCGGCTCGAACACGCGTAATGACAATGCCTTCTATTAAATTTAGGGTTTGTA
Source organism: Linyphia triangularis (assembly GCA_963978545.1). NCBI lineage: Eukaryota > Metazoa > Arthropoda > Arachnida > Araneae > Linyphiidae > Linyphia > Linyphia triangularis. The sequence goes on from OZ021726.1 coordinate 87,060,924, forward strand.
ATTTACTTGTTGGCTGTTTGTAAATAACTTTTAAACATCCGTTTTACATTTGAAAATAAGTATCACAGAAATGTAATCAAAATCCCGGAATGTTTCCGATTTAAAAGAATAAATGTAATACTTTTTTATAAGTTTATAGAACGGCAAATAGGGTAAAATCGCCGTTTTGACGCAGAATTCGACCCGATTTGGAAAATAAAAAAAAATTCACAATATTTTAGAACATTCACAAAAATTTAGAAACATTCTTATTTTAATTTTACTGCATTTCTATTTTTGCTATAAGAAAGGTGTAGAACCTTATATACAATTTTTTATATAAGTAGTTTGGCCTCCTGATTGTACCTTTGACAAACGGAATGTTAAAATTTAAATTACTTTTTTTTTTTTTTTTTTTACAAACCGACTTTAAAGAGAAGTATAGCTTTGAAATTTTCAGCATAAGTGGTTTTGGCCTTTTTTTTAATTAGACTTTTTAAAGACAGAATGTTACATTTTAATTAATTTTTTTTAACTAATTTTTTTAATTAAAGAAAAAAAATACAAAACGATTTCTAATAAAGCTACATCTCTGAAACACAGAATTTTAAAATTTTAATTTGTTTTTTAATTAATATTTTTACACAGCGACTTCTAATAGATCTAGAGTTCTGAAATTTTCAACATAAGTAGTTTTTGCCTTCTAATTTTCATAAACACTTGTTAAAATAATTCAGAGGGGTGAGGAGGGTTGTGTTATTGTATTAAAGGGAACATTTTTTGGTTCTCGATAGGGAGGGGGTTATAATATTAAGGGTTTACGTTGCAATGAATTTTTAACGAGTCAAGCGAACTTGAATTTGCACTGCAATGAACCTTCTAGAGAGTGAATCGAGCCTGTCCTTGCATAGCAATACATTTTCCGCGAGCTTGTACTTGTGTAGCAATTAAACTTTTCAGGGAGTTAAGCGAGCTGTGTTTGTGTTACAATGAAACTTTTAGCGAGCAAAGAGAGCTTGGTTTTACATAGCAAACCCGTTCGCGAAGTGGCAAAAGCTAATAAGTATAAATGTTTTTTAATTCACAAATTATATATTTTGAATTTACAAATTATATATTTTGAATTTACAAATTATATATTTTGAATTTACAAATTATATATTTTGAATTTACCAATTATATATTTTGAATTTACAAATTATATATTTTGAATTTACAAATTATATATTTTGAATTTACAAATTATATATTTTGAATTTACAAATTATATATTTTGAATTTACAAATTATATTTTATGTTGCAATTTTATGTATATCTTATAATTTTGTATTTTAATATGTGTTTTATGTATAAAAATAAAATTATAAAAGTTCAAATTTTAATTATGGTAATTGTTGTTAAATCAGCTACAATGTTTTATATTTCTGCTATTAATCTTCAAATTTTGCTGCTACATTTTCTCTTATTCTGCTCCAAAAGTTAAATTTTGCTGCTCCAATTTTTTGCGAATCTGCTCCAAAAGTTAAATTTTGCTGCTCCAATTTTTTACTAATCTGCTCCAAGTGTTAAATTTTGCTGCTCCAAAATTGCTCCAAACTGGGCTCTAACACTTCTCACCCCTGAATTTCGTAAATCATAGTTCGGGAGTTATGCTGACCACGTACTTATAGACACACAGAGCGACATTTTCTATGCCATTTTTTTCTGAAATCAGGGTGTTCCAAAACGTAGAGGAATGTTAAAAAAATCGAAATTTTTTTTTTCTTTCTGATCGAATGCTATGCTTTCATTATCCATGTTCGACGGAGTACCTAAATCAATCAATCAAGTACTAAAATCTATCAAAGATTCCATAAAATGAAGCATTTGAATCTAGTTTCTGCATATTGGTATCTAATAAGATAATTTGTAAGATTTTCAACATGATCCGATTTCATTTAATTTTAGCAATGTTTCTCAATAAAGATAATTTTAAACAAGTAACTCATTTCCTATCAATCTATTCCTATCTAAGGGGAGAATATTAACTTGATATTAGGCTGATGTTACCTTTTTGACCATAGCCATCCTTTTCATAGTTTAAGCTTTTAGGATAAATTAAACTTCTTACATCTCGTTTTATGCGTGGTACTGAAACAAAGAGAGAAATATAAATATTATAATGAATTTTACATGAACATAGTCATGTTCATGGTGTGTGCGCACAATGCTTTAAATGTCCATTTGTCTTATGCATAATAAAAAATACTTTTCTTAGAAAAAAAAAAGAAAAAAATTATTGGTTTACGCTTTAATCAATAGCAATGAAGCAACCGTTACTGAAACTGTAAAGTTTTTCACATTTATTATGAGCCAGTAAAAGTTGGACATTGGTTGGACACGCACGCACGCACGCGCGCGCGCGCGCGCACACACACACACACACACACACACACACACACACACACACACACACACACACACACACACACACACACACACACACACACACACACACACACACACACACACACACACACACACACACACACACACACACACACACACACACACACACACACACACACACACACACACACACACACACACACACACACACACACACACACACACACACACATTTTTTTGGGCGAAATACAAACAAATAAAAGCACACACACAAAAAAAGACCCTAATGAACAGTTAAAGGGGGTATTCTGGTTTAGAAATTCGAAAAAATCGATTTTTTTGTGTGTGCATATTTTCATAGTGTAACCCTTCAAGAAAATGTCCCTAAAAGGATTTTTCGAAATTCGAATTATTTTCGGAGTTACAGCTCATTTTGTGACGCTCCGACAAAACCGTTTCGCAGCCGGGTCGCGCGAGCAAACAATAGACGATCGGCTAACACTGGCACTCTGGCCGCCAAGGTCTTTTGTACTCGATGTATTTTCTTCACTCGATGTATATTTCTCAAAATTCACTACTCGGGAACTGGGTGATCGTTTTAACCAATTTAGTTCAAATATATTTATACTAAGTGCTCAGTTAAGTTCAGTTTTGTTTCGACTATCTCGCTGTACAAACGTAAGTATTCTGAAATCAGTGACGAGAAAAAAAATATTTTTAGTGTAAAATTTAATTAATAACAAGTGAGTATAAAACGTCAGTAAACGACTCCGACTGCGCGCGATTAGTCCTCAAACTTTAAACTCGTTTTTCTCGTAACTACTTTTCTGGAAACGGTGTGCATGATATCTTTAATTCTACTCAACCGATTCACTTAAAATTTTACACAGAGCTTCTTTATACATTATAGTATCGCACTACGAAGAATTTTTTTTTTTTTTTTTTTTTTTTTTTTTTTTTTAAATTCCGAACGACAAAAAAACAGGGAAAATACGAAACTTTTTTTTCAAACCACCGCCATTTTGTGAAAAAAAATTTTCTTTTTCAAAAACGTTTCGTAGTGCGATAACTACACCCTTCCTCTTTACGAATTATTCATGGATTTCCATTTCAGGTCATGGGAAGGATTTATATCCTGCACACCAGGACAAGCCATTTTTCCATCAGTCCCCACTTCGCCGACCTGCAGTTTTTTGAAATTTAATTTTTTTTCTTATATTATTAATGTTTTGTATTCTTAAAATATCAATAAAAAGCTTATAAAAAATGTATAGTAAAAATAATTTTTTTTTTATCGCGTGTGAAAAAATACCTAAAATTCGGGCTTCTAAACCAGATTACCCCCTTAAAAAAGAAAGGAATAATGAGACTGGAAAAAATAAGGACTAGAAATGGAAAACGACCTAAGTACCAAAAAAAATCGAAAATATATATATTTTTTTACTGAAAAATATCCTCAAGACCAAGCTAAACAAAGTGTAGAACGCCCAAAGTGCGAACTTCAGTAGCAATAGTTAAAATTCAATCTGGTTCTTAGTCATAGCCTTAAGAACCAATGCGAGAATTTTTCCTTTTTCGGCTCTCCTTGAAAATTTTCTTTTTCGGACTTCGGTCGTTTTCAATTTCTAGTCCTCAAATGAAGACGATTTTCAAAACTAAATACAAGCTAAATATTATACAAGATGTGTGGAGTATATAGGGTCCATGCAGGAATCAAACCCGAGGTACAATTATTATTTACACATGTTGAGACTTTTACCAAATTCTACTCGAATATATAGCAACATGCATGTTTTTGAGAAGCATGTTAAAATGTATTTTTGTATTTCTCACTCAGTGTGCTTTAAATTAATTATCTTTCAAATAATTGATAAGGATCTTTTGAATTTTACCCATATAGCACAGAACAGATAAATTCGATTTAGATAAGTATATCTTCTCCGGTTCAAACAACTAAAAATCCAAAAAGTTTACTTTATAAATATAGTAGTATAGTATTAGTTACCTTTACGATCCTCACCTTTCTTTTCCAAATCTCTATGAAAGAAGCCTTGTGCAACTCTCCTTTTGCCTGAGTCTGAAAAGAACTCATAGAATTAACTGTCAGGAGGATATATGTTTTAATTATATTTTGTTGGAGTTTAAAATCCCGTTGGCAACACTGTTCGCCATGCCATGGTTGTTGTTTTGTTTTGGAGTTATGATATATGCATTAAAGTAAAACGGTTGTTCTAGAGATATTTTAAAGACTCCTAACTTGTTATTATATAAGGACACAACATTGTGGTGACCCGGACGTGATCCGTTGTTGACACAGGTTAGTGAAATATTTTATAGTGAGAGGAAAAACGTTTAAATTTTAGTATAATGGAAAATTTAATTAGAAAACGGAAGTCTCTGTGAATGACTTTTACAAAAACCTTCGGAAGTCTTTTCGAAGAATTAGGAAAACAAACTCCGGATCGTAAGAGTATTAAAGTTCAATGGGTTACTTTAGAAAGAGTTTTTAATAAAATGAAAGAATATGACGAATTGATTTTGAACGACATAAAAACAGAACCGGAATTTGAAGTGGAATATAATAAGATTGAGGAATATGATCAGAAAATGGATTTGGCGAGAGCTGAAAGTGAAATCTATCTCAGTAATATTATTCCAATTAGAGCGCCGGGTTCGGTCACTTCATCGCCAAACACAAAGCGTAGAATGCGTCTTCCAAAGATTGAATTGTTACATTTTGGTGGAGATTTGAAAGATTACCTTGGATTTTGGAGTCAGTTCCAACGAATACATAACGATAGTGAGTTGGCGGCGAAAGACAAATTCCAGTACTTGCTGCAGTCCGTGGTACATGGTAGCCGTGCTCGTGAAGTCATAGAAAGTTTTCCGCCAACAGCGGAAAACTATGAAAAGGCAATCAACGCGCTGAAAGGTAGATTTGGAAGAGAAGAGTTATTAATAGAATACTATGTCCGCGAATTATTATCTCTTGTTGTTAAAAATGCGACCGAGAAAAGGGGAAATTTGAGTATTGCGAAGTTGTATGACAAGTTAGAGTCACATCTCAGATCGTTGGAATCTTTGGGATTGACAAGTGAGAAATATGAAGCAATTTTGTTTCCTTTGGTGGAGTCCTGCATTCCCGAAGATTTGATGAGAGTTTGGCTGCGGAATCCAATACAGTCGTGCGAAAATAATGAATCCATTGGTAGTTATGGAAACAAACTAAAGAATTTACTTTCGTTTTTGAAACGCGAAGTGGAAGGCGAAGAACGTTTACAGCTGGCCAGAAATGGATTTGATTGCGCTCGTGAAAGGGGGAAACCTAAAAAGGAGCAAAACATGGAAGAGGTCGTTCCCACCGCCAGCACTTTGGTTTCAAGTGATATATCCAAAAGACATCCGTTTTGTATGTCCTGTGACAAGTCTCATGAAAGTAGAGATTGCTTCCTTGCACAAAGTTGGTCTTTGGATAAGAAGAAAGAAGTCTTAAGCAATAAGAAGGCCTGCTATATTTGTTTCAAGGCTAACCACAGGGCCAAAGAATGCAAGTCAAAGCTCAAATGTAAGGTATGTTCCAAGAGGCATCACACAATTATGTGTTTCGAGTTGCCAGTTAACAAAAGGGAGGTGGCAAGTAATGAAAAGATAGATTCAAGTAATGTGTTGGTCGCCAAAGAGAGTAATGAAGTTCTTCTACAGACTATCCTTGTAAATATTGAGGCTAATGGACGAAGCAAGCAAGTTCGTGCTCTTATCGACAGTGGCTCACAGAATTCTCACATATTGAAGAGAACTGTAGTAGAAATGGGTCTTAAACCTACGACAAGAAGAAATTTAGTGCAATCCTTGTTTGGCGGCGTTACAACGCAAGTGAAAGATCATGGGATTTACAAAATCCCTCTCAAATCTTCAAATATACATTTTTCTCTGGACATACAAGTTTTAGATCAGCAATCTATTTGTGGTAAAATTCCTAGGCTTAAAAAGGGACCGTGGAATGAAGAATTGGGTAAGAAAAATATATGGATTGCTGATTACGGAGAAGGTTCACCTGATATAGAACTGTTAATTGGAGCTTTCTTTTGTGGACAGCTATTCACCGGGAGAATGGAACCTCTTCAATGTGGATTAATAGCCTGTGAAACTCACTTAGACTGGGTTGTTATGGGTAAAGCAACCAGTGATTATAACCATTCATCACTCAGTAATGCTTCTGTCAGTATCACCATGCTAATACATAGTGAGAAAATAGAACACTTTTGGGAAATGGAAATTTTAGGAATCAAAGATCCTGTAGAAAAGACACCACGAGAAGAAGAAGTAATGAAATTCTTCAAAGACACTTTGTCAATTGATACGGATGGTCGTTACATGGTAAAATTACCCTGGACTGACAATTCTGATCTTCTGGATAATCGGACAATTGCTGAAAAAAGACTACTTTCTACCACATCGAAGTTAATTTCCTCAGGAATATATGTAGATTATGAGTCAGTTTTCCAGGAATGGGAAAGGGAACAAATAATAGAAGTAGTGCCTGATGAGGAACCGGAGGGGAGATGTCATTATCTTCTTCACAGATGAGTTTTTAAGGAATATTCAACAACTGAAGTCAGACCAGTATTTGATGCTGCGAGTAAAGAAAAAGGTAAATTTTCTCTAAATGATTGTTTGGACAAGGGGTTGAACGTGTTGGATACTATTCCGTCAATATTAATGAGGTTTAGAGAAATGAAGATCGGAATAATTACGGACATTAAGAAAGCCTTCTTACAAATATCGATAAATCCAGAAGATAGAGATTTTTTGAGATTTTTCTGGTGGAGTGATTATGAAGAAAGGAAGATGAAGACGTACAGACACAGAAGGTTGGTTTTTGGACTGAATTGTAACCCATTTATACTGGGCGCTGTTATCAACAACCTTTTACAAAACTGTCCTCGGGAATACCATGACATTGCAGAAGTTTTAGAGAAAAGTTTCTACGTGGACAATTGTGTCACGTCAGTTGATACTGAGGAAGAACTTTCCCGTTTCGTGACTGGAGCGACAGAGTTGATGCAACTTGGAAAGTTTGAACTGAGAGGATGGGAAAGTACTTCAAATGATGCTGATTCAAAGCCATCTCATGTTCTTGGTCTTCTGTGGGACCGAAATGAGGACGTACTTTTCTGTGACCCAGATCAATTGAATAGTAGTTGTGAATTTTTCACTAGAAGAAATGTTTTATCATCCCTTCAAAAGGTTTTTGATCCCATTGGGTTTACCTGCCCAGTGACTATTGTTCCTAAATTGTTGTTACAAGAAACCTGGAGATGGAAATTAGGATGGGATGAACGGCTCCCTGAAATGGCAGAGAAGAAATTTATCAGGTGGTTGTCCGACTTGAATAAAGCCATTTCAGGAACATAAGAATACCACGATGTGTAATTCCCTTGGGATACAGAGAATCTTTCAGCTTGCACACCTTTTGCGATGCCAGTGCGTCAAGCTACGCTTGCGTGATTTATTTGAGAACCGAAGGAAAAGAAGGTGTGAAGGTGCAGCTACTAGAAGCCAAATCAAGAGTTGCCCCATTACGAAAAACGACCATTCCTCGTTTAGAGTTGCTGGCATGCTGTATCGGTGCTCGACTAGCACACTCAATGCAAAGAGCGATGAGATTAGCAGATGTCCGTAGATTCTTTTGGACGGATTCCAAAACCGTTCTCCATTGGATCAAGAACAATGAAAACTGGGGGACTTTCGTGAACAACAGGATCAAGGAAATCGTTCAACTCTCTCCCAGAGAAATGTGGAAACACGTACCTGGGCACAGTAACCCAGCCGATCTCCCATCAAGAGGATGCTCTGTTCAAACACTTAAGGAGACCAAATGGTGGGAGGGACCACAGTGGCTAAAATTGTCAAAGGAAGAATGGCCCGACTCCGAAGAACCAACCGATGAAGATGAGGTATCAAGAGAGAGAGAAAGACCTTTGACTGCAATAAATCTTTCCACTCATGAAACAAGTTGGTATTTGAAGCGGTTTTCAAAATACTCAACAATAGTACGATTGGTAGCTTGGATTCTTCGATTCAGCACAAATTGTAGAAATACCAGTAGTAGAAGAGGAGGAGAGCTATCAGTAGATGAAATACACTCGGCCGAACAGAAAATGTTGAAAATTGTACAGCAGGAGAGGTTTAGTGGCACTATTTCCAGGAACAAATTGAAAAGTCTCAACGCTTTCCATGATTCTGAAGGTCTGATAAGAGTAAAGACAAAGATTTTTAGAAGGGAAGATGAAGAAAACTTCAAATGTCCCATAATTTTACCTTCTGACCATCCACTAGTAGAACAGTTAATTTACGAAAAGCATCTGATCTCTTGCGACAGTGGAACCCAAGTTGTCTTGTCCGATCTTCGACAAAATTTTTGGATTCTTAGAGGTCGGAAGACTTCAAAGGATCTTGAAACGGTGCATTCGATGTAAGTGATATACTTCCAAGAAATTAGAAACCGTTCCTGCTCCCCTTCCTGAAGAAAGGGTTCGAGATGCATTGGTTTTTGAAGTGACAGGGGTTGATTTGGCAGGGCCACTTCACTTGAAGAAGGGTGATAAAACCTGGATATTGCTGTTTACCTACGCCGTGTATCGGGCAATCCATTTAGAATTGATACAGAGCCTTTCCACTGATGGATTCTTACTCGGACTAAGAAGATTTATAGCAAGACGAGGAAGACCAAGGAAAATTTATAGTGACAATGGAACAAATTTCGTTGGGGCTGTCCATCTAATGGCTTCCCTTGACTGGAACAAAATAGTTCAAGAAAGTTCAATTTTAAGAATTCAATGGGTTTTTAGCCCTCCTACAGCCGCCTGGTGGGGTGGCTTTTGGGAACGTATGGTCCAAACGGTGAAAAACATTTTAAAAAGAGTTTTGGGAAAAGCATCCATAAATTTTGAAGAGTTGAGTACAATTCTATGTGATGCGGAAGCAGTCATCAACTCAAGGCCACTCAACTACTTATCTGAAGATCCAGACGACTTAACGCCACTAACTCCAGCTATGTTCCTTCAAGACATTCAAACGGTGGGAATGCCTGACTTAGACAATTTAGACAGCGTGAACCTTTCAAAGAGGTACCAATACCAACAAAAATTGAGAGAGGTCCTTAGAAAAAGATTTCGGAAAAAGAGTACCTCAGTATGCTCATTCACCAGAAGGCAAATAAAGCCAACATCAAACAAATACAAGTTGGAGACGTGGTCCTCATCGGATGTGATAAAAAGAGACTTGAGTGGCCAATGGGACGAGTAGTGGTAGTGTTCCCTGGGAAAGACAACTCTGTTCGAGTCGTAAAAGTGAAAACTGGTAACGGGGAACTGCTTCGTCCGGTGCAGCGATTGTATCCATTAGAACTGGATCGCAATAGTGACATTCTTCAAAGTGAAACATTTGAACATGTAAAAGCCAACAGCTTGAAAGGAAAAATTCAATTTGATAACCATAAAGATAAAACTGGTTTTAAAGAAGTTCGAGATACTGAACAATGTATTAACGTAATTAAAACTAAATGTGGTAGACCTGTGAGAAAACCAGTTCGCTACAATTAGTTTAAGTTTGGAAGATGTTAACTGATGAAGCTTGAACTGATACTGAAAGTTTAAGACATTTTGTGTTTGATTTATTAAGACAAATCAAAGGTGGGAGTGTGTCACGAGGATATATGTTTTAATTATATTTTGTCAGAGTTTAAAATCCCGTTGGCAACACTGTTCGCCATGCCATGGTTGTTGTTTTGTTTTGGAGTTATGATATATGCATTAAAGTAAAATGGTTGTTCTAGAGATATTTTAAAGCCTCCTAACTTGTTATTATATAAGGACACAACATTAACTATAAACATCATAAATTAAAATAAAAAGAATCAATTTTATATGAAATCTGTAATATATTAGAAGACACTACGTCTAGAAGTATTATTTTTCATCGACCCACTTTTGCGATATCTTTCGCATTTATTTTGTGAATACCCACAAATATGCTTTTCCAATTATAAGTACTTGTCATAATTTTATTCTATTACGTTTGTGTCATTGCCTATGAAACAACAGTTGCTGAGACAGTTGAGTCTTTTCATTATGAGTTAGTAAAAGGCTGACTAATATCTTCCTTTCGTTTCTGATATCTTATTAGATAAAGGTAATTGTTGAAGACACACAAATATATATATAAAGTTTGCTTTTCGATTTCGATTATTTCGTACCACTGATTTGGTTACACTATATTTATGGAACGATAAAGATTTCGCGACTAAAAGTTATATCGATGGGTGATAAATATTGGGCGAATAACATTTGCTTCGAGAATCATGTAGAAAATTCTACAATTTATTGACTCAGTCAACCACTACGTTGCGATTTAAAGTTGCAAACATGCAATGGCATACTAATCTTCCACACCATAAACATTAAAAAATGTAGATAAGTAACACTTTCCATACTCAAAGTAATTGTATCTAATATCTAGAAGGTTTATTTTATGAAGATACTAACTAAATACCCGTGCTTCGCTACGAAACTTTAACATGTGCAATATTTTAGCTAGCTGTGAGGCCTCGCGTTGCGGAAATCTGTCATTCGTGTATAAGACCCAGTTTTTGGCGCTTCGCTCGCAGGAAGGCTCATCGCTACACAAAATCGAGCTCGCTTCGTTAGCTGAAAAGTTCATGGACACATAAACACGGGTTTATTTCACTCGTTAAAAGGTTCATTGCTATGCAAGCATAGGCTCGCTTCGCTCACTGAAAGATTCATAGCTGCGTAAGCATAAGCTCGCTTCACTCGCTAAAATTTAATTGCTACGTAAAGACTTAATATTGGAAGCCTCTCCCTTGTCAAAAAAAAAAAAATGCCCCGTTAATGCAAAAATGCCCGTTTGCAATAATAAAAATCCTTTAAGATTATTTTAACCCGTGTTTGTGGAAAGCAAAATTAGAGGCTAAAACTACTTATGTTGAAACTTTCAGAGATCTAGGCCTATTCGAAGTCGCTTTTTGTGAAAAAATAAATTGAAAAAGAAATTAAAATTTTAACATTCTTTTTATCAGTCCAATTAGAAGGCCAAAACTACTTTTGTTGAAAATTTCAGAAATGTAGCCTAATCACAAATCATTTTGTAAAATATTTGTTAATTAATTAAAAAAAAATTAAATTATGTTTATCAAAAATCCAATTAGAAGGCCACAAAAAAAAAAAAAAAAAAAAAAAAAAAAATTCATAGCTGTAGCCCCTATTTGAAATCGTTTCGTAATATATATATATATATATATATATATATATATATATATATATATATATATATATATGAATTAATTTATTAAAAAAAATAATTAATAATGAACTAAACAAAAATTTTAAATTCTGTTTTTCAAAAGTCCAATTAGAAGGCCAAAACTACTTACGTTGAAAATTTCAGAGCTGTGGCTTTTTTAGTAGTCGTTTTGTAAAATGTTTATAACTAATTAAAAAAATTAATTAAGAAAGAACAAAATAAAAATTTAAAATTCTGTTTTTTTCATGTCCAATTAAAAGTCAAAAACTACTTATGTTGAAAATTTCAGAACTGTATCCCTATTAGATATCGTTTTGTAACATATTTATTAATTAATTAAAAAAATTAATTTAAAAAGAACTAATTAAAATTTTAACATTCTGTTTGTGATGCATACAATTAGAAGGCCAAAACTACTTATGCTGAAAATTTCAGAGCTCTACTCCAACTTTAAGTAGGTTTCTATAGATCCACAGAGCCACAGACAGACAGACAGAAAGACAGCTTGTTTTATTATTATAGATAGAGGATAGGTGTTACCTCCGCGATCTTAGTCATTCTTTTCATGAAGCTTACCTTTTGCATCTCGTCTTTTGCGCGAGTCTGAAAATAAAGCAGTGAATTAGGAAACACCATAAACTTAGAAATAAGAACGATAAACGTCAATTTCTAACGAAAACTGTAATATCTTGGAATATACTGGGTCTGGAAGTATTCCTAAATTTACATGAACATAACCATGTCAGACACAGAAGCTCATGGACCCAGGTTGTTGTGTATTTCATACGTTTCTTACGTAGAATCATAAAAAACATTTTCCGAAAATATGTTTATCGTAATTTCACTCTCTGGAGATTCTGTCAATGTGTATAAAGCAACCACTGCGGGGATCGTAAAAAATTTCTCAGTCAGTATTTATTGGTCAGGAAAAGTTAGCCACTGTCTTTAACATTAAACCTATAGACATGCTATATATATCTATTTCTACCAATTGCGATGAAATGACCGCTTTTCAAATAAACAGTATATTTTTTTCCCATTTAATTTTAAATAATACAGAATTTACTTTAGCATAGGCAATAAAACACAAAATAATTATCATGTAATAATTAAAAAATATATATTTTTTTTCGGGCTTTAGGAAGAAAAACGAAAACTTGGAATTTAACAATTTTGATTGAAGTCTCAAAGGCGGTCATTGGACCGCGCTCTGGAAGGTTTAGTGGTCATTCTTTCACGATATTTTGTGGACTAAAAGAAAAGTTTTTAGACACATATGTATGTAATAATAATCTCTTTTTAGAATGGACATTAATTTATTTACTCGTTTCAAAGCGCGTAATCCTATTTTTAATTCTTTCTCCAATTCATTCAGGCCGACCAAACGGTATATGTCATTCCACTATTGATCGTTTTTGAACCTACTCATGCTTTACAGAAAGGCTTTATAGAAATCCTTTCTATTTATAGAAAGCCTTTACTAAGGATTTATAGAAAGTAGTTTCTAAAGGCACTGGGCAAGAATATTGTAGCATGGCGAATATAGAGAATGATCCTTACTATGGCTTCATCTTAAACAGTAATTGCCGACCAAACCTTAAGTGGTTAGCGTGCTAGCTTCTAGACCTCTAGGTTGCGGGTTCGAGTCCCGTGTTAGGCATGGGTGTTTGTAAATGTATGTTGACTTGTCTAATGACGAATGTTTCGGCGCATTATAGCCCTCGTGTTGTTGACGGCGACAGATAATCTGAAAACAACCAACCAACTTAAACAGTAATTTATTGTAATAAGTCTGTATTGAAGAAATGGATCATACCGTCTGTCGTCGCATCGTCTCCTCCTGTCACATCAGCACTTCCTCCTGTCGACCCACCACCTATATTAGAATCCGTTTTAATTTTCTTACATTACAAGCAATTTTTTTGCAGAACGGTTTAGATTTAATATACCACTATCTCGTTCCTTACCACCATACTTTTTGTAACTATACAATAATTCAAATTCTTTTCAACTTCTGATGGTGTAAATAACTTATTTATAATAACCCTTTGCACTCGAGGCCTTCTTTACGCGGAGGAACCAGCAACCAGCGTCGAATGTCCGCTTTGAATCTAGTGGTGAGTGAGTCATAGTCATATTGAATGGGGGAGGTCAACTGAGCCTAGGTGCTGATTCCACTAGGGAATATTGCACCAACCCCTTTATTTTACGACACCCCTGTCAAAGAAAGCCAGATTCCTTAAGAAAGGTCAAAAGGCTTTTGACAGGTTCCTCGTGGATTGTATCAAGTTCTGTTCCAAGACCTAAGCTTGGAGTGCCTAATGTGAAGAAGAGCTTCACATTCAAAAAGTATATGGTGGGCGGTTTCCTCCACCATATTGCACTTCCTACATAAAGGTTCTTCTTCAAAGATTCCCATTCTATGTAAGAAATCCAACTATCACACTCATCTTATCCCTGCTAAGACGCAGGATCTGAGATGATAGTTTCATGGAAGGTTCTTGGATCATAAGCCTCGCATGAGAAGCCTCGAGTGAAAAGATTTAACTAAAAAAAATAATCACTAAGATATATAAATTTTAGAAACGTTTGAACTGCTGATGTAATTCACTTTATTGTTATATTGAAAATTGAACTGTGAAAAAAAGTGTGTCGAATAACTGACAGTTGCCTGTAAATGGCATTGTTGCCAGACTTTAATTTTTTTCCCTCTTTGTTTATGTTTCTCCTACTTGTATGTCATTTCTCTTGTTCTAGTTTTTCATTATAAATTTTGCGACATATTTTTTGAGTTGTCTGGACGGGAATGTGCACTTTGACATAAAATGATCTAGAAAATGCCAAATGATATCCTTGTTTTCCTTTCATTTCGTACCACTGATTTAATGAAATGCTTCGACTACTATTTAATACGAACATTTGAAAGTTAAAAGAATGGAATGAGGAACGTTAGTTAAATGAATTCGTGAATGGTTTATTTATGAAGAGGAAGTCCCAGTAAGGACCATTCACTTTGCTCGCTGTGTTACAATCTTCAAGCTCAGGGCATTTAGAAACTACTTTCTATAAAACCTTGACATTTGGTGAGTAGGTACGAAAACGATCACTCAATGAAATGACATACATTAAAAACACGAAAATTGCGTTTTTATATATTTTGTTTTATATTTCAAATTCTTACGTCAATGCAGATGCAGTGGCTCCACCTGCTTTTGTCTTTTGCTATTTCGATTTTCATTTATAATAGGTAGACATTAAATGAAAGCAATTTATGTCATTCCATTATTGATCGTTTTTGAACCTACTCATGCTTTATAGAAATCCTTTATAGAAATCCTTTCTATTTATAGAAAGCCTTTACTAAGGATTTATAGAAAGTAGTTTCTAAATGCACTGGGCAAGAATATTGTAGCATGGCGAATATAGGGAATGATCCTTACTATGGTTTCATCTTAAACAGTAATTGCCGACCAAACCTGAAGTGGTTTGCGTGCTAGCCTCTAGACCGCGAGGTTGCGGGTTCCGAGTCCCGTGTTAGGCATGGGTGTTTGTAAATGTATGTTGACTTGTCTAATGACGAATGTTTCGGCGCATTATAGCCCTCGTGTTGCTGACGGAGACAGATAATCTGAAAACAACCAACCAACTTAAACAGTTATTTATTGTAATAAGTCTGTAATATTGAAGAAATGGATCATACCGTCTGTCGTCGCATCGTCTCCTCCTGTCACATCAACACTTCCTCCTGTCGACCCACCACCTATATTAGAATCCGTTTTAATTTTCTTACTTTACAAGCAATTTTTTTGCGGAACTGTTTAGATGTAATAAACCGCTATCTCGTTCCTTACCAACATACTTTTTGTAGCTATACAATGATTCAAATTCTTTTTAACTTCTGATGGTGTAAATAATTTATTTATAACTTGGAATGTTGTGTGTATTAACTTTTCAATGCTGTATGTTGTTTCGAATGTAATTTTGTAGTCTCTCAAATAAAATAAAATAAGGAAATTTTCCGAGGAAATATATTAATATATATATATATATATATATATATATATATATATATATATATATATATGCTGGCTGCAAAACAGATCAGAGATCATTGGATTGTACTACTGTGGCATGAAAAACTCAATTCATAATTGTAAATGAAGAGGCAATTTTGATTTTAAACAAAAGTCATTAGATAAAAATCATCTATCAAAAAACATTGCTAAATTTATAATTAATTTTTTCTCAAATTGTTTTCAAAGTGCTATGATTTAGTCTCATTGTACTATATACACGGCTTTAATACAGTACTTTATACATTACTTTAAATGAAACACATATTATTTTTAAATAAAAAATTAAAATAAAAGATAGAAGAAAGTCTTTCAAAAAGCTGTAATTCCCCCCCCCCCCCCCCTGTATACTTATAATAAGATTGCACATAGCATTTCCTTTGTCAATAAAACCTTACCATTTTTAAAGTCATTTCATATGAAACAACATACTTCAATGCTAATTCAATTGCATGAGGGTGCATTTCCCTATCCCTCTCCCCATGGATTTTGAAGATTAAAAATAATGTGGAGAAAAATGGCATGATTCAAAGGAAATAGAACTATGATGTAGGTTTTAAAATATTAAATGGACGAGAAATTCAAATTATAACTATTCATTAAAATTTCAATTAGTTAGCCAGTTGAAAGATCAAAGTTAAAACAAAAATATTAACCCCCTTGCACCTCCTGCAAACCTCCCTTTTCTGCAACCTTCCTCTCCACCTCCAAGAATATTTCTGCCGACGCCCATGGATACCAAATACTACCGCCTACGCATATTCTTTACGCTTTGAAGTACTTTAAATTCATTTGGCAAGTTAAAGCTACAGTAAATTAATGTGCACACGAGATTTCAGACCTCAGTAGAACATTTCAGTAAGGTTTTGATTCCTGACGCTTTAGGTATCCGACTGGTTAAAAATCGTTATTTTGGTAGAAATTGACGAATTACGTTAGCCACTGTCTGTAACTCATTTCTCTTATAATTTAGACTAAAAGAAAATCTTTGAGATACATATATACAGATTGGTAGTTTTTTTTTTTTTTTTTTTTTTTTTTTTCATTTCGTACCACTGTTTTGATGAAATGCTTTTAACGTTATTTAGTATGAGCAAGGTTGTAGTGCTAAAAATGGTTTTTACCGCGTACGCAAGCTTTCCGATCGTTGGCGTTAACCCCAACTATAGCTGATATATTTCAATTAAAAAATGCAAATTCACAATATTTTTCACAAGTTACCGTACAAAAATAAAACAAAATACTCTTAACCCCTTGGGTACATTTGACGTCTGAGACACGTCATTCACTTTTTCCCCTAGGAGCGGATGAAGTGTCTAAGACGTCCTTTGGGTACATTTGACGGCTGAGATTCGTCATGCACTTGTTTTGCCTGTTAATAATGACGAATCTAATTTTTCATTCAAACTAGTTTGATTGGATAGATTTTAATGTCACAAGAGCCATGATTGGTTAAGTCAAACATCGGTTGGTTTACCTATACTTAAAAAATAATTTGTTTGGCTGTATTCCTTTAAAGTTCCTTTATTGTTTTGAACCAACCGTTCAAAACGCAAGAATTTTCCCAAATAAATCCGTACCCAAGGGGTTACGTATTTATTTTCTTACTAATTTATATCACAATACGCGCATAAAGATTCATGAGTTATAATCAATTAGTTCACAAAAGTGGCGGTACGCCGTATAAGCTCTAAAAAAATACCGATACGCCGTTCCGGCGCGTCCCGGTCCCATTACTTCCCTAAGTATATACATTTAAAAGTTTTGTGGTGAAAAGAGGAATGCTAGTTATATGAATTTGTGGACGGGTTTACTTATTAAAACACAAACTTTTTAAATAGTAATTAACTATACCGAGTCTGTATTGACGAAATTGATCCTACCTATTGTCGTTTCATCGCTTCCTCCTGTCATCTTATCGCTTCCTCCTGTCATTCCAATAGCTATATAAAAAAATCGTTTATAATTTTAGTAAAATTCAATTTTTCTCAGAACTTTTTAGAGTTGTATGGTTTGGTATTCAGTTCCTCACTATGATACTTTTTTGTTGCCGTACAACAATTACTTATTTTAAATCTTTTATATTAACTTCGATTTTGTGTGTGCGCGTGTCGATGGGAGGCAAATTTGCGGACGCCTAATTAAGCCCCTTGACGTCATCCAATCGGGCATTCTGCTATTACACGAAGCTTTTTTGTGGAGTACTCAAGAATTTGTTTACCAAAGATTAATTAAGAGTACACATACAAAAATGGGAGCTGAGTAGTTTTGTTTAGATGGCTCCATGAATGTACAAAGTTCAGACATTGTTTAAGATAAACACGAGAAAGGGAAAAAATGACCATTTAAAATAAACTTTTTGTAGTCAAAATCAGTGAATATGCGAAGAGAAGAACAATGATATTGAATATGCAGTCTGTCTGGATTT
This sequence comes from Linyphia triangularis, assembly GCA_963978545.1. Classification (NCBI taxonomy): domain Eukaryota; kingdom Metazoa; phylum Arthropoda; class Arachnida; order Araneae; family Linyphiidae; genus Linyphia; species Linyphia triangularis. The sequence goes on from OZ021726.1 coordinate 87,079,117, forward strand.
TGTGTATATTTTTTTCAGTTCAAATACAAGCCGAATGTTGTAGAGAAAATATTTAAATTGTACATTTATCTATTTGTGAGAATATTGCCCCTGAAGGTGAAGAAGTTCAGTCTCAGTATGCAAAAAATAATACACGGATTTTTAACTAACTAAAAACTCATATTCTGAAAACTCCTTTTACTAAAAAAAAGCCTTGCAATACATAAAAAAACAAACAAACATAATATTTGGAGATGTTCAAAAATTTGGAAATATATGGAGTTTTTCTTTTTTACTTTCAATTAACCATTTGTTAATATATAGGTTATAAGAATCAGTCAAAAAAATGTTTCAATATTTTTTACATTTCTCCATGTTTTGGAACCTCCTGATCTCAAAAAAGTGATCTAGAAAAAATGTGTGTGTGTGCGTGTTTGTACGTTATCAGCATACTGCCGAACAAATTGGCCTACGATGTTCAAATTTGGTGAACAGGTTGGGGATGGCCCAAGAACCTACCATTAAGGTTTTCATCAAAACCGTGAATGCGCATAAGGTAGCTGCCAATGAAAAATTCATGTTTTTCAATGATTGCTAAAAAACGGCTGGAGCGATTTTGATAAAAATCGCTGTGCTAATGCCTCTTACGGTGTTCTAAACATCCCCAACTCCAAAATTCCCTTAACAATGCTTCAATGGTGTAAAAAGTGGAAAAAACAATTGCTATTAACACAGAGTTCTCTTTGCTTGAACATAGCTTATGAACGACCGTGTTTTCTCCTCTTTTCAGTATCACTTGTAAGAAAGGATAATATACGAATTATAGAAACGTACATCGCCAAAATTTCCATTCTGGCAAAGGTGTTTTTTTTTTCTTTTAAAAGTCCCATATTACAATTATTGTAAAAAAATATCGCCAAACTGGCACAAATCCACATCAGTAATAAAGTGCTAGTGTTTCAATTGGATAACAACTTTTCAAGAGGTTTCAAAGTTCAATTTTAATCCGCAGTGAGTTACTCCCAAGAATTAAACACTTATAATTAATTACCTTCCAGTATTCCCACGAGTCCACCGACTCCAATGTTCACATTGGCTTCATCCATTCCTCCTGTCGTCACACCACTTCCTCCCGTAGCTTCATCACCACCTCCGGTCGTGCTGTCATCATCGTCATCTCGTTTCAAACGTAGTCCTGTAATTCAACTTCATTAGTTTTCTAAGTAAGTAGAAAACGTGAATTTAGAGTCAGTGAACAGGCCTCACAAAAATTTAATAACTGGAACTGGAATTGAAGTATATATATATTTGGTGTGCCCATGAATACGTTTTCTATTTTAGATCGAGAATAAAAATCTTACAGGGTGTATCGAAAAGAATGGTTCCATTATAAATCATTGTATTTATGGAACGCTTCAAATCTCGTGAATGAATGTTGTCCATGGACAAAGCGTGGTCTAGAATAAAGAAAATACCTCCTAAATGGCTCTCCACTTGTGAAAGACGAAGAAATCGCCTTTTACGCAGTTTGTTAAGAAGAGAGTTTTTCTTTTAATGTACCCTGTATTTTTTTTTATTTGGAGTGCTTATGGCACAAAAAGTTTACATTCACTTAAATAACGAAATAAAAATGCACATTTAAACATACTTTTTTTTTAAATTTATAATACAGGGTTTACAAAAAAGAAAAACACATCTTTTTTTTTAACAAACAGCGTTCATGGTGATTTCTATACCTTTCACAAGTGAAGAGCTAGTAACGAGTTTTTAAAACTCTAGGACATCTTCGTCCAGCGACATAATTTTTATTCACCTTATCTTCGTTGTTCCACGAATATTACGATTTGGAATAGGATCAATCTTTTTTATACACCCTAATATTTTAGTAAGTTCAAAGAGTGTAAACAAAATGATATAGAAAATAAATTATCTAGAAAATATAGTTTTACTCCTAAAAGATGCTCAGCAATCAATCTTTAACGTTTTTAGAGTACTTCTACTTCTCCCATTTTTATTCTTGACTATGAAGTTTAATATGAAAATTGGTTACTTTACCAATTATCTTATCAAATTATCACTGCAAGTTTCAAATATTTTTCTCACTAATCAAATTATTAATAGGTAAAACAATATATCGTCGCAGCCCCTTCTCTAAAACTTTTTAAACCAATTTTTGTAATCAAAGTGTTATTTAAAAATGATTTACATAATTCATTTTTGTGGTGATTTAAAATTTCCGTTAAAGAAAATTTTGGTCGATCTATTTAGGTCGATTTATATAGTTTTTAATTAAGCTTGGTATCTGAATAATAAAACGTGAGTAAAAGCTGTTAAGTCTGACACAAGGCAGTAGAAACACATACTTTTTATTTATTAGATAAAACAATTTTAGTAACAGGAAAAACTTTCAACAATGATCGGTTAAGTTGGATTTATTTGAGAAACGCATGTAAAAACGACCTTTTCGTGAGTGTGACAGCTCCCAAGTTTCGATAGAATGCATTGTCATCAACATCGCATCTCCCTGCCAAATTTCATCACTATCTGATTGCGGCCAGTGAGTTAATTAGGCCTCTTTAGATTTGTCCAGCACACACACGCGCACACACACACACACACACACACACACACACACACACACACACACACACACACACACACACACACACACACACACACACACACACACACACACACACACACACACACACACACACACACACACACACACACACACACACACACACACGCACACACACACACACACGATCGAAGTTAATATTCAGGATATAAAAACAAAATACATTTTTAGTGTTTGTTTCTGGAAGAGAAAATTATCGCATGCCCAGTCTGCCTCGGATATTGAATCCAAGAGGCATAGATTTGATGTAAATGACATTCAATATAAAAGCTAATTTTTTTATGGATGATGAAAACAATTCATACTTGCTGAGTGATTTGTACTCTTTTTCGAGTGAGAATCGAAAAGGTTCCTCATGAGAGTATTCTTGCATATTTTACCGTCGATAATTTTCACAAAACTAAAACTGTTGTCAAAGGGTACTGAGGTTCGTTGGTTGTTTTCAGATTATCTGGCGCCGTCAGCAACACGAGGGCTATAATGCGCCGAAACTTTCGTCATTAGACAAGCCAACATACATTTACAAACATCCATGACTAACACGGGACTCGAACCTGCAACCTCGCGGTCTAGAAGCTAGCACGCTAACCACTATACCGTTTGGTCGGCCAAAGGGTACTGAGGTGTTCAGACAAATGCATGGGAGAAGACTGAAATTGCACACCACTACCTAAATCCGTATTTAGTAAGTTGACTCATTTAATGTTCATTTTATTCTGGACTTTTGGTTGCATTATTGATAAGTACAAGTTTTACAAGATTTTATTGCAGTCTGACTGATTTGTATATATTGAAAAAAAAAAAAAAAAAAAAAAAAAAAAAAGTCCTTACTCTTTTTCCCTGTGTTGGGGGTGATGTAGTATACTTTATTTAAGTAAATCCAATAAGAAAGAAATCAGTCTATAATTTATTTTCTTGGATATATGTAGAAGTCAGTGAAAAAAATTATTCATGAATATTGTTTAATTCTTTTTCAACAAAATATTTGGAACAGGTTATAAACTATATCATGATTTACCTTCAACAACTCAAAGTTGGTAATAATTATATCAAATTTCAGTACCTATTCATAAAACAGAAGAATCATATTAAGATAATTTCTATATTGCTTTTCTTTTTATTATTCAACAAATAACGTTTGCTTCAAGAACTAGAACATTCTACTTATTTTATTGTCTCAGTTGCAATGTTTTACTGGTTCCAATATGCAAGGGAGTATTAATGTTCCACACCATAATAAATTTAGATAATTAACATTTCCCTTTCCCAAAGTAATATCTAGAAAGTTTACTTTATTAAGATATAGAGGAAAAGTGTTACAACCTCAATATTCACTATTCTTTTCAGTATCAACATGATTACCTTTTGCATCTCGTCTTTTGCGTGAATCTGGAAATAAATCAATGAATTAAAATCATACTTAATAAAAATTTGAAATAGTAAGTATAAATTTTTTATAAACTCTGCAATATGCTATTAGGTATTCTGTCTGAAAGTATAATTTAATGGCATAGGCAATAGGCATAGGAACGCATTGATCCACGTTGTGCTGTATTTCATATTTTTCTTATGTATAATCATAAAAGCCTTTAAAAAAATATGTTTATAATAATTTTCCACTCTCGTGTTTCTGTCAATGTCTATGAAGCAACCATTGCTGAAATCATAACGAATTTTACACTCATTATAAGACAGGAAATGTTGGCCACTGTCTTAAATTCTTTCATGATATTTTGTAGACTAAAGGAAGATTTTGAAAATAACTCTTACTTTATGAAATGCATTGACAATTATTTAATATGAACATATAAAAGTTGTATGGTGGAATGGGGCATGTTTGATAAATGAATTCGTGGAAGGTTTATCATTAAAACACAAACCTTCATCGCTTCCTCCTGTCGTCTTATCGCTTCCTCCTGTCATCTCATCGCTTCCTCCTGTCCTCTTATCGCTTCCTCCTGTCATCTCATCGCTTCCTCCTGTCGTCTTATCGCTTCCTCCTGTCATCTCATCGCTTCCTCCTGTCGTCTTATCGCTTCCTCCTGTCATTTCATCGCTTCCTCCTGTCGTCTTATCGCTTCCTCCTGTCATTTCATCGCTTCCTCCTGTCATTTCATCGCTTCCTCCTGTCATCTCATCGCTTCCTCCTGTCGTCTTATCGCTTCCTCCTGTCATTTCATCGCTTCCTCCTGTCGTCTTATCGCTTCCTCCTGTCATTTCATCGCTTCCTCCTGTCCTCTTATCGCTTCCTCCTGTCATCTTATCGCTTCCTCCTGTCGTCTTATCGCTTCCTCTTGTCATCTCATCGCTTCCTCCTGTCGTCTTATCGCTTCCTCCTGTCATCTCATCGCTTCCTCCTGTCGTCGGATCACTTCCTCCTGTCACCCCACCTTGATAAGTAGAATCCATATTATATATTTAAATCCATATAATATTAGAAGAATCCATTTAAAATTTCTCCCCCAACACGTGATTTGTGGAGGGATAGTGTGGAGTTGAACGAGTTGGTATTCCATTCCGTATGATCATACTTTTTGTCGCCATACAACAATTCGAATATATAAAACACTTAAGAAGTCATAGTAAGGATCATTTTCTATACTCACTATGTTATAACCTTTTAGCCCAGTGCATTTAGAAACTACTTTCAATAAAATATTGACATTTGGTTAGGTACCAAAAAGATTACTTCATGAAAGGAAATAAATTGTTTTCATTTAATGTCTATCTATTATAAATGAAAATTAAAATAGCAAAAGACAAAACCAGGCGCAGCCACTGTTTATGCATTGACGTAAGGATTTCAAATACAAAATAAAATATATTAGACGCTATTCCCGACTTTTTAATTTATGTCATTTCATTAAAGGATCATTTCCGGTCAATTGGATTAGGGGAATGATGTTGCTTGAGTATAGGGGCAATATTCAGATTTTTAATCTTCCAAAGCGATAGTGGGATAAAATATGCCATAAGTATCAATAAACACGATTTAGAAACCGTTAATTCTCTATTTAAGATTTGTATAGATCACGTTAACATGATTGCATTAAAAAAACAAACAAATTTAATTATCTTTTGTGCTCCTCAGGCGCGTAGCCAGGGGGTGGCTGATGGGGCTGCAGCCCCCCCCCCCCCCGAAATTTTCAAACCTCGAAAGTCAGAAATAGATCTATTTATGCTTGGATAATTAAAATTTGAAAATAACACAAGTTTTCGTTATTTTCTAATTTTTTGAAATTGTATATAAGCCCATCAATTCAAAACGAAATCATAAGTATTTTTGGAGAGCTCATACAATCCGAAATAGTTAAAAAAAAGTATCAAATTCAGAGGTTTTTTTTCCATCATTGCCGACGAAACAACAGATATTTCTCAAATAGAACAACTGTCTTTATGCATAAGGTATATTGATGAAGCAACTGTACAAACTAGAGAAGATTTCCTTGCGTTTATTCCTGTCACTGATTTAACTGGTGCAGGTCTTACAGCTACAATTGTAGAAGACTTGTTAAAACTTGGCTTTGATTTAAACAAGCTACGTGGCCAAGGATACGACGGGGCATCAAACATGCGTAGGCAATTTCGTGGTGTTCAAGCTATGGTGAGAGAAAAATACCCGAAATCTGTATATACCCATTGAGTATCTCACTCTCTCAATCTCTGCATATCTGACGCAACGAAAGTTCAGGGCATCCGAAACGCCTTTGGTGTAATTTCAGAAATTTGCAGTTTCTTTCATAAATCTACAAAACGAACAGATATTCTGAAAAAGAATATTAAAGACTTGAAACCCAACACAAAACAGACGAAACTTAAGACGTTATGTGAAATTCGTTGGATTTTACGTCATGAAGCCATTTTAATGTTCAAGGAGTTTTTAGAGCCAATCATCGCTTCGTTAGAGGAAATCGAGGGCCTCGCAACAGAAGATTCGTCCAAAAAGCCAAACATTTTGTTGCAAAGCACATGCCAGTTTTCTTTTCTAGTATGTTTGTGCATCGCCAGTAAACTGCTCGGTTGCACATACAACCTATCCGAGTATCTGCAAAGTACTAACATTGACTTGGCCAGTGCTTTGGGTGAAGTCAGCAACATAACGACGATGTTGCAATAAATGAGAAACAACCATGTGGATAAGTTTAATTCTATATATAATGAAGCTGAAACCTTAGCTGAAAAACATAATATAGAAGTCAAAACACAAAGAGTGTGTAAAATCCAAAAGAATCGTCCAAATATAGCCTACAAAACAACTGAAGAATACTATAGAATAACAATTTTTACGCCCTACTTAGATGATATGATATCTTCATTAAATGAGCTCTTTTTGCCTCATAAAGAAACAATTTCTTCCTTGCAAAACCTTATTCCGCAACACGCTGTTGGGAAGAGTTTTCAAGATATTGAACCATGCATCTCCTTTTATGAAGATGATCTTCCTACTTACAAAGATGTGATTGAAGGTGGATGGGAGCTGTGGAAAAGAAAGTGGATGTCGGTCGAAATGTTACCAAACTCAGCGATTTGGTCGCTGTATGAATGCGACCAAAACATCTTCCCCAGGGTATACGCTTTGCTCAAAATCCTATCCATTCTGCCAGTGTCAGCAGCCACAGCTGAGAGAAGTTTTTCTACTCTTCGGAGATTGAAAACTTATCTTAGAAGTACGACAAGCGAAAATCGCTTAACTGGACTGGCTTTGCTGAATATCCATAGGCAATGCTCAGTTTCAGACGAGATGGTCCTCAACAAATTTGCCAGCAGTGGAACTGTTAGAAAATTCAATTTAACTTTGTAATGCCTCTTAATTAAATACAATTGTCCCATTATTAAACTTTATTTTAAATGTGATATTTCTTCTCATTTCCTTATTTTAAAAAGCATTTTTATTGTGTTTCATTAAAGCATTCTTAATCAAGTATTATTCATGCATATTAACCCTTTGCACTCCAGGCCTTTTTCGCGCGGAGGAATCAGCAACTCGAGACATTTTAGGTTCGGCTGGTGTTTATGGATTTGCTTCATAGAAACTAAACACAGTCATTGGCCTTGCATCGAATTTCCGCATCACACCTAATGGTCCTCTCGTGGTTTGGCATCCAATCGTGTGGCGCCTGAGAGGCGCCACTGGAGTGCAAAGGGTTAATACTTAATGTCACGATTGTGGAAAGAAAGGTTAAGGTTAAAGGTTATTATTACTACATTTAACGAATAAATTTTCTTTCCAGTGAACGCTATATGTGCTAAAAGTATTACAATCCCAAAAAGTGTTTATTTGTTTTTTAGTTTGATTAATTTTGATTTGTAAATTATTGAATGATAATTATTGTTTCCGAAGTTGACATTTATAATTTCTCAGCCCCTCCCGAAAAAAAATCCTGGCTACGCCCCTGGTGCTCCTGATGAGCTTTACAAAGCAAAACAACATATTGCACCCAAAGACCAAAACATTTTAATATCAGATACTTTTTACTGAAAATAATTTGTTCGTCTCATGAGTAATATTGAATGTCAGAGGATCTGTAGATGGGTGGGAACTTAATATTATGTGGTAAATGCCGATTCAAGATAATGATTTGGTGTGAAAAGATCTTTGGTCTTGAGATGCAATATGTTGGATTGCTTTATTAAGCACCCCAGGAGCACAAATGATAATTAAAATCGGCTTTTTTACTGTTCGCTAACTTGGTCTAGCCAAGTCTTTGATGGTAAAATATCGGTTTCTAAATCGTGTTTATTGATACTTATGGGATATTTATCCCATTTTAGCTTTGCCGACCAATTGTATAGTGGTTAGCATGCTAGCTTCTAGACCGCGAGGTTGCGGGTTTGAGTCCTGTGTTGGCATGGGTGTTTGTAAATGTATGCTGGCTTGTCTAATGACGAATGTTTCTGCGCATTATAGCCCTTGTGTTGCTCACGGTGCCAGATAATCTGAATACAACCAACCCATTTTAGCTTTGGATAAACAATTAAGAATATGAATATTGCCCCTATATGTAAGCCAAATCATTTCTCTAATCGAAATTCTATCAAACATGTAAGGGACTCTTCTATGATATACTTTGTGGAAACATTTAATGTATTGGGAATTTTCCCTCATTTACAAACAATTCAAAAGGGGAGACGAGCAATTGAGCCAATAGAACTCATTAAGAAATTCGTGTTAAGTATGAGAATACTATGCATAGTAAACACTGACGGCAGGAGAGATCATATCTCACACTAAAGGTTTACTTTTTAAGTTATTGCGTGATTTTTAATGTATATGTCAGTACAAAACGCAAGAAAAAAAAAATCTGAATGATAGCTATATCTTCGGTTCTAATTAAAGCAGAATCTTATGATTTGCACAAATTTCAATACGAACCTTATTTTTTTATGTTTTTATTCGATTTAGAATACCTCGTTTACGCTGTATACTAAATTTCAACTCATTAAATGGAGAAACACGTCACTTAAAATATTTTGGACGATCTTGAGGGCCAATTTCTTTATCAGGAGGGTGAATGAACGTTTTGCATGCTTTAAGACCTAATCTACAGCCCCGTCATTTAAAGTGAGCTTTTTTTTTTTACATTTTTGCTAAAATATCGAGAAGGAAAAGTCAAAATGGAACGAAAAAAATTCTGGAGGGGTTTTCGACCATGATGATTCTAATGAAAGTAGGGAAAAAAGAAGAAAAAAAAAAAATGTTTCTATTTACAAAAACATTTAAACTTGTTTTATTAATTAATAATTAATGATTAAAAAACTGTTTAATACAAAAGTCCTTTAATAAAATATCGTTTGAAAGAAAAATTACTAAAATATATTAATTAATTAAGAATTTATGGCTAAAGAAACTAATTTTCTTTTTAACATTAATTTGCCATTTTTTTTTACATCAATTAAATTGCAATTTATCGGAAAATTAGGAAAGTTGGTATTGAGATATTTTTTTTGGATTCTAAATCTAAATATAGTGTAATATTATGGGTTTGCCTTTGAACTTTTTAAAATTTGGTTTAGTTTTAATATGTAGATGACCACACACGATAAAAAAATATATATACAATTAATAAAGATCTTCCACGATTTACAACGCTACTTGTCGTTTTAATTTTCATCAATTAGAATACAAGATATAGACCTCGTTTGGATTTTTTTTTTTTTGCGTACTGTTCAGCTGCATGTACTCAATTCTTTTGCATATGATTCCCCCCCTTTACACTTTGCATTTTAATTTGCAACCGAGTTGTTACATAAAGATGTCTCTTTGAAGTGAATTTTATGTGTCGATGTTGCTCCACTGGGGAGTAATTAGGGAAAAACTGATATTCCTCTAATGTTGTGAACCAGTAGATAAAGATAAAAAAGACAAAATAAATAATAATAACAAGAAGAAGAAAAATAAAAAATAATAATAATAAATAACTTTTTTTCCCAACCAAAACCAATAAAAATGTGAAATATTTAACAAATAACGTTTGCTTCTAGAACTAGAACATTCTACTTATTTTATTGACTGAGTTGCAATGTTGCAATGTTTCTAATATGCTAGGGTGTATAAATGTTTCACATCATAAAAAATTTAGATAATTAGTACAGGAGATATAGGCAAAAAATAGGCTATAGGTGGAACTAATTCCCACAGAAGCGGCGATTGAATTTTTTAGCTCGTGGAAGATATCTTTTTGACATACTAAAAGTCTAGAAAAATCTGATCGTGCAAAATGCGTTTTTTTGGCCGCCATCTTGGATTTTTTTTGTAAAAATTGTAAAAAGTCATGTGTGGTATCAAATTACAGAAAATTTTATGCTGAAAAAGATTATCATTTTGGTTTTAAAAAGTACAAATAATTAGCAAAATAGTGACCAAAAAACTAAAAGCTTTTGCAGTGTTAAAAATCCTTTTTATTAATAAATAATACAATAGTTTTATAATACGAACTAGCTGAATACCCGTGCTGCGCTACGAAATTTTACCATTAGCATTTTAGCGATCAAAAGACATTCATGTATTCTACACTTCAGACGTTTGCTCCCTTTTCGATCCCGACAAATTGATTTATCAAAATAGGAACTTTCCTTTGTTGACATTTTAAACGAAATTTATAATTGTGAATAGTAAACTGGAATAGTTTATTGTGTTTATGTTTGCTCTTAGTTCTAAATTTCAAAGTAGTAGCTGTATTGGAATTAAGTTAATTAGACATTAAGTTAATCCTCGTATAGTTTCAATGTTGCGTCGTCTTTTCATCCCTTAAAAATTCGTTAATCGATATTGGAATGACTTATTTTTTTAACATTTGCAAAAAAATATCAGAAAAATGACTACATTGGAAGAGGAACATTCGGATATCCCTCGTTTGGAACATTTAACCCCTTTTCGACCACTTAAAGTGTGTTAATCGAGATCGGAATAGTTTACTTTTTCTATTTTTACCATTGTTGATATTTGTGCCGATTTTCAGAGTTGTGACTATGTGGGAAGTAGGATTTTCGAATGTCCCCCATTTGGAACGTTTAACCCCTTTTCGACCCCTTAAAGTGTGTTAATCGAGATCGGAATAGTTTACTTTTTCTATTTTTACCATTGTTGATATTTGTGCCGATTTTCAGAGTTGTGACTATGTGGGAAGTAGGATTTTCGAATGTCCCCCGTTTGGAACGTTTGACCCCTTTTCGACCCCTTAAAGTGTGTTAATCGAGATCGGAATAGTTTACTTTTTCTATTTTTACCATTGTTGATATTTGTGCCGATTTTCAGAGTTGTGACTATGTGGGAAGTAGGATTTTCGAATGTCCCCCGTTTGGAAAGTTTGACCCCTTTTCGACCCCTTAAAGTGTGTTAATCGAGATCGGAATAGTTTACTTTTTCTATTTTTACCATTGTTGATATTTGTGCCGATTTTCAGAGTTGTGACTATGTGGGAAGTAGGATTTTCGAATGTCCCCCGTTTGGAACGTTTGACCCCTTTTCGACCCCTTAAAGTGTGTTAATCGAGATCGGAATAGTTTACTTTTTCTATTTTTACCATTGTTGATATTTGTGCCGATTTTCAGAGTTGTGACTATGTGGGAAGTAGGATTTTCGAATGTCCCCCGTTTGGAACGTTTGACCCTTTTTCGACCCCTTAAAGTGTGTTAATCGAGATCGGAATAGTTTACTTTTTCTATTTTTACCATTGTTGATATTTGTGCCGATTTTCAGAGTTGTGACTATGTGGGAAGTAGGATTTTCGAATGTCCCCCGTTTGGAACGTTTGACCCCTTTTCGACCCCTTAAAGTGTGTTAATCGAGATCGGAATAGTTTACTTTTTCTATTTTTACCATTGTTGATATTTGTGCCTATTTTCAGAGTTGTGACTATGTGGGAAGTAGGATTTTCGAATGTCCCCCGTTTGGAACGTTTGACCCCTTTTCGACCCCTTAAAGTGTGTTAATCGAGATCGGAATAGTTTACTTTTTCTATTTTTACCATTGTTGATATTTGTGCCGATTTTCAGAGTTGTGACTATGTGGGAAGTAGGATTTTCGAATGTCCCCCGTTTGGAACGTTTGACCCCTTTTCGACCCCTTAAAGTGTGTTAATCGAGATCGGAATAGTTTACTTTTTCTATTTTTACCATTGTTGATATTTGTGCCGATTTTCAGAGTTGTGACTATGTGGGAAGTAGGATTTTCGAATGTCCCCCGTTTGGAACGTTTGACCCCTTTTCGACCCCTTAAAGTGTGTTAATCGAGATCGGAATAGTTTACTTTTTCTATTTTTACCATTGTTGATATTTGTGCCGATTTTCAGAGTTGTGACTATGTGGGAAGTAGGATTTTCGAATGTCCCCCGTTTGGAACGTTTGACCCCTTTTCGACCCCTTAAAGTGTGTTAATCGAGATCGGAATAGTTTACTTTTTCTATTTTTACCATTGTTGATATTTGTGCCGATTTTCAGAGTTGTGACTATGTGGGAAGTAGGATTTTCGAATGTCCCCCGTTTGGAACGTTTGACCCCTTTTCGACCCCTTAAAGTGTGTTAATCGAGATCGGAATAGTTTACTTTTTCTATTTTTACCATTGTTGATATTTGTGCCGATTTTCAGAGTTGTGACTATGTGGGAAGTGGGAGAATTAGTGATGAGTGAGTCAGTGAGTGAGTGAGTGAGTGAGTGAGTGAGTGAGGGCTTTGCCTTATATATATAGAGATGCATCATCCATTTCGTCAATATCTTTCATCTTACATAAGAAAAAAGCTATATCTATTACTATTCTTCTGAAATACTTTCTTACAGTGCACTATTTGTGCAATCTCTACCAGAACAGTTACAACCTATTTCGGTACATTCCATGCCATAACGTCGACACATACATCTACCATTACCACATGGTTAATTTGCATCCGGTGCAGCGGATCTTGTTCAACAATAACTCTGGTGCAGGGCTCATTTCACATGTTATGGGCTGTAGTTTGTCTCCTACTTTTTCCAACCCCACACTTGACAATATTAGTGTTCATAGTTTTCCCAACAATAACATTGTAAATGTACGGGGAAAAGATGATAAACAGCAACATCTTCTGTAGGTGGCAATCTTGCAATATTAAATTCACCTCCACCATACAATGATATCAATGCTTTGGTACCAATATCTGTAAGTTCTTTTCTGATCCAATCAGAGTAGTACAAATATTAAATTCCTTACATTTCTGAAAATGTCTAAGTGATGCCTATTTACTTTTACCAAATAAAGAGCTTGTGATATCGCATCTAGTGAAAGCATATGAAAAGAGAATAATTTAGTATCCCTTATCCCAAGCAAATGTTGCACCTTTAATGTTACGTTTTTTATCGCCGGAAGTAGGAGGCAAACAAATATATTGTGTAGTATGGTAAATCAAAAGTACAAAGATATCGGTGTCCTCAGCAACTACTATTAAAAGCATTTTTTCTGCTAAGGTCAGTGGTGTTTTCTCTAACTGTATCGGTATCATCTGTAGCATGAATCACAGTGTGACCATTTTCTTCCAAGTGTTTTCCAAGCCTTGTAATAAAGGACTGTTTACTTTTTTTATTAGAAAAAAAAGGGTCCTTTGCCAAATAGAAGTGGATAGCTCTCAGTAAATTTCACTGTTACTGATGATTGTTTTGTGCGTATCTGATGCTCTACATCCTTTGTACTGGAGATGATATTGCTACCAAATACTATTGTCACAACTTGATATCGCTTATAGCAAAATGACTGCTATATAGTTGTAATACATTTGAAAATTTCCCAGTTTTTGCCCATGGTTCAGTGAAATTAACTGAGAGCTCTCCACTTCTTATTGGTAAAGGACCCTTTCTTTCTAATAAAAAAATATACAGTCCTTTATAACCATGCTTGGGAAACACTTGGAAGAGAATGGCCACATTGTGATTCATGCTACAGATGATACTGACACAGTTATAGTGAAAATATCACTACCTTAGCATAAAAAAATACATGTAATAGTTGTTGCTGAATACACAGATGTCTTTGTACTTTTGATTTACCATAATACTTTTACAAAACGTAATATTAAATCGGTGCAACATGTGCTTGGCGATAAGGGATGCAAAATTATTCTCTTTCCACATGCTTTATAAGAATGCAATATCACAAATTCTTTATTTAGTAAAAGTAAATCGACAGCATATAGACATTTCTGTAAATGTAAAGAATTTAATATTTGTGCTACTCTGTTTGGATCAGAAAATGCTAACAGAAACGAACTCACAGATATTGGTATCATTGTACGGTGGATATCCAAAGACTGAGAATCTGAACCTACTACGATAAAATATCTACTTGAAAAAAATTACAACTGCCAAAAGTGAATTTAATATTGCAAGATTGCCACCTACAGAAGATGCTGCTGTTTACCATCTTTTCCGCGTACATTTACAATGTTATTGTTAGAAAAACTATGAACATTAATATTGCCAAGTGTGGGGTTGGAAAAAGTAGGAGACCAACTACATCCCATAATGTGTGAAATGAGCCCTGCACCAGAGTTATTGTTGAACAAGATCCACTGCACCGGATGCAAATTAACCATGTGGTAATGGTAGGTGTATGTGTCGACGTTATGGCATGGAATGTACCGAGATAGGTTGTAACTGTTCTGGTAGAGATTGCACAAATAGTGCACTGAAAGAAAGTATTTCAGAAGAATAGTAATAGATATAGCTTTTTTCTTATGTAAGATGAAAGATATTGACGAAATGCATGATGCAATCGTATTATAAAACTATTTTATTATTTATTAATAAAAACGATTTTTAACACTACAAAAGCTTTTAGTTTTTTGGTCACTATTTTGCTAATTATTTGTACTTTTTAAAACCAAAATGATAATCTTTTTCAGCATAAAATTTTCTGTAATTTGATACCACACATGACTTTTTACGATTTTTACAAAAAAAATCCAAGATGGCGGCCAAAAAAACGCATTTTGCACGCTCAGATTTTTCTAGACTTTTAGTATGTCAAAAAGAGATCCTCCACGAGCTAAAAAATTCAATCGCCGTTTCTGTGGGAATTAGTTCCACCCAAAAACCTATATCTCCTGTACTAAATTAACATTTTCATTTCTCAAAGTAATATCTAGCAAGTTTACTTTATAAAGATATAGAGGATAGGTGTTACCACCACGATATTCACTGTTCTTTTCAGTATCTACATGATTACCTTTTGCATCTCGTCTTTTGCGTGAATCTGGAAATAAATCAGTGAATAAAAAGCATAATTAATTAAAATTTGAAATAGTAAGTATCAATTTTTTATAAAATCTGCAATATGCTAGAAGAAATTCGGTCTGAATGTATAATTTAATGGCATAGGTAATAGGCATAGGAACGTATTGATCCACGGTTGTGCTGTATTTCGCATTTTTCTTATGTATAATCATAAAAACCTTTTAAAAAATATGTTTATCATGATTTTAAACTCTCGTGTTTCTGTCAATGTCTATGAGGCAACCATTGCTGAAATCAAATCATAACAAATTTCACACTCATTATAAGACAGGAAAAGTTGGCCACTGTCTTAAATTCTTTCATGATATTTTGTAGACTAAAGAAAGATTTTGAAAATACACACATACATACACATAGATTGGAAGTTTGCCATTAAGTAGAAGCTTTTTTTTCTTCTTTCTTTTTTGTAACATTGACTGTATGTAATGCATTGACAATTATTTAATATGAACATATAAAAGTTGTATGGTGGAATGGGGCATGTTTGATAAATGAATTTGTGGAAGGTTTACTCATTAAAACACAAACCTTCATCGCTTCCTCCTGCCGTCTCATGGCTTCCTCCTGTCGTCTTGTCACTTCCTCCTGTCATCTCATCACTTCCTCCTGTCGTCTCATGGCTTCCTCCTGTCGTCTTGTCACTTCCTCCTGTCATTTTATCGCTTCCTCCTGTCGTCTGATCACTTCCTCCTATCGTCTGATCACTTCCACCTGTCATTTCAACGTTTCCTCCTGTCACCACAACACTCACTCCTGTCCCCCCATCTTGATAAGGAGAATCCATATTATATATTTAAATCCATATAATATTAGAAGAATCCATTTAAAATTTCTCATCCAACACGTAATTTGTGGTTTGGATAGTGTGGAGTTGAACGAGTTGGTATTCCATTCCATATGATCATACTTTTTATCGCCATACAACAATTCGAATTTATACAACAATTAAGAGGAAGTCCTTGTAAGGATCATTTCTTATACTCACAATGTTATAATCTTTTAGCCCAGTGCATTTAGAAACTACTTTCTATAAAATATTGACATTTGGTTAGTAGGTACTGAAAAGATCACTTCATGAAAGGTAATAAATTGTTTTCATTTA
Organism: Linyphia triangularis; assembly: GCA_963978545.1. Lineage (NCBI taxonomy): Eukaryota > Metazoa > Arthropoda > Arachnida > Araneae > Linyphiidae > Linyphia > Linyphia triangularis. The sequence continues at coordinate 87,095,599 of OZ021726.1, forward strand.
ATGTCCATCTATTATAAATAAAAATTAAAGTAGTAGAAGACAAAACCAGGCGGAGCCTGGTTTTGTTAAGTGTGTGACGGTTGTACACAGCTGAGTTAAGTTGTGGAGACGGTTAGACACAGCTGAATTACACCAAATAATATTTTATTTTAATCCTTTCTTTAAAAGTTATAGGACACAATAGTTTAATTTATAAAAATCTTGTTTTATTCATAAAGTTCTTGTTTTATGGAAATAATGTTGATAAAGAGTTGAAAACAACAGGATAATGACTGATTTTTTAAAAAACTTATTCTGTAATTACTATACGTAAAACTATAATTTAAAAATTCCCATTTCAAAATATCAATTCGACATACAAACTCATTTTACACATTGGTTTGTTGGCAATAAGTTAACTCGTGCAAATGCTTGTCTAAACGGTATTTCTTTGTGCACTTTTCTATCAGGTAGATTATCAAAGTATTAAAATATTATTGCAATAAAAATTTCGAATCTATTTTTTCAATATTTTAAAATTACTTATTAATTACTTACCATGTTCTTATACAAGTGAGTAGCCACGATTACGAATTGTAAAGCGAGAGTTGCCATGGAGACTCTGGTGTAGTTTTAAAAAGAATATCTGTAATTCTAAAAATAATAATATCTGTTCGTATTCGAAAGATTGGTTGATGTTTGTCAAAATTAATGTGTTCGTCGTAATACTGTGGAATTCTTTATTAATAGTTATCCATAACTACGAAACTTCGAACCTGATCTGCTTGATGGTTTTAATTCAACAAGGTCAAGGAGGGAGAGGGTTAGGCCGCCATTGAGAACGGTCGGAAAAGAACAGCTCCCCCATTAGAAGTTCTTCATAAGTTTGAAATAAATATCGTTAAGTTTTTAAAAGACGGCAGTTAGAGTTACAGGAAGAACGAATAAAATTTGATAAATAAAAATAATATACAATCATGATACTTAAAAAAATCGAATAATTCTGTTTCACTATTAATCATTTCGGGGGGGGGGGCCCCGGTCCCGGTGGGCCCCTCCCTGTCTACGCTGCTGTTATAGACGAAGGCAATGTCACTTAGCTATAAATTTATAACTCTGATGTTTTGACTAGAAAAAAATTGCTCATCATCATTTGAAACTGCAGAAGATTTGTCCCTATATATTACTATAGAGAAGAACATCAAATTTCTAAAATAATAACTAGTCAAGACAAAACCAGAAGTGCATTTGCAAAAAGAATGGAAGCAGTGACAAAACAGACCAATTATGAAATTACTGCAGCTTTTGAAGAACCCACTTCAGATAATAAAAATTACATCTAATCAAGTCTTGTTCGCAAAAAGGGATAGGCACTGAAACCCAAAAGGAAAGTCCCAGAACGAAAATCAAAAACAGTTTAGAATACTTCAACAAAGGAAATAAAGTAACACCCCAAATTGTTGCAAGTATGATGAGAAATCTCACAGTTGATGGAAAGAAGAAATTTTGTTCAAATGAATATTTGACACGGGAACAAGTTATGTCACATTTCCCCAGAATGAAAGGTACGATTGAAATATGCAGTGTTATTGAAGATGAGGTCATTGAACAAGATGACGAATTTTATCTTGGAATCATTGGAGACAATCAGGTATGGTAGATGGCATGAATAGATGCAATTTCTATTCTCTATAGTGGGTTCTTCAAAATCTGCAGTAATTTCATAATTAGTCTTTTTTGTCCTTGTTTCCATTCTTTTTGAAAATGCACTCCTGGATTTGTCTTGACCTGTGATTGTTTTAGGAATTTGGTGTTCTCCTCTAGCAATATGTAGGGACAAATCTTCTACAGTTTCACACGTTGATGTGTAATTTTCTTCTGGGCAAAACATCAGAGTTATAAATTTTCGGCTAAATGATATTATCTTCGTCTTTAGGGTTTGGTGTGACTTGTGCCTGGAACTGATTGCATGGTGAATTCACATTTGAAATCGAAATTACTGTCCCCCAACAAATGGAGAATATCATAAAAGAGGTAAAGCTAATTGCTGATCAGGACTGCGAGTATGAGATTCAGCCCCAATTTTTATACGCAGTCCTGTACGATAAACGATTTTATATTGGTAAACTGCTAGAAAATTGTGGGGATGACGTGTTTCAAATGGAATTTCTTCACCAGAGAGGAGCTGTTAAGTTTTAGTGGCCATTGCTTGATGTTATCGACACAATACATCGAAATTCGGTTTTGTCCCCCGTCTTTTGAAACTTTCTGGAGCCAATCGAGTCGAAGTTCCTAGCTTAAAAGACATACAACAAGCAATTGTTATAAACATGAGGAAGAGTGAAGTGAAAACCGATTAATTTTTGAAAACATGAATGAAAACAGTAATGCATCAATATGTAAGGATGGGGTGCAACAAAAAAAATCATTTATTTTTTTTCTCTTCAACTTGCCTCAATAAAGTTTAATTTCTCATTAAGTATAATAAAAGAGTGTTTAAATAGTCTCAGCGTTGTGCCAATATATTGTTCCCGCAGCAAGATATACGAACTCAAATTTGTGTCAAATACGAAGATTTTTCGATTTTAGAGCCAAATAACTTCCAACTTGTTCAACTTGCCTCAATGTTTTATGTATTAATAAATAGTACTAATATAGCTCTATCCAATGACACCTAGTTTGAAGTGACAAATCAAACGCGCAAGATATAATTCAATCTTGAAAATGGTAAAAAACATGAAAACCGGGACATTTCATGACCTTGAATGACCTTGCGCAATTGACTTGCCATGAACTTTTTATATGTTTTATAAAGATCTATTCTAGTACATTCCATAACAGAAGAAGTACAGGTGGCAAGTTGCTTGTGAAGTTTTAGACGGATAAATATAGTTTTCAAGTGTTACAAAAACACCAATTTTTTCATTTTTAAAGGTGATCTTTGACAGGTCATAGAATTTGAGCGGTGCAACTGCGGTACAAATAATTTCAGATTTTATCATCTAATAAGGGTATTAGCAACTGGTAATTTTTTGGGGACAATCGGAGATGGTGTGAATCGCCCCCTAATGTTAAGTGGCTCAATCTCTCAGAATCTTGCTCTTAACTATTTAAGAATTTATGGCTAAAAAAACAAATTTTCATCTGAACATTAATTTGCCATTTTTTTTACATCAGTTAAATTGCTAATCGAATCATTGGGAATTATGAAATTTGATATTTAAACGTTTTATTGGATTCTAAATCAAAATATTGTATAATATGGGTTGGCTGTGAACTTCTTAAAATTTGGTTTAATTTTAATATGTAGATGCCTCTTCTTGATAAAAAATTTATATGCAATTAATAAAGATCTTCCACGATTTACAACGGTGCATGTCGTTTTAAATTTCATCAATTAGAATACAAGATATAGTCACGTTCGGATTTATTTTATTTTTTTTTACGTTTTTCAATCTCAAATACATTCTGAATGTCGTAGAAGTTATATTTAAATCAGTCTTTTAACTATTTTTGAAAGTATTGTCCCTGAAGTGGATGGAAACAATAAAAATAATGAACAGCTTTTTAAATAGTTAAAAATCTACATTCTGAAAAAATTGTTTTTATTAAAAAAAGTCTTTGTGAGTAATAAAATGCATAACATTTGAAGATATTCAAAAATTAAAATATATAAAGTTTTTATTCTTCGTCAATTGGATAGCAACTTCTCAAGAGGTTTCAAAGTTCAATTTTAATCCGCAGTGAGTTACTCACAATAATTAAATACTTATAATTAATTACCTTTCAGTATTCCTATGACTCCACCGACTCCAACGTTCACAATGTTCAATGGGACACTACTCCCTTTCGCTCCATCACTTCCTCCCGTAGCTTCATCACCACCTCCGGTCGTGCTGTCATCATCGTCATCTCGTTTCAAACGTAGTCCTGTAATTCAACTTCATTAGTTTTTTTAAATAAGCATAGAACGTGAATTTACAGTCAGTGAACAGGCCTCACAAAAAGTTAATACAGTACACTGTAAAAAAAAACCCGTCACTTATACGGAAATTCCCAGTACTTATCAACGGTTTAAATCCGTAAACCTGAATTTACGGTTTAAAGCAGTTTTCGTAGACAAGGTTACAGTTAATAACCGTCATTCACCAAGAATCGCTCTCTGCGCATGCGCATTACGCCTTCCTTCGAAAACGACGCCGAGCATGTCTGTTTTGAAAGAAAGTGGCTTCTTTGGTAAGTTTCTTTTCATTATAATGATCAATTAAGCATTCATATCAATCATTCATCATAATCATTTATCAATTAATTTGTTCATTGCTATGAAATTCTAAATTAATGTATGTACATAAAATTACATCAGAATCAGAAAATGTTTATTTTATTGAATGTAAACAAAAACAGCGATGTTGTTCTATTGTTTTTCTGAAACATATGCGTGTGATATAGAATATTGTACGTAATATTTCACGAGTTTGTAAGAGTTGTAAAACTAAATGAAGTTTAATTAACTGCATTGGCTATCATTTAGAAATGTGCTCTTTAGTTTTGTAATAACTTTTGAATGTTTTGGCACAAATTTTGCAAATGAAACTTCGGAAGATCAGATTTGATATCTGAGAATTAAAATTTTAATTATTATTATTAATATTAAATATTAAAAATTTAATTATTTAAAAATTACTTACTACAGATGTAGTTTAGGACATTTTTTGGGGGCGATTTTATTTGTTATTTTTTTCTTCTGGGTAATTGTAGTTTTTGTCAAAGAGTTTTATTTTAAGTTATATTTTATACTTTATTTGTTTTGTTTTTTTCAGGAAAAATGCAGTTTGTAACAATGGGTTTTTATTTTAAGTTAGCATACTTTAATTTTATTACTTATATTTTAATTTGATTTTATTATTGTTTATGTTTTAACTTATTCAGTTACCATGTTTTTGATTTTTTTTATCGCCAAATGCCCTACTACATCTGTTCCATTGTGTGAAGTTTCAGTCAAACGACACTGCAGTTTCATTGCGATTGTTTCAAATCAAAGTCTGTTGGGATTGCCTTAGAAATCACTTGGGAACATTTTCAGTCTCTTACATGGCACCTACCGCCTTTGACTGAAGAAAATCATGTTCCTCAAGATTAGATAGCTTATTTGTCAAGACAAGATCATCTGTCATAAATGTTATCGTACTTGGTCACTGGCAAAAGTAAGGGAAGGGCTGGTGATCTTTGGGATTGAATTAATTGCAAAACAGATTTTTAAAATGTTGCTGTTTTCAAGTACTATAGCATTGGTGTGATGATATAGCCTTTCAATGCAGGGGTTAAAAGACCTCTTCATTTTATGAAATGTGTTAGTTGAATTAATGTAAAATTCTTTAAAAACGTAGCTAAAAAATGAACCTACGTTTGTGAGCAAAGAAAAAAGATTTTCTTTCAATAAATTTCTTTTTTTTAGCGTTAACGGATAGTAGTAATTGAGAATTTCTAATCCATTCCTTCCGCAAATTATCGTTTTATCGCTTATAACATTAAACGCCATGAACCTAATGATATAATAAGAAATAGTGTTGTGTGAAATATTGAGTCTTTATTTTAAGGAGATAAACTTAAATTTTATTTTTGAAGGAGATTAATCCATTTATCCCATCCCTAGACTACCCAATTGATGTGCAGATCCATATTTCAAAATAAGGTTTTTAAAAGATGATTTCATGCTAGCTAGTTCATTTGACTCTTTTCACGAGTGTAAATATATGTACATAAGGATGACAAATTTTACAATATTTTTCATATTTTGTACAGTTTATTGGAATTTTTCAAAAAGAAACTACCAGTTGTGCTGAATGCCTTGCTGTACAGCAGTTTTATCGCTGGCTCCTAACAACTCCTTAGACTTTAAAAGTTCTCTGCACTTTTCAGGTAAACTATCGAGATTCTTTTATTTTAGATAGGATTTAGGGACAAATACAACTCTATTTATTTGAAGTGAGAATACTGTTGGAATAAATTTTAGTGCTTTTAGAATAAATTTACTTAGTGTATTATAATTAGAATTAAACATTTTTATTTCTTGCAACGTTCCGTGGTAAGCTAAGTTTTATAAGAACTTGCTTGTTTCACCTTTGTTAGAGGTGCTGTACTTAAATAACACTAATATAGAGTGGCCACAGAACCAGGAAAACTTGGAAATCGGGAAAATGTCAGGGAACTCTCTCATTCTGGAAAAAATCAGGGAATTTTTTTAAATTTCACAGAAATCAGGGAAATTTTCTTTGTTCTGAAGACACGTTTTGTTGATCATCCACATTTTGGCGCCATTTACCCAGAGAATTGTGGCGGTAATCGTTGAAAATGTAATGTTTCGGAATAATTTGAACTTTTCATTACCGCCAAAACTATTTTTAAAAAATTGGCACGTTATCTCTTTAGCTAACATGTTCTATTTGATCAGGATGTCTACACTTCTGGATAAGTTGGGGAAATTGGATAAAAAGTTTGCCATAAAATCGGGGAATATTTTCAGAAATCCATCATGGAAATCAGGGAATTTTTTTTCGTAAATTTTGTGGCCACCCGGTAATAGTAGTTTTGATAATCTGCTATCATTTACATACAAGTGTTTATTTCATTTACTATTTGAGGTTTGTTTTAAAAATAGTTTTGATTTTGTGAATGCTAATTATGACATTAGTATTGTTACAGAGCTATGTTAGTGGCATTTAAAAAGCTTAAACACTGGTTGTAATTGCACATAAAAGTTACCAATTCATATAAAGGATTTATATTAAAAACTTTATTTTGATCTGTATCACAGGTGCTTCTGGGTATGAATCCAGACAAAGGCTCAGTCACCGCAATGATGTTCCGATACCTGCTCTACCACAACCACGGGTCCCAGAGACGCCCAAGAGAACGTCCCCCAAAGCATAATACCGCCACCACCGCCCTGACGGAGCACTGTACATGACCTACTGTACATTGAGGGAGCAACTGTTCGCCTGAAAGACGGCGTATCCTGACTCGGCCATCTGACCAGGCAACTCGATCAGGCCGATATCCTTGCTAAGGAGAATTGCAGGATTTCAACATCTCCCTCTTCCACACTTACTTTTTTGGAATTGTACTCTCTGGAAAAATCAAAGATCTCGGAGGAGTGGAAAACACCCCAACCCATAATTGGTACAAGGGCTCAAAACCGGGTTTGTCCCTTGACCTCCCGTGTGACAGACATACCCGGACTGTTCTATCAAGGCTTGCTAGCGGTCACATCAAGTGCCTAACTTTCAACAAGGGCACGAAAACCTTTGCCACCTGCACCAAGTGCCAAAATCATCAGACCTCTCCTGAGCACCTCTTGGATTGCATTGGACTCTCTAAGGAGGATCTCTTTGTCACGCACTCTGGTCACCAAGAAAGAACAGAGGTGAGTTCAAAGATTGCATTGGGTTTATTGTTTACACTGCAAGCATGAGCAACGGGCCGCCACACCGAGGGGGAAGTAGTGAACTTCTTACGCTTACCGGGGCTGGTTGCGGCAGCGATTCCAAGGCGGTGACAGCTTTTCCGGTACACTTTACGTCAGGTCCACCGACCAGCGGTAACCTAAACACCAACTCGGTGTATCCTACAGGCTAACTGAGCCTAAACATAAAACTAAAAAAACCAGCAAGCAGCCCCGAAGACCTTAACTAGCTGCTTTTATTTACCAGGCCGCTTGGACATGCGCTCTCGCCGATGTTGTGGCTGACCAATCAAGGTGAAAACTCGTGGATCTTGTCTGACTCCGTCAGACAGTGAGGATTAGCAACAACAACAACAGGCAACTCGCTCCCACACACAGAAGTAAGTGAAAGAATGATTCTTCAGACTCTCCAGCAGCAGTTAAATACCACTTCCACCTGATCACGTGCCTTCCACGTCATCCAGGCGAGTTCATTGCAAAATGTAGGGGTGGTCATCTTTCAATTTTAACTTAATTTTCTTATGTGAATACATTGAATTATTAGCCTTTAAATATTTTTTAAGTATGTTTACTGTGGTAATTTGGACATTTTATAAGATGGTGATTTTGTAGAGTCATAATTATTCAGATATAACTTGCATTGGTCAATTTTGAAAATTTATTAGATGTGTTCAATAATTTGTACATTCCGCAATCTAAATTAATTATTCCTAGAAATTTTTTAATATTTTGTTTATTAAATAAAGTAATCTGAACCACTTTTCATTCGTGTGTATTGAAATTTTATAATTATGTATACTTTTATACTGTCAATTTTGAAAATTTATTAAATATGTTTAATAATTATTAGATGTGTTTCAATAATATTTTGTTTATTAAATAAAGTAATCTGAACCACTTTTCATTCGTGTGTATTGAAATTTTATAATTATGTATACTTTTATTATGTGTATTGAAATAAAATTATATTTTTATCAAATTTAATTTGTTTTACTTAATACTTATATATATACACAGTGTCATAAAATACATTTAAATCCTCTCGCGTTAAAAAATATTTTGAAAGTTAGTAAATTATTGCATTTTTTTAATGTTTTAATCAAATTGAAAGTCTAGGTAATCATAGTATAGATAACCAAATAAATTTATTATTATAGTTTGATATAAGAAAAGACTGATAGCTATTAATAAATTATTTTGTGTTACATGCTCATTTTGTGATATATTTTTTACCTTTCTATTTATGTTGAAGGATTATCTTATTGCTTCGGAATTTTTTTTTTGTTTTAATTTATAATGGGACATAGAATATTTTGCTGTGATACAGAATTGTACTTTAATTTTTATGATTTTCATCCATTGAATATGGTCATTATTACTAACAAAACCTTTAGCAGAACACAAATGCCTTCTTGATATTGCAAACTGTGTTTAATACTAAAATTAATCATATATTTTTTGGCAGAAGCTTTTCCATCTACAATTGTTTCTTAATATTTTGCAAAAGCAAACCGTTCACTTACATTTGTAAACCTTTTTTGTCACTGGAAGTTTTTGTGTAAAATAGAGAAAAACTTCGCTTATAGGGGTAAACTGTTTCTTATACAGAAAAATTTCTGTGTATTTTATATGAAATTTATTGCAGAAAGTTTCCGTGTACTTTACGGGGGAAATTGTATTTTATATGGAATTGACCTTATTCAACACAGAAATTCTGTTTATTTTACAGGTGGAAATTGCATTTTGTATGGAATCAACGTACTTAATACAGGAAATTTTAATTTATTTTACGGGAGTAAATTATTTTGTATGAAATTACCGTATTTAATACGGAAAGTTTATGTTTATTTTACGGGGGATCAATGTTAGTAACCAGTCAATAACCGTTTTTAATACGAAAAGTTTCCGTTTATTTTACGGGAGAAAACTGTATTTTGTACGGAATGACCGTAATTATTACTGAAAGTTTCCGTTCATTTTACGGGAAAAACCCTTTGCAATCAGTCAAAAACCGTATTTAATACGGAATGTTTCCGTATTTTTTACGGTTTTAAACTGGCGACCCAGCTGCCAGTTTAAAACCGTAAATTTGACGGGATTTTTTTTGCAGTGTAGAGTCCTGATTATCCGAGTTAATGTGGACCAAGACCAACTCGGAAAACCAAAAAACTAGGTTAAAGCGAAAATTAAAAATAAAATAAATCGTATCGGTTTAAATGTATGTTTTGACAAGTAAAAAAGTTATACTATAGGTAAACCACATGCAATTAATAATATATAGTAATGCTTAAAGAGTTCTCTTACTTAAGCCTTAAGACCTTGAGCGACGGGATAGGAGGAGCAGTGTTATACAATGAAGAAAAATATCAGGGGTAAAAGAAATATTATCTGGCTCGGTTAAAGCGGAAACTCGGATAACCGGGGTTTTACTGTAACTGGAACACTGAAATTGAAGTATATATATATTTGGTGTGGCCCACACACACACACACACGCACGCACGCACGCACGCACGCACGCACGCACACACACACACACACACACACACACACACACACACACACACACACACACACACACACACACACACACACACACACACACACACACACACACACTATATATCAAATTTATGTACATATTCTTAAAACAGAGGAATCGTATTAAGATAATTTCTAGTTTGCTTTTCTTTTTATCATACAACAAATAACGTTTGTTTCAAGGACTAGAAAATTCTACTTATTTTATTGACTCAGTTGCAATGTTTTGATGCTTAAAACATGACAGGAAGTATTAATGTTTCACATCATAACAAACTTAGATAATTAACATTTTTCTCTCTCAAAGTATTATCTAGAAAGTTTACTTTATGAAGATATAGAGGATAGCTGTTACCTCTACGATATTCACTATTTTTTGTCAATATTTACATGAAGATTACCTTTTGCATCTCGCCTTTTGCGTGCATCTGAAAATAAAACAGCGAATTAGACACGGCATAAATTAGAATTTAGAGCGATAAACATCAGTTTTACACGAAATCTGTAAAGCACTAGAGGAGACTTGGTCCGGGAGTCTTGTTAATTTTACATGATTATAATCATATTGAACGTAGGACCACATTGATCCCAGTTTGGGTAAATGTCATATTTTTCTTATGTGTCACTACAAAAACGATTTCCAAAAAAGTTGTTTGTCATAATTTTAAACCCTCATGTTTCCGGCAATGTCCTATGAGGCAACCATTGCTGAAATCGTAAAAAAATGTCATATCATCACATTTGTCAGGATAAATTGGCAACTATTTTAAATTCGTTTCGGATATCTTTTAGACTAATGGCAAAGTTACATTAAGACATATATACATACAAATTGAAAGTTTGATTTTCAGAGTTTTCATTTCGTGCCACTGATATAATGAAATACTAAGATAATTATTTAATATGAAAGTTTAAAAGTTATATGGTGGAATCAGGTATGTTTTTGGTGGAAGGTTTACTAAAAAAACTAAACTTTTTATACAGTAATTTTTTGTGTTAAGTCTGTATTGAAAAATTGACCCTACCTTCTATCATCTCATCGTTGCCCTACTTTTCAAGAAAATACTCATGCGTCCTCCCACTTCTGAAACCATTGAAATCCCTCCCCCTACTTTTAAAAACCTTTAAATGTAGTGACACTGGGAAAGAGAGATCTTAAGTTTTCAAATGTAAAAAAAAAAAAAAAACCCTATTTCTGGTATCTAGGAACTCGACAGTGTTCCGCCGCCAAGTCCGATAACAAGCTGCAGACATGCAAGTGTATATTATGTTGAAAGAACTTAGGCCCGTTTTCGACCTCTCACAGCTCAGCTTCTAATATAGTTAGAACCCTGATTTTTTTTACCATCGTGTTGCTCCGCGTGAGTGGACGAAAAATAACAACATAATTGTTAACATTGAACAAGGGAACATGATAAAAATCCTTTGAAAATCGCCAGTCACCGGTATTTTGTTGCTGTTCTTCTCCTTCTGATTTTCGTTCTTCTGGTTGTGACCAAAATTTTAGCCAGGGCTACAGCCGAAACTGTTTGATGATTTTACACCATTCTTTTTTTATTCTTCTCAGCTTGATAGGAGGAAGTCCTTTTGAATGACTTGATAGGTAGGAGGGTCTATACTCCTCAGAATTGATCTCGATACTCGGGATATTAGCCAGTCCTACAGCTTAAACGCTTTAATATATTCCTACCATTTTTTTTTTATTCCTCTCAGCTTGATTAGAGGAATTTTCTTTTCTATAAACTAATGAGTAGGAGAGTTTATACCCCCCCCCCCAAAAAAAAAAAAAAAAAAAAAACGATTCAGGAAGTTGGGAAATTTAGCCTGGGTAATGACTGATTCAATTAGGTCAATGTATTTCGGATATTCACCTTTCGCTCACTTTCAAGAAGTGACTTTAATATTTTAAGTTGAACTATCAAAACGGTGTAATTAGAAAAATAAAATAAAAATTACTTACTTTTCAATTAAATTGCATGCTTAAAAAAAGCTCCGAAAACACGTGTTTTGACTTTTTACTAAGAAAATCACTTTCAGTTTAAAATAAAGTTTTCTAGGCATCTGGTCGTATATGAACCAATCACCTTCTGATCAATAACCTGATACCTTAACGACTCCACCACTAAGGCTTGCTGAATTGCTCTTAAAAGTCTTTTATTATTAATTATATACAAGTTTTATGTTTCAAACCTAAAGCGAAAGTTGTTTTGAGACTCATTTTTTTTACATATTTATTCGTATGTAAAAGCTGGTAATACTCAATTTCGCATAAAAGCAAGTAATTATTTGTATGTTTTACTTACTTTGTATAACTACTTATTTTTTAGTATATAATTGCATGTTTTTGTGCCCAAGTTATAATAGATACATAATTTTTGATTATGAAATTGTTTTTCTTGTTGTGGTAAGAAAGATTTCTTCTTAAATGAAACGAAAAAGATTTGGATTGCAAACCTAAATTTCTCTACAATATTTAATCATTATACATGATATTTATTCTCACTCTCAATACAAAGAGAAGTATATAAATTTAATGGTGTTGTCAATTACGCTATTTTTTTTTATTATTTTTTTTTAGAACGACCATGTGATTATTCACGCTAAATTACCCATTGACCGCAAATTATTCATTTAGAACACAACAAACATAAAAAAAGAATTGATGTCTAACAAAAACCAACTAGACGTTGTAAAAAAAAAAAAAAAAAAAAAAAAAAAAAAAAAAAAAAAACGCAAAGTAAAACAATCAGTCAGAAAAAGTTGTGAAATCTAATGTTTACCGCCAAGCGGCCTCGTTTAGTTTCTTTGGGGAACTTGTACACCATGGATTAGGATTATTAGGGGGAATCCCCATTGCCAATCAGTACTTGGAAGGCTAGATTTATTTCGGATTAATTTCATTTCCTTTGCTTCAGCTACTTTGCAACTATTGCACTAAATTGAGATTAATTAATTAAAAAAAAATCAATCTAGCCTGCCAAGTACTGATTGCCAATGGGGATTCCCCCTAATAATCTTAATTTAGTTAATTTTTGTACAGGTACCCCAAGGAATCTAAACGAGGCCGCTTGGCGGCAAACATTAGATTTCACAACTTTTTCTGACTGATTGTTTTTTTTGGCGGGATTTTATTATACAATGTCAAGTATAAAAAAAAATATTGCATAGCATTTGTAATCATGCAAAAATGTAGAGCAAAATGGATTTATAGGGTTGTGGAATATCGCACAACTTTTTTAACACTATTATACTGACGTTGTTGTTGTTGCATGCCCCCGGAGGCCAGCAGAGCTAGACCAAGTCCATGATGTCGTACACCCTCAAAAAAATCAAACACCAAAACAGGGTTGTCGGCCAAATCCTTCTTAGATAGTCCCAGGCACGCGAGGATGTGATCAGGCGAAGCCTGTTCAGTAGAGCAGTGTTGCAGTTACTGACGTGGATTGGTGTTATTCAACCGTTTTTATATTTTCATCATTTATTTAGAAAATATGGCCAGTTTGGCGACATTTTTGGCGATAATTCAAGTATGGGACTTAAAAAAAACAAAAAACGTTGCCTAAATGGTGATTTTGGCGATATACTTTTCGACAATTCTTACATTATTCTTTTCTGTAAATGAAACAGGGAAGGGTAAAAATAGTCGTTGATGAGCGATGCTCAAGGGAAGAGAACTCTGTTTTGAAGATATTTGTTTTTTGATTTGGAGATGTTTAGAAGACCTTAAAAGCATTATCATAGCGATTTCCATCATAATCGTCAGGGCCGTTTTTTAGCAATTACTGAAAAACAAGATTTTTTTTTCCTTCGCAGCTACTTTATGAGCAAGGACAATTTTAATGAAAATCTTAATGGTAGATCCCATGGCCCCCATACACCAAATTTTAACATCGTAAGTCATTTCGCTCTAGAGTTACGATGACCAAGTACAGTTCACACCAACAGACATTTTTTCTGGATTACTTTTTACTTTCAATTACTCATATGTGGATATAGGGTTATGAAAATATTGTTTTCATTAAAAAAAAAAAAAAAAAAATTTTTTTTTTGCATTCCTCCATATTTTGGAACTTTCTGACTTCAAAAAGTGATTGAAAGAAATGTCTGTCAGTGTGTCCGTGTGTCTGTGAGTACGTGGTCAGCATAACTCACGAACGAATCGACATACGATGTTAAGATTTGGTGTACGGGCAAGTGGTGGCTATGGGATCTATCATTAAGTTTTTCTTTTGTCATTACTGCGCACGCGCAAAACATGAAGAGAAAAAAAAATCATGTTTTTCAACAAGTGCTAAAAAACGGCTGTAACGATTTTATTAAAAATCGCAATGGTAATGTCTCCTAAGGTACTCTAAAAATCCAAACTTTCGAAATTCTCGTAAAAATGCTAAAAAAGTGTAAAAAGATGTGAAACGAATGTCTTTAACACAGAGTTGTCTTCCCTTGAGCATCGCTCATCAAGAACTGTTTTCCTCCTTTCATCTGTTTCACTCAAAAGAAAGGATGATGTAAGAATTACCGAATAGTATTTCACCATTTTATCGTTTTTTTTTTTTTTTTTTTTTTTTTTTTTTTTTTTTTTTTTTGCCATGTAAGTATTATCGTTAAAAATATTATTATCTAACTGGTTATTCTTTCAAATGAATAAAAATGGTACTTACAGTATTCCATGTCACATTTTAATGTAGTGACCAGTATTATAGCGTATTTGAAAGCTGTGCTATGTTGCACATCCCTAGATTTAAGTCAAGAAATTCCCAAACATAGGAAAATGCAAAAAAAAAAAAAAAAAAAAAAAAATTAAAAAAAAAAATCGTAATTTTTTTTGATTAAAAACAATTATTTCATTATCCTGTCTACACCACATATGGGTAATTGAAAGCAAGTATCAAGGTTTTACTTAAGGGTAATAGAAAGTTTTGACTTTCAACTACCTATATGTTTAAATAGGGTAATGCAGTCAAATTTCGGTAAAAAAAAAATTCAAATTTTTTTTTTTTTTTTTATATTTCTCCAATGGATTGCAACTCATTGCCGATTCAAATTTTGGGATGTGCTCAAATTTTTACTTGTATTACAAAAGATGGTCATACGTTAAAAAATTTTAACAACTCCGAACGGAAAAACTCTCAACAATATCAACATCAACACATTTTTTGTTTTTTGGTTTGAGACTTTTTGAGGCTACTTTTATGACAATGGCTATGTTTAGTGGCATAGACAATGGCTATGTTTAACCCCGGTCTGACGTTCTTATCTAAATGCTCATTTAGATAAGAGAGTCCTCCCAGAGACATTTATTCACCAAGCAGACATTTACCAGGAGAAAACTCTTTTTAAATTGCGCTGAGCTATGTGCCCAGGGCAGTATGACTATGGCCGCTTCAGAAATTAGAGACTCGAAGAAAGTGTTCAGTTAAGAAATTGCTAAATATATGGTGTTCCTGGTAAATACGTAGGTAAAATTCTACAATATTTATTTTCCTCTGAAAAAGAGGTTTTAAAAATTCTATTTCAATGCTCAGTGAGAACTCACAGTAATTAAACATTTATAATTAATTACCATCCGTTTCTCCTGCGATTGCACTGGCAACGGCACCAAAGGCGTTCCCTGGAGATCCACCCTCTCCTTCCGTTGTCATATCACTTCCTCCGGTCGTGCTGCTACCAACGTCATCTCGTTTAAAACGTAAGCCTGTAAATCAACTTCATTAGTCTTTTTTAACTAGGGGAGTGGAACATCGCACAGCTGCCAATCACATTATAATATTGACGTGAATAGGTGTCATTTATCGTCTTTATGTTTTCATTACTCATTTATAAGATAAGACTGATTTGGCGATAATTCTTATGCAAGAGGCCTTTTTGGAAAAACAGACCCTCTAAAATGGCGGTTTTGGCGATATACTTTACGATAATTCTTACTCTATACTTTCTTGTAAGTGAAACAGAGGATAGAAGAAAAACTATCGTTGATGAGCGCTGCTCAATGGAAGAGAACTCTGTGTTGAAGACATTCGTTTTTAAATTTTTTACGTTTTTGTAGCATTTTTAAGGGGGATTTTGGTGGTGGTAATGTTTAGAACACTTTAAGAGGTATTATCATAACGATTTCGACCAAAATCGGTAGCAATTATTGAAAAAAAAAAAAAGCTACAAGCTACCTTATGCACATGAGCAAATTCGACAAAAAACTTAATGATAGTGCCCGTTCTCCAAATTTGAACATCGTAGGTCAATTCGTTCGAGAATTATGCTGGCCACATACCTAAAATCGCACCTTTGTGGAATCTTGGAAACCTTTGTTGGAACCTTTTATGTTGAAAAAGTAAAACACATTTGTAATGTTTAGTTTCTGGAAAAGTGGATTACCACATGCTCGTTGGTTTTGAATATTGAATCCAAAAACATAGGTTTAATATAAAATTCATTATTTCAGGACTGATTATTTCAGGAACATATGAACACAATTTATATGGCTCTCTTTTTCAAGTGATTTGTACCCTTTCTTGAGTGAGAATCGAAAAGGTAATACATGATAGTATGCATACATATTTTAAGGCCAATAAATTTCGCTAAACTAAAACTGTCGCCATGCAGTACTGAGGAGTTCAGCCAAACGAATGGGAAAAAACTGGAATTTCATACTACAGCGTAAATTCGTATTTAGGAAGTTTACTCTTTTGTGTTTCATTTTATTCTGGAATTCAGACCGTCTACTTGATAAGTATAAGTTTTCCAAGATTTCACTCAAAGAAATCCTGTATTAAGATAGTTTATCAGTTAGAAGAACCGTAATTAAATACTACTGTATATACCGTAATTAAATATTACAGTATGGGTAGTAAAACTACATCATGATTATAGTTTAAAAACTGAATCTTGGTAACAATTATATCAAAGCTCAGTGCATATTCACAACACAGAGGAATAGTATTAGGAATAATTTTTAATTACTATTGATTTTATTAAACAAATAGAAAACAGTAAATAGCAGTTGTTTCAAAAACTAGTAAATTCTACGTATTTGATTAAATCAGTTGTCAACCTCATCACTACAATTTAATGCTTCAAAACATGTAAGGGTATATTGATATTTCACACCAAAATGAATTTAGAAAAGTAACACTTTCCTTACTCAAAGTAATCTTATCTAACATCTAAAAGGTTTACTTTATGATGAGACAGAGGATAGGTGTTACCATTCTTTTCAGTGTCCGTAAGAAGGTTACTTTTTGCATCTCGTCTTTTGCGAGAATCTGGAAATAAATCAGTGAATTTGAAACATGATAAATTATAATTTAGAATGCTAAGTATACGTTTTACATAAAATCTGTTACATGCCAGAAAAGATTCGGTCTTAAAGAATAAATTAATGGCATAGGAACACATTGATCTACGTTGTGCTGTACTTCATATTTTTCTTATGTATAATCATAAAAACTTTTTCCAAAAATAGGCTTTATCATAATTTTCTACTCTCGTGTTTCTATCAATGTCTATGAAGCAACTATTGCCGCTATCATAATGAATTTCATACTCGTTATAAGTCAGGAAAAGTTGGCCACTGCCTTAAATTCTTTCATGATATTTTGTAGAAGGAAAAATACGAAAACACATTCATACATACATATAAATTGGAAGTTTGTCTTTAAGTATAAGCTTTTTTTAGTAACAATTGCCCTATGAAATGCATTGAATTTTTTTTAATATGAACATATAAAAATTGTGCGGTGGAATTGGACATGTTTAAGTAACGATTTTGTAAAAGGTTTATTCATTAAAACACAAACCTTCATCGCTTCCTCCTGTCGTTTTATCGCTTCCTCCTGTGGTCTCATCGCTTCCTCCTGTCTTTTCATCACTTCCTCCTGTCACCACAACACTCACGCCTGTCACCCCATCTTGATAAGTAGAATCCGTATTATACATCTAAATCCATATTATATTAGAAGACTCATTCCCACCTAACAAGTAATTTGTGGTGGGATGGTGTAGAGTTAACGGGTTGGTATCCCATTCTACATCATCATACATTTTGTGGCCATGCAACAATTCGAATATACAGGGTGTCACAAAAGGTCATGTCCAAACGGCACACAACACATGGTTGTGTCAGGTCATGAGGAAGCAGAATTACATAGGAAAGGGGGGTCGGAAACGCGATTGTAATCCGCTAGAGGGCAATAAGCTCTAGCAGACGAAAGCGCGGACGTTGCAGAGAGCCGGCACAGTACCGTGGCCACCACGATCCCCGGACCTAATCCCCCTGGGTTTTTACCTCTGGGGATACCTGAAGTGTCTGGTGTACGAGACACCCGTTCCATCGGACATGGACCTCATCGCACGTATCGTTGAAGCGGCGGCACGTGTCCGGGAGACTACTGGCCAATTCGAACGAGTTCGCGATTCCATGCGTCGCAGATGTGAAGCATGCATCGCAGCTGATGGGGCCAATTTTGAGCACTTACTATGATTTGTAGCATTTTTCTTTTTTATTTGGTACTGTTTTGTTGTAAAATAAAGATTTTTTACACCGTTTGTTATCTTTTCTTTGCGTGACGGTTACGATGAAATTTCACTGTCAAAATTGCGTTTCTGACCCCCCCTTTCCTATGTAATTCTGCTTCCTCATGACCTGACACAACCATGTGTGCCGTTTGGACATGACCTTTTGTGACACCCTGTATAAAACACTTAAGACGAAGTCCAAGTAAAGATCATTCCTTATACTCGCTATGTTAAAATCTGTTAGCCCAGTGTATTTCGATAACTATTTTCTATAAAACTTTGAAATTTGGTAAGTACAAAAAAGGTCACCTTATGAAATGACATAAATTGTTTTGATTTAATTCTATCTATTATGAATGAAAATTAAAATAGCAAAAGACAAAAACCAGGCGCAGCCACTCTTTATGCAGTGACGTAAGGATTTCAAATACAAAATAAAATATAGTAGATGCTATTTTCGACTTTTTAATTTATGTCATTTCATTAAAGGATCATTTCCGGTCAATTTGGAATAAGGGAATGATTTTGCTTAAGTATAGGGGCAATATTCATATTTTTAATCGTTAAAGCGATAGTGGGATAAAATATGCCATAAGTATCAATAAACAAGATTTAAAAACCGATATTTCCAAATTTAAGATTTGTATAGATCACGTAATATGATTGTATTAAAAAAGTCAAATTTAATTATCTTTAGCGCTCCTGATGAACTTTACAAAGCAAACCAGCATATTGCACATCAAGACCCATTTTAATATCAGATACTTTTTACTGAACATAATTTTTTCGTCTCATGAGTATTATTGAACGTCAGACGATCTGAAAATAGGTGGGAGCATAATATTACGTGGTAAATACCGAATCAAGATAACGATTTGGTGTGAAAAGATTTTTTGTCTTGAGATGCAATATGTTGGATTGCTTTATTAAGCACCCCAGGAGCGCAAATGATAATTAAAATCGGCTTTTTTACTGTTCGCTAACTTGGTTAAGCCAAGTCTTTGATGGTTAAATATAGGTTTTTAAATCATGTTTATTGATACTTATGGCATATTTATCCCATTTTAGCTTTAGATAAACAATTAAGAATATGAATATTGCCCCTATACGTAAGCCAAATCATTTTTCTAATCGAAATTCTATCAAACACGTAAGGGACTCTTCTACGATATACATTGTGGAAACATTTAATGTATTGGGAATTTTATCTCATTTGCAAACAATTCAAAAGGGGACACGAGCAATTTAGCCATTAGAATTCATCAAGAAAATCGTGTTAAGTATGAGAATACAATGCCTAGTAAACACTGACGGAAGGAGAGATCATATCTCACACTAAAAGTTTACTTCGTAAGTTGCGAAGTTGCGTGATTTTTAATGTGGATGTCTGTGCATTACGCAAAATAAAAAAAATCTGAACTATAGCTATATCTTCGGTTTTAATTGACGTAGAATCTTACGGTTTGCACCAAAATGGTTTTTTTTTTTTTTTTTTTTTTTTTTTAACGATCTTCTATGTGTCTGGTAAATGTATTTCTTATGGGGCTGTATACTAAGTAAGTTTAACTCTATCTTTAAAAATTTCAATACGAACACCTATTTTTTTTTTAATGTTTTTATTCGATTTAGAATACCTCGTTTACCCTATATACTAAATTTCAGCTCATTATGTAGAGAAACACGTCACTTATGAGCGAAAATGTTTTGGACGATCTTGAGGGCAAATTTCTTAATCGCGAGGAAGAATCGAGCGTTTTGCATGCTTCAAGATGTAATCTATTACGCGGTCATTTAAAGTGAGCTTTTTAACATTTTTGAAAAAATATTGAGAACCAAAAGTCAAAATGGAACGAAAAAAATTCTGGAGGGGTTTTCGACCATGATGATTCTAATGAAAGCAGGGGGAAAAAAGAAGGAACAAAAAAAAATTATATTTAAATTTTTTTTTTAACTTGTTTTATTTATTAATAATTAATGATTAAAAAACTGTTTAATACAAAAGTTGCATGTTATTTATGTTTGGCCTTTAATAAAATATCGTTTGAAAGAAAAATTGCTAAAATTTATTAATTAATTAAGAATTTATGGCTAAACAAACTAATTTTCTCTTTAACATTATTTTGCCATTTTTTTGACATCAATTAAATTGCTAACCATTTATCGGAAAATTACGAAATTTAGTATTGAGACATTTTTTTTTTTTTTTTTTGGATTCTAAATCTAAATATGGTGTAATATTATGGGGTTGCCTTTGAACTTTTTAAAATTTGGTTTAGTTTTAATATGTAGATGACCACACACGATAAAAAAAAAAATATATATATATATATATATATATATATATATACAATTAATAAAGATCTTCCACGATTTACAACGCTACTTATCGTTTTAATTTTCATCAATTAGAATACAAGATATAGTCCTCGTTCGGATTTTTTTTTTTTTGCGTACTGTTCAGCTGCATGTACTCCATTCTTTTGCATATGATTCCCCCCCTTTACACTTTTGCATTTTAATTTGCAACCGAGTTGTTACATAAAGATGTCTCTTTGATGTGAATTTCATGTGTCGATGTTGCTCCACTGGGGAGTAATTAGGGAAAAACTGATATTCCTCTAATGTTGTGAACCAGTAGATAAAGATAAAAAAGACAAAATAAATAATAATAACAAGAAGAAGAAAAATAAAAAATAATAATAATAAATAACTTTTTTTCCCAACCAAAACCAATAAAAATGTGAAGAAAAAAACAACGAGACTGGTCAATTGAAAATGCTGTCTGTCTGGGTTTTGAATTTTTTTATCAACCTCAAATACATTCTGAATGTTGTGGAAGTTATATTTAAACTTTTAACTATTTTTGAGAGTATTGCCCCTGAAGAGGATGAAGTGATGTCAATAAAAAATAATAAATAGCTTTTTAAATAATTAAAAATCTACATTCTGAAAAAATTGTTTTTATTAAAAAAAAAATCTTTGGTGATAAAAGATAAAATACATAACATTTGAAGATATTCAAAAATAAAATATTTAAATTTCATTCTTTGTCAATTGGATAGCAACTTCTCAAGAGATTTTAAAGTTCAATTTTAATCTGCAGTTAGTTACTCCCAATAATTAAATACTTATAATTAATTACCTTCCAGTATTTCTATGAGTCCACCGACTCCAATGGTTACAACGTTCAAAGGGACACTACTCCCTTTCTCTCCATCACTTCCTCCCGTAGCTTCATCACCACCTCCTGTCGTGCTGTCATCATTGTCATCTCGTTTCAAACGCAGTCCTGTAATTCACCTTCATTAGTTTTTTAAATAAGCAGAAAACCTTGAATTTAGTATCAGTGAACCGGCCTCACAAAAAATTAATAACTGCAACTGGAATTGAAGTAATTATATTTGGTGTGCAAATGAATACGTTTTCTATTTTAGATCGAGAATAAAAATTTTATAGAGTGTATCAAAAAGAATGACTCCATTCTAAATAGTTATTTATATTTATGGAACGACACAAATCTCGTGAATGAAAGTTGTCTCTTGACAAAGCGTGGTCTAGAGTCTTAGAAAATACCTCCTAAATGGCTCTCCACGTGTGAAAGACGAAGAAATCACCTTTCACTCCGTCTGTTAATAAGATGACTTAATAATACAGGGCTTACAAAAAAGAAAGACACCTCTTTTTTTTTTCCTAAAAACAAAACAAAAAACAACAGCATTCACGGTGATTTCTACATCTTTCACAAGTGAAGAGCTAGTAACGATTTCCTAAAATTCTAGGCCACCTTCGTATAGCGACATACTTTTTATTCACCATATCTTCGTCGTTCCACGATTATTACGATATGGAATAGGATCAATCTTTTTGTTATACCCTAATATTTTAGTAAGTTCAAAGAGTGCAAACTAAATGATATAGAAAATAAATTATCTAGAAAACATAGTTTTACTCCATGAAAGATGCTCACCAATCACTCTTTTATGTTGTTACGAGTACTTCAACTTCTCCCATTTTTATTCTTGACTTTTTTTTTAGTGTGAATCGAAAAGGTCGCTCATGAGAGTATTCTTGCATATTTTACCGTCGATAATTTTCGCAAAACTAAAACTGTAGTCAAGGGGTACTGAGATGTTCAGACAAATGAATGGGAGAAGACTGAAATTGCACACCACTACTTAAATCCGTATTTAGTAAGTTGACTCATTTGTTGTTCATTTTATTCTGGACTTCTGGTTGCATTATTGATAAGTACAAGTTTTACAAGATTTTATTCCAGCCTGACTATTTATCCAATAAGAAAGAAATCAGTATATAATTTATTTTCTTGGTTATATGTAGAAATCAGTGGAAAAAATTATTTATGAATATTGTTTGATTCTTTCTCATAATATTGAGTACAGGTTATAAAATATATCATGATTAACGTTTAACAACTCAAAGTTGGTAATAATTATATCAAATTTCAGTACATATTCTTAAAGCAGAGGAATCGTATTAAGATAATTTCTAATTTGCTTTTTATTTTATCATACAACAAATAACGTTTGCTTCAAGGACTAGAACATTCTACTTATTTTACTGACTCAGTTGCAATATTTTGATGCTTCAAACATGCCAGGAAGTATTAATGTTTCCCATCATTATAAACTTAGATAATTAAAAAAAAATTCTCTCAAAGTAATATCTAGAAAGTTTACTTTATGAAGATATAGAGGATAGCTGTTACCTGTACGATATTTACTATTTTTTGTCAGTATTTACATGAAGATTACCTTTTGCATCTCGCCTTTTGCGTGCATCTGAAAATAAAACAGCGAATTAGAAACAGCATAAATTAGAATTTAGAACGATAAGCATCAGTTTTACACGAAATCTGTAAAGCACTAGAAGATACTTGGTCCGGGAGTCTTGTTAATTTTACATGATTATAATCATATTGAACGTAGGACCACATTGATGCCAGTGTGGGTAAATGTCATATTTTTCTTATGTGTCACTACAAAAACGATTTCCAAAAATGTTGTTTGTAAATAATTTTACACCCTCATGTTTTCTGCAATGTATATGAAGCAACCATTGTTGAAATCGTAATATATATATATATATATATATATATATATATATATATATATATATATATATATATATATATATATATATATATATATATATATATATATATATATATATATATATATATATATATATATATATATATATATATATATATATATATATATGTTTACAATGAATCGTACGAGTCATTTTCAAAATCCAATTAAATTGTGCAATAAAAATGTTTTAATGTCCATTTCTTTGTATAGCATTTATAATGTTTCTAAATAATCTAAATTTTTTTATATACTTTATTTTAAATTAAACATGGCTTGATTTCATGGCAAAAAATGTTAACTGCTGTATCATTTACCCAGGTTCTCAGTTGTACAAAATATTAAGATCTCTGTACTATATTTATTTTTCCTTGTGTCCGATGTATCTAAACAAGACAATTATGAATAAAAACGTTGTATTTTAAAAGTGCGTATTCTTGATGTCTTGTCCATGCCATTTATATTATACGGTATAAGCCATACACATTTTTTGGAACTCATTATAAAATGAATTTTTCAAAACTTTGTCGCGACTGAATGTCATTGAAATTAAAAATTAAGTGTCCTTGGCCATGCGAAACTCCACTCGAAAGTACAACATGCATATTTTTTAAACGCATATTACATTTTTTTACACTTTTTGTTTACAGAGATTCGCATTCAAATTAAAAATTAAGTTCTGTTAGATAACTACGCATTAAAACTAAAGAATATGCAACTATTTTAACCAACTGATCTTCTATTGTTTGGTAGTAGCAACCATAAAAGCGCAAAACCCATCTAATTAGCTCAAATAGCGCAACCACTGTTCAGAACAATCAATAAAAAAAAGAGATAAAGACAAACTAATCGGCTTAAGGCTAATGTACAGCTTACCCTAGGCATTAAGTCCTAGCCCATTACAAAACTGATTTTTTTATTATTTGAGTTTTATAAAACATCGATACATCAATACAACTGAACAACATCAGCATACATCTCTTTTTATACAAGCAGGCGCATGCGCACACAATGCCTTTCCTGGGCATGCCCAAACATTAAGTGGGGACGGACACCGGACCACATATTTGACCAACTGAAAACAGTACTCCTGGGCTTTAGGGTAAAAATAGAATGATGTAATTAAAGAAATGTGTTTTGGGTGTCACCTTTATGATCTTCTTTATTCTCCGCAGAGTCAAATTCATCTTCTTCAAATACATCTATTACATCTCGTTTTATACGTGGTGCTGAAATGAACGACCATCATAATTAAATATGCCTTAATTGTTGTACATAAAATTTGAATACTTCCTATACTACACAAACGATTATTCGATATCTATTCATTTACATTTGTAATGGAAATCCAATTCCCACTTTTGAACAATCAAGGAGTGAATTTTTTTTTTTATGGCCTTGTACTTATGAATAATACTGCCTTATGCAATAGGCAAAATGAAAGGTCTCATCAAGCTATGTTCTTTCTCCAAAATTCAACCTTAAGTCCAAGAAATGACGAATTTACAATTTCTTAAGCTTAAATTATAAATGCTATTTGTCAATTTGAAGGTCTTGATGATAGCAGTAGGATTATACAAAATTCAAGTGAAAATTACACCAGGTAATGCTTTAGAATAAAATTGAAAGAGTGCATGTATAGTAACTGTATGAGAAGTTAAAATATTTGCTGATATATACTATTGATTACAAATTGAATATTTGATGGAATGGCCAATATATAACTGTTCCTTAATCGCCAATTTGTTGTGTGTTGGAGAATCTTAATAGGTCTGTATCTTAAGACATGCAACCATTCCACTTTCAGAAATTGTTAAATTTGATGAGATGCCTTCTAACTTCTGAGGCTCTAACTTCACGGGGACAATCGTCCCGTGATCTACCAACAGAGGGAGCAAAGGTATCCTTTCGCCCTTGCTACAAAAATCTGTAAAAATGTTTTTTGTTTTTTTTTCTAATATACTTATAATTTCAAATAACTATTTTTTTTTTTTTTTTGTAAATGTGTTTCATATTTTAATTTTTTGCTTATTTTTTTTTCTAGTTTATTGTACATAAAATACAAATTTTCAGAATTATTGGAAAATCAATTAGAATTACTAAAATGTACAGTCATTATTTTTGCATAATTTCGTAAAAATATACATTTTAAAGTATTGTAGGATATTGGAATGAGTAATTTTGTAACGATGAGATTACTAGTATAGGCTCTTTTTTCATTAATTATTAAGTAGAATTATCAAAAATTTATTTTCTTTCGTTTAGTACAATATCATAAAAGTATGTAGTGTAAAATAACGTATGATTTTGAAATAAATTATTTTATAATGATGAATTAACTGGTTAGTGTGCTCTTACTTTTTTCATAAAATGTTTCTGAACTAAATTTATACAAATAACTTTTCTACATAAGTCATAAACGGTTTGAGAAAAATTAATTGCTTGGCGAGAAGGTAAATTCAATGTATTTAATAGGTAAAGCATGAAATGAGTGGTGTTCAGAAATTTCATACCATTATGAAATGACTCTATCTGCTTATTTGGCATTTTTGTTGTGTTTCAATTCGCATATTTACTTGCACTTCAAATGTTTTTAACTTTCAAACTTGAGAATTTCGGGTACGTAGGTCAAACCTTAGATACCTACATTTACAGAAAAAAAAAATTCTCATATTTTGGCGTCAAATTTATAGCGGTCAATCCCCTGATGAAGTCACTATGTTTGTCAAAATGTCGTTTCAAATTCGCCTTCGAGTTATTTTCATTACTTTAATAACGCTATTATGATGACATTGCCACTATATAAATGTTTCGTTTTAAGATAAATATTTCTTAAAATAATGCAGTTTTAACTAAAACCATCTAAATCTTTGGAAGAATTTCGGAAAACAAAACCATCTCAGAAAACTTGAGAATAACCGTTTTTTCTGAGATACTTTTATTAAAGGGAACCATTCTAGAATTTCAGTGTACCAAAATAGTTATCATTTACAAAAGAAAAAAAAAAAAAAAAAAAAAAATTAAATTTTATTTTTTCTTAATTCAAACTGTTAGAATGAAACTTAGTTCTTAATGTCTAATGTAAAATTCAAATTGTTCCAGATAAGCCATTTTTGAAATTTAGGAATTATATGAGTTATGACATAAAATAAAGCTTTGATATGCAAATATTTAAATTTATCTTTTATATGTCAAAGACCTAATGCGCTTTTCTTTACTTATACGAAGAGTTATTTTTAAATTGTCCCATCGTTATTCCTGAATTTAGATTTGAATAGAATTTTCAGAACAACAACTTTTTATTTCCGTTAGTTTGCATCTCACCTGCGGTAGTAGCTTGATAAATAACACGCGACTGCAACTCTGGATCTGGATTTGTTTCGACTGAAAAATAGAAACAAAGAACCGAATTATTATCAACTTTATTTACATTTTAACATTATTGTCAAGAATTTTTCTCAGAGGAAACAATGACACAGTTTTTAGTAAATAAAAACTATTATTTATTCTTCCTTCGAAAGCTCCCAAAACTTCTTCGAACGGCAGATCAGTTGCTATCCAGCTTCAGTACCAGCTTCCGTACATTCAACTCCGAACACAGCGATAATTCAGGCTTAGTAAACAAAGATCCGATGCTTACCGAACAGTGTCCGATTCCAGTTTCCCGAATTCTATTTTTCCGCTTCTATTTATAGTTCCACGGCAGAAATTTCTAGCAAAATGCAGTCAACCATTAGCCTGATCGAAATACCTCGAAATTTTCCGAATGATTTAGGTGTTGCCACCTTTTTCTAACCCATATTTTCTCTATTTGCAAATAAAATAAAATAAAATAAAATAGAACATTAAAAAGAATACGTCACTATTTACAATTATATACAGAATAAAATGAAATAAAATAGAACATTAAAAGGAATACGTCACTATTTACAATTATATACAGAATAAAATGAAATAAAATAGAACATTACAAGGAATACGTCACTATTTACAATTATATACAGAATAAAATGAAATAAAATAGAACATTAAAAGGAATACGTCACTATTTACAATTATATACAGAATAAAATAAAATAAAATAAAATAGAACATTAAAAGGAATACGTCACTATTTACAATTATATACAGAATAAAATGAGATAAAATAGAACATTACAAGGAATATGTCATTATGTACAATTATATTCAAAATAAAATGAGATAAAATAGAACTTTAGAGATAAATTCGTCACTAATATTTACAATTTTATGAAGACGATTTTTGTAACAATAATATCATACATAGCTGTAGTCCGAGAGCTCTTGGCCATTCTAGGGAAGGTATTTGAGGCACTGCTAAGTTTCATGAGCTAATACTTTAATGTCAGCTGATCGACAAAACCAGGACGTTGATTATGGATAGAGGTTATTTAACTGAGCAGGTTCAGAAATACGGATCGAAATGGGAAAAATGCCTAATATTTTATGAATTGCCATATCTAAATAAGAAAAAACAACAACTTTTCCCACGGAATTTTAACGGCGCTACGTGGCGAATCAGAAGCGGAAGGAATATATAGGAAAATTTGGGTCCGTGGGAGAGTTTTCTAAATCATGAAAAAAATATTTATAAACAGTATGTTTGTAATAAAATAATGGTTAGTACCTATTAAGAAGTTGCAGAGAATAAACCGAGTTGTTGTCAGTGCTAGAACTAGGAACCTAGAAAAGGAGTGGAAATATATAAACACGATTAGTTAAATAAATTTAGTTGCATCAAGTTCTAGTTCGTAGTTCTAACACTTCAAATCGTTCTTGCAGCTGGTATAGAAAGAATATGTATTTAATCCATTAATGACGGTTTGTAAGAAAATTTCTTAATCGTCATTTTAGTTTTTTTTCTTTCTTTGTTAATGAATTGTGATTGTGCTTCCACATAGTGTTTTTTAAAACTCATAAAAATAACTTTTCAAAAATCCGAAAAATTCAAAATATACTTTAAGTGAACTAAATAAACAAGGTAAAAGTTAAAAACAACGACTTTTTTATCCATTTAAAAGTCTTGTTTAACGAGTCTGAAAATCATAGACCGGGCAACTCTAAACTATTCAGCTAATCTTTTTGTATTGTGTCTTTCCCAAAACCGCATTTCTGGTTTCCTTCGCATAAAGCAAATTGAGACGGTTCTCGTCAATTTACATTAATTTATTTGCTACAGCAAAAAATGAACCCTGAAATGGTCAAGAGCTCTGGAACTACAATTATTAAACACATGCTCCTTTCTTTTGAAGAACACTTAAACTTACTTTTGCGTATTCGGATTTTCACAGGAAATTGGGTGCTTTTTCCGGGTTTCATCCCAACTGAAAAAATATTCAATTGTTTAAAAATTTCATTAGAAAATGCAAATTACCACAAAAGGGCATTATAAAACCCATAGAATAACATTGTACTCTTGTATAAAACGGCAACATTTGGATTATGTTGGTAAAAGTATTGTTACGAATTTTTGTATATTTGTAAATATTTCGTAGTGTTAATTTTGTAAATAGGAAAACTTATGTACATTTTGCATAAGGCAGTGCAATAGTTCGTCTTTAGTTTGTTTCCCTGCAATGGGTCTCTTGATGCTTGATAACGAGTTTTACAGAGATAACGGTGGGAAGCGAGTTTTACAAGGAGCAGGGCATTTAACTTTATGGTAATGGCAATCTCGCCAAATTGGCGAGATAGAGCCAAGTTAGCGACGATTTTGGCGACTAATTTTTGTCGTTAAACTTGGCGACATTTTCGGTCCCCATGTACATGTATAGGACTTTTCGACAACGATCTGGAAAGTTCTCCAAATATCTACCTCTAGAAGTTTCAAGAAGGTTTGACTCCTATATAAGACCGGCCGTGAGCTGGTGATGGAGTTAGTTGAGTCCGTTAGTCAGTTGAGTTACTGACTGAGTGGAGTTATAGAGTTAGCTGTCTCTCAGCGAGCATTTAGAGAGTTACGAAAGTGAACTGTATTGCATTGTTTTTTGCGGCGATATTAGCAGTTGTGTTGTCAAGTTTTTAACTGCTGTTCTGTGCTCTATTGTTGTGTAAAGAGCTGTATTGAGTCTACTCGAACGAGAAGTTCAGGTTTTGTAAAAGAATCTGTGAAGAGTATTTCGGAATAAATTTCTGCAAGTTTTGATCTGCTTTGGCTTTAAATCTTTCGAACCCATCAACGCAACAGTATAATAGGACTTATTTATAAGGTTCCAAAAAAATATTAACAGGCTTTTGACTCTATTGTAAGTAAAACATAAGATGGTGAAATCGCGGTTTTGTTTTAGGTGTTTGGTTGTACTGAAAATTTTCTTGTACAAAAGCAATACGATTTTAACTGTGGCAGAAGACTCTTTGAATAGAATTTGGGAAATCTAATTGTCAAAGTGTTAAAAAGGGAATATCTCTCAATGGAAGGCCTTCAATTTTAAAATACCTCCCGTTTGTGTCGTTTATGGTAAAAATCCCAGAAATAAGAAAAAAAGTCGAATTTTGTTTTATAATTTAAAAATAATATTCAAACACTTTTTAACATTTCGCAATAAACTGCTTTAAAAATTCCCATTACTTTTTTTAGCCATGAATGTTTGAACAATTATTCCTTGTGTTTTTGTAATACTATAACAAAACTTCAAATGCTCATATCTTTTTTCGCGGTTTTCAAATTTTGTGAACATTAAAAATGCTAAGGCTTTTTAACAGTCATATTTAAAATATTTTTTTTTTCTTCTTTAATAATATAAATATGGACTAAAGGCATTTCTGATTTTCTATTTCTGCCACCAATTTTTATAACTAGTTATCGTTAAAAATTTTATTTTTTCATGCATTTTTGTGTCGAGATTGCTATAAATATTTGTTTTTTAAAACGGTGCTCCTGAATTCAGATTGGAATGAATACATTTGTTAGATTCAAGATAATATGTAAAAATTTTTGCTTAAAAAAATGCAAGTTAAAAAAAGAAGTAGGAATTTTAAAATTGTTAAAAAAATTGTAAATTTTTCAATTTTTTAAAAAATTTGGTACCTAGTTGGATAATTTTAAGTACTGAAAAAAGTTTTCCATGATGTGCTCAGCAAGAGAAAAAAATTTGGATTTCGTAATTGAAAAAAAAAAAAAATAAATAAATAAATAAATAAATTAAATAAATAAAATATCAAAAGTATCGGAATCCCTTAACACATTCGTTGCCACCAAAATTTATATATCCATCCTCAGAAGCCGAATTTAAAAAAAGTGTTTTAATGTTTAAAAACGTTCCTTATATATTAACAGTAAAACCAGAAAAAAGTAAAAACCTTTTATTTCCTAAAAATATAAAAATAATGCTTCACTAACGTGCCTCAAAAACCTCATCGTTCAACCTTCAAATCCGAATTAAAAATAAAGCAGTTTACTTATCATACTCGATCGTCGTCCCAGAGCGTCGCCGGCATGGGAGGTAGCGCCATGCTGACGCGCCAGCGGCAGCGAACGTGTTAACATAAATGAATTTGGAGTGTCAAATATAGTACATACATTGCTGTGGAAAAGTTCTGAGGTTTTGGAAAAACTTATCAAAGCTTATTAATTACTTCAATAAAAAGTGTAACTGAGAGATGTTAGTTTGTTAAACAGTTTCATATTAAATCATAATTCTTTACAAACTTGGAGGTTGAGAACATTTCTTAGAAAATACAGTTTAATGAAGTTCAAAATATCAATTAATGAAGGTTATTTACTGTCGAGACAAGAATGTTGTTTTTCATCCGCCAGGCAAAACTTCTTTATCATCCAATTCTTGCCAATGCTAAAACTGAAAGAAAAAGTTTAAAATATGTAAACAACATTCAAAAGGATCCTTCATCGATCATGAGTTTAGATAACAAAAATTTCATAAACACTCAACGTTTGACAACTATTAAAAATTAAGCATAGTTCTTACAGAATTTTACCTTTCTCATTATACAGAATAATTGTGGAATTGTGCTAAAAATTTCACTGAAATTGAGCATATAAGTTATATAGATTGAGATTAGATTGTTGAATTTTTCATGCGACAATGTTTTTTTTAATCGTTTGCTTTACAAATCTGTAAGCAATGGAAAAATTCCTAACATGGAGAAGTACCCTTTTTAGGGAACGAAAACTGGATACATATCATCGATCTACCCCATAAGACTCTCCGTGTAATAATATTCAACAGAAAATTTAAAAATTTTATTTCGCGAAATGTTTAAATTGTGTCGAAGGTTTTATTAAGCATAGAAATGTCTATATTTCTAAAAAGGGGCTATCAAAGTTGAAATATATAAATAAAAGGTATTTTTTATAATTTTATTTTGTAAAGAAGTATAGAAAACATATAATTTCGAACCTTCTAAAATAAAATTCACTATAATTAAGGGGAGGGGGTTAAATTTAGAGTGGTATATGTCACATTTTCAATGTTTCTGACTTTAAGCCCAGAAATTACAATCTAGAAGGCCTAAACTTCTAAAAGAAAGAGTGAACTAAGTCACAACATCTATAGTTTGTCCCCTGGATGCAACAAAATAATTGACGTATAATCAAAACTCTCAAAATATTGTTTTATTAACTTTATGCTTAATGAACTATTACCACTATGACTATAATTACTGTTGACACAATGCCCATAACCCCTTCAATTAATTAATAAGGATTTAAATTGAGATCGAAATGTAATGGTTTTTATGTGTCTTTAGATGACAAGTCCATTTAACCCTTGGATAGTCGAGCGATTGACAAATGTTCCCTCAATTTCTCAGCAGATGGCAGCCCATGATGAAACATCTTACAGTTATTTTTCAAGTTATTTTTTAAATATTTTTAGTTTTTACTTTATTCTTTTCGATAACGTTGTGTTTTTTAATTAAAATACCACTTTACTTTGATATTTGATCACGAATTTAATGGTATGTACGAAAATTTGAATTTGGGGGACATTTGTCCCACAACCAAGGAAGAAAAAAAAAGGTCGCCTGCCAAATCAAGGGTTAAATTATGTCAGCAGCATGTTGATCTCGGCTTTTTTCACATGATTCAACAAGTGATATTGTAGTGAATGTACGGTGATGGTACATTCGCTTTCATGCTGATATAAGTATGACATCTAACTATGTGATGATAACAGAGTAATTACGGCTTAATGCTGAACAAATATAATTTCAAACGTAGATTTTTGTGAATTCTGTTAAAATATGAATCAAGTTAAAGTTTCAGAATTTTTTTTTTATCGGGCATGCATAACAGTTTTCCTTCAGCACTATGCTCTACAAACCACAGTACCTAATCCGCAGTTTGACAAAAAGCAAGACATAACTATGTTTTTGTTAATGGTACAGTACTGCATACTCAATAGGTAATAGGTAAATGAAACTACTAAAATAAATAATGAGTAATTGAAACTCCTTTTTCTTATAGGAGGTTCTGACACTAAATTGTCATTATTGCAATTTAAAATGTTCATAACGTACATAAAAAAAAAAAAAATCTTAAAGATCTGCAAAGGTTTGACATTTCATTCCTAGTTCTAGCAACAACAACAGTAACAGTCTGGCGAATAGATCTTTATCTGACTCAATGGTACTCTCATAAAACATACTCTTAATGTGGTCCCAGACGAAGAAATCCATATATGTCAGATGAGAAAATGAGAGTTCTGTACTATGCGAAACACCATGCAATTTAGCGGGATAAGGGGGCAGACCACTTTCAGCGGTGATCAAAGGTTAAGGTCACACGCGCGTTTTTTCATGCAGAAACGCAACTTGGAAACAAGTAACAAAAGACAAGCTGCTGTAACGTACACGTGGCCAGACGTAACTTGTTTACAGGCTGGAATTGGGAATCATCTGCCGCATTCTCAAGGTCTCCCTCTGGAGGATACGATCAGACCTATTTTTCAAGCTCACTGGCTACCTCACTTTGGTGAAGAGATTTCGCCTGCAGTGTACATATCATTCTTGAAATTGGAAAATATTCCTATCTTTAAGATATAAGCTAAATGATTTCAAAAACCGCGAACTGAAAAGAGATGATTGGATCGAAAATGAATCATGTTGCACTGGAGATCAGAAACAAGCAACAGAGCTCGCGTTCAAGAACAGCACGTGTGGTCAGCTTGTGCAGATTTTCATGCTGCATGTAAAGAGCTGCT
Source organism: Linyphia triangularis (assembly GCA_963978545.1). Taxonomy (NCBI): domain Eukaryota; kingdom Metazoa; phylum Arthropoda; class Arachnida; order Araneae; family Linyphiidae; genus Linyphia; species Linyphia triangularis. The sequence goes on from OZ021726.1 coordinate 87,129,383, forward strand.
TTTACACAGCATGAAAAAGCGTTCGTGTGGTCTTAGCCTAAGCAGGACCTCTAACACGTCATTGAGATTTTTACTTAAACACTTTCCATTACAAAATATGCTTATTTCGTTCTCATCTACCTTCCTTTACACTTTTGGTAGATATTTTAGAAACATTCTGCATTTAAAGCTATAATTGCGCTCATAATCATTGTTATTTTATTTGCATATTTAGCGCCACAAAATATGAATATGGTGTAATATTGCTGCCAGGAATTTATATTTAAAAACAATTCTCTGGCTGATGGCTCCGGACATTTAGGCTTTTTTCCCCCTACTCGTAAACAGACAAGAATTTTAAAATATAGATGAATCTAATAGTGGTGTTTTTATTTTATATAACGTTACTTTGCAACAAAGTTATATGAAAAAATAATAACTTTAATTAGGTCTAATATGTCTTTATATACACTTTACGCACGGGACACTGACATGTCCCTTGCGTCCTAGTTAGTATAATTACTTTTTAATATAACTTTGCCACCAACTAGAGTTATATAAACAAAAACGTAACTGCCAAGATTCATGATAATTTTATAATTCTTACTTGTTTAAAAATAGAAAAAAGACGCAAAATGATTCTTGCGTAAAGCAGAAAATTGTCCATTAAAATATTTGATTCCAAAATTCTCAAACATCTTTTCAAATAAATTATAGTTATTTTATTTGCATATTTAGAGCTACAAAAAGTTAACATCGTGTCATATTGCTGCCGGAAATTCATATTTCAAATTTATGATCCCCAAATTTCCAAATTTCTTTTCAAACAAATTATGGTTATTCTATTTGCATATTTAGTGCTACAAAAATTCAACATCGTGTCAAATTGCTGCCGGAAATTTATCAATTTTCCGGAATTTTTAAAATGTATAATTCCTATATTATCAAACTTATTTTCATGGTGAAAAGGAGGAAACAATAATACTATTGTTAATATTTCCTTTCTGAGAAGGGTATAATTTTCTTTAGAATTCGTAAAGAGTAAAGTGAAGAAAAACAAACACACTTTTTTAATCACTCATTTCCAACTAGTAGGGATCGGAAATATAGATCAAAATAAATATTGATACTATATCGCTGAATCGAAAAAAATAGCGATAAAATATCGATATATCGATACATGATTTTTTTATTTGATTTTCAATTTTGACAAACACGAAGTTTTTTGGGGAAAATTTCTACTTTTCATGAATTCATGTCAAAATTGTTTTAATAAATAAATTATAAAAATTGTTTTAGTAATTAAATTATAAAAATTGTTTTAATAAATAAATTATATTATCAATCAGAATAAATAAAATCCATTTAGATGTCAATGCATAAATTCGCATTTATTTTTAAAGAAGAAAATTTGAAAAGTAGTTTACAGCATATTTTGCTGGTAGAGATATACTTAAAATTACATGCAAATTACAGGCACACGTTGGCAATAGAAATGGCGCTATGTTAATGACTACTAATAAATGATCTTATCTTTTCATTACATTATGTTTTCTTTTTGTTTAGGGTGCCATTTTAACTGTCTCTCAGACAAGTCCAAACTTCAGTTTGGAAGTTTTTGAAAAGGCGGGAAAGGAAATTGAAAAAACACATGGAACTTCAAAACAATCATCAAAAAACTAAAATTGTTTGAAAATATCGATATATCGGTGATTTGTATCAATATTTTTACTATTGATATTTAAAAAAAATTAAAAAATGTCGATAAAAATATCGTCGTATCGATATATCGCCGACCTCTACCAACTAGTCTGACAAGCATGTGAATTGTAAACACTTTTACACTTACGATTCATTGTTTACTTTGATTTCATTTCTTCTGCCATCCTTGATGAGAGGAATAGAATTATGCACCCAATCTTCGATGAATCCGTCAATGTACGGCGTAGAAATGTCAAATGTTCCTCCAAGTGCAGGTTCTGGATCGAGTGCATTCGAGTTCCAGCCTAAGTTATCGATGGCAGCATTCACGAAACATACACCTGTGGAAATTAGTGCTTTTTGAAAACACGACTTATATTTACTAATAAAACGAATACAAAAACTTGTCATCAGAATATTTAAAAAAATTGTATGGTTAGAAATCCTCGATATAGATAAACAACTGAATAGACTGCTGAAGGCTGGGAAAGTAGTGAATCCGTTGCCAGATGGTTGGGTGAAAGAAAAATCTTGGATTGTACACAGCAGAACTGTCAATAGTAGAATACATTTAGCAATAATATGGGAAAAAATATCTAATCTAGCACTTTACAAGGTTACCCACATTTCCCACCCAATTATAGAAGTGAACTGTGATTGGATAATCGTCCACCCATCATCATCATCAACAACCCACCGGCGCTTGTTTTTCCTTGCATACCCAAACTCAGGCATCCTCTGAAAAGATTCTAGGGATTATTTTTGTAAACAATCAAGTTAGTTGGTTGTTTTCAGATTATCTGGCACCTTCAGCAACACGAGGGCTATAATACGCCGAAACATTCGTCCTTTGACAACCCAATATACATTTACAAACACCCATGCCTTACAAGGGACTCGAACCCGCAACATCGCGGTCTAGAAGCTAGTACGCTAACCACTATACTGTTCGTTAACAGTCAAGAGTGTGAAAATTTTGTTTTTACAATTTTTGGGGCATTACGAGAACAATACCCCGCAATACTCATATGAGGCTGGAATATTACAATTGGTGTGGGATAGGTCATCAGTATTCCTGGATTGAACTGTGACAACTGAAAGATACAGTGAAGTGCTTGAGAATAATTTTATTCCTATTGTTCAAGGTCATCGTCTTGGTCTCGCACAGAATGGGCTTGTGCAAGTTATGGCGCACGTCCGCATCGAGCACGTCCCATCTTCGATGTTTCGACTGAAAATTTTTAGGAGAATCTCATTGCATTTTTATTAGCCAGCCTTCAGAATTAACACATATGATTTTCCAGTTACGATGGTATAAAAATAAACATACAGTGCCACATACTGGATGTCCGAAAACACACCTACCAGAAATAAAGCTTTGCTGGCCATATACGTAGATGAATGGTCAGGTTACAATTAACAAATCACATTGCACATGACCGGCCATTTATTTAGCCACATTTTCAATGGGTTTACCATTCACCTCAATGTTTTTTTGCAAAAAGACAACAAAATTGGTCGCCCCATTCATAAAAAATGTCTGTAGGGGAGGCTAAAGTTTCATGCAAAATGTTCATTTTTGGGTCCGACAAAGTCATTGGATTCTGCCCGCATTGAAGGGTTATTCTTCCGAAACTCAAGTTTCAGGCTTCAAAATTTCCAAATTTTTACATTTTAATTTTAGGAAGGTGAAAACTACGTCTTTATAAAACTATGAAGATTTACGAAACATATGAATTTATTTTAAAGACAATGAATATAAAATTAAGCCGTAAGTGTCATTACCATCCTAAATCGAGCAGAAATCATAAAATATTACAATGTCTTAGTATTTTAGGTCAATAGTTATTTACTAGTCATAACAAAAGAGGAAGTCCTAGTAAAGATCATTCCCTATACTAGCTATGTTACAATCTTCTAACCGGTGCATTTAGAAACTACTTTCTATAACCACCTTGAAATTTAGTGAGTAGGTAAATGACATAAATTAAAAACTCGAAAATAGCGTCTAATATATTTTATTTAATATTTGAAATCCTTATGTCACTGCATATACCGTGGCTCCACCTGGTTTTTTTTTTTTTTTTTTTTTGCTATTTTAGTTTTCATTTATAATAAATAGATATTAATTGATAAAAAATTTTGTCATTTAATTAAATGATCATTTTTGAACTTATTCACCAAAGTTCAAGATTTTATAGAAAGTAGTTTCTAAATGCACTGAGCTAGAAGATTGTACCACAGTAAGTATAGGGAATGATTCTTACTATGACTCATCTTAAGATAAATAAACCAAACAGTTAATTTTCGGCTTAAGTTTAAAAAAAAAAAAAAAAAAAAAAAAAAAAAAAAAAAATGTTTTTGAATGGCTACTATTTTTGTACATTGGAAACCATGTTTTTTTATCATATAAATCTTAAAACTTATACTTAAAAGAAAGTTTTTATCTGAAAATTTTAATAAAAACAAATATTTAAAAGAATATCAATAAAATATTAAAAAATTACATTAATTAAGAACATAACATTTTAGGTATAAGGATGGCAAAGCCATGGATGCTATTGACATTTCACCATATTTTAGTAATTATAAAGTAAAGAAAGGTAACTTTTTTTAAAAAAATTACAAATTTAAAACATAAGTTCATTTAACAAAAGAATACATAACATAATAAGAATAAATAGTATTTAATATGAATATATAAGAGTCAAAGTATAACCATGAGCTTTAGTAATTATAACTAAGATATATAAAGATATTTGCAATCAGTATCATTATTCTAACCACAATCTTGAATAAGATGCTATTACCAAAGCATGTTATTTGAATCAATAGAGTCATTTAGAGGTCAAGAAAGGAATGTAGAAACTATTGGATGGTAATAACACAAATTGCTAGTGGATAGTTAAAAAAATATTTCTTAAATAATTTTTACAGGTAAAGTATGTTTTGTTAATTATGGAGTTATGTAATTATTGTGATATTTGATTAAATAATTATTTGATAGAATGCATTGTCATCGACATCGAATCCATCTGGCAAGTTTCAAATCGATTGGATGATGGCAAGGGGGTTAATTAGGCTTCCGCAGATTTGTCCACTATCGACAAACATACACACACACAAAATCAAAGTTAATATAAAGGATTTAAAAACCCACTTATTTTTATCCCATTTTATTGCTTCCAATTCGTTATGAAATCGAGCAAAAGGCTCGATTTCATAACAAATTGGAAGCAATAAAATTGGACAAACATGTTTTTTTTTTATTTTTATTAGACTTTCTTTAAAAAAGTTTATGTTTATGAGTGTTTGATTTTGATAGATTTTTCATTATTGTATCCCATAGATAGTATTGATTTTCCCCCTCCAGTTTTGGCAGTATGCGACATGGAATAACAACTACCCTTCCAGATGAACGTTTCAACAATTCAAAGCAAAGCAAAACGTGTACTTACTAATTAATAGCCTCAAAATAATTAATCGTTGAGGCATTATAAAGGCGGCGATCCGAATGATTTTCCACGCGCAAAAACTTATCAGGATGTAGTCGTATTACATATATTGCATTCTGGACAATGCAGCAATATAATTCCTTCTTGGAATATAAATAAACGAGCGTACTATAACAAAACGTGCTTATAATCCTGAATTAAATGCAGGAAAAAGTGCGCGTGGAGTAGTACAAGGAGTGTCACCGAGTCATTATTTCTTGAATCATTGGATATAGAATACATATACACTCAGTTTTATACGATTTTAAATTCCCTTATCCCCCCATGTGACGTCTTGATGACGTAGCGAACGATATTTCCTTTCCCAGTCATAAATATTTGACACTCGTTTTAATATGCAAATTTGCAATGTACATTACTTGATACGTACATCGTCTTTGTAAACTTGGAAAGTATTTAAACGATTTTAAATATCTTTATTCTCATGTGACGTCTTGATGTCGTAGCGAACGATATTTCCTTTCCCAGTCATAAATATTTGACACTCGTTTTAATATGCAAATTTGCAATGTACATTACTTGATACGTACATCGTCTTTGTAAACTTGGAAAGTATTTAAACAATTTTAAATATCTTTATTCTCATGTGACGTCTTGATGTCGTAGCGAACGATATTTCCTTTCCCAGTCATAAATATTTGACACTCGTTTTAATATGCAAATTTGCAATGTACATTACTTGATATGTACATCGTCTATGTAAACTTGGAAAGTATTTAACCGATTTTAAATATCTTTATTCTCATGTGACGTCTTGATGTCGTAGCGAACGATATTTCCTTTCCCAGTCATAAATATGTGACACTCGTTTTAATATGCAAATTTGCAATGTACATTACTTGATATGTACATCGTCTATGTAAACTTGGAAAGTATTTAAACGATTTTAAATATCTTTATTCTCATGTGACGTCTTGATGTGGTAGCGAACGATATTTCCTTTCCCAGTCATAAATATTTGACACTCGTTTTAATATGCAAATTTGCAATGTACATTACTTGATATGTACATCGTCTATGTAAACTTGGAAAGTATTTAAACGATTTTAAATATCTTTATTCTCATGTGACGTCTTGATGACGTAGCGAACGATATTTCCTTCCCCAGTCATAAATATGTGACACTCGTTTTAATAGGCAAATTTGCAATGTACATTACTTGATATGTACATCGTCTATGTAAACTTGGAAAGTATTTAAACTATTTTAAATTCCTTTATCCCCCCCCATGTGATGTCTTGATGCCGTACCGAACAACATTCTCTTTCCCAGTCATAAATATGTGACACTCGGTTTAAGATGCAAATTTGTAACGTACAATACTTAATAAGTTCGTTGTCTATATAAACTTGAAAAGTATTAAAACGATTTTAAATTCCTTTATCTCCATGTGACGTCTTGATGACGAAGCGAACAATATTTACTTTCCCAGTCATAAATATGTGACACTCGGTTTAACATGCAAATTTGTAATGCACATTACTTGATATTTTTGTTGTCTATATGAACTTGGAAAATAATTAATATAGCTGTTTATTTAGAGTACGATTGTTAGTTTTAAATTTTTTTTTAATGCTGCTCAAAGAAATTCGAAAGCATGGAATATTTCATTTTATATCGCTGGTTATCCGCGCAGATGTGGTTACTGGTGTACAGGTAAGCAGCTTTGCCAGACGTCGAACTTAAAATTTTAAGGTAGGCAATTTTTCACGAGGGCATTTTGGACATAGTATATTTAATCATATTTTTACCTATTGAAATATCAATAGTACTTCAAAAACTACGACTTCCTGCACTATAAAAAGTTCTAAGCAATGCACTATATCGAAATATAGGTGTGGGGGGGGGGGGAAACAGCATAATATTAAAAATACTATGTCTAGAGCAAAGATGGTGGTAAGTTTGAAACAGATTGCATTGATCAGTAAGTATTAAAACGACGTAGTTGTTCTTTTCAAAGTTTTTTGAGAGTCAAAACTGTTTCAATTTTTTTTTTTTTTTTTTTTTTTTTTTTTTGGTATACGTCATTTGCAAGGTGCGTAGTTTCCTGTATATCAAACAATTTTAATATTCTTTGCATTTTTGCATTTTGTGGTCTCCCATAATTGTGATTCTACATTATATTTTGTCTTATTCATTTTTCATACTTCCTCCCCTTTCCTTAAAATATCAGAAGATATTCGAAGATGGGATCTCCCCCTTCGCACTTTCTTCTAGATCCGCTCCTGGAGACGAAATAGATAGTGTGCACGCTGATGATGTGGGTGATGATTATCAAAATTTTACTTTAGAAGAAGTCCTAGTAAGGATAACTCCTTATTAGAGGTCTGCGATATATCGATACGACGATATTTTTATCTATATTTCTAAAAAAATATCGATATTAAAAATATCGATAAATGTCACCGATATATCGATATTTTCAAACATTTTTAGTTTTTTGATGATCGTTTTGTAGTTTCATGTGTTTTTTCGATTTTCTTTATTCCTCAAAAACTTCAAAACTAAAGTTCGAACTTGGCTGAGAGACAGTTAAAATGTCCCCAATATTCAATATTTTGCCATACACTTAAAAGCTATTGAAAATTATCTAAATTTTTCTTAAAATCACTGAAACCAATTAAGCGAAAATATAACTTTTTTTTTTGTAATAGATACATTTCAGTTCAAAAAGTAGTCACCTTACAAAAAAGCAATCATGAAAAGTAAAAATTTGCTCCGAAAAACTTCGTTTCTGGCAAAATTAAAAATCAAATTAAAAAATCATGTATCGATATATCGATATTTTATTGATAATTTTTCCTATGCGACGATATAGTATCGATATTTATTTTGATCGATATTTCTGACCTCTACTCCTTATACTCGCTTTGTTACAATGCCCAGTGCATTTTGAAATTATTTCGTATAAAAACCTGAAATTTGGTGAGTAGGGATTACCACTTAATGAAATGACATAAATTCAAAACTCGAAAATAGCGTCTAATATTTTTTTTTTTATATTTGAAAACCTTGCGTCAATGCAGTGGCTGCATCTGGTTTTGTCTTTTGTTATCTTAATTTTCATTTAAAATACATAGATATTAAATGAAAACAATTTATGTCATTTCATTAAGTGATCTTTTTCGTACCTACTCACCTAATTTCAGGATTTTAAACAAAGTAGTTTCTAAATGCACCGGTCTAGAAGATGGTAACATAGAGAGTATATGCATTTGTCCTTACTTCCTCTTAACGCCGACCAAACGGTATAGTGGTTAGCATGCTAGCTTCTAGACCGCGAGGTTGAGGGATCGAGTCCCGTGTTAGGCATGGGTGTTTGTAAATGTATGTTGGCTTGTCTAATGACGAATGTTTCGGCGCATTGTAGCCCTCGTGTTGCTGACGGCGCCAGAAAATCTGAAAACAACCCAACCAACTTCCTCTTAACTAAACGTAAGTATGTGCAAATTTCTATGTATTTTTTTTTCTTTTTTTCAAAATATGTCACTATTTTGAGAATAGTTTTAATCAAATACAAAATGTTTTAAGTTATTCAAAAGTCAATTTTGATTTTTGTATTTTCAATGTAATATTTTTGAATAAGATGATCATTGCACATTATTTCGTTTAAAATAATAACTGATTTTCGTATTTCTCTTAAGTTTATTTTCTTAATCGTTATTTTTAAAAAGAATGGGTTTTCTTCATTAAAATTTGCGAGATCGTATAAAATAAGTTTAAAAACCATTTATTGTTAGAGGTGGTTCCATATAAGAACTGGTAAAAGTCATATTGTAGAGGATTTTATAGAGAATGTAACATTTAAATTTCTTTCATTCAACTGTTTGTTTACAGATACACTTTTACAAGACTTGTTAAAAAAATTAAACTTGAACAAATTTTACTATGTTTGGGTACCAATTTCCAAGTTGAATGGCATAAGAAAATAAATGTATTTTTACATTATAACAAAAAAGAAAAAGGGAGCAAAAACAACACAATTGTAAAAATTTCATGCCAAGCAAAAACATCACACGCAAGAAAAAAACAAAACAAAAGATCGTAATAAATATTTTCCTACGCCGTCGTTATAAATATTTTCCTAAATGGATTCACCGGATTCATAGGCGACGGTCATCATTTTAATGATTTTATTCGTTTTGTGCCTGACTATTATTATATATTTAAAAAAAAAAAAAAAAAAAAAAAAAAAAACACTTGTGCTAATGTACATTTCTCAATACCTTTAAAAGTATGGCAGCTTATTGTCAACAGGAAAAATGACGTTGGCTTAGGAAGGTTTGTGAATGATCTATTTACCTATAAAAGTAAAATCATATATAATGTATGCTTTTCAATACCTTCTTTACCAAACAACGCATTCTTACCATTTAAACATGTATATATACTTTGGTATACTGAAAGCTTTACTGAAGGGGTACATGACTGGAAGATCGGGATAAGAATTCAAGATCGGTTTGAAAATTATGTCACCATCAGTACCGAAGTTTTCATGCTACAGAGTTTTGAATACACAATTTCTACTCGTTTAATTTCCTTTTCTCAATATATATAAGGAGCCCTCACTGATTCACAAATCACTAATTCTCCCACTTCCCTATTAGTAGCAAATCTGAAAATTGGTACAAATGTCAATAATGTCAAAGGGGAAAAAATAAGTTATTTCGATCTCGTTTAACCAACTTTTACGTGTCGAAAAGAGATCAAACGTTCCAAATGAGGGATATTCGAAAGTCTCACTTCCAATGTAGTCGCAACTCTGATATTTCTAACAAGTGTCAAAGGGGAAAAAATAAGATATTCCGATCTTGTTTAACCAACTTTTACGTGTCGAAAAGAGATCAAACGTTCCAAATGAGGGATATTCGAAAGTCTCACTTCCAATGTAGTCACAACTCAGATATTTCTAACAAGTGTCAAAGGGGGAAAAATAAGATATTCCGATCTTGTTTAACCAACTTTTACGTGTCGAAAAGAGATCAAACGTTCCAAATGAGGGATATTCGAAAGTCTCACTTCCAATGTAGTCGCAACTCTGATATTTCTAACAAGTGTCAAAGGGGAAAAAATAAGATATTCCGATCTTGTTTAACCAACTTTTACGTGTCGAAAAGAGATCAAACGTTCCAAATGAGGGATATTCGAAAGTCTCACTTCCAATGTAGTCACAACTCTGATATTTCTAACAAGTGTCAAAGGGGAAAAAATAAGATATTCCGATCTTGTTTAACCAACTTTTACGTGTCGAAAAGAGATCAAACGTTCCAAATGAGGGATATTCGAAAGTCTCACTTCCAAATTAGTCGCAACTCTGATATTTGGAACAAAGGTCAACAAATGCCAATAATGTCAAAGGGGAAAAAATAAGATATTCTGGTCTTGTTTAACCAACTTTTACGTGTCGAAAAGAGATCAAACGTTCCAAATGAGGGATATTCGAAAGTCTCACTTCCAATGTAGTCGCAACTCTGATATTTGATACAAATGTCAACAAGGACAAACATAGAAAAAGTAAGCTATTCCGATCTCGATTAACCAACTTTAAGAAGGGGGGAGGGGGGGGGAGTGAAACGTTCTAAACGGGGGATATTCAAATATCTTCAGTTCCAATATCGCCACATCTCCTAAAATTGGAACTAAGAGCAAGCACAGATAAATAAACTATTCCGATGTTGATTTACTAATTTTAAGAGCTCGAAAAGGGTTCGAAGCGTTCCATATGAGGAATATTCCAAAGACCCACTTCCAATACAATCCCAAGTATTAAATTTAGAACAAATGTTACGATTGGGAATAATAGATAAAGTAAGGCGTTCCGATTACATTGAATGGAAGTTTAGATAAAACAAATTTCAGCATTCGAAACGGGATCAAACATCCGAAATGTGGAGGGCATGGATGCATTTTGATTGCTGAAATACATGTGGTAAAATTTCTTACAGGAGCTGAGTACGCAGATAGTAGATTAAAAAAAGTGATCTAACTTCAGAGGTAATGCCTCTGAAGGTGTTCTAAGCATTCCCGACTCCGAAATTCTCATAAAAATGCGATAAAAGTGTAAAAAATTTAAAAACGAGTGCCTTTAACACAGAGCTCTCTGCTCTTGAGCATCGTCCATCAGCAATCTATTTTTTTTTTTTTTTTTTTTTTTTTTTTGAGTTTCACGCACAAGCAAGGACATTGTAATGTCTACCGAATAACCCCCCCCCCCCCAACTTTGCCATTTTGTTGGGGGGTTTTCTTGCTCAAGTAAAAATTATTGCCAAAAATATCACCTAACTGGCCATATTTATTTAAATGAGTAAAACTAAGATAATGGTAAGTAGCACCATGTTAAATTTTATTGCAACGCCCAACATTATATATAGTGTAATTGAAAGTTGTGCGATGTTCCACACCCCTAGTTTTTTTTTTTTTTAAGAACTTTAAGAGTGATTATTTTTTCTGAGTGAATTCTTTCTTTTCTTATTTGAAAATGACACTTTAGCTCAGTGGAAAATAAAGAATATCAGGCAAATTTATGCTAGGATATATATATATATATATATATATATATATATATATATATATATATATATATATATATATATATATATATATATATATATATATATATATATATATATATATATATATATATATATATATATAAGTTGATCCCTTTTCTGTACAGTATTTGTTGTGCTTCAAAAAGAGATTTAGGTCACGAAACAAAATATATAATGTCATGCGTTAAGGTCAAATGTGTTTTATTAATTCAGTAAATGTAAATGTTGTTTTCCTTTACTTTTAGTTCAAAGTTAAATTTGAATGTGTTCAGTGCAGACATTGGATTGGTGAAAGGAGTTAATTCTTTCGGCATGTATTATTAAAGTTTGTTTCTAACGTAATGGCTCTGTGTCAAGTATTCCAACGTGCATGAAAACTCGATGAACTGTTTTTAATATGTTTTAATAGTATTGATTTAATGTAAATATATTCTTCTAAATATTTAAAAATGAAAAACTTTTTTTAACTAATGAATTAATATACGTTAATTCGTTTCTTTTCAAATTCTTAATGATTGAGGCCTTTGTGTCCTGAAGATGATAAAAACTAAAAATAAAATACTTGCTTTATTTAATGCATTGAATACATTTTTTGAAAGTGGAATATTGCACTATATACACAAAATTCGATACGAAGTTTACAAATAATTTGACACACAGTTAAGTTTCTGTTGAAAACGAAATAAATTTACAAAAACTGCAAGTGAAATGCTTGTATGAATGTAAAAAAAAAAAAAAAAGAGAGAGAGAGAAGTGATTCAGCATTCTACGAAGCATTTCTTAGAATCCTCTTCACTATGGATATTTTACTTCATGATGTCTCTGCTTTTTGGGAGGTTTGACCAAATCTATACCTGCATATTAAAAAACAAAATTATTAAAATTATAATTATAATTTTTGCAACAAACTTTTATAGATTGTATAAAAGCACAAGGTCAACATTCATGTTCGAATAGGTTCGAAAATTTTTTTTAGAATAAAATTTTTTAAAGAAAAATATAATAATTTTTTTTTTTTTTTAAATTTTTTTTTTATGACTTTCGATGTAAAATTGAGGCGTTCCACGTGACAAGGGCGAATCCGCCAAAACTGTATTTCAAGAAAAAAAAACCTCTAAGTCTGATATCTTAGGCGATAAAATATTGCCAATGGTTATTTTTATAATGCCATGTACAAATTTTTTATTATTTATTGATTTTAGTGGCTTCGCGGCTAGTGGTGAGTTTTTCCTCTATTTATGTATGCTAAGATCTACTAGTATTCTAAGTTTTATAATTCTAGCCCAAATAGAAATGTATTAGAATTGAGATTCAAATTTTTCGAATATTGCCCTCTTTAGGGGATTCGTAGAGGGAAATCTAGATTTTTAGATTTTTTTCCTTTTGCATACATGTTAAACCTTACAAGAATACCAAATTTCATAGTTCTATCTCTGCTAGAACTATAAAGAACTATTATATCCGCCAAAACTGTATTTCAAGAAAAAAAACCTCCAAGTCTAATTTCTTAAGCGATAAAATATTGCCAATGGTCATTTTTACAATGCCATGTACACATTTTCTATTATTTCTTGATTTTAGAGGCTTCGCGGCTAGTGGTGAGTTTTTCCTCTATTTATGTATGCTAAGATCTACTAGTATTCTAAGTTTTATAATTCTAGCCCAAATAGAAATGTATTAGAATTGAGATTCAAATTTTTCGAATATTGCCCGCTTTAGGGGATTCGTAGAGGGAAATCTAGATTTTTAGATTTTTTCTTTTGTATACATGTTAAACCTTACAAGAATACCAAATTTCATAGTTCTAGCTCTGCTAGAAGTACCTTAGTAATTCGACGATCAGTGAGTGAGTTTTTGGTCGATTTTAAAATATGTCGTTTTCGAATTTGATTATCAAGACAGCCAATATAATTGGAGACTTGAATCTTAGGGGTCTTACTAAAGTAGCTAACAGCTATTCGTAAAAAAATAATAAAATTCAGCTCTCAAAAATACTGTAATACGCAAATATGGAATGTCAAACTACTGCTGAGTGGCTCCAAAGGCAAGGAAGTTGTACTCGTAAAATATATAGAGGACTGGGTCTAATATACTATCTTGTGGGACTCCCGCCATTGTACATCTGGGATCTGATATAGAGCATCGAACTCTGACTCTGAACGTTGTTTCTGTCAAGTAAGATTTTATGATATCAACTGGAAGGTTCAAATTGATCAGTTTGAAAAGCAATATTTTTAGAAAGACTCGGCCAAATGCTTTTACAACATCTAACATTAAGACAGCAGTTGACTGTTTGTTATGTAATGCTTCTCATGTGAATTCTAAGATTCTGACAAGATGGTTGGTTGTTGAGCGGCCATGCATGAAAACCATGCTGTTCAACAAGGATGGGATGTTTGATCTATTTCAGTTTGCTGAGAATAACCCTCTCGAATACTTTGGTCAGGAAGGGGTATGAGACTGATTGACTTCTTACTTGAAGGTATGACCGGAGGTTTGTCTGGCATTTGGACAAGAATGACTTCTGTTTACTTACATTTCTGTGAAAAATAAGCATGCCGTAGAGTTGAGTTTGGATATATTAATAATAGTGTTGTTTGATGCAGTCAGGGATATTTCGAAGGATTCGGCTTAAGATTTTGTCGCTACTTGGAGCCTTGTGGATTTTTAATTTTTATCACGGTCTGTCTTGGCTATAGAGCTCTGGACTGGTGTTAATGTGATCGAGTAGTCGATAATCTCCTCGAAGTTATCATCTGTTGGTTCTTCATTCCCATGGAATTGCATTTCCAAGGAGTCAGTAAATGCAAGTGCTTTATCGAACTCTTCTACGACTACCTTTTAAGGTTACTGCCTTTTGTTAGTTTACTTGAAAATCAACTTCTTCAACCTTCAACATACTCAGACGCATGTGTTTTCTAATCTAAAATATGTGTATGTGTCTGTGAGTAACAAGGAATTTAATTAAAATTGTTACTTCTAATAAAACTTAAGTAAGTTTCCTTATGAAAACGCACTAGAATCCTGTGACAATTAAACCTACCATTGGCGAACCGTGGTCAAAATGTTAGTGCAGCTGGAACAGTGACTCTCGCACCCCCCTCCCTTCCTCAATTTCCACAATCATTCATGAACGGACTTTTAGTTACTCAAACACAAAGTTTCCTTTCGATATTTACAAAATGATATGAGAAAGAAAGTAGACAAAAAAACCTTATTCAAACCAACTTATAGCGGGGTCCGTGTTTTAAAATAGATCAATTATAAGTTTTAGTATTAACCTAAGAAGTAATAAGAAAACACATGAGTAAACTTACCACGGAAACTATTTCCGTTTTTGGTGGAGAAAATTCTAAAAAATGTTAGAGTCTCTCCCACACCCACACATCCCTACTCACTCACATACTACCCAATCAGTACATCGACTCCTTATGCATTTATCATGGGGGGAGATTCCATACTAACAGTTGTATCCATGTTCCATAGTTGTATCCATGCCAACGGCGCAGGTATTTGGAGCTTTCACTCTCAGGTTGTACTCGCTTACCATTGTCAGATTAATTGATTTGAGGGTATTTTCCCCCTCAATTGTGCATTCTGCAACAGATTTACTATTTATCGCAGATTATTTTACTTACCGTAGAAATTCGATTTTATTTTGCGATTCTAATCTACAATTAAGAAAATTAGTAAACGAAATAATCAAAACTGATTAGAAATTGCTAAATTTTTTTTGAACCCCAAATACGTTTTCGTTCCCGTATAAAATGGTTTTTAATACACAGTAACGAAATTTTGGATTTAAGGCATACGACGTACTATAAACAGAATAACGTTGTGGAAAAATAGTGGTTTGTATTGCAGTTTTGAAAGAGTTTGCATAAATAAATTAGAAACGAACCCTTATGAAATAAATTTTTATACAGAACTCTATTAAATTGTAAATGAAACCCATGAGGTAAAATCAGCTTTTTCATGTACTGAAAATCTGGTCATTGTTCTAATTTTTGTTTTCTTACTGTACAAGAAGAAAACTACTGATCAGAGAGTGTAACTGTACAAGTGTGAGTTTAACACCTTGACTTGTTTTATGAGTAAGGCAATTATTATGCAGAGCCACTGCAGTAGCGAACGTGCGCCACTGTAAAGACGTCCAGGGCTGATCACTGCTGTGGCTCAATATAGTAAACTTCATTACCATCTATATAAATAAACAACTGGATAGACTGCTTAACGCTGGGAAAATGAAGCCGTTGCCAGATGCAATTGGTAGGATAAAAAATACGGATTGCCGAGGATTGAAAATAAAATTTTGGGTTGTACACAGCAGAAATGTCAATAGTAGACCCTAATTAGTAATAATGTGCAAAAAAATATATACTCTAACACTTCACAAAGTTTTTCACATTACCATCCAACTATAAAAGTGAACTGTGATTGGTTAATCTTCCCACCAGCTTCGCAATCCCTGGCGCGCTTTTCTCTTTGCATTGACAATAGAGCAGTCTATCCAGTTGTTTATCTATATCGATGTTCATTACACGTTTCGTTTAGGATCTGAGCACCACAAACGACCGACGCAAACTCTAGACGCAGCAGGGACCCAGTATAATTGTTCCATAGGATTGCACGTTTCGCTTCGAGTGGCTTTGTCTGATGCGGTGGCTCGCATTCGCCACTCGAGTGGCTCTGTATAATAAGGCCCTAAAACTTCTTTTTTTTTTCTCTGCCTACCTTCTTTTTTGACGCAGTGTGGTAGCTTGGGCTTCCACTTCCCCTGAGCGTTGCATTGGTACTTCTTGTTTTGGGTTTGCTTGTGATTCTTATATTTCTGGCACCCAATGACACACTTGGGACCCTCCATTACCAAGTTGGTGATGCACTTGAGGTACCCGGCTCTCTCCATCTTCAGAGTGCAGTCAACGAAAGCTGGAATAAAAACAAAATAGTAGATTTCGGTCAATAGTAATTCGTTTTCCATTTCTGTTTATTTGGAAATTATCATTATTATTATATTATATTATTGTTATATTATATTATTATTATTATTATATTATATTATTGTTATATTATTATTATTATTATTATTATTATTATTATTATTATTATTATTATTATTATTATTATTATTATTATTATTATTATTATTATTATTATTATATTATTATTATTATATTATTATTATTATATTATTATTATTATATTATTATTATTATTATATTATTATTATTATTATTATTATTATTATTATTATTATATTATTATTATTATTATATTATTATTATATTATTATTATTATTATTATTATTATTATATTATTATTTTATATTATTATTATTATTAATTTATATTATTGTTATTATTATTATATATTATTTTATATTATTATTAATATTTTATATTATTATTATTATTAATATTATTTTATATTATTATTAATATTATTTTATATTATTATTAATATTATTTTATATTATTATTATTATTATTAATATTATTTTATAATATTATTATTATTAATATTATTTTATATTATTATTATTATTAATATTATTTTATATTATTATTATTATTATTATTATTATTATTATTGTTATTGTTATTATTTTTAACTTTTCACCAAATTGAAGGAATTTTTAAATTTTTTAAACATTTGTTTGAATATTTATTAAGAACAAATTTTTTTTTTTTACCAAGGACAATCAATTTATTTGGCTGTTCAATTATTAATCTAATTAGTTTTATTTTTTACTTATTTTTGACCAAGTAACTTTTAATTTATCGTTAAGTAATACAGAAACTTGTTCTCTGAATAACATTTATTAAAATGTAAATCAAAAGTGACTGGGTGATTTAATAAAAAAATTCTGATTTAACGTACTGGCCACCGACATACTGATCAAACCGACTCTGAAAATGTATATATTTTCATAAAATTTTATATACATACTATTAAAACCATAAGGAGAGGATCAGTTCAAAAGAAAAAAAAAAGAAAAAAAAGATTAATTTAAATTTTTCCACCATATGGAAATCTATATATATATAAAAGTAAGTTGTCTGTACCTCTGAACCTTATACAAATCCACAGTTTTGCACCTAGACTTACGAAATTTGGTACATAGAAGCTTTAGCACATGGAGATTGTAGAGAACAACTTTTAAATTCGATTAAAAGTTGTTTTCATTAACAATAAATGGCATGAAAAAAAATTTCTTGGAATGGCAACGATATCTTTTTATTACATCAGAATAAAATCAAAAGTTATTTTAATGTGTCCCCCTTATTTTTCTGATTATTTTTATGTATAACAATCGTCTGTACAATGAACGGTTCGAATTTTATTTAAATATTTCAGTATATTTACTGTCAGTCAATAAAGAAAACAACTTCTGAGCATGCGCGGTTTTGAAGTCTCTGCTCGGGGGTTCAACCAACCAACCAACTATATAGTGTTTTGATTGGATGGATGCTGAATGTAAACATCATAGATTCGTCGTCGGTGAAGATTATTGAAATTCGCCGAAACCTTTCGGATCATTTCGACAGTTATTAATATGCCGCTAAAGAAAAGAACAAATATATGTGCTAGGTATAGTACGTCTGCTGCTAAGAGAGCAAGGGAATCACCCGTAAAAAGACATTAGCGACAGGAGAATGATTGAGCGCGCTGTTCAAATGAACGAAATAAGGCACCAGTTAGTATATATTGGAATCTGAGCTCCAACGTCCAATATTTACGAGAAATTTCGAGTCTGTGGAAACCAGAGCTGGTAGATTAAGAGATGATACCAGACGCCACTCAATTACAAGAGGTAATAATAGTGCAATGTTTGAGGATGCCTGCTTTTTCATATAATGAAGCTGCCGGTCTTAAGTCCACTTATCAAATTGGCGGAATGACAAATGCCTGCTCCTACTGTGGTGCTCTAAAGTGAAAAGGTGAAGTGCTAGGCATATGTTGTTGCAGTGGCAAAGTTATTTTGCCTGTACTTCTAGCCAATTCAAAACCTTTAGAGTCGCTGATGTCTGAAACGACTGAGATATCAAGACATTTCTTGGTAAATATTAGGAAGTACAATTCCTGCTTTCAATTGACATCTTTTGGCTCAACAAATGTTATCAATGAGCAAGGATTTTCGCCTTTAAATATGTATTCGATTTCTTTTGTACTTGACTAAAAATATTGAATTTTTTCTTTTGATTGTTTTTATTCATATAGTGTTTTGGTACTCTAAATCAAGTTCCATATTATTTCATTAACACTTAAATGCATTTTTGTATTATACGTGTTTCACTATTTACACCTAACTAATTTACTATTTACAACAGGAGTGTAGTATTCCATTTGAGATTTCATTTCTTTGATTCTTTATTCTGATCGTGATTAAATAATTGGTAAAGGGAAGTCAGGTTATTTTTTCATTTTGTGCTAAATTTTTTTTGTAAATTATGAACCGTTCTCTTAAACGCAAACTTTTATGTCCTTCAAAGGGTCCCCAGCAGCGCGGGGCCATGTAGCTAGTATAACATAAAAAGTAATTAACTTACATAAATTTTTTTTAATACAGTTTAAAAAAAAAAAAATAATAATAATAATAATAATTAATTATTCAATAAAGTTTGGAGTACCAGGTAATGACTTATTGTTTTAGAAGCACCATTTGTGGAATTTAAAAAAATCTGTTTTCTAATATTTTTAGTTCTTATATATTTCATTTCCTTTATGGTCTCACTCACTATAACTTATATTAAGTTTTCGAAGGTCTATGCTTTTTACATGCTACAAGGGGCTGCGTAGCCCACTCTGGAGAGGCGTTGTTCTAGCAACCGGGAGGTTATGAGTTCGATCCTGGCCTAGTGCTCACAATCCTAATGATCGCGAATTCAGGGCCTGGGACCGACTAAAGACCACCGTGTTCGCCAATGGTGACTGGAGCACATTAAATCAGTCGTGGTCGCCAAGTCCTCCAAGCTCCCACACAAATCAATACCTCTGGGGGTGGCAAAGCCAAGTCTTCTGCTGGAATATTCTACTTGGTATTGCCTCTAAATTGAGAAGTTCCACATACGGTCGGTAGTGCTGCCATCTACTGGGAAGCTACTGAAAAGAAGTAGAAATGAACTCTTCGTTGGTTATAGGTAGGCTATCGCTCTCACTCTTACGAGAGAGAGAGTGTGTCCTAACATTTTGTGCAGTACTGCCCACTACTGACCTTTAGGTAATGGGGTTGGTACAAAATGCTTGAAAGCAGCCTTTGTCCCCCTAGGCCTTGATAAAAAGAAGAAGAAAGGAAACATGCTACAATAACATGCTCATAACTGCGCCAGTTAAAATATGCTCGACTAATAATATTTCTCGCATACTCTAACTGAATCTGTAAAAAGTAGTTTCTTACACTTTTGCCCGCTAGTTAATATGAACATTTGAAAGTTAAAGGATGGAATGAGGAATGTTAGTTAAATGAATTCGGGGAAGATTTACTTATTGAGAGGAACTTATAGTCTTTTTGCCCAGTGCATTTAGAAACTACTACGTATAAAACCTTGACTAATATATTTTATTTGAAATTTGAAATCCAATGCATATGCAGTGGCTCTTCATGGTTTTGTCTTTTGCTATTTTAATTTTCATTTATAATAGATGCATTAAATGAAAACAATTTATGTCACTTCATGAAGTGATCTTTTTCGTACCGACTCTCCAAATCTCAAGCAGGTCCTATTGAAAGTAGTTTCTAAATGCACTGGGCCAGAAGATTGTAACATAGAATTTATAGGGAATGATTCTCACTAGGATATCCTTTTAAGTTTGTCGCATGATTGAAGGTTTGAGTGAATGAAAAGGGTGAGGGGCATTTTATGAAACGCTGAGTTTTCACAATGAATGAGTGAGCTACTTTTCGGCTAACTTCTAATTCAATTCTGCTTACCAGTGATTGCCAGTTAAATAGTTCCAAAGGGTATTTTCACCCCTTCTCTAAATTTTAAGGGATATTTTTAAAATCCAAATGGTGTTTTTTAAGCTAAATTTTTTTTTAAGCTAAAGCAAAATAAGTTTTTTGACAAAACTAATAACTACAACAATAACAGTGATGCACGATCTCGATTTCGCGTATCAGAGCGGAAATATGCTTTTTATAAATGCTTACTAAAAACAGTTGATGGTTATAAAACCTTAAAGTAACTATAAACAATATGCCGTTCAGTGGTACCACGTTGGTGTCCCGCGAAACTATCGGGCAAATGCTGGCGACATCTCGAAAACTACCGGGGAAATAGCGGAGAAGTAAAACTTGACGATTTATGATTATCCTGAAAACCTCGAAAAAACGCTGACGATAGGCGTAGGCGAAATGTTCTGAACTTCTGGACCAGTACTACCAGCGAAAAAAAAAAAAAAAGCCCTCCAAAAAACATACCTTCTTCATCCACTTACCCCTTAAGGTCCGTATTAAAAGGGTCACTCCTATGGAGAGCGCTCGCCACAGTAAAGACGCCTGAGCTAGCAATTGCTGTGGCTCAGTATGATAAGCTCAATATGATTGTATGTATCAGCTTAAAGTCTGAGCGCAACAAGCGACAGACGCACCATCTAGCCATAGCTGTGGCCCTATGTAATAAGCTGCATAGGATTGAATGTATCGGCTTAGGGTCTGAGCGCAACAAGCGACAGACGCAACCCCTAGCCATAGCTGTGGCCCTATGTAATAAGCTGCATAGGATTGCATGTATCAGCTTAGGGTCTGAGCGCAACAAGCGACCCCTAGCCATAGCTGTGGCCCTATGTAATAAGCTGCATAGGATTGCATGTATCAGCTTAGGGTCTGAACGCAACAAGCGACAGACGCAACCTCTAGCCATAGCTGTGGCCCTATGTAATAAGCACCATAGGATTGCATGTATCAGCTTAGGGTCTGAGCGCAACAAGCGACAGACGCAACCTCTAGCCATAGCTGTGGTCCTATGTAATAAGCTCCATAGGATTGCATGTTTCGCTGAGAGTGGCTAGTCCGAGCATCTGAAACTGTGGCAAGCGCTCACCACTACTGTGACTCCATGTATTAAGGGCTTTAGAGACTATTTCCCCCATGGTCATTTGGAGAATACAATGATGAGCGTAGCTGGGATAGATCTCGAGGCAAATTTAGTGCTGAAACTATAGGAATAAGATAAAAGCCACCGCTAATGTCCGAGAGAAGTTATTGGGTTTAGAAATAATCAACACAGATGATAAATAGCAAAGGTTTTTCTGGATCCCAGGGATCATCGTATTTCGAGGATTGTTTCTCGAATTACTTGACATTGTATGTATTACAAACTTCAATATAACCCATAAATCAATATACAAACACGTGCGGCCAGTTGAATGAATAAAAAAGTAGCAATTATAAGCCCGTGCATAGAAAATCTAGATATACTTACGCTTGCATCCTGTAATTTTCTTCTTCCATTTCCCAGTTTTATAATCACAAGAAGTTTTCCTCACAATGCCTTCTTTGAAGGTATGTCCATGAATACAATACAAGTGGCAAATTCTGTGGGATGAATCATAATTATAAGCAAACACCTTGAAAAATGAATGTGATAACTAATAAATTTGAATTATTTTACCATTATTATGGAATCTTATGCTGTTTTTTATGGTGAAATATTGATTAGAACACATTCGGTGCATCAGCATTTGAATTTTTTAAAAATTTGTATTGAAATAAAAATATAACGGAATAAATATTAAATACTTTTATACTAAAAACAAAGTTTTTAATTTAAACCCTTCATATACATTGCCAATTTTTATGTTCATTTACATATAGCGCCGTTTCTGTTGTTAACGTGTGCTTAGCGTTGGCATCTATACTAAACTTCAACTTAACTTGACATCACTAGACAGTGGATCGTCACAGTGCTCATAGGCATTTAATCCATTTTGGCGGCGTGAAAGCATAATGCTCGCCAAACCACAACCCTGTAGAGAACAAAAGGCTATAAGGTTTGGGTTTGGCGAGAATTATATCTTCACTCCGCTAAAATGAATTAATTACCTATGAGAACGTTGAAGATCTATCGTCTAGTGATGTCGAGTTAAGTTGGAGTTTAGTATAATTTTAAATATTAAAAACATTCATTAAAAATGAGTGTGAATTTCAGCATTCACATTCAAATATCTTTTACTTATTCTGATTAAAACAATTTTATTATTTATTTCTTTATTAAAGTAATTTTAACAACTGGTAAGAGTTTTTCCAATGATAGGTTGAATGTTATTTCAGCGCGCTTGAATGACGGCAAGTTGATTCATTAGTATTTCGTAAAAGGGACCTTTTAGCGACAGTGACAGCTCCTAAAATTTGATAGAATGCATTCTCATCGAATCCAGAGGCGTAGACAGGGAGAGGCCCAGAGCCGCCCCCCCCCCCCCGAAATGATTAAAAGTGAAAAAATTTTATTCGATTTTTTAAGTATCATGATTGTATATTATTTTTATTTATCAAGTTTTATTCATTCTTCCTGTAACTCTAGCTGCCGTCTTTTAAAAACTTAACGATATTTATTTCAAACTTATGAAGAACTTCTAATGGGGGAGCTGTTCTTTTCCGACCGTTCTCAATGGCGGCCTAACCCTCTCCCTCCTTGACCTTGTTGAATTAAAACCATCAAGCAGATCAGGTTCGAAGTTTCGTAGTTATGGATAACTATTAATAAAGAATTCCACAGTATTACGACGAACACATTAATTTCGACAAACATCAACCAATTTTTTGAATACGAACAGATATTATTATTTTTAGAATTACAGATATTCTTTTTAAAACTACACCAGAGTCTCCATGGCAACTCTCGCTTTACAATTCGTAATCGTTGCTACTCACTTGTATAAGAACATGGTAAGTAATTAATAAGTAATTTTAAAATATTGAAAAAATATATTCGAAATTTTTATTGCAATAATATTTTAATATTTTGATAATCTACCTGATAGAAAAGTGAACAAAGAAATACCGTTTAGAGAAGCATTTGCACGAGTTAACTTATTGCCAGCAAACCAATGTGTAAAATGAGTTTGTATGTCGAATTGATATTTTGAAATGGGAATTTTTAAATTATAGTTTTACACATAGTAATTACAGAATAAGTTTTTAAAAAAATCGGCCATTATTCTGTTGTTTTCAACTCTTTATCATCATTATTTCCATAAAACAAGAACTTTATGAATAAAACAAGATTTTTATAAATGAAACTATTGTGTCCTATAACTTTTAAAGAAAGGATTAAAATAAAATATTATTTGGTGTAATTCAGCTGTGTCTAACCCACGAAACAACTGAATTTTATTAACACTAAGAGTACAAACCAAATTGCTTACATGTGTGTTAATTATAGTGTCTGATTTGAAGCCCCGATTTTATTTTTAATTAGACACTAACTGGTTTTCCCCCCTTTTTTTTCTGTTCCCCCCCCCTTCTTTTTTTTGCCCTTCTCTAAGCTAAAGTGGACTTATACAAGAATTCTTTAAAAAAAAAATTTTAGTTTAAAAAAGCCATGTTGTTAAATTGGCTAGTGAGAAAATACAGAAATATGCAAATCAATCTCGGCAATACATTTTTTGACAACTTCGTGCCGATACTTCACCTTAAAGTTTTGAATGATTCCCTGGTTTAAGGGCTGCAACTTCGAAGTTGTATTGGGCGGCATAAACTCCACTCTTACAAACTTCAACTGTGAGGTGATGTGCTGTACAGTTATCTATAAACAGTACAATCTTGCGCTTTTGACGTTTCATTTTCTTTTCGAGTTCCTTTAACCATTTTTCAAAGAGTACCGCTGTCATCCAAGCCTTTTTGTGCCGACCAAATGGTATAGTGGTTAGCGTGCTAGCTTCTAGACCGCGAGGTTGCGGGTTCGAGTCCCGTGTTGGCATGGGTGTTTGTAAATGTATGTTGGCTTGTCTAATGACGAAAGTTTCGGCGCATTATAGCCCTCGTGTTGCTGACGGCGCCAGATAATCTGAATACAACCAACCAAGCCTTTTTGTTACATTCGATCGGAAACGATTTGATACCAGCGAAACACCTTGGCTTTTTTGATTTCCCTATCATAACAGGCTTCAGTTTTTCGCTTCCATCCATGTTTGAGCATAAAAGTAAAGTAACCCTTTCTTTGCTTCTTTTGCCGCCATGACAGGGCTCTCCTTTTATGGACATAGTTTTGTCTGGCAGACACTTGAAAAAAAGTCCAGTTTCATCAGCGTTAAATGCGTTTTTAGGATCATATTGTTTCAGAATGGGGGACAATGTTTTGACCCATTCCTGGCACACATCTTCACTCACACTTCCACTTTCACCACAAATTTTGTGAAAACTTACGTTGTTCCTTTTTTTGAAATTTTCAAACCAGCCGCTGCTTGCTTTAAATTCCGTGTATAACAATTGCTTTCCAAAATCCTCAGCTTTCTCTCTTAAGATGTTCCCTCCAAGTGGAAAGTTCTGGGTCCGGCACTGCGTCATCCATTTCATAAGACATTTCTCAACATCAGGATAATCGCCACTTCTCATCTTTTTTCTGTCTCCATGATGATCATCAAAGTTCTTAAGAATTGTGTCTTTATTTTTCAAAATTGTAGACAATGTGCTGTTTGGAATACCAAACTCCTTAGCAATTTCACTCTTTTTCTTTCCTCCCTTTTCTACAGCATCTATGACTCGTTTTTTCTCTGCTATTGAAAGTGTAGTGCACTTACGTTTTGTAGCCATCTCTACGAAAAGTCAACTTATGATGGTGTAACCAAAATCCGATGAGTCGTTAGCTAGTGACCTTTATTTGACCTTCGCTCTTCCGTATACCCTAGCCAATCAGAGTTGACACGTGTCTCTCAGCTAAATGCGATTTCTCGGGATTCATTTTTAATCCATTTCTACCATTGGCTGCCGACAAGATATGTAACATCGAAGTGTGTGTTGCGGAGTATTCCAATAAAGCACAATAGGAACGGGAGAAAATATTCTTTAGGTTTTTCAAAATCGAGGGAAAAAAATTTGAGTTGCTTCCTAGAAAACTTCGAGTTACCAAGAAATAAGGAAGAAAAACCTCGAGTTAAAGAGATAAAATTGCATTAATCAACAAGAAGTGAAGGTGCAGGGAAACTATTTTTTTTTCGAGATATCAAAAAATTCGAGCTGTCGAAGTTCAAGCTACTGCGAGTCGACTGTACTTGGTACGATAACAAATATCAAACAAACCAAGGGCAATATCCTGAATAAATCCTCAAAATTGCACATGCGCTGTTCTTCCTCCCTACAGTGGATGAAAGAAGCTTTGAAATTTCAGTACAAACGCGCTGGGCTCTAAATTCTTGTTGTATGTAAACTTTAAACACTAAATAGAAGATAACCAACAAAAAATTTCAAATTCTGATTCTCAGGGACACTACTGTAGTGTATACGTGCCCAAACAAGGCCGTCTCTATGTGTAACAGGCCGAAACCTGGTGCTGGTGAGGTCACGAAACGGGGCCATTGATCGTAACCAAAACAAAGCGAGGATCTTATGTATTAAATATATATATATTTTTTAAGTCTATTTCTGTTGATAAAACTGAACTAGATTGACTGACTAGAAAACTGACTAGATTGATTAAAACTGAACACGTTAATTTTCAATATATTTTAGGTGCTTAGTCATAAATCAGCTGGAAGCTAGTTTTTTTTATATAAATAAACATTACTATGAAAGCATTTAATAACCAAGAAGTCGCTATCAATTCAACTTGAAAACACATTTAAATCTATTTTAATTTTTTACTTATAACTTGATGACTTTATAAAAGAGGTTTTCATAAAAAAAACTTTACATATTTTACATAAATAAGATTCATAGATGTTTATCAAATTTAAAATAATTTTATTTAGAAAAAATAAAACACTATATTTCAAAATTTTTTATTACACAAAATATACATTTTAAAACAATATATTTATTAAATAAATTTGGCGAGCAACATATCCCGATGTATAAATAATTACTCGTATCTCAATCTCATCAAAATTAACATAATATTGTTCATAAGTAATGTTTTCAAAAAACTCATAATCACTATTACTTACTGAATAGGTAAACTCGTTACACTGCATATCATGCACGAAGTTTTTTTGAGAAAACACACCGTTCAGAGACGAATTGATCTTGAGAAGACTTATTATCTTAAGTTTCCTCTCGCTTTCCAAGATTTCCCGCACAGACACATTGTAGTTGTCCCCACTCATCTGCCGTCTGAAGATGCATCCGGCGACAGTTTCGGTTTTGATAGTTGTACACATAACCAGCTTCCATCATCGCGACGAACTTTATCCTCTCGTATTATGAACTGGTCGGCTCAAAATCTTCTCTGAATATGGATCGAATCCACTTTTTTTTGTTTTCGGCATTCTTAAGGAAATAGAAGATTGTAGTGTAGGGCAAGTCTTTATAGTTAGAGTTGCACCCAGCGACAACACACTTCCGTGGTATGCCTGTAATAGTATTTGTAAAATAGTAATTTTTCTTTTTATTGGTTTAAATATCTTAAACTTTCAATTTTCTTAGTAAACGATGCACCTTTGATTAGGCAAGTTTTGACAATACATGGTCAATGCACGATAAAGTATGTATTTTTTAAACCTTGAACTCAGCAATTTTAATCACACCATGTGAAAATTGAAACTGAGGCAACATTAAATCCCGCCAACGCTATGGATATTGTATGCCTCGTGTCAATAATTTTCAGAAATTGTGCCAAATAAATTTAGTTGAGTAGTATTTTTATTAGTATTCTATTATCAATCCAAACAAGGGAATACAGTTTAAATAAAGCATGGTAAATAATAATGATTTACATAAAAATAAATATTATAGTCATCCTTATTCCACATAAGTTATAATAGTAGTTGATGATGAGGATTTCGAAACATATGTTTGCGTAATTTTAACTTGGGCAAAGTTTTGAAAAATAACAATTTCCTAAAAGTATACATTTAAGTAACCATGTGCTAATAACAATTTGGTGATGTCCCAGTATTCTATGCCATAAAATCAGGAAACGTTATTGATATTTTTTAAAACCAAAATATTTTCATTTACAAACAAAAGAATAAACTGTTAAGTTAACAACAGGCTTACTGGTATCTATATGCTTTGGTGGAAGCATTTAACAAAATAATACAAGTTAACAGAAAAATGTAGTACTTAAAATATAAAGAATAACACATGGAGATCACTTACCTAGTTTTATATATTCGGACTTTTTTCAGCAGATAATTGAAATGTCGGTTTAAAGTAGTAAAAGAATAGAATGCAAAGAAATTTAGTAGCGATAAAGAACTGCGAAGCAATGAAATGAATGTTTGTTTGGGGCTCCAACAGTAATGGCATGGGCCCCGTCTCGTGACGTCACTCAGGAAAATAAGACGATGGCTCGGGCCTGTTTACTTAGAGATGGCCTTGGCCCAAGTCTAATTTAAATCGCCCAATCAATTCCTACGTTCAGCAACTTTTATTATTTAGGCCGAAAAAACAATCATCAGATATCGATGTAATTCCATAATAGTTTCTTGTACGATCTTGAGATAAATTAAAAACAGAGTTGAGTTCAAAATATGTTGTGTCTATTCTGTGTAATTACGGCTACCTTCTATCACGTGGTGTAATAAATCACCGATCTCATTTTATTACCTACGAAATAATAATAATAATAATAATAATAATAAAAAAAAAAAATAAAAAAATAAAAAAAATAAAAAAAAAAAAAAAAAACTTACATCCCTTTTGACGCCATTTTGCACAGAGCTTCCGCTGTTTTTTGAGGTTTAGGTAGTTGGCAATTTTTATTGTCCTTTTTTCCATCTACAACTTTGTTCGGAAACTCTGCAAGTGTCGTCTCATCACTACCTCCTGTCGTTTCATCTACCACTTTGTTCGCCAACTCTATAAGTGTCATCTCATCACTTCCTCCTGTCGTTTCATCGCTACCTCCTGTCGTTTCATCACTACCTCCTGTCGTCTCATCACTTCCTCCTGTCGTCTCATCGCTACCTCCTGTCGTTCCATCGCTACCTCCTGTCGTTCCATCACTACCTCCTGTCGTCTCATCGCTACCTCCTGTCGTCTCATCACTACCACCTGTCGTCTCATCACTACCTCCTGTGGTCTCATCATTTCCTCCTGTGGTCTCGTCACTTCCTCCTGTGGTCTCATCACTTCCTCCTGTCGTCTCATCGCTACCTCCTGTCGTTTCATCACTTCCTCCTGTCGTCTCATCACTACCACCTGTCGTCTCATCACTACCTCCTGTCGTTTCATCACTTCCTCCTGTGGTCTCATCACTTCCTCCTGTCGTCTCATCACTTCCTCCAGTCGTCTCATCACTTCCTCCTGTCGTCTCATCACTTCCTCCTGTCGTCTCATCACTTCCTCCTGTCGTCTCATCACTTCCTCCTGTCGTCTCATCACTACCTCCTGTCGTCTCATCACTTCCTCCTGTGGTCTCATCACTTCCTCCTGTGGTCTCATCACTTCCTCCTGTGGTCTCATCACTTCCTCCTGTCGTCTCATCACTTCCTCCTGTGGTCTCATCACTTCCTCCTGTCGTCTCATCACTTCCTCCAGTCGTCTCATCACTACCTCCTGTCGTCTCATCACTTCCTCCTGTGGTCTCATCACTTCCTCCTGTCGTCTCATCACTTCCTCCTGTCGTCTCATCGCTACCGTCTGTCGTGCTCTCTTCACTACCGTCTGTCGTACTATCACCAGAAGAATCATCATCTCGTCTGAAACGTACGCCTGAAATTTAAAATCAGTAATTTTTTAAACACCTAATTAATTGTAACAATATTTTTTGAACTTCAATTATTTTATGGAAATTTGACTTTATAGTGTTGTAGAAGATTTTTAACAAATCGGGATACTCAAATTTTGATTTTTTGGCACGTAAATAAATTTGCCATGGTTCTATTCATCAGAAATAGGCAAGCCTGCTTTTCAGCTTAAGGTACCAGTGTACATTGGGGAAAAATTCATTTAGTTTTTTTAACTTGACACACAATTTTTTTCACACTTAAAAATTGTTCGAGAACTAAAATATCTGCATAAAAAACTTTTTTCATTTGAGGATACTTAATTGATCCGCTCGCTACTATCTACACCACTACTGAAATTACACCCTAATTATCTAATCAGACGAAACGGTCTTTTTTCCACCAACCTTAAAAAGGCAGAAACGACAGTAAGTATCAATTCTCTGCACAACTTCCAGCGAAAAAGCCAAAATTAATTATTTTCTAGCGTGCTTACGGAACTTCGCATAATTATACAAAAAATACCATGGATTCATCTCGATGATATCTTTTACAGAAAAAAAATCGAGTACCTAGGATAAAAAACAACTAAGAAAAAAAATATTGACATTTCCAAAACGAAATAAAAAAACGAGTTCTAGCCCGTTTTTGATGTAAAAATTTAGACAAACGTCCAGACCTAACTAAGCTATAGATTTTCAAACGGATTCAATTAAATGATGCGGAATGTTTCGACTTAAAATCCTATCTTGGTTTGAACTTCATTAAATAATTCTTTATATTTTTAATTAATTTAAAACCACTTTTTTTCATTTCCTAATTTGGCGAAAGATAGAGACGATCAACTTGTAATTGAGGTTCAGATATATATGCCAAAAGTCACCAAACAGGTTTGCTATAATTTCGAAGTTCGTTTGACCGACATGTTAGGCTTAAGTGAGAATGAAGATAATGTTAAAGTATAGGAAGAATGAATCGAACTATAATTATATGGCTTATAGCATCTTCAAAATTAAAATAATTTAATTTTTGAATAGACAGAAATAAAGAGAAATATTTGTTCTTCAAATTGAATGTATTATTTGAACTGTATGACGATTTAAAGTGAGTTAACTTTCAAAAACATTTTAATTTCGGGAAATCTCCGTTGAAAAATGTAAATAATCATATTTTGTTGCAAAATACTATGGGCTGAATAAAAAGTATAAATGTGGAGGTTATGCGAGGTGACGTCACAGTCAATTCATTACAGTGGGACTAAATGAAACACGCATTGCGATTGGCTAATGGAATTTGCAAAAATGTAATTCGTTTTTAAAGGTGTGTTGATTTTGTTTAATTTCCGTTGTAAAATGAAATCGTAGAATCGTCAAAATAAATTCTATTGCAATAATTAGATATCAAAAAACTTGTAATATTTATTTGTAACAATTTATTAGAATAAATTTTTATTTGGATTAACGCTCTGGCCTTGTATGTTAAAGGTTCCGGGTTCCATTCCTGGGTTAGGTGCGGATATTCGTTGGGATTCAGAATCCACGTTAAGCTGTAGGTCCCTAGCTGATTAGTTGTTACTGTGCATAAAAATAGATCGTTGTGCGTACAAACTACCCGATCGAGCTGAAACTTGGCAGACAGGTCCTTTATCGATGGAAATGACTTCCTTTAAGTTTTGCTGGTTGAGTTTCCATTAAAAGGAGTCTTTTACACAAATTCTTATTGCTCGTTCGTGGTCGATTTTGGCTACTGCCGTCCGCATTCAACCGGTTCGCCAATTTTCAAGATGATTATGGTATGTAACGTATCGTTGAACACAGCTTGAAGAATTATGAATATTCATGGAACCAGGTGGTACTACTTCTGGTTTGTCAATTTTTAAGATAAATATGGCAAGTTGGATATAGTTTGGCTTGTCTTGAAGAATTTTGAATGTTTAAAGTGCCAGGTATACCATAGGTAGTACCACTTTCGATTTATCAATTTCCAAGATAAATATGGCATATTGGGGTTGTCTTGACGAATTATGAATGTTTAAAATACCAGGCAAGCTATAGATGGTACCACTTCCGGTTTATCAATTTTAAAGATAATTATGTCATGTAAGGTATCGTCGAACTCAGTGTTAGGAATTATAAATATAGGTGGAACCACTTCTGGTCTGTCAATTTTCAAGATAAATATGTCATGTTGGATGTCGTTGGTCTTGTCTTGAAAAATTATGACTGTTAGTGGTACAATGGAAGGTCCCACTTCCGGTGTGTCCAATTGCAAGATAACTATAGTATATTGGATGTCGTTGGATTCGCCATGAAGAATGAAGAAATTGCAGGACATACGTATGGCTAGGGATGACGATGAAACTCCCGTGAGTGACCTGACGTAGAATGGAAAAGGCGTCGCGAATAAGAGAAAAACGATGAAACGAGCAAATTCAAAAATAGAAGTTGGCAGCATTCTAAAAAAAGTTCTGATATCCCCCCCCCCCCCAAAAAAAAAAAAAAAACACTTTTGAAAAGTAGAAAAATCACCAACCTCAAAAACACAAAAAACTTTCTTGCAATAAAAAAATCACAAACATGATGAAAATTTTCAACCACAAACACAGTGATATAAAAAATGGCCAACCTATGATTACAGCTCTCGGTTGTGGCTCGATTAAAAATGAACGCTTAGTTTATTTTTTAAATTTAAGTTCCTCTCCCATAAAAATTTACTCTGCTTGAGGTTGGCGCCCGTCTTAATCACTAACCTTTAAAACCCTCCACACAATAAAAACTTTCCAAAATACATGTATCCACCAAAAAAAGTTTACCACAAACACTTTAGTTTCTTACAATTAAAAAATTCTTAATAAAGATTCAAATGCGAGTGTTTGAGCACAGTTTCTCTATACTATTTTGAAAATTACATCTACGTGAACAGAAGATTTACACTATTTTGTATTTCCTACCCATCCAAATGAAATCATATCTTCTCCAATATTCATGAAAACAGTCATAAATTAGTTTAAACGCAAAATTGTTAAAATTCATATGACGGGGGCCAACCTCAAGCAGCGTAAATTTTTATGGTAGCTGAACTTAAATTAAAAAAATAAACTAAGTAAGCGTACATTCTTAATCGAGCCACAACCGAGAGCTGTAATCAGAGGTCGGCCATTTTTTATATCACTGTGTTTGTGGCTGAAAATTTTCATCATGTTTAGGATTTTTTTATTGCAAGAAAGTTTTTTGTGCTTTTGAGGTTGGTGGTTTTTCTACTTTTCAAAAGTGTTTTTTTGGGGGATTAGACTATAATTTCATTAGTCTTAACTCAAAACGGGATTTATTTAGATTGTTAATTTTAATTACAAATGAAAAGCAATGATTTGTTATATGGAACCTTCTAGAATTGTAATTATAATTTGAATAATTTTTTCATCAAAGAATTTCTTTTTGAATTTGAAATTGTCCGCTATACATAAAAACTTCAAGATTCAAAATTTAGTTAAAAACCTCACGATTTCATGGATATATGCAGGGGTCAAAGTGACAAAATAAGAATATATAGGATTTTTTCAAAAAAAATATAGGACAATATAAAACATCAAATAACTGCACACAGTTGCTACTGAACTTCAAAATTAACTCGTTATACATTTATATACTCGTTATATTGAATTTAACAGAATAGAAAACACACCTTTAAAAAAAAAAGAAATCGCCTGATCCTGAATACGTGATCCCCCCCCCCCCCTTATTGCCTCAATATACCATCCCTAAATCAAGTTTTATTAATTACATTATTTGCAATCATGAGTCTGTTGCTTCCAGCATTTTTAACTGTTCCAATTTCTTTAAGTATTTTCTTTTTATCCCTGTTTGCAGTCTTTTGTTGATTCAGATTTACTGTTCAGTGCAATGGCGGATCCAGCCAGGGGGGGCGCGCGCCCCTCCTCAGGTGGAGTCTTTTTTTACAATTTACAGAAATAAATGATAATAATAATAAATATTTTTTTTTTTTTCCAAGTTTTTTTCAATAAGTTCACGCAACAATTATATTTTAACCTTCATCTAATTTCCAAAAAAAAGCAAAAAAAAGAGCTTATTTTTGTACCAAGGTTCTATTTATAGCCTTCTCTCTTCTATATTTGTTGTTAAAAATGTTCTATATTTGTCATGAAAATGAATATTCAAATGAGTCCATAAAAATATCTAGCAAAGAAGGGGGTTTGGGGAGAGGGGTCATGGGGTTTTGTGGCTGAAAAATTAATTTTGGAGCAATCTAGACATGTAACACATGTTTTTAGAGTACTATTTTATGCTGAATCGAATGAAAGAAAAAAAAAAAAAAACGATATAACTAATCTAAAAAAAGTTAGTTCTTTTTTATAAACGAAAACGCATACAAAATCCAAGGAAAGGTAAAATACGACTTTAAAAAATAAAAAATTGGTCGCTTCATGAAACTTTGCAAAAACGTTTTATTTGTCATGAGTATAAAGAAACAAAGGAGTTCGTAAAAATATCTAGCATAGAAGGGTATTTTTTGAGGAGTGGGAAGGGGAAGTTTTTTTTTTTTTTAAATTGAAAAGTATTTTTGGTATAACCTGGGCATTTCACCTTACGCTAAGATAGCGAGTCAGAAATGTAACGAAAAAGGGGTGAGGGGGGTGGGGTCAATCAATGGATACAGATGATCTTGAAGTATATTTCTAGAACACTGCATAGATTTTTTTTTTTTTTTTTAAATATTCGATTTCATCCTGGCTAAGGCACAGGAGTTGCGCCCCCCCCCCCCCCCAGGAAAATCCTAGATCCGCTACTGGTTCAGTGTCGGCTGGATTGGCGGCGAAAAGTCGGAGATTTATCGCCGAATGTGGCGAACCTGGTCCTTGGTTTTAAAGCAACCCTAGTGATCGTTTGGATTTGACAACACAACGTATTGACGTAATTTTCAATTTTGGCGACTTTTATGAAAAAATCGTGGCGAATATTCCGAATCTGGTACGAATTCTGCGCCAAGGCGATTTTCGCAAAAAAATGGAGCCCTGCCATTTTTTAAGAGCAAGATAACTGCCTATGGTTGCCATAATTTGGAGCGGTTTGATGTAAACAATTCGTGGCGCAGAATTCGTACAGGATTCGGAATAAAAAAATCGCCATCCGACATCATACAGTAAATCTTAGCCCTTTTGTTTCCTTCATCAATTATTGACTGAGCACTCAAAATGTTCTTTAGTAGTCCTGCAAGTTAATCCCAAGTTGTTTTTATTTGTTTTTCCCCAGGCAGAGTTCTGTTGTTGCATCTCTCTCTGCATTATGGCCAATTAATTTATTACGTTGGAGGAGAAATCAGATCAGAAATTCAAGACCGATTGTTATGGAAATGTTCACATGTTTACAACTCCCGCCGGTCCAGTAGAGTTGAGTTGTAGGTTATGCAGCACGTGACGTCACAAGAGATAAAACGCTGCGCCGCCGTTACAAACATCGTTTTTGTCAGGTCTTTTTCACCTACGATCGCGCCAAAGAATCCGAAATATTAAAAAATGGCAACAAACGGCGCCGTTATTACGAATTCGAAGAAAATATAGATCGAATCAATGTAGAAATATAGGATATATAGGACAATTGTAAAATATAGGACAATATAGGACGTTTTTACCGATTTTTAAAAAAATATAGGATTTATAGGACATATAGGACGTCTGCGACCCCTGTATATGAAATACCATTAGGTCTCCTGCACTGTTTTATTCGCTTTAAATGAAGTTAATTTTTTTTAATTGGTTACTTAAAACTGTAGTTATCTCCGATGAAAAACAGTCTGAGGCCCTCATTAAGCCCTGCAGCCACTGCAGTTACGCGCTCGCCACAGTTTCAAACGCTCAGACAAGCCACTCTTAGCGAAACATGCAATCCTATGGAGCTGGGCCACAACTGTGGCTAAAGATTGCGTCTGTCGCTTGTGGCGCTCAGACTCTTAGCGAAACATGCAATCATATGGATCTTATTATACTGAGCCATAGCAGTCGGACATCTTTACTGTGGCGCGCGTTCGCCACAAGAGTGGCTCTGAATAATAAGGGCCTTACACTAGCAAAAATTAGTGTGTCACAAATCGAATTTAAAGAATACGGTAGTGTCCTTTAAACACTATATACCTTCATAAAAGAGTAAATAGTTTGAAAAGTATTTTGAATATCATACCGAACATAGTACCATTTCAAAGCTAACAAGCTCGAGTGAATTTTAGAGTAAAAAACAAAAATGGCTACTTTGACCAAATTTCCCAACTTCCAATGTGTACTTTTACCTTAATTTAAATGAGCGTTCTGAAAGAACTGCATTGAAAACTACATTGAAAAAGTTGTTAAGAAGCAGCATTTCTATTTGGATACATCTTAGGGCCTTATTATACAGAGCCACTCTAGTGGCGAACGCGCGCCACCGCTTCAGTAGCTCAGACAAGACACTCGAAGTGAAACATGCAATTCTACGGAGCTTATTATACCGGGCGACGGCTTGTGGCTAGAAGTTGCGTTTGTCGCTTGTGGCTCTCAGACTCTAAGCGATGCATGCATCATATGGAACATATTATATTGAGCCACAGAAGTGGCCAGCCCGGGCAACTTCAGCCTTAGGAGTGGCCTTAGCAGTCACCCGTAGGGAACTATATAAGCGACTCACCCCCACCCCTCTCTCCTTCTTTTCCGAACTACTATCTTACAAACTATACTTATACAGCATTAGTTGGGTTATATTATATTATATTAAATTATATTATATTATATTATATTATATTATATTATATTGTATTGTATTGTATTGTATTGTATTGTATTGTATTGTATTGTATTGTATTGTATTGTACTGTACTGTACTGTACTGTACTGTATTGTATTGTATTGTATTGTATTGTATTGTATTGTATTGTATTGTATTGTATTGTATTGTATTGTATTGTATTGTATTGTATTGTATTGTATTGTATTGTATTGTATTGTATTATATTATATTATATTATA
Source organism: Linyphia triangularis (assembly GCA_963978545.1). Taxonomy (NCBI): domain Eukaryota; kingdom Metazoa; phylum Arthropoda; class Arachnida; order Araneae; family Linyphiidae; genus Linyphia; species Linyphia triangularis. The sequence continues at coordinate 87,165,965 of OZ021726.1, forward strand.
TTATAATATATTATATTATACTATATTATATTATATTATATTATAATATATTATACTATATTATACTGCCGGTACACCCATCTCCACATATATTATAATATATATTAAATTATATTATATTATACTACATTATACTATATTATATATTATATTATATTATATTATACTATATTATACTATATTATATTATATAATATTATATTATAATATATTATATTACATTATATTATATTATACTATATTATATTATATTATATTATATTATACTATATTATATTATATTATATTATATTATATTATATTATATTATATTATAAGGACTATTTAAGAGGAAGTCCTAGTAAGGATCATTCCCTATACTCGCTATGTTACAATGTTCTAGTCCAGTGCAATTAGAAACTACTTTCTGTAAAACTTTGAAATTTGGTGAGTAGGTACGAAAAAGACTACTGAATGAAATGACATACATTGTTTTCATTCAATGTCTGTATAATTATAAATGAAAGTTAAAATACCAAAAGACAAAACCAGGTGGAGCTAATGCTCAGGCATTGACGTAAGGATTTCTAATATAAAATTAAATATATTAGACGCTATTTTTTTAAATTTATTTTATGTCATTTAATTAAGTGATAATTTTTGTACCTACTCACCAAATGGGAAAGCTTGCTTTCGAGAGGCTTGTATCGAAATCATAACTTTTCCAGCATAGATAGGCAAACATTTACTTCCAAACACTTATACCTCAAATGCTAGCTTAATTATAGGTTGTTATCCTTACGATATTCATCAACCTTTTTAGCATACAAGCTTTTCACAAAAAATTAACCTTTTACAGTAAAAGATTATTTTTTTTACTTCTCTTTTCTTAAGTGCAGCTGAAATGGAGGCACAGCAGAATTAGAAACGTAACAATTATTTTACTTATATAAAATCTAAATAATCATTGAATGAATCTGCACCATTGCAAGATTTTATTTTTCCACGAATTTTCTGCTTCCTTGGCTGGCTGTCACCCAGTATGAGCGCTGCAGAAGAGTGTATGTTTCGCTTAGAGTGGTTTGTCTGAGCGTCAGTAGCGGCATGTTCGCCACTCGAGTGGCTCTGTATAATAAGAGCTTTAGGCCCTTGTTATACAGAGCCACTCCTGTGACGAACGCGAGCTACAAGTAAAGACACCCGGGCTGGCCGCTGCTGTGGCTCAATATGATAAGCTCCATTGGATTGCATGTTTCGTTAAGAGTGACTTGTTTGAGCGTTTGAAACAGTGGCGTGCGCGCGCCACTGCAGTGACTCTGCATGATAAAGATCTTAGAATTTTGTACGAAGGGCGAACTATGACGAAGGAACACGACCAGAACGTCGTTTACAAAAGCGTACAACCCTATCGTAGAAAAATTAAACTTAGAGGCATCTGATGTTAACCTTTATTTACCTACCAGAAATCCCGGGATTTTTCCTCGTGGTATTGTATTAATTTAAACGCTTTAATAATCATTGTGAGTTTAAAATCCACTGTTGTGAAACTCATTCTTCAATTGTTGGAGGGCAGCACAAGATTATTTCTGTTTATATGCAAACATATGGACTATTTCAGTTTTTTTAGCCACCCGTGATGCCCTTACATCCATCTTATATACTTGTCTTTAGCAAACTTTATAAATAGAAATAAGCTTGTGCTTTCTTTCTGAAGAATAAGAGGATTTACTTTTGCAATCCAGTGTCATCATTCCATTGAGATGAAAAAGCGTAACAATATACTTTTATTTTAAGAAGAGTTTATTTTACTTCAACTTGTGCTAAATATTAGCCTCGATGTTATCAAACTTAAGCTTAAAATCCTGCTATAGTATATGTAATGTATTTCCTATAGGTCGTCTCTTTTTATATTGCATAAGCTTTTTCCAATGTTACTGGACTCAAGATATTCCATAAAATTGGCTGGATTTTGTCAGTCTAAACAGATTTAATCTAGTTCTAAATGTCTAAAAAAAATTCGAGATTCGTTTTCTTCTTGGTATTTTTTATATTATCAGTCTAGAAGCCACTGCGTCGCTCTCTCCCTTTCTAATAATAATAAATTCCTTGGTTGCTATAACGACTGACTACTTTGTGACTTGGAAACACTTGCGTCCTAAGAACTATAATATTGTGTTTTCTGTGCATTGACGAAATTGATCCTACCTTTTGTCACTTCGTCATTTCCTTCTGTCTTCTCATCATTTCCTCCTGTAGTCTCATCACTTTCTTTTGTCGTTTCATCACTTCCTTCGGTCGTGCTGTCCCCATCGTCATCTCGTTTAAAACGTTGGCCTGTAATTTAGTTTTAGTAGTGTTTAAAATAAGCAGAAAATAGAAGTCAGATTCAGTAAACCAGCCTCAGAAAAAAAAAAAAAAAAAGAAGAAAAAAATGTGCAATGGGTAACTTAAAAATGATAGGTATAATTGGTATACACTGTTCGTGAATATGTATTTCATTCTTGATAGAGAATAGAAATTATATATTTTATCATAATGCAAAGAATACAAGTACTATAAAATAGGAAATCATATATTTATCAAATTATACTTTTACAATTTGTAAGTAACTTGCCTAACGCTCAAAAGTGACAAATCGAAATAATATTATGATGTTTTGTAAAAAATTGAAAACATAGTTAAAATGAGCATGCAAAAGTTACGAAACAGAATCGCGCATGTTAGCTAAATGAAATCGTCGAAGTTATACTGATTAGGGCATATTTTTAAAGGAATTATTGCGTTATGATACAGTGACGAAATTGGTCATACCTTCATCACTTCCTCCTGTCGTCTCGTCACTTCCTCCTGTCGTTTCACCACTTTCTCCTGTCGTCTCATCGCTTCCTCCTGTCGTCTCATCACTTCCTCCTGTCGTCTCATCACTTCCTCCTGTCGTCTCATCGCTTCCTCCTGTCGCCTCATCACTTCCTCCTGTCGTCTCATAGCTTCCTCCTGTCGTCTCATCACTTCCTCCTATCGTCTCATAACTTCCTCCTGTCGTCTCATCACTTCCTCCTGTCGTCTCATCGCTTCCTCCTATCGTTTCACCACTTTTTCCTGTCGCCTCATCGCTTCCTCCTATCGTCTCATCACTTCCTCCTGTCGCCTCATCGCTTCCTCCTATCGTCTCATCACTACCTCCTGTTGTATCATCGCTTCCTCCTATCGTCTCATCACTACCTCCTGTCGCCTCATCGCTTCCTCCTATCGTCTCATCACTACCTCCTGTCGTCTCATCGCTTCCTCCTATCGTCTCATCACTACCTCCTGTCGTCTCATGGTTTCCTGCTGTAGCACTGTCGCCATCCTTATCTCGCTTAAAACGTAAATCTGTAATTCATTTACCATTAGTTTTTTAAATAAGCAGAAATATATATATATGGTTAATGGTTAGAATTGAAGGGTTTTCGGATACGAAGGATGAACATTGGATCATAATTTCGATTTTGCCATCCTTATCTAGGCTCTTGACAGATTCTATAGATATACCTACAGATTTCCCTTGAAAAAAACTTGATAGAAAGCATTGTCATCGACAGTGAGTTCACCTGCAAAGTTTCAGTTCAATTGGATGACTTGAAGTAAGTTTATTTGTGATGCAAAGCGCCAATTGAAGCGTATATAAAAGTGACTACTTTGTGACACGAACAGTCGTCCAAAAAACTCGATGGAATACATCATTTACAACAACGAATCTATGTATCAAATTACATATTGAGGTCACCTTTCTTTCTCCGTCAAAATGTTCAGAGAGTGATACCAAACAAGGGAAAATCAATGAATGGAAAACGTTTCAAATTCGTTTTTCTAACAACCACCTTTTGTTGAGTAGTATCCGCAATGCTTCAATTCATTATGTTTCCTGCAGGCTTATTCTTGATGCCACTATTTAAAGATTTTATTTGAATCAGAAGGTACAGTACCCCCCCCCCCAAAAAAAAAACCAGAACGATGGCTATATCTTCGGTTCTAATTATCGCAGAATCTTACGGTTTGCCCCAAAATGTTTTGCTTACGATTTTCTATATATCTGATGCAATTTTTTTTTCTTGAGGGACCGTTTACTAAGTAAAAGTAACGCTATCTTCGAGAATTTCAATACGAACCCTTATTTTTTATCATTCCATTCGATTCAGAATACATCATTTACCCTATATAACAAATTTCAATGCATTATGTTGAAAAACACATCACTTATGAGCGAAAATATTTCGACCATTTTTTGACCGATCTTCAGGGAGAATTTCCATAAAACGAAAGGTATTTTTAAGGTTCTTCTTCACAGCGGGAGAAATCGAACGGTCAATGTGGCGCGTTTCACGACGTTAAAAAATACAAGTATCAGTCTAAATTGCATAGAAACTACTTGGATTTATAGTGTCATGTTTAAGAATAATACAAAAATAGCAAGTAAACGCAAAAGTAACATAATTTATTTACAACATTAAAGATGTGCATTCTTCACACGAAATAAATAAAATATCGAAAACTGTAATTGCAGAAATATAACGAATACTACTAATAATTAGAAAATTAATAAATATTAAATGTAGGCATTAGTAAACAGTATTTAGCAAAGCATGAATATTTTACAGAAATATTTCATTATAAACACAAATTTAACTAGATCGTTGAAATTATTTATAAAATGAAAAAGTCACATGATTCAGTAAAATTTTTAAAGGATAACTTATTGAAATTGCTTAAAAAATGTTGTTTTAAATAAATGGAATTTAAGAAAGCAAATTAAATAAAAAAAATTGATAGTTTGCAGAAAAAATAATTAATAATTTAAAAAACTAAAAAACACGCTTTAATAGAAAATCAAACTAAAAAGTAGAAAATAATCAATAGATTAAAAAACTAAGAAACACGCTTTAATAGAAAAGTGAACTAAAAAGTAGAAGGTAATTTTAAATAAGTTTGAAATAAGAATAGAATGATTAACAAGAAATATTTATTTTATCGTACAAAAGCGTGGGGTGCTTTTTAAGATATTTTCATAATGGCTCTACTTTTACCAATATCTGTCATTAAATATTTACAAAAATTGACATCAAGCACCCCACGCTTTTTTACGATAAAATAAATATTTCTTGTTAATCACTATTCTTATTTCAAACTTATTTAAAATTATCTTCTACTTTTTAGTTCACTTTCATATTAAAGCGTGTTTCTTAGTTTTTAAACTATCGGTTACACGATAATTGAACGTTATGTGATTTTCCTCACCTCTAGTTTACCTTGAATTAATCTTTGATAGTTTTCAAAAGTCGTCTACTATACGGTCCCTTAAAGTGAGCGTTTTATACATTTTCTCTAAAAAATCGAGAACTAATAGTCAAAATGAAAAGAAAAAAATTATGGGGGGGTTTTAGACCATGGTAAATCTAATGAAAGCAAAAAACATATATGTTTCTATTCAAATTTTTTTTAATTGCTTTATTAATTAATAATTAATTATTAAAAAAGAAATTGATTCTAAAGCTGATTACTATTTATGTTTGGCCATTTACAAACTACCTTTTGAAAAAAAAAAAAAATACTGAAATATATTAATTATTTAAGTATTTATAGCCAAAAAACCAACTTTTTTATTTAACATTAATTTATCATTTTCTTTTTATCAGTTAAATTACAAACCATTCATTAGAAAATTAAGAATTTTTGTATTTCGCATTCTTTTTTAATGCTGAATCCAAATATGGAATAATATTATGACGTTGCTATTGAACTTTTTAAAGTTTGGTTCTGTTTTAATATGTAGATGACCCCTCATGATAAAAAAAAACTACATACAATTATTAAAAACCTTTCACGATTTACAACGCTACCTTTTGTTTGTTATTTCAACAATTAGAACAAAAGATATAGCCATCGTTCTGTTTTTTTTTCTTTGGGTACTTACTGTACATGCCCAAAAAAAAAGCTTTTTTTTTCACTTCCTTTTTCATTGCCTGGCTAGGCAGAAATGGAGTCAAAGTAAGTGAAGATGTAACATGTATTTGGTGTGGCATGACAACGCTCTTTACCAATCAAGAATGTAAATTTTACTTTTTAGTATTTTCAAAGAATGTAAACAATAGGAGATATAGTTCTTAACAATACCATGCAGCCATTATTTCCGAGACAGATTTACTAGACAAAAGTCATTGCAAGCTCCTAATCTGAAGTCATCTTTCTAAATTTTATAGTTATATAAAATAATTATTTTACTGAATAAAGCTACTTTAATCTCAAAACTTGCAAATCAACTCAGATAATTTTATTATGTTTAGAAAAAAAAAAAAAAAAAAAAAAATATTCAAAGTTCTAAAGAGGCTCACTTTCAATTTTTTTTTTTTTTTTTTTTTTTTTTTTTGTTAGATTACTTTAACTAATTCCATTATCTTCCTTTACTACAAAATTTTATCACGGTCTTTCTAACAATGATGGTACCAAGATTTAGTTGTTTGTTTCAGATACTTTACAACTGACCAATTAAATGCATTTTTTCCATAGAGACACCGTACCACACTTTTTGACCATTTGAAAACAATACCCTTGGGCTTAAGGCCTAGGTCAAACTTTTGTTAGCGACACTTCAAAAAAAGTAATTATAGGTCGAATGCTAAAGCAATTTTTTAAATTGCAACTGTTAAATCCTATCAGTTAATAGAATGATATAATTAAGTAAATGAGTTTTTGTATGTTACCTTTATGATCTCCGTCAGCCTCTGCAGAGTCAAATTCATCTTCCTTAAATACATCGATTATATCTCGTTTTATACGTGGTGCTGAAATGAACGACCATCAGAATTAGACACATTATAATCATTGTACATGAAATCCAAACACTCCCTGAATAATATCTTGTACACTACACTAATATAGTGAATAGATTATACAATTCTTCTGTACGTTAGTACGTCTGCCTGGCGTCAACACTAAAATAAATATGCAAATTGCAGGAGCACGTGTAATATGTATAATAAACGCTCTGCCAGAGATGTGTTCCTATACTAGTAAAAACGAGAACGGCAGACGAGCTATGTTTCAATGTCTTGTTTTTAACCTTTAACTGCTGTGGTTGGGGGGTTAGAGGTTTTTGGCGCAAGAGCTACACATGGTCCATGCTGCACCAAACAAATTGGTGAACATCAGTTTAAAGTTTAAGAAACATAGTATCAGATTAATTTAAAAGTCAAAGATGCGATATTTTAGGGGTGGAAGCATTCCACAAAAAATGACCCGCGGTCTGTCAGACCGCTTACAGTAGTCAAAGGTTAAATGTTCAATCATTATTGTTACATTTAAAGCTGGATAGAGTTGTCAATAAAATAATTTGTCCTTTTCTTTGCATCTCACCTGCGGTAGTAGCTTGATAAACAACATGTGACTGCAATTCTGGATCTGAACTTGTTTCGACTGAAAAAGTAAAAAAACAAAGAAGCGTATTATATTAACTTTAGTAATATTTCAATGTATTGTTATAAATATCTATAGTCCAAATGCCCATTGTAATTTTAGGGAAGTACATGAGGCACTCTCAAATATAGTGTTCTAATACTTCAATATCTGAATCACTGAACAACAAATCCTGGAAATTGATTGTTGGCACTGGTTATTTAACTGAAAAGAACTGGAAAACCTGTTAAAATGAAACCATAAGACAAATCTTTCATAAATCACAATATCTAAGAAAAAACAGTAACTTCCAGCTGATTTTTAACGATGGGGTGTAAAATCTGCTTCCGTAAAGAATTTAATATTTTCATATCCCAAATATGGTAGCACAAGAGAGGAACACTGGAGCTGGATAAAAAGTTGAGACAGAGTTAACAAATTAACTTTCTTTCCCAAACGTTAATTAGACATTACAATATGGAAAAAAAAAACGACAGGAAAACGTTTCATGACTTTATCTGTAAATTTGGCGGAGATATTCATTGTTGAAATTATGGACTATTCGTGACAAAAAGAACCATCCTGAATCTGAAAAACGCATTCTCCTGTATTATCTATCCATCGATATAGATAAACAACTGGATAGACTGCTTAACGCTGGGAAAGTGAAGCCGTTGCCAGATGCAGTTGGTGGGATAAAAAATACGGATTGCCGAGGGTTGAAAATAAAATTTTGGGTTGTACACAGCAGAAATGTCAATAGTAGACCTTAATTAGTAATAATATGCAAAAAAATATATACTCTAACAGTTTACAAGGTTTTTTGGATTCCCATCCAACTATAAAAGTGAAGTTTGATTGGTTAATCATCCCACCAGCTTCGCAATCCCCGGCGCGTATTTCTCTTTGCATTGACAATGGAGCAGTCTATCCAGTTGTTTATCTATATCGATGGTATTATCATACCGCTGTATGATAACATAAGGGAACACTTTTCTCAATTCAGGATTTTTTTTTTCTAATTGGACTTGTTTGTCGATCTTCTTTTTTTTTTTTTTTTTTTTTTTTTTTTTTTTTGTAACTATCCTTAATGGCCTCTAGGGACAACTTAAGCTGTCTCAATATATTTAGTATAGTCACTTTACTATAGGTATTACGTTACTTCCCTGATAGCACGGGACATTCTTTCAAATTTAAATGGCTGAAAAGTACTTTAGGAATCACTCTGTATAAATAAATTATTTACAGCTTTTAGAAAACTCTTCCAAGAGGAATCAGATCTTCGAGACACGGTTGGAGAAATGCACATTTTAATTGAATGCATAATTATTGAAGAATTTAACAGCAAAACGAGAAATAATAACCACTATACATCAGTTGTGTCTTCTATATTTTTTTGTTAAATCGATATTGAAGTATTTTTGTATTACAATATCAATCGCGATCAGGGGCTCTCGAGTTACTATCAATAAAATAGATTCTAAACGAATGAACTCAAACTTACTCTTGCGTATTCTGACTTTCAAAGGAAATTGAGTGTTTCTTCCGGGCTTCATGCCAACTGCAAAAAATGTGCTATTATTTGTAAATGATAAAATACTACTTTGCATTAATTAGTATAAAAGTGGAAGAATAACATAAGATGGCGAAACTACCATGAACTTTGCGTAGTTGTTTGGTTGTATTGAAGATTGTATTTATGAAAAAAATTTTGTGCAGATGTGTATTATGCTTTGACACTCAAAAAATTATTTTCAATTTTCAAATTTTAGTAAATACTTAATTTTTTTTTTTAAACTTTAAAATTTTGATATTATTTAAATTTGATGTATTTAAAAAACTTTAGAAAAAAAATTCCTTCATTTTTGCTCTAAATTTGCATTTAATTATAATAAATTGTCTTCGTGATTTTTCAATAAAATATTTAAAAAAAAAACTATGTATTTTGTGGCAAAACTATATAAAATAGTATGCCAAGTTCCAAAAACATAAAAAAAAAAAGTTGAATCAAAGTACACAATTCCTGATGACAAATTAAAGAAATATATATGAAAAATAATTGTGGCAAGTTTCATATATTTATATCGAGTAGTTTTTAAGATAAATCAATTTGAACTTAAAAAAGGGACAAAAAGCCGTCAACGAGATAAACAGTTTCAAAGTTTTAAGATAGAACGTCCGAGATACAGCTATCATGTAACAAAAACTTAAATATTTTAAGTTTTACTAATGACAGAAACAAAATTTATGTCATTTTATTCAGAAATATTTTTATTACTTTTTATAATAACCAAAAAAAAAAAAAAAAAAAAAAAATTTGAGTCCCAGACCCCTTTAAATAAATGTGGCCAGCCGAAAGGAACATTAATGTTGTAGGAAAAATTTTATGGGAGGAGATCTTAGAAAAACTTTCCGAAGCTTATTAACAACTTCAATAAAAATAAATTTGTGTCAAAATATAGCTGAGATATAAAAGTTAGTTAAAAAGTTTCAGATTGAGTTATATTTTTTTTTCTTTTCCGACTAGGAGGCTGAAAACATTTTTTAGAAATTACAATGCAACGAAGCTCAAAATATCAATTAATAAAGGTTAGTTACTGTCAAGGCAAAACTGTTGGTTTCCATCTACTAAGCAACACTTCTTTATCATCCAGTTCTTGCCAATGCTAAAACTGAAAGAAAAGTTCAAATTATTATGGCTTAGCAAGTTATACAGGATGCTAAGTCAACAATCAAAGGAAGCATCATGGTTCATGTGATTAGTTTACAAAACTCGTAATTGTTCAACATTTGACAAAAAATAAAAGATAAAATACAGTACTTACCAATTTTAACTTTTTGATTTCAATTACTTATATGTTGATATAGGATAGTAAAAATTTTGCATTCGATCAAAAAAATAATAATAATAAAAAAAAAATATTAAAAAAAAAAAATAATAATAATAATAATAATAATAATGTGCTGAGTTCAAAGAAGTGTTATAGAAAAAATGTATGTGTGTATATCTGTGGTCATCACAACTCTTAAATGGGTTGACCTACGTACTACCTTTTGTAGTAGTGCTTCAATGGTAGCCATGGGACCCGGCTTTAAAAATTACGTATGAGCGTATAGCAGCTGTCATTGAATAATTGGTTTTTCAGCAATTGCCTCAAAAGAATTATAAGGATTTTGATCAAAATCGCTAGGATAACGACTTTAAAGATGTTTTAAACATGCCCACCTAAATTATTTAAAATTTCGATAAATGTGTAAAAAGATGGGGAAAAAGAACGTCTTCAAGAGTGATAATCCCTTAAGCATTGCTTATTGGCGACTATTGCTCCTTGCTTTTTCGTTATGTTTGTGTTGTAAAAACGAGTACCACGCTCTCCCCAGATTGTAGTAAGACAACAAAAGACTAGAATCAGTCCCTATGCTTAATCTGGTCTTCTAGCATAGAGACCTACTTGCACAAGCCTTCTGTATGCAGTGAAACTGTGGATCTAGTAGTACTGAGGGCCTCATTATACAGAGCCACTAGAGTGGCGAACGCACGCCACCGTTTCAGTAGCTCAGATGAACCACTCGAAGCGAAACATGCAATCCTATGGAGCCTAGTGTACTAGGCCACAGCTTTGCTAGAAGTTGCTTCTATCGCTTGTGGCGCTCAGACTCTAAGTGATACATGCAATCCTATGGAGCTTATTATACCAAACTACAGCAGTGGCCAGACCGGACGTTTTTATTGTGGCGAACGAGAGCTATAGGAGTGCTCTGTATAATACGGACATTATGAGGTAAGTGGATGAAGGAGGTATGTAACAACGCGGCAACTTAAGCAAGGGCCTAAGTTGACGGGTAGCGATTATTCTCTGATGTAGAACCATAATCGGCAAATAACGGTCATGTCGAGTGATTGTTACCTTCGGCGGACTATATACTGACCATCGTGCAACATTTCCAGTTGTTTGGAACATCTTCCGCAGTTTTCAGGTGGCACACTGAGAGACTTTCAGAGCTTGTGAAACTTCTGTTTGCGATCGAGCAGATTCTAGCGTACAGAATATTTTACCTTTCACAAAAATGTCCAAGTTACATTTTTTAGAGCACCTTTTTGTCTTGGTTCATCGTTGAACAACGATTCGTAGCAAAGACCTGCGAAATTTTTATCAAACTTTTCCATAGCACCCGCACCCACAATGAAGACATTTTTTACCCACTACATACACCGTTGTTATACGCATGTCGATGTCGAGTAAAATTATTTATACACACGGAATTTTTTACCTTTGTCTTAGTCTCTTATTTGGCGAACGTGCGCAACAGTAAAGACTCCCGGAACAGCCACTTCTGTGGCTTAGTATAATAAGCGTCATAGAATTGCCCGTTTCGCTTAGGGTCTGAGCGTCACAAGCGACAGACCCAACCTCTAGCCACAGCAGTGGCCCAGTATAATAAGCTCTATAGTATCACACGTTTTGCTTCAAGTGCCTTGTCTGAACGACTGCTCGAGTGGTTCTGTATAATAAGGCCTTTACGATTTTTCGCGAGTAATTTCGAACCGAGGCGCCATCTTTAATGCAGTCTTTTGCGTATTTTTTGAACTTAATATTCTCTTTTGGACATGAGTGTACGTAAGTACATTCTAAATCATAAATTGAATGAGTCCCAATCAAAACTCGCTCTCATGTGGAGATTTGTCTAAAATTTATATATATAAAATATTGTGTAAGTAATGTTTAATATTTTGTTAAATAATCTGTTTAAAAACTGTTTTATTTCACCTGTTTAAAAATAAAGGAAAAATTGAAGACCTATAGTAAAAAAAATCCATTTTGGATAATAGTTGGAAATTTTATTTCAAATAAAATAAGTCTAAACACATGTTATTTTCTCTCCAACTTTTATGATACTCCCTTTCTCTGTTTCGAAATTTCTAATATAATTCTAAACTATATTGTTGATTTTGAAAATTAATTTTCACTTATCCCCACTCCCCTTCTCTCCCTTCAAAAGAAAAAACAAAGAAAAAAAAAAAAGGAAGGGAAAAACAAGCCTCTACAACGATGCGATCTACTCCCCCCCCCCCCCCCCCCAGGTCGCCATGTACATATATTTGAAACCATCTTTACCACTTACGATTCATTCTTTATTTTGATTTCATTTTTCCCACCATTCTCTATAAGAGGAATGGAATTCTTTATCCAATCTTCGATGAATCCGTCAATGTACGGCGTTGAAATGTCAAATGTCTCGTCATCTGGAGGTTCCGGATCGAATGAATTTGATCTCCAATCTAAGTCTACGATGGCAGCATTCACCACGAAACAAGCACCTGTGGAAATTAAAGCATTTGAAAAAGCGACTTGTATTAGATTAATTAATATAAAGCAAAAGCAAAACAAAAAAATGGAGGCGCGTAGTTAATGACCTTTCATTAGCGTTAGTTCATCATTGGGGGAGGGGGTAAAATTTTATATACTACTCTAATATAACAAAACTTAAATATAATTAAAAAAATTAAGGTAAATAATCGGCTATATGCAAGGAGGTTAGAAGAGAAGGAGGTGTGAGCAAGCTGGAAAACCATTCGAAACCGGTTGTACCTATGAAGCAGGTTTATCGCCGTTTTCGCCAAGCAACTAAGCCCTTTTCGACGCCAAACTCCCAACTGCGCCAAGCTTAGTTGATTTTCTCTACCAGCGGTTCCTACCCCACGGACCGCGAGTAGCGCGGTACTGGGCCGTGGACTCTGGTAGAGAATCGCCGAGATAAATATTATCGGAGCTTCAGGGTTTAAGATGGAAACAATCTAGCCACTCGATTGTATTTTTCGATGTTGTAACGAGTGAATAACATCGATAGTGAATAATGCGTGAATTAAACAGCATGGCTAAGTTTTAATCTAGATATTGACTCTCTCATTGACGGGGGATAAACAATGTCAAAAATTCCGATGATTTTTTTTTTTAAACTTTGGTCACTTGTTTTTTAGTTTTCTAATTGTTGTAACAGCCAAGTGCAATCAAGTTCCTCACTTTATAAAAAAATATAATTTAATTTTTCGTGTACATTATATTTTTTTCATAATATAGATAGTTGATCCGAACAACTAAAAAGGTTAGAAACCGCTGTTTTATACAATATCATTTTTCTCTTTGTCAAAGAGAACTTCTTCTGTCCCCCCCCCCCCCTCCCTTCTTCCAATTTGTTTGGGAAGTTGTTTGGGGGGAGAATCTGTGTTGAGTTAGTATTATTTTTGTAGCTTTTATTATTCTAAAACAATTATAAAATGGACTTGTTTACTGTTTAACATTGCTTTATAAGCAGTGGCCTTATTGACTTGACCCCAATGCGGAAAGGGGGGTGATGTCTGCTCAGGGGACCATAAAGGATGATACTTTTGTATCGATAAACAAAATTCTTCTAAAATTCATTAAATTTTTTTTTCTGAGAATAGCGATTTGACCATACAAGTATAATATACGAGAAGGTTGAAAAACAAATAATAAGATGTAATATGCAGGTGTAAATTTGGAAATTATGGTAAATCACAATATGTTTCAACTTATATCAAATGATTGTATTTCATTCGTTCTGACAGTTACGTACAAATTATTACCTTTTTTAAAAAATTGTTTATATAAATTTCGATTTTGTGTGTGTGTGACCTACAAATCTGCGAATGGCTAATTAACCCTCTTACCGTCATCCAATCAGGCTGACCAACCTGATGGCGGTGTGGTTAGCGCTCTGGCCACGCATGCCAAAGGCCGGGTTTGAATCCGGGTTTTGCCATGGATGTTCGTTGTGGTTCAGAATCCACGTTAAGCTGTAAATCCTGGCCTGATTAGCCGTTATTGTGCATAAAAATAGGTCTTTGAGCGAACCAACCCACCAATCGGGTGAAATTGGTCACATAGATTCGATATCGATGACAATGCATTTTATTAAGTTTTGGGGGCTGTCACTTAAAGACCGCTATTGCAGACACTACATTGTCACTTCTAATGATTTTTTTTATTAACACCCGTTCTGTCATCCAGTCGAAATGAAACTTTGCAGATTGATTTGATATAGATTCCAATACATTGTATCAAGTTTTGGGGGCTGCCACAGACACTCAAAAAGATCGCTTTAACACAGGCTTCTATTATCGTTTCTGAATGCTAATAAATCCACTTACCGTCATCCAATCGTGCTGAAATTTGATAGACAGATTCATTGACACTAAGAATGTATTATATCAAGTTTTGGGGACTGACACTATTATAAAAGAATGCTTTTACACAAGCTACTATCGTCGCCCTCTGATGACATCACACTTCATCCAATTGGACTGAAACTTGCCAGATAGACTCGCTGTGGATGAAAATGTATTCAAGCAAGTTTTGAAACTAGTAAATATTTCGGAATAGATGTTGTTTTTTCCCCTTAGTGATCAAACATTATCAAAACTTGATCTGAGTTCAGTGACTTAACACATAAAACATATATATAAAGGATTTATATTAGAAACTTTGTTTTTATGAGTTATAATAGTAAAAAGACTTCTTGAATTTAAGATGTTAATGAGATAAATAATTAAATCATCGAACAGTTTTCTTTCGGTACTTCAGATATTTACCCTTTAATAAGTTTACATTATTAAATAACTCAAGGTGGTTCCTCTAATCTGGCGCCGTAATTTCTCTGTAGTTTGTAAAAGTTTAGATAAATCTGTTAATTTTTAATTCTGAGTTTTATTATGTAGGTTTATATAATAATGTCAATATAAACTGATGATAATAATTATTGTTAACCGTTTCAGTGCTTTTTAAAAGCTTTTTTTTTTATTTGCGTTGAAGAATTTTCTCTTCTAATTGGTAAATAAATAAAAATTATAATATTTTTTAGTTATTATTTAGTACAGTGCATTATATTTTAAAGGATAGTGTTATGCATGAAAAAAGTTATTCATTACTGAACTGAGAATTTTATTATGAGTCTAATTTATGAATAGAAGAAATTTTATAACAAAAGATACATGAACATTGGAAAAAGTTTAAAGTGGCATCCGACAATGCCGCAACAAATGTGACAGATCTTGCAGTAAAGAAATTGGCAGGATTTTTTTTTCATTACTCTTCTTTTATCAATTTTTTCTTACAATATACGACTTTAATATTAATTTCTGGCGAATTACAGTATTGAAATTATTCTTAATTAATTACTGAATTCAAACAAAATTCTCACAAAAGTATTTCAATTACGCAAAATATTCCAAAAACACATCAGAGCTTCATAAGTAATAATATAAATTAAACCAAAGCAACGTAGATATCTGATGACCCATGATATTACAATAATAATGTTTTGTAAAACTATTATAACAAAATTCGAATCGAAAAAGAGCATCCAAAGTTTTCAATAGAAAGCCAAGTTTTTTCCATTATTCCTTTTCTTTTCAAATATAAAGTTCGAAATCCAAATACCTTAAGAACTAAGAAAAGAAGCCGCCTTGTTCATCGACAAGTCGTAAAACTTCTGCTTAGAAATCCCAATAGCAGGGGACTTTTCTCTGTTCCTATTCTTCCCTCAGGCCACGGAGTGATAATGGACTTGTTTTCGGACCCTTGTACCCATCGTCCGTTACAAATTAACAAAGAGGGGCAGTTGTCACCCGCCACCAGGGGGGGGGGGGAAACCGGCTCTCGCATCTCGTTTCAGGCCCACCCACAGTGGACCCTCAATTGCCCTTTACAAATTAGCACCGAGAAGTCTTCAAAAGTAAGCCATTGTAATAGCTACGATTTAGATTTCAGCGGACATTAGGAATTTGACGCACGGAAAACGAAATAATCAATCGAAGTAAACAACCAAAAACTTTATTTAATATTTTTTAATTAATTTTTTAAGCTTTTTTTATAAAGTGATTTTAAATAAGCGTAGAGCTCTGAAATTTTCGACATTAGTAGATCTTGCCTTCTAATTTTGATTTTCTTAAACAAAATGTTAACATTTAAATTTTTTTTATTAAAATTTTTTTAAAGTTTTTCTTTATAAAGTGACTTCAAATAAGCGTAGGGTACGAGTTTCAGTGAGCGAAGTGAACATATGCTTGCGCAATAAAATTAACCTTCCAGCGAGCAAAGCAAGCCTGTGAGGGCGTAGCAAAGAATTTTTCAGCGAGCGAAGAGAGTTGTGTTTGCGTAGCAACTAACCTTTGAACGAGTGAAGCGAGCCAGTGCTTATGTGTCAATAAACTTTTTAGCCAGTGAAGCGAGCTGCTTTTATGTTACAATTAAACTTCCAGCAGGCGAAGCGAGCTTGGATTTGCGTGGCAATGAACCTTTTTTCGAGTAAAGGCCCAAAAGCTGAGACGAGACCTATACACCAATGATGGATATCCGCAACGAGGAACCATGCAGCTAGTGTAAAATATTTCCAATAGATTACGAAACGATTACATTACATAGTGTGCAAAGGTAAAGAAAATATTGGTATCCATTTTTTAAAAATATTGTTTGGTTGGTTGTATTCAGATTATCTGGCGCCGTCAGCAACACGAGGGCTATAAAATGCGCCGAAACATTCGTCATTAGACAAGCCAACATACATTTACAAACACCCATGCCAACACGGGACTCGAACCCGCAACCTCGTGGTCTAGAAGCTAGCACGCTAATCACTATACCGTTTGGTCGGCTTTAAAATATTGAATCCATTTTTTAAATTTTCATCCACAACGAGTCCATCTGCCAAGTCTCAGTTCAATTAGATGACGGCAAGTGGGTTAATCAGCCCTTTGAATATTTTTCCTCGGTAACTTTAATAGTAGAAGATTTCAGTCATTAAATATTGCTAAAATTTAACATGTTTGAATTAAGGTTTGTATCTGGATAATAGTACGTGAGTAAAGGCTACTGATAATTCTAACGTAAGGCAATAGAAACGCATGTAAAAACTGCCGTTGTGTGACAGTCCCAAAACTTAATAGAAAGCATTCTCATAGACAACGAGTGCGTCCGCTAAGTTTAAATGTTTAATCTCATGATAGGAAAAGGGTTTATAAGTAAACCAAAGCGTCAATAAAAAGCATACGTAAAAGTGGCCTTTTAGTGGTAGTGACTCGCCTAAAAATTTGATGGAATGCATTGTCATCCAAATCGAATCCATCTGCCAAGTTTCAGCTTGATGGGTGGATGGCAAGTGGGCTAATTAGTCCAATAGTAGCGTGTGTAAAAGCAGTCTTTTAGTGATAGTAATAGCCCCCAAAACTTAACTGAGTGCATTGTCATCAACATCGAATCAATCTGATAAGTTATTTCTCGATTGGATGACGGCAAATGTGTAATTAGCCCTCCATCGATTTGCACGTATCATACAAAATCGAAGTTAGTGAGAGGGATTTAAAAACCTCTGAATATTGCTTAATTATTAGCTGTGAAGAGTAATACGCATACCATTTGATAGTTCAGGTCTTGAACTATAGCCTACAACCACAGAAATTGCTTTTTTAGAAACTATATTAAAAATTTGGCAGAATTTCAAACCCTACCCACGTTTTTTCCCGTAGAAGAGCGTACTAAAAAGTCGGTTTGTATAGGCTTAGTTCAAGTGAGAGTAGGGTTGCCAAAGTCTGCTTCTTCGCGCCAAGCTTGCTCGGACCTCCTCTCTCTTCTAACCTCCTTGGCTATATGTCAAGCTGGCTGAATGTCGAGTTGAGTTATTTCCCTCCTCTTGTTGAGTTGTTTACCTCCTGCTTTAGTTTTGGTTTCGTTATAGGCTGTATGTTTGTGACGTCACAAACATACAGCCTATAACGAAGCCAAAACTAGAACAGGAGGTAAACAACTCAACTCGACATCCAATGACGTCATCAAGGCCGTCCCTCCTCATGGTGTTGCCATCCCCTTATAGCTAAATTTTGAGATATTCCCACTAGATTAATATAAAGCAGGCAGATGTATAGTTTACCATGGGCCTTAAGTCCTAGCCCATTACAAAGTTCTTTTTCTTATTTTTGCATTGATGTATCGATGTTTCATAAAAATCAAGTTTTATAAAACATCGATACATCAATACAACTGAACAACATCAATGCAGGGAAACGTACCATGCTCAATAAATGTGATTATCACGGGATGGCGCGAGCTGCAAATGCACTGTTTTCATGTGATGTGCACGTGATTCAAAACTCAGTAGCTTGCAGCCTACTCACATCGTAATTCCTTTTTGTTCTGAGTACTGTTGTGTATGTCCTAGTTTTGAAATTAAACATATTAATTAAGTAATTTAAATTGAATTCTATTAGCATGACATTAACTCGTACTGATACCTTACATCAGCATACATCTCTTTTTGCACAAGCAGGCGGAACAGGCGCAGTGCAATCCAAACAGTCATTTTGGCGAATGCAACAAGACACACATCAACGGCTTTACCCTAATATACACCAGTTTTGTTTTTTAACAAATCCGTTCAAATGAAAATGGAACTTGGAACTCACTGGTAAACCGTATGCAGCCGTTACCAATTCACCCCTCCCCCAATTTTTTGTTTTGTTTAAAATGGTGGTTTAAAACTTTTTTTTTTTTAAATAAAATTAGCGCGATTTCAACGAAAACCTTAATGGTTAGGACTCATGGTCACCAATAATTCGCACATCAAATTTCAATATCCTAGGTCCATTTTTTGGGGAATTATGCTGACCACAGACACACAAGACATTTTTTCAAATTTTTTGACCGAATGCTATACATATGGGTAATTGAAAGTAACAAGATGTGCCAATTTAGAGTAGAGGTGATACCTGCTGGAAATTGGAGTCCAAAAAGGTTATACTACGGCAAATGTAGATGTTTTCCTCTTGATTCCCCCCCCCCCCGTCCCCTACACTTCTCCCTGAAAATCGGGGGTAGCACGGCAACAAACAAAGCTTGATAACGTGAAAAATGTTTGAGTGAAGTAATTTATGTACATCGCCATTTCGACTGTTATTCCTCCGTTTCCGAAAGGAATAAAGTGATAACTTTCTCCAAAAACATTGCCAATTCGGTGAGGATTTTTGCTTCCATGTAACAACACCAAAAATATCGCCATACTTGCCACGTTACCGTACGTCTTCAATTTATTTAGTGTAATTTGAAGTTTGGTTTGTTTGGAAGTTCCGAATGTCTATTTCTACCACTTATAAAGTGCTTAACAAAGCTAAATACGTCTCGTAATTCTGAGCATCTAGAAGAATACGATATCGAAATCTTCTAGTGTGAGCCCCTCTCTCCGACGCCACCACACCACCGAAAGGACATTGATGCCACCACAGGTCTAATGTTCACTAGCCCCCATTAGATACACACCGATAATTGGTGGACCGAAGACCGAACCCACAATTCTCCGATCATAAGCTCAATATTCTAACCAACGGACAAGCATTGAAAGTTTGGCGATGTTCTACTTCCTTAGATTTTGGTGGGTCATAGAAATTTCAAAAATAAAATATTTTTTTAATGTCAATTTTTATCGATGCAATAGAGCTTATACCTGTTGTCTTCTCAGACAAATGCTCTGAGGCATAGCTAACTAGACACGAGCGTAGGACAATGAAATGCTCATTTTCATTGGCTGTGAAATTCGAATTTTTGTTAATGATGTTTGTGATTGGTGTCGCTTAACGGACTCTGTTTTTTCGAATTGAATATTTTTGCAATAGAATGTAGAAAATTACTTATACTTATTTTTTTTATTAAAATTGCCAAGCTCGCTAACTAAGCGAAATGTGAAAAATAACAATCGTCAAATTGGTAATTTTTTATTTTTTATTTTAAGAGAAAATATGAAAATGCAATATGAAAGGCCAGTCCGTTTAATATTTCAAAGCAGTAATCAGTTCTGAAAGTGTAATTGAAAAATATGAGAGGTTTCAACTCCCCCCCCCCCCCCCTTATCCCCACCTGTTATGAATACATATGTTTCCATTTAGTTTTTTCAACAATGCACATCTATCCTACATTGATTTCACTATTATTTTTTTTAACAATGATGATCATTATGAATATGAACAACAACAATAATAAGTTACATCCTATGTGCTAAAACAGCAACAGAGATATAATGTCTTTGTTGTGGCAAAAGTTATAAGACTTGGACAATATAGTGTTGTGATAAAAGTTCGGGTACTTTTAGACAGATATTTTGTGATAAGTGCATTTAAGTCGTGTTCAACTCGCTTTCAAAATGAACGACGACGACGAATTTATGGACTGGGAATGCACGGCTTTAGTCAATGAGCCAATGGACTGGGAAGATAGTCCCTCTGGAAATCCGTGTGTGGCTGACGCAGTTGTGGTTGCTCCCCCCACAGACCGAAAGGTTGTCGTCGGCCGCAGACGGATAGTCACAGGGGCTGCCTTGCCCAGTTCAAATTGAAAGGTGGTGATAAGTGGTGAATGGTGTGATGAGTGGTGATGAATTCTGAGTGACTGCACGGGGGACGGATGTCCGGTTGTTGGAATTTAAGGAATGGCAAAAATTGAAGGAACGGAATGGAGAAAAGTTGCTGGACTGACTGTATATAGCTTTAAATATGTTTCTGATTTTCAAGTTTTAATGCACCCAGTATTAATTTTATGGTGTGAGGTGATGGATTCTGAGTGACTGCACGGGGGACGGATGTCCGGTTGTTGGAATTTAAGGAATGGCAAAAACTGAAGGAATGGAATGGAGAAAAATTGCTGCACTGGCTGTATATAGCTTTAAATATGTTTCTGATTTTCAAGTTTTAATGCACCCAGTATTAATTGTATGGTGTGAGGTGATGGATTCTGAGTGACTGCACGGGGGACGGATGTCCGGTTGTTGGAATTTAAGGAATGGCAAAAACTGAAGGAATGGAATGGAGAAAAATTGCTGGACTGGCTGTATATCGTTGTGAATATGTTTATGATTTTCAAGTTTTAATGTTTCATTTTGAATCCAGTGCTAATTTTATGCAAGCGCTGCTTTGGAGAGTTTCTCACTTCAAGTTTTCTTACTTGATTGAATGCCCTCATGACACATTGCAGAAGCTGTGATTTCGTACTTGATGTTATCGCTCTCAAGTCTTGACACCTATTATGGCCTGACTCAGTTGCGAAGCAGTCATTGTGGCAGCAATTTAAAATGAAAGTGAATCGTCCTGGAATTACTGAGATCAACTTCAATTAAAGTCCTGACGCCATGCTGTCTGTTATATCGAAAATGGGAGTGAATCTATGAGATCAACGTCTACTAAAGTCCTGATGTTGTCCACTATACCAACTACGACACTGACATCTACTGTGAAGCCCATGATGAAACTCCCTTCAGCAAGAATTGTGACTAAAATAATCTAACTGAACCTGCTACATCAACTTGTGCTCAATTCCTGAAGCTGTCCTGACTTCTGCAATGATTGTGACAATGAACATATATTGACATCCCAGACATTCTTTAAAACGAATTATTTATAGAGTTCTGATATATTAACCTCCATCTGACAATAGCAATAAAATAGCCCGACCACCCAAAAATGTGTGTTTTTATTGCATTTATCTTACACAAATTGGACATTTCAAAATTTCAGTCAACTAAATTTTATAAGTGTAAACTATTTAAATTATTTAAAAAAAAAAAAAAAGAAAAAAAAAAAATATTTTCAATGGAGTGTCAATTGGATAAAGTGAAAACTCATTGAAAATATAGATAAAAAGAAATAGTACATCAATGGGGTTGAAACAAGAAAAAATACTCTCCAATTTTGAGAATTCAGAAATATTAGGTAAAAGGATTTAATTGCAAAAAAGAAGCATTAATGTGGATATTTGTCAAAATATCGGAAGACATGTATTAAACATCATTGAATTCAGAACTAAAAGTTATTCAATTAAATTATTTTAAATCTCCATCCCTAATTGCTACGGATCTTCTCCCTAGGGTATGGTGGGGAAAATGGGTAGTAATTTTTAATTTTCACTAAAAACCTTTCATATCCAGGATCACTTTTTCCATGCTTAAATATTTGATGTCTACATTTCTCTACTGTATAAAAAAAAAAGTTTTTTAATGAGAGGGAATATCCACATCGTAGTTATAGTTCAAATTTATTCCGATCTTAAAAATGGATATGAAACTTTCAAAATACAGTAAAACATCTCTTATGCAACCAAAAATGTTTGGTGAGATTTTGCTTAAACAAAGTTTTTACTTTAAAAAGATTCGTTTTTACCTTTAGTTAATTTATTATTTTATACTTTCAATTACCCATATGTTACATAGGGTAATGAAAGCTTTGGATTCGGCTTAAAAAAAAAAAAAAAAAAAAAAAAAAAAAAAAAATTGTTTACTGTCAAAGACTGTCTCTCTTCCCCTGTTTCACTAACAAGATAAAGGATTACTTCGAAGGATAAAATTTTCAAACTTCAATTGGTTAGTATAAGTGGGGGTGGAGGGGGGTGGAAGAGAGGTATTTATTATTGCAATGTGAAAATTAAACAGCTAATTTTGAGTATTTCGATGCACCTATTTACTGATACAGTTGTTCGAAGGTTTAAAAACCACTTATCAAAGACTCATCTGAGTTAGAAAAAAATTCCTTGGAAAAATTCCAACAAAAGTGGATCGTCTTGAACATACATGAAAGCTAAACAAGGGCATAGAAAAGAGAGTAAAATGTCAAACATTCAAAAAAGAAAGACAATTTTTTCAAAACATAAGGTATTATTACTTATTCTGCCATGTTAAGCACAGAAGTGATATCTGCAAGAAATGTCCGTTTCAAGTTTTACAACTCCGTGTGAGCAGTGGAATACTGGGAGGGCTTGGGATTTTTTTTTTATTCTCAGCTACTTTTAAATAGCATAAGTAAATGTTTAGTTATGGTAGCAAAAGAAACACAAATGTTAGTATAAGTAAATGTTTAGGTATGGTAGCAAAAGAAACACAAATGTTAGTATAAGTAAATGTTTAGGTATGGTAGCAAAAGAAACACAAATGTTAGTATAAGTAAATGTTTAGGTATGGTAGCAAAAGAAACACAAATGTTAGTATAAGTAGCAAAAGAAACACAAATCTTCACATCTACAAACAAGGTCATCAGGTAATGGGCTTACATACATTAGTGGATAAATACTATCTGATATATTAAAAGATTGTTTAGTTGAAATTTCAGACATGTATATTTAGACACCAAGTTTGTGGTCCTAAGTGATTTAGCAGTCGAGATATTGACAATATATTGATACTTCAAAATAGCCGCTATAAAGTCCAATATGGTTGATGGAGGAGTTGGTTCGTATCAAAAATTAGAAACTAAGTACCTAACTAGCATCTGGAAAAAATGTGGTGCTTTTTTTATGGCGAGCCCACTTCACGCGAAATTCGACCTTAAGCGGCCTTAATATTAAACTTAAAGCTCAGAGTAATAAAGCAGAAACATAACTACTAGATTTATCATAATTTTAATCAGTTTAAGAGTAGAAAAAAAAAAAAGTCAAAATGTCCGTGCTTAGAGATTCCCCATTATACAAGTTTTTATATAACACCTTATATAAAGGATAACATTATGTCTATATTTCACTAGAGAGAATTACCATACTTCTTTCTAATGGTGAAAATCAGACCAGATTAGAATTTTTATTCAGAGATAATTTTCCCATGGTCTAAATAGTGTGCATACCAACTTTCGCGAAGACATCTTGTTGAGACACATGAGCTCTAAACAAGTGTAGTTAATGGCGAATACAAATCTCTGCTTTTTATAAGCTATCAGATTGACGCATGCGCAGGAGACATGACATGACCTAAGAACAAGTTTAAACTGGATTAGACTGGTAGAATCCAGCCACATCAATGAAGCCTCATTAAAAATCGGATTGGGCCTGATAGCAGTAGAAAAGGCTTATAGAATATGAAAAGGCGTATTGGAAATACCTTACAACATACATTACATATACTATCTATTAGATGCATCATGGAGAGTTCTTTTAAAATCAAGCATTCAACACACATTTTTAAAACGGGTATTTAATTTGAATTGGGTATCACATTTGAAGTAGGGATGAGTCATATTTTAATAACAGTTAAAAGTTATTGATACTTAAACTCACGCGAACTAACAGTTACCTAATTTTCTAAGTAACAGTTATTCATTTATTATAAATGCAATAGATGGCGCTAGTATGCCCATATATTTCTGTTATTGAAGATCATAATATCAGAATCACGAAATAAAAATATATTTTTCTAATAACGGTGATTCGGAAAAATATATTTTTCTAATAACGGTGAACGGAAAAATATATTTTTTTATCGTGATTCTGATATTAGGATCCTGGTCGTTATTCCTGGAATAACTAACTGTATCCATCGAAATAACTTGTCTGAATGGATTAACGTGTCCGATTGGTATCAGTTGATATTGACATAATTTTCAATAAAAGTAGATATAACTGTTATAAGATATTGACAGAAGTTTTTGTATTGGAATAACTTTTGGACCATTCTTTGTTAGAGCTGCTTTTCAAGATGGTATTTTAAATTTCGTTTCGATTTTTTTTTTTTTTTTTTTTTTTCGTTGATTTTTGTTAGTTCGTTATAATTTTCGTGTTTATTCAAATTAATTCGAATTCTGCACCAATTTCTTGTTATAGTTTATATCTCGGTTTCAGAATAGATGTTTCAGTTTTATTTGGATGCACATTATGAGTGGTGGGGTGAAGAGGAATGTGCGTGTGGGGGGGGGGGGGAGTATCTGACGCAACATTCTTTGGGTTTAAATGACAGAGATGGGGGGGAAAGAAGGTGGGGGATTAGGATTAAGGATTTAGGAAGAAATGCATGCGTGTTTTTGCGGAAGGCTCTTTTTTTTATGTTACAAGAATTCCTTTGGTGGGAGAGGTTTTGAACTTTCGTTCGCATTTCATTTCAGTCTTCTTATGAGACTTTTAAAGACTCGCTGTGTTTCTTTCGTATCGGTTGGAGGTAAGAAAATTTTTCGTTATTGTTTTGGAATAAGAAAATGATACTATATATAAAAAATAAAGAGAGCGTAGGATTTGAGTTTTTCCTTTTGATGGAAAATAAATTATGTTCTTTTCCTTGTAAAGCAAGCTTCTAATTTCAAATCGATATAATCAAAAGATTGTGTAGTAAATTTGGAGCGTAGTTAAATAGGTTTTAATGTTAAACAAAAATTTGTTTATGCATATATTTTTTATATTTAACGCATTACCTGAGAGGTTTTTAATTTTTTTATGATCATTTTTCAATTTGAACTAAATAAAGGGAATTTATTATTTTTAAAATTGCTTTTCTTGATTAATTATAAATTGAATTTTTTAAATAAACATGACATTCATCTTTTTTAGTTTGATTAACTTTATAATATTTGAATTTTACTTCAAATTTTTTATTAAAAATATTTTTATTCGGGTTTAATATTGTAACTTAAATTTATAATTTTTGTTTATAAATTTTTATTTCATGAATTTATGTATACATATATGTTGTCGTGACGACACAATTATTTATAAAATACATAATTTCTATAAATAGTTTTAACGCGCCATAATTAATTTACAATAATTTCAAAAATATAGTTATGGAAATAATAATAATATCCCTATATTTAAAACATATATATTTTATACTTCAAAGATTCCTCTGAAAATGTACATTTTTCTCACAATATTACATAAAATTTATATGTAAGTAATAATTTTAAAGCCTGTGCACGTAAAATGTTTCAAAATGTGTTTTCATTTAAAAATCACTTTTATTTTATATGTATCAGTTATGAATTATGTTGTATTGTAAATTCTTTCTCCAATTTATTGTTAAATCATAAAAATAAAAAAATTAAAAAAAAAAAAAAATCTTATAAAATAACCTCAAAACTATAAATGATTTCTTTTATTTTGATATTTTTACAAATTTGTATTGAAAGATGTTCTAATTTAAAATCGATTAACTGATATCTAAAGAGAATGTTGTAGAAAAACAGGTATGTTTTATTTATTCCATGTATTTATTTTTATTTACCTTTTACTTTAAAAATAACGGATAACGGTTATAATATTTCGTTATTTCCTAATAATTTTAATGTAACTGCAGTTATTTAACAATAACTGTTAAGCTCATCCCTAATTTGAAGGGCTTTGGCAAAGACCCGATCAGAGTCCGTATTTCTCAATTCTCCAGACAAGCTGATATAAAGTTTCAAATCTCAGGGTTGAGATAAATGGCTGCTCAAAATCTCGCGTACCGTGATATTTATTTGCCAGAGGACTCCGTCTGGTTAAACTATCTGCTATAAACTCGCAGATGGCGGGAAAATCTCGATTTCGAAAAAAAATGGACTCTGATTGTTCTTTGCCGTGGCTCTTCATATACTAATACTATCTATAGGATGGCATTATGGAGATTTCGTTCAAAATCAAGCACTCGTTAACGCTAATTTTTAAAATGGGCATTTAATTTTAAACAAAATCACATATTTATGTCCAATTTTATTGCTTCTAATTTGTTATGAAATCGGTAATGGAAATTATATCGCATTTGCAGTAGGTGTGGTGAGGAAAAACAACCATTCTTTAGGCCGACCGTTTCAACAATTCAAAATAAAACGAACTTGTACTTACTAATTAGCAGCCTCAATATAATTAATAGCTGAAGCATCCTAATAAGGTGGGAAAAAAGAAAGAATTGCCACTCGCAATGCACTCGCATTACATACTTTGTATTATAGAAGACAATGCAGTAACATGATCCCCTTCTTCGAATGTAAAGAAACGAGCATACATCAATAACGGAACGTGCATATAGTTGTGATATATATGCAGGATATAAGTTAATGTGCGTCTTTTATAGTACTGGGAAAAGGGGAGAGCTAGAGATATTTTTCTGGAGGGGATATGAAATTACAACTCAGCAAATCCTAAACCTAACAATACCTAACAATAATATAACTAACAATAATAATAAAACCTAACAATAATTTTTGTAATTAATGCCAAATTTATTTACTTACAAGAATTTTTTTCAACTCATGTTTAGAAATTTAAAATCATTTAAAATAGATTTATCATTTTAAACAAAAAAATCTTTTGATTTTTGCGTTGTATATATAGTAAACTGATAAATTTAGGGAGGGAGGTATGTCCCCATTTCCCTCCTCCTGATCACGCCCCTGCTAGGAATGTCAATGAGGGATATCAAATTTGGGAGTCATGGCTTATAGAACTTATTCAATTACTTCTTGAAACTTTTAGTAAGGTATTAAAAAATATGGCTTTTTCTTGGAACCCCTCAGATAATTTTCTTGGAACCCCTCAAATTTATTTTATAAAATTTTACACACTGATCTTTTTACTTTCAATTACCCATATGTATACATAGGGTAATAAAAGTATAGCATTCGGTCAAAAAAACATCGATTTTTTGGCATTTCTCCACGTTTTGGAGTATCCTGATTTCAAAAAAGTGATCTATAAAAGATGTCTGTCTGCGTGTATGTTTGTTTGTGGTCAGCATAACTTTCGAACAAATTGACTTACGATGTTCACATTTGGGATGAGGGTTAGTGGTGGCCATGGGACCTACCATTTAGGTTTTCGTCGAAATCGCGCAAGCGCATAAGGTAGCTGCCATTGACAAAATCATGTTTTTCAATGATTGCAAAAAAAAAAAAAAAAAAAATGGATCCAACGATTTTGATAAAAAACGCTGTGGTAATGCCTCTTAAAGTGTTCTAAACATCCCCACGTCCGAAATTCCCGTAAAAATGTTTTAGTGGCGTAAAAAGTTGAAAAACGAATGCTTTCAACACAGAGTTCTCTTGCCTTGAGCATACCTCATCAAGGATCTTTTTTTTTTCTCACCTCAGTTTCACTTATAACAAAGGATAATATAAGGATTATCTAAAAGTATATCGCCAAAATCACCATTTTGGCGAAGGTTTTTTTTCCCGTTTCTTAGAACTATACAAGATTGATCGCAAAAAATTTATTGCCAAATAGACCATTTCCTCTAAATGAATGTTGAAAATATAAAAACGGTAAATGACACAAATTCATGTCAGTATTATAGTGTAATTGAAAGTTGTGCGATGTTCCACACCCCTAGTTTTTCTTTAATCTTTGGACACTCAGTTAGTAGTTTTCTCCTCTTTAGATAATTTCTCAGAATTCATGATATTTTTTAACTACGCTTTTCGTAACTTCAATAAAAATACCGAGTATCTTAAATTTCTTTAAGGCATAACTACTAAAACCGATTTAATTTTTGAACCTCAATTTTTTTTTTTTTTAAACTACAAATCCCATTTCAGACATTCTTATTTCGTGAAAGATCGTCCACTATTCTTAGAATCAATACCGATGACGTTAATAAATATGACTCTGCGCATGCGCGATGTTTATTTACCTGCTCCAGGAAGCAACAGACATGTCGGCGAGCTCCGGGAATGCCCTGTTCTTTTTCGGGATTCTCCTTTTAGCAAGTACCCTGGGAGAAAACACTCATCCGAAAGGTAGTGTTTATAAACAATCTTTGAATTTATAAAAGCACTTTGCCAAAAGGTCTTGTTTAGAACCTGTAACTTATCGTGGAAATGAATAACTTATCGTGGTAATAATCTCGCCCATGAACTACTTCTCATTTTGTTATGTACCTATACTTATAAATGCGCGTGTACTGGAGTTGTTTGTCAGAAATGTTTAATGACTCTGTAAGCGTTGAGAATTATGAAATTTAAATTTGCTTTCTGGTGTAATAGATTTAATACGTTAATTTTTTTGGGGAGGAGTGCCCGTACAAATTTTACTGAGGATACCCAGTTCGTTTTATGTACATCGCAATTTTTTAATCTCAAATTTGATGCTATTTCTTGGATATAAAACTTGAAATGCACTCTTTATTTAAAAAAAAAACAAACTTTTTTGTAGGAAAACAAATTGTGTTCTCATTCATGACAACATTGCATGCAAAGTACGTTAAAAGAAACTGGGACATATTGCAACATAACATCCCAAAGGTATAAAATAATAATAATATTAAAACAGTATTAATAATAAAATAATAATGATGATGATGATAATAATGATGGTTATGATGATGATGATAATAATGATGGTTATGATGACGATAATAGCAGTAGGAATAATAATACTGATTATAATGATAAAGATGATAATGATAATAATACTTTTTAATAAAAAGAATAATAATGACAACAATACTTTTATTAAAATAATAATAATGATAACAATACTACGACTAATAATAGCAACACTAATGATAGTTATATTATTAATATTAATAATTTTACTAGTAATAAATTAATAATAATAACAACAGCGATAGTAATAGTAATGATAAAATAATAATCTTTTTTCCGTAGTAATAATAATAATAATAACAACAATAACAATTACAATAATAATAATTAGCACTTTCTATATACTTTTACAGACAGCGCGTGAGAAGCATTTGTATAATCAATAAAAAAAATAGTATCGGCTATTGCATATCCTCATTAAAATATGCTTTTTTAACACTTAAGAGATATTATTTGTCATGTTTCTAATTGTTAAAACATTAAACTTCTATAACACTATAGCTATTAACAATAACTGAAAACTTCCTACATACTATTTTTGAGGTACGTAAAGGTAAATAATAATAATAATGACGTAATATGAAAGAAAAAGCTATTAAATGAACTACAATGTAAGTATGTGCTTTGCATTAATTCACCGCCCAGCCCCTTTCACTGGATCAATTTTCCCCAGGAATTAGAGATTTTTTTTTCACTCTGTTGGCTGCCGTAATAGCCAATCAGAGGCTAAGGTTTTTTCACTGAGCAAGTAAAAGCTATTTAGAGCTTTTAAGAAAGGCAATTCCGAATCCTTTTCTGTCAAAAAACTGGCCAAATGTTTGCGTTTCACTCATTACCAACAGAAATAAAGCTTCGTGACACATAGAGCTTAAGATAAATAAAGCTTTGTGACGCATAAAGCTTAAAACTAAAAAATCTTTGTGACACATTAAGTTTAAGACAAATAAAATCTGTTTCCTTGATGATGAAAAGTTATTAGGGATGCTAGAAAAAAAAAAAAAAAATATGGCCCGTCTGCAACTTTGCACCAACTCACCACAGGAGGACAATTAGAGTTAAAAATTCAGAGGAGAAATCTTACCTGGGGAACCTTTTAAAAAGAATTTCTACCAGTTGAAGATTTATATTTCTAACAAATACGAGTTTATAAAAATTATTTTCAAACAATTTTTCCGTTGCAAGTATAATTCCGCACAGTGCATTTTTTGTTGCATAGGCTTGGGTATACTTAACTTTTGCAAAACCAATCTCCCCTTCGTTATTCTAGAAATTTCTTTCTTTTTTTCTATTTTAAGTATTTTTTTCGAATGGCAATTTTTTTTCTCTTATTACTAATACAATATTGCAAGGTTTATGCATATATTGCAAAACCTTGATGAGTTTAACTGACTAGACCACTAGACTATCTTTCTTTTCGTTTTCCGAATAAATTTTTTTTCCCCATTGCACCATCATTTACCTAAAGCAGAACTTCTCTATTTACTGATGCAAAATCGCAAGGTTTATCCATATATTGCAAAACCTTGATGGGTTTTAACTGACTAGACTATTTTTCTTTCTTTTTTTTTTAAATATTTTTTTCGAATAGCAATTTTTTTCTCGGTTGCACCATCATTTACCTACTGCAGAACTTCTCTATTTACTGATACAATGTCCCATCACATGGTTAATGCATACACTATCTACCAATAAGTAATTGGACACCTGTGATAAAAGCAATAAACATAATTTATTCAAATTCAATATGTGGTTGAGCCTCCACCTGAGTCAATTGGAGTATTAACACTCCGGGGCATGCTTTCCACAAGTGTTTGGAGGATGGACAGTAGTATTTTCTTCCACTCGGCTTGGAGTGGACATGTGCTTTCTTTCACCGATTTTGGACAGTTGCTGCACCCCTTAATTAAGCGATCCTACTCGTCCCAGAGGTGTTCCATAGGATTCACGTCTGGACTCTGAGCTGGCCAGTACAGTCGGTTCAGCCTGCTGTCATCATACTAATCCATGGTGGACCTCGTAACATGACAAGTGGCTTTGTCATATTGGAAATAACAATGATCCAACCCGTAAAATTGCCACAGCGTAGGAAGCACATGGTTATCTAGATTAGTGGAGTAGTCAGCATTGAGCCTACCTTGATTTGGAATCGAGGGTGACGTAGATCAGAACTGCAGACATTCTCAATTGCATGAGTGTCCAAATACTTATTGGTAGATAGTGTATATTGAAAAACCTTGATGAGTTTTAACTGACTGGACTATATTTGTTTAGGTTCCTATCATAGACGTTTGCGTCGCAGTGTGTCGCAGCTGAGTTCAATGGTGAGCGATGTGACGGGTCGACAGAGCACTGACTTCATCTCCTACGGCAATTGGTGTGGTCTGGGTGGGTCGGGAAGACCCTTGGATCCAATAGATGAGTAAGTCATGGTAAAAAAAGGTGTATATATATAACAACGATGGTTAAGCCTTCAGCGACCAATACACTTAAGAGTTAACCAAATACTTGCATCTTTTAAAAGTGAGCAAATTGTCATTAATGTTACGTCATAATATAACTAAAAATTCCGAATGATGTTCGATGAGCTAACAAAACTTACAGTCACCCTCTCATTCTATGATTCTTCATTTTTCTCTATAATACATTAACTAACGAAATACTGTATCCAAAACTTACAATAGTTTAATATATATATATATATATATATATATATATATATATATATATATATATATATATATATATATATATATATATATATATATATATATATATATATATATATATATATATATATATATATATATATATATATATATATATATATATATATATATATATATTGTTGCACAAATTGTCTGTATATAGTGCAAATAGTGACATATTATTTAAAAATTCTATTGTAATTTATTTTTATCTTATTTTAATTTATTAACAGCGATTATACAGGTTAGAAAAAGGTGGCAACACCTAAAGCAATCGAGAAATTTCAAGACGTTTCTTTTTCGATGAATTGGCTGGAAATTTCGGGAATGTGCTCACGTGCCTGATATAAAAAGACCGGCGATCGGGAAAGTGGCTCTGTATAATAAGGACCTTACGTGTGTTTAATATTCGTAGTTTTGCTTTGGAATGTTGATATTAGATAGACAACAAAGTCTGATTAGTTGATACTTTGCTTCCAAAGCAAAGATACTTGGTTGAAACTTCGCAACTACGTTAATGTAATGCGGAAGCTAAAATTAAATTAGATACTTTTAGTTTACAAGTTCCCGAAGATATAGTGATATTTAAAATATTTGGCATGGGCTGAATTATATCTGCACCTTACGCAAATCCAAATAAATCAAATTTAAATTTTTTATGTTGCATCACTGATCTACTCTAACTTCAACTTCTGTATAGTGCATGCTTGCTTATTGACTTGAAGCCGAAGAAGGCTTAACAATCACCATAGAGATCTATATTAGCAACTTCCTCTCAAACTAGTTAGAATGAGTTTGTAACCATGGGCAACCTGTTACGTATGATGGATGTGGCAAAGTATTCAATTGGCTTCATCTGCTTGCAGAGCAGAAACCGCTTATAAGCTATCTAGAAGTTGTAGTTAAACCCTTGGTTAGTCGAGCGGGTGACTAATGTCCCCTCCACAATCTCAATTTCTCAACAGATGGCAGCACATGATCAAAGCCTTTTTACAGTTTTTTTCAAGTTATTTTAAAAGTATTTTTTAATTTTTGCTTTATTCTGTTCAATAATGTTGTGTTTTTAATTAAAATACCCTCTTGCTTTGATATTTGGCCTCGAATTCAATGGTATGCACGAACATTTAATTTTGGGAGACATTTGTCCCCCACGCGACTAACCAAGGGTTAAGAGCTCAGTGTACTTGCATGACCATTTCTGTAAAGAATAACTCAAATGTAATTTTCCGTTGCAGGTGCTGCCAGATACACGATTTGTGTTACAATCTTGCCAGCCAGGGCCCATGCGAGTCCATGGGCGAGAAAATAGCCTATCAAATTGAGTACAACTGGAGAAAGGATAAAGACGGCAGTGCCACTTGTGGTATGAAATCCCCTTATACTGGTTTAAAAATTCATTTGATGGGTCATTTAGCAAATATCTCGTGTATATTGGCTAAATGACCATCTATGACCCCTTTCTATGACGAAACTTAATTAATCATACAAAAAAGCTATCATTCATGACCAAGAGGGAAAACAAGTTTCGATTGGTTGGTTGTATTCAGATTATCTGGCGCCGTCAGTAACACTAGAGCTATAATGCGCCGAAACATTCATCATTAGACAAGCCAACATACATTTACAAATACCCATGCCAACACGGGACTCGAACCCACAACCTCGTGGTCTAGAAGCTAGCACGCTAACCACTATACCATTTGGTCTTCAAAACAAGTTTCGAAGTGGCCTGCATATTACCTTCCTGCAGTGAGTCGGAGGGGTGATAGACAAATTGAAATCCGTCACATATAGGCTAAAGGCCACACAATCCAAGTATCTGTTACGGGTTTTGCAATCATTATGCCTTGTATCTTAAGTATCATTTCCTATACTCGATATGTTACAATCTTCTAGCCAGAGCATTTAGAAACTACTCTGTATGAAACCTTGAAATTTGGTGAGTAGGTACAAAAATGATCACTTAATGAAATGACATAAATTAAAAACTCGAAAAAAGCGGCCGATCAAACGGTATAGTGGTTAGCGTGCTAGCTTCTAGACCGCGAGGTTGCGGGTTCCGAGTCCCGTGTTAGGCATGGGTGTTTGTAAATGTAAGTTGGCTTGTCAAATGACGAATGTTTCGGCGCATTATAGCCCTCGTGTTGCTGACCGCGCCAGCTAATCTGAAAACAACCAACCAACGAAAAAAGCGTCTTACATATTTTATTTTTGAAATCCTTACCATATACATTGGTTCCACCTGGTTTTGTCCTTTGCTATTTTAATTTTCATTTCAATAGGTAACCTCCTACCTACTCACCAAATTTCAAAAGTTTTAAAGAAAGTAGTTTCTAAATGAACTAGGCTAGAAGATTGTAACATAGAAAGTATATGGATTGGTCCTTGCTGGAACTTCCTTTGAAGACAAGAACCAATTCTAAAACTCTCAGTGTACAGAATCAGTGTACAGTTTTAAGGTCGTACTCTCTTTTCATATCAGCAAAGTTCTTTTAACATGGCTAATACGGAAAAAAGTTTTTGACCGTGTTAACTGAATCCCATTCATCATATGAATGCTTCATGGGTTTCATAAGTCTTCAATCACTATTCATCATATTTTTATTTACTACTGTATCTTAGAGGTCAGCTTAGTTCTTGAAGTTTTCTTGTTTATAATTGATCGGTGAAATTTCAAAGAAATAAAAGTCTTGAAGTAAATGGTATTGGAGTTTGGTGATTTTATAAACTAAATACAGTCTTGAAGAACATTTCGGCGTCTGGAGGAGTGGAACCACTGGAACTAGTGTTTATAGTTGGTCGCCATTTTTTAACTTGTTACTTTCAATTATTCATATATAATACATAGGGTAGTGAAAGTATAGTATTCGGCAAAAAAATAATAAAAAATTGGCATTTGTCCACGTTTTGGAATATTTTGATCTCAAAAAGGGGACCTAGAAAAAATGTCTGTCTGTGTGTGTGTGTCTGTGGTCAATATAACTCCCGAACAAATTAGCCTACGATGTTCAAATTTGGTGTGCGGGTTGGTGATGGTACAGGTACCTACCATTAACGTTTTCGCCAAAATCACCATTTTGGCGAAGTGTGAGTGTTATTATTATTATTTTTTTTAAAGACCCATTGTAAAAAATATCACCAAACTGGTTATTTTTTTCTAAATGAATGATGAAAATATAAAAAACGGTAATGACACAAATGGACATCAGTATTATAGTGCAATTGAAAGTTGTGCGATGTTCCACACCCCAAGTATATATGTTATGAAATATTTTAGATTTTTTTGTTGTGTTATCAACATAGACTTATTATTATTAACAGACTGCGCGTTCCCACTTCAATTATACAACGAGAATGAAACCAAAATGAATCACATGAGTAGGGACTTTTTGGGAGCAGGGTTGCAGATTTGGCGGGTTTCTCCTCACTCAGGCGATAAAGGATAATAAGATTATTAGATAAAGGATTAATTTTACGACGTAGCCAAACTAAAAACCATGTGACTGATAGACGAATTTTGTGATTCATTTTGATTTCATTCTCGTTGTATGATTGAAGTGGGAACGCCCAGTCTATTGATAATAAATAAGTCTATGGTTATCAAGCATAATATCTCGGCATCAAACTTGTCTCTTGACTTCTTCTTCTTTACCTCAAGTGTCGTTTTCTTTTTCAGATAAAGAGTCGGACAAGTGCAAAACCACCGTTTGCATGTGCGACGCTATGCTCACAAACTGCTTGAAAGACAACTTGGAAAGCTACAACCCCCAAAATCTACACAAATTAAGCTTCTACGAATTGTTGCAAGAAGCAAATTGGGTCTCAAACCCATAAAAATATTGGTTTTTTTTGGTTAAATCATGTTATTCAGTGTGGAAATTTCCGAATTAAATACAAACCCGCCGATCCCTTAAAATTTGAACTTATACTAATTATGTGATATACAAGCAAAGCACCTCTTAATCATAATTATTCACAAATTATTTATCTTTAATTGAATCATTATTCATGGATTAATATCAGTTTTTTTACTTCTAAGAGTTAATAATTTTTTGAGAATACGTGATGAACGAAATAATTAATTGCAAACTTACTTCATTTAATCTTAATTTAGATAAATTTATTTTAATAATTTTTTTTTTTTATAGAACTTAATTTTTATTTGTACCTAAATATATTTGAACGCTGAAAGTTTAATATTCTCTCCATAATAAAATCGTTTTTTTTTTTTTTTAAAAGAAATATGGTTTTTGTTATAAAAAGTTGGTTTGTTTCGTTAAGATTAAATTATCAATTTTAATAACAATTATTTTTACACAACTGCGATTAAAAAAAATTGCCATTTTATTTTAAAAACTGTACTTCTAATATATTATTTATAAAATAAAGGCACTCATCTTATAAAATATCGTAATCAACCATGTTTGAGTTCTCACAATTTAATTACCATCATTTCCATTGGTAATTTTCAGCTTTTAAAGAGTTGATAACAACGAAATTCTATGTAATATTTCGAGGACCAAATAAATATTTTCCAATTCAATATGTTTTTTTTTTTTTATTTATTTTAATTTTTACAAGTGTTTAAGATGGGGTACATAATTTCTTTAGCAAAAAAGCTACAGTCATATTTTTCTTTTTAACGAAATGCTAAAATGACTACGAGCTCCATTACTCTTGAAGTTGGATTTAAGATAATTAATAAACTTTGTACTATAAAAACCATTTGAACTTTAAATATAAAAATATTTTATAACAAATATCAACTATACTAAACTTCAACTTAACTAGACATCACTTAGACGGTAGATCGTGACAGTGCTCATAGGTATTTAATCCATTTTGGCGGCGTGAAAGCATAATGTTCGCCAAACCACAACCCTGTA
Organism: Linyphia triangularis; assembly: GCA_963978545.1. NCBI lineage: Eukaryota > Metazoa > Arthropoda > Arachnida > Araneae > Linyphiidae > Linyphia > Linyphia triangularis. The sequence goes on from OZ021726.1 coordinate 87,203,062, forward strand.
GAGAACAAAAGGCTATAAGGTTTGGCGAGAATTATGTCTTCACTCCGCCAAAATGGATTAAATACCTATGAGCACTGTCACGATCTACCGTCTAAGTGATGTCTAGTTAAGTTGAAGTTTAGTATAGAACTAGAGGGTTTGAGCCATTCCACTTCTTCCTCCTTGACCTTTCTGGAATTATACTCAAGGGAAAAGTCAAAAACTTCAGTGGAGTGAAGAGAGCCTCCCCCCCCCCCCCACCCCACCCATCATTGGTAAATGCAGGGGTCAAAGTGACAAAATAAGAATATATAGGATTTTTTAAAAAAAAATATAGGACAATATAAAACATCAAATAACTGCACACAGTTGCTACTGAACTTCAAAATTAACTCGTTATACATTTATATACTCATTATGTTGAATTTAAGAGAATAGAAAACACACCTTTAAAAAAAAGAAATCGCCTTATCCTGAATAAGTGATCCGTTATTACCTCAATATTCCATCCCTAAATCAAGTTTTATCAATTACATTATTTGCAATCATGAGTCTTTTGCTTCCAGCATTTTTAACTGTTCTATTTCTTTAAGTATTTTCTTTTTATCCCTGTTTGCAGTCTTTTGTTGATTCAGATTTACTGTTCAGTGTCGGCTGGATCGGCGGCGAAAAGTCGGAGATTTATCGCCGAATATGGCGAACCTGGTACTTGGTTTTAAAGCAACCCTAGTGATCGTTTGGATTTGACAACACAACGTATTGACATAATTTTCAATTTTGGCAACTTTTATGAAAAAATCGTGGCTAATATTCCGAATCCGGTACGAATTCTGAGCCAAGGCGATTTTCGCCAAAAAATGGCAGCCCTGCAATTTTTTAAGAGCAAGATAACTAACTGCCTATGGTTGCCATAATTTGGAGTGGCTTGATGTAAACAATTCGTGGCGAAGAATCCGTACAGGATTCGGAATAAAAAAATCGCCATCCGACATCATACAGTAAATCTTAACCCTTTTGTTTCCTTCATCAATTATTGACTGAGCACTCAAAATGTTCTTTAGTAGTCCTGCAAGTTAATCCCAAGTTGTTTTTATCCGTTTTTTCCGAGGCAGAGTTTTGTTGTTGTATCTCTCTCTACATTAAGGCCAATTAATTTATTACGTTGGAGGAGAAATCATATCAGAAATTCAAGACCGATTGTTATGGAAATGTTCACATGTTTATAACTCCCGCCGGTCCAGTAGAGTAGAGTAGTAGGTTATGCAGCACGTGACGTCACAAGAGATAAAACGCCGCGCCGCAGTTACAAACATCGTTTTTGTCAGGTCTTTTTCACCTACGGTCGCGCCAAAGAATCCGAAATATTAAAAAATGACAACAAACGGCGCCGTTATTACGAATTCGAAGAAAATATAGATCGAATCAATGTAGAAATATAGGATATATAGGACAATTGTAAAATATAGGACAATATAGGACGTTTTTACCGATTTTTAAAAAAATATAGGATTTATAGGACATATAGGACGTCTGCGACCCCTGTAAATGGGTAAAAATACCTTTGTTGAGAAGACCTTTGGGAGCCACTATATAAAAATTGGCAAAGCATATCTAAGATTTATATTAAAAAAATTGTTTTTATTGGTTACATTATTGAATACCAATTGATGAAGAATGTTGAATTGAGGTCTGTGGAATGACGGAATTGAAAAGCAAGTGCAATACCGTAACAATACTAGTTACTAAAGAAAAAGTGTTCCTTTTATCTTTAAAGTTTAAATTTATACCATTTTTTTAAAAATTCGACCGTTTAAACTGGAGATCTGGTTAAACAGAGGTCGATTAAGAAGGGTCCCTATACAGTTCTTGAGACTAATCACACATCTTAACAAATTCGAATTTTCACATTACATTAGCCAATCACTATGCATAATTCATTTTCCCGCAAATTAGGAGCTGACTGTGATAAAGCCTTGCATAAGATTCATCTGATAAAAGTTAAATTTTGTGGTTAGTTTAATTAACGTTAAATCAACCACAAGAAAAGAAAAAAAAAAAGATTTCGATACCCACTTGTTCCAATTTGAATGAAAATTAATATGAACCTTTTTTTTAATAGTTATATATATATAAAGATTTTTTTCCTCGATGTTTCAATTAGTTTAAATTTTACAACACTTTAAAATTTATGAGTTTTTCAAATTTGGCATCCATGGAATTTTTGAAAATAAAACAGTACCATGGCAGACATGGAATTATGAAAAATAAAAGACAGTATCAAATGTTTCTATAAAAATATTACGAAAATTGAAATTAATTTATTTTAAACTTTGTTATTTTAAGTTTGTTTTTATGTTTGTTTGTTTTTGTTCCCCATAAGATATCATTGACAAAATTGTTAATAATCCAAAACCTTCCCCTTCTTTTCGATTAATTTAATAATTCCCTATGTCATTGAATATGAAACATATTTAAATTGCTGTTTGAGGTGCTTTTCTAGCTGTTTTCCATGGCCATTTTAAGTTTACACCAGATGTTGTAAATATTAAAACGTCCATAAATTTCATTCATCAGAAAGCCTCATAAATTTTCTGTTAAGTTAGGTCAGAGCTGTTTGTTGGCCAATTAAGACATTGAGTTTTGTGGATCTCGAATTATGCATAGATAGTATCCTTCTACAATACATGCACTCTTCAAACTTTACAAAAGGAGCCTCCGTTAATTAATTTTTCTGCAAGCATGACTTGGTAAGCTTCTAATACAGTCTTTGTTTTAAGTAATTACTGTTATTCCTTTAATAGAAAAATGTAATCTCTCTAAGTCACACATGGAATAACCTATCAATGAGTTATTTACCGTTTATTAATTTTTTAAACTATTGTATACATTAGGGCTAATGCAAACAGGACAAAAAAAAAAAAAAAAAAAAAAAAAAATTAATAATTTATTTTCAAGCATTTCTAAGGAGAATTTTTTTTTATTACAAAGTGTATTTCAATCTTTACTAAGTACCTAAACTTGATAACATCAAGCTGAATAACTAATACTGTGTTTACACTATACCACAAAACATGTTGGCCAACATTTAACAAATTAAAAAAATTAGTAGAAAAGCAGAAGGTCATCAATAGTAAAAGATATTTTTGTTGCATTAAATAAATAAAAAATGTCTTGATGTAATAGCATTCAAATCTACAAGGTACTTCTAAATAATTGCATCAACAACAAATGGCTACACTTCTTAATGAAGAATCATACAAAAATAAGATTTTCATAACCAAACCTGAACCTCCATTTAGTGTAACTCCGGGTAAACCTTAAGTATATATCGCTGTTCATTAAATAGATATGGTAAAAAATAAACTTTGAACCTCCTTCATCTACTCTGTGTAAATATAACCTTTGCATTATTAAATAGACAAATCAGTTAATAATTAAAGCCTTAGGGATGGATTGGGCAAACTTTGCTTTACCGTCTCTCTAGAAATTTTATCTCTTATTCGAAGTCGCTATACAAGACCATCAAATAGCCACTTTCCAGTGAGTCGTGAAGGAGGTGAACTATTGAGTTGATTGCGTGTGAGTTGAGTACGTTGCCTGAGAGAGTTGAGTGTGTTTGGCATTGAATCGCCAAAGATGCTGTGATGATTAAGTGGCAGTCGTGCAGTATTTTCAGAAGGTGCCGATAGATGGCAGCATGATTCAGTTGTCCGATAGTCACCAATAAAGCATTGCAAATTGATCATGGGACCTTTGCTTTTCCTTTTAGATGCTTTACCATTAGACAAAAGAGATCTCTAGTGTCTAGAAGTTTTATCTGTTATTTGAAGTCTCTACACATGACCGACCACCACAATAATCAAGACAATTTTAAATAACCCTGTAAAACACTGCAGAAGTGTTTTGCAACTTTATTTAACATTACACTGTATTAGCTTAACACAATTTAATTTATTACACAAAAAGCTCTGACTATAAGTGTTTTCACAATTACAAATTAAGAGAATTTAAATCTGTTTTAGGCTAGCACATCATAATGTAGGATAATAATGTACAATATATATATATACAGGGATGAGAGTGATCAGAGAGCAAAAAGAAGGAAATCCAAAATTCGTTAAAAAGCTTGCGGAAGGAATTCACAAAAATTCAACAAAAAAGTATGCAGAAAGGATAATTCAATAATTTTAAAGATACAATGAAATTTCTCTTACTATATAATAATTACATTTCTAATATTAGGAGTTTGTGAAGTAATATATGAGGAAAGGGGAGCTAAGAGGAAAAATCTTATTTAGACATAAGGAAAAATATACTTTTTGCAGGAAAAACAGGTTCAGATCAGAAAAATGTGGATCCTCGAAACAGGGACAAAGAGAAGGAAAATGTTACATAAAAAACAAAAAAGGAGGAAAACTCTCATTCCTGTATATATATATATATATATATATATATATAACATTTTATTACAAAACGATTATGAATTAAAAAATAATTTAAATTTACTGAGGAATTGCTTAGCAAGAAAATTTAAATAAACAAAATTTATATTTCTTGCCAGAGCTTTATTAAGATTTATATGAATAGGAAAATATTAGTCTCAAAATAAAATTGCCTTTCTTGTTCTAACATGCGTTTACAATAAAACTTAAAAGTCTTGCATCACAAATATGCTAGCTGTTTTCACCAGTAATATACACAATGAAATGAAAAATCTTTTTTTATTTATAAATTCGTGTCAGACAATTACTCCCACAGTATTAAGTACTCAAAATTTTAATACATTTTTCCAATATTTTTTTAACAGTATTGTAACACAAAAAATATTAAAGAAAGTTCCTTTAGTTAACATGTTTGCTGCCAACTACAAGAATACTTTTAACTTTGACAAACTGAATTTACTTGCCACTTAATAACTCGTTACTAAGTCCTTATCAAAATCAATAAGCCTGAGTTATTCCCTTATCAAATATATGCCATGTTTATGTGCTTGGTATAGAGAAAGGTACTAAATAATACCTTTGGTGCTCTGAAATGGATAACTTATTCCTCAAAATGTTTTGACTGAGCATTTTTCTTTTCACCACATTTTGCGTTTATTATAGGGAAATGTTACTGGTCAAATTTTTGTTTTGTTTGCATAAGGCTAATGGAAAATAATACTTTGCACGTGCAAGATTTTTGCATTCATTACCCAGTTACAAGTTATCTTATAGTTGGTGAAAGAAGCAAACATATTTTTCATACGTTAAATATGAATTTATTTGTGTGAACTTATTTATAAAAGTAAAATTGTTATATTTATATATAAGACATAAAGCAATTGAAAAGCATTAAAATATGGATCTCGCCAAGTGTGAATGAATGCATATCAGGTAAGGCAGCGAACAAGTTAATAACTAAATGTGGGAACAGTGTAGAAATTAGACCCTGATGGTTGTAAAGTGTAAACACGGAACAATGGCAAGAATTCAGACAGGGTGGCCACAAAATTTAGGAAAAAAAGTTCTCTGATAGATCCAGGTTCTGTGGCCACTCTGTCAGAATACTTAACAGCAAATGTAATAATTTACCTAAAATTTCTATATCTTACGATTTTAACTCTTCTTCAGAGTTCACTTTTTCAGTTTCTGCTTTCAAAGCTTGCGAAAGCTCTTCTTCGCTCGCTTCCTTGCCAATGTTGACCGCAACAAGCGAACTCGGGGAGGTCCGTAGTTTGAACAGAATTGGGATGCTGTCCAATTTCGGGTTTGTTTGGCGGAGGAACCGTATCCACGACAACAAGGAGTCTTTGCTTGATGTTCCTGTGCAGCACATGCCCAATATCACTCCTTCTTCTTGTTCATGAACTGAAGATGGGGTGAGAGTAAGCTCCACTGGTTTTGGGTCTCCAAATAAATGCAGAGATAAATTGGATACATCTGAAAATAAAAGTTTTTGTAAGCCTCTTTTTTCTATATAAATGAGTCCCAATATTATTTACAATGGATAGAAATATAGCATCACTACACTCACTCTACTACAGAATAAGAAGGAAAATTTAAATCCTTCAGTGACCACTACTGAATAGAAATCGAGATGCAGTGTCACCATATGTCAGAATAAAAAAACTAATGATGAGATTATTAATAATATAACCCATGAAACTAAAGTTTTTAATTTAAATCCTTTATATACATTGCAAGTTCTTATATTCAATAACATAGCGCCGATTCTGTTGTTAGCTTGTGCTTGGTGTTGGCATTCAATTTTAAATATTAAAAGCATCTCTATCAGCAAAATATGCGGCAAACTATGTTTCAAAATTTATTTATTAAAAATGAATATGAATTTAGGCATTCACATTCAAATATCTTTGACTGATTTTGAATAAAATGAATTTATTATATATTAAAACAATTTCGGCAACAGGAATGGGTTTCATCAATGATTGGCTGAATATTATTTCAGGCGCATTGGATGACAGCAAATTGGTTTATTAGTATTCCATAAATGCGACTTTTTAGTGTCAATGATAGCCCCCAAAACTTGATAGAATGCATTGTCATCAAATCTATCTACCAAGTTTCAGCTCGATTATATTACGGCAAGTTGATTAATTAGGCCTCCGAAAATTTAACCACCATTGTCATAAACACTCCCACACAAACAAAATTGAAGTTAAAATAAAGGATTTAAAAATAAAAATAATTTTACACTGATGTATTTATGATAATGAATATTTAACTCTTAATTGAAAAGAATGATTTCTAAAAGTATTAAATATAAACAACCGCTGGACTGTACATGAAAATGCCATCATCAATAGGTTTCGGAAATACCAGTTAGAAAAAACTAAGAATGTATTTATGATCAGTTTTAATTGAATTTTAAAAATTGAATTGAATTTTAATGGTATTATTTTCATTGCTCACAAGTTTTGGTTAATGAAATAATGACTCTAATAGAGATCATTCTTTTTAATTCAGAGGAAAAGAAGCTTCTACATTTTAAAAATAAACCTGTATGAAATAGTTTATTTTTTATTTTTAGAACTATTTATGAAAGTTATATATATATTTTTAAGGGAACTTTTTTTAAATGTATACATAGAAGGAATTTGGACCTGATATATGGCAGTAAAGCATCTCATTCCTATGCAAGGTTGTGACTGAATAGTCTCAATTTTTTAACACGCAATGCATGCTGTAATTGGTCAAAACTAGTGATACCTAAAACTATTCCTATTTTTTTTTATACAAAATAAAAATACGACTAAAAACTACTTTTTAATTTTTAAAGAATTAAGTTATTTATGCAAATTTATCCTGAATTGATTTAATCATCACTGTTTCATTTTTTAAATGGTTGGTTTGGTTTTTAAGGCACAAATCACAGTTTTTGCTACATACTGCTCGATATATTTGTTCAATTGACATTATGAAGTAAATTTTAAATAAAGACAAAACTTATAAAATACAAAACAAAAGGTTGATAGTAAAATCTTTTAATTAAGACAGTAAACCTAAATTCATAGTTGATTTTAAGATATTTTTTTTTTATCCTGAAAACAGTGATATTATAATAAGCCATAAATATATAGCAGTAAAAATATATGCATACATGGCGTATGCATATACGTACATGCATGATGCATGCACGCACACACATATATAAAATTCATACAGGGTTTCTGCCAAAATAAAGTGTCGCAAATCCATGACTTATCATGACTTTCCAAGACCGAAGCAAATAATTTTCCATGACTCAAATCAAATCACAAAAAATATAATAATAATAACCTATATGAATTTTACTAACACTGACATAGTAAGTAAATCAATGTACCATAAAATGATTTTTATAAAGTTTTATTTTAAATTAAGTAAAAAATCCTTGTTTTAGTAACTTCCAAATCAGAAGAAAAAGGGAAAAATAATTTTCCATTCTTTGATATTTCAATGTTAAAAAATCTAGTCAATCTTTAATAATAAAGAAATATTTGAAGAAAGAATAAGTCAATAGTAATAAATTATATCATCAAAAATCAAATGTTTTGATATCAACAATGCAAAACAGAAGAAAGAAGAAGTGGGGGAAAAAATGTAAATACAAGCTTATCAAAACTGTTCACTTCAGATCTCATATGAAAAAAAAAATTCTCCTTGAGACCTCACTCGAGTGATGTCACAAATTTGGAGTTCAGAAATGTTTTCATTGGCCTGGGTTTTTAACTGTGACCGTTGTTTCCATCAAAACATAAATAAAAACATAGATGAATATTCGATGAGCTGAATAGCAATTATGGGGTCACAATTATGTGATTTTGCTTAAAATGTTAAGAAATCCATGAAGTTCACTGTATTTCCATGACTTATGGCCATTTTTTGCTCAAATTCATGACTTTCCATGACAAAATTTATCCAATGTCCAAATTCATGAAATTTCTTGACTTTCCATATGCGCAGAAATGCTGTTCATATAACAGTCTTAGAAAGTGCTAGGTCTGCTGTACAACAGTTTCTGAGGTACCATGAATGTTATACTAAAACAGTCTGAACAATGTATTTTAGTTCAATGGATCTAGTTTTGAAAAACATTGTTTTGCGGCACCACTCAACAAAAAAGTTTTAAAATCATAGCAATTTACTAATCAAAGGACAATTATCAGGGCAATTTATCAGACCACAGCAAAATAAAGCACTTACCATCATCATCTACCTCAAAAAAAGGGTAGATCTTGGGATCGGCTCGCAAAATAAAATAAGTCATTGATATCTTTCTCAGCCACACTAGAGTTGGGCCTTCTACGTAGAGAGCTTTTTCTTCAGGATGCTCCTCAATCAGTCTCTGCTGAACGACGCTTTGGGCACTCATTATCCAAGTTTTGTCAAGAGAATCTTCTAAATGCTCAGCCTATGAAGATCAGCATTGTATTATAAGTTAGTTAAGGGATGCTTAAAGATAATGTACATTATCTTTCCAAACTGAACTACAGTTGTGTTTATTGAAACTTGGTTTTACAAGTAAGGAGAAATTAATCCTATGTATGTAATGAAAAACCAATTTTAGTATCGCTTTTCGATTTAATTTTGCCTTTCAAAATGCGTCTTCTATTTTTACTCCTCTTCATCGAGCATCGCTCTAATTCAATAACGTTTCCAGGATATTTCTATTGTCTCGTCTAATACCTTTTGATAAACGCATCAAAAGGTACTAGACGGGAAGACACTAATAAAAACAAGAATTATATAATATAAAATTCATACAACAGTTTCTGAAAATTTCAGGGATGATACCTAAAACTTTTAGAAATAATTATAAAACACTTATGGATATTCCTTTTGAAGCTGTCATAGACACCTAACCCATATTCTTCCCAAACCTTGTTTTAATAACGACAAAAACTGAACTTCAAAAAAACTTTCTAAAAAAATAAGTTATATAATTAAACAATTATACTATTTTGACAAACATGCGAATTTAATTAAATCCACTATTCTCACTTGGAGGAAAATCAGGGGTTTTGGAAGAAAATCAGTGAATTTTCAGTTTTTCTTACCATTTTTTTTTTATTTAGGAATTATTATGTAAATTATGTAAATTTAAGTACAATTTTAAGGAGAAACAAATTTAAGGGATATTAGGTATTTTAGGTCAAGTGTTCTCCCTGCCATTGTGTCATACTGATTTAGTTTCTCACACTGTTGGTATTTTCATTTCTGCTCAGCTAGGCACAAACCCAAGTGTAATAGCTTGCTTCTATGAATGATAAAGAATTAATTCTATTGCTATCTCCAGTTCGATTTAGACCTGTACCTTTCTTCCAAGTAACAAAATAAATGACAAATAATCCAGTGGTAGAAGTGGGAGGGGAAAAAGTGAGGGGATGCAAAAAAATTGATGACAACGTTACATTTTATAATTTCTTATCTTATAATAATAATATTAACTAGTAAGGATTTAATTTATACTTCCTAACACTAACATTGAACAAGGGTCCAGAATTTATTGTTAGTTTAATGTATATTCTGCAACTTAGTTTTTTATTTAGAAAAGATAAAGTGAAGTAATAATTCTAAATAGCGTGTCTTTATTGAAACAAGTGTGGAAATTTAACCCTTTGGGTACATTTGACGAGTGAGACTCGTCATCTGCTGACTTGGGAGAAGTTACGGTGGACGAGTCTGACTCGTTATCCGTCCATCCAAATCCGTCCAATGTGGGCCTTAAAATCTTCAAATAATTCAGTACTCAAAGCGTTAACTTAAAAGAAAGTTCATCTAAAGTTAAAAGTTGACCAAGAACTTTGTATTTGTTAATAAAAATACTTATACTTTATATAATGAAGAAGAATACATTTTTATGATAGTCTGATACACATACCATTAATAGTTTTTTTCTTTGAAAACTCTAACTTTTGAATTTGAAAACTTTAAATAATTTTTTCTCAGTTTCTCTACATTTAAATGTTATTTTTCTTTAATATTGAGTAGTTTGAATGTTTTTAGAAGTAGGGGGATGGATTTCAGTAATTTTAGAAGTGGGAAGACGCATAGGTATTTTCTTGAAAAGTGGGGGGATGAGTCACCCCACGTCTACCCACACTTCTAGCACTGAAGTAATCAAATAATTTCAACATTTCATGTTCATATAAGAGTCTTAAGTAAATCTTAAGTAAGGAAGTCTTAGTAAGGATCAATCCCTATTTGTTACAATCTTCTAGCCCAGTGCATTCAAAAACAACTTTGTAGAAAACCTTGACATTTGGCAAGTAGGCACAAAAAGGATAACTTGATGAAATGGCATAAATTAAAAACTCAAAAATAGCATCTAATATATTTTATTTTATATTTGAAATCCTTTATGTCAATGCATATGCAGTGGCTCCACCTGGTTTTGTCTTATACTATATTAATTTTTATGTCTAATTGATAGACATTAAATGAAAACAATTTATGTTATTTCATTAAGTGATCATTTTTGTGCCCACTCACCAAATGTCAAGGTTTTATTGAAAGTAGTTTCTAAATGCAGTGGGCTGGAAGTTTGTAACAAAGCGAGTACAGGAAATAATCTTTACTAGGACTTCCTCTTAAAACTTTTATGTTTAAATTTTAGTTTGAGTAAGAAAAATTTTACTTTGAAATATATTGTTCCTGATTGATTTGTAAAATAATGATAACACTTTTTAAATATACAATTTTGGGAATACTATTTCTCTTTGGGGAGTGACGATTAAAAGTTTCGTAACCCATTTTTAATCAAGTTAAAAAACCATTTTTGCTTAGTGTTCATAAGAAAAACAATTTCAATTTTCATGACATTTACTTGAAAATTTTCAATCATCTGTTCTTTTGCAACAATGCAAACGTAAACTATTAAAATCTAAATTTAAAGAAATTTACAGCAACAAAAGTTTATTTGTTCATAAACTTAAAAATATTATTAAAGTAATTGATGGAAAAGGAAAGACTTTAATGGTCTTTAATTTATAAATTACAAAAACATTATTTCTATTTTATTGTAATTGCTTAAGCATGCCATCACATTTCCCCATGTTGCCAATTTCGCAAATAAATCCTGTTGATGGACATCCAGTTATAAAAGTAATTAGGAAATAAGTATGGAATTTAGACATAAAAAAATAACAGAATTTAAAAACAATAAGCTTGAAATAGTAATAATGATTGGGAAATCAGAAAAAAAGAGAATATTTTGCAATCCTTAGGGTAAATCTCTGATCCCATGCATTTAAAAAAAATGAGAAATGATACAAGAGAGCAATTTAATTGATTTTCAATCCAGACATTTTATAAAAAATTATGTTTCACTATCTTAATATATTTATTTCCAAATTTATTATTTTTCCAATTCAAAGTTAAAGGGGTAGAGATTAAAAGCATGTGGCGTGGAGGTATATTTAGTTTGCACTGTATAAATTATGTTGTTGTCAATGAGAATGCCAAGTCTATTTTTAAAAAACAACTTAATAAATAAATATTATACCCATGATTAGTATTAAATTTTGTTTGTAAAATAGAGGATTTATCTCGAATCTTATAAGGATCTCTAGAAATGCTCTAGAACTTTGCACTATATATAATATCAATGTATAAGTAGTTTTGCATATTAATAATAGAAACATGAACAAATCACAGTTAACCATATTTTTAAAATAATGCAAATGTAAGTCACTAAAAATTAAAAAAAAAATGTATACAAAATAAACATTTTTTAAGTTTTTAAACACATTTTAAACTGCATCAAAACTGCATGAGATTTAAAAGAAATAGACGATTCTGGGAAGCCATCCCTTCAGGAACATAATACTTATAATTATACTTGCGTCATACTCCTGTATCTTAGTCCTTTTATCGACAGACATCTTTTTCAAAGCCAGCCTGGCAAGCTCCCGCACATCGGTGGGCAGAGGATCGGGAAGTAAGTAAGGATTGATGTTTTTCAGCTTTGGCATCCAATACAGCATTCGTGCATATTTTTTATACACGTGGGAGCTTTTGCCGAATGTGGCAAGAATCATTTCTTTCATTTCTTTGTCAGGAACTAGACCTAAAATAACAAAAGTGAAATCAAAATTTAAACAATTATCTACTAGTGTTTTAATGCAGTATGAGATAAAGGATCTATCAGAGTTCACACTCTTATTGAAATTTTTTTTTTAAAAAATCAGACTTTCAAGGACCTTTTTAGGAAAATACAAAGTATACTTTATTTTTTATACTTTAGACTTTCAAGGACCTAATCCTTTTTACAAGGACCAAATTTCATAAAAAAAAATTCAAGAACTTTCCAGGTCTTTCAAGGACCATGGGTTGGTTGGTTGTATTCAGATAATCTGGTGCCGTCAGCAACACGAGGGCTATAATGCGCCGAAACATTCGTCATTAGACAAGCCAACATACATTTACAAACACCCATACCTAACACGGGACTCGAACCCGCAACCTCGCAGTCTAGAAGCTAGCACGCTAACCATTATACCGTTTGGTCGGCTCAAGGACCATGGGAACTCTGACTACAGGTCAAAATTTTTTTAGATACAAAGGGTTCACACTGAAATTACAGAATAAAAATCGATGACCTTTCAAGGACTTAAACAGCTGTTTTATAACTAGTACTAATACCTAACTCTTTGAGGCACAATTTTTATTTTGCCTTATGACTTGATCATGTTGCAATCCATTTTTACACTGTATTTAGCCATAGAACATTAAATGTGCACTTTTTATGCATAGTACTTGTAAAATGCTGCTGCTTAAGAAGAAAAAAAAAAAAGAAAAAAAAAAACGCTGTAGAAGTTGACGTGTGCGAAATAAAAAAAGCCAGGCAGTTCCGGAGCAGAGCGCATAAGTTGCAGTCTCAAGAGAATAAACAAATAAGATTTGAATTTTTATAAATATTGACGTTGAGCATCAATTAACATTAAGATTTTAGAGAACTATAAGCATTTTCAAGTACCTTTAAGGCCTTGAAAACAAGTTTAAAAATATTAAACACTTTTAATGACAGTGGGAACCCAGGCAGAGTTCTCACTCAAATCACAGAATGAAAATCAACGAGTTTTGAGGACCTAAATAATGTTTTTAAGGACCTTTGAAAATTTGATTGACATCATGTCTAAATATAAATTTTTAATATTCTACCAAAAAAGCTACAAGTTGGTGCATGCGTAATACATATATGTTAGAGAATTCCGATACGGTGCGGATAAGTGTCGGTCATGAGGGGATAGCAAGTCTGAATCTTGTATTTTTATAGAATTTTCAGTTGGGCACACAGCATCAAAAAATATTAAGCACTTTTAATGACCATGCGAACCCTGTCAAGTGTCGTATACATGTTTCATACAGATTTTAAAAATAAAAAATAGGGACTTTTTAGGCACTTAGTCAACTTTTTTAAGGACTTCAATTTTCCTTGTGGTTTAAATGATGGAACATGGGGAGAAATTAAATAGGGTGCTCTTCGTATGTCGTGCCAGACTAAACTTGTGCTTGTCAAAACATAAGAGTTTTCTGTTAAACTTAGATTTAAACACATAGTAACCACGTTAAAATTCTGCTAAAATGTATTTTAACCATAGTATAAGAGTTTGCTAATGGATTCAATTAAAAAAGATAAGGACTTTTAAGGGCGTTAAATTTTTTTCTAGTTTTCAAGAACTTTTAAGGACTGTGCGAACCTTAGTATAAGAAAAGTAAAATGTACTTTACCCTCGTACTCCATTTGATCCATTAGAGTAATTGCACAATCCTGATGTCTGAAAAAATGAAAAAACTCCGCTTGAATCAAACTTCTCGGAATCATTTTTCCTTTTGGAAACACATCCATCAGTTTCTTGTATATTTCAATGTCTCCCTGAACTCCGTATTCACCCATATACTTCATCGCAGCGTATATGAACTCAATGTGGCCGCGTTTCACTTTATCGCTCTCATTGTAGGCATTGATGAGTTTTATCATGGTATCCTTGTTTTTGACAGGAATATCTCGGAAATACTTTTCCCTCGGCACCATTTCCTTCGGTGTAGGTTGAATATCTTTTGTAACCCAGTTTGTTTTCGTAGTGTGGAGTGATTGAGTTGAGGAGCGAGGCGCACGGTTTTGTCTGGGTTTTTTGTCTGTTAGTTTTTGGACGGTGTGCAGTTGGCAGCGACATGAAATCATCCGAGAAAGTAGCAGAAGGGAATGTGACGATAGTTCTCTTTGGATAAACATTTTGTACCTAAAAGATAAGGTTTATAATTAGATTTTTTAACTATAAATAATAAAATAGATGGCATATTATACATACTGACAACACTCAGTCTATCGTTGTTTCAGCATAGGCTAATGGTACGAGCAGATATTTAAAAAAGTTTTTTTTTTTTTTTTTTTAACGCTTGGCCTTGAGCCCAAGGGTATTGTTTTTAATTGGTCAAAATTATGGTCCAGTGTCTGCCCCCACTTAATGTTTGAGCACGCACTGGACAGGCATTGTGTGGGCGCGCTCCTGCTTGTGTAAAAAGAGATGTATGCGGATGTTCAGTTGTATTGATGTTTTTAAAACTCAAAAAAAAACTTTTTAATGGTCTTGAACTTAAGATCCAGAGTAAACTGTAAATGGTCCCTAAGCCGATAACTTTTTATAAACATTAAATTTCCGTTTATATTAGATCGACATTAAAACAAATTATGTCATTTCATGAAGTGACCCTTTTTTCATTTAAAATTTAACAATTGAAAAGAAAAAATAATAATAAGGTATATGTACACTATAGGAATCTAACAATTATTGGTAACTCTGTTTGTAATTAAAACAAAACACCTGAACACCAATTAAATATGATATAAAGCTGTTTAGATAGTGAGATTACTGGGTAGTTTGAAAATATACATCTTTATAAAAAATAAAGCAAAGAAAAGTAACTATAAATATTGTTACTGCCTGTATTGAATCCGTACTCAATATATTTTGAGAAAAAAAAAAAAAAAAAAAAAAAAAAAATAGGGTCTGGTCATTTGGTTTAGTTTTAAAATAAATGAGCTGAACACCATCTTTCGTTACAATAAAACTAATGATTAACTGTGAAGTTCCGAGAAAATCTACACTTCACAACTATTTGCATATTTAATACAGTTAAGGTGAATTGTCAAATATCGCCAGGTATCAATAATATTATGCATCTTTACTTCAATTTTGACGGTGCTAACTCGTTACATTTCCGAAAAAAACAAAAACAACACCACAAATGGCAACTCCAATAAGTGCAATTGCAATGACACTTACATAGAAAAACAAAAACTTCCGTTTTCTATATTTTTAACAAATCTATTTATTTATTTTTAAATGTTTCGGGTACTTTATGAAATTTCCATTATTATTTCCCAGTTTTGTTTATTTACCACCATCTGCCCATAACCTTAAGCGTGGTTACAGTATATTTCGATGCAATCAAAACATAAAAAAAATGGTTTTATTTTTGTATTTGATGTTTAAACAACTATAAATTATAAATATAATAAGTATAAATATATCATAAGATTGACTGATCGCTACAATTATTTAAAAAATATTTATTACTATTATTTAAAACAGGTTAGAGCAAATTTGATAGAGGCTGAAAAGATTTTGTGCCTAAAAACTCATAAATAATATTTGTTTATATATTTATTTTAGTAACTTTAAAAGAAATCATAAAATTTTTGGGAAAAAAGGAAAAGCATTACAGATATCAATTTTAATATTTGAAGTTACTGCTGTACTGTGTACCTGTGACCGTAACGTGTATTTTTTGTAAATAAATAACTTTTTCGATATTCTTTAGATGCATTTGTAAGGTCAAACAACTAGAAAAGCAAAAATGTCCAAAGGTAAATTAAATTTTCCTTCAAATTTTTCAGACGCAAAAAAATAGAAAAATTATTTTTACCTACGAAATAAAAGTTATTAATGAGGTACTATGCAAATACAAAACTTTTGTTTGGATTCCTTATTATACTGGTTTTCGCCTCTAATTAGCCGCCGTTATTTTATTTATATTGGTATAAAATACATTATTAATTTTGCAAGAGGTCTCATGGACAAGCTCCATTTGTTTCTCAGCAATTTCTGCTTTCAAACAAGTGTAATTGTGACTGATACTAAAAGACTGCTGCTACACGTCTTTATTGCTATTTGCTGGGCTCAAATACCTAGAATATACTATACCGTGACATTTAATTACTGAAACCTCTCTTCGTAGACGTTGATGAAAAAGATAACCAAAACCATGCCGATTTCGAGGTATATTATATTCCCCATTTAAAATTTCCCTGAAAAAATATTTCTGAAAATTCTGTATCATGTGACTATGTTTGAGTGTGGTATTTTTCCACTCTTGTATTGCCCTTGCATCAAGAAAATTCTAAAACAACCATCCACAATTTTGGTTTGGCTATCCTTAAAGTTTACTAGGTAAATTTTACCCTTTGCCCTCAAGGCCTTTTTCGCTCGGAAGGACCAGCAACTCAAGACATTTTAGGTTCGGTTGGCGTTTATGGATTTGCTTCATAGAAACTAAACTCAGTCATTGCCCTTGCATCAAATTTCCGCATCAAACCTAGTGGCCCTCTCGTGTTTCGACATCCAATTGTGTGCTTGAGTGCAAAGGTTTAAAATAAGTAGGGACATTTTAAAATAAAAAAGTGTATTTAATGGTTTTTAGAGGGAGGTGCAATGGACAATTCCCACATTTTTTAAAAACGAGTAAAATTAGCATATATTTATGAAGAATTTCTTTCCAATTCCAAATATTTAAACAAAATTTTCTTAAAAATAACTAGTTATTTAAATATTAAGAAAAGAAAAGGCCCCAAAACCAGTCCGATCAAAACATTCAAAACGAAATCTGTGACGTCAAGAGATCCTATCGTTTCTATGGTTATCGTGAGGCTTCTGCCAAATAGTTGGCATTGGTAGACCATTGCCATATCCCTTACAGGTTGGCGCGATTTGCGAGAAACTTGCAAAACTGGTTTCAGCTACCACATTTCAAGCCAAGATGGTTGGAAAGCATTGACGTTACATTAAATTCGAGCCGAGTGAATCGTTTTCTCGCCAACGTCTAACAACGGAACTTTGGTTGCAAATTAAAAAAAAAAAGAAAAAGCGCATTGAGCAGAAGTTTTTGTGTTTACGGCCTTTTTGAAACATTTAGAATTGAATGAAAAAATGCGGGTATCATCCATTTATGCACAGAAGGTACTAAATTTTTTAATACTCCTGAGTGAGAAGATAATTTCGATTTTGAAAGAAAAATTAATTATGTCTATTTTCGGGAATCTTTCAAACTTGCTAGGTAGGGCTAAGGTACTAAATTGTGTTTCTTGATAATGTGAGTGGGGAAGGGGAGGAGGAAGCGTATATAAATTATGTCACCCGAAATGTTGCCTTGTTTTACCAGGGCTCGTTCTAATTTTTTTTTTGCAGGGTCCTATTTTTGTGAAAAAGAATTTAATTTTTTGAATAATTTCCAATTTTATAGGCTAAGATTTATTGTACGAGACCCCTTGGCGACTTTAAAAAAAAATCGCTAAATTGAAAATGACGTCGCTTGGCTGTATTGCCAAATCCAAAATGGTGTCATAATCGCCTTCAGATCCGTTCCTCCAATAGGGTTGCCAAAAAGTGGATTTGCTGCAAAATTGCCATTTTAGAACTGTTATCGCCAACTGTGAAAAACCGCGCCAGTTCGTCTTATACTGTAAATCTGAGCCATAGTGTTGTGAAACTATCATGAAATAATAAATCCAATTTTCAATATTGAGACAGTACTTACAAATATTTGCAATGATATCTTTCTACTCCTAGATAATTTAAAAATCTTAATTTCAAACGCATATTGTATGACATGGAATTTTGTGAAACGTCTGTTTTTTTAACGTGGAATTTTATAAAGGGTCAGTTAACAGACCCAAATTTCCTCCTGCATAGACCCCTGTTTACCTCTCTACTTTATGTTTCTGTAACACTTCTTTCGCAAAGAAATTAATTTAAATATTTTTTTTACTCTTGCCTTCTGTTTCCAAAATTTAAAAAGATGCATATTTACGTAGTTAGTAGGTTTTAAATTCATTCAGATAGAATAAAATCCAACTTATTGCAGTTTAACATTATTTTGTGAGTCTTGGTCATCACTTCCAGTCAAATTATCTATTTAAATCATTTGAACTAAATTTTTTTTTCAAAACTTTAAATAGAAAAACCAAAAAATGTTCTTCATGCAGAAGTGAATGTGTTACGTCATAATCAGCGATTAATTTTTAAAAGTTCTGTTTGCCTCTAACTTTTGTCTTCATTAAGGTTTTGTTACACACTGGATTGGAATGATTTTAAAATGTTTTTTGAAAACTAAAAAGATTTAATGTGTTCATAAAATGTGTGTTTTGAAACACTGTGTTTTTATCATACTTTCTAAATTTTGCTGAATTAAAAGTTATTTCTAATGTTTTTTTATTTTTATTCTTTTTAGTTGTGGCTCTCTTTAAAAGGGGGTTACATGAAGTACCACATTTAATGTATGGTGCAGCATTCACATTTACTAGTAAGTATGCTATTATCTTCAGGAAATTAATGTTGAAATGTGTGTCATGATTTTGTAACACCTAACATGACGGTGAGTAGATTACACTGGCAGAGGAAGTAACTTACATTTATGTTGTAAAATTTTTATTGTATTTAATTTGTGTTATTTAGTGTACTATACTGAAGGGGTCGTATTTGTCCTAAAATTCATAATAATCCTTAAATTTTTGTTTCTCCCTAAAATTCCTTAAATTGTACTTAAATCTTTTGATAATTCCAAAAATCAAAAACCTCGAAAATTTCCCAATTTTCCTCCATATTCTGCAAAAAAAAAAAAAAACAGAGGAAAATCTTTTCCCAGAGAAGAAAATCTTTTCTGAGATTTTAATTATTAATTTTTTTGAAAATGGCAGTTTTTTGCTGCTATCGAAACATGCTTTGGAAAGAATGATGTCTGTGTTAAGAGCCTATGTGAGCTTCTAAAGAAATATCCCTAATTTTTTTAAAATTATCCTTAAAATTTTTTGGAATTACCCCTAAATTTTTTAGAAATTATCCCTAAAATTCCTACTTTATTTTGGGCCGACCGAACGGTATAGTGGTTAGCGTGCTAGCTTCTAGACCACGAGGTTGCAGGTTCAAGTCCCGTGTTAGGCATAGGTGTTTGTAAATGTATGTTGGCTTGTCTAATGACGAATGTTTCGGCGCATTATAGCCCTCGTGTTGCTGACGGCGCCAGATAATCTGAAAACAACCAACCAACCTACTTTATTTTGTAAAAAACTCCCTTCACCCCCTGATGTTGTAAAAACGGTATTTACTTTTGCATGTAATTGGATCCTATGAACTTTATGAGCTTGGATTATGTATTGTATTATTCCATTGTGATTCTAGAAACTTTATCATTTTTATATTTTGAATTGCATATGTGTGTAGTGAATTGTATAATTCTGTAAACTTATGTATACTGTGTCTATTGTGTATCCTGCAAATTTGGTATTTTATTTTTTTGTGTGGACTAAGCCTGTTGGACCTTTAAGCTTGTCTTCAAATATGTGTTTGAATTTGTATATTTTTTTAAACAAGGCTAAAAAAAAAAATCTGTATTAAACTACAAAAATAAATTAGAAAAAAAAAAAAAAAAAAAACCACCCCAACAGTTAATTTTAGTTTAAATCAGGTTTATTTCAATTGAAGCTGTTTTTTTTTAATTAATTACTTTTATTAATTAATACATGAATTTCTGTGCTAAAAGATTATTTGAAATAACATCAGCTAGAATAAAATGTATAATTAATTGCCAATTTTATTACTTTACTAAAATTAATGATATTTAATTAGATTAATGATATATAGTAAAATTTCAACTTAAAGACAAAAATTGAACTCCAGAATTGGATTTTACTCACAGCAAATGAAACATTAAAATTATATTATTGATTTTTAAAATGATTTATCCACATACTTAAATACATCCTTTTTTTAGCACACACTCACATTCTATGAAATACCTGAAACACACTCTTTTATTTTAAATACAAGTATTTATCCAAATAATGGAAACACCTGTGAATAAAAGGCACATTTAAGAATGCTCTTCATAAGTATTAAAATATAATCTTAGCTACAAGGGTTCTTTTATTATAAAAAGTATATAAATATCATGGTACGTATGAGGTAGCTTTAGTGAAGTTGTATATGCTTTGGACTTTTTCTAAAGTGTATAATGTCAGATCTCGCAAACTTTCAACGAGGCCAAATTGTAGGTCCCAACTAGCTGGAGCAATTGGGATCGAAACATCCCATCTTTTAGACGTTTTTAGAGTTATGGTCTCTAAAGTCATGACAAGGTACACACAGTGCGGCAAGACAAGCTCAGCAAAGCAAAATAGTGGGTGGAAGGAGAAGCTAAGTGAAAGAGATAAACGGGTTTTGAATCGTAATTGTAATGTCTAAAAAGAAAAGAAGAATCGTGCAATATTCCTCTAAACACTATTCAGCACTTGTATGATTCGATTCCCAGGTAAATTTAAGCTGTGTTACGTGCTAAAGGCGGTCCTAAGCTATATTAGTAAAGGATTTCTTATTTAAATCTAGGGTGTTTCCATTATTTTAATAATCACCTATATATCTTTTTATTCCAGTGTGGATTGGGATGGCATACGTGGCTAAGCGTCATTATAAATATGGAATTGAGAATAGAAATTGGAAAAGGAGATACACAGGTGCGATATTTCAGTAACTCTTTGGAAGAAATTTACCAAATTAATTTTTATTTTACTATTAGGTACCAACAAAATGATGTTTGTAGTACATATGTATATATTTAGCTGTTTTGATTGTAATTTTTGTACTTTTCAAAAATGCTCATGGACTAAAATGTGTATTTGTGCCAATTTGAAGTTGGTGACTGCAAAATTTTAAGAGACATCCATTTTAATTTAAATAGGCTTATAAAATATTTAAGGTATTGGGTGTACAACTTTGCTTCTGCCGTTTTTCTATAGAGGGTTTTAGTGGTAAGCTGTGATCGAAATAAATAGATCATAGACATCCTGCGATAGACTTAGGCATGTGCCTACATAACCCCGTAGAAACATTAGTCGATTTTCGTCTGCTTCATAAAGTTATTCTCGATCAAAAATGTCAGTTTACGAGCCAAATTCTCGTCATTTGAGGGCGAATTTAATTATCTGCGGCTGTTGCATCTAATTCGTAAAATTCCTGCCACATCGATGGTCAGACCAAATATTCACGTCTTCAAGGTTATGTTCTATATTTGGTGGAACCAATTTGGCGTAGTGACTTGTGAGCTGTTAAAACCGACTGAAATAATCACAGGTGCTCGTTATTGAATGCAATCAATGCATTTGAGCCGAGCATGGAAAGACAAACGATCGCAATACAGCAAGAGACACGATAAAGTGATTTTGTCACTTGTTTTGATTAATTACACATGGTCTGGCTGACCAGCACTTCTGGTCTTATAAAGAAGTATAAAAAGAGATTGATTCCTTCAAAAGATGACCAGTTTTTTGAACGCAGCATTCGTATGCTGCCTGAAAGTAGTGGCTAGCATGTATAACCAGTTTTTACCATAAAACCTCGAATTTTGAAAAGAAAAAGTGGTGTTTTACTTGATACGATTTGTATCTCATTCTCTTGAATAAGAAAATTTGCTTTTACCTATGATACTAGTTGGTTCAATTTTTCATAAACTTTTTATGTATTATAGTAGCACCTCCTCAATGCTTTAAAGTTATTGTCTAAATTTGATTTCTAGGCCCATTTATAGATTTATAACTTTATTGATGTACTAATTATGGATACTTTTTCACTCTTATTTAAAGTTATGCTCACATTATTGCTGCTAACTACTACACACAATTTTCATGGGAATTAGTTGAAATCTGTCGATTTCTGTCTAAAATATCTTAGTTTTTTTTAACTTCTTGGACCTAACTTAAATTAGGTTATCTAAACCTAAAAGTAAACTTTTTGATCCCCAGTGAACTACTCATTATTTAGCTTACTGTAAATAATTATCTTTAACCCTTTGGGTACATTTGACGGCTGAGATTCGTCATGCACTTGTTTTGCTTGTTAATAATGACGAACCTATTTCGTCATTCAAACTAGGTTGATTGAATGGATTTTAATGTCACAAGAGCCATGATTGGTGAAGCCAAGCATCGGTTGGTTTACCTATACTTTAAAAAAATAATTTGTTTGGCTGTGTTCCTTTAAAGTTCCTTTATTGTTTTGAACCAACCGCTCAAAACGCAAGAATTTTCCCAAATAAATCTGTACCCAAGGGGTTAATAAGAACTCTTTGATTTTTTTCAGTTCTTAAACCATGTTCTTAAAATGCTTTATTACTTTACCTCTAATTCCTGTTCTTTCTAACTTAGAAGAAAGTAAGAAGGGGAGGGATTCCAGCAATAATGTCTCAAAGAAATGTTGCTTTTCATTTCTGACTCTTGCACTATGCAGAGAAAACATGTTATCATATTTATTGCTAAGAATCATTTTAGTTGCAGGTTTAAGTTTACGTTACAAAAAGGGTATTTTGCAACATGAAAGTAAATAAACACTTAAATTTTCAGCAAGTTTCAAGTCTCATCCATTGTTGCTAACATAATTGTTCTTAATGTTTTGAAGACTCAATAACATAACTTTTATAAATTAGCTGTTAATTTAAGTCTAAAATCAGCATGTTTCTATTAATAAACTATTTTACTGACATGCTATGTATAGGGAGGGATGGTCACAATCCAAGCTTTCCTATGATTTCTTCAACCAAATAATTATTATTACAAGAATACATACAGGGTATCCACACTTATGGAAATTCAGGAAATGTCATTAACTTGGACTTTGGGTAAATTTTGTCTTGGAAAGTCATGATTTTGAGCAAAAAAATTGCCATAAGTCATGGAAATACAGTGAATTTGATGGATTTTTAAAATTTTTAAGTAAAATCATGTAACTGTGACATCATAAACGCCATGATCGCTATTCATTTCATTGAAAATTCATCTATGTTTTTATTTATATTTTGATGGAAACAACGGTCACAGTTAAAAACCACTACAAATGAAAACATTTCTGAACTCCATTTGTGACATTGCACGAGTAAGGTTTCATTGGGGAATTTTTTTTTCATAATATAACAATTGAAATGAGCATTTTTGATAAGGTTGTGTTTTAATTTTTTTTCTTCTTTTTTCGGTCTTCTTTCTTCTGTTTGCATTTTTGGTATCAAAACATTTGATTTTTGATGATATAATTTATTATTATTGACTTATTCTTTCTTCAAATATTTCTTTATTATTAAAGATTAATTAGCTTGTTTTACACCGAAATATCAAAGAATGGAAAATTATGCTTCTCTTTTTTGTCTGATTTGGAAGTTATTGAAACAAGGATTTTTTACTTGATTTTTATAAAGTTTTATTTTAAATTATTTTATGGTACATTGATTTACTTACTATGGTCATGTTAGTAAAATTCTTATAGGTTATTATCATTTTTTTTTTCTCATTTTGTGATTTGATTTCTTGAGTCATGAAAAATTATTTGCTCCAGTCTTGAAAAGTCATGTATTTGTGACATTTTATTTTGGTTGAAACCCTGTACATAAAAAAAAGAAGTGTCAGATTGATTTATATCTGTCCATGTTAATACTCATATTAATGCAAATAAATAAGCCTAAAAATATATAAGAATTAAATTGGGAGAAAGGTAACTCAGGATATAGGTTTAAATAATGTTGTTGTTAAATTTTCAAACAAGAAATTTCTTGTACACTATATGTTTCTAGAGTCAAGAGCAAAGAGGATGGTATGAAGTTGGGAGAGTTTTAAAATAATCTTTATGAAGAAAACTTATCCTTTATCTTCCTTCAAGAAACTAAATGGTTCCATCATTGACCTCGATGATGTTATTGCTAAGTTGCATTCATGAAAGATGGTCAGCCAAACTAGTCATGAACAGACACATTTTTTATTTGATTCGGTTTTCCCAAAATATGTTAGGTAAAATAAATGTTGTAATTTGCAGCAAACTTTAGAAAGAAGAGGAAAAAATTGTATTTAAAAAATTTTCATAATATTTGTAGAAATTATTAGTGGACTTTAACTTTAAAAAACATGTCCCATCCATCCCTCACACTAGGAAGAGTTGGGATATTTTTCTTACAAGTTTAATTGGTTTATAAAAGTAATATATTAGTTATTAACATCATATTTATATTTTTCAAGTGTGTTAAAATGTTTCAAGATGTTATTCTGAATGTTTCAATGTTGTAATAGTAAAAAATAATTTGCAAGAAATATTTTTATAAAAAATGTCCCATCCCTCTGTACTTTTCTATCAATTAATGTGTCATGTGTAAGCATGTCAAACACCTCGAAATCAATATGAATAACATTGTATGGGTGATCCAATCCCAGAATTTTACAAAGTCCCCAAGTTACACAATAACACTCCTCCAAGTTCTCTGCACATTCAGTAAGAAATTTAGGATAAATGTTGTCAGGCTCAGGAGCATTAAAATGTTTAGTGCTCTTTCGACAAACCACAACAACCTGTCTGGCAAATTTTTCTGAATACCCTAGCTATCTTCTAATGGTGCTGGAGCAGAATTTTACCTCCCATTTCCACTAGCATAGGTGACAAATCTCTTTGTGTTAATATTAATATTCCAAAAAAGCTTTTCCTATTAGTTTATGTTTCCATTTTCTAATAAGAAACTGAAAATCTAGCCTAGACTTCTATTAATTTATTTTTTGCAATTTCTGATTTATAACTTTATTTTTCAAAGCATATCCCTTTATTATAGTGCTTTTCTTGTTTCACGATTCGACTATGTTGGATCGAATTTACAAGAAATCTTGTTAGTGATTAAAATGACCTCTTTGACAATTGTATTAAGTTTGTCCTTGAACTCCCTACACTGTCCTTCAACATCTGTAACATCTAACCCTCTTTTAAATACTTGAAGCTCAGATCTTAACTTAAATTAAACCTCCTGTAATTTTGACCTAAACTACTTTTATTCCTTTCTGCAGAATGAAATTTAATTTCAAAATACAATGTGTTATGGTCTTTATCACCTAAGTATTCCCCAACTATATGATTTTACTCTCTGTTTTTACTACTGAAAACAGCTTCCACTTGTGTTCCCCCATTGACCATTTGCATTAAAAACAAAGCTCTATCGCTTCCAAGAACTTTTAACATTTGATTTTAGCCTATAATGCAATATTTTGCATTCAATGTTTGAAAAATAAAAGTATTCCATTATTTCTTACAATTAATACTCATCTGCCTTCCTATCTATCATATTAATTAGTGTTAACACCTGTCTTTTAAATTTACACCATTAACATTTTCTCATCTTTGTTGCCCCCAATAGTATCAATTGTTCCTGCACCACTAAACCCTTTAATTCATCCATACTTTTTCTAATACTGTGAGGCATTGCCATGTAATACCTTAAGAGATATTATGAGTAGCCCATAGCCTAAAATGCTTTTTTGTTTGGCCTCAATATCTGTATTCAAAGCATTACTTTAAAAATATTAATTTTTTACATAAGATAATATAACAACAACAATAAAATATCATTAACATTAATTGAATGGAAAATAACTAGTTTTTTTTTTATGATTAAAATTTTCTTTAATTAAGCATAATTCTGATCATGGATTTTATTGCTCTGCTGGGTAATTTAGATGTGTTTTGTTTTTCAGTTGTGCGGGAAGAAGACTTTGATCCCTCAAAGCAAGTACATCGATCAGAGAGGAGATACCCATATTTTTAAGAAACTGTACAAAACTATTAATACCTTGTGAAGTAGTGTTTCTTTTGTTGATATAATAAATAGATATGAATGGTGGCTGAACTTGAAATCAATTCAAATGAATGAGGCTTAGGTTTCGCTTATAAATTAGTTTGAAATTGGTTCACTGACACATTTGGAAAACACAATCAAGGAAGTTGAACTATGCTATAGGCTCAGTTTAAGTGAATTTTATTTTTCCTATCACCAATAAATAGTGAAATTTGTATAATATTATTGGCCATGAATATTTTTTTTTTTTTTTTTGGAAAGGTGGAATTGCTAAAATGAGGAACTTTCACGTTTTTTTGGTTTTATTTTTAAATAAAAGTAGAGAAAAAATCATGAAAAACAATACCATTCTTTCAAAAATTTGAGCTCGGATAGATAGTTAAAAAAATATTTAGTTTTTCACTTTGCGATTTGGCAGGAAAAAGCCACTTTTGCGTGAAACGTCAATGCGCAGATAATGAACCAGTCTAAAACCTGTTTTAGACGAGGAATGAGTGAGGTTTCTCCTTTTCGCGACTTTATCTCTGCGTAACCATGTCACGGTTTTTCATGCGTTTTTGGTCACGTGACATTTGCTTTGATTTCGGCTAATTTCAAATTCGATTTTTGATTAATTGAAAGCATAAAGATAACAAATAATTGCACTGCTCAAATATATTCGTTGGATAACACTAGAAAATACAAAACATATTCATTTTCCTCACTTGTGCAAGTTCCTCATTACAGTATATCATTGTTACATCAACCAATGTAGAATTTCAAGTATTCACTATTTAAAATGTAAACTATAAATTTAGTTTTCTATTGACAAGAAACATGTAATATTGATAAAAATGTCATTTGTGTCATTAAATCATTGTTCCTATATTATATCTTCTTATTATTTATTTTACAACCATGGCCAATCAACTTTAACGAAGATATTTTTATAACTGTTATATTAACTTCGATTTTTTTTATTTGTGGAGGGAAAATCAGGGAAGGGCTATCTAATCTACCAAAGAAAATCAGTTAGCTTAGGCATCAAGCTCATGATCGAAAATTAGTGAGATCGAGTCAGCGTGCTGCCATATCACTGGCGTGTAGAAATAACGGTGGCCTCTTCGTGTTACATCAGTCGTTGACTCAATATCTTCTCGTTGGCATTGAAGAGGAGGAGCGATGGTAACTCGGGTGTCAGCTCCTTGTTATCTGACTCGATTCAAAATTAAGATACGCGATTGAAGATGTTATTGACAAAATCTTGCGGCGCAATGTTGGTCCAATGTAGCCCTTGCGCAAGAAAAACTGTAACTAACCTAGAAGCTATATTCGACTGTGATAGTAAACCATCCATGTTTGGTATTTCTGTAAAGCTTT
This sequence comes from Linyphia triangularis, assembly GCA_963978545.1. Taxonomy (NCBI): domain Eukaryota; kingdom Metazoa; phylum Arthropoda; class Arachnida; order Araneae; family Linyphiidae; genus Linyphia; species Linyphia triangularis. The sequence continues at coordinate 87,230,805 of OZ021726.1, forward strand.
CATGAAAATATGTTTTTATGATCGTAATGGACTGTAAACTGAACAATGACGTTTGCTAAACCATATTGTGGCATATTTCTGCTATATATATAACCATATTGCGGAGACCCCCCCCCCCCCCCATCCCAGGATCACTAACATCCTAGTATTTTGTTATAATTGAATAAGAAACACTTAGCAAAAAGTAGCACATAGTTTCTCTAAGTGCACTTAACAAAATAAACCCCTAAGACTATAGTTTATATATTAAACTAAATGGGACAGTTTGGTTCTTATGTCATGAAAGTATAATTATTTGTTATGATAATGAGTTTGGATGTTCTTTTATTTGGAAGTCTATTATTTATTTATTTTTGACGATAACTTATAATCAGGGAAAACATTAGAAGTTACATGGAATAACCAGAGAAATGTCACGGAATTTAAGAATAATTTTTGTGTGGACACTGAAATAAATATACTTTTTTGCGATTGAATTTTAAATAGTTAAACTTGTGATGCTCCATACCTTCAAGAAAAAACACGAACCTGTATAAAATCACTTCAATGGTATATTGTAGCGGAATAAATATATCCTCGTGCATCTCTAGCTGGATGAGCCGACCAAACGGTATAGTGGTTAGCGTGCTGGCTTCTAGACCGCGAGGTTGCGGGTTCGAGTCCCGTGTTGGCATGGGTGTTTGTAAATGTATGTTGGATTGTTAAATGACGAAATGTTTCGGCGCATTATAGCCCTCGTGTTGCTGACGGCGCCAGATAATCTGAATACAACCAACCAACTCTAGCTGGATGAATATATCCTCGTGCCGTCACAACTAGATATCCTCGCGCTTTACCTTGGGAGTTGTGTTCTATAGATTTGAAGATACCAGTTTGAGTTTGGAGAATGGCGTATTAACTAATAAAGTTGTTTCTTTAAACCCTTTCGTATTATTATAATCATAACCTCTTAACCATTTACAAGTTTGTTATCTCATCGACATCACTGCTATAATATTAATAATATACTTCAATAAAAAGTATTAAAAGTTAAGTTTCTTAAAATTTAATTATTATTAAATATGTTATCATCATAATTATTGTACATTTTTTTTAATGAATTGACGTCATAATCAGAATTTATATTACTATTTAAATGATATAACCATACCTGCCAACTTGTACGAATCATCCGTACATTGTACGGATTTTTACTATTTTGTACGGGTGTACGAACAGCTAAAAAAATCGTACGGATTTCACGGTACTTTTCGTTTTTTTTTAAATTTTTTTTATTATAAATTTTTTCAAGTCACCAACGAAACCGAAACGATTTTTCAAAGCTGCTGCGTCCGTCAAAATATTTATTCACACTCCAAGATTGCGCATATGTTCAGCACTAAAGCGCGTTGGCGAGGATGCATTGTTTTCTTTTCTGTTGCCGACTAGATTTGGCAAACCAAACCACTGCTTCGATTTTTCTGGCTTTACAGGTTAATAAAGAAGCAGAAAACCGAAAGTGCTTTAGTTTTTTAATTCTACCTTCTTTTGGACTGGACTCCAAAACGTAAATAATAGTACTGGACTTGCGCGTAAATAATAGCACTAAACACGGCGCCGGGGATGCACTGTTTTCATTTGTGTTGCCAACGGGACCTGGCGAACCAAACAACTATTGCTTTGCCTCAGACTTAAGAGATTAACAAAGAATCTGAAAACCAAAAATGCTTTAGATTTTGGTTCTTCCTTCTGTTTGGACCGTACAATAATGTTGCGCGTATATAATAAAAGCACTTAAGCGCGGCGCCGGAAATTCATTGTTTTCATCTGTGTTGCCGACGGGATTTGGCGAACCAAGCAACTGTTTCGTTGTCTCGAACTTTAGAGATTAATAAAGTAGAAAACTGAAAGTGCTTTAGTTTTTTTTTATTCTTCTTTTGGACCGTACTCCAACGCTGCGCACTAAATCGCGACGCCGCCGTTTTCAATTGTTTTGGCGGCACTCACCGAATGACTGTTTCGTTTTCTCGGACTTTAGAGATTAAAGCACTTTCGGTTTTCAGCTTCTTTGTTAGTCTTAATTATTTATTTTAAAATATCCAAGTTAAACAATCCTGGTGTAAAATTCCAGAAAATATCAAGTTTTTTTGGAGTTTACTTGAAACCAAGTGGTTTACTTCTAATCATCAGAAATTCAAACAAAGAAACAAATTTTGCATTCTGCTCTATCTATGCATCTGATATTAAGATTTCTCATGGAGGATTTACTGATGTCGAAGTTCATATCAATTCTAAAAAGCAGTGACAACATCAAATGTAATAATACGAATTCGAAAGCCTGCATAATTGATATTTGTGCGTGTGATTAAACACTTTGAATACCACCAACTCATTGTATGTTTCACTAGAGTTTTTGTGTCATAAAGCATGTTTTATTTAGGTGTAATGTAGACTAAATCTTAAACCTCATCAGAGATTTCATCGTAAAGTTTAAATTTGATTTATTTTTAAATCCAAGTTAGTTTTTTATTTTATAATTTCCATTTTGTGCTAAAATGTAACAATTTGTTATATTTGAGAGCAATTTAATACTATGCAATTTTTTTTAAATTTTTTTTTTTTGTGCATTTGTAATAGAATTTCTATTATTTCTATATTACATTCATAAATATTGTCGCTATTTGACTTTCCATGAGTCATAGGAATGCAAATATTTGTTCCGTAAAAATTGTACTAATTTGAAAATGCCAATGTTGGCAGGTATGTATAACTTAACTAATTACTTTCTTTGGCAAAGCATCTGTTATTTACTTGTAGAAATTTTGGTTAACTTTCCCATACCTTGGATGACTAACCAATATTTATCAAAATTAAACTAGGTTCTCATGGTCATTAAAAGTGCTTAATATTTTTAACTTGTTCAAGGCTTTGGTAATAATTAGAGGTGCTTAAAAGTCTTTAAGTTTTGTGGATGTTGTGTGGACTGAAAAATTTATAAAAATACAACTCAGACTTGCTATCCTCTCGTGACCGCCACTTAATTGCACAGTATTGGAATTCTCTTGACGTATTAGTATACGCATGCAACTATATAGTAACTTTTTGGTAGAATATACTTTATTAAAAATTAATATATATAGGACATAATGTCTGAAAACAAATTTTCAAAGGTCCTTTAAAACATTAATTATATCCTTAAAAGTCATTGATTTTCATTCTGTGATTTGAGTGATAACCCTGTTGAACAGTGTCAGAAATGCTTGCACTGTAATAACCATAACTTTCCTGATTCTATGACGTGAACTATATATATAATGTGAACAAACAATATAACGTGACGCAAAATCTCGATTTTCCTTTTTAATATTGTTTTTAACTTAACCACCATATCCAATATAACACTGTATTGTAGAGAATAAATATTAAAAAAAAAAATCCTAATTTTATGTCAGGTAGAAATTTAACACCTCTGCAAATCATAAAATTGTTTATCTTTGTTTTAAAGTTTGGCATCACAAAGAATTTCGATTTTTCTTTGTGATAAAACAAAACCACCAAATTGTGGAATGGCTCTGCGCAGAACCAACACTGAGAGTCTTTCTTTTATACAATTTTAAACTGAATTTAGAGGGATTCTTTTATTTTTAACTTTAAACAATAGATGGCGCTATCATTTATAAACAGAGCAGAAGGAACATCAAGAAAGTGTTCCCACACCTCGTCCCCTTCAACGCAAAAACCATGAAATTTTTTGGCAAAGTTATAGTTTTGAAATAACAATCGTTGTTGAAACATTAAATTTGAAAATGAATTTTTAATAATTTAATTCTAAAAAAAAAAAAAAAAAAAAAAAAAAAAAAAAAAAAAAAAAAAAAAAACAGAACGATGGCTATATCTTTTGTTTTAATTGTTGAAATAACAAACAAAAGGTACCGTTGTAAATCGTGAAAGGTTTTTAATAAATTGTATGTAGTTTTTTTTATCATGAGGGGTCATATACATATTAAAACAGAACCAAACTTTAAAAAGTTCAATAGCAACCTCATAATATTATTCCATATTTGGATTCAGGATTAAAAAAAAATGCGAAATACAAAAATTCGTAATTTTCTAATGAATGGTTTGTAATTTAAATGATAAAAAGAAAATGATAAATTAATGATAAATAAAAAAGTTGTTTTTTTGGCCATAAATACTTAAATAATTAATATATTTTAGTAATTTTTTTTTCAAAAGGTAGTTTGTAAATGGCCAAACATAAATAGCAATCAGCTTTTGAATCAATTTCTTTTTTAATAATTAATTATTAATTAATAAAGCAATTAATTTTTTTTTTAATAGAAACATATATGTTTTTTGCTTTCATTAGATTTACCATGGTCTAAAACCTCCCCATAATTTTTTTCTTTCCATTTTGACTATTAGTTCTCGATTTTTTAGAGAAAATGTAAAAAACGTTCACTTTGAGGGACCGTATAGTAGACGACTTTTGAAAACTATCAAAGATTAATTCAAGGTAAACTAGAGGTGTAGAAAATCGCATAAAGTTCAATTATCGTATAACCGATAGTTTAAAAACTAAGAAACACGCTTTAATAGGAAAGTGAACTAAAAAGTAGAAGATATAATTTTAAATAAGTTTGAAATAAGAATAGAGTGATTAACAAGAAATATTTATTTTATCGTAAAAAAGCGTGGGGTGCTTGATGTCAATTTTTGTAAATATTTAATGACAGATATTGGTAAAAGTAGAGCCATTATGAAAATATCTTAAAAAGCACTCCACGCTTTTGTACGATAAAATAAATATTTCTTGTTAATCACTCTATTCTTATTTCCAACTTATTTAAAATTATCTTCTACTTTTTAGTTCACTTTTCTATTAAAGCGTGTTTCTTAGTTTTTTAATCTATTGATTATTTTCTACTTTCTAGTTTGATTTTCTATTAAAGCGTGTTTTTTAGTTTTTTAAATTATTAATTATTTTTTCTGTAAACTATAATTTTTTTTTTTTTTTTTAATTTGCTTTCTTAAATTCCATTTATTTAAAACAACATTTTTAAAGCAATTTCAATAAGTTATCCTTTAAAAAATTTACTGAATCATGTGACTTTTTCATTTTATAAATAATTTCAACGATCTAGTTACATTTGTGTTTATAGTGAAATATTTCTGTAAAATATTCATGCTTTGCTAAATACTGTTTACTAATGCCTACATTTAATATTTTTTAATTTTCTAATTATCAGTAGTATTCGTTATATTTCTGCAATTACAGTTTTCAATATTTTATTTATTTCGTGTGAAGAATGCACATCTTTAATGTTGTAAATAAATTATGTTACTTTTGCGTTTACTTGCTATTTTTGTATTAATCTTAAACATGACACTATAAATCCAAGTAGTTTCTATGCAATTTTAGACTAATACTTGTATTTTTTAATCTTCGTGAAACGTGCCACATTGACCGTTCGATTTCTCCCGCTGTGAAGAAGAACCTTAAAAATACCTTTCGTTTTATGGAAATTCTCCCTGGAGATCGGTCAAAAAATGGTCGAAATATTTTCGCTCATAAGTGACGTGTTTTTCAACATAATGCATTGAAATTTGGAATATAGGGTAAATGATGTATTCTGAATCGAATGAAATGATAAAAAATAAGGATTCGTATTGAAATTTTCAAAGATAGCGTTACTTTTACTTAGTAAACGGTCCCTCAAGAAAAAAATTGCATCAGATATATAGAAAATCGTAAGCAAAACATTTTGGTGCCAACCGTAAGATTCTACGATAATTAGAACCGAAGATATAGCCATCGTTCTGTTTTTTTTTTTGGGTACTGTACAATACAACGGCATAAGACTTCTAAAATTGTATTGAAAAATCCATTCTATCTGCCAAAAAGGAAATCGAAAAGCTGGTCCATAACATCAAAATTTTTAACATGAGCTTAGAAGGATTGTTTTAACTTTCAACAATAGATGGCGCCATCATTTATAATCAGTTAAAGAAGAATTGATAGAAAATAAAGCCATGGAAAAAATTATAAGGTCATAAAATTTATTAACAAAAAAAGTAAAAACTTAGTGAAACACGAAAAATTTAATACTACTCTTTTTTAGAAATGAAATTACAAAACATAAACATAGGTTATGAACATACGTAAAATATGATCAAAGCATTAAATGACAATTTATAAATCTGATGGCACTTCATCTTGCAAATAAATATAAGGTCGAGGAGTTTTGAATGAAAATATTAAGTCAATATCCTACAAATGTTTTTCTTTTTTTCTTTCTTTTTTCTTTTCCCCCCAATTACTTTTGTCAGTCGATCAGCCATCGTTGCAGCAAGTCGAGATAAATTTCTTTATCGATATTTTCCCATGCACATTCCTGATCGCATTGATGAGTTCGCCTTTCCTTCGATACTCTCCCATGTCCTTATAAACAGATTGCGCAAGTATATGCCCTACACATTTTCCATTGAGTTTAAATCGGACTGCAGGATGGCCTATCAAGCAGACGGTTCTCATTTGCTTCAAACCAAGCTTTTGTTAAATAAGAAGCATGGATGCTGGCATTATCCTGTTGAAATGTCCAATATCCTGAAGTAACTATAGTGGTGCATTTGGAAGCTAAGTATCGCCCGGCATATCTTGATACTTTTCTGCATTCATTTTAGTATTGATTACCACAATTGGTAACGTGCCATTAGCAGCAAACGCTCCCCATACCATTACTGATCCACCTCCATATTGCCACTTGGAAAAGTATAAGTTTTTTTTTTTTTTTAATATCATGTCAGAATTTTGTACAGCCGTCTCGTCCATCAAAATTAAATTTTTTCTCATCCGAAAAAACTGTTCCGTTTGTCATCAAGCGACACATATTTCTTGGCAACTTCTAAGCGGGAAAATTCATGCTTTCTTTGTCAAGGGCGGTTGAGGTTGTAATTTTACGAACTGTGTCTCGGGTTGGAACTTAAAACAATGCGGGCAGTTCGGCTGGTACATGGTAGGCTTTATCATGAACTATTTCAGAAGAAGACTTTTTTTTGCTGCACGCCCATTGAAAAATGATCTGTTTTTAGCATTTTGAAGGTGCACTTGGTCAGCCTGGGCGCTTGAATTTAGCATACATTGAAGGATTTTTTAAAAAATTATTGACTACAGTTTTAGAACTACCGATAGACCTGAAAATAGCTGTACCACTCATTCCACTCGCTTTCATTCCAAGGGTTTTCCCGCGTTCTACATCGGACAATTGTTTCTGCCTCAGAATTGTTGTCAATAGCGCAGAGAAAGATTAAACTAACCCTAAACGCGTTATTAGGCTGCCTTTTATATTTCGTGCTTTCTCAGACCACAGAAAATTTTCATATTGCCGAACAAATTTCAACGACCTTATACTCTTTTTCCATCAGCAACTAAGATAAATATGTAATATGCTAATTCGTTTGATTAATTAAAAATAGATTTAAATTACAGTGTACTATAATTGACAAATCATTTGCATACTTTGTATTTTAATTGCTTTTCCATCCGGCAAATTTGCATACATCTTAGTTTAACTGGCTATTCATACGACCTTATAATTTTTCCAGGGCCTTATAGGCTAGAAATCCAATGCAAGCGATAGTAATGATTGTAGATGCTGAATAGTCAACTTACAGAGTTAAGGTCAGGCGCGCAACCAACTAGATGATGGTTTTTAGGGTTAGAATCCCTAGGATCCCTAACATGCTGGTGTTTTGTTATGATTCAATAAGAAACATTTAGCAATCGTAAATAATTTCAAAATACACTTACTTTCAAAAGTTAAGCATGGAGCGGTAAATGCGAAAAAATTGACTTGTACTGCTTTGATTGACACGAAGTGCTGCAAGTAAGTAGCTTTATGTTTATTCATGAAATAAAACAAAGAATTACAAACTGTTTCATTAATTATAAGATGACGTCCTATTTGCTTCATCAACAAAATGATGTTTAAATTTAAAACAAACAACAAAAATCAACATTAAGAGGATATGTGAGGATCCCTCCCCCCCCCCCCTCACCTGCATACAAAGTGTACAGTGTGTGATCATGTCTGTTATGAAGTGACCAACCACCGCAGAGCTCAGTAATCGCTATTCCAAGGCAGTTTCTAAATCTCTGAGAGTGGCTGGAGGTGGGGAAACGTCTGCATACATCACGGCCGAGGGCATCCCAAAGATTTTCAATTGGATTAAGGTCCGGCGAGTAAGCCGGCCACTCCATACGCGCAATCCACTCACTCTCCAAAAAGTCGTCAACGATTGCAGTTCTATGGGGACGCTCATTAGCGTCCAATAAAACGAAAGAAGGAGACTAAGACTTCATCTCGATGCCATATAGCCGTCACAGAACCTCGTCTGAAGATGTGCAGGTCGGTGCGATATCCCAAAGAAATCCCTGCCCGGACCATGATGCTTCCACCACGGAAGGCATGATATTTGGTGATGTTCTGGGGTCAATTGTGTGTGCCTTGCTCTCTCTAGACTAGCTTTAGCCACTACGCGGGACGGGGGCTGGATTTGGCCCTCGACATATTTTCCTGCGGCCCGCTGGCAGCTCAAGATTTAAATATATATATATATATATATATATATATATATATATATTCAAGGTATAGACTTTTTTTTTTACCTAATTGTAATTTGTCCAAGTATGTGTTAATTATGTAGAACAGAGTTCCCAACTACGTGGCGGAAGACTATATAAAAAAGCTTTGAGCAAGATGGTTTTCATCAAGAATAACTTAACTGAATCTCATTTGGACAATTTATTAAGATTGACTGCAACAATTACTGCGACAGACATCGACTTTATCACAAAATAAACTCAACGATTTCAACCACCATCGTCCCACAGTTGACTAAAACAAAATAACCTGGAACAACAGTTAAAATACTTTTATTAAGAGTTAAATCAAGCCCCATTGTCTCTTTGGAAACAAAATATTCGCTTCTTTTTTAGACTTTAATTTCCTAATAAGGAAAATTATTATTTTTTAATTATTTGAAAATTAAGAATCAAATATAGATACTAATTTTATTAAAATAATAATATATATATATATATATATATATTTTTTTTTGAGTTCTCAGAAATGCTATATATTGTTAAATCGATAACAATTAAAGATACATATATTGGTGTATCCGGCCCGCGAAAAGCTCCAACATAAGTCATGTGGCCCGCCTCTATAAGTTAGTGGCGAAAGCTGCTCTAGACCCTTTCAGATTTATCATCTTGTTGTAGGATAAATCTGGAACTGGACTTATTTGTGAATATAACGCTGCCCCAATCAGACACAGTCCAATTCACATGCTGGCGGCACCAATTTAATCGTGCCCCTTTGGATTGGACGGATAAAGGAACACAAACTCGTGGTACCCGGACGTACAGACCATTCATGTGTAGCCTTCGACGAAACAGTAATGGCAGATATCGTCTTATCAATGGCGCTGCAACCGTAGATGTCACACGTGTGGATCGCGATCTTCGGTTCCGCTTGGCTATAACAGCAATATATCGATTTTCCGCCGGGGGTCGTAACTCTTGGACGACCGGCTACAGTTCTTCGGACAACTGCTTGGCTGGTTTGGAATTGTTTCCATAATCGTGGAATGACGGATTGATGAACGCCGAAGAAAAGAACAACATTTATGATAGACTGTATTGTATTGCTTGAATGCGTCCTACATCCCGCTAGCGCTCAGAATCTTTCATTCGTCTTCTGGAAGCCATAGAAACACGACTTGCTTGAAAACAAATCGTACGAATTTTCTAAACATCTTTCATCAGAACTTACATGCCAACTCCTCTGTAACTCTTCACAATGCCGGCTTCTTACACGACTGCCTGTTTTGCATATTTCTCGTCGCGAAACCGTGATCTGCTGTTACCTAACAAGTTTGCATATTTCCTTCTATCTTTGCAGAAAATTTCAGCTTCTTTAATTCAGATTAACCTACGGAAATTAACATTTTCCTCTCCGTGTTTAACTTTTGGAAGTGAGTGTAATTCGTTTTTAATATCCCATTATTCAAACAGAGTTTGCCTTCCGTATATCACATTCTAAAGTAGATATTACGTATAAGAACTTGGAAGTAAATAACGGATTTGTAAATCTCCTAGCATTAAAAAATCATTAGCATCATTTTTGGTCTACTTAAGCTTAATATAAAATGTCGTTAAACCCTTTGCACTCCAGGCCTTTTTCGCGCAGAGGAATCAGCAACTCTAGAAATTTTAGGTTCGACTGGCGTTTATGGATTTGCTTCATAGAAACTAAACACAGTCATTGGCCTTGCATCGAATTTCCGCATCACACCTAATGGTCCTCTCGTGGTTTGGCATCCAATCGTGTGGCGCCTGAGAGGCGCCACTGGAGTGCAAAGGGTTAAAATAAATGTAAAAAAAATATGGATGTTTCAAACGTTGTTATATGCAATAAGTTATCAGTTCAACATGCCCTTGTATTTCAATCGCCATAAATATACAGTAAAATGAGCCTGATATTGTTGTTTGTCCGTTAACCTAAAATATTATTATTCCTTCTATATTTGAATTTAAACAAATGAGAAAAATTTCATATTAATTTATAATCTAGAAAATATGGCTAATACGGGATCTAGATAAAACGTTGTTCTATGTTGGGTTGTTTTGTACAACTCGAAAACTGGACAAAAACCATTTTAATATTTTGTCATAATGTAGGTGACAGATAAAGAAACTGTAAAAGTATTGATTACATGGGACAAATATGGGATGAAAAGTTTTTGCATGGAAAGTGTTTTTTATACAGATAAAAAATACTGGAGATGCACTAAACAGTATTTGGATTAATAAAAGTACAAAAAAATGGCATCTTCACTAAAAAAATATCAAATAATTAAACATTTTATCGGGTTGTTTAGTTTAAGTTCTCTGAATCGAGTAGAATTATGCAGCCGGAAAATGTTTCACATATATTTGTAAGTGTAACAAACTTTTAGCGTGCGGTCAATTACTGCATTATTTTTATTGCATTCCTAATGAACTTTGGTTATCCATATTCAGATATACTGAACACATATACACATTGATTTAATCATTGTTGCTGTTTGACGGTTGTTTTTCATGATTTCTACCACACGAGACATAAATTTATAAAAGTTTTCCTAAATTTTTGCACAGATGTTATTTTACGATATTTAAGCGTAATATGGTCATTGTGTCATAGGAACACCTTATTTAACAAAACTGATCTTCATTTTTGTATTTATGGAATTTTAAAATACCTAAAATTGAATAGATAATTTAAAACTATAAGCAAAACGATTATTTACCATCTTTAACCTGTATTTTTAATGTCTAACAAGACAAAACTTTCATCAAATTTTATTCTTCGAAAAAAGGAACAACAACAACAAAATTTTTTTTTTTTTTTCTTTTCAAAACAACAGTTCCAAGAAGAAAACTGTTAATGCATTCCACCGCTACCGAACCAGGTCACCTCTCAATGGAAAAACCTAAGAAAATTAATCTGATTCTTTACGTGCGATCCTTCATACTTAGGAACCTAGTTTGACCAGATGATCTCCAAAAGAACTAAACCTTCGTTTTAAACGCCTATTCGTAAGCAGCACCATATTCTACAAACACGAACAAAACAAATCTCTTCACTTCCGTACTCGACCGACGTGGAGCAGACGATTCTCAGAGAACTAAACCTCAAGGTCGCCCAAAATCCAAGAAAGTAAATACCAAAAAAAAAAGATGGCTGTGTATACAGTTCATTTTTTTGCTTGTTGGTATAGGTATAGTTTGCTTCCTGCTCCCTTACGAGCCCCTTAATAAATAGAGTGCCTTCTGTCCGAAAACAATTGCTTCTCTGGCACGTTCGTAACTTTTTCCTGTTGCCATCGGCCAGAGACGTATTAATTAACGTCTTCGACATAGACATTTGTTCCATCGTGATTGAGTTACGAACCCTTTCTTCAAGCCATCAATTAAAATGAAATTTTGTACTCTATGCTGCACATCCTAACAGGTTGCTAAATTTCGTAATTTTCGGGTTCGGTAACTTGAATAGCTCATCACAGAGGGCAACATGTCTAGTTTTTAGAGCAAAAGATCTCAGGGCAGCTTCCACGATCTGAATCGATATCTGACATGTATTTTTTATCAAAAAGAAAAGAGTAAATGTGAATTGAGAGTAGATGTGAAAAGCCACATTCTTGCGAGATTTGCTCAAAGTATGTTCCCAAAAAGTGGAACCTTTAGAAATCACATCCTTACCCACGCTTATGAAAAGTAACGAACTGGTTACATGTGCCGACGTGAACCAAGAAATTAATGAAAGCAAAATCTTGTATTATCCGATAATGTAATTTATGTAAGAAAAAAGGAAAGGGCTTTTCAAATTTAATAAATGGTATTTTGCAAATCTATAATGCTTTTTGCATAACTGGTCATCTAGTTTTTTAACTGAATCCCCATTGAATTCCATTTTTAAAACAGTATTTTTTGTAATATAAAAAATTTTGATTAAAAAAAAATGAGTTAAATAAATGAGTTAATATAAAATTTACAGTTAATTTTTTTTTTTTTTTTTTTTTTAAATGATAGTTTATTAGAGTCCAATGAGAAAACTCGCACATTTTTTATTTAAAAAATATAGTAAATTATAAAACACTTAAAAAAAAACTCGTTTATTTTTTCCTTAGTCATAAAAATATCACAATAATTTTTAAATATATTGATATATTGGAGAACAAATATGTGTGGAACTGGTAATGAGTCACCGAACTTGAAAAAAGAACGATTGAACTTGTATGACTGGTTTATACCATTGATACAGATAAACAACTGGATAGACTGCTCCATTGTCAATGCCAAGAGAAAAATGCGACGGGGATTGCGAAGCTGGTGGGAAGATATTAACCAATCACAGTTCACTTTTATAGTTGGATGGAAATGCGGAAAACCTTGTAAAATGCTAGAGTATATATTTTTTTGCACATTATTACTAATTAGGGTCTACTATTGACATTTCTGCTTTTTACAACCCAAAATTTTATTTTCAATCCTCGGCAATCCGTATTTTTTATCCCACCAATGGCATCTGGCAACGGCTTCATTTTCCCAGACTTAAGCAGTCTATCCAGTTGTTTATACAGGCCTAGAACTGGTATGAACAGGCCTAGATAAAATGAATGTATTCATAAAATGGGGGCTTTCACAGGGTAGTTTGTGTTAAATTAATTTACTTCCTTTTTCTTAAAATTGACAACTTCACAGTTTTCCCTTACTTTTAGCTATTCAATATTACGTTAGCTATTCCTTGTAGAGGTCGGCCATATATCGATACGACGATATTTTTATCGATAAAAGTCACCGATATATCGATATTTTCAAACATTTTTAGTTTTTTCGATGATCGTTTTGTAGTTCCATGCGTTTTTTCGATTTTCTTTATTCCCTTTTCAAAAACTTCAAAACTAAAGTTTGAACTTGGCTGAGAGACAGTTAAAATGTCACCAATATTCAATATTTTGCCCTACACTTAAAAGCTATTGAATATTATATAAATTCTTCTTAAAATCACTGCACCAATTAAGCGAAAATATATATATATATTTTTTTGTAATAGATCCATTTCAGTTGAAAAAGTACTCACCTTACAAAAAGCAATCATGAAAAGTAGAAATTTGCCCCGAAAAACTTTGTTTCTAGCAAAATTAAAAATCAAATTACAAAAAAATCATGTATCGATATATCGATATTTTATCGATATTTTTTTTTCTATACAACGATATAGTATCGATATTTAGTTTCATCGATATTTCCGACCTCTATTTCCTTGGCTATTTTTTTTTACTTGTAATATTTCATTATACAGAAATTCTCATTAAAAGCATTTTAAAATTTTGCTAATTAATTTTTTAAATGAAATAAAGTTAACCTATTTTGCTGACACTTGCCAATCTATGCAATCCCCTAGGTTCGCGACTCGAACCGGGATCGCTTCGCTCGCTTCAAAGTGAGGTATTTAAAATATGCCCTAGCAAAAAGTTATTTCAACTGCACAGTAAAAAAAAATCCTTGAATTGAGATATTGTGTCTTGAAACTGAAAGCTTTGGATTATTTATGATGAGCTATAATATTCTCGACGTCATTATCCTACTGCTTATGACGAGACGCGTTAAGCAGGACCGTTTGGAAAAGTAGCAGAACATTTTTGGTTGTTTTCAGATTATCTGGCGCCGTCAGCAACTCGAGGGCTATAATGCTCAGAAACATTCGTCATTAGGCAAGCCAACATACATTACAAACACCCATGCCTAACACGGGACTCGGAACCCGCAACCTTGCGGTCTAGAAGCTAGCACGCTAACCTCTATACCGTTTGGTTGGCGAACATTTTTGGAAAACAATAAATACAAACAGTCGTACATATATTTAAAAAAGATTAGTTATTTCAATGAACAATTAAAATTTACGGACTGGTTTCGAATGAAGCGTTAAAATAATTAAAGTTGCACATCGAAATTTCTTAACGAAGCAATATCAGCAATCATATGTTGGCATAATCTTTCTTGTGATACTTAAAAAATAATACAATCAAAAGCCAATTATTCGGCATTCAATCAACCGGAATTTTTCGAAAATCAAGTTTGGGAAGAAAATTAGCGCTAAATTAAAATAATTAAAGTATACGGTAATGCTATACTAAACTAGAGTCAATGTTTGCAATTACATTTTTAAAAGATTAAATTTTTTATTCAAGAAGGAAGTAGAAAATTTGAGATTATCCTAGAGAGATGACGTAATTAAAAAAAAAAAAAAAAAAAAAAATCCTTACTCTACAAACAAAATTTAAATCTTAATGAATCAAATTAATACTCTAATGTTGTGCAGCATGCTACGTCGAAAATGAAAAAGTTTAAAGATTTTTTTTTTAGATTTAGATTTTAATTTTCAAAATCCAAGGGCTGCAAGTGTAATCCCTCCTCCTGGCGGCACCCATGATTGGCTGGATAGCTGAATCTGAAAATTCGTGCATAAAATTCATTTAGAAGATTTTTGATTGAAGTTGTTGCCATTCTGCTCACAGAAATTCAGCCGAATATAGGCAACACGCAAGAGAATTATATATATATATATAGATGGTTTGGGGAGGGTATTGCTGATCGCTAACTGCAACTTCTGGATAATGCATACTTTGCTATTGATTTGAAGGAGAAGAGGGCTTAACAATTGAATTACCTCAGACATTTCTATTGATAATTCTCCCCAAAACTAGTTAACGTCTGTTGGTAACAAAGAGCAACCTATTTTACATTAGATGGAGGACAGTATGGAAGCTATTCAATTGACGTCATTTTCTTACAATTGTTTATGAGCAATCTAGAAGTTATAGTTAGAAATCAGTAGACGTGATTCATGAAGTTTATCAGATAGTTGGACTTTGAGAGTTCAAATTTAATTACCACTATATCTTTGGGTTAGAGTGTGAGAGAGAGATAATAACATAAACCATAGTTTTTTTTAGTTATTTGTTTGTTTAAGCAATTTTGGCATCAGGAAAAAGTTTCTTCAATGGTCGGTTGAGTGCTATTTTAGTGCGATAGGTTGACGGCCAATTGGTTTATTAGTATTCCACAAAAGCGATCTTCTAGTGACAGTGTCAGCCGTCAAAATTTGATAGAATGCATCGTCATCGACATCGAATCTATCTGCCAAGTTTCAGCCCAATTGGATGACGGCAAGGTGGTTTTATAGGCCTCCGCAAATTTACCCTCCATCGACACACACACACACACACACACACACACACACACACACACACACACACACACACACACACACACACACACACACACACACACACACACACACACACACACACACACACACACAAATCTAAGTTAGTATTAAGGATTTAAAAAGAGAGAAAGAGAGATGAACAAATGTATCATCCTGTTGTCTTCGCAGATGATTCACTGGAGATAACTTCCAACGATAAGTAGAAAATACCCAATTGATGGTAAATAAGTAACATTAAGCATGCAATAAAGGGTCTTCCTTGTGAACTCTTCGTTAGAGGCATTCCAAAGCCTTCCCCCACACTTTGGGAAGTTCGAACGAGAAGCCCAGTAACCGCCAGTCTAGGAGTCACGCCCCACCTATATCTACTATAGAAGTCGTCTGCTTCGAATAATTACGGGTGAAAAATTACTTTTCGCCCACCCTTTGGAATCCGCCCTTGCTTAGTGTAGGGAAGGAATGGATTTTTCAGGGAACGTGGATGGAGTTTAAAATATTTTTAATGTGTTTTATATTCCGTGTTAAACTGTCGTGTTAGGTACGGAAGTGGTTTCTACAACTGAGATCCAAATGAGAAATGATTTTGAAGATTAAAAACTCCTGTAGTTGGTGAAAACTCATTGACTGACTTTTTTTTTATTAAATCCTTTATAGTAACTGCGTGCTAGCTTCTAGACCGCGAGGTTGCGGGTTCGAGTCCCGTGTTAGGCATGGGTGTTTGTAAATGTATGTTGGCTTGCCTAATGACGAATGTTTCAGAGCATTATAGCCCTCGTGTTGCTGACGGCGCCAGATAATCTGAAAACAACCAACCAACTGATCCTGCTGCTTCGCTCACATACTATGTTAACATATCATCCTCAACATTTAAAACAAAATCTTAGTGACTACTCTTGACGTCATTACAGACTATCTGTGGTCTGCGGACCCAGGGCTTGACTTCCCGCAAGGACTGTAAGGCCCGTGCCTAGGGCCCCTGAATTTTGGTGGCTCCCAAATTAACTGATTTTTTTAAAATTATGACGTAAATATTAATATTATGTTCAGCGCACTTGATCAATATCATAAAATATGAACCTATATTTTAATAACTCTTTATAGTTATTAAAATATTAATATCTCAACAGTTATTTCAACAAAATGTTAATCGAAACTGTCATTAATACAGGGTGTTCACAATTTAGTCGGGCAACAGAGTTCAAATACATTTGAATAACTCTTAAACACTGAGCTTTATAGACCATTCTTTTCCCCCCAATTAATTTATGTTAACCACGTCATTCCATATGCCAAATAAATAAATAAATTGTTTATTATTCCTTGTTATAAAGAGTTATAACAGATCTATTTGAACTCCATTGGCCAACTAACTTGAATTTAACCCTGTATTTAAATACTATCAACAATGAAGAATGGGGGCCCCTCCTCTTTTATGTTGTGCCTATAGTAATCGGTTTTCTAAATCGGACCCTGTGCGGACCTCAGGTTTGAAAAACCACTCATTTAAGTTTTCCATCTTCATCCTACCAATACCATCTTCATCCTTATCACGCTTCTGTTGAGCCGGAACCTGTAATTTCGAAGATGCGGAAGAGAGAGATTTAATATTCATAACTCAAATGAGTGTCCCCTGCCCACGCGGAACACAATTCGTCCCCGAAGGCATCAAAAACACTCATTAACTCGGGTCATGTAGGTAGTTGCTCAAATTCTGTTGGGGTTTTCCTCACCTTGGAACAGAGCTCTGGAGAGACGAGCCTCTTTTGTAGATCGAATGGAACCTGACGTATCTGCAACAATGTTCTTTTTATTTATCGAAGGGTATTAATTGGATGCAATGTGAATAGTAATATTGTAGTGGTATCGTTTTGATTGGAAGGTGCGGGGACGGTATACTTTTTACACGATTTAAGGAAGGGCTCTTATAACATCAATTATATACTGGTCTGATTGGATTGTTTTCTGTTGGTTGTTTTCCGATTATCTGTCACCGTCAGCAACACGAAGGCTATAATGCGCCGCAACATTCGTCATTAGACAAGCCAACATACATTTACAAACACCCATGCCTAACACGGGACTCTAACCAGCAATCTCGCGATCTAGAAGCTAGCACGCTAACCACTATACCGTTTGGTCGGCCTGGTCTGATTGGGAAAAATGGCGGAAATTGCTCGAATTTGATTTTGAATGAGGAAGGGAACGGGCAATTTTACTAAAATGGCGCTAAAAATATGTTTTTAAGAACTGCGCTGAGTTTAAAATAATATTGTGTCATCTGTGACTTAAATAAATGTAAGTAAACCTTGTTAGCTTGGCTCAGTATTAAAATAAATAGTTTCCTTACGTGCAAATCTTTTGGTAATTTCAAATTGGTTGGTTGTTTTCAGATTATCTGGCGCCGTCAGCAACACGAGGGATATAATGCGCCTAAAGATTCATCATTTGACAAGCCAACATACATTTACAAACACCCATGCCTAACACGTGACTCGAACCCGCAATCTCGCGTTCTATAAGCTAGCACGCTAACCACTATACCGTTTGGTCGACAATTTCAAATTGAAACGTTTTCATTTCCACATAAAATATTTCTGGTGTTCCAAATTCTATAAATGCTTTTTAAGGTATACATATACAATTGAGATGATTTTCCTTAATTTTTAGGTAATAATTTCAAACCTTTTGGCAGTGTATCAGAATTAAAAATGATGCATTTATATATATATATAAACTTTTTTGTCCGTTAATTTTTCACTCAGCTAATTGCAATTAAAGTGATTAATTAGGACATATTAGAACATACATAAATAAACTTGTAATTAACTTAGAGGTATGATTCTTATTTCAAATAAAAGATATTATATTGACGCATGTTTCTATGGAGAATTTTGAATTTGGCGGCAATATTTATTTAATTATAAATTTTTAAATAAAAAGTTAAAAAAATTCATAGTTTTTAACAAAAAATTAAGATTAAAATATTCATAAAAAATGTGTTTATAACAATATATGTTAGATTCACCATAGGAAACACATTAACAACTTGCGTCTTTAGAACAAAATTAGAGTTTTATAAATCGGACCATTTATTATGAAGTTATGACCGTTGGCGTTAGATCATATAACACAAAAATGTCATTCTTCAGAAAACGCGTTTAAAGTTTACTACACTAATGAACGTGATACAGAAAAGGTTCACAAAACCCTCTGTAATTTAAAAAGTAAATTGTGTCTCAGAAAGAAAATAGTATTATTTTAAAGGTAATGAATTCGGGAATATTTAAAAAAATAAAAAAAAAAAAAAAAAAAAAAAAAAAAAAAACGAAGACTTGTGTCAAATTTTGCAATTCCTAATGTATATGTATATCTTAAGCAGCTAAAAGTCTCTCTAAAGAATAATTTCTCATACCGTTAGTAATAATATTTAATTACTAAAATTTTCTGATTCATTTCTTTTGGGAAGGTTTTAATTTCATTGCCAAAAAGGAAAAGTCGAATGACGTACTTTTCTATTATCATATCACTCTTTTCGTTCTAAGGTCTATGACGTTTTGAAGTGTTCAAACATAGAATTAAAAGTTGTGGAGTTTTTTGTAAGAGGAGCGTGAGTAAATTTTTGGTCGATTTTGTTAATTAAAATTCTTTCAAGTGCGCTAATAGAGTTTTTTTTTTCTAAGCCTTGAAATGCTTTTTTAATTTATAGTGGTCAATTTTAAGGGAGTTGGGTGGTCCTGTACCACTAATACTGAAATAACAAGGCCGATCAAACGGTAAAGTGGTTAGCTTGCTAGACCGAGGTTGCGGGTTCGAGTCCTGTGTCAGGCATGGGTGTTTGTAAATGTGTGTTGTTTTGTCTAATGACGAATGTTTCGGCGCATTACAGCCCTCGTGTTGCTGACGGCGCCAGATAATCTGAAAACAACCAACCAAGCTGAAAGGACAATTTTCTATGTACTTTTTCTAAGTAACTAAAGACGAATACCTTTGAAAATTTTAACCGTCTTTAATAATCTGATGTCAACGTTTAGAGAGTACGTTTGCTTATAAAAAAAATCTTAAATGCTAAAACACCAAAAGTATCTGAAAATCATATATTTATAAGATAAAATAATTTTTAAAAAATAATTGAATGACCTTTTTCTAAAACTTTGAACCTCAAATTAATATCTGATATAAGACAAATATATGGCAAATATTTGATAAAGCAGCTAGTAGCCGTTTTTTCAAAAAGGTACATAGCGAAGTATGAAAAGTGACATTTTGAGATAGATGCATTTTTATGTGAAACTGTGGCATGGAGTTACCTGAGTTTACTTTTTTTAAAACTGATTTTTCTCTGGAGCCAAAAGTTATATAACTAAAATTATATCATAAAAGAAGTAGAATGGTTTGAAATTTAAAGTTATGCAAAAATCACGAAATCGATAATTTAAAAATATTAGGCCAACTGAACCCCCTTAAAGTTACACTTTTTAAATCAGTCTGGAACCTATGGATATATGGATAACAACAGGGGAAAAGGATATTTCAAAATATTTTTTTTTCTTAAATAATTTATTATAATTATTATTATTATTATTATTATTATTATTATTATTATTATTATTATTATTATTATTATTATTATTATTATTATTATTATTATTATTATTATTATTATTATTATTATTATTATTATTATTATTATTATTATTATTATTATTATTATTTTTCAATGGGTTTCAACAAGTTCAAATTAATATGATATCATGAGAACACTGATGTGAGTACCGTCACTAAATAATGGATGAATGGTTGTATCTGCACGGAAAATGCTAAAAGAGATAATAAGTTAGTCAATAAATTAGACATGTTAACGCCTTAAAAGGGAAAATATTAATATTAAAATAGCGTAATTAATAAGTGGAACAATTTACCGTATTATATTGTAAATTGTTTTGGAGAAAAAAGTTTTTAACCCTTGGTTAATCGCGCGGTTGACAATTGTCCCCCTACAATCTCATTTTCTCAATAGATGGCAGCACGTTATCAAATTCTTCTTACAGTTTTTACTTTCAATTACCCATACGTATACATAGGGCAATGAAAGAAAGTATAGGGTTCGGTAAATATATATATATATATATATATATATATATATATATATATATTTATATTTTTACATTTCTCCACGTTTGGGAACATCCTGATTTCAAAAAAGTGATCTAGAAAAAATGTCTGTCTGTGGTCAGAATAACTCCCTAATTGACTACAAGGTTCAAATTTGGTGTGCGAGTTGGTGGGGGCCATGGGACCTACCATTAAGGTTTTCGTCAAAATCTCGCATGCGCATAAAATCATGTTTTCAATGATTGCCAAAAAACGGCTCTAACGAATTTAATCAAAATCGTTATGGTAATGCCTATTAGGGTGTTCTAAACATCCCCACCATCGAAATTTCCGTAAGAATGCTTCAACAGCGTAAAATGTTGAAAAACGAATACCTTCAACACAGGGTTTTTCTTTGCTTGAACATAGCTCATCAACGATCTTTTTTACTTTCAATTACCCTTATGTAATACATAGGGTAATAAAAGTATAATATTCGGTAAAAAAAATTTCGATCTTTTTGCATTTCTCCACGTTTTGGAACATCCTGATCTCAAAAAAGTGATCTAAGAAAAATGTGTGTCTGTGTGTACGTGGTCAGCATAATTTCTGAACAAATTGACCTACGATGTTCAATGTGTTGCATGTTGGTGATGGCCTAATGGCCTAAGGACCTACCATTAAGGTTTTTGTCTAAATCGCGCATGCGCATAAGGTAGCTGGCATTGAAAAAATCATGTTTTTTAATGAGTGCTAAGAAACGGCTCTAACGATTTTGATAAAAATCACTGTGGTAATGCCTCTTAAGGTGTTCTAAACACCCCCGCCTTCGAAATTCCCATAAAAACGCTTTAATGGCTTAAAAAGTTGAAAAACGAATGCCTTCAACAGAGTCCTCTTTGCTTGAACATAGCTCATCAACGATCGTTTTTCTCCTCTCCTTCAGTTTCACTTATAACAAAGGATAATATAAGAATTATCGAAGAGAATATCGCCAAAAAACACAATTTTGGCGAAATCAAAAAATATCGCCAAACTGGCAATTTTTTTCCAAGCGAATGATGAAAACATAAAAACGATAAATGACACAAATCCACATCAGTAATATAGTGTAATTGAAAGTTGTGCGATGTTCCACAAACCTAGTTTCAAGTTACGTAATTTTTTTAAATTTTTTTAATCTTTATTTTATTCTGTTCAATAATGTCGTGTTTTTAATTAAAATACCCACTTACTTTGATATTTGGGCATGAATTTAATGGTATGCAAGAAAATTTTGATTTGGAGGACATTCGTTCACCATGATGCTTAGGGATTGTTCAGAAAAATTAAACTTGATCAAACAAGGTGGGCCTTTTGCCTGCAGTTAGTTATTTTTGTATTTACATTTCTGTTGCTCGACTTCTAGGTACTGGTGTTATTTAGGGTAGCTATTCACCAATGTTGTGATAGCTAAATATAAACGGCTTTTGTATGCAGCGGCGTTTATGTGTGTAGTGGTAGACGATATATTCAAAAAAGATATAATCAAATCAACGTATCTCTCTTTATTTTTATTAGGTTTTCTGGCCACTGTTTCTAAAACGAGTTTCAACTGGAAATTCAATCATCGAAAGTATATTTTTCCCATTGTATTCCTTTGAAAAGTTCCCATTGAATGTATTTTGTTTACATATTTTAAGTATAGATATTTGGTTATGTTTCTTTCTTTTCCAATACAGTTTGTGTTTTTTTCTGGTTGAAAGACATAGATATGTTGTGCACTGTATCTGTATTTTGAACTTTTTTTTTTGTTCAAAGAAAGGGATGTTTTGTTCGCTTTTTCCTCCTTTTTTTTTTCAGGGGTAGGTATAGAAACTTTGACAATAGAGTTTCCTATTTCTTAGATATTTTATTTTTATTCAAAAGTCAGGATAATTATTTTCTAAAATACTCTTTTCCTCGATATCTGCAGGTTTATTATGTTATCTTTATATGTGCACGTATACAAAAAGACTGATATTTCTGTGAATTGGCAAAAAAGTAGACAATTAGATTTCTTCATTTTGTTTACCAATGATCTACTACAAAAATATATTCTACACGTATGATCATTTGTCTTTTTTTTTTTTTTTTTTTTTTTTTTTTTTTTTTTTTTTTTTGCAATACAATTTCTAATAATATAACCCTATTTCTAATAATATTTCTAATAATATGTAATAGAATGCAAAAGTTTTTAATATCAATCTTTTTTATTCACTGCCGTTTTTTATATTCATTAAAAATTAAAAAAGTGTCGTTTCTGTTGTCAGCATGTGCTTGGTGTTTGCATCTAATTTTAAATATTAAAAACATCCCTATCGGCAAAATATGCGGTAAACTACTGTTCAAAATTTATTCATTAAAAATGAGCGCGAATTTATGCACTCACATCCAGATATCTTTTATTTATTCTGATTTAAACAATTTTATTATTTATTTATTTATTAAAACAATTTTGGCAACAGGAAAGAGTTTCTTCAATGATCGTTTAAATGCTAGTTCAACGCGATTGGATGACGGCCATTTGGTTTATTAGTATTCCGTAAAAGCGACCTTTTAGTGGCCTGATTTACCATTAGGCACACTAGGCCCGAGCCTAGGGGCCCCCAAATTTTGAAAGTTTTCTGAAAATTTTAAATGTAATGGTCTTTTTATGGGAAGTATTCAACAAAAGAAATAAAAATTTTTTAGTTACACATCCGCAAATTCCATATTTTTTATAGTCACAGAGAGTTAAGTTAGATAGATAAACCTAATTAAGCAAATCTTTCCGGTTCAGCCAATCAAATACAACTTCTTCATATGTACACGGAGACAAGGGCTTTACGCCGCTGTTCTCCTTCTCTCGCCTCTTGTAAAGAGATGTTCACCTTAACTGTACTGTCACCTAAACTGTAATTTTCAAAGAGCCATAACCAATGTGACAGTTTTGGCCCTCCTTTTTGGTGAAATCGTGGAAATAGTGGAAAGGTTACTTTGTATTATTTACAATTATTCTTATAAAATTAAGTAATCATTATTATTATATAATTTGTGGACCCTGTGGTAAAATGTAAGTTTAAAATACAGGAAAGTGTGCTTTAAAATCAGTGTTCATGAGGGGAAGGGGGGGGGGGGTCTTGATTAATTCAAAAGTTTTGAGGAAATCAAGATCATACTAATTATAAAAAAAAAAAATCGTGTGAAAGTTAACTATGAGTTTTAATTGTAAAAAGTTAGTCTTAGCGAATGTAGCTTGATTGATCTGGTAATATTGTGACGTAATTAAATAAATATTTGCTATTGGGGGCCCCTCTCTGAATGTTGGGCCTACAGTAAAACAATTTCTAAATCAGGCCCTGCTTTTAGTGACGGTGACAGCCCCCAAAATGTAATAGAATGCATTGTTATCGACATCGAATCTATCTGCCAAGGTTCAGACGATTGGATGACATCAAGGCCGTTAAATAGGCCTTCGCAAATTTTCCAGATATCGACATACACGTACACAGCCACACACAAAATCGAAGTTAATATAAAGGATTTAAAAATAGGAAAATATAAAAAATCTCTATCCATACTTATTTCTTGAAAGTTATATTTTATATAACACCCCAGTTATAAAATTAAAATCATTTTATGAATGAATGTAATATGAGCACTGAATTACAATGGTCAACCTTGATGGGCATTGCGTCTGTAGTTTATCGCCATTTTTATATTTATACGTAATACCCACTTTATTTTATCGCATCACAATACCGACAACCTTATAACGATAATGGTAGGAAGATTGGTTTTGATATTATCCTATAATTTCTAAGATCTAATTTAATTTCCTTAGGAATTATCATGAATAGTTAAAAAGTAATTGTCTTTGAAATAGATAATATTTTTTATTTTGGCTATACTATTTTTACTGCTGTTATTGATTGTTCCTGATTAAAGACTTTTTTTTTTAACCTTTATTTCGTATTAAACTACACGGATGCATTTTGAAACTTAAGTGTTACATTTTCGCGGTTGGTGGGAACTAGGTGCCCTCATGCAAGGAGGAAGTGATTTTTTAAAATTTTTTTTTTTAAATTTCAAAAAAAAAAAAAATGCTCTATGCTCCTTTTGTGATACGGCATTAAATCATATTAATGAAAGGATAAGATTCCACTGCAAATGTAAATGAGTGTTTTAATCTTATTTGTAATTAATTTTAATGTTTATAGGCTTTGACGCTGAAGTATTGTAAATATATAGCAGTGAAGCCTTCGTGAACTTCTGATTTACATACTTAAAGTTTCAAGAAATAAAATGAATGAGTTTTCTTAGATTTAAAAAAGAAAATAGTTTCCTTCTGTTAAATCCTGGACTGTTTTTATTTGTTCTTATGGAAGTTGATTTATACGCCACCAGCAGGTTTGTAGTGGGACCAGTACCCGACGGTACGTCGTACCAGTACTTTTTTTAGAGGCTTTTCGGGGATATTTTTTAAGATTTATTGATTGCTATTAGAAGCATCGATATAGATAAGCAATTGGATAGACTGCTCCATTGTCAATGCAATGAGAAAAAGGCGCCGGGGATTGCGAAGCTGGTGGGAAGATTAAACAATCACAGTTCACTTTTATAGTTGGATGGGAATGCGAAAAACCATGTATAATGCTAGAGTATATATTTTTTTGCACATTATTACTAATTAAGGTCTACTATTGACGTTTCTGCTGTGTACAACCCAAAATTTTATTTTCAATCTTCGGTAATTCGTAATTTTTTATCCCACCAATTGCATCTGGCAACGGCTTCATTTTCCCCAGCGTTAAGCAGTCTATCCAGTTGTTTATTTATATCGATGATTAGAAGTCGCTTGAAAATTCAAAAATTCGTATCTCCTGTCAAAGACAACATTGTGTTTCGGAGCTTTCTTATTTGGACCGAAACAGCTGGGCAGATGAATTACGTTCAGGTTTCGGTCAGTATGAGATCAGTTTCCTGTGCAGACTATTCCTTTTTGCCATTTTCAAAAACTTTGTCTGCATATCGATATTTTCTGGACAGCGGCACACGGAGAGTTCCTGAAGATTGTAATGCCATTTTGATGAACTTCTCTAGAGTCATTCCGGTAAGCTCTCCAGACTGCGAGCTTGGCTTCAGCCACTTGAACATTATTGTATATCACAATCGAGATCGTGACTGATAATTCCACACGAGGCAAACATTAGGTTTTGTTTTGTTTTGGAACTACCTATTGTCTATTTCTGCCACTTATAAAGTGCTTAACACAGCCAAATACGTCTAGTAATTTTGAGCATCTAGAAGAATGCGAGATCGAAATCTTCTAGTGTAGACACCTCTCTCCGATCCCACCACACCAACGAGAGGACATTGAGGCCACGACAGATTTAATGTGCACCAGCCCCCATTAGGTACACACCGATATTTGGCGGACGGAGGCCCGAACCCACAATCCTCCGGTTACGAGCTCGATACTCTACCGCCTAGAATATCGGTGCCCCAACCTTAGGTTTGTTAAAATCAATGGTCCACCTATACAAAAGTGGAAACCAAATGAATATATCCTCAGCTGGTAAAGACACCAGAGATCAACTACTGACAAACAAATGATAGAGGAAAACAGAAACTCTGTCGAATTTTTTAAAAAAAATTTCAAAATACTTTCAATGGATTGATTCTTATATCAGTTTTTTTTTTATTAATAACTTATTTATAATAACTTATAAATTTTTATGCATGTAGTGTGATAGAAATTAGTGAGAAAATAAATACGTAAATCAATAGTATTTAGATTTTTTTTTTTTTTTAAACCTTTATATTACCTTCGATTTTGTATGTCTGAGTGGCTAGGTATGTCGATCGCGGACAAATCTGCGAAGGTCTAATAAACCCCATTGCCGTCATCCAATCGGTCTGAAACTTGACAGATAGATCCGATGTCGATGACAATGCATTCTATTAAATTTTAGAGGCTGTCACTGGCACTAAAAGGTCGCACTAATAAACCAACTTGCCGTCAGCCAATCGCGCTGGAATAGCATTTAACCGATCATTGAAAAAACTTTCCCGTTGCCAAAATTGTTTTAATAAAATAAATAAGTAATAAAATTGTTTTTATCCGAATAAATGAAGTTGGTTGGTTGTTTTCAGATTATCTGGCGCCGTCAGCAACACGAGGGCTATAATGCTCCGAAACATTTGTCATTAGACAAGCCAACATACATTTACAAACACCCATGCCTAACATTTGACTCGGAACCCGCAACCTCGCAGTCTAGTAGCTAGCCCGCTAACCACTATACCGTTCAGAATAAATAAAAGATACGTAGATGTCAACGCATAAATTTACATTATTTTTAATGAATAAACTTTGAAAAGTATATATATTGCTCATATCATATGTATATTTTGTATTTCATGTATATATATAGCATATTTTGCTGATATAGATGTTTTTAATATTTCATATTAGATGCAAATTCCAAGCACACGCTCTCAACAGAAACGGCGCTATGTTAATGAATATAAAAATTGGCAATGCATACAAAGGATTTGTATTACAAACTTTGTTTGAATGAATTATATTATTTATATGGGGGGGGGGGGGTAAATTAAAAATATTGTGAATATACATTTTATAATTAAAAAATTCCATGGGTTACAGCCACGATTGACAAGCGTGCGTACCGTGACAACATTTTTTAGCATTACAACCCTGGCTACCAGTCAGCGTACCAGTTGAGATCGCCAGTTTTGTAATGCCGCATCATATTGCTGTAAAATCTGATGATAGAGAAAAGAGTTTATCGTTTCCTCCATGAAGAAAAGCATTTTGAACCCTTTACATTATAGTGCAGCCCATACGATCACTTTTGTAGAATACCGTGATTTTGCAAGACACACAGACGGGTTTTCAGCACACCATATTCACCTGTTTTGTTGATTGACAAATCCGTCAATAAACCATATGCAACCTATATAAAATTTACTCCCATCAAGAAATTTTGCAAACCAGTGTACTTAAATTCTCTATTTGTCTATCCAAAATACTACTTGTCTCTTTCTAACCTGGGCCTTAAGACAAGGGTGTTGTTTTCGATTGGTCAAAAGTGTGGTCCGGTGTCCGTCCCCACTTAATGTTTGAGCATGCGCAGGAAAAGCATTGTGTGCGCATGCGCCTGCTTGTATAAAAATAGATGTATGCTGATGTTCAGTTGTATTGATGTATCGATGTTTTATAAAACTCAAATAAAATAATATTACCCATAAAAAAAAAGTTTTTAATATAAATTCTTTATATGTATAACCAATTTTTATATTCATTTAACACAGTAAAAATAATCGCCTTAAGCGGATTATTTGTATTTCACATTTTTACCCTTTTATTTCTGTCATTGTTTCGCAGTTATAAAATTTCAAAGTTAAGAATTATTTTTTTGGATGATCAGTATTTAATAGCATAAGGGCAATACAACTTTACATAAAAAAAAAAAAAAAAAATCTTTCATAACTATAAAATGCAATGAGTCTAGGCAATTCACTCTCTTTAATACTAACATTACCTTGCAACCCTTTATCATACCTCTGCGCATAAAGACAGGCTTAAATAATAGTTCAATAAATTATTTCAAAACAAATATCTAAAGACACTGGTCAAGGTCAACGTGGCATTGCGATGTCATTTTTAGCTCGAAAGATGATGCCCAGAGTTCTGTTGATTGATTACTACACGAGCACGGATGTCACATGATGATACATCACCCTACCGATCTAATAATTAGAGGTTTGACAAGCATCCATAATGATTTATGTCCTGTAACGGGTTTTCTAGAGTTATGCAGAACTTGGCTAATAGAATGGCATGCATACCAAAGATGAGAACGTTGACGTTTAAGGTCAAAAACGATCTTCAGAATCTCTGAAACTCCATTCCATTTCTGAAATTAGTACTTGTGTTTCAAAAAACCAGATGTAGACTGAGAGGCGTCTGAAAGTTTAGGTTAGTCCCCATCGAACATCATACGGACTTTTTTTTTTTTTGTATGGAATGTGGTGAAATATTAGTAGATTGTGAATGTACTGGTCTGTCGAGATTAAGATTGGTGGGAACTGTGCAAAAATTCGACTTTGAATGAGTTGAACTAAATCCGATTGCCAAACATGAGATAACTTGCCAACTAATTAAACATTCTTCTATTTTTGGTAGCCCACCGCTGTTTAACTTTCAATAGGAAAAGGTGTAGACGATGTCACCTCTCTGACAAAAAATATTCGCATCTTTTTGAAGTGAATCAAATTAACGATAAATATCTTATGTAACTGATGACGTATTTTTCATAGCCAACTTCGCTCATTTTTAAATTTTTTTTTTCTCGTCTGAGAAGTGAAATCGTCTGCATCTTTTCTCATTGAAAATTAAAAAGTGGTGGATAACCAAAAATAGAAGAATGTTAATTAATTGGCAAGTTATGTCATATTTGGCAATCGGATTTTTAGTTCAATTCCTTCAAAGACGATTTTTGCACAGTTTCGGTCATTTTTGGCCCGACGTACCTGTACATTCATTATTTACTAACATTTCTCCACATTCTAAAAGAAATTTCGTAGAATGTTCGATGGGGTATTCAAACTTGCAGACTCATGCCGGACTTATATGCTTGTTTAGACTATGTGATGTTGCTGCAATTATAGAGATTCCATTCTCAATAAACTAAGGACTAACGCCGTGGAAAATTTATAAATCCATTTCAACAATTTTTAAAGACAAGGCGTCAAAAGTAAAATGAAGTAAATATCTTGCCATGGAACTAACTTAGTGGAAGTTAAATTTCAAAAGCTTCGTAAATTGACGTCATCGTTGACTAATAACTTCTCTAAAAATAACAAGTAGACATAATAATAGTTTTTGGATTTCAACTAGATGCCTTCTCGCTATAAAAATCAATACAAAAGTTAATGTATGTTCATTCCATGTTCAGTTAATGTATGTTCATTTCAAGTTTAGTTATGTAAGATTTGACTTACTATTGGCGCTTCAAATCGTTCAGTTCTGTCTTAGTATCCTTTTCGTCGTTTATAACCACTTCTCATCACCCCAGCCCCAGTTCTTTTATTAGTTATTCTGTTGATAAAGAAATCCTGGTTTATGTAATTCGAAAGTGTCTCAAATTTCTGCTTAAAACTAATCTTTTCCTATTAAAATATAAAAGTCACTTTGTTAGGTATGATCAAGATGATTTGATGATTGTGTAAACCAATTGTCATTCAAACATCACTTGGCAATGATTATGTCCTTGGTGTCTGTGACGTCAGTGTCCCGGACGTGTCCCAAAGCCAAATCATCGACAAGGAATATGAGAAAGTTTTGAAGGTCAATGTCTGGGCTAGTATATCTTATTCTGCAAGATAACTTATTTGCTATTTTTATTTAAAAATTCCATTTTCTTTGTAAATAAAATATCTTTTGGCTGACTTCGCATGTAACTGTCTTTTCGGGGATTCTGTAATGGGAAGAAATGTGCATCAATAACTGTTATTTTAACGTGGTAATCCATCAACGTACGGGTAGTTTAGAATAAGCAGTTCCAGAAGATGCGAAGCGTTTTGCCAAAGGTCATGGACGCTACGATTCAGCCGCTTGTTGTCGTCAAAACAACTGCTGAGAGGAAAGGTGATGTCTGGAGTAAGAAAATGTTTTATGTCTGAAGTACTTTCAGTTGTACGAAACTGTATTCATTCGGTCCCATACTCATTTGGACTCAGAGATTCTAAGAATTTTCTGTATTTATGAAAGTGTTATCAAAACTAACAGAGAATAGGGAGCAGCCACATTCACTCACTCACACATTAGAGAATAATTAATAATATAAAATAAAGACACGTTAAAAGTTAATTGAATTAAAATCATTGATGCAGGGAGGGGGGGGGGGGAGGTAAGGAGTATTATGGGAACGGAAAAATAATGAAGTTTTTTTTTTTTCAATGTGATCCTAAGTTTACAGCCGACCAAACGGTATAGTGGTTAGCGTGCTAGCTTCTAAACCGCGAGGTTGCGGGTTCGAGTCCCGTGCTAGGCATGGGTGTTTGTAAATGTATGTTGGCTTGTCTAATGACGAATGTTTCGGCTCATTATAGCCCTCGCGTTGCTGACGGCGCCAGATAATCTGAAAACAACCAACCTAAGTTTACAATAAGTTTTATGTATATCCTGAAATCGTGGTTTAAAATGGTAATGATGCATTTATTTTGCATCTAAATCTCTTATCTGTTTGTTTGTTTGTTAAAATACTAAAAAAAAAAAAAAAAAAAAAAAATATTGATACCAAATTCCCACAAATTAAATATGCAGTCCAATTTCGGAAATTTAATAAGTACAAATTGAATTTTCAGAAGAAATCATTTATCCAAAATTTTTTAATTGAATTTTCTTTTCAGAAGAAGCTCATTCTGTATTTAAACTATACAATTTTCTATGTCATCCTTTTGTTGAAAGTTTGACAAAACTATTACTCGAATCAAAAGCCGAAAATTTTATGCACACCCTTTCTTAGAAAAAATAAGACAATGGTATTGACTTTTTCAAATGCCATCACAACTTTTCACACTAGGGATTCTCATTCAAACTTCTATACTTTTTAGTTGCTTACTGTAACTTTAACTTTTTGAACTTGAGATAAAAATGTTTCTGGAACTAAAGTCAGTAAACAGCCAGAAAGAACATTAAATGGACACCTGAGAAAAAGAGTTGACTCGGCGACTTGACAATCAAGTCACTACATAACCCCAACACGTCCAACTAATGGCTCTTTTATCAGGACAATTATACAACTTTACGGCAATATCAAAGTGCCGCGATGTTATCTGCACCAACGATGCCACTTGCTTATATATTTCCCGAACAAAACAATGCAATAACAATCGGTAGAAAATTCCAAAATAACTTTTAACCGATCCACCCAAAGCAGAAGAATGTTTTCTTTTTTTGCGGAATCGGTCAATCTGTCACCTATCCCCGTTTCCGCTGTTAATTTATCACTCCGGATCCCTTTGTTTCCATTGCGAGGCAGCCAAGAAACAACTAAACCTGTTAATGGGAAGATGGTGTTACGTCACAATGGGCTTGCACTCGACTTGACATTCCTGTCATAGTTCTATCACCTTCTTGAAGGTGTGAGGCAATTTTCTTATCGAATTTTAGAAAAATAAAAAGGCTGGAGGTTACAAAAAATACTTCCTGGGTTTGAGCTCATACTTTTTTTTTTTATTTATGTTTACAAGTTTGATAGATACAGATAGTAGAAGGTTGTATGTATAGCTACCGAAAAAAGTTGAAAAGTGAAGTAATTCTAGTGTTTGTCTTTGTTATGTAATGTGAAAATATGCTGTGAAAGAAAAACTTAACTTGATAGATGTTAGGGGGATTGAAAAAGGGATGTTTGATTAAATCAACATTGCTTAGCCTTCAATGGCTGTCATTTTTTTTATGTATTAATATTTATAAGGTTTTATAACTATGTGACGAAAATGATTGGGTATTGACCTTCTTTTGATTAGAACGAAAACCCACTTTAAAGTGTTTTGCTTATGAAGTTTTTCATACTTTAATAATTGTCAGTTAGCGAAGTAATGAAAATTTGTATCTGTAAGATTTTTTTGTTCTCTGTATTAATCTCTATTTAAATTCTTTGTATTAACTTCGATTTTGTGTGCATGTTTGTCGATGGCGAGCAAATTTGAGGATGCCTAATTAACCCCCTTGCTGTCATACAATCGGACTGAAACTTTGCAGTTAGATTCTATGACAATGCATTCTACCTATTTTGGTGCTGTAATTGTCACTAAAAGGTCGCTCTTAAGGAATACTAATAAACCATTTTGCCGTCATCGAATCGCGCTAAAATAGCATTCAACCGAACATTGCAGAAACTCTTTCCTTTTGCTAATTTTTTTTAATAAATAAATAATAAAATTGTTTTAATCAGAATAAATGATATTTGGATGTGAGTACAGGAATTCACGTTAATTTTTAATTAATAAAAATTAATAAAATTTGAAAAGTAGTTTGCCGTACTCTTGCTGATAGAAATGTTTTTGATATTTAAAATTAGATGCAAACACCAAGCACCAGCTATTTACAGAATCGGCACTGTATTAATTAATATAAAAATTGGTAATGCAGATAAAGGATTTATATAAAAAACTTTGTTTTTATGGATTATATTATTTAAAAAAACTAAAAAAAAAACTTAAAAAAAACTAAGATAATAGAACATAATTGAACAAATAGATTCACAATTTTCACAAATATTTATTAATATTTTTATTTCTCAAATTCCACTACACATGTTATTAAATATACATAAATTGCAGCTGGAAATGCTATACGATTTACAAAAGCATAATGCTCAAAGAATTTCGAAGGTTTAAATTATAAATGAGTTGGTTTCCTATAAAATTAATTTTACTGTGTTTTCATATATATAAGGCACACATATATATAGGGGACACTTTGGCCCAATGCTTACTTTTCCAAGGACCCATTTTTATTTTCTTGAAGCATATTTTTTTCATTTGCTTTGTATTATTTTAATTTCTTAATGCAATAACAACAATCTAATACTAGAGACACAAAAAAATTATTACAAAAGTGCGCAAGTTTTATTTTAATTGCATAACGTAGGGTTTACGATATTGTAGTCAGGATATCAAAGATCTTATACATTAGGGTTAAGTAATTCCAAGGGCATATTTAACAAAAACGAAAAATTTCGTTTTCTAAATTTATATACGTTGGTGGAAAATTGTAGTATAAGTTTGAAAAGGAATATTTAATAGTGTAGAACCTGGCCTTTTTTTTAGGGGGGGGGGGGGGATCTGGAAACATTTTTCAAACAAGACGCAACACTTTCTGTTTTTTGTTGTTGAAGTAATTGAATTGTTCGCACAGTTTATTAATTTTAATTACTCCAGGTTATGCAATTAGCTACTAATTATTGCATTTCATTTTTAAGGTAATTGACAATTATAATATTTCCATTTTTATCTGAAATACACTTAAATGTTGACCTCTTGCAATTTATAGAGAAATTAGTTATATATTCATATTCATGTTATTATACTGTATCAGTTATACATATTCATTAGTTATATATTCATTCATATTCAAATTTGGCAATGACAATGTAGATGATTTCGGTTTATTATTATAACTGTTTGTAAGTAATATTCTATGAAATTTTATTTTTATTCAAAAAAGCCCGCTTCAATGGAAGGTTTTCAACCACTAGCTATCGACATTTTTTTTTTTTTTTTTTGAAAATTTAATTGCTTTTACGCCACACAACTATTTCTTTAATGCATTGCAACAATTGAGTTGGAAGTTCGATTGAATGTATAGATTGTGAACTGAGTGCATAGAAGCGGCGAATTAAAACTCTAATGATCATAATTATGAAATAATGCTGCTGTAATAAGATTGAAAGTTAAATTAAAAAATAAGTCGATGGATTTTTCTTGGGAGTAGTTGGAGAGAGGGGGGGGGGGGAAGAAGGGGGCAACGGTCTTTGGATCCATAACTGATTTTCACAGAAGGCCACATAAAGCTAAATGATATCCAAACTGAGGTATAAGTTATGCAACAAAGAGAAAAAGTTGCGTATAACTTTATAATTCAGTATTTAAATATAACACTTTACAAGTAATTATTTTTCACACAATTATTATTTATTTACTTAGACAATTATCTTAGGTATTATTTTTACTGTTTAAGAACGCATTCCATCAGTGACGGCGATTGGATGCCAAGAATTGATGAAAGTTGTAGCGGTTGGGAGGAGGGACGCACTATGGCATTTGAAAAGTATATACCTTTAAAAATTCTTAAAATGTAAACAAATATTGCATAATACGCCTCTCCTCCTTTCTCGTTGCCTCTGCTTTTAACCATCGGAGAAACTTTCTCAATCCTACATGAGATCATGAATCTATACCTAGGATTGCTTGTTTTCAGATTATCTGGCGCCGTCAGCAACACGAGGGCTATAATGCGCCGAAACATTCGTCACTAGACAAGGCAACATACATTTACAAACACCCATGCCTAACAAGGGACTCGAACCCGCAACCTCGCGATCTAGAAGCTAGCACGCTAACCACTATACCGTTTGATCGGCCTATACCTAGGGATAATATTACTTGAACCTTGTGAATGTAGGATGGATCCATCCGCGTAAAGCTATAGCTCCAGACAAATCACAACTTTTACAGTAATATCGATAATTCGCGCACATATTTTTTAACCAAACTTTAATATACGTTGATATCAACAACAACAAAAAATAAGAGCTTTTAAGTTTAAATTTTAATTAATATTTTACTTTACGAACCAAGGATACTATATGGAGTTTCAACGAATCGGCCAAACATCGTTCCAAATCAGCCAATCAGGGCGCAGTGAAACCAGTTCACTCATCGTCGTTAGCGTATTCACTGAATTCAAGTAAGCCTGTCCCAATGTATAGAGCGAAATAATACCACAGGTTTATTATTTTCCTTTCGAAGTAACTATTCTTCAGAAAAGAAGTGATCTTGAATCATTAATGCATACGTTTTATACTAAACTCCAACTTAACTTGATATCACTAGACGGTAGATCTTCACCGTTCTCATAGGCAGTTAATCCATTTTAGCGGAGTGAAGACATAATTTTCGCCAAACCTTATAGCCTTTTGTTCTCTACAGGGTTGTGGTTTGGCGAACATTATGCTTTCACGCCGCCAAAATGGATTAAATACCTATGAGCACTGTGATGATCTACCGTCTAGTGATGTCTAGTTAAGTTGAAGTTTAGTATAGTTAGGAACATACCTAATAGAGAAATATCGCTAAACGGAGGAATCTCAACTCTAAAACTTAACCCTACTAAAATACACTTATACCCCCTCTTTTTTTGTACCAACCTCAACTTTAGTTACACATTCTCTTTTTTGATGGCGAGTAAGTGCGTACAAAGTGATAAATAACAGTGGCTTCACCCTTTTAAGAGTACAAGGGCGCAAACCAGAGACTACCGCTCCTAGTATCCATCCACCTTACCATTACTCAATGTCCCGAATGTTGCTAACTGTTGCTGCCCAAAGAGGGTTCTTCTTTTTTTTGTGCCTCCGAGTATATTATTCAATTTATCTAGTCTCTGTTGGAGGTAGGGAAAATAGCTCTGGTGATAAATTATCCGCATAAAAACGCCGGAATGCCGCTTGCTTGATGGTGTATGATGTTCATTTGTATGCAAAGTGTGTGGTTTTTGGGCGAGATTCTTTGTTGTTACCTTAACTCGGAGGTTTGATGGTAATTGCTTCGCTTTTGATACGCGTGAGGCATGGAGGAATTGTTTTGCGTGTGTTTGTAAGTTTTAGGGGTTTGTGTCGATTTACTTGAGCGAAAATGCTTCTGTTTTCATGCTGTGAATCTTTGAACATTAGCAGATGTATTTTGGTTTTATTGAAATATTTTTAAGGATGTTGAATATGGTGTGTTCAGATAGCGTCTGGTTGCCAATTTTGGAGTTGGTATGTTGGTCGTGAAGGCATATTTATTTTCTTATTAAGGAGACACTGTAATACTAGTAACGTGTAAATAAACAGAATTCTCTGATTTTTTTATTGAAGTTTTCTGTGTTGGAAGACGTTTGAATTCCATTACTTATTTTTGAAGACATTTTATAAAACAATATTTTATAATCGGCTTTCTCCTTAAAACTGTCACATCATTACGTTATTCTGGTGCCATTCTCGAAACCTTAAACTGTTTATTTTTTAATATTATTTTGAAATTTGAAAACTTGTTTTGTCATCGGCCTTACTCAAGTAGTTGTGATTAAAAATGTAAGCACTTCGGCTTAAATTACCAATTTTTTCTTATAGAGGACCACATTCGAAAAATATTTCTTAAATATTCAGAACTCATCTCAAGTAACGTCATCAAATTTAGTTTTCGGATGGTATCCAAAGAAGGAGATTTTATTCTTTTAATGAGGTCATCACATTTTTTTATAATTTTATAGTCATACAATCCTAAAATTTGCATTATTATTTAAAGCTGGCTGAAGAAATTTTGACAAGAAAAATTTCTGACTGCTATGGTAAAGTCAACAATCTCAAGTCAACAATAAAAAGACCAAGAGCAAAACAATCTCTGATATCTTTAGATGAAACACAGCCAAAATGGCCTCTTTCAACAAGTCTTGGTATCTGATCCACAAAGAGGTGTTGGGAATAGGAGAAAGTCGTTAAGATTTTATCACGCTGGACAAGTACCTTCATTTATCACTAAACCCACCATGGAAATGAATAACATCTGCAATAAAAGATCTCCTTATCCCGACACCCTATCGGCGGGAACTGCTATCCTTCATTTCTGCTTTGACAAATGCCTGGATCCAAGTATCTTCTTCGCCTATCAGTATTTTATTTTTGAATCAGCTTCAGATATGGAAGGCTTGAATGCTGATATAGGGAACAGGAATAGAGAAACTCAATATGCAAAGATCTTGGATGATTTGTTGGAGAATTTGTAAGATGATGTTTGGTTGGACCAATTTCGTTGAGCCTCAAGTTTGATATTTTGTTAAGATACTTTGTGATTAATTGGTATTTTACTTTCGATTAAAGTTATAACAGTCTATTAGTTTTGTACATGATAAGGCAGATAAAAAATATCCATATAAAACCATCAGTATACAGGTATTCATTTGTTTTGGAAGTCATTTATTGGGGATATTGTAAGATGGTGTTTAGTTGAACCTTGTTGAGCCTTAAGTTTATGTAAGTCGAGATATTTAGTGATAAATTGGTAGTAGGCTTTCTCTTTAAGTTATAGTTTATTTTTGCTTTTAAAACTGGTTTAATGGAGTTGATATTTAAATGAATGTCAATCAGTTTCTTTATTTATTCTTTAAGCTTGCTTAATCCGACTATCTTCTTTTGTAAGGTGGTATTTTATACTGAAACAGGCTCAAATATGGAACGCGATAATGCAGATATAGTAAACACAAATGGGGAAACTCAATATGCAAGGATCTTGGATGATTCATTGGAGAATTTGTAAAAAGATGTTTGGTTGGATAAATTTCGTTGAGCATCAAGTTTGATATTTTGTTACGATACTTTGCGATTAATTGGTATTTTACTTTCGATTAAAGCTATAACAGTTTATAAGTATTGTACATGATAATGCAGGTCAAAAATGTCGCAACAATTTTATGCTGTGTACCTGCGAGACATTTTGGCTCTTTTTTTCTACTAGTAAACAAATTAGAGTTCTAAAATTATAAGGAATCTATATGTTATGTTTTTGTTTTATATAACTCTAGTTTGTGGCAAAGTTATATTGAAAAGTAATTATTTTAACTAGGTCAAATATGCATTTATAGGGATGGACGTGCTTAGATTCATCTTAATTTAATAATGTTTATGTGTTAGTTGTCAAATAGTAAAAAGAGGTAAATTGTCCTGTGCGTCAACCAGAGAATTGCCCTTCGATATAAAACCATAAGTACAGAGATCTCCAAGTCATTTATTGGTGATATTGTAAGATGGTGTTAGATTGGACCAACTTTGTTGAGCCTTAAGTTTATGTAAGTTGGGATACTTAGTAATTAATTGGCAGCTGACTTTCTCTATAATGCAGTAGGTTGTTATAGTTTATTTGTGGTTTTTAAACCGGTTCAATGCATTTAATATTTAAACGAATGTTTAACAGTTTCTTCATTTCTTATTTAAGCTTCCTTAATCCGAATGTCTTCCTTAGTAAAGTGGTATTTTATTTTGAAACAGGTTCTTATATAGAAAGCGATGATGCAGATAGAGAAAATATTGATGAAGAATTAAAAATGTAAAGATATACGTTATTGGAGTAATTTATTGAAGAGATTGTAAGACATTGTTAAGTCGGATCAACTTTGTTGAGTTAATTTCTTGCAACTTGAGGTACTTAGTGATTAATTGAGAATTGGCTTTGTCTTTAAGTTATAGCATCAAAGAACTGTTTATAGGTTTTGTACCTTTGAAAAAGTTGTTAAATGTATTTAATTTTTATATAAATGGGCTTTGATAACCTTTCAGCAATAGGTGGTTTACTTCATATTTTTTTAGTCAGCCTAAAGTACATACCTGGATTATTTATTGAACGGATAGTTGAGTTGTTGTCGATTGGACCAACTTTTCTTGTTTTATAAAAAATGTCACTTCTTTCAAATTTACAAAGGTAAAAATATTTTCAAATGGTAGTTTTGAGTCACATATTATTTACTTAAAAAGAATATAATTTACAATTTAAACAAATAAAATCTGCTCCAACACTTCGCGTGTTCACAAAAAAAAAAAAAAAAAAAAAAAAAATCTAATTTTACTCTGAAGTATTAGAAAATGGTTCTAATGCAGCTTTACCTGCGAATTCTCGTTTCTTAATTTTACCGTTATTTCGGATAGGATCGTACTTCCAATTACCCATATGTTAACATTGGGTAATGAATGTATAGTATTCGTGCAAAAGAAAAAAATGCGCTTTTTTTTTTTTTTTTTTTTTTTGCATTTTTCTACGTTTTGGAGCATCCTGATTTCAAAAAAGTGGTCTAGAAAAAATGTCTATCTGTGTATACGTAGTCAGCATAACTCCCGAAAAAATTGACCTACGATGTTCAGTGGGTTAATGGTGACCATGGGACCTACCATAAGGTTTTCGTCAAAATCGCGCATGCCCATAAAGTTGAAATCTTGAAAAAATTTATCTCTTTAAGCAATTGCAAAAAAAAATCCCGGCTCGAACAATTTTGATTAAAATTTCTGTGCTAACGCCTCTGAAAGTGTTCCAATCATCATCACCTCCGGAATTAACGTAACAATGCAATAAAAGCGTAAAAAGTTGAAAAACGAGCGCTTTCAAATCAGAGCTCTCTGCTCTTGAGCAGCGCCCATCAACGATTGATTTTTTTTCTGTTTCACTCACAAGAAAGGACAATGCAATATCTATCGAACAACATCGCCAATTTTGCCATTTTGACAGGGTTTTTCTTGCCCATGAAAAAATTATTGACAAAAATATCGCCGAACTGGCCAATTTTACTTAAATGTATGAAAATATGAAAACAGTAAACAACAATATATCAGATTTTAATACCATGACCAATATTATTGTATAATTGAAAGTTGTGCGATGTTCCACACCCCTATTTTTCCCGTTTACTAAACATTTTATTGTTATTTTCAACAACCCTTAACAAGGGTATTAAAACACCCAGGCTGTTACAAAAAAAAAATGGGGGATTTATAAGATTAAAATCTTAGACGGCGAACAAAAGTTTGATTGACGTCTTGAGATCGTATCTCACGCTTCGGACCCAAAGTAAATGGCGATGGGAGAGAGCTTAGTGGAAAGTAGAAGTTGAAGTATATTAACAACCTGTCGTTAGAGCGAGAAATGTAAGAAGAATAAGCGGATAAGAACAATTGTTTCGGAAAAAAATCCCAAGCTAAAGAAAAACGTAAGGAGGTAGCTGTGGGTAAAATATCGATAGAAAAAATCCCTTTAGAATTGTTTGTAAACTGTGAAAAGAAATATTTTTTATTTTAAAGGGGTGCCATTTAGTACATGTATTTTAAATACATAGTTTTCCGCTGTCTTTTCTGTTATTTAAGGTATACAGAATATTGTTATGAAATTTTCACAGAATATATGACGACATAGTTTTACTAAATAAAAACTATAATTTATTCTTCTTTCGAAAGGCTCACAAAACTTCTCCGAACAACAGTAAAATTGCTATTAAGCTTCAATACAAGCTTCGGTACATACAATTTCGGATACAGAGATAATGCAGGCACTACGAAAGTAAACAAAAGCTCCGAATCTTTCAAAACTGCGTCAAAAACTCGACCGATCCATAATCTTATTTATAGGAGCTCGTGGGAAGTTTCTCGCAGAAATCCAGTCAACCAAAGACGTGATGGAAACGCGTCGAAATTTACCGATTGATTCAGATGTTGCCACCTTTTTTCTTACCTGTATTATCACTGTTAACAAATACTATACAATAAAATAGAACTTTAAAAGAAATACATCACTATTTACAATTATATAAAGGAAATTTGTGTAACAATATGAATCGAGAAATTTGACTAATTAATGTATTTTTTTTTTTTTTTTTTTTTAATAAATCTTCTCCAATTCGTTACCTTTAAAATGACATCATTTTCATTTTGAAACACGAAATACTTTTTAATTCAGAGTGAGTTTAGTGAATCTGTTTCGTACACATAAATTAGTGCACTAAACTTCAAGCTTTTTTTTTTTTCTGAAAAAAGTACTTTTTGATGTTGTATGACTTTGCTTCAATCAGGAATAACTTCAGTACGCTTAGTCCGATTTATAATGTAGTAATTATCTTATGTAGAAAATAGTTGTGAGTAGGCTCGCAAGCACAATCTAATCTAAACCAAAGGACTGCATCCCCTGCTCGTTGAGGCTCGCCAACCCTTGCAATCTTCTCAATCCCTGATCCGATCCTTGGGAATTTCCTTATTTAACTCTTGACGTACAGATTGGGAAAAAATGAAGCGAGATCGATTTATAATTTTTTTCTTCTTTCCTACATTTATAATAAGATGAATGTAAATATGTTTAATGTCATTTTCGTCTAACAGCTTTGAAATCCAGGCATTGCCTTTCAGTGACCCTGTACCTATATCGTATGCAGGACATATTTTATATTCTAAGATCAGATGTCCTAATACCTTTGTTTAAATACATACTTTCCAAAGCTTAAATACTTTCTACCCAGGTAGCACAGAAGTATTGTCCAATGTTGGATACAGGGATACTGGAGGATTGGTCAACCCTGGCCAAAATTCGAGCATAGTTCCTATTATTATATATACATTTTTTAAATAAACACGTCAAAAGCCTCATAAAACATATTTTAGCCCTCAGCCCTACTTTATCAATAAAATATTTCAATTTTAAAGCTTTGCATGAAAGTTTTTTTCGAGTGCATTTTATACAGTATTAGGCGATATTGACCAATATCGGTAACAACGGTTGGTTTACAACATTATTCCGGATTGGCCAATCTCAAGCGATATTGGTCAGCGTTGTTTTGCTACCAGGCTACAGGTTCAAAACGATGCAATCGAACTTTGTTGGTTTCGATCATTCACTTTAAATCCACCATCCAACTTGCATCTTGTACGAGCTTCGACAAGTGTTGAAATGCCTTCTCCAAGTCCACTCGATGACTCCTTTCCTTTCAGTGTAGAAAAGCTTCTCTCCAGATGCCATCCTGAAAGGAAAGTAAACTTAATGAATTCATGGTTTCACAACCTCAGCTTATTCCTCTCATGTCCCAGCCCGGAGATAAAACTTAAAAACAACCCCCCTGAGAATTAATTAAAGTGTCCAATTAATGGGGATAACCTTTCGTCACCTAAATGTGAACAACCCTTTGCTGAGTCAAGGACATTCGAAAGGTCGAAAGCGGAATTAGTCATTTGCGGTTTTTCTGCTGCTCTGTTGTGGTTTAAATAACACTGGAATGCATGCCGGGAAACCACCTGGAGGCAGTGATAGTGGTGCAATACTTTTTAGCATACCTCAGTCAATTTTATATATATATCGGGTTATAATTATGTACACATGTTAAAAAGCAACAGGAGCCTGTTTCGATCAACAGTAATTACAGACATTTATTATTGAGAACGCGGGAGCAGCGTTGCCAAACGTAGTATTTCTAATACTACGCTGTTGTTTTTCCTTCACCTATATTTAGACATAGTGCTTTTCCTAGAACTTTTTAAAAGTGCAGCAAGTCTTAGTTTTTGAAGTACTATTGATATTGCAATTAGTAAAAATATTATTAAATATGCTAGGTTCAAAATGCATTGTGGAAAATTGCCTGCCTAAGATTTTTAAATCTGTGTTCTGGTAACAATGCACTTGAGAAGTTATATGTGAAGAAACGAAAAAACAACAGTTAGTTTACGCCACCAGGTGGCGCTTTATGGAATGGAAGTTAATTTTACAAGCGAAGGCAGGTTGGAATGTTGTTTTAGAGTAAGAAACTGTACAATAAAGGTTAAATACCGGTCTATACTAAACTCCAACTTAGCTTGACATCACTAGACGATAGATCTTCACCGTGCTCATAGGCATTTAATCCATTTTAGCGGAGTGAAGACATAATTCTCGCCAAACCTTTATAGCCTTTTGTTCTCTACAGGGTTGTGGTTTGGCGAACATAATGCTTTCACGCCGCCAAAATGGATTAAATACCCATGAGCACTGTGACGATCTACCTTCTAGTGATGCCAAGATAAGTTGAAGTTTAGTATAGTAAAAGTAGTAATCGAAGAATCATCTCAAATAATTAAGGTGTTTTTTTTAATAATATGACATTATTTGCCCGTACGGCCTTTCCTTCACCAATTTAATGTATAGATCATTTTATTAAGACGAGTAGATTAACTACTATGTGTATCAGGCTGCTTTTAAACTTATCGTTGGCTCAGAGTTGAATCAGTGCTTACTCCAGCTAGTTAAAGTTTTCAGAAGAAAAAAAAAAAAAAAAACTACTGTGCTAATTCAAAAATTTTAGTGCTTTTATATATTATTCATTTAGCAATTTTTTTCCAATGATCAAGTTGCAATTTTTTCTAATCGATGGAGCTTCTTTTCCTGTTTCTAAATACAGTCAAACCCCGTTAACACGAAGTCGATGGGGCCGCTGAAATTGTTCGCGTTAACCGAATTTCGTGTTAAACGAATAAATTAACATTAAAGCTTAAGTACGGGAAACAGCTTTTACTCCGCTTTAAACGGTATTACATGTTAAGCGATTTTGAGTTAACGGGGTTTGACTTATAAATAGTTATTAGAGACTAAACTGTGGTTAGCATCTTTTCACTCTAAGCCAGCAATATGTATTTTAATTGTAAAGCCTTACGGAAGTATGTTTGAGTAGCATGTATTAAATTGGGATAATATCAAGTATTGCTTTGAGGTTATGACTCCAGACAAACATATTCAGCAGATAATTAGTAATGATTAGACTTTGTTATATAGCATGAAATTTAGTTGTGAGACCAAAATATAAAAGTATGTTTTTTTTATTCTGAATCAAGAAGCTATGCTAAGTAACTTATCACAAATTCCATATTTAGCTCCTGGAAAGTAAGCATGATTTCATAAATACTTAATTTTTTCAAAATTATGAGGTTTAGTTTTGGAAATTAGAGATGTTAAAAGAATCATAACTGTACTCATGTCTTCATAAACTTCGTATAAAAACTAAAAAAAAAAAAAAAAAAAAAAACAAAAAAAAAAAAAAAAACACAGAAGTATTACATTCTAGAAAATTATCTTCTTAATAGTCTTCATATGCTACTCCATGATACTACATGCAACAATTCTTAACTTTATTCTAACAGGCTTTTCTCAAATACACAAGGCCGACCAAACGGTATAGTGGTTAGCGTGCTAGCCT
This sequence comes from Linyphia triangularis, assembly GCA_963978545.1. Classification (NCBI taxonomy): domain Eukaryota; kingdom Metazoa; phylum Arthropoda; class Arachnida; order Araneae; family Linyphiidae; genus Linyphia; species Linyphia triangularis. The sequence continues at coordinate 87,275,250 of OZ021726.1, forward strand.
CTAGACCGCGAGGTTGCGGGTTCGAGTCCCGTGTAAAGGCATGGGTGTTTGTAAATGTATGTTGGCTTGTCATATGACGAATGTTTCGGCGCATTATAGCTCTCGTGTTTCTGAAGGCGCCAGATAATCTGAAAACAACCAGCCAACCAAATACACAAGTGAAAAAAAAAAAAAAAAAAAAAAAAAAAATTAAATGAATTCATTGCACAGTATGTTACTCATCGAAAAATACAAATAGAAATAGTATAAAGACAATCCATATTTCATATCTTCGCAAAAGGAATAATCTATTTGCAATGCACATTACTTTCTTTCAGGAAGTCAGGAACACGGATTCGATTGAGAAACAAACACAAAATAAAACCCTACATCAAGTTCCGCTTCTGTGAAACACAATAAACCATTTTAGAAAAACATACAGAACTCGACAGTATATATCACTTTATTCATACCTTCGATTACCATTAATTGCGATAACAAAACGAAAGCCATAAAAAAAAAAAATATCGCTTGATATACATTATTACCATCCGAAACACAATGGCCGATAAACGAATTCCCCTCCAAAAACAAAAGAAGCATTCACGATTTTCAGGATCGTGAAAATCAATGAAGCGGAGAAATCAACCTTTCATTGAAGGATAAATTGATGGAGGGGATGATCTTGAATGATTGGTATGTAGGGATGCATCCATACCATCATCATCATTAGATCACGTGTCTATCTCTCTTTACAGTAGCTACAATTTCTTAAGTATGATAAAAACGTGAAATCTATCTTTCGCATCTTTAGCTGCAGGTGAAATGCCTTGAGGTTTCAAGAACGATGGTCTTAACCTATCATCTTGGCTGATATTTTTGAGTTGGCAGAAACTGTGAAATGGTCTTGTTGGTTGGAAGTTATCCATAACTAAATATTAACTCGAAAAATAATATTTTAATAATGTAAGAATTTTGTGCTAATTTGAATTGTTAAATATAAAAAGGGAACATGTCAATTGGTTTTCAATTGGACACGGCCCCTCTTTATATTTAGCGATTCATAAATTCTAAGTCGTACATTTTGAGTCTTAAATTGTTGTTCGAGTTATAAATCTGTATTATTAAAGAAGGCGAATGGGTCAGTTTACTAATTGGCAATATAACAACTCGGCTTTCATGTGTAGATATAAACCAAATTGTTACCAAAATTAAAATATTTTATCACTTTTCAATTATTGATTGAGTTTTTCCTAAACAAAATAACTCAAAACATAGAATTACTTGAATCAAATTTTATGTCTTTTTGACCTATTCGACAAGTGAGTTATGCCTTTCGACATTTCGCAATTTTTTTTAATATAAAATTAATAGAAATATATTACTATACAAAGAAAGATAAAAATAAGTATTTTCCCGTTATTTTATTTCAAAGATTAGTCATATTGCTATGAATGTTGTTGGTCATATTTCAGCAAAATTTTACCTCAACCATATAAACTCTCAATTATCCCTTTTTACCAAATCCGACATTTTATCTCATAATCACCGTTATCAAATCACGTAAACCCTCCTTTATCAGTTCATACTAGTTACTAGCCTTTCAATTAACAATCTTTTAATAATTTTTTTTGCAAACAACTACTACGCTTCATTCAACAATGAATGCACCAACTCACAAACGTATTCTTTTCATTCTTACTAGGTGAATACCTCCAAGCAAAAACTTTATAAGGGAACAACAACAAGTCATCTGGATTCTATGGTCATATGTCAAGAAGTCACGTCGCAGTGTGGCCTAAAAGGTGTGGCTGGGCAACCCGTAAACTTGACCTTTCTTTTGTGACGGACAGACGGACGAAATGTAACGGTGACCTCATCGTCAAAATTCATCGGCAATCAACAAGTGACGAAGCAAGAATGTCCGATGTTCCTCAGAGGTTGGGAAGATTCGTCATCACTTTCGCTCAAGGATATGCGTACGCAATGTTTTTGAGGAAGATTCAAATTAATAATAATTCTTCTTCCGAACTTGACAATGATATTGAATTTGTTTTTACCTGTTTGAAAAGGAAAAGTCCTTGGGGGCTGTAAATGGAGATGACGCCGATTTTGTGGTGATGCGATTTCTGTTTGGTGGTGAAGTAACTGATTCATTGAGATATTTTAAATTTAATGAAGTGCTTGTGTTTATTTGAAGTTGTTCTTAAGCTTGATTGTGCTTCGTTTCTGGAAACAGAAATTACAGAACAATTCAGGCTTTATCTTCATTGAGACCCGTTAGTTCTACGAATCATTAATGGTTTCGAAAGTATTCTGGAGAAGGCGACACGTGTTGGAAGGGAATTAGTAATTGAAACTGATATGAAACGTTATCGGTTGGAGAACCGCTGCTAAAAAATGTACGGGCTCCAAAAACACTTCTTTTAATTAAGGTACCCGACTACGTTGAAAAGGTCAATTTTGAAGAGATTTACCAACTTATTTTTATTCTTTAACTCTTTTGTCCACATTTTTAAATCTCTGAAACAGTCTTTACTTTTTATGTGCGTTAATTAGAAGCAAAGTCATAAAGTTAAACATAAATGTATGTATATAAAGTTACAAATAAATGAAAACTTTAAAAGCTTTTTCTGGAAAATGAATTTTTCTTTAAATGTTGTGCACAAAAAGTTGTATAGATTTCTGCATGAAATTTTCAGGAAATGTTTATTACTATATTAAGAAGGCAATGAACCAGAAATTTAACGTTAGTATAATTTACTTTTTTTTTTTTTTTTTTTTTAAAAAAAAGGGTAGACTTAATTTATTACAAAAATTCATGAATACCAATGTACAATGCTTAAAATTTTTAACTGTTTAGAATATCTCTTAGACGTTTATTGCCCTTTCAACTATCATAAAACCTTAAGAGTCGTACAATAAGGACATTTTACTTTGCTATTCGGAGAAGAAGAAGCATACTGAAACTAATAACAATAATAATATTGATAATAATAATAACAACAATAATAGTAATAATAATTATAGTAATAATATTATTTTAATAATAACAGCAGCAACAACAACAATAATAATAATAATAAAATGGAAATTTTTAAAAATATGGCGGGTTCTGACAAATTCAACACCAGCTTTTTAAAATGTTTTTCGGAAATAAAATACTTTGTTTTTCCAAAATATGTGTTACTAATAAATAATTTCACTCAATATGGACTCTCTTTTTTGATTGATCGTACAAAATCTAAACCTTTTTTTTCTTGAGAACTGGAATAATTTCTTTATCAAATACGACATAAAGAGAGGGTTGGCATGCTCATAAGATAGCTGCCATTGAAAAAATCATGTTTTTCAGTAATTGCTAAAAAAAACGGCTCTACCGATTTTGATCAAAATCACTGTATTAATGCCTCTTTAGGTGTTCTAGACATCCCCATCTCCGAAATTTTCGTAAAAATGCTTTAATGGCGTAAAAATGCTTTAATGGCGTAAAAAGTTGAAAAACGAATGCCTTCAACAAAAATTGATTGAACTTAGCTCGTAGCCTCTTCTCAGTTTCACTTATAAGAAAGGATAGTATAAGAAGTAGCGAAAGCACCATTTTGGAGGAGTTTTTTTTTTTTTTTTTTTTTTTTTTTTAAAAAGACCCATATAAGAATTATCGCAAAATATATTGCCAAACTGGCAATTTTTTTAAACGAATGATGGAAATTTAGAAACGATAAATGACACAAATCCACATCAGTAATATAGTGTAATTGAAAGTTGTGCGATGTTCCACACCCCTAGTTTCATATTGTTTTATGTTTTTTTGCTTTTCCATTGGTGTATTACTTTTATTTCTACTCAAATGCGAAGTATGCTATCTTTGGTTTTTGTAAATTAAACGTTCAATTATGAACAATATAAGACCTATCTTTAACTTTGATTTTCTCTCAACATGATATTTTAAACTTCACTGAATCTTTTCTCACTAATTAGTATAGATATACCACTAATTTTTTATAAAATTGTAGTACATAAATCTGTAGGTTAACTGATTCATTTTCAAAATTATTTTTTAAATACTATATCTTTGTACAAAAATTAAGTTTTCCTTAAAAAAAATAATATATATAAGATTAATTAAAATGTAAAAAAAAAAAAAAAAAAAAAAAAAAAAACTGATGATGGGTTTTTACCAAATTTTAACCTTAGTATCTTATGTGAGTTTTTTATTATGTTTACCTTTTGTACAAAAAAAAACAACAAAAAACCCCCTCTTTTATTAACTTATGTCAGGCCCAGATACCAAGCCATATTGAATTATGTGCAAATTAATAATATTAATGAAAGAATCAATACATGTCACAGAATCGAGGATTTTCATTGTAGTCGTCAAATTCTATGAAAAGTCGATCTGAGATCGAAATCAGTAGTAATAAGTTGCAATTGCATATAAAAGTTGACAAAGAGTATAAAAGTTTTACTTTAAAAACTTTGTTTCTATGGTTTAATTTTTTTTTACAATGTAAAAGATGAAATTCCTTTCATTACATCCTGTTTCGTATTTCCTATCGATAAAGTTCCTACCTACGCAGTTTGATTTACGTGATAGAATCATAGCATCTTATAGATGATATCTATATTTTATTTCCAACTCGAATACGATGAAGTAATGATAGCAAAATTACTTTTAAACTCAACCAGGAATAGGTGGAATTCGAAAAGGATGTAGTTTCTCATTTTACTCCGATACCGTAGTTAATAATCTACACCTTCATTTGTTTTCTATCTTGCAACACCTGCAAAACTAATGTTAGAGAAGTATCATATTTCTTAAAGTAACCCATGGTAATCATGATGCATAAGGGATGAAGCATCGTAAATATTAAGTGGCAACTTAACTTTATGTGGTTGAAAAAATAAGTTGATGATAACGAAGTAGAACTACACAGTGTGGTTCAATTAATCAAGGCTTTAAAATCTATTGTGCTATTGTTTGAATATGAGAAAAAGGTTTTTAAGATGAGTTGACCTTGAATGGTACTTTATTATTTTCACTTTTGAAAAACGTGTTAATCCCTTATGATTTATTATTGGATTGAAAGTATTTTTTTACAGTTTTTCTGTAAAGTGATGAAAAATAATTCTGATTTTGTTTACTGTCAATATAATAAAAAATCACGATAGTCAAAAATAAAATCTATATATTCTTCGTACTTAATTTTCCAATAATTTAGAACAGAATTTGGGGTAGTATCAAATACTTTTATTTTTACAAATACTTTTTTTACGTTACTTTACTGAAGAAACGAGAAATATTTAAAAAGATGATTTTTTGTTGTTGAAAATGTAAAGCTTTGTCATAAATACAAAGTTTTAATATAAATCCTTTTTATGCATCACCATTTTTTGAATCTAAATTTAAATATTAAAAAAAATTCTATTAGCAAAATATGTGGCAAGCTGCGTTTCAAAATTTGTTTATTAAAGTGATTATGAATTTATGCATATCCAAGTATTTTTATTTATTCTGATTAAAACAATTATATTATTTACTAAAACAGTTTTGGCAACATTAAAGAGTTTCTTCAATGATCGGTTAAATGCTATTTCAGCGCGATTGGATGATGGCAAGTTGGTTTATTAGTATTCTGTAAAAGGGATCTTTTAGCGACAGTGACAGCCCACGAAATTTTGATTCTCTTTGATATCATGGAATCTATCTGCCAAGTTTCAGAACCTTTGGATAACGGCAAGGGTGTTAATTAGGCCTCCGCAGATTTGCCCTTCAACGACACACACACACACACACACACACACACACACACACACACACACACACACACACACACACACACACACACACACACACACACACACACACACACACACACACACACACACACACACACACACACACACACACACACACACATTTTTTTTCCTTTTCTAATTTCCCTCTACAATAGACGCTATTTTCGAGTTTTTAATTTATGTCATTTCATTAAGTTATCATTTTTGCACCTACTTACCAAATTTCAAGGTTTTATACAGAGTTGTTTTTAAATGAACTGGCCTGGAAGATTTTGACTTAGCGAGTATAATCATGGACTTATCCATCAAGAAGTGTTTTTTTTATTTATTTTCAAGTCTGTGTTGCCGACCAAACGGTATAGTGGTTAGCGTGCTAGCTTCTAGACCGCGAGGTTGCGGGTTCCGAGTCCGGTGAAAGGCATGGGTGTTTGTAAATGTATGATGGCTTGTCAAATGACGAATATTTCGGCGCATTATAGCCCTCGAGTTGCTGACGGTACCAGATAATCTGAAAACAACCAACCAATCAAGTCTGTGTTGTAATTTACACACAGACTTGATTGGTTGTAAATTACAACACAGACTTGATTGTAATTTAATAACAATATTTCTTTAGGAATCACTTTTATTCTGTCCACCTCTTATATTTTGTCTCTCCGGAAGGAAGCACCTGTATTATATTTCTTCGTTTCTGTAAATTGGGTTACTTTATACACTTTCTCTGTGATTTTCAAAGGCCAGGACGTTGCAACCATACCTCTTTGTTGTAACCCTTAAATATAGATGGCGCTCATATTTGTATATACATGGGCACCTGGTGCCAAAACACTCAACTTCAGCAGATTGAGATGCGACCCTGACAAGAATAGAGGGTCAGTATGAATTGCACGTAAAAAAAACCCGCTTAATTAATTTAATTTCTGTCTTTATAAATGTATTGTGTCTTCTTCTATCTTCACAATAAAACCAAGAAAATGCCAAGTAGCGCAATTCTCATTTTAGTGCTAAGCTCAGTGGAATGATTAAATACGAAATATTTCATTAATTGCGCCTACCTATGCATGTTAGCGTTTTTTTGGTGACCAAGCCTATTACAGAGTATCAGAAATGGTGCAATATGACAGAAATGCAATTGGTTTCATCTGGTTGCTGATCAGAGACCGCTTATAAGCTCTCCAGAAGTTAGTTCGTACATTTATTATTTGGTGATTCAAGAGAGATCAACGAAGATCTTCAGCCTTGTGGATTTCGTTTTTGCGATGTCGAAACTTTTTAATATTATCACGCCACTTTTTTCATTGGATTACTTTGCATGTCCTCACATCTTCCTCTTCAATGTAATGATCACGTGCACCAAGCAGGCAAGACTATACTTCCTGTGCTTCTTTATTTCATAAAGCAAACCCTGCATAGCAGCTATACCAGATTTCACCGCGATTTCAGAGAGGAAGAATGTAACGCTCCTTCTTTCTAAATCCATCTTCGTTGTAAATGCTGTATCAAGTTTATCATTGAATTATCAATTCAAATATGGAGTCAGATCAACCCTATCACCAAACGCAACCTTCCAAACAGTACCTTCTTCAACTTTCTCTCTTTCGTTCTTTAGCTTTATCTTCCCTTCCATCCTTTTTTTCCGTTTTTTAATGTTTTAAAATTGTATATAGATTTTCAAGGGTGTCACTATTATACTTTTTCTTGCCGAAAATTAAGGCATTTTCAAAAATCATCCACCCATTCAGAAGTTTCCATTTTCATATTACAGTTACATTTCCAATGTAACTATTATAACAAATTATTAAATTCCGCTGCATTTCCAATTTAAAAAAATAATTCTTGATACATTAAACTAATTTCTTAATTTTCTTAAATATATATATATATATTAATAAAAAAGAATATGTCTTAAGAAGAAATAAACTGTATACTTCTAAAACGGGCTGGTGTTTGTGATCAGTGGTCATCTAAATAAATTTGGACTAAAAGCTTCAACGTAGCTTTTCCCATCCTGAGATCATAAGCGCGAGCAGAATAACTTTGAAGGTGAGGGGAGAAGGGAGGGGGGGGGGGAATGCTTTGCAGAAGGCACCTAGAGGTGTGTTGAAGCGGGCCCGCCGCGAAATTAAGTAACTATATGGTTAGTTCGGGCCTGGTACAACCAGATGGCGCTCTGGCCTCAAGCGTCGCTAAGCGATGGATGAAAATGTTAACAAACTATCTACGAACTGGATTGTACACACGGTATTGAAATTTATCGATAGCTCAAATGTTTTTTTTTTATTTAATTAACAAGCTGAAATGGGGAAAAAATAATTCTATAAAAGAGTGACTTTCAAGTTTGTAAACTTTACTGGTAAATTGTATCATGTTATTAATGTATTTCTTTCAAACTTTTAGTGTTCTATGTTAGGCTTAATCCTATCGTAACTCAATCACTCATCGAATTTTAAAAAAAAAAAAAAATATTTCATAATTCTATTTTAAATATTCTTTGGAAAATATAATTTTGTAAAACTGAAAAAGTGAAATTTTAATATGTTTGTTTCCTACTGATACAACTATCATGCAAACATTTGCTGATTTTTTAACATCATTAAAAATAGATAGAAAGTAATCTTTCTATTTATCACTTGATTTAAGTTGAAATTATATTTTAATGGCTATACTCGTAAACAAAACCAACCTGATAATGTTTCTTTTCTTAGTACCAAGGAAGGTTACAAGAATACATAATACCGAAGGAAGAAAAGACCAGCTAGAATTATTTACGATAAAATCTAAAGAACATTGCAAAAAAATGATTGGTTGTTGGGTGTTCAAGAATACCGCATTATTTTTTATTGCCCGGACATTCAAAAAGTGCCAATAAGCATTCGACAGAATATTTCCATAGAGAGGGATCTGTCTGTTTTTTTTTTTTTTTTTTTTTTTTTTTTTTTTTTTTTTTTTTGGAGAAGAAAAAAACAATCGAACGAATTAAATACGAATAATAAATCGAATAAATAAAAACGAATTAAAATGGCTCTTGGAATGCAATGCTTAGTTCATAGTGAAATGAATACAAATATGTTCTCAAGTCGAGCTCTTCTGAAAAATAAAAGATGTACTTCACTACTTTTTATTTCAGTAGTTAGTTGCATTTATTAATGCTGTTTTTTTTTTTTTTTTAATCAATTTTATGAATGCTAAAAAGTAATTTATACAACCTTTTTACTGACATCTATTTGTAAATATGTATAAAACATATTCTTAGAGAATAATTTTTATGATTTCATTTTGACACTTATTTTCAAATCAACGAAGTCTTATTTGTTTTCCCATCTGATGAGTGGTTACCTCTCTGGCCATGCATGCCAAAGGGTTCGAATAACGGATAAGACATGCATGCTCATTGTGGTTCGGAATCAACTTTAAGCTGTAGGTTCCATTCTTCCTCATTAGCCGTCATTGTGTATAGGAATAGGTCGTTGAGCTCATAAACCAACCAACTTATTTGTTTCAAAATGAAAATACCTATTCGAAATAATTTATCATGTTCTTCTTGAGGAAATACATTGCTTAAAAAGGAAATTTTAATCAGAATATTAGGTACTAGCACTTTACAATTTTTAAATTCCTATTATATTCAAAGTTGAAATAAAGTTTTTGTATAATAATTTAGTGCTTGTATTTTTGTAATGTTTATTCTTTTAAATACATATTGTTTTAATGTATTGCTTGTTATGGTATTGAAATTATTTAACATGTATTAGTATATGAATATATTTTAGAGAATTTTCAACTTGAATAATCAACTGTAAAAGGTTTGAATATTAGTAATATTGAAAAAATCCAGTTATAATTTCAAGAATTTGACGCCAGTGTTTTTATTCAAATCCCACTCTCGGTGATTTTACTTCATGAAATTAAATGTTGTATCTGAATATTCTACAATTAAACAACTTAACGTATTAAAACATTTTATAACTCACTACATAATATTTCATAGAAATTACCAGAGATGTTTCATTGCATCTGTGGATTTCGAACTACGGTAGACGGCCTTCGTGTTTTCATCCATCGCTTCGCATGACGTCATCAAACTTAATACCTGGCCCTATACAGAGTAGAGAGTCTGTTTTATTCGCGGCGGTCACAGTTGCAGACGTATTGGCCATGTATTGAATTTCTTATTCATTGAATATTTTAAAACCTATATTACAACTTTTATTTCTTTTGAATCATATCACTTTTCTCCACATTATTTTTATTTTTCCTAATCCTGAAAGGGAGAGGGAGGGGGGGGGGGGCAAGTGCAACCACTTGCACCTATCTGGGGTCTCCATGCATAAAATTACAAGGAAAAAATAGATTTCTACTATATATAACACTGTAACAGAAAGTAAGAGTATAAGAGATTATGACACAGAATTATTGATGAGCTTAATAATAAAGATTGATCTTACGTACCGAATACATGTTATGTGGCATGATAATTATGTTGTAAAGATAAGCAATTTTTATTTTTTTAACTGCTAATTTCTTAATTTTATTGCTACTTGTCTTTTATTTCGACTTATACTTACATTACTTTGTTTTATTATTAAATATTTTTTTATATATTGATATCTGTTTCTTCATATAAATAATACCTGCATATAAACTAAGCAAATGTTATGTATTTTCTCTGAATGTCTATAATATATTACGATAACATGTTTACAGGATATTTTGTAAGTTATCATTACACCCATTGCAATTTAGTTGTACTATTTAAAAAATTTCTGATGATTTAGGTGATGGATAATTTTAATTTATATCAACATAATATTAATATTACGTTTAAGGCGCAAGTTAAACCACCGATCAAAAACATGCGAGGCTTATGATCCAAGAACCTTCCATGAAACTATCATCTCAGATCCTGCGTCTTAGCAGGGATAAGGTGAGAGTGATAGTTGTATTTCTTACAGGGGGCCACTATCACCTAAGAAAACACCTTCATAGAATGGGAATATTTAAAGAAGAACCTTTATGTAGGAAGTGCAATATGGTAGAGGAAACAGCCCACCATATACTTTTTGAATGTGAAGCTCTTCTTCACATTAGGCACTCAAGCTTAGGTCTTGGAACAGAACTTGATACAATCCACGAGGAACCTGTCAAAAGCCTTTTGACCTTTCTTAAGGAATCTGGTTTTCTTTGACAGGGGGTCGTAAAATAAAGGGGTTGGTGCAATATTCCCTAGTGGAATCAGCACCTAGGCTCAACTGACCTCCCCATTCACTATGACTATGACTATGACTAAGGCGCAAGTTTTATAATTGGGATAGACATTGAAAGATGATTTTTGTTTTCAACAAATTGCTTTTTTATACAAATATTTAATTTGAAGCAGATATATGAATGAGAAAATATCTAAAAGTGGAAAATATCAAAATTGAATTCACCATAATCAAAATGCACTTTTGTTATTATTTTGTTCGATATTTACCAAAAGAAATTTGTCAATAGCATTGTAAAACTACACATTAAAAAAAAAAATTTCCTATTATAAGGTTTATATAACTGTGTTTAAAATAACTCGCAAAATTTCTTCTTTTTTTTAAATAAAAAAAAAAAAAAAATACTAGGCAACACGACGTCGGATTGGGTCTTATAAAATTATACGAAAAACTACAGAACGTAACTATGCATAGTATTTTCAGATTAAGTTATTTTCCAATGTTTATAATGAAATAAATCATATAGTTTTATAAAGAATCCTTGAGTATCTACTTTGCACAATCCATTTTAACTGACAGTAATTTATTTTTGCTTATCGTCCTTCAAAATTGTCATTGAATTGTCAATTGTTTCTTCATTAGTCATCGAATCCAACATTCAAAGTTCATTTCTTAAAACAGATTTCAGCGATATAAAATCCAATTAAATTATAATACAGAACACTTTGAACAAGAAAATCAGCAACACTAATCCACAAACACCATATTTTTAGTCAATGATTTTTTTTTATCAACAATCATACAGTTTTATATAGAATTTTTTTGCTAGGGAATTTATTTTGCCTAATCCCTTTTAACTGACAGTAATTTTTTGTTTGTTATTGTCCCTAAAAATTGTAATTCCATATACAAACGTCCATCCGTACCCATGTTTCCGCTTACACACTTAGCTTGAATATCGAACTGTTTCTTCATTAGCCATCGAATCCAACACTCAGAGTTCACTTCTTAAAACAGATTACAGAGATACAAAACTCAATTAAATTACCATACAGAACACTCTGAACAAAAAAAAACATCAATCCCAATCCACCAACACCATTTTTTTTATTTTTTTTTAATCAACACTTCCACCTCCACTGACAATTTCAGGAAGTGGCATCCATAACATCCGACTTTTTCAATACCAAAACCTTTCGACAACCTCCTGATATTTCTGGTTCATTCATCATCGACAGAACAACTCGAATCGAAATTATCAGAAGCACAAGGGGGACTCCTCGAAATGAATATTCAGAAGGATCCTCAGCAGCTTGTTTTTCCTGTTGCCCACTCGCCAGGCAAAACTTCGATTAACATACACTCACGTACTCCAGCACTGACCGCACCTTGGACAAACTGACTCCAAGACAGGCCGCTGAACTCAAAATGATAGTCTCTTATAATATGAAAAAATTCACCACTTTTTTGCTATCAAGGAGTTAAATGTGTAATTTCATGGCTTATATAATTTATTACTTCTCGTTCCAGGGTGATCTTGTTAATCTAAAGGGGTTTCATAGAGGGAGGAACCGTTACCATTAATTTGAATGTCAAGGATTACGGTAATAGTTGCGTATTGAGAAACACTTTCTTTTGTTATGGTGGTATAAGTTTTTCGGATGGTGATTATCTGGATTGGGTGCATATATAAAAGTTGCTCTATTAAGTGTTGGGCTGTTTTTAGTTAAATGGGTCTGTGTCCCGCTTGACCTTGAGATGGTTTCACTTCCAATGAGCTTAGTTTTGAATTGATGGACATTGAAGATTATTCAAGATCCAGTTTGACAAGAAGCTGTACAGCCACCATGGGATTCTGGAATCGTTTGAATGGAAGATTATGCCACATCGAGAGAGTTCGATAAGAAGCTGTATAAACTTAGGTATAAAACCACCGTTGCGCCGTCAAGAAGAGTCAAGGTGTTGCAGTTGCACCCTTCTGACATTTGAAAAATAAAATAAAGTGGACAAAATTTATAAAATTCGCAAGGGAAAAAAAAGTACAATATATGTTTTAAATAAATCCTTTCAACAGGAAATTAATGCATAGTTAATATTCCTGTAGAAAATCTAATATTTTCTGAAAAACCAATGTGTAAACAACGAATTATTTAGCAATGAACCAGATACCCTCCGGCAAATAATCTATGGAAACTACGCACCTGATTAAAACTTCCCACCTGTGAAACTGGGGAAGATATAACCAAGCGATTCGGATATAAAGTATTCTGCTTGAACACTGAACTAAGTCCCAAAGTAGTCTAAGTTTGTGCTTACTTAACATATTGTATCTCTAAGGAGTATCCAATGGATTTTTTTATATTGGACAATCCATGCCTTTCGGTGTTTTGTTTGCGCAGTGTAGAAAACTTTCCTCGTAAGATTTCCGTAATATTATTGTTGCAGATTTCAATGCTAAGTCAATTCATCTACACCCTAAAGAAGCGCATTAAAGTGCCACCTTTGGGTCGTTTACTGTTTAATTACCCGAGGGTAGGGCATGTGCCGGTTTGGAACAAGAAAGGTTATGAGCTCGGTTGTAGAAGCAAATGGGGAAGTACTACTCATCTAATCGTAGGTTTAATTGTCAGAAATTAAAGCACACATCAGTTAAGACAAAATGGTACACATTTAGAATGCTTAAGTTTTGTTGCAGACTGCTGCAAATGATTTACATTATTTAGTTTGTATAAAAATAATTGTTATAATTATATAGTGTATTGATATACAGAACGTTTCAAGAATATGTACCAATTATAAAAGGCAGCAAACCCCCCTAAATAGTTATTTATGCAACTAGTTGGGAAAGTAATACTTTTTTTTCAAAAGAGGTAAAATGCTTATTTGACTGTGAGTTAGCACGAGTCAAATAATTTACCGAGTTTGAAAAAGTATTTTCTCACGTGTTGCATACAACATTTTTATAATCACGTGCAAAAAATATTTTGAATACAAATATAAACTAAAGCTTGGTGTCCACTATCGCTAAGCAGAGCAGTGCAGATCAGAGCGGAGTGGATTAGAGCCAATTACAAGATTGCCAATGTCTACTATAGCACCAGCCTCGAGCTACAATGGACGTTGACAGCCTTGTAATTGGCTCTAATCCACTTCGCTCTGATCTGCTCTGCTCTGCTTAGCGATAGCGGAAGCCAAGCTTAATGTAGGTAATTCTAGTCAATTAATCTCTATCCTAAGCTTGGAGTCCACTATCGCTGAGCAAAGCAGAGCAGAGTGGACTAGAACCAATTACAAGGCTGCCAACATCTACTGTAGCCCGATCCTCGTGCTACAATGGACGTTGACAGCCTTGTAATTGGCTCTAATCTAATCCACTACGCTCTGCTCTGCTCAGCTTAGCGATAGTGGACACCAAGCTTTAAATATGAAATGTCATTTCTTGTTTCTATACTAAAACTATGTAAAATTCGAGCGCGATGCGCGTGGGAAAGTACTTTTCACATTAGTACGGTAAAGTTACTTTCTCGCACTCCTGGCGGTTAAGTTCTACTTTCGCCACGATTTTTGATTAAAAACGATCAAATAAAGTTTAATTTTTTTAAAGTTATTATAGAATAGTTATTTATGTAACTAGAAGGGAAAGTAATAATTTTTCAAGCTAGGAAAAATGCTATTTAATGAGTGTGTTAGCACGAGTCAAATAATTTACCGAGTTAAAAAAAAGTATTTTTTACATGTTGCATACAATATAATCACGGGTAAAAAATATTATGAATACATATATTTATTAATGTTGGCAGCTACAGTAAAAGAATTTCTTCTGAAAATATGTCATTTCAATACCAAGACTATTTAATACTTGAGCACTAGGCGCGCGAGAAAAAAATACACTTTTGCAAAACGGAAATCCATGCATGACAATAAAAGGCTTTTGAAAGAACTCAATGATAATTTGTTTAAAAAAATATAAAAAATCGGCAGGATTTTATAAAAAAATACACTTAGGAGCGTCAAAATCAAATACTT
This sequence comes from Linyphia triangularis, assembly GCA_963978545.1. Classification (NCBI taxonomy): domain Eukaryota; kingdom Metazoa; phylum Arthropoda; class Arachnida; order Araneae; family Linyphiidae; genus Linyphia; species Linyphia triangularis. The sequence goes on from OZ021726.1 coordinate 87,290,258, forward strand.
ATACATTGATATTTATGTTTGTATTACTTTTATTAAAAATTATTATTTAAGCAAGATGACATTTTTTATGAACTAATTTATATAATTGGTGCACAGTGATTTTAATCTGTTTTTATATTATCTTTCGAAAAGCCTCTACTGATTTTATCTTTATATGTTTACAACTGTTTGAAGTCATTCATATGATAAGAAATATGGTTATTTAAAAAAAGTAAAGAATAACAGCTAATTTTAAAGAATATTTTTGGTGATTTAAAACAATATTCTTTTTAAACAAAAAATATAACTAATCCTAAATTCTTCCATTTAAAGGGTTAGCAATCCAAAAAGGACCCCCAAACAACACTCCATGGTTCAGAGGCTTAGCCACGAATTATTTTCGGAAGGAGATATTAAATTATGATTCAACACATCATAACAATATTTTTTTCGTATTATTGCCAAATAAATGTATATAATTATATATGATGTGTATATATGATATGATGTACATAAAATGTAAACTATGTATAACTAATACATATAGTTTACATTTTAAATAAATTCACTATTCAAAACAAAACATTTTTTTTTGTGTGTATGTGTGTGTTTTAATAGCAAACTGAAAAATTCCGGGAGGGAGATGTATCCCAATACCCCTCCCCCTTGTTTACACGCCTTCCATGGCCAAAAGATTAAACCTATACACGCAGATGACCCAAACCAGCTGCATTCTGACGCACTTTCCTCTTATGACCCATCCCATAGCCTATAAGTAACACACTCTAATAATGAAATACCTAACCACTTGTCACATTTATTACGAAAAATGAGTTATTATTCCCATCTTAGTTAACCTTTCTTACTTTTCACCTCTTTACCCCCAAATCATCGAAGAAGATCGCTTACAACAAACAAACCACCCATCCCGAAATCACAAAAGACCTTCAGCATTTTAAAGCGATTACCACCATTTTTCAGCAAAGAGAATGGCCTTTGTAAGACATTTCACACAATCTTAAGCACTGATTTAACCCTTTAATAGATCCCATCCCTGCGATTGCACCCTGGGGTTGGAACAGGGCCTTTTTTCAGGAACATGATGTCACGCTCCTGTAAAAAATCGCAACCAACAAAGCATGCTGAGTTTCAACCAAGGCCGTGGATTGTGCATCGACGATTTTTATGTATTTATATATATGTATCTTTACTATACCCTCCCTTCATTATACAAGATTGGATTTTTTGTGTGCCATAAATGCATTGTAGCTTCTTACCTCACCGAAATACCCTTTCAATGACATTGTACAGCAATTAAAACAGTTTCTTGGCAATCTGATCAATATGTATGAGGACTCTTGTGGTTACATTAAACGCTTTCTTTCCCTAATAAATCATTGGGGGTGATGTGATATAGATGTCATTAAATAGGATGTATTTTACCGGACATGTCATATGTGAAGCGTCACCGTTATTTTTTTTCAGAGTGACGATATATGAGGAGTTTTTTTCCAACCGGAAAAATTCCAGATTTTCCGTTTTGGTAATATGTAATTACACACAAGTTTGAGTAACTGTCCCAATGCGTAATGCGTAGTTATACCAATTTTGTTTGAATAAACCCATCATGAGGTTTATTAAGTATTAATAGATGACTGGTAAGCTGAATATATTTAAGACATTTATCACAGTTATTTTCTACATTTTAAAGGCTACATCTCTATATAATTATTTTTTGATAATACGTAATAATACATAAGTTTGCACAGTTATCTCAATATGTAATGTGTAATAAATCCAATATATGGTTAATTATGTACTACTATTAGACCATAGGTAAACTGAATATATTTAAGACCTTTATTATAGTTAGTTTCTGTATTCTAAAGTTAACACCTAAATATTTATATATTTTGGTAATGTATAATTATACTCAAGTTTTTATAGTTATTTCAATATGTAATATCTAATTATAGTTTTGTATAAATCAATCCTTCATGTGAATAGCCAATCGGTTAGCTGAACGTATTTAAAAAATATCACAGTTATTTTCGTTTTTACATAAGTTCTACAAGTATTAAATTGTTTAAATCTTTAAATTTTTGCAAGAAGTTGTATAGTATTTGGGAAATATATTGGAAAAATGTTCAATACTTTTATAAGTTGAATTTGATGCTTGTATTTTTTTTATAGTTATTAGTAGAAAGATAAAATTATTTGCTTAAATTTATAATTTTAATTGAATAACGTATATAAAAGTCATCCATAGTTACGTTCAAAATAATCACATTATGTATATGAGCCACTTTTACCTTGGATTCGATGTACATCGGTTTAAAAATAATTTACAACGCTCTTTGAGAACTTTTAAAAGTTGAAAACATGATTGTTGAATGTACCATTAGAGGTTGCCAACACCAATCTCGGCTATGAATAGTCAGAGCTGAAAATAACCTAGGTACATCTGCTTTAAGACACAACAGATTTTCCTACATCCAAAAAGCATTCATAAAAAGAAAGAAAACAATTCATAAAAATTTGAATTACATTGTCGTATAACAATCATATCATTGGCTTCGAGGGAAAAGCCGCTCACTCTAATTTTGGTCTTAAATCATATTTTTATTTTGGTATATATAGGATCCATCGATTATAAAAATCTTCAAAATTGTTCCTTGAAATATAATGTAATAAATGAGTTACTCGCAAAAGCGCTAATTTCAACACTTCAGAACGATTTTTTTTCTCTGAAAACTTTGACAAATTGAAATTAGCATCTATTCACTCTAAGGCAACGATATAAAGTTAGTAACAAATTTCATATCCATTTTATTATAATTTCAATTCATTGCTTTTAATTAAAATTCGAACCCATTTCAAGCCACCCTAAATTATAAAATGTTATCTCTGCAATTAAAATGAGGTTAGAAACAATTAGTTTTCCAGATGTGTTCTACTTTCAGCTGATAAAACAAACAAAAAGCTTTCTTCACAAATTCCCCAAAAAATTATTTGACCTGAACTGGCCTATAACTTTCCGTCGTCAAATCAGTATTTAAAAGTTTTTCTCTCATTCAAGAATCCATACAAATATCCATAGAAAAGTCCCGATATGAACAAGTTCAATTGAAAGATCTCGAGTCACACCTAACAGAGGGGGATTGCTAGTATGACCCATTTGACTGACGTAGGGTTCCTAAATCCAATATTGACTGTAAGCATTATACAATGAAATATCCATCGGTATGTCGAAAATGTCACGTGTTTCCAGGCGTTAAAATGTCACTCACAGATACGAAGTTGAGAACGTATATATAGTATTAAATTGTTGTTGTATTCAGATTATCTGGCGCCGTCAGCAACACGAGGGCTATAATGCGCCGAAACATTTCGTCATTTAACAAACCAACATACATTTACAAACACCCATGCCTACACGGGACTCGAACCCGCAACCTCGTGGTCTAGAAGCCAGCACGCTAACCACTATACCGTTTGGTCGGCTATAGTATTAAATAAAAACATGTTTATGTTAGAATCATTCGGTAGGTAATTGAAAATTTGTAGGTGCGTGTTTTACATTTGTTTTAAACTTAAATTTATGTATATTTTCACAAGATTGTGTTTCATAAAATAATGCTGCAGTATTTTTCAAATGCAATTCAATTAGTGAAATAACATTTTTATGATAGCAAATTAATATCAAGCTAAGCGATTTCTCAATACGTTAATTACGAGCAATATTTCGTTAATATGTATTATTGTATTATTGTTAATATGTATTATACATTTGATATAATGATTATATATTTGTTATAAATATTGATGATATATTTGTTATAAATATTGATGATATATTTGTTATAAATATTGATTATATATTTGTTATAAATATTGATTATATATTTGTTATAAATATTGATTATATATTTGTTATAAATATTGATTATATATTTGTTATAAATATTGATTATATATTTGTTATAAATATTGATTATATATTTGTTATAAATATTGATTATATATTTGTAAATAATTCTAAGGGAATAAATTATTAATAAAATTAAATAGAAATAAAAACAATTCTATTATAATTTTTTTTTTTTTTTTTACAGTAATTTTCCATTTAACTCTCCTTTGATTCTTGTTTTACAAAAAAAAAAAAAAAAAAAAAAAAAAATTCTAAAAGGCATGAATAAATTTTCAAATTAAATTTTAAAAGTAAAGAAGAAAACTGGAGAGACTTGAATTTCTAACTATTTAGATAAAATGCAAATGTATTAATTTCACTTCATCACAACACATAAGTATATAAAAAAAAAAATCGAGCACCAAATGTTTTTATAAATACTGTAAGTGTCGTAAATACTATAGTCTACTCTACATCTATGTATATTTATTTATTTATACTAGGAGAAGAAGTACATTAAAAATGCATTTTACAATATTTTTACAAAGAATACATATCAATTTTGGACATCATTCCTTACAATGTAATGTTTGTCGTATTGCCAATTTTTACTTCAGTTCATGATCATAGCCAGAAAGTCAAATATGGCATTTAAAGTGAAACCTACTTTTGTAGAATGGACTTTTATCATGGGTTCTTTTTAAAAGTGTATGTGGTAGCTTCCAATAAATGAATAATATCAGATTTTTGTTATTTTAAATTAAATAAATTTGAATTTATTTAAGATATAAGTAGAAATACAGAAGCAGTGCAATAGAATTTTAACATTCTGAATGCTGTAAAATCTAATTGATTTTAGATCGTATTCATTAATAGCACAAAAGATTGAATACGGTTTGATACATTGCATTGATCTCTTAATAAAAATGTACAGAAATTCTAACAAAAGGTTTGAGTCGAGAATTTTCTTCTCTCAGTCAGAGAAAGTTTTGTTTAGTTATCACCATTTTAAGGTAATTAACTTTATTTTTCAGTTCTAGAAATTTATCACCCTTATCCTTTTCTCTATATAAAATTTACTTAAATTTCTTATCATCCTAAATTTCTTTGAGGAATTTTGAATGTTTTAATGTACCCCATGTTAAAATTTGTCAAACTCTATTCGATTATATAATATAGGCATAATTAATTTTTTTTTTTTTTTTAAATTTTATTTTATTTTTAAATAAAGACTATTCAATTCCTTCCAAAACTGAAGAATGTATTACATGATGTATAATTTTAAAATCCCTAAATTAATGCCTTTTATTTAATTTTAAACAGATAAATAACAAAATAATTTTATAAGGGATGTACTTTTCAGTTATCTTTTCATGTTCTAACGAATGAGTTTACGATGGAACTCTTCGGTTTTTTAATCTTAAATTTGAAACACAAAAAGAGAAAAAATATCAGGAATAAATTTACTACTACTACTACTAATAATAATAATAGCAATACTGCTACTACTACTACTACTACTACTACTACTACTACTACTAATACTAATTATTATTATTATATAATAACAATAATTTATAATAATAATACCTAATCAACATACGGGTAAATACATGTTTCCAAAACTAGCGTCATTCATTTTTTCAGAGTAACCATTTTGGATCTGCTTATATGTCTTTCTTCGCAACGGCAAATCAATATTCTTAATATTACGCACATAGAATAATACACAACGTTTGAATATCTAATAATATAATTATGACAGAACACAAAGGAATTAGTCCTGATCTGAATTTAAACATTGTTGCCAGATGCCAGATTAAAGCAGCGATTCATTTTCTTCGAAACAAGCGTCACAAAGACGCGCGGCAACTCGATCCGGAATGATCGTTACGAACTCTTTAATGTCTCCAGTATGGAAATGATTGCTTGTTTCCGTCGGAATAAAGTCACTTAATTACAAATTTAACGATCCACAACTTGCCCTCAAAGAGTTTTGTAACCATACATTACACGAAACCAGAATTCGAAATTTGAATTGGCGTTCGAAGCCGAAGTCTGGAAGAGTTCTGCAAGTGATATTAAAGTGCGTGTGAATGCGGTTGACGAAGATCGATGGCTGGATGATGAAGTTGGCCCAAACTTGTGATTTAGATGAATACTGAGAGCGATTTAATTTTAGTCTTGTTTTTGAAGAAGTTTTGAAACAATGTATAGATGCGTGGAATAGATACAATTATATTTAGATCGATTTTTAACGTTTATTTTGTTTGTATTTAATGATGGGTTCGGTAAATTACATAAAGATACTATGAAACAATATAGCAAAGAGCTGAATATTTTTGGCGCCATGAGAAATGAAAATAAGTCTGACTTATATACTTAATAAAATACTGTTTTTATGCATATGATATTGGCGAATGTTATTGTAGGATAATGTTAGAAATTCTGAAACTAAGATTGAATCATTTAAAAATTAATTGGATGTAGCCTTTAAATCCTTTAGATTAATTTCGATTGCGTGTTTGTGCAAGTGGTTGGGTCCTGCCGGGAAAATCTGTGGAGAACTAATTAGTCTCCTTGACATCATCCAATCGGGCTGAAACTTAACAGATAGATTCAAAGTCGATGACAACGCATTCTATAAAATTTTTGGGGCGGTCACTCTCACTAAATGGTCGCGTTTGTAAGGAATATTAATAAAACCACTTGCCTTCATCCAGTCGCGCTGAAATCGCATTGATCCGATCATTGAAGAAACTCTTTCCTTTTTGTCCAAAATTGTTTTAATAAGAATAAATAAAAGGAAACTAGGACGTGAATGCAAAATTTATCATTTATTTCCAATAAATAAATTTTGAAAAGAAGTTACAGCATATTTTGCTGATAAGAGATGTTTTAAATATTTAAAATTAGATGCCATCACCAAGCACACGCTAACAACAGAATCGGCGCTGTGTTAATGAATATAAAAATAGGCATTGCATATAAAGGATTTGTATTAAAAACTTTTTTTTATGAGTTATATTATTTAAAGTAAGTAGAGTGAATTGAGTCAATTCTATTCCTGAGATTGGCCAAAGTGACTTAATTATTTTTTAGTAATTATTTAGTGACGTGATAATATAATTAAAGCCATGTTGTTTTCTTAAGTTTTGATTTTGGCTCAGCACATTAACCAAACAAATTTAAAGGCATTTACAAATCAAAGTAACATAATTATATACAAGAGAAAAGTATTTGTAATTATTTATTAAAATTGCACAGATATTTTCTGATTTTTTTATAATAATTGTTTGATATGTGATTTTAATACTTAAAATTAAAACTTTTAAATAATAATAATAATAATTTTGATGCATTTAAAATTTTTGTTTTATATAGATATTCTAAAGATACCGACATAACTCTGCAGGTTTCAAAGCAATCTGAGGATATCTTTAGACTTTTATTTTTAAATTCACATTAAAATATAACACACTATCATAATTCACAACATATATGTATAAAATATTAATCATAAAATATTAGCACATTTTTTCGATTGTGATTACAGTCACACCTTCAGTGAACATTCAATCATAATAGAATTACAGCGTTTTAAAATCATGTTTTGATGGTTTTAATTTTAATAATTTAGACTTGAATAAGTAAGATAATATTAATATTTTAGTAATTAATAAAATGAATGTACATTTCATAATAAAAGTGAACCATTTGATGAAAATCAGAAATTTTAATTCTGGCTGTGCAACAATTTTTTTCGGTTAACTATTTTTTTTTTTTTTTTTTTTTAATTTTTAACAGGTGTATTTTCTTATTCCCTTTTAGTGTTTTTAGATTTTACTAACCAATGTCGATGTTTTAACACTGCAGATTTATTCGTTTTAAGATTTCATCACTGGTAATTGTTTTTGAACGCGTTTATGTGTGAATAACTATTTTTTCCCCCTTGGAACGCGTTTGCGTTATCCGTTGGAAATAAAAAGCAATTAAAAACATTCCGATTGTGGTTGTCAATTTATCTGTAACTCGCCTTTGCTTCAGAATAGGCATTTTCACTCAGGATGAAAGCAAGTAATTGTTTCGGATGGAATTAATATGAAATTATGCTTTTTTATTATAAGTTCTGTACAATATGATACATTTTTAGAAAAGACGATTTAGTCGATAAAGTTTCTAAATTTGTAAACGATAAAATAGGCGTTATAAGTTTCTAAATTAAGCACGATGTTTTAATTTTTTTATTTTACTTATATCTGTTAAGTAATTTTAATACATTCAAAACTATTACGATAGCTTTCCTCTCTGTATTAAAAAATAAGGATTAAAAATTTACCCATAAAATAAGTTTTTATTTGAAATCCACTATTAACGCTTCGTTATATCGCGCCTCGATATATCGCGTATTCGGATATATCACACATTTACTGTGTTTCTCTTTTTTCTGATTTTTTTTAAAATTCTTTTTCTTTCCTATAACTGATGTGTTAAGACACAGACGAAGGTGACTATAACAACGATGGATGATGTGTTTCTTTTGATTTAGCCAGATTTTTGGCCAAGAAATTTGATGATTTAATTTTTCAGATTATCTACGTATAAATTAAAAATCCTATCCTATAATTTATGAATACAAAAGTATGAGCCTGTAGTAAAAAGTATATAATACATTTATGCTTCAAAATAAAGTCTCATAAACTGGGATTTCTTTTAGATCAACTTGCGCTAAAAATAATTGAGTGTGCCATATACATTCAACAAAGTGTTTTTTTCTGTAGCTTACTGGATACACAAGAAATGTTTAGTTTTTATTCTAGAGGTATTTTTTGAAACAAAATTGTGATTAATTAATTATTTTGTCCAATTGGGAACGTGCGTTTATTATGCAGAAGCAAGAAGTCATGTTTGTGCTTCCTGGTGCATATATTGCCATTAATTTATTCATAATTTACCAAATATATTCACTAGTTACCAGCATATATGCGAAAAAATATTATGTTTTTAGAAAACTAATTACATCCTGATCAATGCTTAAAATATCCCAAAGTACGGGGCAGTTCACCATTAGAATAACACTTGGAAAGCGTCAGATTACTTATCAAGACAATATATGAAGTTGATTCATTTTACCTCAATGATATTTTGTGGAAAGCAAGTGGCGAAGGAAAAATAGAAACAGCTGACATTAGACACATTTTTCGCGTGAAAATGAAGTATTTACAATAAATTAACATGAATGCGATATGGATATAAAATTAATCGGTGGATGGAATTTCTCTGTCTTTATTATTTCAATGATTATGTATTTATTATTTCAATGATTATGTCTTTATTATATAAAATATACCGTCTTGATTACTTAAATTATTGTGCATATATTCGAACCTAAGTTACTTTATAAAGTGCACTTATTCATAAATTAAATATTTTTCATTTCATCATATCACTATCACACAATCGGGCATATCGCGCATTTTGCTAGTCTTCCGACAATCGGGATGTATCGACGAGCTACTGTATATGCATTGCTAATTTAATGTGCAATTGCAACTTATTTTAGTGGTTCGAAACTCAGACCAACTTTTCATAGTGTTTTACAACTACGAAGAAAAACATATATTCCATGCCATAGACTAACTTTCTTTTGCCTCCAAAACTTACTAGAGCGCATTGTCATCGACAATGAGTTTATCTATCAAGTTTAAGATCGATCGGATGACGGCAAGTGGGTAATTAGTTTTCAGAAGATTTGACCGTCACACACGCAGATACACACAAAACAAAATTGAAGTTAATATAAAAGATTTAAAAATGAAACTAGTTTAAAAATGCACAGTAAAGTTTTGGATAGATTAAACACAAAATTTTAAAAATATAGCATAAAAAATAAATTGAAGCGTTATGGAGATGGTGAATGGCTTTTCGAATCTTCGAACAATTAATGTGCATAAGTATTAAGGTAATGAGTGTTTAAATTAAAGTACCAAAACGTTGATTTAGAACAGCGTTAGCCACTACGCGGCCAGCAACAGATTTTTATGCTGTCCGTCGACAGCACAGGGAATTAAAAAATAAAATTTCACGTTATGAACTTCTATTTTTTTTTACATAACTATAATTTTCTCGAAATAGCACGCGTTAATTATGTAGAACAGAGTTCTCCACTACGTTCCCGAAGAATCTGTACTAAGAAGCTTTTAGCAAGATGGTTTTCATCATGAATAAATACAGGAATAACTTAACTGAATCTCATTTGACCTATTTATTAAGACTGACAGCTACAAATACTGCAACAGACATCTTCTCTATTAAAAAAATAAACTGAACGACCGCCCTCGTCTCACATTTGATATTGACTAAAACAGAGTAATCAGGAAGAACAGTTTAAATACTTACAATAAAAGTTAGATCAAGCCCCACTGTCACGTTGGAACAAAAGATTCACTTCTTTTTTAGACTTTAATTTACTACTATTTTTTAATTATTTGAAAAAGAGAATCAATTATCAAATGTAATTTTATTAAGATAATTTTTTTTTTCCATTTGTCAGAATTGCTATATAATGTTAAATCGATAATAATTAAAGATACTTATATTGGTGTATCCGGCCCGCGTACAGCTTCAACCTAAATCATACGACCCGCCTCTAAAAGTTAGTGACGAACGCTGATTTAGAAGATGATTTTTTTTTTTTTTTTTCATATTAAATGTTTCGTTTAGGAGAAAGTGTTATAGAGGCAGATGGTGCAATATTTTACAATTTACTACCAATTGTTACACAATAAAATGCCATATTTTAGTATTACGCATCAAAACACATGTGGAAAAGCATGGAATGAAAAAGTCTTTAAAACCATAAATTACTCTTGAAATTATATATATATATATATATATATATATATATATATATATATATATATATATATATATATATATATGTGTGTGTGTAATAGTTATAAATTCAGAAATTTTGAAATGCACAACATTTTTAAGAAATGACGCTCAAAATTTCTCACGGAACATTAAATTTAAATATAAATTCCCCCCAATACTTAAAAAGAAAAGACATATACGCATAACGCAAACCCTTTAAATTCCGCTTACACATGATATACTAAGACCGATGACTGTTGCAACCTTGAATTTAAGAAAAAAAATTAGTCACTGCAGGTAGCGTGCAGCTACTTATTACATATAATACATCAAACAAAATACGGAGCCTAAAAACTCTGCATAATATATTAAACCCATTATAGTTTCAGTTATAATATATAGACATAGCATCTGACAAGATCGCAATCACACATCCACTCAAACGGAATAGATATCTTCTCCGGGGAGTTTTATCTTAAACTCCGTTTAATTCCTAAAACACATAAAGCGTTGTCTCAAGGTCTTGCCTTGTAAGCAAAGGATCCTTGACTTCTAATTACACCTTCGCAGTCATGATGAGGTAAATAAGATATTATTATTGTCATGCTCAGTCCCTTTTTCTTAGAAGGGTTTCGCCCATAGCCACACGACAACGCGGAGTTGGGTCATTAGAAAGGTATGCTTCGGAGAGAGATCCTCTGGAAGAAAAAAAAAGTAAACAGTGACGGAATTGTGAAGAGTACTCACTGGCAACGCGGAAAAGTGACAAATGGGGGATTTCGTCATAAAATTATGGTGATTTGGGACTGTTTAATTGTCATTGAATATCGATGACGAAACAGTGATGCATCGTAATTAAAAAGTTGGTTGGTTGTTTTCAGACTATCTGGCGCCGTCAGCAACAAGAGGGCTATAATGCGCCGAAACATTCGTCATTAGACAAGCCAACATACATTTACAAACACCCATGCCTAACACGGGACTCTAACCCGCAACCTCGCTGTCTAGAAGCTAGCACGCTAACCGCTATACCTTTTGGTAGGCATGTAAGTAAGTAAAAAGATAACAATTTAAAAAGAAATCCTAGTAAGGATAATTCATTATAGAAGCTATGTTACAATCTTCTAGCCCAATACATTTATAAACTACTTCTTTTTTTTTTGAATTTGGTGAATAGGTACGAAAAACTAACATCTCTGTTTTAATGCCTCTTAAGTTGTTCTAATCGTCCCCATCTCCGAAATTACTGTAGAAATGCGATAAAAGTGTAAATAGATGAAAAACGAGTGCCTTTAACACAGAGATCTCCAACCTTGAGCTTCGCCCATCAACGATTGATTTTTATCTGTTTTACGCTCAAGAAAGGACAATGTAATGTCTATCGAATAACATCGCTACTTTCGCCATTTTGGCTTTTTTTCTCCTTATTTAAAAATTATTGCCAAAAATGTCGCCAAACTGGTCTTTTTTATTTAATTTTTCGAAAATATGAAAACGGTAACCAGCACCATATCAAATTCTAATGCAATGACTAATATTATAGCGTTATTGAAAGTTGTGCGATGTTCCACACCCCTAATTTTTTTTTTATATATATATTTTGAATGTAGTTGTACCTGATATCAGCACTTTCTCTGATGGGGTGCAGCAGTCGGAATTGACCCTATATATATATATATATATATATATATATATATATATATATATATATATATATATATATATATATATATATATATATATATATATATATATATATATATATATATATATATATATATATATATATATATATATATATATATATATATATATATATATATATATATATATATATATATATATATATATATAATTTAGTTTAGCTAGACTAAATCTTTTTGTACCGTCGGATTCAAAATGGCTTTAACACAGATCGCCCTTAAAAACTGCCATCATTATAATTTGACCATTTCATTTTACAAAAAAAACTATATGGTCAAAAATAGATTAAAGAGAATTTAAGAATATTATATTTTCATTGACCGAGGAATGTCCCAGTTAATCTGGAAAAAAAAAATCATCTGAAAAGCGGTGACGGGAGGATATAAGGATTAGTCTGAGATAACGCCTGAAAGTGTCATATGTTGTCAGCGTTACCGCTCGTGATGTTCTTATCATTATTACTGTGGATGTGAGTGGTCTCTTGGGGTCGAAGTTGTTGTGGTCTGTTGTTCTGGAAGGTTGCAGTGAGGACAGGGTTGTAGGATCTGCTAGGATGAACTCCTGAGAAACTCGTTTTTATAGCTGATCGGTCTTATTTAAATATTATTGATCTGTGCTAAGGTAAGAAGAGGAATGCTCTTTAACTGAAGTTTTCTTGGTTTACCAAGAACTTATTATCTTTAAAAGGTTTTTAGAATAATGAGCCGAAATTTTTGTGTTATTCTTATTAAAGAGTAGGTTAAAAATATTTATTTCTAGATGCTATTCAGGTTGGTTGGTTGTTTTCAGATTATCTGTCCCCGTCAGCAACACTAGGGCTATAATGCGCCGAAACATTCGTCATTAGACAAGCCAACATACACTTACAAACACCCATGCCTAACACGGGACTCGTACCCGCAACCTCGCGGTCTAGAAGCTAGCACGCTAACCACTATACCGTTTGGTCGGCCAGATGCTATTCAGGATTACTTAGTAATAGTAATTTTAGTTGAAAACTATAAATTTCTTTACAAAGTGAAGTTTATTTCAAATGTAAAACATTAGGTTGTCGAACAGGGTGTTTGGTCTAAAAGTATGTAAAAGTTATTGTATATTATTATGGAACTACCCATTAGAATTTAATAATAGACTGATTTTTAGTGAAATGGAAACCCTTCCAAGTTTTTCTGAACGAAAAAGGAATGCACTTAAAGTCATTGTGCTTTAGGAATGCACGTATCATTGGTCCATTTTACTTCATAGAGCGCACTGGTACGGGGAAAGTTTTTCTTGAAGATCCATTGCCGACCAAACGGTATAGTGGTTAGCGTGCTAGATTCTAGACCGCGAGGTTGCGGGTTCCGAGTCCCGTGTTAGGCATGGGTGTTTGTATATGTATGTTGGCTTGTCTAATGACGAATGTTTCCGCGCATTATAGCCCTCGTGTTGCTGACGGCGCCAGATAATCTGAAAACAACCACCCAGCAACATTTTCCTCATTTTTTACAATATTTTTACCCTTAAAGGGGTAATAAACTAAAAGTTCTATTGCCGGTCAGTATTACTGAAAAACTCACTATTTCCAGACGTATTACAACTATGAAACTAAGAAAAGAAAAATCAAGTAATGATTCTTTTCTTTAAATTTATTAAAAGTGTCAATCTAAAAAGTCAATTTATAGTGTTAATTGTGATTCAGGAGTTTAAAGATAATGATATTAAAGTATTAGTGTAAAAAACTGAAAGAATTGAGCATTTACAAATCGTTCAAAAGTTCGAGTTTTTTGTTTAGAACTATCTCTGGAAGAACATAAGACCAACAATACTTGAAAGTAGGAAATCATGGTATAGTATGAACGTTTTAGTGTAGAATTGAGTCGTACAAAGAGTTTTCTGTACGAGTAAAGTTTTTGAAAGTATTTTAGATAACAAATATTTATAATAATTTTTCCATAAATATTTGAAAAGAGTAGATAAAAGAAAAGAGTAAATAAAAAATAATAATAATTTTTTTTTAAATTTTTGACAGAATAATATTGAAACCTGAAATAAAAGGTTATTTTTATGCATAATATATGAACTAATCCTTGGAAAGACGGGAGCAGGAGATGCGATAAAATTTGATTCAAGAAGGCATCACGAAGCGAATAATTATAAAAATTACTTCTTTCTATCAAAACCTGACTCTGCAACGAGTTTTTTCGCCTTATCTATTCCACCCAGGAAAAGGAACTTTTACAGTATCGCATTCCACGTGTAGCCAAAATCTCATCCCTCACTTCCGGAAACTACTTTTTCAAGTTTATCATTCCCCAAAAAATTACCATAATAAAGGTGTCATTACCGGAACATTTATGATAAGATAAAAAAAAACTACAATATTTTAAAAAACAATCGATCTTTTTGCCTTGGAATAAATTTCGACACCTACACCCAAAATGAACTTCGCACAGACTGATCCACATTTTGAAGTTGGCCCAATGAACCAGTGATACCGACACCCACGTTGTTGCCATTCCCGAAAATGCAAATAATCGAACAATCTCGCATCGGGCCAATCACGAGGGCGTGTGTTGGTAAACAACCTTGGCGGCCGTGACCCCTAAAAATTCACCAGAATCGGAGATGCTAGTAGTGCAAAAAGATGCTCAAGAAGAAAAAAAAAGAAAAAAGAAAAAAAAGGGGAAAATTCTTTTTTCAACATTGACCTTACGTCGCTTGTCACGTGACTACATGTCAACGACCAACGGCATGCGAGCAAATCTCGCGATTGGTCGTGACGTCAGATGCGGCGGGAGGGGATAAACGTCTGGTAAAAGAGTGACCACGGGTCAATTGAACTGAAGTGCTTCGATGAGCCGGCAAGTTGTCCTGAGAGCTCAAGATAAGATTCTTCATTTATGGTAGTGCATTGGGGACAGTTTGAAAAAAATCAGGCTCTTCGAAATTAGTTTCTAAAGGTAAGTGCAGTTTTATGAAGTAATTAGTTCATATGGGTATTATTTTCTAAATATTATACTTTTGTTTGGCATCAGTTGTGATTTTTGTTAGAATGAAATTGGTGTTTAAAAATACTATATATGGTTTTGATTTTTTCTTTCAAATTTTCCTTACCTCTCATGGAATATTGATTAAAATTATTTGAAAAGTTTCCGGAAATAAATATTTTTTTAGTAGTTTTTCTGCGTTTTGTGTTTTAAAATAAATAATTTCAGCTTTTGTTTTTTATTTATTTACCTATAAGGTATAGAGTTTTCTTTAAGCAATGGCTAATTTTCTTCACAAATTGTATTCGATATTTTTCATAAAATTGAAACTCGCTAATTTTTATTTACCTACAATTCCATTTCCCTGTTTTTTTCACAATATAACATTGTTTACGATTAAGAGTGATTTTCTTCAATTCAAAAGAGGGAAATTATTTAAAAATTATTGAATTTAATATTTTCAAGATTAAAAAAAAAAGGAATTAAGTGTATTGTGTTGATTATCTTCAATTTAAAAGTTAAAAAATTTATTACATTAATTAATCTCAATGAAAAATTGATCTAAACTATAACGAATATATTATATGAATCTCCAATCTTGATTTTTTATCAACAAAATTTTCATTCATGGACCACAGACAAAAACTTCACTTTTCTTAGACGTAAATCTTTCCTAGTAAGTAACCTTACACGATTCATAGCAAACAACTACAACATACATTCCTTTAAAGACTTTTCTTGTTATATCCTATCCTCCCATCACATCTTCCACCCCAATCTCTATTGAAATCAACAACTACAAAAAATCCCACTCTCGCAATTCCGTCTTATCGTCGCACAATTCTCGTCCGGAAAAAAAAAATAATAATAATTAAGGAAAATCCGAGTTTCATCACACCAATCACACTTAATGGAAAAACAAACAAAAATTGACATTGGCCCATCCTTTGTCTCCGAAATCCTATCAAGAGCTGATATCCTTGAGTAGATACTCTTCCCGTAGCATCCTCCTATGATTCCGTTTGTTTCCATGGTAATGGATTCAACACTAGAGATGCGAATCTTTAGTTATTCTAGTCGAGAAAGAACCCGATGCCGTGTTTATTTATATTGGGATAAATCGCTTTCTCTGCTCGCTGGAAATCGCTGAGGGTGAGTACTGTAACTAATGCGGAATGAATTGATGTAGTTACTGTAAATTTAGTGAGAAGGTAGAGGCTATACAATGTTTATATATTATACTTAATAAAACCGACTTAGTAATTAGAATTTTATTGGAGTGTAGTCATTTATAAAATATTGAGGTTCGATAACGTTGTTTCAGTGGAAATGATTTGTTTAAGGGATTTTAGTGTACGGTCTGTCCACCATGTTAAATTGCCCATTTTTTTTATGTATCTTTTCTTAAAAAGTTCTTTATAAATGAGTTTGAGTTTGTTTTATATAAGTTATTAAATGTTACTTACAAGGGTTCAAGTTTGGTGGAAAATGACATCAGATTTTTTTCGTTAAATTGTAATTAACCTGACTTTTTCTGTAGAAAATCTCTTTTTTATTAATGGTTTGGTATATGTGCATACTAGAACTTTTGCTCTTTCATTACAGTAACATATTTTGTGACTTGTTTTATTTTGACGTATTATACAGTGTTTGTATATTATACGTAACAAAATTGACTTAGTTATTAGAATTTTATTTGGAATTGAAAGAAAAACTTTTCTTTATCCGGGAGCTATTTTAGCATGATAATTTTATAAGTGTAAAGTGAAAATATTATAAATTCATTTTATGCACAGCAGAATAATCTTTTTTACTACATCGTATGTACACATTATAATTCAAATCTGGACGGTATCACATTGACATTTTAAATATCAAAGAAAACTACTATAATATTAAAGCAAGTACTTTTCGGTAGAGTTTATACTTTCAAATGGTATATTTTGATTTCTACATATTTTGATGATAACTCTTAAAAACGTAATTATATGCTTTCATATTAAATTTAACTAAATTAGTCGTAATTATGCATACAAAATGCGTTTTTTGTTATGTAAATTGACTTTTACCTATTATAAGTGGTTGATGGAGTTTTTTTTTTCTAAATAATATTTGCATTCTTTACTCATTAAACTACAAGTAATTATGTGTAACAACCGAGCACTATTGTAATTTGTTGCATTTCGCCATTTTATTAAGCGTTTAAATCGAAATCATTAAAATATTACGCAAACCTTTAGATATATTAATGCAAGCAATTAAAGCGTTTTGATTATTGGAAATAGTCCATTTTTATTTCTCAAATTTCAATTTTTATTTCTCAAAATTTCAATATCTTAAAATTTCAATTTTTATTTCTCAAAATTTCAATATCTTAAAATTTCAATTTTTATTTCTCAAAATTTCAATTTCTTAAAATTTCAATTTTTATTTCTCAAAATTTTAATTTCTTAAAATTTCAATTTTTATTTCTCAAAATTTCAATTTTATTTTTTAAATTTCTTCGTATTCATTCACTAAATAAGCATTTGCCATTGACTTTAAAATGAATACTTGGAGATTTTTATTCATAAAGTTTTTATAATTTATGTACATTTGTTATGTATAACCTAGATTTTCTTAAGATAATGATAATCACTAGAAACTGTCAAACCAAAAATTCGACTTTTGAAGTATTATTAAAGTTACTAATGAAAAGTAGTAAAATTTTATAGAATGTTAAGACGTGACTCAAACTTAGAATTAACACGTTAGCTTTAAAAAAAAAAAAAAAAAAAATTTTGTTAATAAATTACAAATTTAAAAGTTACTAATTAACATATATTTTAACAATTCGCACTTAAAATGCAAAGTACAAATTACTTTAATTTATTCCAAGTTATAATGTCAATAATAAAGTTAATAGTAAAATAAATTTAAGTTGAATACATAATTGAGGAAGTTATCAGTAAAGAAATATAGAAATTGCAATTAAATTTTGTTGTAGTTGTGTTTCACTTACAGAACTTGTAATTAATTATATTACAAGTAATGATAGAATTTTAAGTGTTCAATAAATAAAGAATGAGATATTCGTAATTCCGAAATAGATATGGGAGACGTAGATCAGTTAGAACATTTAAAGACAGTATGATACATTGAAATATAATCAAAAGAAGTAATTTAATCATGCTTAATAGTTTTTAAACTTTAACGAAATATTAAAATGCCAATAAAATGGTTTGTAAAATTGAAAAAAATTAAAAATTAGATTATACGATAGCGCAATAAAAATATTTGATCCTACAGCTTATAAAGTTAAAAAAAAATTAGATTATTATTAAAAATATTTCATCCTCAATTATGAAAACGCATAATCTAATCGAATCCACGACGGTAATTTTTAAACATGCTTCTAATATAAATATACCCTAAGCTTCTTTAAAACGAGGCCCATTATTTTATTTTGAATATATATGGGTTTTTTTCGAACCGAAATCATTATTTTCTATGATAGAAATAATTATCGAAATCAATAAATACCCCGAACAAAGCAGGTCGCATTGCCCAAACTGTCTTATCCTCAATAAAATTAATAACAGTAAACATTTCTTTTGCAATCCACCGCTATATGAACCTGAATCCTCCACTAAGTGAAAGTTATTTAAAACGTAAAAATAAAACACACCAATTATCTTCCACAAATAAAGAACAACCAACCATTACCGGTTCATCTAAATCCAGACTCCTCTTCGAAACTTTCTCGGAAATTAAAACAAATCCCAACAACAATAAAAAAAAAAAAAAAAAAAAATGCAGCAAATGACCCGTCACAAAACACCTCAATCCAAACAGCAAACCATCCAAACCAATCTCAAACCTTCCTCCCCTAATTGGAAGTTCTTCGCCAAACAAGGCAAAGCTTTAAACCCACCAATTCCTTTGTCCGTCTACTTCGAACCAACCCTCTTGCCCATTACCGGACACCTTCTTGGCAATTTCCAGTCCGAATTAAAGGGCCAGAAGATCACACCAAAGGTTAAATGCGATACGGAGAATTCTTTTTATTGTTGTAACTACCCCAAGATAGCGAACTCATCCATGTGTGATGATACAACTCTCGCTTTCTTTTCTCTTTCAACCTTGATGTGCAACATCGCTACCGGCTTCACCAGGTAAGGCGAAAGTTGGACTGGGTTATGCAATAAGGAACCAACAATTAAATATAATTTTCTCTTGCTTAATGCTCTATTTCACAGTACTGTGTCATGAAACTTACTTCAGGGGGCGTTGCAATACTTTCTAAAATACGGTTCCAAATATATATACTGCGATTCCGTACTTTGTAATTCGAGCTTTTTAAGGGGTCTCGTGCCCCATTATAACCCAATGCTAAATTGTCTATTTTTTTATGCACCTTTTTTCGGAAAGTTCTTAACAAATTATTTTTTATTTAGGGTTTTAAATAGGCGTTATTCAAAATACTGAAGTTAAAGTTTTTAAAAAATATCGCGAGGTTGCGGATTAGAGTCCCGTGTTAGGCATGGGTGTTTGTAAATGTATGTTGGCTTGTCTAATGACGAATGTTTCGGAGCATTATAACCCTCGTGTTTCTGACGGCACCAGATAATCTGAAAATAACCAAAACTACCAATTTAAAAAATGTAATGAGAATTTAATTTTTTTTGTAAAATTTTCAATCAATCTTCCAATTTTTTTGAGAAAAATAATTCATCCATTTAATAAAAAACTAATAGAAAATCTAAATAGAAAAATTTGAAAATCAAATTCGATACTTTTTCAAATAAATAAAATAAGTACGATTGAATTAGACGCGTTGTTGTCCTCTGATTTTCACAAAACAAAAAATATCACAGCAAAATCGATATGGAAACAAAACATAAATCGATATCAAAACGTAATCGATATGGTATTTTACCTGGCAATAAAATTAGTGATTGGAAAAATCTACCACCAGCGGAATTTCAATTGTATTTTTGAAGTGAGTCATAGTTTTATGTCGATATTCAAAGTTTGGTACTTTGTTGCATAACGGGATAGTTGCTATCGGGGAAGGGGAGTTTGTTTTCAAATCAAGTTTGTTGTGGTTCGAACGTAGGGGGGCTCTTTTCAAGGTCTCCAGCTGGGGTTGAAGGTGAAGGTAAGGTCAGACTTGTGTCTTTTGAAAAGGTCAAATGAAGAGTTGAAGGGGATAGTAAAATGACCAAAAGCTGAACTTTGAAATAACCAATGAAAAAAAAAAAAATCATTTTTATTCGATAATAAATTCATGGGTGTGATGCATTTTGAATAATTTAATAAAGGATTTATGCATTGGCCAGGACTTTGGATCAGCGTTAGCCACTACGCTGCCGTGGGCCAAATTTGGCCCGCGGCATATTTTTGTGCAAAAAAAAAAAAAAAAAAAAAAAAAATCAAATTTCATGATATGGAGTTTTTCTTACATATAATTGTAATTTATCCGAAATAATATGTGTTAATTATGAAGAACAGAGTTTACTACTACGTGCTCAAATAAACTATATGAAAAAGCTTTCAGTAAGGTGGTTTTCATCAAGAATATAAACACAGGAATAACTTAACTGAATCTCATTTGGGCAATTTATTAAAATTGATTGCAACAAAATGGATTAATTTGGAAGTATATTTTAAATATTTTATTAAAAGTTAGGTCAAGTCACATTGTCACGTTGAAACAAAAGATTCACTTCTTTATTAGACTTTGATTTACTAATAATAATTTTTTTTCTTTTTAATTACTTGGGGAAAAAAAAAAGAATCAAATATCAATTGCAATTTTACTAAGATAAAGAAATAATATATTTTTTTTCCAGTTTTCAGAAATGCTATATATTATTAAATCGATAATATTTAAAGATACATATTTGCTTTCAGTAAGTATCCTGCTCACGAAAAGCTCCAACCTAAGTCATACGGCCCGCTTCTAAAAGTTATCGGCGAAGGCTGCTTTAGATCTAGCCAACAATAATAAAAATGTGCATAAGATTGAAAATAGTGAATTGTACAATAAACTGTAATAATGGATACAAGAGATGCTCTTAAATCCAACACAATAGTATAAAAACATAAAACCCATAACTAAAATATGGAGGTAATGAATAATTCCGAAATTTTGAATACAAATTTAAAATTAATGCCAATAATAACAATAAAAACATTTAAAAAATAGCTTTCTTTAAAAATTGTTTGCTGGAATAAGAACATCAGAAAAGTGAAAAGTTATTCAGGAATATGAACATAAAAAAAATGTCATCTTGTTTGAGTAGTTATTATGTACAAAAACATTTTTATCAATATGCATCTATGTTAAATTTGAAATCATATATTTTTCTATGATGTTACATCTGAAAATATTTGTACTTTAATAACATTGTAGCACAAATTCCAAGTATTAATTTAAACATTTAAAATTGCAATATAAACAGGTAATATATTTAAGCATTTAAGCAAAAAAAAAAAAAAAAAAAAATTATCGAATAGGTTAAATCTCGATTTCAAGAATTTCTTTACCATTCTTATACAGTTAAACATTAATCACATTTATACATACTTAGGGGCCAAACAATTTATAGAGACAAAGTTCTACGATTAAGATTTAAACTAATTCCATCTTTCTTTGTTCCCAACTTAAAGTAAATGTAAAAATATTCTAAACTGACAAAATAAATTATTCATTGTAAAAAAAAAAACAATACTCTCATTATCTTTACCATTACATAACAGTAAATCTCTCTTACAAGTTCGCAACATACTTATCAGCCGATCAATACAAAACCTCATAGTAAATTAATTACGAAGGTAAACTCCATTATTTTTTTTCTAACTGTAATCTTAACGGTTCGAATGTTTCCTTTTATATTTTTACTTACGGATTTTCTGAAGGTCTTCTTAAAACACACTTCTTGAGCGATAAGGTTTTCAATCAACGTCTTGCAAAAGTGCAGCGGGTATTTTGACAATCGACATGAAATGTTTGATCAAATATCCATTGTGGAATAACAATGGCGGTTCTCAGAGCTCGACATAATTTAGGTTTATGTAAACAGGGACTTAAAAAATGGTTGTCTCGACAGAAGAATTATGAAACAACGTGAGGCATGGCATTTGTGTCTCTTCCGTGGCTTAGGTTTTTAATTGCGAAATGAAATTTCTTTCGGGTACACTTAGTATTATTTGATGTATTAATAAACTGTGTATTGACGTATTAAATGACGTATTAACCACACCTTTGAAGGATTAACTACTTAGAATCAAAAATATTTCACTACAGAAATCATATTTTTAATTTGTAAATGATATAATATTCTGAAAAATTAAAAAAAAAAAAATTAAAAAAATGCATTTCTTAACACAGTTTTAATTTTTACACACTCACTTCAGGAATGAAAGTGCGAGATGATTCAATTCTCAATTAAAGTCAGTTCCCCATTGCCAAAAACCGCACTCAAAAAGTCGTTTGCATCTCTTAAATTCGTTCTGCTTACAAATCGTCTGAGGCGGGTGTCATGAGTTGAGATGTATTCTCTTCGGAATGCGCTCATCTCAACGGGCGGCTTGTTTATCCTACCTGACTTCGACCTCTAATGAACTGGTTAATTTCAAACAAGAAATATTTCAGCTTCTCAGTGTGGCGCAACGAATGTGTCAAGCCAAAATGAGTCAACAACTTTTTTTTTTTCACGCTGCTTACTGAAAACGTTACGCAAAGTTTAAACTTCTCTTAGTGCTTCTTTTTGACTAAAGGTTAGTCAAAACTAACTCGGAAGGTTATTCTAACTTGGAAGACATTTTTTTAAAACTATATTAATGAGCTTGTAATTTACTAATGTAAATGACTCTTGTAAAGCCGAAATGAGTCAACGACATTTTTTTCACGCTTCTTACTGAAAACGTTATGCAACGTTTAAAGTTTCCTTAAAGCTTAATTTTGACTTAAGTTAAAACTAACTCGGAAGGTTCTTCTAACTTGGAAGAAATTTTTTGAAGAGTTATTAATGAGCTTGTAATTTACAAATGTGAATAACTCTTGTAAAGCCAAAATGATTCAACAACTTTTTTTCACGTTGCTTACTGAAAACGTTACGCAACGTTGTTTATAGTTCCATTAGTGCTTATTTTTTACTAAAGTTTAGTCGAAACTAACTCGGAAGGTTCTTCTAATTTGGAAGACATTTTTTGAAGAGATATTAATGAGCTTGTCATTTACTAATGTAAATGACTCTTGTAAAGCCAAAATGAGTCAACGACTTTTTTTCACGCTGCTTACTGAAAACGTAATGCAACGTTTAAAGTTCCCTTAGTGCTTATTTTTTACTAAAGTTTAGTCAAGATCTGAAGAACAATGTCAGTCTACAATGTTTCACGTTGGGTTGGTTGGTTGTATTCAGATTATCTGGCGCCGTCAGCAACACGAGGGCTATAATGCGCCGAAACATTCGTCATTAGACAAGCCAACATACATTTACAAACACCCATGCCAACACGGGACTCGAACCCGCAACCTCGCGGTCTAGAAGCTAGCACGCTAACCACTATACCGTTTGGTCGGCGTTTCACGTTGGGATTGGCCTGTGTTGAGCAATACTAGACAGCTTATTTGTGCTACTCGGATTTCCATCAATGATCCTATGATTCCTTTTGTAACTTGATGAACTGTAATGAAAATTTTAATTTCTTGACATTGTAAACTTTTACCATCGAAATAAAATATCTAGTCCAACTACAACCATTAGAAATATTTGTTTTGGCAATTTACGTAATTGTTTGATTTATTTTACTATATCTATTTTACTTTCTTAGGAATTAAAAAGACGAAATAGTTAAAATTGTCTGCACCAAATTAATTTATGTTAGTTCTGTGTTTTAACAGAAAATGTGCTATTGCCAAAAATGTATACTTTGCGCTTTGCTAGCCAATACATCTAATATATTGTAATTTTCTAGCAGAAAAAAAATTGGCATAACCATTCCTTGCCAAAATTAAATTTAACATCCGCAATTTAAAGAAATTAAATCTTACCCTTCCTTTACTATTTAACATTAAATTATCATGAGGAAAAACTTAACATTTGATACTGAGCATTTATAACAAAAACTCTAAAATCAAAATTAAGGCTTGAGAAAATTACAAAAGAAAGCACCAAATAAACTCAATAGCTAATGGCTTAGAAAATTGACGCAACACGATTTAAATTTCTCAATTTACAAGACCTTGGTCCATCTAGCAAAAATCTCCACAAAAGAATCGGACGAACAAAGAAAGCGGATATCTTCCCAGAAAAACTATAGTTTTCTCTTTAATAATTGTTCCTAATTATTCTCATAATGAGCATGTATATTGATTCTCAAGGCTAAATTCAGCGAGGAAGTAAATATTTCGATGTGTGACGAATACGTTCATCACCTGCTAAGCTCACTAGAATAGGAAGTGTTGGTATAAATAATATACTTTGCGATGAGGTCAGAGAGACCTTCGTTATTACGTGATAAGTTTGTTATTTGATGTGTGAAATCATCTGAGATCTAGGAAGCTGCGTGTAATAATTGGACGACAGCGCATCATTTGCACTCATGTGTGGAATTTGTATTGTGAGGAGGATAATGTTAATTAAAGCATATAGAACGAAACACGCAACTTTTATTTTTCCAGTGATCTTCATTTCGTTGCAAGAGAGTTTTTCACGGAAAAATGCAAACGAAAGTTTTGTCCTAAAGGCGTTTTTGAATTATAACTTTAAATTTAATATTATAGTTATATAAGTCTGTAATATTAAAATGATGTAACAGTTTAAAAGCTGCTCAAAATACATTTATTAATGTATTTTGTCAAATTTGAAAACTCGCTTCAAATTTTTTTTTTTTAATGTTTTGTAAAAGTAAACTATAACTGCGGATATTTTCCAAGCGCTATATTTTGGAATATTTTAAAAATGTGAATTTTTTTAAACGAAAAAAAAATTTTTAAAAATTTAATTTTAGAAAATTATTTAAATTTTTTTAGAAAAGTTAAGTTTAAATACAAAATGAATTTTTAGAAAATTTAGTTTTAAATACAAAATAAATTTCTAGAGAAATACAAAATGAATTTTAAGAAAATTCGGAAGAATTTGAAAATTTTTAGAAAATTCTTTTTAAAATACAAAATTAAGTTTTAAAGAATTTAATTTTGAATCCAAAAATCGCTTTTCAGAAAATTTAATTTTTAAAATAAAAAATGAATTTTTAATAATTTAATTTTAAATCGAAAAATCACTTTTTAGAAAATTTAGTTTTTAAAATAAAAAACGAGTTTTTAGATAACTTAAGTTGATTGTTTATGAAATGTATTTTTTTTTTAATTAAAAATATACTAAATACGAAAAAAATACAAAAGCTTTCTTAAAAGTAGCATTTTAGGTACGCACATATCTAAATGAAATCCTTAAAAATGGCATTGTTCTATTTAATGTATTATGGTATACAGTATTTATTTGTGTTGTTGTTAATTGATGAATGAATAACTATCCTTTAAGTTCTCTAGTCTCATTTGGTTAAATTATACTACATCAAATACATGTAAAGAGTTTTCAACTGCATATCGAAAGTACTTGCTAAGCTTTATATATGGATAAAAACACGCAAAACAATTTCTAATACAAATGTTTAATTTTACGATAAAGGCTCAATATTGTTAAAAATAAATTCTTAACATAAAAAAGCAAGCGCAAAATATCCTGTCAAAGCATCAAAACAATGGTCAATTAGAAACAGGATACGATACGTATCCATGCAACAATGCTAAAAATGGAGGAATTTCTAGAATTCCTGAATTGATTAGAACTAGATATCTTTCAATGGAAATCCTTGTGAATCATTCTGATGAGTAAATTGATAAGATTGCAGAATGTGATTTTTCCAGGGAAAGAAAGCTGATACAATAGCATTTCTTACATGTTTTTTTGTGGAAGAACAAATAAATCACGTAACTCCCTTTGCTAATTAGAAATGAAATAAATTCTTAAATTCCAATTTCTTTGAAATAAAACTTTATCATATTTTTGGAAAAACCCTTTGAATTTAGTCTATCGTTTTGCCACGAACAATAACAGACGATTACATAACTATTAAAACAAGAAACAAATATTTCGGAACTTGTACAAAACAGTTTCAATGTCTGTCTGGTTAGGCCTGCCATGCGACAGTAAATATTTCTGCACTCAAATTCGTAGCAGAAACAAATGAACTCAACGTAAATATCTATGTTGCGGTCAAATTGTTATGTTTGTATTCTCTTCGAAGAATATTAAACAACTCTATTTTTCGGAATTTTGGACTATATGATGAATTATTGTCCATCGCGGAACTTATAACTTCGCGGAGTGCCCAAACTTCAGTCTTTGTCAGTACCATGTATTATTATTTTAGTAAAAAATAAAGTCTTACCTTATGCAACGTGTATCCTTGTTGTTGCCTTCTTACACTCTGTTGCCTTCTTGACCACCCGAAGAAACGTTCTTTTTGAGTGGCCTCGTTTCAATCTTTGACCTAATTTCGCCGCTTTCCTTTTTCATTTCATTTCACTTGCAACTGGTTTTAAAATGAGGATAACAATCCAATGACAAGACGGATTCCTCACTTTCGTTAAAAACAACCTGTAGTTGCATCGTTGACTATCTTCATAGTCAAGGCTCAAAAATGGCGGTATTGGTTTTGTTGAAGAAAAAAAAAATAGTTTTCGGTTACAGAAACGTTAAAATTTTGGCCGTTTTTGTATCGGAATGTTATCAAGACGTTAATATTCAGTTACGGAATATGAGACTTTCCATAGTCTAAGTTAATAGTGGTGTACCGCTATGGGTCAGGGTGTACTCTTATTGAAGACGGTAGTAAAGTATTTTTGCAATTTAGCAAGTAGGAACAAATCTTAATTCAAAATACTGCACTTTGCAAATTCTGCATTCGGCATGTTAAAGGCGTTCTCACAATGGATATTATATTGCTATATATATTGCTCTGTACTAAACTCCAACTTAACTTGACATCACTAGACGATAGATCTTCATCGTGCTCATTGGCAATTAACCCATTTTAGCGGAGTGAAGACATAATTCTCGCCAAACCTTATAGCCTTTTGTTCTCTACAGGGTTGTGGTTTGACGAACATTATGCTTTCACACCGCCAAAATGGACTAAATACCTATGAGCATTGTGACGATCTACCGTCTAGTGATGTCAAGTTAAGTTGAAGTTTAGTAGTAAATGTTTTTACTTTAAGCTGTAGATCTCGGATTCATTAGCCGTCATTGTGCATAAAAAATATGTCGCTGAGTCTATAACCTAATTCCCAAATTAAACCTAATAACTGTCAATCATTAAAGTAAAATCAACAAATACGAGTATTTGATAAATTAAATTTCTACAACTGTCGTTCCCAGTGACCAGTGCTATAGTGTTTTCCAGCAAGATTCCGGTAAAAGTTTTAATTATTGAAAACTTTATGGGGCAAAATCAAACTGAAAAAGTTACAGTTAACTTTCTTACTGAAGGCAGAATACAGAGCTGAAATGTAATTATAAATTGTTTTTTTCTGAAACAAAGGTTAAAGTTTTCTGAAACAATGGTTAAAATTTCAAATAGTATCGTAAGAGATATTTATTTTAAAAATAAATATTAAACTAAAGAAAGATAATCTTGAAATGGTCTCGTACCATCTCAACCATTGACCTTACACAATCATGCCAGGTATCGAAATTTAAAAGTAATTGCCTTCTAATGCAACTTCTAAATGCCGCATCAAATTAGTCGCCAATCATTTCCCTCCGTGCCCGTAAGGGGCAGAGTAAACAAAGTTCGTTCAACCTTAATAATAATAATAATAATCATTCTCGTTCAATGTCTCATGAACACTTCCGCCTTTTCCTTTCCCTTTCACGAGGATAAAAAAAAAAAAAAAAGAAGTTTGTTTAGATCTTTATTTTGATGATTGGCACAAAGTATTTTGATTGATCGCTTATTACTCTGGACATGCAACACCTTTTTGACGCCGTCTGAAAATGACCGATTGTTTAGTTTTAAGTTAATATATATAATGTTTTGTTTTAAATTAAAAGATTCCGTGTACTTGGAGAGTGGACAGATCCTTTATATAAATAAACTTGGGTCAAAATTCCAAGTACTACGGTACGGATTCGGTGCCAAGGTGGGTTTTGACAACAAAGGGAAACCGGCGCCATTTTTTAATAACAAGTGAAGAATACATACGGTTGCCATAATTTGACACGGTTATATGTAAACACTCTTGGTGTAGAATCCGTACCGTACTTGGATGTTTTACCTAAACTTAGGTCATGGACAAAAAAAAAAGGGGGGGGGAGGAGGGGGAAAATGACTAATCTTTTAAATTAGTTCGGGAGTTCTTAGCAATGGATATAAATTTCTTCGGACGAATTTCTCATATTAAGAATAGCGGAACATTATCTGTAATTGTTTCTGTTAACTCATTGAAGATATCATACGTTACCATACCGACAACAGTCACTCACTTGTATAAAATTTATATTTTTACTTTCAGTTACCTAAATGTTTACAAAGGGTAATGAAAGTATAGCTTTCGGTCCAAAAAAAAAAAAAAAAAAAAAAAAAAAATATGTTTCTTTATATTTTGGAACATCCTGATTTCAAAAGAGTGGTCTAGAAAAAATGTGTGTCTATGTGTACGTGGTCGGCATGATTCCCGAACACATTGACTACGTTGTTCAAATTTGATGTGTGGGAT
Organism: Linyphia triangularis; assembly: GCA_963978545.1. Lineage (NCBI taxonomy): Eukaryota > Metazoa > Arthropoda > Arachnida > Araneae > Linyphiidae > Linyphia > Linyphia triangularis. Next base: position 87,319,470 of record OZ021726.1, read on the forward strand.
GCTGGTGGCCATGGGACCTACCATTAAGGTTTTCGTCAAAATCGCGCATGCACATAAGGTTGAAGTCATGAAAAAACCATGTTTTTCGGGAATTGCTAAAAAACGGGTCTAACGATTTTGATTAAAATCTTTGTCGAATGCCTGTTCAGGTGTTTTAATCGTCCCCGCCTTCGAAATTCCACTACGAATGCGGTGAAAGCGTAAAAAGTTGAAAAACGAGTGCCTTCAATACAGAATTCTCTACCCTTGGACATCGCCCATCAATGAATGATTTTTTTTTTCTGTTTCATGCATTAGACAGGACTATGTAATGTCTATCGAATAACATCGCCAATTTCACCAAATTTTTTTCCCCATGTAAAAATGATTGCCAAAAACATCGCCAAACTGGCAACTTTTAATTAAATGAGAGGAAATATGAAAACAGTAAATAACACCATACCTTTTAATGCAATGACCAATATTATAGTATAAATGAAAGTTGTGCGATGTTCCACACCCCTTGTTTATACTTTAGTAGCCGCATGTTCTCTAATTCAAGGTAAAAAAATACTCAAATGTAATTACAGCAAGTTTGTTGATAAGAGTTATTTTCGAATCGCAAGATCTTGACACCATATCCCACGGTCAATGAAAAACGTCCTCTATGAGCTCAGTGAACCTCTTCACACAATGCTCATTGTTACATCCTCATTATCATACCCCATCCCACAATTTGTATCTCCCGCATTCATACAAAATATGTGCTACTCGAAAACCTCCTCGATATTAACACATCCTCGCGCATACCCATCATACATTTCTCGCCAAAAAAAAAAAATATTCCTTTTGTTTGTGTAGTAATTGGTTATTCCATCCGAAATTTGCGTGGAATTTATGCAGACATGGAAGAAAACGTCCCGAAGGCTTCGTTCATTTTAAGCAGATACATTCTTGGTTTCTAATCCTTCCAGCAATTTATGAAACAGTGTTTTTTTTTTTGCATCCGCATTTCTGGTTGGTTGGTTGTATTCAGATTATCTGGCGCCGTCAGCAACACGAGGACTACAATGCGCCGAAACATTCGTCATTAGACAAGCCAACATACATTTACAAACACCCATGCCTAACACGTGACTCGGAACCCGCAACATCGTGGTCTAGAAGCCAACACGCTAACCACTATACCGTTTTCTGGCATTTCTGGAGATTTAACCATTGGCGAAAAACTAGGTGCTACACTCTATCTGGTAAACACTCGAAACTTAGAAAATGCAAATGGTTGTGTTGTTGTGTCCCCATGCGCGTCTTTGAAAATAAAATTCTTTTGTGAAAGTTTCCTCTGGATAATTTCATGTACACAAGCAACAGGAAGATGGTTTTACTTTTTTTAATGTGACTTTTCTTTCGAATTTTATTTTAATTTACTATCGTATTTCAAAATATTTTAAATTGTTCAAATATCGGATGCAGTACTTTAAATACAACTAAAAATACATTAAATATATATTTACAAAAATAACTTTATATATTAATCCTGCACCTATACCATCTCACGATGGTTTTGAAATAATCATATATTTTAATTGAAACCCCATCTTAATCTAAAACAAGAATTTTTAACGAAGACACACGTTAATCCCATACACATTGGTAATGTTATCTTCTTTTATACTGTTTATTGTCATCGGACTTTTAAATAATATTTCTTGGCATTATATTTAACAGTATTTTTCACCACTTAAAATGCATTACTTAATATTCAAAATGTATTCATAATTATAAAATTTTTTCTTCTTTCTAAGACCTTAACATTTCTTGTTTCAGTTCACATTCTAGGTACGCTAACAATATTCACTTGCTTTTAACCTTTTTAACCTTATCTTATACAAAACACACAACTTTCAAATTATTTAACAAGTTATTTATGCTCTCCATAGAGGTACTTAAATACTTCTAAATGCATTATTTTATCCATTGTATTGGCTATGTTATCTTCTTTTATACTATTTATTGTCATCGGACTTTTAAATAATATTTCTTGGCATTATATTTAACAGTATTTGTCACCACTTAAAATGCATTACTTAATATTCAAAGTGTATTCATAATTATATTTTTTCTTCTTCTTTCTATGATCTCAACATTTCTTGTATCAATTCACATTCTAGGTACGCTAACAATATTCACTTGCTTTTAACCTTATCTTATACAAAACACATAACTTTCAAATTATTTACCAAGTTATTTATGCTCTGCATAGATGCACTTAAATACTTCTAAATGCATTATTTTATCCATTGTCTTGTCCATTCTGCTTCAGAGATAACAAATCTTTTAATACAATTCAAGCATAAAATATTATAACTAAATAGACATATCTTAAACAAGAATGACCATTGCTTCAACAATGTGTTGGATATGACTCCTTGTTAAAATGAACTAAGGAATTTTAGTTTGAGACGTGCCGTAGTCCTTAATTTCAAAGAATACAATGACGGTGGTAATTGGTCAAAAACTATTGTTACTGCTTCATTGTGGTGGGTGCTATTTTTCAAAAGATATAACCTCAAAGGGAATTGTTTCTGAAGAGTAGAATTTATCATCGTTTGAATCTTCCACTACTATTCAAACATTTTTGAAGTAAAGTGCAACAGATGCATTCTTGCAAACATTATTGACGACGTAATTACCAACGCCATTCTGACGTAATACATTGCTTAACCCTTACAGGACCATAAGATGTCCAAGACTAAATATGCCAATACAACACAATATTTTAGCTATTGTGGGTGTAAAGTAAGAGAATATCACCAGAAAAACATAGCAGGGTGTATAGGTTTCCTATAATTTCATGGGAAATATTCCCTATGGACCATAAAAGTAAATAAACAAAGAGTTAGGTTTATTATATCGGTATTTTATTTATTGCTTTGTAATACAAAAAACATATTAAAAATTATCAGAAAAGTAAAATAAATAGTTATGATATTCTACGAAACAATTTCGTTTACTTGTGAAGCACAAGTGGACATTGCACATAACACATTTATTATGTGTCCTATTTTCTATACGTTTTTATTTTTTATTTTTATTCGTTCAGAAACACATTTGCCGCCTAGGATATACGTTTTATTTTGACATTCAAGAAAAAAATATCGATTCAATAATAATTGAACAATCGATAACGATTTTTGTAGAAGGGAAAAATATTTCCCTTGAGCGTGAAAGGGTTAAAATACATAAATTAATTAACCAAATAAGTTAATTTTTTTTTTTAATCTTCCTACTTTAACATTTAAGAAATTCCATAAAAACTCAATAAGTTAACTTATAAACGTTTAAGAAATTAATGACAATAGCAAAATCAGAAAAATAATTGTAATTGTTTGGAAATTTTTTTATTACTTTATTAAATCATTAAATTTTGCTGACATTGAATTTTTTATACCTTAAACAAATAAACCATTCCTAGTGTTTATATTGAATGCGCAATTATAAGAATTTCTAAGAATGTTATGTACAATTTGAAGAACGGAAACCTGCAGTACCATTTATCAGTTAGAGATATTTTGAAATGTCGTTAGATTTTTAAGAAATCAAGTCATCAATACATTTCTGAAATTCTAATTTAATTCGAGTTGATTTACGTCTCAGAAATATTTTTTCCCAGTATACTACTATTTCTATTTAATTGAAGTGCAGCGACGTTCTTCTTTTTTTTCTTTTCTTAAAATCATTTGTAAGGCTTTATTAAAATGTGCAGTATAGTTCTAACCATCGATATAGATAAACAACTGGATAGACTGCTCCATTGTCAATGCAAAGAGAAAAACGCGCAGGGGACTGCGAAGCTGGTGGGAAGATTAACCAATCACAGTTCACTTTTATAGTTGGATGGAAATGCGAAAAACCTTGTAAAATGCTAGAGTATATATATTTTTTGCACATTATTACTAATTAGGGTCTAATATTAACATTTCTGCTTTGTACAACCCAAAATTTTATTTTCAATCCACGGCAATCCGATTTTTTTTTATCCCACCAACGGCATCTGGCAACGGCTTCATTTTCCCAGCGTTAAGCAGTCTATCCAGTTGTTTATTTATATCGATGGTTCTAATAGATGTATTATAGAAAGTATTTATCTTTTTTTAAACGGTCACCTACACAGTACTGTAAAATAATTAAATAAGCTGTATATTTGTCTATGAGACTAGATAAGAAATTTAAATTTATAGAAGAGTGAGAGATGTCTTGTTGAAGATTCAATAGCTTTATGTTTAAATTCTTGAATTCAGTGTCGAGAGTTGAATTTGAAAGACAAAAATATTCCTTTACCAAAGAAATAGCAAAATTCAACTATCTTCCGGATTGTTTTCTTCAATCGGTAAGGTTGAATATCTGTCTAAAAAACTTGGCTTGGATCGGATCATTGTTACATGTTTTAGGTTGAATCAAACATCGAATCATTTATAAACAATGGTATGCATTTTATAAAGGAAAATGACGAGGCAGCTTTATAACATAAAACTGATTATTTATTTTTCGGTTAGTGTCTCACGAAACTTCTTTAAACAACAACGAACTCGTTATGATTCCTTAATAAAAGTTTCAGTGCTCACAACTTTGGGCAGAGCAATAATTTAGGTACCACAAAAGTAAAGAAGCGCTGGGCTACTTTCAAAACAGCTCTCAAAATCCAACTTACTCAATTTCCATAACACTGTGGTTTTTATATACTCGCGTGCGAACTTTCATGAGCAATCCAGAACAAACGATTTTGACAGTCAGAACTGGCTGAAAAACATTCCGAAAATAATTCAGGTGTAGCCAACATTTTTAGGCCTGTATTATCGCTGTGAACAAATAAATTTAAGGAAATAGGACTAATATGTACACTATTTACAATTATATTCAGAAGCACTGCGTAACAATAATTACTTTTCATTTTATGTGCTCATCAAAGTCAATACTAGGTTTCACAGCGCATCTAAGACCTGTCTACTTTTCAATTACAGAATTTTGAGAAGAGTAGATAACGCTGCCAAGCTGTCAATTTATAATTTCTTACTGTCAATACGAAACGTCAAAACGTACAGAATAGTAGAAAGCTGAATAGAAAAATAATTATGGTTATTCAAATAATACAATCCTGAAGAATTAGTTTTCTAATTTTTTTTCGAATGCATAGTTTGGAATAAGAAGAGAACATTCAAGGTATTTGGCCTTGCTTTTTGACATTTTGTTTTGTTACTGATCTGCAAGATCATTTTAATATTAAAATAAAATAATACGTCAGTTAAATAAATAAATTGTTGTCAGTTAATCAGAGTGTGTAACGTTTGTAGTAAAATAAGAAATTGATTAAATGCAAGTCGCATATAAAGGTAAATAGATTTTGTGATATTATTGTTATGGTTGCTGTTTCTTATTACTTCGGATTTCAAGAGAAATAAAAAGTTTGGGAATATTTATATAACAGACCAGGTTTACGTAAAAATGTGTGAGTGAGAAATCGGTTATCAGTTTTATAGGCTTGTAAAACTGAAGCCTTTTTTTTTTTAAATTTGAATGGTATTACTTTGTTAAAATTTATTTATTGCGTATTTAATTGTAGGGAAAATACTTTATCTCCAAATTATATATTCGAATGATAACGATTGATCGATTAAATATCAGTAACGACTGTAAATACGATCTTGTAGTATAATTTCAAAAAAAGTTTTCTTTTTGAAATAGATGTAATACACGAAGAACTTTTTTAAAGATTTTGTTAATCTTTTATTTAGCCACTTACATTTTTTTCTTTTTATACAATTTTTATAGTAATCTCACTCAGAGTTAGGGTGTACAGATCTTTCAAAATACACATTAATTTGACTTATGAAGGTAAGAGCACGTATGGGAATCAAGTTAATTGTTATGTGCCAAAAAATAAAAGCGCCAACAGAAATTGAAATACAATACAAGCCACATTTTTTTTACTGATCTTATTGTTTGGAAGTTTGCAAAATAATCCGCCGACTTTATCACAAGTAAAACAACCGAATCATCTCATAAAGAGCCAATTAATATTTTTTTCCAGTACGTACTTGGACAATTATAATGTGACCATCATGCGCAATTTCTTAATCAGATTCAAATTAACAAAGACAGTCAAACAATTGACAATCACTCGCCCAAAACTTTCCCACCCTTGAAATGACAAATTCCAGATCTAACATTCTAAATTTAACTTGTCCCCTATCTTACCTAATTACCCTAACGCAACTATTAAAAAAAAAAAAAAAGATTCAATAAAAAATCATGTTATAATCCTCTTAATCGGCAAACTTTATCTCAAGATGAACTTGGAAGTCTTTCAATGTCAAGGTCAAGCTCCAAGGTCGGTCTCATGCTTGTAGGTTCATGTTGGACACTGATGTCCCATAGGTGATATAAGTGTCCCTATCATAACCTCATTTGCATTTCATTGATGGATGGTCAAAGCTGTCGTTGTGAATGGGACACGGTTAAAATTGCCGTCTTTCAGTACAGAGGCATTATCTTGATTTATTAAAAAGAATCTCCGCTATGCTAATCATGCGGTTGCATCTGATTTACGTATGTTTTGGACGTCGGAGGGTGAACATTGAGAATTTATTAAAGAAAATGACCACCTTTGCTGTAATTAGTCGTCGAGTGGCAAAGAATTAAACATTAAACAAACGAGGGTAGTATTCACACGCTATGTTCTATATCCTTCTATAAATTCCTCAGTAAGTGCTGTGAAAAATTATTTTTACGTATTTTTTTTTTCCGCAGTTGTGGCGCCATTTTCTATTGAAGGAGGTTCTAGTATTTAATGTGTTCAATATTTAAATAGACTTCTCCAAAGTACTGGTTGCCCATAAATAAAATTATTTTGTTAAGGAATGTTGTAGAAATGAAATCAACAAATTTTCGTACAATATTTTGTATGTCTATGAATATCATGAGAAATTATGCATATAGATTATGTGGCGCCATCAGCAACACGAGGCCTATAATGCGCCGAAATATTCGTCATCAGACAAGCCAACGTACATTTACAAACACCCATGCCTAACACGGGACTCGAACCCGCAACCTCGCGGTCTAGAAGATAGCACGCTAACCACTATACCGTTTGGTCGGCATTATGCATGTAGGACGTGAAAAAATAAACATATGTTGCTATACATTCACCATCAGATTAAAATATGGCTCTTAAAGTACTTTTTTTAGAAGCTCAGTTTGCATGTTGCACCTTGTAAATAAAGTTTTATACTAAAAATAAAACAATTTAATTGAGTTTTAGATATTTGACCTACGATTCTATTGAACTTTAAAGTACTTTCTTTATAGAGGCATTTGCGAGGATAAATAATTTTATATAATTATATTTTTAAATTGGAATTGTTTGTCCACTTTTTATAAACATTAGTTGAAATATTTTTCTTCACATCGAAGCAAAAGCAATCGATGTCAATATACTCAGTTTTTAAAAATGAGCTTGGGAAAAAATAAGAGCATCCTTTGCAACCATACCTTACTTTCAACTTAAGTCAAAAAGCAATAATTTCCCAACTTTAGTGTTTCTGGCATATAAAACTTGAAAAGCTTAACAATCGTAATCTATTCAAGAACAAATTTGTTACTATTTTCGACTTTTTCTTGTTAATTATTTTAAAGTAAAGATTGCAAAAACCGATTAAAATCACCTAGAATTCGACATTTAATTACCTACTCGCACGGAGAAATTTTTTAGAAAATCTAAAACTTTAATCTCAAGAGTCAAGAATTATATTTTAGTGTGATGAAAAAATAAAAAACGAACATTAAAACATCAAACATTGCATACTTCAACGGATTCCAGTTTTCCTTAAAAAACAACATTAAGTTTACTTCATGGCAATTTTAACACTGAAAAGGGTACCCTTTCCGTGTTTTGTTGGTGTTTCTTAATTTGTGTTGATGGATGTTGAGCGCGTGTATGTACCCACCTCTGGGAGTCTTTGGGTCAAACCCTATAATCGTCCATCTTTTCAAGCCAAGTAGAAAAGATTCGCTAACAAGATAAACGCGGCATAAAGGTAAATTTACTGTGGAGACGCTCTCTTTTTTGATAAAAAGAGCACTGAGGAATTTTTTTGTAACAACGTGCACAAAATTGAACTTTACATCTAGGAGTGCGGGGATGTATCTTTCTCGTATTAGTGTGAAAAAGTACTTTCCTGCACGCCTCGTGCTCAAATTTTATATAATTTTGGTATAGAAATGACATTTTTAGAAGAGATTCATTGACTGGAGTTTTTGTCTTTTGGAACTACCGACTGTCTGTTTCTGCCACTTATAAACCCACCGACCAAACGGTATAGTGGCTAGCGTGCTAGCTTCTAGACCGCGAGGTTGCGGGTTCCGAGTCCCGTGTTAGGCATGGGCAGGGGTGTAGTGGAGCGGGAACGCCTGGGAACGTCGATCCGTTACCTTTTTTGAAGGAGGAACGGCGTTCCCTCACCTGAATTTTTTTGTTCTTTTCTTTACGTGACACTTAACGGAAAGTCAAGTAAGAAAATTTAAAGTTCTTTTGTGAGAACTATGCCTTCGTTTTCGATCCACAACTTCAGAGCTGAGCCATCGATATAGATGAGTTGAGCAGGCAAGTTCAAGTATTTGCAAAACACTTGAAAGAGGCACGGCAACCCGCACATGGCCATTCCATGAACAATTCGATTGATGAAGTAGACTCCCCCTCCCCTCTCGCAGTCTTTCGATGTTTTAATGCTACTTCATTAGAAATGAACTGACGTATGTATTTTTCAGGTGTATGTAGTTTGTTTTGAAATTACTAAAGTAGTATTAATAAAGTTATTTATTCTTAGTTGTCCTTTTTCCTCCACCCCCCCCCCTCCCCGTCCCGCACCTTCACAGAATAAAAATAATAAACGTTTGTAACGACGCGACATAGCGTTCCCACACCTTTTTATTTTACACTACACCTCTGGGCATGGGTGTTTGTAAATGTATGTTGGCTTGTCTAATGACGAATGTTTCGGCGCATTATAGACCTCGTGTTGCTGACGGTGCCAGATAATCTGAATACAACCAATCTAGTGTAAACCCCTCTTTCCGACCCCACCACACCAACGAGAGGACTTTGAGGCCATGACAGATTTAATGTGCACCAGCCCCCATTAGGTACACACCGATAATTGGCGGACGGAGGCTCGAACCCACAACCCTCCGGTTACGAGCTCGATACTCTACAGCAAGGCTATCGGTGCCCTTGACTGGAGTTATCAACATTATTTTATGCATATATTAAGGATATTGTGTGCACGTGATTATAAAAACAAAATATTGTATGCAACTCATGGGAAATCCCTTTTTCAAACTCGACAAATTACTTGACTTTGCTATCGCTCACGTCAAATAAGCATTTTTGCCTCGTTTGTAAAAGTATTACTTTCTCAACTATACTAAACTTCAACTTAACTAGACATCACTTAGACGATAGATCGTCACAGTGCTCATAGGTATTTAATCCATTTTGGCGGAGTGAAGACATAATTCTCGCCAAACCTTATAGCCTTTTGTTCTCTATAGGGTTGTGGTTTGGCGAACATTATGTCTTCACTCCGCCAAAATGGATTAAATACCTATGAGCACTGTGACGATCTATCGTCTAAGTGATGTCTAGTTAAGTTGAAGTTTAGTATAGTCGCATAATAGTAATTCATGTAACTAGTTGGAAATGTAATACTTTTTCAAACGAGGTGAATTGCTTATTTGACGAGTGCCTTAGCACGAGTCAAATAATTTATTTAGAGTTTGAAAAAGTATTTTCTCACGTGCTACAATTTTTTTTTATAATCACGGTAAAAAAATATCTTTACTAGATATATAAACTAATGTTGGCAACTCCAGTCAATTAATCTTATGTAATTTCTTTACCAAAATTATATAAAATTTGAGCACGTGGCTTGCGGGAAAGTGCTTTTTCATGCTTGTGCGAGAAAGTACTTTCCCGTGAAGTGCTACTTCTTCACGATTTCTGATTAAAAAAGATCAAATAAAGTTTAGTTGTTTGCATGTTGTCATAAAAATAACCATTAATTATGTTCTGATATCTTTGGTATTGTTTATATATTTCTCAGCTAACTTATAGTTAAGGAAAAGCATGGTAATTAGAGACGTAATTAAACGATATAATAGTTTAAACGGGTTCATTCTTATAATTTAATATTGAAGTTTTGAGCATACTTCCCATTTGTTAACGCGTTATCCTTAAGATTGAGTACTCCTTGGGATGTGACTGGAAATCCCTATGTCGTAACAATTTCTACCAAACACTTGCGGTACCTTAAAAAAAAACCAATCAACCAATGTAAAACAAGATTGTGACTGTTGCTGTCATTAAAAGACATCTTCTACATACGTTTCAGTTGTGGTCCATCAAGTTTAGATAGCGAGCTTAAACAATATGGAGACATTCAATGATTGATATCTTCTTCTGTTAGTCTTACGTCACAAACCATTGACTCTATCAAGTCGAAGTTTACTTATAAACGGAAATGTTGGCGAATATGGTAACAAACTTGGCGGGAAAACTTGACACCCATTATCCAAACTTTAAACAAATAGCTTTATTTGAAGCCAAGCCGTGAACTTTCTGTTTTGTTACTATAGAAACACTCTTTTGATTAAAATGTATAATTGAGTGTATTATGTATTCTACCAAACGTTTTAGGTCGTCAAATTGATATATGACACATGTATGTAATTATTTAGACTGAAACGAAGTGTGAAATGAGTTTTGGTAACCATTACCTGAACTTCTTGTGTAGTTTTAGTATGGGAATTCATTTCAACGTGACCTTTCATATGACACATCACACTTGTGTGTTATTTTTTAATGTTTTTATTCTACATGCATTACCTTTAACGAAGGGGAACAGGTATTCTGAAAGATTATGCGAATAGATCTATCTATTCAATAAAAATAAAACTCAACTCGAATTAAAATTACCAGGGAGCTACGAAAACTAAGGTGTGAAGAAAGGAGCTGAATAAGAAAATGGGCCATAAATAAATTTACTGTTACTTATGTCACTTTTAATAATGTAATTCATCAGAAATAATTGAAAGCATTCATTGTCACTTTCTTATAAGGTACAGAATATTTATTCGCATCAATTCAGTTCTTTTTTATTGCCGCAAGATGATTAAAAAATAATGTAGAATACAACAGTAGAACCAGAAAAGAAGTATAAAATAATTCAAATAGAATCAGCACACTCACCTTATTACCAACTGACATCAGTAAAATGTTACAAGTACTTCATTTGTCAACCTCACTTCTTGCTTTTCGATGACAAAAACATAGCTTCGCTACCTTTTAACCAGCTGGTTAAACATGTTGATAACAATTGACAAATCGACTTGTAATTTGTTTCGCCAGATTATGAAGCTGTTTGGATACACAGCAACTTACACACAGACATAAATTCCACTGCAGTTTTAAAATAAATAATTTATCTCTTCTGAAGTCAGAGCTGAAACAACTAAACTCGTTACTTTTTTTTATCTTTAAAGTTCTTTTCTTTCATTATTAGAGAAGAAGAACAAATTGAGTTTATGTATGGTGACGTCATAGTCAACTGCTATATTAATGGGAAATGTAAATTTTATTTGTGATTAGTTAATGGAGTCTGAAAATTCGAATTTGTTTTTAAAGGAGTATTGAGATATATCGCAAGCTGTAACATGTGGTTACCGAAAGATTAAATATGAAATCTCATAAAAATAACGCTTTGCATAAGGTCCATTGAACAACTTTTTTCTCCTTTAAAATTAATCCCTTCTAAAGCGAAATCTACACAACTAAACTCGTGTGTTTACCTTTATCTTTCTCTGAATATTCTTTTCTTTTGATGATATGAAATGAAAAGAAGAAAATGAAAGAAAACTGTATAATTTTTCTTCCTCGTTCCACTGACTTCGAACACCACGATCGAATGTTGTGGGTGTCAAAAGAACGGGTCAATGGGGTTGACCACGCGACTGCGAACGCCCTTGTCTGTTCGATTTTCTCTTTAGACACGTTTTTGACACGTTACAACGTAAGGCAAGTATTTATTTTTTTTAAAGTTCAGATTTTCTTTTTCTTCTTTTGAATTGACAAGATGTTTATCAAGGTGAGTGGCATGGGGAAGATGCCCTAACCTTTTGAGAACTATATAATTAACTTCTTTTTTTTTTTAAATAATAAAATACAGTTTGATTTTAAGAAGGTGGCTTCTGTGCTTTTCAAGATGGTCAAGTTAATTTTTTTTTTTTATAAACAACAAAAGAAATTAAAGACGGGATTTAGAAAATCTTGGAAAGTACGATATTTTAAATTACATGACTGGCTTTTTAGGTTGGATTAATGAGTTTGTAGGTATAGTAGGTTTATAACTGTTTAATCAACATTTATAAAAAATCATAAGTAGTAGGTTTAGTCATTGCGTATACTTCTAAGAATTCATAAAAGTAATTAACAAAAGAAAAGAAGAATTTTAAAATAATTTGATATCAATGTCACTTCTGAAAATATTTAATAACTTAAGAAAGTGTGAATTGTACATCTAAATTGATGAAATTAGTTAATACAAACTAATTATTAATACAAAATTGGCTTTTCGCATTTAAATGTTTTAAAATTTTTAAGTAAATGCTAATATTGTTAAATATAATAATTTTTCTGTATACTACAACAAGTGGAAGTTCTTTTTTTAGCATTTAATTTAATTTTATCCAGTTCTTAGAAAAATCTTCATCACAACTCAAAATAATAATTCGCGTTTCGTATTGAAAATAATTCCAAATTTTTAACTAATTATAAATGTCACCATTAAACACAATAACTTTTATGCCATAGTACTGCAACTATAATCACCCCCTTCCCCTTTATTTATTTTGGCATTCCACACCATTTTATCTAATTCACATAAAAAACTTTATTATAAACGTAATAAACATAACATGACACGACATAAAATATTACGAGTAGAGTAGAATAATAATAATAATAAAAAAGTGACCATATCCCAGCAACTGTTGAAAGCACAATTTAAGCACCAAACCGCAGACACACAAAAATGCAGAAAGTGCCGGAATCACACAACATTCGCCGGCAGTTTCACATATACCAAGCAAGTTCGTTTATTGGGCATAAATAATCCCACAGCCGTAACGTCTCCCAAAATTTATGACCAAAAAGTTATTCCTCCGGTAAAACTGACCTTCAGGAGATTTCAGCCAAATTATGAATAGGAATAAATTTCAAGCCCCCAAGGGCAAAATGCGACAGACTTTTTTTATTGTTTGGTCGGGTACGTCCGCAAACACAATTGCCGTCTCCTCTTGCTGACACTCCTGAGAGGTAGAGTCATGGACTAAATTTGTTTCGTGAATAGACTTGGGGAAGTTCCGAGAAAAGGATGTGAAGAACTGTGGCTTAGGTGATCAATCGAAGACAATAGATGTATTGATTCGATGGGCAACGTGACTTGGTGACGTAAGTTTGACTTAAAGTTTTAATTCAACTGATGTTAAAGTGGCATATGATTGTTTATCTAGTTAACGTCTTAAAATAATAATTTAAGTATGGGTTAGAAGTGGTACTTTTAAGTTATTGGACATCGGCAAGTAAGCGTATATAATGTTCTGAGTTAGCATTGTTAGTTAAGCGGAAGTCCTAGTAAGGATCATTCCCTATACTAGCTAGCTATAGGTCGGCGATATATCGATACGACGATATTTTTATCGATATTTCTAAAAAAAATATCGATATTTAATGTATCGATAAAAGTCACCAATGTATCGATGTTTTCAAACATTTTTAATTTTTGATGATTGGTTTTGTAGTTCGATGTGTTTTTTCGATTTTCTTTATTCCCTTTTCAAAAAACTTCAAAACTAAAGTTCGAACTTGGCTGAGAGACAGTTAAAATGTCACCAATATTCAATATTTTGCTATACACTTAAAAGCTATTGAAAATTATCTAAATTTTTCTTAAGATCACTGCACCAATTAAGCGAAAATATAACTTCTTTTTTTTTTTTTTTTTTTTTTTTTTTTTTTTACAATAGGTCCATTTCAGTCGAAAAAGTAGTAATCCTACAAAAAAGCAGTCATGAAAAGTACAAATTTCACCGAAAAACTTTGTTTCTGGCAAAATTGAAAAAAAAAAATCATGTATCGATATTTTATCGATATTTTTTTCTATGCTACGATATAGTATCGATATTTTTTTCTATGCAACCATATAGTATCGATATTTTTTTTCTATGCAACGATATAGTATCGATATTTATTTTGATCGATATTTCCGACCTCTATCGCTACCCCAGTGCATTTAGAAACTACTTTGTATAAAAATTTTAAATTTGGCGAGTAGGTACGAAAATGACTTGTAATGAAATGACATCAATTAAAAACTAACGTCTAATATATTTTATTTTATATTTGAAATCCTTACGTCAATGCAAATACCATGGCTCCACTTGTTTTTGTCTTTTGTTATTTTAATTTTTATTTATAAAAGATAAACATTAAATGAAAATAAATTAAGTCATTTAATTAGGGGATCTTTTTCTCACCTACTCACCAAATGTCAAGGTGGTTGTAGAAAGTAGTTTTTAAATGCATTGGGCTAGAAGATTGTAACATAGCGAGTATAGGGAATGATCCTTACTATACTAAACTTCAACTTAACTTGACATCACTAGATGGTAGATCGTCACAGTGCTCATAGGTATTTAATCCATTTTGGCGGGGTGAAAGCATAATGCTCGCCAAACCACAACCCTGTAGAGAACAAAAGGCTATAAGGTTTGGTGAGAATTATGTCTTCACTCCGATAAAATGGATTATTTTCTTATAAGCACGGTGAAGATCTATCTTCTAGTGATGTCAAGTTAAGTTGGAGTTTAGTATAGGACTTCCTCCTAACAGATCTTTTTCTTACAATTTTTATAACTATTTTGAGGTAATATTTGAGTATAAATATGCTATTTCAGATATCAGGGCTTTTGAGGGGAAGTTTTTCGGACCATATAACTCCAGAATTTGAATCCAAATTGAAACGTATTTGTAATTTTTATACGCATATTTTGGTAGAGTTAGAATTAGTTATTATTTTTTATGTTTACTAATAATATTATGAGTAAAAATGCATTTGAATTTATTTACTACAACATATTGTTATCCTTTCTTTCATATTAAAAAAAAAAAATCAAAAATTATGTAACTGAATTAATGTTATTTACAAATAAAAGAAAAGGGTTAGTGAAAGTCGTATTAGAAATGTATTTATATTTTTGCCTCAGTATTTTTTCTTAGAATTAGAAGAATAAATTTATATTATTCTACAGATTTTTAGGGGAAGGTACCTGATAACTAACTCTTAAAGGCTTACTGGAGCCTCACTATTTGAACCAGAGTTTGCGAGACTTGTTTAAATATTCAATGCATAACTATAAACAACAATACATCACTCTCTGTCTTACCCCACTGTTAAAAGAAACATCAGTAACATATCTTAATATTATGGGAAGAGTTTAGATTAACAGTAAAAATTAACAGACTCATTTATTTTATTTGACAAAACAAAAACGTTATCAAAAAATTTACAAGGAAAGCAGTGGTCTTCTCCTTTCGCTTTATTGCAGTTTTTGCGGCTTAGCTAAGAAATTTGTCACTTAGGATTAGATTCAGTAAAAATGAATAAGTTGCAACTAAAAGAAAATTGTTTTAGATAACAATGTACGAAGAAAAATACATAAATTTCTGCTTCATTTTTTTATTATTTTGTTTTGCATGTTTTTCTGAAAATGTGCTTGCTTGTTTATTACTTCAAATAAAAATAAATAAATTATTTATGAAAATTTTAGCTGCAACCTACACCAACATTTATTATTTATTTCTCCAATGAAATGTATACTTTTTTCATCTATAAGTACACTTTTCTCCTAAAACGCATTCTTTGCCAGAAAACATTTTATGTATTTTTTACTGGTTTTAATAATAGAGTTTAACTAGTTTCATGATTTTGCTTTTGTAATAATAGTAAAATTATTTAACAATAAAAAACTAAAAATTTAATATACTGTAATGTTGTTAATAAATGTTTTCAAGGGTTATGAAGGTAACATTGGGTTAACTTGGTAGAAAAACAAAAAAATGCATGGATTAAATATTCATTGGTCTATTTTTAATGGTTTCTTTTTAATGTGCCTAAAATCCACATATTAACGTACCCTACGTAAGGAAAGTGATTATTAAAAAAAATTCACTTTAATAAGTTGTAAAGGATAGGCCAAAATCGTGTATTACCCGGTCTTACCTACTCTGCGTATCTTTTTTTATAATTATTTATTTATTTATTTGTTTATTGAAACCTTAATTGTAATAACAAAGAAATATAATTTTTAATGTCGAATAATTATTTAAAAAAACTATAAGCTTTCGAGATTTTTTCCTACAATCTTAGTAATTATTATTTTTGAAAGTTTGCGATTCCTTCACACCACATCCTTTAGATATATCAAAAACTTTAATTGAATTATGAAAGAAAAGGCTATTAACCCATGACAGAACAACAAAGTCATTCATTAAATTGCCAAACAAAAAGTAAAACAGAAAAAAACGAATGCCTCCGAACCAACTAAAAGAGCAACGTCTTTTCAACAGAGATCATAAATAAATGACGTAAGAGATCTTCAAATGAAGTAAGTCTTGCCTCAAATATCCCCTTCAAGGGCGGCTAAGAAGAACGGAGAAAAATACCAAGGACGAAATACCAAGGAAGATAGAATACCGCTGTCATTACTTTCATTCGTCTTCTGGGCATTAAAACAAAAGGATTGCTTCTATGTTCGCTTCTTTGTCTTTTAGAATTACTTGTTCCACCTGAAAGTTGAGTTTACCTTTCAGTTTCATCTATGGGGTTATTTGGAATTGTTGCGGGTATATTCGGAGATTACTTCATTTCTTATGAAGTACTTTCGAATTGCTAGATGGCAACGGCGGTGAAGTTTGATAGATGTCGCAAATAAAATCAGACGATTTCATAACAGTAAAATTGTAATTAGTGAAAATCGATATTTTCGGATCGAATTCTGTTGCATTAGTTTCTTTCGACGCTACTTATCTTTGTTCTATACTTTCGCAACTTCTGAAAGAAAAATATCGTAATATTAATGTTTTGAAAAAAATAAACATATTTTTATTTTAACTAATGCAATATATTAAAAACACAATATTGTTATGAATTTTTCCGCTGAGGCAATGATGACACAGTTTTTACAGTATAAAAATATTTATTCTCTCTTCAGAAAACTCACAAAATTTATCCACAGGCAACAGTGTAATCGCTCACAAGCTTCAACACAAGCTTTAGCAAAAACAACTTCGAACACAGCGATTATACAAGCTCACTCCAATAGGTAAACAAAGCGATACGCTTTCATCGAAGTCCAAAGTCAATCTGAAAACTTTCCCGTTCTCCAGTCTTTTTATATACAAGCGCGTGAGACATTCTCGAAATTTCCAGCCAATTCATCGGAAACGAAATATCTCGAAACTTCTCGAATGCTTTAGGTGTTGCCACCTTTTTCTAACTTGTATAATCGCTATTAATTAATAAATAAAATAAGATAAAAATAAATTACAGTAGAATTTTGAAATAATACGTCACTATTTACAATATATACAGACAATTTGTGCAACAATATTATAGAGAAACAATTTACTGTGATGGTACTTTAAAACATTTACATAAACTACTATAAGTCTACCTTAATGGAGAAATTATTAAAACTATTTAAAATTAAATGTGTGGACCTAAAAACTAATTTGTGAAACATTGTACAAAATAGGAAACTTTTCTTTACATTAAGATAAAAAAATTGGAAAACAACTAAGCCAGTGGAAAATTCCAGCTTATTATTTTTTAAATCCTTTTAAACCAATGTTGTAAACTGCCCTGATTATTTGTAATTCCAAATAAATAATAGAATATTATTTTTCTATTATAATTCCTATTGATTTAATTTAGTTTGGTGGCATACAAATATAGAACATTATCCGATAATTTCCAATTTTCTAATCATTTTGATATATTTGATGACTTTGATAAAAAGAATTTAAAAATGTTTTGGTTATGAACAATGTTGGCCAATTACGTTATTCTGTCACTATTTTGGTGATATGCACTTATTAACCATATAATAAAAGTCGTAAAAACAAAGTTTTTAATATCAATCCCTTATATGTATTGCCAATTATTCATTAACATAGCGTCGTTACTGTCGCCAGTGTGGAAATCTAGATTTAAATATTAAAAACATCTCTATTAGCAAAATAAACGGCAAACTACGTTTCAAAATTTATTGATTAAAAATGAATGTGATTTTATGCACTCACATGCAAATATCTTTTTTTATTCTGATTAAAACAGTTTTATAATTTATTTACACAATTTTGGCAACAGGAAAGAGTTTCTTCCATGATCAGTTGAAAGATATTTCAGAGCGATTGGATGACGGCAATTTGGTTTATTGGCATTCCGTAAAAGCAACCTTTTAGTGACAGTGACAACCCTCAAAATTTAATAGAATGCTTGTGATCGACATCGAATCTATTCTTCCAAATTTCAGCCCGATTGGATGAAAGAAAGTGCGTTAATTTAGCATCCGCAGTTTTGCCCGACGACCACACACCAACAAAATCGAAGTTAATATAAAATATTTAAAAACACTCTTTAGCATACTCATCCAACCAACCATATTTAACTTCACACTTAACTGATCATTTGTATTCACCCATTCGTCATTCACAATACCCCTTATTCTCACCGAACCCGTATCCTCACATTTCAGGTCGGCTTCTTGCCACAAAAAAAGAATGCAACACAACGAACATGTTACATTCTCAAATGTCCCATAAACTGTCACGCGACATAATCCCTCGCTGGAGGAGAAAGCACAAAGACACTTCTTCGAACACAGAATATTCCTCCTCCGCCATTCAATCCAAACTCAGCCTTCCTCAAAAATTCCATTCCAACAATCTTCTGGCACATCCATCACAACTTCCTTGACGCTCCATCAATACTAGAATGTCGCACGAAAGATTCTTTCCCCCCCCCCCCCTTTTTTTTTTTTAGTCCTTGTGAAAGTACATTCCGATATTCCGCAAAATTTATTCCTTGCTTTATTTTCGTATCCCCATCCAAATTCTCGAAGTTGGGAATCCTTCAACGTTTTTCAAACTTTAACTTCAAATCTCTTGGAACGTTAGACTTTAGGAATCAATTTTAGCAATGAGTTTGAAAATTAGGAATAGAACTAATGAACGAATGCTTCCTTAGTAGTGATCAAATGCTATGAAAACTTGATATTACTTTTCTACTTCAGTGTATGATTTTTTTCTTCTTTATGATGCAACTAGAGGCCAGGCAACTGGTATTTATTTCAAAAAGTATACTAATAAAAATATTTTTTAGGTCTAAACAATCTTAGTATGACTGTTATAATTAATAGCGATTTCGAACTGCAATAAAATATATTAATTATTACTCAAGTTTTACTACCAAGTTGTGTTGCTACAGTATGCACTAGACATTCAAAATAGCTTAATTAAGTCGCAATTGCGCATAATCATTGACATTGCACAGAAGGGATTTATAGTAAAAACATCTTATGAGTTTATTATTTTATTTCACTGCTTAAAAAACAACAAAATAAACAATATTCATCTAAATCTAAAGCAAACAACCGTGTTTATTTTTTTCCCATCGTACATAAAAAGTAAATTTCTCAGTATTCATGTTCATTAATCGCATCAATTTAGTTGATATGCCCTCAAACCCTTCAATTATCGTATCAGATGATACCACTCCCATTTAAAAGACAACCCCACTAGTATTCTGTTTCCACCAAAGAAACAAACAACCAGATTAGCCATCACCAATTATTACTATTTTCAGGACCATACCATCTAAAGTAGAGGTCGGCGATATATTGATACGACGATATTTTTATCGATATTTCTAAAGAAATATCGATAATAAAAATATCTATAAAAGTCACCGATATATCGATGTTTTCAAACCCTTTTAGTTTTTTGATGATCGTTTTGTAGTTAACATTTGTTTTTTCAATTTTCTTTATTCCCTTTTAAAAAACTTCGAAACTAAATTTGAACTTGGCTGAGAGACAGTTAGAATGTCACCCAATATTCAATATTTTACCATACACTTAAAAGCTATTGAAAATTATCTAAATTTTTTTTTTTTTAAATCACTGCACCAATTAAGTAAAAATATAACTTTTTTTTTTTGTAATAGATCCATTTCATTAGAAAAAGTAATCACCTTAAAAAAAAAAAGCAATCATGAAAAGTAGAAATTTGTCCCGAAAAACTTTGTTTCTGGCAAAATTAAAAATCAATTAAAATAATATCATGTATCGATATTTTTTTCTATGCAACTGTATAGTATCGATATTTATTTTGATCGATATTTCCGACCTCTAATCTAAAGAGCTTCCAACTCGACGACAACAGTCTGAATCAGTTCCTTTTCAGTCCGATCCAATCGCACCTGATGGCTATTTTTTTTTGTTTACTATCTAATGAATCAGAAAGCCATCACATCATCAATACCACCTTGCGTCATGGTCTTGACAGTGAAAATTGTGACGGATGATCCGAAGAAAGTTCCATCGATGGGACGACCTTCAATCACTTAAAAGTTTAATAACGCGATAGGCAGTAACGGCGACAACTAGGAATACCTGATTAATATCTCGGAAAAAGAGTTAATATCTCGGTCGTGAGAAAGAGGGGCTCGACCCAGCTCGCTTTTAAACGCCCGATCGACCCGTTCTGACCTCCCTTTTGCGAACCCGTTAGGTCCACGGAAATACGCCATGGCAAGAATTCAATGTTTGTGGTTATTTTTTTCTTTCTTTCTTTTTATTTTAAAGGACAGGTAATAGGAAATTTCGTGCGAGGTCACCCCGAATGGGCTGTGACCACCGTCTTGTAAATATCGGGAGATGTCAAAAGAAAAGAAAAAAAGAAAAGGGATTTCCGTGTACATTTGCATTAGGTTGTTAGTCGGTGGTGTTATTCAGAGCAGGTTTGCCTGTATTGGGTTTTAAAGGTAATAAAATGATGTTTTGTGCATCGTGATAAGGTTTATAAAGTTAGCGGATATGATTAGATATCTTGTAAAAATTGAGTTGCACACTTTTTTAAGTGTTTCTGCAGTAGACCATGTCTGTTAATTGAACGACTTTTATAGCAGTCTCTTAATGCTGCACTTAAGGTGCAATTGATGACAAATGATATCGTTCAATATTCAATTTTCCTCCCATTTTTTTTTCTCTCTCTCTGCCTTAACCCTTTGGAAGCGTAGTGGTTCCAAACAGAAACCACTTACTTGAATTTTTATCTCTCTACGCAGACTGGTTTTCTAGCAAAACCACGTAACATATCAAGGATAATCTATGCAATTTTTCGATCTTGTATGACCTGAAACAAAGTGGATTTTTTTAATACAGAAAATATTTGATTAAGTATGTAATTTATGTTCGCTGTTACTCGCATTGTGATTTCATAACTTAACCACTTACAAAATTTAAAATAAATATTTTTTTTGTTGCAAAAATTAAGTATACTCCATCATTTTTCTGCACATAAAGACGGCCCATACCAAACGTCATTAAAATCGAGAATAAAACCGAAATTCGTGCTTTAAAGGGTTAAATTGTGTTTCTAAAAATGCATTGAAAAGCAAATAAAGTTGTTATTTCGGTAGGTTGAATGTTGGTTTCTTAGTCAAATTATCAGTGATAAGCGGACAACTATGTAAATACCAATCAGAACACAAAAACATTACATGCATGCTTATCACATGAAATTTTATATCTTTTTATACATATATCCTCAATAATCTTGCAATTTTTAATCTCGAATAAATTACACAATAATGTTGAAGTTAACTTTTCATAGTTTCATAAAGTCTTCTTGATTTGCTTATTAAACCTTATAAAACTATTATTTTATCTTCAGATATAAGAGAAAGCTTATAGAATGAAGTAGGTCAAGCCATGATATAGAATCTCCAAAATTTAAATATTTTTTTTAAAGGTACGTTAAAATACTGATGTTTTGTTAACTGTTAAAGGTCTGGATTTGGATCATTTATTTAACTTATCATGCAATTCAACTAATCGAGCAAATCTTGTCATATGCCTAATAATATAAGTCTCTTTCATTTCAATTTACTACAGAATATACAAATCTTTTTCATCTTGAATATCTCCATTAGATCTTCCAGTTTGCTTATCTACTTTCAAATATGTCTACTCATTTTAAACTAAGAATAAATTGTTTTTATTTCAATTTACTTCAGAATTTACATATCTTTTTCATTTTGATTCTCTCCATTATATCTTCCAATTTACTTATCTACCCATTTTAAACTACGTAGAAGTTCTTTTTATTTCAATTTACTTCAGAATTTACTTGCCTTTTCCATTTTGATTTTCTCCATTATATCTTCCAATTTATTTATCTACTTTCAAATGTTTCTATCTATAACTACGTAAAAGTAGTTTTCATTTCAACTGACTTCAGAATTTACATAACTTTTCCATCTTGATTCTCCCCACTAGGTCTTTCAATTTACTTATCTAGTTTCAAATGTTTCTACCCATTTTAAACACTACTCTTATCACAAAGAAACAAGTTTTTTTTTTTCATGAATGAGATTCGCATTTGTATTTCGATTGAAAATAGTCATATCAACTTTCTCATCACGTTTGAGGTCGGAATCACTTGTTTAAACCAGAGAGACAAATAACACTTCCGTATTTTTCCCCTGGTAGTATTTTTTTACTGGAAGGCACGCACAAAATGATAAATAAACTTTATTAATAAAATAAAAGTAGTTGCATGCTTTTTAATTGGCCCGGCGTATCAAAGTATTTATTTTTCTTCTAATGATGTAACAGTTGTATTAACGTTGCTTTTAACCCCGAATGTATAAAAGGGAAATTGCTATAACTAAATAAGGATAATAATAATTAATGTCATATAATAAGAAGCTAATTTTGTCCACTTATATGTTAATGAAGCAACCAAATCGGAAAGCAGGCATTTGGATTTTTATGAGAGGAATTTATAGGCCATTATTCTGAAGCATGCAGTAATTCTGAATTATTTAATTTTTTTGGTTTGCAATTCTGTTACTAATACAAGGACTGTATGTGATGAGAAAATTGCAATCGCAAGTTCGTATTACTCAAAAAGTTATCGATTTTAGTGTGAATAATTTTCATCGGATAAACTCTTATGCATTACTTACAACGGGTATGCATTGCAACATCGAATACTCAATAATGCATAAATTAAAATAGAAATTGAATATTTATATTTAAACTATATAGCAGAGATATTTCATGCCCGAGAAAGTAATAAATGTTTTCATTATCTTAAGCATTTCTATACTAATAATTGAAATAAAGGACAGAAAAAAATTGTGTATAACCCAAGCTCTTGAATGTATTTGGGTTATTCTCGTTTAATTATATGTAACTCAAAAACCGGAAATAGTACAAGCTCTAATTTAAAAGATAATGTGAAATTTCGTGTACTAAGTTCGCTAAATATTATATATAACTTTTTTATGGTTGTGTGGGGATTTACACACTAAATTAATAATAATAATTAAAAAAAAAAAAAAAAACTCTAAAAATTTTGTAGTACTTTAT
Organism: Linyphia triangularis; assembly: GCA_963978545.1. Classification (NCBI taxonomy): domain Eukaryota; kingdom Metazoa; phylum Arthropoda; class Arachnida; order Araneae; family Linyphiidae; genus Linyphia; species Linyphia triangularis. Next base: position 87,343,281 of record OZ021726.1, read on the forward strand.
TGCTTGTAATTTATTAATTGAATGTTATCTCTCCAGCTTTATCACCCAAACTATATGAGCTAGAAGGCGATTGAGCCTATAGTAAAGATGTGGTCGTAGTTTAAGTACATATAGACTAATCCTGTTATAACAAATTTACTTCAAGACTGACTGCTCAAATGCTACCCTTAAGGACGTTTAGAAACTGTTTAAGATTCCGTCGAAAGACGGTCGGCACCCGAAATCCGAATTCTCTGGAAATGCGAATAAAAATATCCTGCCACAAATATCCCTCCTTTGCATCAACGGCATCTGACATGCTCCAGGAAGTGCATATTTCAATTTTCTGCCACTGGTGCAGCTGCTTTCAACCAGAGAACAACTCGGGCAAATCGGATTACGAGATAACGTGTGCGTACAGGTATTCAAAACATGAACATACAAGACATTGCCCCCCCCCCCCCCATCTTGAAAGTACGGGAGGCAATCTCTCTCCAGCTGAACATTTTTGCCACTCTCATAAATAAAACCCTTTTTCCCAAGACAAGAACCATCTCATCTCGTTGAAGTAAGAGGTGTGAACAAACCAGTTTATCAACCCAGAACAGCGAATGTTAACCCCCAACTACAGTTGTCTCAAACTACTTAGCATGAAAGGACCATCTTAAGATGCCGGCTTTCTTCTTCTTACCATAATTTATCTGCCATTTTTTTTTTTTTTTTAACCCTTTCCCATAAGAAAGCTATTCCTTTTTATTAATTGTGGTCGTTTCCTTAAGGTATGCGCGCGTGTGAACAGTTCAAACTGTAATTAGTATCGTGTAATTATTCCGGTATCGAAGTTTCGATCACGTATAACTCGTTAATTGCATATATACTTTGCGGATAGGCCATTACAGATAGTAGCCATCGTAGAGGTTTCTGAGAAATATCAGTCGAGGTCTGGGTCATAGTTGAATAAGGATATATGTTAATAAACGGATGGTAAAAATAAGGAGCAAGTTTTAACCCTTTATCCCCGTCAGTTTTTTTCGTGGTACTGTATTAATTTAAGCGCTTTGATACTCATTGGGACTTTGAAATCCACTTCCATGAGGTTCGTTCGTCAGTTGTTGGATGACAGCAAAAGCTTATTTCTAATAATATATAAGACTATGGAAGCTTATTTCCAATATATAAGACTATGGAAGCTTATTTCTAATATATAAGACGATCAAAGCTTTTTTCTAATATATAAGACGATCAAAACTTATTTCTAATATATAAGACGATCAAAGCTTACTTCTAATGTATAATATGATGAAAGCTTTTTTCTAATATATAAGACGATGAAAGCTTATTTCTAATATATATTGCACATATTTGCTACATCACCCAATGCGCAAAACAAAATATATCGGCCGAAAATATGAATTCTTAAAATAATGACTCTCACTATATACCATGATGTATTAGTAATACCTCAGTAACTTGAAGCTATTTTCTAAATTCATCTGAAGGAGAGTTGGAGTTTAAGAACGTCAAAAAAGTAATTTTAAGATTATGATTGTAATAATAATAATAATAATAATTTGGAATCCCACGTTGCAAAAAATTTTAATCTCTCTAAATTAAAATTATTTTATTTATATATTTAAATAAAAAATTGACCATCAATTTGTATTATCATTTTCACCTTTAACGGTCCCAATTTTTAAACGTAAGGAGCATTTACTCAAAAACTATTAAAGATAAATGCCTAAAATTTATAACATATATTCTTACTAATATACTACAAAATTTGAGTGCAGTATTTTTAAATATTTGGTTTTGTTTCTTTTTAAAATAAATGAAACGTTTTGGTATTCTATAGAATTTTTAAAAAAAATTATTTTTTATGGCAATAAAACAGTATAAAATCTTTAATTTCGAAAATATTTTAAAATGCTACTCTCAAACTGTGTAATATATTGGTAAAAGTATTTGTTATAAATTTTTGGACTTTAGCTTTAATATTTTTTGAGTAAATGTCCCTTACATCTCCAAAATTGCTGTTTAGAGGTAGGGTACGTTAAATTTGAAAACGATAATGCAAATTGATACACAACACATTTTGGAAAAATGTATAAAAAATACTTCTAATTTAGCGAGATTAAAACTTTTTGCACCGTCAATTTCAATATTGTATAAATTTTTTTTTTTATTTTTTTTTTAATCTCAACATTGATTTTTTGACGTTTTTAAGAAGCTCCGACTGCCCTGAAGTCAGGTTTTTCTGCTTTGATTTTTAAATTGTATGTACCAGTCTATAAATGTTAGGTAATATAGTGTAGAGATTTCTCAATTTTTTTTTTTTATATTATATTTAAAATTGCGATTTAAGCGATATTGTTGTTAAACATTTTTTTTTCTTTTCCAGAGCTGAGTGATGAATATTTTGGGCGTGCTGTTTTTCTCAGCCGCTGTCCTCACTGTCAGTGGAAGAGACAAAACAGGTAAGAAATGATCAATACTTTACAAAGCCTTGCGGCACAGCTTTACTTCAATTTATTTAAATTCGAAGTGTATTTGCTTCAGGGAACTCAGTACCCTAACAATAAAAAAAGAAGAAACATCACAACATCTAAAATTTAAAGAAATAATCACCTTCGGGCTGAAGTACAGTTTACCTTGGTCATTACCTAAGCTCATTATAAAGAGTTTTTTTTTTTTTTTTTTTTGAGTTTTATAAAAAAAAATCGATACATCAATACAACTGAACAACATCAGCATACATCTTTTTTTACACAAGCAGGCTGAGCAGGCGCATGCGCACACAATGCCTTTCCTGCGCATGCGCAAACATTAAACGGGGATGGACACCGGACCACACTTTTGACCAATTGATAACAGTACTCTTGGGTTTCAGGCCCAGCGTAAAAATAATCGTTTTTGAGTTGTTTTTTTTATATCATGTTGTTCTAGGATTCTTTGCCTTTCCATTGATGAATTACTTTTGTTTCTACTCAAATTAGATGTATGGTATATTTTGTTTTAAATATGACAACTTTCAATATTATTAACTATATGACTTCTACCTTTGACTTAGATTTTCTCTAAACGTGATATTTTAAACTTCAATGTAACTTTTTTAACTATCTAGAAGAGATATACCAGTCACTTTTTACTTTCAATTACCCATATGTATGTATACATAGGGTAATGAAAGTATTAGCATTCGGTCAAAAAAAAAAAAATTTCGATTTTTGTTTTGCATTTCTCCACGTTTTGGAACATCCTGATTTCAAAAAAGTGATCTGGAAAAAATTTCTGTCTGTGGTCAGCATAACTCCCAAACAAATTGAACTACGATGTTCAAATTTGGTATGAGGGTTAGTGGTGGTCATGGGACCTACCATTAAGGTTTCCGTCAAAATCGCTCATGCGCATTAGGTAGCTGCCATTGAAAAAATCACGTTTTTCAATTATTGCTAAAAAACGGCTCTAACGATTTTGATATTAAATCGCTTTGGTAATGCCTCTTAAGGTGCTCTAAACATCCCCACCACCGAAATTCCCTTAAAAATGTTTTAATGGCGTAAAAAGTTGAAAAATGAATGCCGTTAGCACAGAGCTCTCTTTCCTTGAGCATACCTCATCAACGATCGTTTTTTCTTCTCCTCTGAGTTTCGCTTATAATAAAGGATAATGTAAGGATTATCGAAAAGTATATCGCCAAAATCCCCATTTTGGTGGTGACCCATGCTAGAATTATCGCAAAAAATATTGCTAAACTGGCCACTTATTCTAAGTGAAGGATGAAAATATACAAACGGCACAAATCCACGTCAGCATTATAGTAAAATTGAAAGTTGTGAGATGTTCCACACCCCTAGTTTTTATTAAATTGTAGTATATAACCTAAAGATTAAATAGAAGTTAAAAATGTTCAATTATTAAAAATCACAAAATGTATAAAAAAATACTTCTAATTTAGCGAGATTAAAACTTTTTGCACCGTCAATTTCAATATTGTATAAAGTTTTTTTTTTTTTTTTTTTAATCTCAACATTGATTTTTTGACGTTTTTAAGAAGCTCCGACTGCCTTCAGGGATAAATTGATTTAATTTTTATTTTTAAGATACCGAGTCCCATATAAGGAGTTTTTGTTAATAAAAGAAAAGCATTTAATTCGCAGGTACTTTTTAATTGAGTATTTCAAATTGTGGATTGCAAAATAAATTTTTAATCAAATTTATGCTGACACTTAAGGTTAAGACAAGAATATTGTTAACAAAAGAATGCAGGTTTTTTTTCCCCCTTCTTGTCTATACCAACCTTGAATTGTCATTAATCAAGTTGTAAGTGTTTTTTTTTTTTATTATTATGTAATGAAATTAGTTGCATTACCATTACTTATTAGTTCAAAATTACTTCTATGATTTTATGTCATTATTCGTATAATAACTTGTCGAAAGTTATAAAGCATATGTGTAAAGTATTTTAATTTTATATTTCTTATAGAATGGGACTTAGTGAATTTGAGGAAACTTTCAAGAGAACTACTACCACTTTACAACGTTGAACCCACAGCATGTTCGCGAGGAGTCGGTTTCTACAGAGATCCAAATGATTGCCATCAATATATCCGTTGTGTAGACGACAACAACACTGGAAGACCGCTCAGTATCTTCGTGGGAAGATGTCGACCAGGACTGGTTTTCGACGAGAACATCAGCTCATGCAACTGGCCTGAGAAAGCAGCACCCTGCAGCAATGTTCCGGAAAGATTCAGAGATAATGTTGGAAAATTTAAGCCACAAGACCAGGCTGCTCAACCTGTTGTGAAAGACAATAGAATTTCAGCACCTTCAGGGATCAAGAATAAACCTTATCAATCACAGCAACCAATAAAGCAGAAACCTCAAGATTCCAACAAACAGTTCGTTCAGGAAGCTCAAGCAAGTGTATTCCAAGAGACAGAGGCGCAGGGAAAAGTTCAAGAATCTTTTGAAGACTCACAAATACACGTTGAAAATGACAGACAACAACAAGTATCGCCTAATTCCAAATATCCTAAAGAAAAAGCTCCAATATCACAAACTCCGCACATTATTGTAAGACAACAGCAGACCAAACCAATATATCAAAGGCCGCAAGTTCAAGGGCAAATAAGACGGCGGCCGGCAAAACCAACACACCAAAATGAACAAGTTCGAGAGCCAGTAGTTCATCAACAATCTGAACAAGTTAAAAAACCAGTAATTCAACAGGAATTTGTTCAAGTTAAAGAACCAGTTTATCAAGAGCAGTTTGAACAAGTTCGTGAACCAGTAGTTCAAGAACAAACCAAGCAAATTCGTGAACCAGTAGTTCAACAACAAAATAGAGATCCAGTAAATCAGCAACAAATTCGGGAACCTATAGTTCAACAACAAAATCGAGAACCGGTAATTCAACAACAAAATCGAGAACCGGTTATTCAACAACAAAATCGAGAACCGGTAATTCAACAGCAAAATCGAGAACCTGTAATTCAACAACAAAATCGAGAACCTGTAATTCAACAACAAAATCGAGAACCTGTAATTCAACAACAAAATCGAGAACCAGTAATTCAACAACAAAAGCGAGAACCAGTTGTTCAGCAACAAAGTCAAGAACCAGTTTCTCAACAGCAGTTCGAAAAAGTTAAGAAACCAATTATTCAACAATCTGAACAAATTCGTGAACCAGTAAATCAGCAACAATTTGAACAAATCAAAGAACCGACCATTCAGCAACATGAACAAATTCGAGAGCCAGCAATTGCAGAACCTGAACAGTTTCCACAAGAACAACCAATGTGGCAAGAATCTGACCAGCAAGAAAAAATTTATCAGGAATCGATACACAACCAACGGCCCACTGATAATAGGCTTCAACAAGCAATACATCAGAAACCTCATGACAGTATACCTAGCAGTCACATCCAACAACAGTCTGGTGCTTTTCAAGAAATCTCGGATGCAAAAGATAGCCAAATCTCAACATCAAATGATAAACATATTCAAAAGCACAAACAATTTACTTCTCAATCCAACGCATCTCCAAGTCGCACTTCTTCAGCAGGATTAGCCGGAAGTAGTCGAAGGCGTCCAGTACAGGCAATTTCAGCTAATTTAGATTACCCTATACTATGCAAGGGGGAGGGCTATTTCAGGCACCCAAAAGAGTGTTCCCGATTCGTTATATGCCAAAAAACAGACCAAGGTGCTTTTGCAGTTCATTTTTTCCAATGTGCCGAAGGATTGGTTTTTGATGAAGATTACGACCAATGTGTTCAACCAGAATTCAGTGATTGTGACTCGAGGAGATCTAAGCGACAAGCTGATGGCGAGGCACTGCAATGCAACAGTGAAGGATTTTTCAGACATCCCAAGGACTGCCGATCCTTCTATCGTTGTGTCAAGGGTTCAACTGGTTTGTATGACACCCACCTGTTTTCGTGTCCAGATACTCTTGTATTCGATGAAGAATATGCGACCTGCAACTGGCCAGATAAGGCAGCCCCGTGTGAAACGCGTAGGCAGTTTGCAAAACCTGCAAATCAGCGGGCTACAGTACCTACGAGGCCATCATTTAGACCTATTCAAAGGACTTCAAAACCGAAGAATGATTTTATCGAGAAGACAAATCCATTTACGTCAGCTAGAGAACGAACTACAACAAAGCCAAGATTCACGACGCAGTCACCTAATAGAGACAAGCAGGTATGCAACCGGCCAGGATTTTTGCGCCACGAGAGAGACTGTACTAAATTTTATAAATGCGTCCAGAGAGGAAACTACTTCGTAAGATACGAACTGAACTGTCCAAATAACTTTGCTTACGACGATAATACAGCTCGTTGTATTTCCCAAAGATACTCGAATGCTTGTAACCAAAAATATACTCCCTTTCCTCCGAAGCAAGATGACGAAGAAGTTTCGACAACTACAGCAGCCTCTTCCAACAGCAATCGACCCCCTACGGAATCGAGTGAAGGAGCTGTATGTGAAAAAGCAGGCTATTTCCAAAATCCCGAAGACTGCAACCGCTTTTACAGATGCGTGGATTTCAGTGGAGAAGGTCAAGAGTTTGTGAAATATGACTTTTCCTGTCCTGAAGGATTAGAATTTAGCGAGGAACGAAGTGTTTGTACCTGGCCAGATCCTACTAAACCATGCAAAGGAAGTGGAGTACCAGATGGTGATAACACAAAAGATGATGATTCGAATGCAACTGACAATGATGATGATTCGAATGAATCTGAAAGCGAAGATAATTCCGAGGTTCCCCAGGAAGAAACAACTACGACCAGAAGAACGACCACTACCAGAAGGCCTAATACTTCAAGGACTACGAAAGGACCTGGTCGTCGATCGACAACTCCATCTACGACTTCTGGAATAGAATCCGAACAACCTGATGGTTCAGAATCAGAACAACCTGATGGTTCAGAATCCGAACAACCTGATGGTTCAGAATCCGAACAACCCGATAGTTCAGAATCAGAGCAACCCGATGGTTCAGAATCAGAAAATGATTGTAGCCAAGAAGGGTTTTTCAGGAATCCTGAGGACTGCAATAAATTTTATCGATGCGTTGACTTTGGTGATGGAAAAAAGTACACACGCTATGACTTCGCATGTGCAGAAGGACTTGTTTTCGACGAATCAAACAGTGTTTGCAATTGGCCATCAGCTAGTGCTCCATGCGAATCCACACCAGGAGAAGGTGGTGGGGATCTAGATGGAAGCAACCAACCAGATTCATCAACTAGTCAGCCAAAATCAACTGCTTCGCAAAGTACTACTACTAGACGGGGTTCCACTACCAACAGACCTAGGTCAACAACTCCAGTAAGAACCACGCAAAGTGGACGAGGTTCTTCTAGTACTAAACCAAGAGCAACGACTCCAACTTCAAGAACAACTCAAGGTGGTCGAGGTTCTACAACTAGTAGACCGAGATCAACAACTTCAAGTACAACAACTAGAAGATCTGATAGAACGACTCAGTCTTCCAAAACGGAAAACCCTGAAATTTCATCCACAAGCGCAGAACCTGGAGAAAATCGAAACCAAAATACTGGCGAATGTAAGGAGACAGGATTTTTTAGAAATCCAGAAGACTGCAATAAGTTTTATCGATGTGTTGATTATAACGGAAATGGAGAAGAATTTGTAAAGTATGACTTTGCTTGCGCTGAGGGTTTAACATTCGATGAGAAAAACAGCGTATGTAACTGGCCAGAAGCCAGTGAACCATGCGAGGGTAGTTCTGAAGAGCCAGATGAGAACGAAAGCACAACATCAGATGAAAATGTAGCTTCAACATCTTCAACCACTCAAGGTGGTAGGGTTTCTACAACAAGTAGACCAAGATCGACAACTTCTGCAAGTACAACTACAAGAAGAACAACTCAAGGTGGTAGAGGATCTACAACAAGTAGACCGAGATCTACAACAAGTAGACCGAGATCTACAACAAGTAGACCGAGATCTACAACAAGTAGACCAAGATCGACAACTCAAGGTGGTAGAGGATCTACAACAAGTAGACCGAGATCTACAACAAGTAAACCAAGATCGACAACTTCTGCAAGTACAACTACAAGAAGAACTACTCAAGGTGGGAGAGGATCTACAACAAGTAGACCGAGATCTACAACTTCAACTACAACTACTAGGAGGACCACTGATAGAAGTACACAGTCTCCCAGGACGGAAAGGCCTGAAATGGAAAGTACATCGCAATCAACCACTTCGGGTGATTCAGGAAACGAAGGCTCTACTGGTGGAGATTCCACAAATAATGATAGAGGTAGCGGAGAATGCACCGAAGCTGGTTTCTTCCGAAATCCCGATGATTGTGGGAAATTCTACCGCTGTGTAGATTTCAACGGTGATGGACAGGAATTTGTGCGTTATGATTTCGATTGTCCAGAAGGTCTATATTTTGATCAGGTTAATAGCGTCTGCAATTGGCCAGAACAAAGTCCAGCATGTGATGGAGGAACTGGTTCTACGGATAGTAACAGTACAGGCACTTCAGAAAGCACGCAGAGTACTAAAACTGATTCTTCTTCCCAAACTACATCATCCACTACTCAATCTACAACTGGATCTACTGAAGCTAGTTCATCCACTGACGGAGACAGTTCTGAATGTAGCGAAGAAGGCTTCTTCAGGAACCGAGATGATTGCAGTAAGTTTTACAGATGTATAGAAGAAAGGCCAAACAATTGGGATGGAAACGATGATAACAGCAACAAATTCTCTCGTTATGATTTCCAATGCCCAGAAGGATTAATATTTGATGATAAAAACAAAAAATGCGATTTTCAATCCGATTCGAATACTTGCGACGATTCTGGTTCTGAGAGTACAACTTCTTCGCAGTCTACGACAACTACGAGCCCAACAACATCAGCAACCAGTGATTCTACTTCTGCTTCTAGTGAGTGTACTGAAGAAGGATACTTTAGGGATCCAGATGACTGTAAAAAATACTATCGCTGTGTTGACAATGGAGAAGGCTCTTTTACCAAGGAAGAATTTTCATGTGAAGAAGACGAAGTGTTTGATGAAGAAATGAGATATTGCAATCGCAAGGACTTAGCACCTCCTTGTGATGGAAGTTCGACTGCTTCTCCAGCAGAAGGAACAACACAAAGTGATGAGTCGACACCTACTTCAAGCACTGAATGTACTGAATCGGGATTTTTCAGGTGCCCTGAAGACTGCAACAAATTTTATCGATGTGTCGAAGAAGAGGGTAATAGTGGAAATTACATCCGTTATAATTTTACTTGTCCTGAAGGCTTAATTTTTGATGAGAATAATAGAAAGTGTGATTTTCCATCTGCTGAGTTGACATGCGATAAAAGTACCTCTGATTCCACTCAATCTGAAGAAACAACGACAACGGAATCCACAACTAGCACTACGCCTTCAAGTTCAACTACGGGAAGTTCATCATCCAGTATCGCTGGAGATTCCTCAACATGTACGGAAGAGGGATTTTTCAGAAATCCAGATGATTGCAGTAAATATTACCGGTGCATAGATGAAGGAGATGGTACATTAACGAGAGAAGACTTTTCATGTGCAGAGGATGAGGTTTTCGATGAGGAGATGAGATACTGTAATCGCAAGGACTTGGCACCACCTTGTGAACAAAGTTCGACTTCCTCCCAAACACAAGAAACAACGCAAAGTGACGAAGCAACAACATCTGGTGCAGGCACCACAGCTAGCAGCACAACGGATTGCACTGAACCAGGATTTTTCAGATGCCCTGATGATTGCAACAAATTCTACCGATGTGTAGAAGATGTAAACAGTGGTGAACTCATTCGATACAATTTCACATGTCCCGAAGGATTAATATTCGATGAAAATAACAAGAAATGTGATTTTCCATCCTCCGAACTTACTTGCGACAGTGAGTCATCAACACCATCTTCCACAACAGCCACAAGTTCGGATTCTACAACATCTTCAGGAACATCAGGAACCACGTCTTCACCTGAATGCACTGAAGAAGGATTTTTCAGGAATCCAAATGACTGTAGTAAATACTATCGGTGCTTGGATGAAGGTGATGGAACACTGACGAAAGAAGATTTCTCTTGTGCCGAGGATGAAGTTTTTGATGAAGAAATGAGGTACTGCAACCGAAAAGACCTAGCTCCACCTTGTGACAGTTCAGAATCCACAACAGAATCAAGCAGCAGCTCTACGCAACAAGACACATCCACTACCGCCAGTGGTAGCTCCACTCAATCTGATTCCAGCGAAAGCACAACGGAGTCAAGTGGATCTTCAACAGATAGCCCAACCGAAAGCACAACAAGGGCTGGTGACAATTCTGGAGAATGTCAAGAAGAAGGGTTTTACAGAGATCCCCAAGACTGCAGCAAGTTTTACCGATGCGTGGATTTCGAAGGAAACGGCCAATCGTACACCAAGTATGATTTCGTCTGTCCTGAAGGTCTAGTTTTTGATGAAACGAATGACGTGTGTAACTGGCCATCCTCAGTTCCTAATTGTGAATCCGCTGGTGCGGATAATTCTTCAACTACAGATGATAGAGATGGTACATCTACTACTTCCCAAACCGGAGAGTCTTCGACTACTGATTCGGGATCTACTACTACTGGATCAACAATAACAGATTCCACTTCTAGTGACGCCGAAAGCACTGACTCATCTTCCACAACCAGTGGAGAAACCTCTTCTACTGGTACTACATCAGGAACTTCGGGAGATATTGAATGCACAGAAGAAGGATTCTTTAGAAATCCAGATGACTGTACCAGATTTTATCGTTGCGTTGATTTTGCTGGAACCGGTGAATCTTATGTTCGATACGATTTCGAATGCCCCCAGGATCTAGTTTTTGATGAAGTGAACAAAGTGTGCAACTGGCCCAGCATGACTCCAGGATGTGAAAGTGGCTCAAGAAATGACAGTGACTCCAGTAACACAATATCAGATGATTCAAGTACGACGGAAGGAAGCACCACTACAAGCAGTGAAACGAGCACCATTTCAGATAGCACAACCATATCAGACTCCCAAAGCACTACAGGAGAAGCTTCGGAGTCTACTACGGGATCAGCTTTAGAGTCTACTACAGGAACAGCTTCAGAGTCTACTACAGGCGCTGATTCAACATCCACTACAAATTCAGGTGAAGGTGACTTTCAATGCGAAGAAGAAGGGTTTTTTAGAGATGAAAACAATTGCCGAAAGTATTACGAATGCAAGCGAGATGAAGACAGTGGTGAATTAGTCAAAATTGATTGTGAATGTCAAGAAGGTTATGTTTTCGACATGGATGGTTGGTACTGCAATGCAGCGGAACTGAGTTCCCCATGCGATGATGGAGTATTCCGATGTCAAGAGGAAGGTTTCTTCAGAGATCCAGAAGACTGCACGAAGTACTACGAATGCAGCAGATCAGAAAATGGTAGTGCCCTCACAAGCGAGCGCCACGAATGTACAGATGGATACGTTTTTGATGAAGCTGGGCGCTATTGTAATGCTCCAGAACTCAGCGAACCATGTGAGAATTCCACTAATTCCACCGGAACGACTCAAAGTTCGTCTACCACTTCATCCTCCTCAAGTCAAACCACTTCATCCTCCTCAAGTCAAACCACTTCATCCTCCTCAAGTCAAACCACTTCTTCTGAAAGCACTACGACATCAGATCCTAACCAAACAACATCGCCTGGTTCTTCCGATTCAACTTTAGGTGATCAAAGTGGAAATTGCACTGAAGAGGGTTTCTTCCGAAACCCTGAAGACTGTTCCAGGTACTATCAGTGCAGTCGCAACGAAAACTCGGGAGAGTTGGAGAGGACTGACTTCGAATGTCCAGACGGGCGCATATTTGATGAAGGTCCAAGCTACTGCAACGATCCTGACTTGAGCGAGGAACCATGCAATGGGGCTTCTGGAACACCAGGAGATACAACTACTTCATCAAGTAGTGCGTCAACCACTTCTTCAAGTGACACAGCTACTTCTCAAACTGGAGAATCTTCGTCAACGTCTGGTGAAGATTCAGGAAACGGGAACAGAAGTAGTGGTGGTAATCTCGAGTGTAACCAGGAAGGTTTTTTCAGGCATCCCAATGACTGCAACAAGTTTTACAGGTGTGTAGACTTCTCAGGTTCTGGTGAGTCGTACGTCCGATATGACTTTGACTGTCCGGAAGGCCTCCATTTCGACGAGGTGAACTCTGTGTGCAACTGGCCCACCATGACTCCAAGTTGTACTTCTGGAAACGATTCCAATTGACAAACTTATATCTCTCAAAACTCGAAGAGGGTGCTTCATTGAACTGTAAATAGTTCTTGACAAAACAGTGACTAGAAATTGGAGGAAGGGCAAAGCGTTATGGCATGCTACTTAATTATGATTCTCTTTTATAGGATAACTATTTTCATCGTGTGCGTTAGCCGTATATTACCATTATGCTTAATCATAAACTAGTCACCATAACATCTTAAAAAAGTTGTTCAATTAATTATTCTAACGTAATTTAACATATTCTACTTCAGGAACTTGCCTCGAGATGTTTTTTTTTTTTAAAAACAAAAAAAAAAAAACAAAAAAACATAACATTGTTTTTCTATTTTTCATATTTTTTCCAAAACTGTAAATTTTTAAAATTAATTTTAAGGGCATTTAAATTATACGAAAAATTACATTCATAATTGAAAAGAAGAAAAAATACTCTTTTTGTAGTGTTTGCTGCCTATTTTCATCAAATGTTATTCTGTTAGATAATTACATTTCGACTAAGAACTATTGTTTGACTTTGCCCTTCTTTCGAATTATTTCTTCAGGGTCTGTGCGTTAGTCCGTTTCGCGTGCCAGTCTGTAGCTGTGAAGCTCAGATGTGGGTTTTGGACCAATCAATTTATTTATTTCATTATTTATTTTATGTGTGTCGTCACCTGTTGCTGTAAATGCATTAGTCAATGTCAGGGATGTAATGTCCAATACTGCCATACCATTCATTTCAAAATAAAACACCTGTTAAGATAAGTTGAAGTACTTCAAATACGAATCACTACTTAACGGTACATTACTGGTGCAAGTTTTGATTTCCATCAAGTACCATTTCCAAGAAGCAGCCTATTCAACAAATAAGCATATTTAATTGTCTTAAAGGTTATCGTACAACTTGGAGCCTGTACCATTAACTTCTACGTTTACTTTATTCATAATAAAAAAAAAATAATAATTACAAGATGGTACGCCTAGATTTAACATAATCAATCAGTTAATTAAGCTTTCAGTTATTCCTATACAATCATCCTTTCCATTAAGTTATCTGCTGTAAAGTGAAAATGATATTTTTTTTTTATCATTAAATAAAAATAATTGTGGCAATCAGCTTGAAAAAGTTTAGTTAAATTTAATTGGATATATTCCTAACTATTCCATTTTTATACATATTTTAGTTGTGAGACAATTAAAGCCAAACTTGCGTCTTATACGTAATAATTGAGTTTAAATGAATGTATATTAGTGCCTTATGTAAAAAAAAAAAATACTGTAATCTTTGTCAATATGTAATAAATCCATCTGAAAAACAGCATTAATGTGTCGTATGTAATTTTCATGAATAAAGTCATTTTCTTAATCATATAATAAAGTTGATTTTGTGAATACTTTTAGCACACTATTATCAATTTTTTTTTTACAATGAAAACATTTTAGTATGTAATGTTTTTATTATATATTTTACCAACTCCTGTATCCCCAGTGTAACTATACTAAACTTCAACTTAACTAGACATCACTTAGACGATAGATCGTCACAGTGCTCATAGGTATTTAATCCATTTTGGAGGAGTGAAGACGTAATTCTCGCCAAACCTTATAGCCTTTTGTTCTCTACAGGGTTGGGGTTTGGCGAACATTATGCTTTCACGCCGCCAAAATGGATTAAATACCTATGAGCACTGTCACGATCTATCGTCTAAGTGATGTCTAGTTAAGTTGAAGTTTAGTATAGACAATACTCCCTGTTTCCCAAAGTTCCTAGTGTCAAGTACAAAACACTACTATAAAACTTTTATTTTTCAAAAATAGATTAGTATAAAACATATTGCTACAATATCGAAGCTTATGTGAGGCGTTGAGCACCAGAACGAACCATACCACAATTTTATTTTTTCATGTTTGATTTTTCGTTGACAGGCAAGTCTGCGGAGGCCTAATTAATCCCCTTGCCTTCATCCAATCGAGCTGAAATTTGGCAGGTAGATTCGATGTCGATGACAATGCATTCTATAAAATTTTGGTGGTTGTCACTGTCACTAAAAGTTCGCTTTTACGGAATACTAATAAACCAACTTGCCGTCATTCAATCGTGCTGAAATGGCATTTAAACCGATCATTGAAGAAACTATTTCCTGTTGCCAAAATTGTTTTAAGGTATACATATACATTAGGAATCGCGAAATTTGACTCGAGTCTGCCTTTTTGTTTTTTAATTTTAAAATATTCCCGAATTCATTACCATTATAATGATACCATTTTCTTTCTGAGACTCAAATTACTTTTTAAATTACTGTGGGTTTTGTGAACCTGTTTTGTATCCCTTTCATTAGTGTAGTAAACTTTAAACGCGATTTCTGAAGAATGACATTTTGGTGTTATATGATTTTACGTCAACGGTCATAACTTCATAAAAAATGGTCCGATTTACAAAATTCTAATTTTGTTTTGCAAACAATAGTTGTGAATGTGTTTTCTATGGAGAATCTAATATGTATTGTTATAAAAATAATTTTTATGCATATTTTCATCTTAACTTTTTGTTAAAAACTATGTATATTTTCAAACTTTTCATTTAAAAATTTATAATTAAATAAACATTGAAGCCAAATTCAAAATCCTCCATAGGAACATGCGTCAATATAAAATCTATTATTTGCAATAAAAAAAATACCTCTAAGTTAATTACAAGTTTATTTATGTATGTTCTAATAATATACTAATTAGTCACTTTAATTGTTCCCAATACATTAAGGTATACGTATAGGCTTCAAATCGCAAAACTCGCAAAAATCGGGGAAGATTTATAAGGCCGTAAAAAACAAAAACAAAATAAAAGCAACACAAAAGAAGGAAACCCTATGATGGAGGAGCATACTAAAAAGGAAATATATAATAATCAGTATAATAATAACAGTCTTTTATATAAAAAAATACTTTTTTAAAAGTTATTCTCAGATTGTAATTTTTTCTATTTTGCATTTCATTCAAACAGTAATAACTCCAGTTTAAATAATATTTTTTGAAATTTGTTTTTCGCTATAGAACCTGCATACAATGTTGAATGTTTTGAAGAAAATAATTATAAAATTAATATTAATATAATAATTATATTTTTATTTTATATCATGGTACTTGGTGACAAAGTTATGAAGAAAAATAATTATTTTAACTTGATCAGATATACATTTATAAACTACCGACGCAATTGGACACAGATGCGTCCCGTGCGTCACCCATTTTTAAATGCACATTTGATCTAGTTAAAGTGTTATTTGTCCATATAACTTTGTACCCAAGTACTATTATATAAAATAAAAACATAAATTATTTCTGTTTACGCCGACCAAACGGTATAGTGGTTAGCGTGCTAGCTTCTAGACCCCGAGGTTGCGGGTTCCGAGTCCCGTCTTAGGCATGTGTGTTTGTAAATGTATGTTGGCTTGTCAAATGACGAATGTTTCGGCGCATTATAGCCCTCGTGTTGCTGACGGCGCCAGATAATCTGAATACAACCAACCAACCAACTTTCTGTTTACGAGCAGAAAAAAAAAAGAACCAAAATGTCCTTAGCGTACGCCAGGGAATTACTCTTGTACGAAAATATGAGTCTGACATTGTTTGAAAATTATTACAACCTATTTTGAATTAATTACTTCTTTAAAAATTAGTGAATTTTGAGAAGTGAAATGGGATGTTAAAGTGAATGTGTGAGAACGAGCGGTTTCCACGTTCGTTCGTAACGTTTCGTGTATAATCAAGTATGAAATGAAAGGCAAGAGTCCTCTCTAGATCTTGGCTAATAGGTTTTAATTAACGGAAAGACGACACAAATTATATATAAACAAAATCATTTTTTTGAGACTAACGCTCTAGACGTCTTCATATCATGGCGTCCCCAGCGTAGAATGGGGGCTGAATCTCAACATCATTCGTGTGTGGGAGGAAGGCAGATGGCGCTAGCAGCCTCAAACCAAGGGGCCTCGCTAGCTTCATGACAGAATGGTTATGGTTATTTGTGGAAATAAAATACAAATGTGAATGGTCATAAATACAACCGTCACACTTTCAGATACATTTAAACTCACATAAAACCATATCATCCAATTACATAAGAGTTTCTAATAATTTGGTTATTTTTTGTGAAATTTACCTTTAAGTTGATCGTGACTTTTGATGTATATATGTGAATAACCGAAACATCTGACGGTCCATGCACAGTACGTTTTAAAACTAATCTGAATGTTGGCCAGCCATATCCTTGGTTCTACTAGTCCTTAGAACGATGCGGTTTGCACCAAAGTAATTTGTTTATACTCTTCCGTAAGTCTGATACATTTTTTTTTTCTCTCTTGGAGGCTATTTACTAAATTAATTGTACTTTAACTTTGACATTTTTAATATGAACGCCTATTTTTTAACTTCTCATTCGATCTAGAATGCTTTGTTCACCCTAAACAGCTGAAACTAACTTTCAGCACCGCATATTGAAAAACAATGCGAAAACGTTAGAATAACAGGTCTCAATAATGATACGCGTATTTGTAAGGGGCAATAAGTATAAGTTAAGTGGAGGAAAACGAACAGACAGCAATTTTAGGACATTATAAAAATGCAATTCGAAATGAATTTTAATGTATCATAATTTAACAAAGTTAAAGATGTGCTAACTTCACACGCGATTCAATTAAGGTCGGAAACAGAAGTTAAAGAAGTACCATGTATAATTGTATATTATTGTTGATAGTAAAATTGACAAACAAAAATAAAATTATTTAGTTATTGCTTTATCTGACACTGATAAAATATTTGATTTTACTGTGAGTTACGAAATGATAGGTCCACTAGTTTTTTAAATGATTACCACTGTCATTTAAAAGTAGTTAAACTGTTTTTGAATCAATCGTTTTAAAGTTCCCCTTATCCCCGACTCTTTATGTACAAAATAAGAAAATAATTTAATAAAAAATAGATAAAAGTTATCATTTATAATTTTAGTACGTTTCGAAATGATAGGTCCGCTTTTTAGTTTTTGCGGCTAGTTAGTTAAGTTACCGAAAATTTGCAAAAATCTTGTCTTTGGATGACCTTGACAGTTCACTGCATGACTTTAAGCAGGTTTGTGAGTTTCCTTTTAACTCAGAGTTATTTAACGAAATGGGTCGTAAACGAAAGTGCGTTGTTTTTGGTGAGAGGCAAAATTCTTGCTTTTAAACAGTGTGGAATATCAAAGTGTGAAATTTCCAGACTTTTAATTAGGTCACATAATGAAATTAAAAATATTTTTGTGGCTTGGTAACTTTTATGATCATGGTAGAGCAACAAAAGTTAAACCATGTATGAAGAGACTGCTTTTAAACTACAAAAAATCAGGTAATACAAGATCTTTATCCTAGCCTGACAGAAAAACCCTTCAATATCTACACATACAGTATATAAAGCTGCCAGAAGACACGGCTTGTTAAAGTTCAAGAAACGAAAAGCGGCTCCAAATCAGACAGAAGTACATAAAGAGCAACGCTTGAAATTTGAATAGAAAATTATAACCTGGAAGTATGATCGACCAAACTTTATAGTGGTTAGCGTGCTAGTTTCTAGACCGCGAGGTTGCGGGTTCGAGTCCCGTGTTAAGCATTGGTGTTTGTAAATGTATCATGACTTGTCAAATGACGAATGTTTCGGCGCATTATAGCCCTCGTGTTGCTGACTGTGCCAGATAATCTGAATACAACCAACCAATCTGGAAGTATGATTGGAATCGAGTAATCTTCAGTGAATGAAAAGAATTTAATTTGAATGGGCCAGACGATTGCCAATGGTATTGGCATGACCTTTGCAACAAGCGAGAGATTATCTCCAAAAAGGCAAGCTGATGAGGGTTCTACAGAAAAACAGATATAGCCTTCATAAATAGTCTGTAGGTTATCAAGAATTAGTGGTTTCATTATTTATTACCGTAAACATTGGTGGTCCTTTATTTATGTTTCAGCCTGTATTCATGAGCAAACTCTACTTTTGAATGGTTTTTGGATAATGGTAAACATATTTTCGATTGGCCACCTTACAGTCCAGTTTCCAGGCCACTTTATCCAGTGAAAAATATGTGAGACATTCTGGTAAGAGGCGTTTACGCAGGAGATAAGCAGTAAGACTGCATTGATGATCCTAAGACTAATATGTTGCTAAAATGGACAACAATTTTCAAAATTTATATGAAAAAACTTGTAGAAAGCAGGCCTAAGAGGTTTTGAGAACTAACTTCGAAAGAAACCGGAAAACCTGATGCTACTTTAATTTTTTTTTTTCTATCAGTGAACCTGCCATTTCAAAACGTTTATTATTTTTTTTTTTATTGTTATTATTTAAATACTATTTATACGATGCTATTTATGTATAAAGTAAATTTTTTGTTCAGTTTATGCATCGATTAAAATAATAATAAAGTATCCTACTTTATTTATATCAGAGTAAATAGGTAATTATAGGGCGGACCAATCATTTCGTAACGCACTGTAATTAGATCACGCATAAATCTTTAAATTTTCTTTGTAACCTAAGAAAAATTGTGTAAAAGTTTTTCTTATTTAATTAATAAAACTTATATTTTTTGAAACTTTGTGTATACTTTTCAACGTAACGTGAACATGAATACGAATACAAACTTGTTAAATCATTATATTTTTTTGACATTGATGGAACGTTTGATGTAAATTCAAGCCCATCCTTATGGATATTCACTATACTTTTTACTTAAAAATGTAATCTATTAAATAATTGCCTAATCCTAATGCGTGTGTTTTTGTTCGTCGTTTTGATTGTTAATAAAATTCCCTGCCTACCCATGAGGATAAGTTTTTGTAATATTATTATGTCTTAGAACAAAAGTTGGCTGCGACTGTATTTTTTTTTTATATATATTGCTGAAGATCTAAACGTAAGCTGTGCCAATGTTTCGTAACACCTAAATTATGTATTAAATTAATCCAAATTTTAATAGAGAATTCCTTAGAGTATGGTCTTTCAAAGAGGATTTCTTTGCATTTCAAGTATCTAATGGGGGAAATGTTGAATAGAGAACCCCTACTTTGAGCGAACAAATTCCCGATGTGTCTACTAATTTGTAAAGACATAAAATTACGTAGCGCCACCGACGACGCTGGAAATTGAACTGGATATAAATTGTTTTATCCACATGTTTTCAACACTTTGTAAAAATAAAATAATTACTGTTTTATTCAATTAAAGTTTAATAGTATTTGTTTATTTCAATTAAGCTTTTATTGAAAAATTTAAGCTAGTATATAATCCTTAAAAATTAGTATTAATTTTTTCTTTATGTTTTTTTTAAAAAAATTTTTGACAATCAAGTGTCAAAATGGAAAAAGAAAAGAAAAAAAAAATTCTATTAAAAATAATTAAAAATTGTTTTTTTAATTATTAATAATTAAGAAACTGTTTAAAACAAAAAAGTGCATGTTCTTTATGTCTGGTCCTTAACAAACTATCTTTTGAAAAAAGTTACGAAAATATATTAATTATTTCAAAATTTATCACTAAAAAAGCTACTTTTCTTTTTTACATTACTTTGCTCTTTCCTTGTCATTATTTAATGAACTACTTATTCAAAAATATTGAAATTTGGTATTTCATTACTTTTTGTTAATGATAAATATAAATATGGAATAATAGTACTGAGTTGCCATTAAACTTTTCAAAGTTTAGCTTGACCGACCAAACGGTATAGTGGTTAGCGTGCTAGCTTCTAGACCGCGAGGTTGCGGGTTCGAGTCCCGTGTTAGGCATGGGTGTTTGTAAATGTATGTTGGCTTGTCTAATGACGAACGTTTCGGCGCATTATAGCCCTCGTGTTGCTGACGGTGCCAGATAATCTGAAAACAATTAACCAACCAAAGTTTAGCTTAGCTTCGATGAGTAGATGATCCCTTCTGAGGATAAAAAATTGCTATTTGCATTTTTTCAACACTTGCAAGAATCACAACGGTTCTTTTCTTTTTTTTAAATTTCATCACTAAGAATACAAGGTTAGCCAACGTACCAATTTTTTAGGAGGAAAGGAGGAGGGGGTATCGCTCAATTAAAAAAAAACAAGTAAAAGTAGTGAACATATCAGAGTACTATAAAATATGCACTCTACTACAAAAAGTAAAAAAATAACTGTAACAGTGTCAGGGGATAACGACAAAGACATTCATTTTAAAATGTATTGAAAACAAAGTACTTCTTTTATACTCCATCGCAAAAACCATGCTGAGAGATTTTACAAGCAAGATGCAAAATTTCTAGCAAAGAAAGAAATGCACTTCCTTAGGAACCCAAGACATGGGCACTTATTCTGATCTGGAAGTCTCATATAAGGAAAGAATATAGAAAACTAAGTTACTTTTATTTTATAATACATTCAAAACATAACCACTCTCCACATACTCCATTGTAGGAATCATCTTGTCCTTCTAAATAACCAAGCTATTGTTTATCAAATTTTAAACCTCCTTGAGGCACAAAATTGGCCTTTTATTCAATTAAACTTAGTTAATGCACGCTTTAATAAAAAAAATAGCGGACCACCCTTATACTTTTCCCGCTCATTAAACATGGACAATTACTTTCAATTGATTCATTGCCACTCCGCCATGCTTTTATCGCAGCAGTAGTCCAGTAATTACTTTCATCTTTTAATATTTCCTTAAGGATTTAAATCGAGATTTAAGGAGTGCCAGCAATTTACGATTACGGCGCAGTTGAGATCTCTTGTCATCTAGAATGGCTCAATACACTCCCATATGCATAATCTCAATTGGGATTACCATGGAACTTTCAAGTCCGTTCATCAGCACAAATTGCCATCCAATAAGCAATTCAAGAATTAATCAATACATTTCTAGGGTGTGTGCTTCTTCTGAAAGGCAGGATCAACCCATTTGCATACAATCAAGTTCTGAGAAGTTACGGTATAGAGGCGTTGTTATGGGCCGCAAAGTATTCCGATTATGCTACGAGATATTTACCATCAATAACATCTGCCAAGGTCGAGTTGTGGAAAGATAAGTGCTGTGTTATCTCCTGTCTTCCGACCAGTCTTGAAGACGTTGACTTACAGGTGGGTGGCCACCCCCGAAGAAAGCCATTGGAATGCAGGAATACGAAGAAAAAAGTCCCGTGGTGTTGGCAGGAGGCCATCATATCATCTAATCTGATAAACACAGAGATGAGTTGAAAGTTGTAAAATGTAGTCACTAGAGAACTCAAGACCCTTGAAAAGACCTTAAACCAGATAAGTTTGTTTAGGTTGTTTGGTTTAACATTAAACCTACAAGAGCGGTCAAATGACCGATTTTGGGACAAAATTGTTAAATTCCAGGTTTTTATTTTTCTTGAACTTACTGCACGGCTCTTTTTTTTTTATAATATATAGTTACTAAATTTACCAATATCTACCTCTCTTCTTCTTTCGTTTTTCTTGATAATCATATGTACTCTACCGCTATATACCGTTAGTGGTCTTTTGACCGCTGGAAAATACATGAAATTTTATAAAGTTATCTGCATTGAAATCTCAAACTTATACTACTCCTTTTTTTTTTTTACATTCGCCTGGTCGGAAGTCCGTTTTCCAAAGAAATGTCATCCGATTGTGTTGAGGAACATGCCATGTGCTTATGTACAGTTTGTTTTATGCTGGGTACTGAGCGCCCGCCTTCTGGTAACGCTCGTGGCAAAATAACGATCATTCAAATACGAGCCGGAATTTCAAATAAGCCGGAGAAAATAAACATATTATTACATAATAATTATTTTGAGTTTTATTACTTATGCTAAATTCTGTATTATTTATTTTTAACTAGAAAATTATATAATGTTTTTTTTTTTAAAAGTGGTCATATGACCGTCATCGGTAGAAATAGACACATATAAATTGTCGGTAGGTTAAGTACATTATTTTGTGCGGCAACTGGAAAACTGATTATGGACACTCCAATCAAACATTCAAGCCCACCAAAGAATTAAATTCAACAAATTTAGCATACAATGCCGATACCGGCACTAAAACCATAATCCTTCCACTAACGCTATAATGGTTAATCACCAACACAACTTTCGATACGTTAAATGATGCTGCAGTAAACAATTTGTTTAGTAGGAAAAAATCAAACCTATTATTGTTGAATTAGTTGCAAAAAGATGCTCTCAGAATGTGCTGAATTATTTAACTAATTTTTGGAAACAAAATTTTCTCGCACTATTGATGTATATTTTGAGATTAATTAATATTTTTTTAATGTGTAATGCTTCTCCATACAAATTTCTGCATAACTTGAGTTTGCGCATGTGCACCGTTTTTCTTACTATATTTAAGGAGTATCTGTTTTTAAAATAAAGTGCATGTTCTGATTTGCTATCTGCTTCTGAGTTGCTACAGATCTTCTACTAACTTCCCATTGAACGGAAACATTAACGTTCATTAGAGAACACAGATACATAAACAAAAGAATATATATTGATCGTTAGTCATTTTTTTTTTTTTTTTTTTTTTTTTTTTTTTTAATTTTTTAATGAAACCACAGAGTGATCTAAAAGTAACAGGTTATTTGAAAAATCGATAATGCATAAAAATTTGAGAATAAGGCAATGCATTTTTTCCAAAAATTCTCGCTACAAAACTAAATTTTTTCCCCTCCACACAAAGATTTCTCATATTTTTTTTTTATCAATTAGAAGTTTTGTACATCTAAATCCTAATGATTACTATCCTGCAGCTCATTAAATTAACATAGGGAAATTTACACACAGAGACCTTCAGTGACATTTGTTAGAAAAACGACTATCGATTTTTTCTGAACATTTCTTTGAAAATTGTATCTTTTAATTCAGGTGCCGGCACATAATCGGATTTTGATTTATCCGGTTACTTTTTCCAGTATTTACATATTTTGTAATATTATTTTCGTAAATATAGGTACAGTAGAGTCCTGATTATCCGAGTTAATGTGGACCAAGACCAACTCGGATAACCGAAAAACTCGGTTAAAGCGAAAAATAAAATAAATCGTATCGGTTTAAATGTATGTTTTGACAAGTACAAATGTTATACTATAGGTAAACCACATGCAATTAATAATATATAGTAATGCTTAAAGAGTTCTCTTACTTAAGCCTTAAGACCTTGAGCGACGCGATAGGAGGATCAGTGTCATACAATGAAAAGGAATGTAAACATTTTGTTTTCTTGAGTGTTTGAGAGATCAAGTACCAATTTTTTTCGGTACTAGTTTTGACAAAGGAAAATATCAGTGGTAAAAGAAATATTATCTGTCTCGGTTAAAGCAGAAACTCGGATAACCGGGGCTCGGATAATCGGGGTTTTACTGTACTCCAAAAAGCAAAAAATTGCATCATATCGAGTGCCAGACGAAAAATTTAACGCATGCGGGATTCTTTCTTTTAAAACGTAGATTGCTTAAGTTTTTGCCAGTGGCAAGGTGACTTATGTTATTCATCTTCATGCGTAGTGCATTAAAAATATACCAGGCTAAAATTTTAAGATTAATAGCTGTGAACTAGAATTAATTAATATATGATTAATGACAAAAGAAACCTATTAATTCGAATTTATTAATGATCAGTTTAGCAAATGCGCAGCCAACCGTTAAAGGCGCCAGTTTCAGTAGCCAACAAACTCAAAGTTCTTACATAACTTAACATTTCGTTAAGCCTGGCCGACACATTAAGTTTCGTGAAAATAAACCACGACTTTTCGGTAGCCACTCTTAATTAACACTTATGTTAGGGAATTAAAAAAAAAACACTTGCAGATTAATATCGGTATAAGCGCATCAGACTGTGAAATAAGATAATGGATAATGAATATTTAATAAGAGCGTCGGGAAAGTATTCCACCCTTAATTGGAACACTTTAGCAACCGTTTTCAAAGTTCATAATCCTAGAGATATTTTAATCGAGATGATCTCAAGGTCAAGGTCATGCATAAAGACCAACAGTAATGAACCCGCAATCAGATAATTTGTTAAATGTCCAATTATAAACAGGTGGATCTATAGTAAGATGTATTCGCATACTTTTTAAGTCTAGAATACTTAATACAAAGAGCCAATAAGTACCTCAAGCTTTTTTAGTGTAGTAAAACTATGTATGCTTGTTTTTTTAACCAACTTCAACAAAGATGGGATTATCAAGTTGACTCGAGTGTTTTTATGTTTGTTATGTTACAGAACTTACCTCGGTAGCAGTTGTTCCAAATTAATGGATCAACTAGCGTCAAATAAAACATTCGCGTAGTTTTAAACCGACTTCAACAAAAAGACAGAGATTATTAAGTTGATTAATATACATTTCATTTTGTTTGTTTGTATTGTTGCTATCTTCTACGTAACATGTGAATAGCTAACTAACTAACTAACTAACTAACTAACAAAATAAATAAATAAATAAATAAATTTGTCGATTCTTCTTTTGTTGTTTAGAGTTGGAGACAAAACGATATTCATTTAATAAATAGAAAATTTAATGCCATTTGACTTTTAATTTTGAGTCATGTTGAACTATTTGAAGAAATCCATGCTTCTAAATGGATAGAGTGGATATTGTGATGGCTACGTCATAATCAATTGTAAAGTTCGCGGGAAAATGAAATTTGCATTGTGATTGGCTAATAGAATGCGACATTCAAATTTGCTTTGAAAGATGTATAATGATTGGTTCGGTGTAGCCCCACCCTACTATGAAACACCATTTACCATAACGACTTGCATAAGGTCTATTACTGCAATCGCACTGCAAGGATGCCTAAAATAACAGCTTTCCTTTCATCTCTGAAAAAGTTCGCGAAACTTGTGAAGTCAGCTTTCATAGTTCGTTAGCAATATCCAAGATAAAATTCAAAGCTTTTTGTGAAAATAAAGTTGGAAATAATTAAAGAATTAGATAAATTTTTTTTTTAAATAATTGAAACCAGTACTTTTGTTTGGAATACAAGCAAGTCTCAAAACACATTTAATGAATATTAATTTTTTTTTCCAGGACCATCAGTAAAAAGTATTCTAGTTAACCCTTCCAATCCTAGTGATGCCAATTGGAATCATAACATTTACGATTTTTTTTCTCCTCACCTAATACTTCCATTGAATCCGAATCAACGTTTTTAAAATCATCAAACTATTCTTTGCTCAAATATATTTTTGTTTTTCTTCAATATATGGCTGCACGGGTTTCTGTTGATGAATGAAATGAGGCTTGTTTATGTTTACTCAATTCCGAAAAAGATGCCGAAATTGATTTCATTTTTTAAGTAATTTAAATTAAATAACTGTTTCAAATATGTTCATATTATTTTCTTTAATATTTAAAAATTGTACTTTAACCATTTTTAACGGATATATATTTTAAAATTTTAACAATTATAATGATTGAAAAGTAACGATTCCATTTGCCATCAGTGGGAGTTGAGTACGACTCAACACCTTTTCCCGGCTAAATTATTTACTCTAGATTCAAACTTTTATTACCACGTTATTGCTATTTTTCTCTAACAGTATTCCCTACGTTAAGACATATTTACGACTAAATAGAAGATTTACAATATTATATGATATATTTTGAAATGCCGAAGCGAAATCGCTTAGACTTGTCCGATACCTAATGCCCAATGATGAAATTTGAAATCATTCTGAATTTTAATAAAAAAAAATAAAAAAATTGCTTTCAACCCTGTTATTCTGAATACTAAATGAGTATCTTTTTTAAATTTCAGATTTTTAAAATAAAAAAATAAATAATTGGGATTGAAAGGGTTAAAACTTTGAAATAGTGTATATTTTCGATGCGAAATGAAAATATATTATTTTTTATCTAATAGATAGGAATTGAAACATCTTCGTTGACAAATGAAGACTTAGTAGATGTAAAGCATACATGTTAGTTTAGCCCCATTCATCTACTAAGCTCTTGAAACGCCCTTATAGTACCATAATAGTGGCTTTATGTCGTGAGGTGACACCTGGAAGAATTGTTTGTAGTCGGCCCATAGAACGAGTACAGGATGCAAGGCTAATGAAATATTATCTAATACAGTAACTCCTCGTTATATAGCGCCACAATGCATCGCGCATTCTGATATATCTCGCTTTTGTCCATCATCCCCTTTAGTGCACAAGCTAGTAGCACTACTTCATTTTTGAGGACTCGAACATATATTTCCAATAGCTCATAGACATTTTCCTTCAAGCTTACAAACTTTTTAAACGTTTATATTCGAACTTATTTTCTTTATTTAAAGATAATATTATTGGCTAAATATTTATCTTCTATCAAAAAAATATGTTTTCAACTAAATAATGTTTTCTAAAACTTCTTTGTTAAACAGAAGTATAATAAAGTAAATTCTCTTTGAGAAAAGTACGTTCTATCTATTATAACTTATATATATATATATATATATATATATATATATATATATATATATATATATATATATATATATATATATATATATATATATATATATATATATATATATATATATATATATATATATATATATATATATATATATATATATATATATCCTCGAAACTAGACCCTTGGAATAGATACAATCGAAAGTATGATATTAAATTTTTATTGAGTAATTAAAATGGAAATATAATTTACCTTAAATAATTATAACTGAAACGTAATTTTTTATTGAACTTTTACTTTAAAGTTTAATTTTAATTTAAGTTCACTTATGCAACATTTCATATATTCTTCCACATTGGTTTTGAAATGTTATTGTATTAAAACTAAAATTTAAACGAATACAATTAATCTAATTATATATAACGATTAACAATTAAAAAAATATTTCATATATATATTATATATATATATATATATATATATATATATATATATATATATATATATATATTCATATATATATCTCTATATATATAAGGCAAAGCCCTCACTCACTCACTCACTCACTCACTCACTCACTGACTCACTCATCACTAATTCTCCCACTTCCCACATAGTCACAACTCTGAAAATCGGCACAAATATTAACAATGGTAAAAATAGAAAAAGTAAACTATTCCGATCTCGATTAACACACTTTAAGGGGTCGAAAAGGGGTCAAACGTTCCAAACGGGGGACATTCGAAAATCCTACTTCCCACATAGTCACAACTCTGAAAATCGGCACAAATATCAACAATGGTAAAAATAGAAAAAGTAAACTATTCCGATCTCGATTAACACACTTTAAGGGGTCGAAAAGGGGTCAAACGTTCCAAACGGGGGACATTCGAAAATCCTACTTCCCACATAGTCACAACTCTGAAAATCGGCACAAATATCAACAATGGTAAAAATAGAAAAAGTAAACTATTCCGATCTCGATTAACACACTATAAGGGGTCGAAAAGGGGTTAAACGTTCCAAACGGGGGACATTC
This sequence comes from Linyphia triangularis, assembly GCA_963978545.1. Lineage (NCBI taxonomy): Eukaryota > Metazoa > Arthropoda > Arachnida > Araneae > Linyphiidae > Linyphia > Linyphia triangularis. The sequence goes on from OZ021726.1 coordinate 87,371,522, forward strand.
GAAAATCCTACTTCCCACATAGTCACAACTCTGAAAATCGGCACAAATATCAACAATGGTAAAAATAGAAAAAGTAAACTATTCCGATCTCGATTAACACCCTTTAAGGGGTCGAAAAGGGGTCAAACGTTCCAAACGGGGGACATTCGAAAACCCTACTTCCCACATAGTCACAACTCTGAAAATCGGCACAAATATCAACAATGGTAAAAATAGAAAAAGTAAACTATTCCGATCTCGATTAACACACTTTAAGGGGTCAAAAAGGGGTCAAACGTTCCAAACGGGGGACATTCGAAAATCCTACTTCCCACATAGTCACAACTCTGAAAATCGGCACAAATATCAACAATGGTAAAAATAGAAAAAGTAAACTATTCCGATCTCGATTAACACACTTTAAGTGGTCGAAAAGGGGTTACATGTTCCAAACGAGGGATATCCGAATGTTCCTCTTCCAATGTAGTCATTTTTCTGATATTTTTTTGCAAATGTTAAAAAAATAAGTCATTCCAATATCGATTAACGAATTTTTAAGGGATGAAAAGACGACGCAACATTGAAACTATACGAGGATTAACTTAATGTCTAATTAACTTAATTCCAATACAGCTATACTACTTTGAAATTTAGAACTAAGAGCAAACATAAACACAATAAACTATTCCAGTTTACTATTCACAATTATAAATTTCGTTTAAAATGTCAACAAAGGAAAGTTCCTATTTTGATAAATCAATTTGTCGGGATCGAAAAGGGAGCAAACGTCTGAAGTGTAGAATACATGAATGTCTTTTGATTGCTAAAATGCTAATGGTAAAATTTCGTAGCGCAGCACGGGTATTCAGCTAGTTCATATATATATATTCATATATATATTCATATATATATATATATTCATATATATATATATATATTCATATATATATATATATATATATATATATATATATATATATATATATATATATATATATATATATATATATATATATATATATATATATATATATATATATATATATATATATATATATATATATATATAGATAATGATGTTTTATTTTATGAGTATTGTATAATAAATTCTATTGGTTTGTCGTAATTTCAAACTTTAACAGTACTTTGAACAAGTTGATGTTAAAATAAATTGCTATCATAAAAAAAATTGACAACCCTCAATTAAGACTATGAAAAGCTTTAACTTACAAATTTGGACACTTTGGATAGTGATGTATTTATTGTGCTTTTACTAGAAAGGCATTTCCAAGAATTTCTATGTTTTGATTTTCTGAATAAACACCAATAGAAAATCCTGCTTGTTAAAAAAAAGGGGGGAAAAATACAAGAACAGAAAATCTCTACGCAAACATTCTTCTTCTGCAAGAGCGGAAGGAGAACTTGTGAGTGTTTGCATACGCAAATTCAATAAAGGGTGTTCCTTTCAATAGACTGCAAGTGCACCCATTTTTGCTGAGTTTTTTTTTTAAATTTTTTTTTTATACTCCTTGAGATTGTGTTTTTCATTTACATATTTTTTTTTGTGCAGAGTAATGCAAGTTTTATTCTTTATCTGCTGACAGGAGTAAATAAAGCAAGATAAAGGTTGATCTGGAAGAATTCTATTGGTTTTTAAATCCTTTATATTATCTTCGATTGTATATGTGGCTGGGTATGTCTTAGGCGGGCAAATCTGCGGAGGCTTAATTAACCCCAATGCTGTCATACAATCGAGCTGAAACTTGGCAGATAGATTCGATGCCGATGACATTGCATTCTATCAAATTTTGGTGATTGTTACTGTCACTAAAATGTCGCTTAAATAGATTACTAATAAACCAACTTGCCACATAAATAATTAATGTAATGAAATCCCAATAAGATGGCTTGTGGATTATATCAAATTGAACTCTCAAGTTAATATTTATCTTTGGTTCAAAATACATCCATACATCAAGTACTGACCAAGAAAGTTATATGTACAGAGAATTGATAATATATACTGCAGCAGTTTGCTTCAATTTTTGTTTTTGAACATTTGGTTAAAATTAACAGCTAACTTTTTTATCACTATTGAAATCATATTTTCTTAGAATAGATTAAAGTTAAGTGTTTGAGTAAAAAGTATTTTTCCGAAGCGTAGTTTGCGACAGCCTTCTTAAAACATCAGTGTGTTGTTGTAGATATTTGATTTGATTGCAATATGTTGATAAAAATAACATTCATGCAATTATTTGTAGTAAGAACAGGCCAAAACAAAATATTTTGGTTGATTAAGAAAAATAATTATGAATTGAGCAAGTAACTTTAATTCAAGGCACAGTCCGTGACTGAAATGTGTATTTAATGAGAGAAGATCCTATTAAAAAAAAATCGAAATTTAATAAAATCTAATTAAGTTTTAAAAAACTTTAAATTTTTATGAAAATAATAGTGTATAATACGTATTATTAAAATCATTAGAACCAAATTAAATTTTAGTTTATAGTCATGCCATCTATGAATTTTGAATACTAAAAGTATTCCAGTTCGACTTTCAAATTAGTTTTTCTTTGCTTAATTTTTTGCCAAATTTACCCTTCTCTAGGTAAATGTTCTTGAAAACCATATTTATTCTACCTCCCTTAATTTTTGTTTCAATAAATGAGTATTAGTATAAAAAATTAGTATAGCACGCAAAAGAAGGAAAAAAAAAATGTATTCTAATTGTATTTTAATTATTGAAACAAAAATAACCGTTGCAATGCGAGGAAAGTTTTTATTGTTGTAGTTGTATATAATTTTTTTTTCATGAAGGGTCATTTACATATTAATAATAAATCGAATTTTAAAAAGTTTAGCAACAATAGCAACCCCATAATAATATGCCGTATTTAGATTTAGCTCCCGAAAAATTCTAACACCCACATTTCTGAATTTTCAAATTTGTGGTCATTAATTTTAATGATGGCAATGGAATGAGAAATTAATGTTAAAAGAAAACTTATTTTTTATGCGTAAATTGTTAAATAATTAATACATTTTAGTAATGTTTGTTTAAAATGATTCTTTGATAAAGGCTGAACAAAAATAGAATGTAACTTTTTTATGCAACTCACCTTAATTGAATAACAATTAGTTAACCGAAACGACAATAGTAGATTGTGTAAAAACGGTCTTTTAGTGACAGTGACAGCCCCCAAAACTTGGTAAAATGTATAGTTACGAATTTCTGTATATTTGTAAATATTTCGTAGTATTGATTATGTAAATAGGAAAATTTATTTACATTTCACATAAAGCAGTGCAATAGTTCGACTTTACTTTGCTTCTCTGTAATGTGTCTCTTAATGCTTGAAAACGAGTTTTACAGAGATAATGCTGGGAAGTGAGTTTTACAAAGAGAAGGCCATTTAACATTATGGTCAATGGCAATCTCGCCAAATTGGCGAGAAATCGTCAAATGTCGCCAAACTTGGTGACCATTTAGCGACATTTTCGGTCCTCATGTACCTGTATAGGACTTTTCGACTACGATCTGGAAAGTTCTCCAAAATTTCTATCTCCGGAAGTTTCGCGAAGATTCGCCTTTCCTATATAAGGCCGGCAAAGTGAGCGAGTTAGTTAGTTGAGTTACTGAGTTAGCTGTCTCTCAGCGAGCAATCAGAGAGTTCCGAAAGTGAACTGTATTGCATTGTCTTTTGCAGCGATTTTAGCAGTTGTGTTATCAAGTTTTTAACTGCTGTTTTGTGCTCTGTTGTTGTGTAAAGAGCTGTATTGAGTCTACTAGAACGAGAAGTTTTGGAGTTATATCGGAATAAATTTCTGCAAGTTTTGATCTGCTTTGGCTTCAAGTCTTTCGAACCCACCCACGCAACAGTATTTATTTTCGACATCAATTCAATCTTCCAATTTTCAACCCAAGTTTCTGCTAGAAAGTAATAAAAATCTATATAGTAGTAAAATAGTTATAAAATATAAATATATCAATCAAAGATTTACATAATTAATTATTTTAATTGACTTTTTCCTCACCTTGTATAATGTAAACCCTGGAATAAGTTTGCACTTTTTATTTCACTGTTATGTTGATTCCATATTTCTAGTGGTGAATTTAGATATAGTATTTGGTATTGAATACATCAAAATAAGAGTGATTTCCGCTTTAGAAAATTCTATTAGGAATAAACCCGCCTCTGGTTTTAATATTTAAGGCTGGAATTTGACAAGTAAAATATAATCTTTTTAAAAGGAAATAATTTTTCGAGATAAAACTTAGAATCAGTCTCAAATGTAATCAAAAATGCAATTACCCAGCTTCCCTTAGACATGTTTGAAATAAAATATATTATTTTAAACCTAAGTATTTGAAGAGATTTTATGGAGAAATAAAACTTTAAAATTGTGGTGCTGCTCTCTATGAAGACTGAATAAAACTAAAACTAATATATTTTGAAGAAATTTAGAAATGAGTTCCAAAAACAATAGACCCAAATTAGTTGGACTGTGGTAAGGTCTTTATGGAGAAATAAAACTTTAAAATTGTGGTGCTGCCCTCTATGAAGACTGAATAAAACTAAAACTAATATATTTTGAAGAAATTAATGAGTTCCAAAAACAATAAACCAAAATTAGTTGGACTGTGACGGTAAAAGTAACTAAATAGAACGCTTTTACACGCGTTTCTGTTGTGGTACTTTAGGTCCAAAATCCAAGAATTTACAGTTTGATGACATTTAAAGACTGATATCTCTCTCGCTTAAAATTGAACAAAACAATTTGCACTTTTGATTTTTTTTTTTTTTTTTTCAAACAGGGAATGTCACCAAGTCAATGAGTTTGACTGAAACTTGTCACTGAATATCCAAATTATATCTTTATTTGCAGCCAAGAGCTCTACATTCGCTATGGAAATGTTCTTCCGGTCGAAATTTAAATTATTTCCGGTAGAATTTTAATAACTCGTCTAAAATAGTTCAATATTCTATGTAACGAAAAACTAAGAACTTTCAAATTACATTTTTAAAAAAACAGAGACATTAGAATATACTATAGTTTTACAGACCAGTAAAGCACTCTAAATATTGTCTAACGCCAGGTACTAATTTCTAGAGGAATAAAAAATATCAGAATTATTGTTTTAGCCTTCAAGCTTTCTTAGTATTTAAATAATAATTAAAGATAATTTTAACAAAAAACAATAAACAAGATAAACACATATTTTGACACAATTTTATTTCATGACAATGATACTATATACAAAAGAAGAAATAAATTATTACAACAAAATATGGGAAAACACTGCATTAAAAACTACAAAATACTGACAATTTCAATTGGTCAGTTTAAAAATATAGCTTACGTAACTGAAAACAACTTTGATTTATTAAAAAATTATTAAATATCACAAAATTTCGAATTATAAGTTTATCAAAAATTAAATTAAACTTCAAAATCTTCTTTCAACAATATATGTACTGCAGAGTCTAATAAGTGTTATACTTTATTCTACGTTCACCAATTTAATGTGATATTAAGTATTTTTAAAAATTGCAAATGTTCATACTTTGTTCTACGTTCACCAATTTAATATGTTATTAAGTATTTTTAAAAATTGCAAAAATTACCATGTATCATAAGGAGTAAAAGCGAAAAAATCTAAAAATTTATTAAAATATTTTATTAATCTATTTAAATTCCTCCTATGCCTACATATTCAACCTAGAAAGAAAAAAGTTTCTTAGCTCTTTGATAAAAGTTCAATAAAAACGAATAACTGGTTCGAAAGACCTTAAAAAACGAAAGTAGAAAATGTATTTATTCTTTTTTTAACTTTTACTTTTGAAAAGTGGTCAATTCAAGTTTTTAAGTATTAAGGATAGAAAAATGTGTAGAGATATTCAAATTTATTATAAATACCCTAACACAGCTATTCAAATATCAACCTTCAAATATTTATAAATTGAAAAAAGACATGTCCATACACTTAAGCCTATACATTTCTAGTTATATCTAGTCATCTAACTTTTTAATTTCATAATATTTTCTTTAATATATAGCAAGACAATATTATTTTTAGGTTTTGGAAACTAAAATTAACTGTAGTTTTATCAAATGAGATTTTAATCGTAGTCAGAGAGATTGAGTTATTTACTAAGAGTTGTGATACGTTATAGAAAAAGCATCCGTCCTGACATTAGAAAGCTGAAAAATAGAATACTTTGGTATACCGGAAAAATGTATTCAAAAGTGACCAAAAATGACTACTACTATACTAAACTTCAACTTAACTTGACATCACTAGACGGTAGATCGTCACAGTGCTCATAAGCAATTAATCCATTTTGGCGGCGTGAAAGCATAAGGCTCGCCAAACCACAACCCTGTAGAGAACAAAAGGCTCTAAGGTTTGGCGAGAATTATGTCTTCACTCCGCTAAAATGGATTAATTGCCTATGAGAACAGGTGAAGGTCTATCGTCTAGTGACGTCAAGTTAAGTTGGAGTTTAGTATAAAATAATTACAAACTGATAGCCTAAAAACTATGATAAATAGCAAAATAATAACCATCACTTCTTGAGAGGCGACCTACCACTCTTCTATTTCTAGTTACAAATGAAATTGTTTTTTATTTTATTGTAATTTTTTTTTTTTGTGTTTTGACATTTGTGCCTAATTTATAGTAAAAACTTTAGGTACTCCAATGAACATCATTCTGAATGTTTTATAAAATGTGGATAAATTTTTTAGATTATGGATCTACTGGTCTGCTAGGAAAAAAATGGCCAATTCTGTTTAAAAATCGACTTTCAATAAATTGAATTAAACCCGATTTCCACATATGTCATAAGTTGCCAAATAATGAGCACATTTGGTTAATTGGGTTTAGTTCAACTCCTTCAAAGTAAATTTTTGAACAGTTTCGGTCATTTTTTCCCCAGCAGACCAAGTACTATACTTCTCGGTTTATAATCTTATTACGATTTAGCTTATGTTATTGACATCGATATAGATAAACAACTGGATAGACTGCTTAACGCTGGGAAAATGAAGCCGTTGCCAGATGCAATTGGTGGGATAAAAAATACGGATTGCCGAGGATTGAAAATCAAATTGTGTGTTGTACACAGCAGAAATGTCAATAGTAGACCTTAATTAGTAATAATGTGCAAAAAAATATATACTCTAACACTTTACAAGGTTTTTCTCATTCCCATCCAACTATAAAAATGAACTGTGATTGGTTAATCTTCCCACCAGCTTCGCAATCCCCGGCGCGTTTTTCTCTTTTCGTTGACAATGGAGCAGTCTATCCAGTTGTTTATCTATATCGATGGTTATCGATGAAGTAATAACCTTGCCAAATTAGTATCATTCTCGAAAAGGTGAGAATTTAAGGAGATCAAGAAAATCTTAGACGATTTGGTTTATAGTTGAGATAATAAAGAACATCAGGTTACTAAGCAAAAACGAAAGCTCATTTGGCGAAGTATGACATATTTGGCTATGATATTAAAATCTAAATCATTCGGAGTAGTTTTTTCAGCACCTTAATCCAGAATTTCTGTACACTCTAAATGATTCATAATGATTTTCTATAATGATATTTCATAATGATATCATAACTTGGAGCAAACTCTTAGCCTATAACATCTGTTCCATTCTAGAACAACAAGATATTCATATTTTATCATGTGGTTTTATAACAAAACTTAATAAACTTAAAAGTACATTCCTATTCGAAATATTTTCTCAAGCACATTAAAATGAATAAGTTAAACAAGTGTGTTTTTAAAGTAAATCTGTAGAATACGGCACTTTTCCTAAATCACTAACTACCCATTCGCAAATTGAATGGCAGTTTTTAAGCATCATCGATATAAATAGAATTATTCAAAAGTATCATATTGGTTTATAAACTTTCAAGAATCAATACAAATGAATTTTTAGAAAATGTTGCATATATTTTACTAACTTGATATAGCTATTATTTATGTCCTGTAACGGAATAATGGTTGTCTGTGACTATACTAAACTTCAACTTAACTTGACATCACTAGACGGTAGATCGTCAGAGTACTCATATTTATTTAATCCATTTTGGCGGCGTGAAAGCATAATGTTCGCCAAACCACAACCCTGTAGAGGACAAAAGGCTATAAGGTTTGGGGAGAATTATGTCTTCACTCCGCTAAAATGGATTAATTGCCTATGCGCACGGTGAAGATCTATCGTCTAGTGATGTCAAGTTAAGTTGGAGTTTAGTATATACTTATATTTGTTTGGCAATATTTTTCCTAAGTTTTTGGTGTTTATAAATATTCTTAAAATTGACTTGTTAAGTTCAGTTAATTTGTCGCAATGTACATTAAGATATTTTAAAAATAGTGTTTCTTAATCTTTAATGTTTTTTTGCTATTTAGATTAAAAAAGGGGTAAAAGATGTCTTAAAAATGATTATGTTGTTATTGTTATAGGATGGGCACAAATTGTTTGGGACCCAAATTATTGCCATCTCCCAAATAATTTGTCCCCCTCTGTACTTCTTTTTATGGTTATACTAAGAAACCATTAAATTTTCGTCTAACTTAATTTAGGTTTGCCATGCCATTGTATTTAAAAGAATTCTTATAAATTACTTGTTGTTAAATTGCATTATTCAGCTTCACTCTCCCTTCGTTGCCTAGTTAATTTGTGCCCACTAAGAAAAAAAAAAAAATTTAAATTATTGTGAATATTGTTAGACTGTATAGAATAGGATGCTATTAAAAGCTTTCGTGAATTTTACTGAAATCACTAACAGCGTAAGGTAAAACTTGTATCAAACATTTCGATTATGATTATAAAACAAATGACAAATAAAAGTTTAGTTGACAGCATGATAAACAATACTTTTTGAAATATACAATATAACCGCTAAAAATTTCTCTGGTGTTTTTCTATAGGAACGTATAAATAAGAACTGGGGAGGGGGGGGGGGAATGACAGTATCACTACAACACATACTAAATGCCTCTCATAGTACATTCAGTGACATCTATAGGGACATTTCTAAACTAATAGTAATTACATATATTATTTTTAAAGAAATATTCTCCTAACAAATATTTCGAAAGGAAAGAAATCAGTAGTTTTACTTTGGTCGAACATAGTCCGATTGTTCATTTTGGTTAAATATATGTTAGGAAATTATTTACTTTAATATGTACATAAAAATAATGGAAATATCAATACAAGTTTGTCATGAAAACCGAAACAACGAAATTCATTTAATAAAATTGCAAAATTAATGAAATTATTATTACCTGATTAAAAAGATGGCAACAATAAGAGTAGGCTTTGTACTAACAAATCGCAGGTAAATCTGACATCCGAGAACTTGAAGACGTAGACTTATTCACGTAATAGCATGAAAGATTATATTGTAAGATACACACAAAAACGCGCGATTTTTATCCAACGCACGCTTTAAATCACACTAAAATGAATTCGGTTATGAATATGAGCACCCATTCCAAGCGAAATATGAACACTTGCTGAAAACCTATCCCTTAATGATTCATTACTTTTCACTCCCACAATACCATTCTTACTTTTTTCTGAAAATGCGCAATATTATAATGCACTCCACAGTTTCAAAAAGTACTTCTATCTATTTCAACCTCCGATTGGGGGATGCGTGATAAAAATGGTCTTCAGAGCAGTATATATATCCAGTAATGCGTAATACTTAGCCATTTTAAGACCTATCATGTAGTACATTTAAGAAAGTGTCCCAACTCAAAATCGTTCATTTTTGAGTCAAAAAAGAGTATTGTCATGGACTGCATTTTTTGAAGAACTATAACTAACTTGTACCGTTCTATACCAATTCTATTCCATAATTTGTTTATAATTACTAAGTGAGTAAAAATGTTATGCTCTGTTACTCAACATCAAATTTATTTCATGATTTGTTTATAATTGAAGAGCTTAGTGGATGTACATGTTAAGTTCGATTGCTCAACACCAATTATATTTCATGATTTGTTTCTAATTGAAGAGCTTAGTGGTTGAACATGTTAAGTTCGGTTGCTCAACATCGATTCTATTTCATGATTTGTTTCTAATTGAAGAGCTTAGTGGTTGAATATGTTAATTTCGTTTGCTCAACACCAATTCAATTTCATGATTTGTTTATAATTGAAGAGCTTAGTGGTTGAACATGTTAAGTTTGATTGCTTTTCCTGATTTGTTAAATATTGAAAACTCAGTGGATGTTAGATGTCAGGTGAAATGGAAAGTGATTTCGTTCATAGACTAAGCTTTTAAATTCCAACGCTTAGTTAACATTTCTTTCCAGAATGGCGTTCAACCATGAGTTGGGGCTTATTTGTACAAAACTAGTACTCTTCAGGCATTAAAGCCACTAAAAGAAGATTGAATATTGTGTTTCATACTATGGTAAAAGGAGTGTGCATTAAAAATGGTTGTCGTCCATTTAGTTAAACACATTCATTCAAAGTTTTCTTGAATCATTGGGCCCATTTGAAATGACAGTTATCATTATGAATGAATATGTACGAGGAAGAAGTTAAATTGTTGCGTTGAATCGTATGAAATACATGTCTCGTAGCACCAATATAATCAAACGCGTCACGTGTTATGTTAACAGCACCGAAACTATTATTCTAATATAGATAAGAATGTTATAACAAAAATTATCAAAAAACTTACTATGGCAGTTTTGAAATTGGTCAGTTGAACTATATTCCCCATACAAACACCCGTAATTCTAAGGTACAATTTTTTCTCTCTTTTTCTTAAATTCTAACCAATTATATATTTATAGTTTTAAAACTACGCAATTAAAAATTAACTGTTTTAAGAAAATGGCAGTTGATGAATTGGACTTTCCAGTGATAAGCAGGTAATCGATTTTTAAAAATTACCAAAGGGCTGTGTACAACTGTTATCTGGTTATAGTATGTTTTGCTCCTAGCTCAAGGACACCTTTTTGTTTACTTATTTATATCTCGCCATTTTTGTAGTTACCTAATTTTACGCAACGATATAGTGTAATGTTTTAAATTGCTCAACTATTGGGAGATTAACAATTATTTAAAAACGGGAAAAAAAAGAAAAAGAAAAAAATTAATTAATGTGTATTTCAAGAGTTTATGGTCTTTAGAAAATCGAATTTTTAGGTTTAAAAATAATGTATTTCGATTAAAGAGCATAGTTATTACACTATGATATTTAAATATTTCTTTTGAAATAATGTGTTTATCGAAGAAAACCTGTGCAGCAGCTGGTATTATATTTGTCAAACCTTCCACTATGGTTTAAGAATCATGTAAAAGTCCTCTTCCAGCATTTAACTCTTTTAGCACCAATACAGCTTCATGTGCTACAGAGCAGAAATGCGTAACCTTACAATACAATCGCAGAAAATAAGCACACATTTTTAACAAAATAGATTCCGATTTGAACTGTTCGCATATCATGAAATATTTTCAAGTATTATTCTTTTCAAATAAGTCACTGATGTATGACCCAACGTAGAGTCCAGAAAAGAACACATACGTTAAGAAAGTTATCTTCTGTATCTAGCTAACACCGCCACAAAGCACAGTTTGGAAGTAAATATACAAATGTACCAAACTAATTCCATTTCCATATACCAAATAAGCAATGAATGAATTCTCATATTGTGGTATCTAAAAAATAGGATAAACACTCTTCAAAAAGTATTTTTGAGGTGACTAGAATTGCTTGTGGTTAAAAAGTGATAGTTAATCCATATTCCTTAGCCCTTCTGACATGATTATCAGTTTCTTCAGACATTTAAGTATCATTCAGGAATCTTTAGTTTCGGATCAATGGAACTACAAATACACCATGCATATCAGGCTTAGCCACCTAGTATTTTGGTTTCAAACCAGAAATTAAATTAAAACAATATTCACCAATTCAGAAAGTATTACAGAAGATAGATAGTTGCAAAACATTCAGTAGAATCTCTTTGGATCATTTCCCAAGCACTTAACCAGAAAGAGTATCTCAAATCAAAAGGACGCTGTCTTAAACAGTATGTGTGCAAAATTGGCGGATACATTGAGGATATGTCTGCTTGTTCATGCTCTTCTCAACATACTGAACATCAAATCTCAAATTATATATTACCACTTAGTAAAGCACAGACTTTCGCAAATGCATAACTGCTTAAACTAGATGGTTGGTACAGATCTCGATATCTGTTGATCCTCTTGACAATGTTCTCTGCATCATGCTTCTAGTCGTCGTCGGAGTAAACTTAATCAGTTCTCTTTGATGAAAGTGATTGAAACAGTCTGGAGAAATGGCACTATGCAATTTCTTCTCAACTGCAACTCTTCACAAAAGACGGCCAACATAGACTTTTAATAACTTTGAATCTTAATTTCAATGGCCAGCCGAATAATCCGAACTAACTTGTCAATGACGATTCTCGTTTTTTTTTTTAAACATCATGGAATTTTTCATGCACTCTTTTGAGTGACCTACCAACAGCGGTTCTCAACTCTAAATGAACATAAATATTGAGATGGACTCTTATGATGGGAACCTACGAAATATGCGTGCTCGCATATGGACAGGACAGACAATATTCGACTAGACAAGTCCTTCATCAAATGAGGAAGTTCTCCGGCGAGTAGAACTGCTTGAAGTGGATGGTGGGTGCGGATCGATATGCGTTGGCCCTCCTCACGTGGTTCTCTGCATGTCTCTTGCAGTCGTCGAAGAGGCTGATGCAACTCTCGTTGATGTTTGGGGTCGCGTACGGGTCACCACCTCTCAGCAGGTCTGGCAAGGGTTGACGAACGTCGAAGTTGACTGGAGGGAGAAGGATCGGGGTGGACTTTCCCAAGGGTAAGGATTCGCAGTCCATCACTTCTTTGCCCAGCAGCCAAAAGGTGCGCATTTCGCCTTTGCCCTGAAAGAAATTTTTTTGAATGATGCCAGAGATGTGAAGCATTTGTTAATCATGATGGAGATTGGAGGTGACTAGTATCGAGAGGGAGAATGTGTTAATTCATCCTGCATAAGGTTTTTTTTCAAGGTTCCGTGGTTTTATGTTACATTTTTGTTAATATGTTGCAGCATTGCATAGCTTAAGCACATAATTTCAGAATGCGATTTCTTAATTTGATAAATGTATATGGTTGAGAGTGAAAGAATACATTTTTCACTTTCAATAAGTTGATCAATCATCCGATCTGGAACTTTTATCTCCAATGTCCATGAATTTCATAGAAGCTTTCTTTGGCATATAAGGAATTTACAGAGGTTTTCATATGAAATTGATTTAGTGTGTAGAAATTGTTTTTGTTAACGCTTTATTTTCTGAAGGGACTTCCTTAAAGATTGAAAATCGTCTATGTGTTTGCGTATAAAGAGAAATAAACTAGTGCTGCCATCCAACAATTAAAGAACGAACTTCATCGAAGTAGATTTCAATGTCCCAACGGGTCCATTAACGTTTAAATTAATACATTAACTGAAAAAAAAAACTAAGGGGTATTAAGACCCATAAGTAAATAAAAAGTTAAAATAGAGTGTACAGACAACCAACACACATAACAGCAGTTTTACTCACTAATTCTAATAACCCACAAAAGGACAGTAAGTGGTTGCCGTAACTATTTAATTCTCTAAAGCGAGATTCTATTTCGATAGAAAAGTTGTTACTGAAGGGTTGAACCAATGAAATAGGTTATACTAGTTGTTTCACCTAGCACTGAAACTTAAAATAATTTATTCTACAGTTTTCAATTTTTAAAACAATTATCAATTATTTTCATTATTATTATTTAAAAAAAAAAAAAAAAAAAAAAAAAAAAAACTTTAAATGTTTCACTTAATAAAATGTCTATTTTAACCATAGGTATAATTGGAAGCAGGATAGGCAGCCATTTTTGCTCCTTCTTTCATAATTTCATCACAATGTATGATGATTATTTGAACGCAGTTTTCTTGCAAGAACAAAACAAACTTAAGAGAAATTTTGCGGTTTTCTAGAATAAAGTATAACTGCAGCAATAAGAAACATGCTACAATTAAATATTATCCATAACTTTGAGTGGAAAAACATTGTTCTTTAAAAGGAAAATATATTTAACGATTTCTACCAGTAGACTAGCGTTCGTAAAAAAAAAAAAAAAAAAAAAAAATTCACAAAAAAAATTGTACTTTCTATTATATACGGCGATGGGAACTATTAATTATGTATTTAGCACCAATTCATTGGAATGTGAAGGTCGCATGTAAGTACTTTAAAGATATTTTTTGAAAAATTCGGTGAAAGATTTTATGAGATATGCCGACACATATAACGGATTTATAATGTATTATAGAAAGCCTTAGTAATTCTTTTCCTATTGCTAATAAAGTTGGTAACAATTCAAAAACAAATTATTAGATAAGAAGGGTTAACATTTACCTTTATGTGAATGACTCCTCTTTCCTGCAAAACATATCCACCAAGTTTATCAAGAACGTTTTTGCAGGCTTCACTCACATGAATCTTCATAGCTGCAATGAAACATTTTGAAGAAATCTTTAAACTCAGCCTTTAATAACCGTTATTAATAGAAAAAAAGATAATAATTTTCGTATTGCTAATATTTTACATTCTAATCAAGAGTACTGTTCTTACTTCCCAAAGGAAATCCTTTACGAAACGATTGTTATATTGTTACTATATTCTTAAATTTTTATATGGTTTTGTTAATTATCACGTTACTTAAATTTAGAGTCAAATAAATTGAAGTGAATTTAGAGGATTAGTCACTCTGTCTCTGTTCTCTTGGTTTTAACTGATGCTTTAATTTTAAGACCACGATATTTTATGGAGGTATTACTTCAAAAAACATATGAAGTTTTTTACTAAGTATTACCAGTAATAAAATATCATTAGAAAAATCTAAAGGGAACATTTAATTATGAATTTTCATTTTATAAGCTAGCTTATAATTTTTTTTAAAGTGCAATAAAAGGAATGTTAAAGATATTTATATACTGTTGTTGTATTTGATATAAAATTGTTGCACAGGGTGTTTGTTCATAAAGAAACTTTGCCGATATATGAACCTCTAGCGTTCAACTGTTTCGTTCAACAGATCGAGATGAGATTTCAGGTATAGTAATTCAGAGGTATGAGCTCAAGATTCTGTGATTGACAAAAACAAACAAAATGGCGCTCACGGTTACGGTTATAGTTACAGAAACTCGCAATTTTCGAATGGCAACACCTACTTTTTCCTGTTGCAAAATGCCCCTTCAAATATTTTTTCATTCCATTTTGACTTTTGGTTCCTGATATTTTAGCAAAAATGTAAAAAAGCTCTTTTTAAGGGACCGTGTATTAGATTCCTTCTTGAAGCATGCAAAACGTTTGATTCTTTCCCGCAATAAAGAAATTTGCCCTCAAGATCGTCCAAAACCTTTTCGTTCATAGTTGACGTGTTTCTCAACATAATGAACTGAAATTTGGTATCTAGGGTAAACGAGGTATTCTAAATCGAATGAAAACATAAACAATAGGGGTTCGTATTGAAATTTTTAAAGATAGAGTTAAATGTACGTAGTATGCAGCCCCCTAAGAAAACATTTTTGCATCAGGCACATAGAAAATCATAAACAAAACATTTTGGTGCAAACCGCAATATTCTACGGTAATTAGAACCGAAGATATAGCCATCGTTTGGATTTTTTTTTTTTTTTTGCGTACTGTACCAGCAAATTTCTCTGTACATAACGTGAATGAAAGTCGATATGACGTTATTAATAGTATCAACAGTGACATTACAAACAATTTACAAATTCGAAGCATGGTTTAGTTACCTTCGCCAGTTGATTCCATTCTCGATGCAGTGTTGACAGTGTCACCAAACAAGCAGTACCTTGGCATCTTTAATCCGACTACACCAGCTACGCACGGCCCTAAAATAAACAATAACAATAAAAATATCTAACATCATAAAAAGCAACAAAAAGTAAGCGACAAATTTATAATTGAGGACTAGAAATGGAAAACGATCTAAGTACAAAAAAAAATTTTTTTTAAGGAAAAATGTTCTCAATACCAGGCTAAACAAAGTGGAGGACGCCCAAAGTGCGAACTCTAGTGGCAATAGTTCAAATTCAGTCTGGTTCTTAGTCATAGCCTTAAGTACCAATGTGAGTGTTTTTCATTTTAAGGCTCTCTTGAAAAATGTCCTCTTTTGGACTTAAGTCGTTTTCCATTTTTAGTTATCAATTATGCAAATTCGAATCAAGCCGCATTTCCCTGATTGATTGGAGTGCACTTAAAACTTATTTTGTAAAAAAATTTGTTTTTCTATAATTTTTATAGTCATACAATTCCATCATGTAGAAAAAAAGGTCAGCGGAATAGACATATCATATGGACAACACTTTGTAAGACGTTAAGTAATTTATACGAAGTTAAATGAGCATTGTTTAATGCTATTAAGTCAGAGGCTTTTGAAATCACAAAGGAATAAAATATTTAGTGACCATTTTTAATCTTTTTATTCCTCTGCTTATTTCAAGATTTCTTTTTTTCTTTTTCGTACCTTAAGGCTATCTGGATTTTATTCGACAGTCGTAGAGTCATCCAACATTTGTCAAATTGACTCACCGTAGGTGATAAGACTGGAACCGCAATTTTAAACAAACGGAAGCATATCTCGACCCTTTGCGAGGTGCACCTTCAGTGAATCTTATCACATGTAGGCATATATGGAAATGAGGGGGCTGATGTCTTGGCGAAGGTAGATGCTGAAGAAACACTGCCATCCACGGCTTCGCTGACATGCCTCGGGCTGATCTCTGTCCGAAAACTCTCGGTTAAGTAGACTTGACTTGTACCCCCGGCACACTCTTGGTATAATGCTAATCGTCCTGGAAGATCCCTTGCTCTAAATTGCGACAGACGCACCCAGACGGCATTCTCCCGCTATTTTAGTGGTCATCTGAGAGACCTTACTTTCCAAGGCGTTAGTAAATCTCATCCCAATTGTCGATCTGAGCAGACCTCACCTGTGCACATCCTAGGGTGTCTGGGGTTGTCCCGTGATGACCTGTTTGATCTTCCCTTATTTTTTTATTTTATTTTTTGCAAGTGAATAATCTCATGGATCTTGTTTAGCCGAGGCTAGACATGGAGATTAGGAACAACAACATCACAAGAATATCCAAGCCAGCTTGTCTATCGCTGACTGTTGCCGTAAAAACAAGAATATCCCATTTTCCACAGAGGATTTCAGATAAAGACCTCTATTTTTGGCTCAGGTGCCCAATTTCCTGCATTGATCATTCCTATTCTGAATCGTCGAGTCTTACTTCAATAGTAACCGCTATCAACCAGACAATCTTGTGGAAGAGCTATTCTCTTTAAAGGCAAACGGTACGAAAGACACGAAACTGAGTAGATGAAAACAGCGCGAAATTCAAAGGAGTCGGAGTATAAAGTAGAATATAAGCACTTACAAAAACTCTTAATAGTCTTTGATCTCTCAAAGGAATTGATCATTTAGCTAACAACTTACAAGATTTTTATCCGTTGATTTATTTTTAATAACTTTACGACTCTGCTTCAAATGACTTAATTGTCACAAAACAAGACACACTACATTTAGTCGCCACATCGTCAGAAGTACAAAGTACATGTTAAACAGTTACAAAGCATCTTGAAAGTACATGATGTCTCGAAGAAATTAAACGTTAAATCAACAACTTTCAAGGTATTATTCCAACATTTACTATTTCTACCTTATCATTATCTTTACTGTTCCAAGTGTCTTCATTACCACAGAACAAGACATTAAGTCACCACATCATCAGAAGTGCAATATAAACAGTTACAAAGCATCTTGAAAGTCCATGATGTCTCAAAGAAATTAAACTTTAAATCAACAACTTTTAAGGTATTATTTCTACATTTACTATTTCTACCTTATCATTATCTCTACTGTTCCAAGTGTCTTCATTACCACAAAACAAGACATTAAGTCACCACATCATCAGAAGTACAATATAAACAGTTACAAAACATCTTGAAATTCCATGATATCTCAAAGAAATTAAACGATTAGTCATCAACTTTCAAGGTATTAATCCTAAACTTATTTTTCCTAGCTTATGATTATCATTTAAGTTCCAAATGTTTTCATTACCACAAAGCAAGACACATTACTATCTCACACTATGATCATCCCCATACGTACCCGTGTTGATGCCTATCCGGAGACTGAGCCTTTCCGTGGGCCTGTGCCTGATTTCGAATGTCTCTATGGCCTCTCTGAGCCTGAGGGCGAGTGATGCCACCTCCCCCGCATGTCTGTCCCCGTTTCGTATGGGGAGGCCGCTCACCACCATGTACGCGTCGCCGATGGTCTCAACCTTGTACACGTCGTAGTGGCCGATGATGGAGTCGAACACGGTGTACAGGTCGTTCAGTAGGTCAACCACCTAGGGAGAGAGAGATTGATGATGATACGTGTGGTGTGGTAGAATTAAGACGAAATAGAATCTGTGTTTTGCACTCTTTCCTTGAAGTAAAACTTGACGGTCATGGATGTATATTGAAATCAAAGTAGTATTCTTACAGTATCTCAAAAGTAAAATATCACTTGGTTGGTCACAATAATGTTATAATAGAATGAAATTCTTTAAGAAATAGTAATAAGAAATAAATGTAAACATATTTTTATGGAGCAATATTTATTTACCATCACGTCACTTTTGACTGGATTACAACGAGAAAAAAAAAAAAAAAAAAAAAAAAAAACCTTAGTATTAGAATTTAGCATGCAAACTTTGAATTCCGATAGAAAGTAAGTTCACTGAAAAAAAATAGCGAATAACAAACTTGTTTGCATGAAGTTTCACTATCAAAGTATTGATGAGCCATATTTTCCCGTTTCGTGATTTTGAACCAAGAGGGAGCACCTATTCAATTGAATCAAAGGTTTTCAAATCTATCAGCAGATGGCAGCAGCAGCAAGCAGACTCCGAGAGTAACGGAAGCATTGATGGAAAATTTTGCGGTGTTTTTTTTGTTTCGATAATTTTTTTTTAGTAATTATTATATTGGGGGGGGGGGGGAAATAGTCAATATGTTTTTCGATGATCATTATATTATTGTTTCGAGAGTGTGACACAAAGTAGGAACGATCGTTGATGTTCAATGCTCAAAGGAAGAAAAAGCAGTTTAAAGACATTCGTTTTTCAAATTTTTACACTTTTATAAAAATTTTACGGAAATTTCGCAGGTAGGGATGGTTAGAACTCTTTAAAAGGAACCACAAAGAATTTGATCAATATCGTTAAGTCTGTTTTGGAGTAATTGGTGAATTTTTTTTCAAAAGCTTGCAGCTTATGCGCATCACAATTTTGTTAATTAATGATAATAATAATAATAATAATAATAAGATTCAGTGGTTCACACAACTTCCTATTCTTACTTCTAATTCAAATAGGCTCCTTCCATAAAATCAATAACTCTTGCCATTTAACTTGCTAAAACATAGGACTAATGATTGCCAAGTACCAAGCTCAATTCGATCGCGATGCATCTTCTATGCTATGAGGAAACTCTTAACCATCAGGATCAAGGGATCTCTCATAACCGACGGAAGTTTAGTGGTTTTGCAATGACCACCACAGAGCAATTGAAAAATTTACAAACCTAGTATCTGAAACCTAGAAACTGAGTCATCTTCTACGTTATGCCTTAGCTCCAACCATTAGGATAAAGCGATTTCTCATGCCTAATGAAAGTTTCAGGATTTTGTTATGACCACCGCAGACCAACTGTTTAATTAACAAACCTATTACTCGCAATGTAAGAGATCTAATGATATTAGGTTTGTAATATTCACAGTCAATTATAATGAAACCACAAAACATTCTACACTTCCAACGCAATCTTAGTAAATTTTTTTTATTAAATATTATTAAGTGTGGGTTATTCCTAATGATTATTAATTTTTGCATGTTAAATATTTACCTGCAAAGGTGTGCTGACAGCAGAAAGAGAAGTAAATCCAACAATGTCGCTAAAATAAATTGTCACGGAATCGAAACTCTCTGCTTCCACTTTCTCACCTCTCAAGAGCTGTTCCGCGACTGGCCTGCAAAACGAAACTAAAATTATCTTATATTCGAAACCATTTTAAGTATAAATTATGTAGGAAACTACAAAAGTAACAAATAAAGGTATTCAAAACTTATTTACTTTGAAGTGACCCACAGAAATTCTCACGAAAATATAAAATTGTTTTTCAGAAAGTAGTGCTAAAATAGTTAAGTTTTGTCCAACAGATGGCGCTGTAAGTATCTGAGAGCAAATGGTCTGACGTTACTTAAGCAGGCCGCGCACACCGATAAATTTTATTTAACGTATAGCACTTTCGTTGACCAAACACTAGTAATTTTGCTACTTTTCCCCATGAAAGACCATTCTACAAAAGCTACATCGACATAATGTTAATAGTATCGCAAAATTTGGGTTATTTTCAGTTATTCTGTATTTTATTATGGTTTGTTGTGCAGAATACAGTCTTGTTTTAGACTTTCAAAGAAGACTGGGAAGCTCCACTCACTTTCCAAATTAATAGTTATCAGGAGTAGGAATGAACAGCCGGCAAATAAGTTTTGCCACCAAAATCTCAAGATCAATATATTATGTGTAAATTATTGATTTTTAATCAAGGTATCTTTGTAAAATTATTTAAATATTATTAAAAGCTGAGATTTTTTAACATGCTATTAAGATTTGAATGTAGAAATGCATGGTGCCTTATCCATATGGTTACGTCATACATAGTTACGAAATACATGATTACGTCAAATTTTTTAAGTATATCTGATAAAAAAAGTAATTTCTGAAGTTTAACGGAAAAAAATATTTACTTTGGAAGCATCCTAAGCAAGAGATTTTCTGTTTTCTTTTTCTCTTCTTGGAGTTTGTTGGTGCGATCTTTGACAACGGCTTCCAGATTGTAAGCATACTTCTCCATTATACTGATCATGTTGTCAAAGATATTTGCATGGCTGAAACAGAATGAAATAAAAATTTTGCCTGACAATCAAATATTTTTTGTACATGCATATAAAAAAACCTTTAAAAATTAATAACTTATTCTGTTCATTAAGTTAAGTAATTGGTCCTAACCAATAACTCGTTTCAATTGAATAACATCGAATTATTGAAGATAATATGAAATTACACAATTCAAACTAAATAATAACGTATATTATACCATATGATAAATAAATTTATGTAAAAAAAAGAGTTGTTTATAGATTACACACTCATTGTACAAGTAAACTACCTTCAAGTAATTCTTTTATAATTTTTTTTTTACCTTAGGTCACGAGTCTACGCAGTCAAGTGATAAAAGTGCTTGAAATCCATTAAATAAATGTAGAACTTAGAATATTCGTCTATTTTAGTTTGTTTAAACTCTTCCCTGAATGCCCTTGAAACCTTGCTCTTGTGCCATTAAAATCCATACAACCAACCCTGATAAGTTGAACCCGTAATCGGAAGTTCGAGGCTTCGGTCTCTGTACCCCATTACTGCCATGTACAATAATTCGGGCTAGAGCATATTAAATTCCTGAAGGCCTTAATATCCTTTCGTTAGTGTAGTAGGGTTGGATTGAAATAAGTGCTAGCTCAGGTGTTGTAAAATCGTCATCTAACTGAATTTTAAGCTCCGAGACTAAAATATACAGGGCCGTGCATCAATAGCTCTATTCTTTCGAAAAATTGGTCAATTTAAGTATAAAATAAATTAAAAAAAATAATCAGTTTAGGGACGATGTATAGTTTTCCCTGGTAGTTATGTCCAAACCCATTACAAAGTGTTTTTTTTTACATTTGAGTTTTATAAAACATCGACACATCAATACAACTGAACAACATCAGCATACATCTCTTTTTATACAAGCAGGCGCATGCGCACACAATGCCTTTCCTGCGCATGCCCAAACATTAAGTGGGGACGGACACCGGACCACACTTTTGACCAATTAAAAACAATACCCTTGGGCTTAAGGCCCGGGAGAAACACCCTCTTTCCTAATTTTGAGAAACGTTATTGATAAAAACTTTGTCCTCCCTATGCTTATTGTTTATTGTTGCTATATTTCCTCGTCGCTTATTTTCTAAAATCTTGTAAAGTATGAATTTTAAATTCGCGTCTTTAGGATTGGAATGGAAGATAAATCAGTTGTAACATAAGAATATGACACTCACAGTCCGGAATACAACACTCTCAGTTTGACTTTGATGAGCCTGAAATCGGGTCTGTCTTCAGGGTCCTCCAGCCAGCATTCCTCCATGCAGTTCTTGATGTAATCCGGGCAATTTAGATCAGCCGCCGGGGGGCGATAGTACACGCCACTGTAGTGGTTCGGGTTCGATACCCGTTCAGTCACATCTGTGGAAAGATGGCCTGCTTATTCACAGGATTATAAAATGATGCTAAATATTTTTTTTATTTTTATTTATGAAAAATATATTTTTATACCTGTAATGGATACAGTTAAATTACTTATCGGTCCAAAGTAAGGATAAGTTTAGGAGAGTTATTATATATTTCTGACCTGATATACAATGCAGTGGTAAAAACCTTTCTTAAGAAAATCTTTTTAAATATGTTCAATCCATGCGACGTTTTGTATACTAATAGTATTTTTTTTATTGTAGTCGTTGATCACATTTGGTTGTGGTCATTTCTACTTATTTGGCTTTTAAGTTAACCACACTATGAAATTCAATGGTGACATGTTTTATAGGACTCCGGTTACCATAAGAGAGTGAAAGACAATGTCCTGGTATCTTAGGGACACATCAAATCTTGAAATTTTGATCTAGCTACTCTTGTGTTTTTTATCTGTTAAAGTATTGGGCATAAACAAATGATGGACAAATGGACTTAGCAACTAGCAAATAAACAAAGTTTAAATTAAGTAGGTGGGTACCAAAATAATAAAAATATATCGGTTTCAAACTTCACTATTTCCTCAGTTTAATTTTATCAAAGTACATCGGTGATTGCTTAAACTTTTTATCTTATTCAGCAATATCCAATATAAATAACAAAATGAACTACATTCCACAATGTAATTGAATTCTAAATTTTATTATAAAATGCAAATTATAGACAAAAGTCCGATTATAAAAATTTAGGTGATGACATCTTTGATACACTAAAGAATGGACTATACTTTTCAAGTTTCTTTTGGCCTCTCAACCATAGAAAATTATGCACAAAAATCCTAAGTGCCTTTTTAATTAAATAATAACTAGATAAAACAGCTATGTAGCATATATGCAACATCATGTGCTAACGAATCTTTTTTATTTGAAGATTTCTCACCGATAAGTTGTGTAACATATTTACTGCACTATGCAATAACAATAGAGGATTAACTTACCTAAAACTTCCATAACCGACAACAACCAAGAGAGATAACTGTACTGTACATAGTGTACAGATGAAGTACATATTTGGAAAAGTGAGCGCAATTGAATATTTCATTGTTTTAAACCGTGCTCAATATTATCCAGTTGTGGAGGCCGACCAAACGGTGTAGTGGTTAGCGTGCTAGCTTCTAGACCGCGAGGTTGCGGGTTCCGAGTCCCGTGTTAGGCATGGGTGTTTGTAAATGTATGTTGACTTGTCTAATGACGAATGTTTCGGCGCATTATAGACCTCGTGTTGCTGACGGCGCCAGATAATCTGAAAACAACCAACCAGTTGTGGAGTCGTAATTAAAAATCCACCGTTGGATGCTGGTCGCATGGTAGTAATACAGTAATTTTTACTTTTTTTTTAAATAAAACTTTTTAATATTAAATTTGAATTGGTTTGTGTAAAAATTTTAATTGTTTGTGTAAAAATTTGTCCAACATCTGAAAGGTACCATAAACAACCTATTCAGACACATCAACTCTCTGAAAATATCCCCAATTCAGACACTCCAAATGTCTGAAAACACCCCATTTTAAGACACTTCATGTGTCTTAAAGATTAAGACACCATTTTTCGTCTTAAAACAGTGCCACTTGTTTAAGATACTTTTGTGTCTTATTTTAAGACATTTCAATTTGCTGTGCGTACTTACATTTGACTGATGGCTCCGGCTTTCCCCATGGTCCAATCCTGCCCATGATTTCGAAGAGGATAATCCCAAAGGAGTAGACGTCTCCTTTCTGGGTGCCCCTGGGAGGAGGAGTCAGATCTCGAAGTAACTCAGGAGCTCGCCACAACAGGGCTGAAATACATGAAATCGTTAATTGCTCGAAATTGCAAAGTACTATTTGATTAAATAACAAACATAAATTAAGATTTCCTGTATGGTGTCGGATGGCGACTTTTCATAAAAGTCGCCAAAATTTAAAAGGACATCAAAAAGCTGTGTCGCCAAATCCAAAATGGCATCAAAACACTGTGTCGCCCAATCCAAAATGGCGTCACAACGCTGTGTCGCCCAATCCAAAATGGCGTCAAAACGCTGTGTTTCCAAATCCTAAAGGTCACTAGGTTTGCAAGAAAACCAAATCAACGAGTTGCCATATTCGGGGCTAAATCGCCAACATTCCGCCGCCAATCCATCCGATACCGTACAGTAAATCTGAACCTAAACAAGAGTGCACTAAATTCAGTGAATAATTTTCCAAATTGGTAATTGTCTTTCCTAAGCCAACGACATAATGTGCACCTACCTTTACTGACTTGTCAAATCTGGAAAGTTATCGACATGTATCATGAAGCTTGGAAAGTGTTGAGGATATCTTTATTTTCCACCAAGTCAATCACCAAATTGAGTACGATATCGAAATATCTAGTTGAAGAGCCCTAGCGCTATGCCTCCTCATATTATCAAATTGCTTAGTAGATCTGTATTTAATATTATGACGCCCTTTTCGCTCTGTTTTTATTTTAACTAGACAGAAAATGTGTATTTAACTACAACAATAAAAAAAAAGATATCGTCTGAAGAGACTTCGGTCTTTTTCATTCGAGGATGTACTTATAGGCTAGAAGGAGACAAAAGCCGGGTAATTCAGAACTGTTGGCGATATTTTCTCAATAGTTAATTTCAACTTCTTTTGCCAAAATTCGCAAAATTGGCGACAATGCAGTT
Source organism: Linyphia triangularis (assembly GCA_963978545.1). NCBI lineage: Eukaryota > Metazoa > Arthropoda > Arachnida > Araneae > Linyphiidae > Linyphia > Linyphia triangularis. The sequence continues at coordinate 87,396,688 of OZ021726.1, forward strand.
ACCAATTTAGTTTAGGAAACGAAAAGTGAATGTGTACATAGACGGCCATAGCTTTTTGTGATAAATAAGCGTAGAAGCTCAAACTAAAAAAAAAAAAAAAAAAAAAAAAAATATATATATAGTTATTGGAAACAAAAAATAATCTATGTCAATAAAAAAATAAAATTTAAACTATATAGTTTATCGTTATACATACTGTTGTACCTTTCAATTAAATAAACCTACTGACAACTTACATTTGGATCTGACTTCTTGCACCTCGGGGGGCGGGTCTTGATTGGCTCTGAACTCGTGCAGTCCGAAATCTGTGATCTTGAGCATCCAGCGACTGTCCACGATGCAATTTGATGACTTGAGGTTGCCGTGAGAAACGATGTCGCTCTCGTGCAGATAGATCATTCCCTGGTAACACAGTCGGGGAAGGGTTAGTTAAGTGCAAAAACAATGATTTCTTAGTTAATTTATTTACGCTTTTGGTTGATTTATTCTGAGAATAATGTATTTTCCCAAAACAGGTATCGCCGACCAAACGGTATAGTGGTTAGCGTGCTAGCTTCTAGACCGCGAGGTTGCTGGTTCGAATCCCGAGTAAGACATGGGCGTTTGAAAATTTATGTTGGCTTGTCTAATGACGAATGTTTCGGCGAATTATAGCCCTCGTGTTGCTGATGGCGCCAGATAATCTGAATACAACCAACCAACTAAAACAGGTATTTATTGGAAAATCGTTTTAAAATAGGATTCTTTTTATTTATAGTTTCGCCACTACTCCAATTAACTGGTACTGATGTACTATCCTCTCAACCGTGGATTGTACAAAAGTTCGTTAAACGGGTTCCCTTAGTACGTAAAACGGTTCCTCCGGACTTATGCCGGATCCGTTGCGCAGCTAAAACATTTTATAGGAAGGCTATTTCAGCCTTTTTTTGGCATTCATTAAAAAACATAAATTCTTCAATGGTACCTACTTTATGCATTATTCAGATGAAAGCCTTAAGGATAGGTCTCATAGTCCCCACTGACCCCTATACAAGAGCCTCGTAGGTCAATCTGTTTAATATCTATGCTGATCACTGACACACAGACATTTTACAGATCACTTTTTTTTTAAACGTGTAGGTATGCAAAAAAGTATCGATGTTGTTTTAATCCGAAAACGATACTTCCGATACTCTATATTACATATGGGATAGTTGAAATTAATAAAGTTAATCAAAATGAACAAAACACAACCAGCTCAATTGAAAATTAGTAACTTTAAAGATAACAATAAGGATCACAAAAGGATTTTAAATTGTGAAAAATAACTAGGCTTACTTTAACGAGATCCATAACCAGTGAGGCTATAAACATCATATCCAAATGGAGATCAGTATTTTTTAGAACGTCCTATAAAACAAAATGACATCGTCAGAAGATGAACATTTCGCTGATGGAAGGACGTGAAAATTCTGAAAATATTGTTTCGAGTTTTCTCAGAAGAAATGGCCACACATATTTTACAAAATAAAAACGTATAATTTTGTCTTCGTCGGCTTAGAAAACTTCGCTTAAAAAAAAAAAAACTGCATTTACTGCCAAGCTTTGACAAAAACTTCATTGCTTACAACTTCCAGTCTAAGTTTTGAGTACAACTTCAGGCTAAGTTATAAGTACAACTTCAGAATAAGTTTTGAGTACAACTTCAGGCTAAGTTGTGAATACAACTTCAGGATAAGTTGTGAGTACAGCTTCAGGATATATTCCATTATATAGTTATTTTAAATATCAAAAATTTAAGATGGCAACACACAAAAATTGCAACTGAAACAGTTATCTTCTGCGAGATGTTATCACTGAGATTGAAAAGTAGCTCTGATCGCACTCTCCAGCAGGTGGCATTGAGAATGCGACAGACCATCCCCCCTCCAGCGTGTAAACAAGCTACGTCTGGCCACGTGTATGTTACAGCAGCTTGTCTATATTTTGTAGCTTGTTTTCAAGCTGCGTTTCTGTATGAAAAAATCCCTTGTGTGATTAATGCCTCAGACTCAGGTAAATTACAACAAAACTCCTTCAAAAACATGGCTGTAAACCTCCAACAGAGTAAATTCATTGCATCGGCGTTTTTTATATCCTCGCGTGCGAATATTTTTCTAAAAAAATCCAGAGCAATTAATCTGGCGATCAGCACAACTTAGAAACATCTCGGGAATTTTTGATTTAATCGAGTGTTGCCAATGTTTTAGAGCCCGGATTATCGGTGTTAACAAATAAATTTAAGAAAATAGAGCTTTAAAAGGGAGTGAGTACTCTAGTTACAATTATGTACAAGATTTTTTTTTTTTTAACAATGTTCTTGAAATTGTTTGAATTGTCTTGAGTTGTTGAGTAAAAAGATAATTATAATTTACCTGAAGACTACCCCTGGCGCAGAATAGAGTGAGAATGCAGATGTTAGGAGGGTCCACGCATGCGCCGATGAAAGGGTTAATGTTTTCATGCCTCATTTCACGAATCTGATAAGAAAATAAATTTTATTATAACAAATGGTATTATGTAAATTATATAAAAGTAGATGATATAAATTATATAACAGTAGATGATGTAATTAAATTATATAAAAGTAGATGATGTAATTAAATTATATAAAAGTAGATGATGTAAATTATATAAAAGTAGATGATGTAAATTATATAAAAGTAGATGATGTAATTAAATTATATAAAAGTAAATGATGTAAATTATATAAAAGTAGATGATGTAAATTATATAAAAGTAGATGATGTAAATTATATAAAAGTAGATGATGTAAATTATATAAAAGTAGATGATGTAAATTATATAAAAGTAGATGATGTAATTAAATTATATAAAAGTAGATGATGTAAATTATACAAAAGTAGATGATGTAAATTATATAAAAGTAGATTATGTAATTAAATTATATAAAAGTAGATTATGTAAATTATATAAAAGTAGATGATGTAAATTATACAAAAGTAGATGATGTAAATTACGTAAAAGTAGATTATTAGTAGTTGTATAAAGTAGATGATGTATATTGTATAAAGTAGATGATCTTCCCGACTCAACAGCAGTTAAAACACAAAATTTCTGCTACTCAGAAAAACTCAAGAGCTGCATCCACAGTAGCTCAATCCCAAAAAACATTAACAAACGGAACTAGACAAAACTGGCCCTGATTGATTCTTGCGCGAGCCTTTTGATAGGTTGGCGACATTCTTCAAAATTCTAGAAATATCCACAAAAACTTAACCATTGCCATTTCTTTGAAACTGGTATTACCGATCCGATTTTGAATTTTTTACATTTTACAAAAAGCTACAATTAATAAGGGATTTCAGAGCTAAATAGAATTAAATTTTACCAAACATTTACATTATGCACAATTATTTACAAATTCTGGATCGCAACGATATGAAAGCAATGAGAAAATTAGATGCAGATGAAATCCCCCCCCCCCTCCCCCACTCTTCCCAAAGAAAAAAAAATCTAGCTGAAGAATAAAATAATGTTTGAAAATGCTGGTGAAAAAAACAGTTACTCCATAGCTTTTAGCCCAAACGCTACAGTAATACAGAGAGAAGCTTTTAGCTCTGTATATTTGTTCATATGTCTGTCCAATGTCAATATTCCCAAACCAAACTGCAAATGTTACACACAAGACCGTCATGTCAAATAACATTCCTCCTTGAGATAATTTCCGATACCATAATTCAACTGGAAGTTACTACAGGTAGTACAGAATTTTCATTCACAAGTCAGTTTTCAATTTCTTAAGCCTAAACTATAAACACAACAGATCAGTTTGAAAGTCTCTCATAAGATTAGTATTATTGAACTAGAAAGTTGGAAGACACCAAAGGTGCGGGATGAAAAATGATGAACATAACAAACATTTTAATTTAACATACACAAAGTATTTATTAAAGATCCAATTTTCCTTTTAATATTATACAAACGAAAATTATTACTAATGTGCATACGAAATGATAAAAATATATTTATATCGGACAAAAAATTGTTTTTAATGAAGAACCAATTGAAAAACTACATTGAATTCAATAATGAAATTGAGTGCATCATTTTGATCTTCCCTAACAACAAAATCACCGATGTAACAAATTCGAGAATTGTCATCAATGAAATCTACTATCGTCCTATTCATTAACAAAGCGTCCATTCCGTTATCAGCGTGTGCTTGGTGTTGGCATCCAATTTCAAATAGTTAAAACATCTCCAACAGCACAATGTACTGCAAAGTACGTTTCAAAATTGATTTATTAAACATTAACCTTAATTTTAACATTCACGTCGAAAGGCTTTTTTATTTATTTTGATTAAAACAATTTTGGCAACAGAAAAAGAGTTTCAACAATGATCGGTTAAAATTCTTTCACTTACTGTTATTTTACGCAATGCAAAGATGGAATCGACGGGAATTCTCTCCATAAGGAATTTATGCATTCACGTGCAATTATCTTTTATTTCTTCTGACTTAAACAATTTTGGCAATAGAAAAGAGTTTCAACAATGACCGCTCAAAATTTACCTATCAACGTTACAGAATAAGTCAGTGAGTGAGTGAGTCAGTGAGTGAGTGAGTCAGTGATCAAGGTAACTCTTAGAGTAAGAAGGTTCCACTTAGTGGGAAACTTATATTTTGGTTTCACATAGATGCATTGTCAGGATCTACGGTACATTCGACAACTTGGAGCGATTTTCTTCGAAAAAAACTCTAAATTTTTTTTAAAAAATTTCATCATTTATAACCAGTCTTATCAAAGGAACGTTTCATTCATTTAATATCGCCAAATTCTACACGTTAGGTACCTGTACCTGATTTGCAAAACAAATGTTTATAAAAGAGGTATTTTCGCGCCAGTGACTGTCAAAATCCAATTTGTTTTGAATTTTTTCTTTAGTTTGCTGATTATTGAGCTTAATTTATGTTTAAAAAGTAAAGTTAGTTTATGTTAATTAATCCGTATTAATTAAAATAAACCAAACGAAATAAATGAAAAAATTGTTGTTTTTGCCCGAAAAAAACACCCGATATAAACGACTAAGAGAGTAAGCTTCATATTTAAATAGAATCATTAAGAAATATTAGATGTGTTTATGTTTATGGAATTGCTACAGTTTGTTATGGATTTTTTTTAAACTTGTATGTATGTTTTATAAAGCACAAAATGTTCGTCAAAAATCATGTTTAATTACACAGTTAAGTGACAAAGTTGTGTTTCCTCTTTTGATCAATTTTACCTGGATCATTTCTTTTCTGAGTCCCCTCGTGAGGTCTATGCTTTTCTTGTAGACATGGTAGATGTAGACAGCATTTCCCTTGTAGACTCCTATGGTAGACTGCACCCTTCCAGACATAGACTCTTCTATTTTCATCCCAGGGAATTCCTTTTGGCGTTCAGCATCCTGGAAAATAGTTGAATATGAGTGACTAAATTTTATCTCTCTATATAAATGGCAAATCTCTCACTCACTGAATCATCACCAATTCCATACATTCCAAAAAATTAACTGAAATATTTTTTGTCATTTTACAGCATAATACACAAAAACATATATTAGCGCAGAAAATTCAATACAAATTTTAGTTAAATTTTGGATATAAGATTGATTTCAATTATTAACTCTACAACAACCACGTCTCATTGTGATTGACACGCATACAATAATTAAATACAGACAACTGTGTTCATGTATTAATCATAACTGAAAAATTTATCTTGACTTAAATGTTTTTGTACACATTCAGAAATTATAATACAGGGTGTCCAGCAAAATTTCTAATAAAAATTCAATCAAAAAATGTTCAAGGACCCTCTTGAGACCAATTATCACCATATTTTCCAGTATAAAAGTATACCCCACTTAGTAGTGTGCTGAACTAATTTTAGAAATTAGAAAAATTGTATGAAAATAAGAAATGGCTTATCAGAAAAGAATTGGGTTGTTATATTGAAAATAGGAGGAGAGGATTTTTTAAAGGCTCATACTTGAGACTGAGAAAAAAAAAGATACAAGATAGTTTACCAAGTCATAAATATGAAGGTCTAAATCTAAGCAGACAAAAAAAAACAGGTAATGTTACTAGGTGTACACTTTAATAGTTTGTGCTAAGCATCAGCCGCATTGGAACAAACAGCTTCATTTTGAGTGTAAGATTCGAATGTGGTAGGATAGTTTGAGACTTGGGATTTTTTTTTTCAGGCAAACATTTCTCTGTAATTTGGCAACTTTTGCAGTTCTTTCTTTCAGTTTCCTTTTGGCACTAGCTTTTTCTTTGAAAATAATTGCTTGTCACTAATATTTCTGTTGATAAGTACTAAGGGAGGGAGATTCTACAAGACCATAATACAGTACCCAAGCAAAAAATTTCAAATTTCCACAGTTGAAAAAGCCAATTTTAAACAAATAAAAAAATGCTTTAACTTTTTAACAATTATTAATGACTCTAGATAAAATATAAAATTGTTTTTTTTTATATGATAAAATACATTATTTTATATATTATAGCAGTTAAAATTGCAATTATGAATAAGAATATACAGTAAAATTGGACAATTGGGTCGAATTTTTTGCACAAAATTAAATTAAAATCTTAGTAATTCTGTATATATTCAAATCAAAAGGCAAAACTGATCTTCACACAAACACTAATCACGGGCATAGCGGCTATCACATCACCAGAAACCTAGGCGAATGACACCTAAAGAGGGTAGCAAATTTCGCAATATCTACTATTAAAACGGCTTAGTCGAAAATTACCATTACTCCAAAGTAAATATCGGCGATAGCGGCCAATGTATCGGCGAAAATCCAAGTAACTACATTAAAGCAACAATCGGAAAAAATAAACACCACAACAACGTAAATTTCGACGATATTGCCCGCCGTTAGCAGCGTAAATTTATGTAAATACAGACCTTAAGTCAGCGCAACGCTCAGCGAAACTAAGTACCATACACCAACGTAAATAATGGCGATAGAGATTGGTAATCTGTAGAAAAATTGGCCATTACATCGGAGGTTTGAGGAAGTCTGAACGCACATAAGATCCATGGCTGTCAGATTTGCTGGCAAGCTCAATAAGATTGTAATGTAGATTTGTATCGATCTCAAGAATAATCGAAATTTTAATAAGAAAAGAACGGAAATCCGAATTTCAGACAAAATTTATCATCATGCAACAACGTAATTCTCAGCGATAGCGTCCGCCATAATCACGGGAAAACGGCCATTTCATCACCGTAACGTTCAGCAAAATGTCCATCGCATATCAACGTAAATAATGCACATAGAAGCTATGATATTAAAGAAAAATTCTGAGGAAAAGTATTCATTCTATCGGTGGTTTGGCGGAGTTTAAACGTGTGCAGATTTCGTGTTTGTCAGGAAATTCCATCGATCTACGGCATATTCGAAATTTCGGTCAAAAATCTTCGAATAGAACCATGTTTAAAGAGAATATTTCTGAGGGAATGAGAAACTACTTTCGATCCGCGAGATCAATAGGAAAATTGTGGAAAAACGCCGATATAAGAAGACTTTTCCGATACTGAAGAGGAGTGAAAATTTCTGAATTCAACCGGAAATTCCAACATTAATACGAATTTCAAGCATAATCCACGATTTTCCCGAGATGCAAAAAATTCAAGTATATTTCCCAACTACTGGACACCCTGTAATAATAGTTAAATACAGAAAAAGTCCGATTATCTGGCATTCAAGATTCAATCCACTGGAATTTTTTAAAAATCAAATTGGTGAGAATACCTTTTTCGCAAAAAAAAAAAAAAAAAAAAAAAAAAAACACGGCGATAAATTGCCAAATTTTATACCTTTTTTAATTTAGTTTGAAACTTTGAATTTGAATAGGATTTTTATTAGAAACATTTTAAGGGAATGAAGGACGAAAGTAGACTTTTCAATACGATTTCCGAAAAAAAATTGAATATACATCTATTTTCATAATTGACACAAGTTTTTCAGTGGATGATGGTTAATTTTGATGCAATTCGCGGATTTCCGCAAATTCGCGGATGAATCACATGTATGAAGACCACGTGACAAAGGCAACAGCATCGAAAACCGGTTTAACTATTCTTTAACCAAGTTAGTTCAGACTAAAACAAGTCATGAACTACAGTGGAAAAAGGACAGTGGGAAACGAGCGCACTAGGCATTCTTTTTATGAAAAAAGGAAGTCGAACGAATGGCCTTGACACGTCAGTTGAAATAAATAAAATATTTTAAGGAATGAAGGAAAAGGCTGACTTTTCAAAACGATTTCTGAATATTTTTTAAAACTTATCTAATCTAATTCCAAAATTTTAGCGGATAACGGGATTTTCAGCCGATGATGAATTCGCGGATTTCCGCTAATTCACGTAAAAAAATTCGCGGATTTCCGCTAATTCGCGGAAGAATCACATGTATGCAATTCTCCCACTTCCCATACAGTGTAAACTCTGAAATTGAAATCTGTACTCTCAAATACCAACAAGGGGATGAAACTGAACATGCTAAAAGAGGCATATTCAAATGTCCCACTTCCACTTCCAATGTGGTCACAACTCTAAAATTTTTACAAATATCAACAAGGACAGACAACATAGAAAAAGTAAGCTATTCCCATCTCTATAAACCAACTTTAAAGGGTCGAAAAGGGGTCAAACATTCCAAACAAGGCATATTTAAATGTACTCCCCCCCCCCCCCTCCTCACCCATCCCCAATGTAGTCACAACTCTAAAATTTTAAAGAAATATCAACAAGGGAAAATAACATAGAAAAAGCAAACTATTTCAATTTTTATGAACCAACTTTATAAGGTCGAAAAGGGGTCAAACATGAGGCATGTTCAAATGTCCCACTTCCAATGTAGTCACAACTCTAAAATTTTATACAAATTTCAGCAAGGGAAAATAACACAGAAAAAGCAAGCTATTCTGATTTTTTTAAGGCAACTTTAAAAGATCGAAAAGGGGTCAAAGAGGACAAATGAGGCATGTTCAAATGTCCCACTTCCAATGTATTCACAACTCTGAAATTTGGTACAAATCTCTACATGAACAAACATAGATAGAGCAATTTATTTTGATTTCTATTAACCAACTTTAAGGGGTAAAAACTAGGGCAAGCATGCCAAACAAGGGATATTCAAACGTCTCACTTTCAATGTAGTCACAACTTAAAAATTTGGTACAAATGTTAAAAAGGGTAAGCATAGAAAAAGTAACCTATTATGATTTTTTTAACCGACTTTAAAGGGTCGAAAATGGTTCAAACAAGAGTAAGCATAGAAAAGTAATTTATCCCCATTTCAATTAAGTTATTTTCTGGGGTCGAGATGAGGTGAAATGCACAAAATATGGAATTAATGAATGTATTTTGATTGTCAAAGTACACATTGCAAAATGTCATAACAAAGCGGATATTCAGGTAGTTTAGATATACGACTATTATCAGGAATAGCACATAATGATATGATTATATTGGACTGACTTTAAAATTCTTGAAGTATTGGAAATCGCCGTCGTGATCCGATCCGAAGACATTGAGGTCTTTGATGTCTACTTTCCACAAGAGACAAGCTAACTTGTGCTCGTATCTGTAGTGTCTGAAAAAGACAACATTTGAAATGAAAGTTCATAATAATAACAACACCTCATTTCTTATAGCTATCAAGATTGCTTCACTTGAACTTCAATGAGAGTGAAAATGTGTAGTTACTATTTAATAGTATTTCTTAAGTGATTGTTTTATTTCGTATGAAATGCCTGAAATACATTTAATGATAGTTTATTATGCAACTATAGTGGGAAAAGTTATACTTTTTCCAACGAGGTAAAACGCTTATTTGACGAGTGTGATAGAACGAGTCAAATAATTTACTGAGTTTGAAAAAATATTTTCCTTCGTGTTGCATACAATATTTTTTATAATCACGTGCAAAAAATATTTTTAATACATATGTTTATTGATGTCGGCAACTCTAGTCAATGAACTTTTTCTAAAAATATGTCATTTCAATGCCAAGGCTACATTTGAACACAAGGCGTGCGAGAAAGTGCTTTTTCACACTAGTGCAAAAAAGTGCTACCTTCGCCACGATTTTTGATTCAAATTATTAAAAAAAGTTTAATTTTTTGCTCGTTGTTATAATAACTTATTTTTTAAAGAGTGTTCATCATCGATTTTGCCTTATTCTACTTTTTTCAAAAACTGTCTCACATAAAATATTTAAGTTACTATTTTAAGTTAAACGAAATTATTTTATTTAGTAAATACGACTTTTTATTTCAAACTATCTAATTAAAAAAAAAATTCAAATTTTTACATTATCTGAATGCAAGAAAAAAATACATACCTAAAGATGAAAATACCGGCAATGATCGTTACAAAGCAACAGACTCCATATACAGTAGCCATTCTCCATTCTAATAAATGAATAAATATATAAATACTTTTTAATTTTAGCAACAAAAATATATTTCAAACATGTATGTAAAAAAATACTTGACGTGATTATGTAGTTATATATTTTAAACTGTTTTGTAATGTTGAATCATTGTTACAAATTATAAATTAACTTATAGTGTTAATATAACTTCAAATTTAGCTTTTGTTGATATTTGTTGAAAAGGTTGTTATACAACCTTTCCGAACGACTATTTGGAGTCAATTTTCAAAACCAAAATCTAATTTTTCACCGAAATTGTGCACCAAACTCGCCAACTTGGCAATATTTATTTTTGGAAGTAATCGCACATTGCGAATTAACCGCAACTTGAATCATACATCTTTTTGCTACTACTTTCATTTTCTTCACTGGATATATTCTTATATTAATAAATCTTGTGTAATGTCTGCGATCCAGGACCGGAAGTGAATCATTCTTACATTTATAAAAATAATTTTGGAAAAAATGTCTCTAAACTTTTCAAATCGGCTAGTTTTTCTGACTAAAAAAATTATAAAAAGGCAAATTATGCTAATCCATATCATATCTCTAAGAACAGTGACCAGTATTATAACGTAATTAAAAATTGATCTATATTCCACATTTAGTTGCTAAGTATCGTATATAATCTACATGACATCTAATAAGCAAACAATGTCTTTAAAAGCTTAAGGATGTTGGAAATTATAATATAAAAAGATAATGGAAAATTCCCGCATTTTTAAAAACGAGTGAAATTAGTTTATATTTAAGAAGAATTCATTTCTGCTTCCCAATATTCAAACAAAAGTTCTGTAAAAGAATTAGTTATTTAAATATTAAGGAAAGAAAATGCCCGAAAATCTCGTACGATCGCAGTCCGAACAAATCGGTACGTTATAGCTATGACGTCACGACATCCTTCTGTTCTCTATAGTTATCGTGAGGTTTCTGCCAAATAGTTGATGTGTGTTTGGAACAAAATTGCTATATCCCATACCGGTTAGCGCGATTTGCGAGAAACTTGCAAAACTGCCCTAATAGCACACATCCTCCCAGGGAGGTCCCTAGAAAGTCCCCAGTCATCCCCGGGACTACGAATGATTTCCCAGGGACCTCCCTGGGAGGATGTGTACTATTAGGGTGGTTTCCGCTGCTGCGTTTCAAGCCAAGTTGTTTCAGATGTACAGTGATGTCATATTGGAGTCGAGCTGAATGCGTCGTTTATTTAACAAGCGAAGTTTAGTTGTGAATTTAAAAAAAAAAAAGTTCAGTGAGCAGAAATGTTTGTGTTTGTGGACTTTTCGAAAAAAAAAAAAAAATGCGGGAATCCTCCATTGATATAAAATGATGTGCACCAGGTCTGTTGTCGCACTTTGTTCCATCAAATCCGCATTCTGGTTCACTTCGAGGTGGTTCTCCGTTTATCCAGTTAATTTTCCTCTCCAGCCATAACATCTGCAACAATTGTCAACGAAACAGTATTAAAACTTAAAAGTTTTTAAACGCAGTTTCATCGTTAGGAACTCTTAAGAGGAAGTCCTAGTAAGGATTGTTCCCAATAATCGCTATGTTACAGTCTTCTAGCCCAGTGTACTTCATCGATATAAATAAACAACTGGATAGACTGCTTAATGCTGGGAAAATGAAGCCATTGCCAGATGCCGTTGGTGGGATAAAAAATACTGATTGCCGGGGATTGAAAATAAAATTTTGGGTTGTACACAGCATAAATGTCAATAGTAGACCTTAAATAGTAATAATGTGCAAAAAAATGTATACTGTAGCATTTTAAAAGTTTTTTCGTATTTCCATCCAACTATAAAAGTGAACTGTGATTGGTTAATCTTCCCACCAGCTTCGCAATCCCCGGCGCGTTTTTCTCTTTACATTGACAATGGAGCAGTCTATCCAGTTGTTTATCTATATCGATGGTGTACTTAGAAACTACTTTGTAAAACCCCCTTCACATTTGGTGAGTAGGTACGAGAATGATCACTTAATGAAATCATATAAATTGTTTTCATTTAATGTCAATCTATGATAAATGAAAATTAAAATAGCAAAAGACAGAACCAGGTGGAACCACTGCATATGCATTGACGTAAGATTTAGAATATAAAATAAAACATATCAGAAGCTATTTTCGAGTTTTTAATTTATGTTATTTCATTCAGCGATAATGTTCGTAACTTCACACCAAATTTCAAGGTGGTTATAGAAAGTAGTTTCGAAATGCACTGGGATAGAAGATTGTAACACAGCAAGTATAGGGAATGATCCTTACTAGGACTTCCACTTAAGACAACTAATAGATTTTCTTCAGTTTGTGTCTGAGAGCGGAATAGGCACCCAACTAAACCAATCCTTTAAGCTAAAACATGAACTTGTTTTGTGACTAAATACTGCGACTTGAAACTTCTTTGCGAGACATGAGTCTTTTCGTGCAACAAGTAAGAACCATCGATATAGATAAACAACTGGATAGACTTCTCCGATGGCAATGAGAGGAGAAAAACGCGCCGGTGTTTGATGATGATGGGTGGATGATTAACCAATCATAGTTCACTTTTAGAGTTGGTTGGTTGTTTTCAAATTATCTGGCGCCGTCAGCAACACGAGGGCTGTAATGTGCCGAAACATTCAACATTTGACAAGCCAATATACATTTACAAACACCCATGCCTTACACATTACTCGGAACCCGCAACCTCGCGGTCTAGAAGCTAGCACGCTAACCATTATACAGTTTGGTCGGCCACTTTTATAGTTGGATGGAAATGTGAGAAACCTTGTTAAGTGCTAGAGTAGATATTTTTTTTGCACATTATTACAAATTAAGGTCCACTATTGTTATTTCTGCTGTGTACAACCCAAAATCTTATGTTCAATCCTCGGCAATCTGTATTTTTTGCCCACCCAACGGCATCTGGCAATGGCTTCATTTTTCCAGCGTTAAGCAGTCAATCCTGTTGTTTATCTATATCGATGTTACGAACCACTTATCCCGAACTACAACTTCTGGATAGCTTATAAATGGTTTCTGCTCTGCAAGCAGATGAAGCAAGTTGATTACTCCCCCCCCCCCACCATCTATGCTACTTAAAAAATTGCCAATGGTTACAAACACATTATAACTTGTTTGGAGGGAAGTTTCTACTATAGATCTCGATGCTGATTGGTAAGACTTCTTCGAATTTGATTCAATACGATGACATGAACTATCCAGAAGTTGTAATCAGAGATCAGTGAGAGCAACCTATAGCACAGCATAGTATGAGAGACTGTGTCTAGTAGCTATTCAATTGGCATCATCTGTTTGTATTAGAAACCGTCTATGACATATCTAGAAGTTGCATTAAGAGATCAATAGGATTGTAGTAAATTTTCAACTCTAATACTCTACCAGAGCAAAAGAGCAGTTTAGGATCTTGGGCCTAAAAAAAATATGACGGCCTTTTTAAAAACTTAACGATATTTATTTAAAACTTTTGAAGAACATCTATTGAGGGAGCTGTTCTTTTTCCGACCATTCTCAGTGGCGACCTAATCGTCTCTGATTAGTTATTCCCACTGAAGAAACGCAGGGGATAATTCTAATTCCAACCCAAAAGGGGCCTCTCAACAGAATGACTCCCATCTGGGCTAGTTTGCAACAAGGATGAATACTTTTAAGTACGTTTTATCAGCGAGTGTATTTTAAAGGTTGCTGTAGTGTAATTACTCACAGGCAAGTCATTCTGTCCTTGGTGTGTGAACCTGGCCACAGGTCTCATCCCGATTTGCGTGGAGTTATCACTCTCGCCAAGAGCCATCACGGTGTAGTTACCTTCAGCATCGCCCTGATCGTCCATCATCATGCTGAAGCCAAGGATACCTGGAAGATACAGGTAGATATAGGAAGATAGATACAGGAATTATAGATACAGGAATTATAGATACAGGAATTATAGATACAGGAATTATAGATACAGGAAGATAGATACAGGAATTATCGATACAGGAAGATAGATACAGGAATTATAGATACAGGAATTATAGATACAGGAAGATTCCCTTCACAAATGAATGCGATATGAGTGGACGCAAACACAAATGTTGGTTACGAGCGTGCCTAAACGAAAATGTCGACCAACTACTTGTGTTGATCATGTTGAAGGCAAGGATACCCGGGAAGATACAGGTGAGATAGAGTATGATCCTCTTGGAACTGCATTCCTTTCACAAATGAATTGGATATGTGGGGTTGTTTACACAGATGTTGGTTACGAACGTGCCCATACGAAAATGTCGACCAACCACTTGTTGTACTGATCATTCTGAAGCCTAGGGTAGCTGGAAGATACAGGTGAGATAGAGTGTGATCCTTTTCGAACTGCATTCCCTTCACAAATGAATTAGATATGTGTGGATATTTACACAAATGTTGGTTACGAGCGTGCCTATTACGAAATTGTCAACACACAACTAGGCCATCCAGGTTAGCCCAATTTAACTCTTCTTGTTAAGCCTCGTGACGAAAAAAGAGAGTCTCGCGACACGAAAAGATGGCAACGCTATTGAAGATCGAGAAAGGCATCCGAGTGTGATTGTGTTGTAGATAGTGTTTGAGAAACGACGTCATTTCGATGTGGCTTAGATTGGACTGGATTTTTTTATAATTCTTTATTCTTTTTTTCTTTACTATTAATGTATTTATGTAAAATGAAATTTACGTTTGACTTAGTTAAAATAATCATTTTTCTACTAGATTCAGTATATTTTTAACATTTTCAAAAACATTTAAAAAAAAAAAATCAATTAAAAAAATAATTTTTTTTTTACCCTTACATAAATTAAACTATGCAATTCAACCAGGATCAAGATTTTTTTTTTTCTTTATGCAATATGCACCACTCACTTTCGTAGTTTCTTGATTTTATGTATTGGAATACACCTGGTCCGTCCCTCGCTGACACATTGTCCGCCAGGGCATCTGTGAGAGCGCTCGCGTATATCATGACAGCATCGTAAGCAAGTCCGGCGTAAAAAGGAACCTACAAAAAATAATCAAGCGTCGTGATTTTAGAAAAGTGTCATGAAAGCAAGTGATATTACGTTACTTACTATGACGTCCAACGGGTAATAACAGTATTAAATTTTGTAAAAAAAAAAAGTTTTCTTTTTCTTTTTTTCTATTTCTGAACGGTGCATAACACTCTTATGTTAAGAAAAAAGTAATCTGGAATAAGAGACTGTCTGTGGTCAACATAACTCCCTAACGGATTAACTTACGATGTTCAACTTTTGGGGTTCGACTAAAGCCACACGAGCATTTTTTTCATGCTGTGTAAACGCAGCTTCTTTTCATGCAGCTTGAAAATCTACACAAGCCGGCCACACGTGCGTGTTCTTTAACGCAAGGCTCAGTCGTTTGTTTGCGGTCTCCAGTGCAGCATAAATCCATTTTCAATTCAAGCTTCTCTTTCCAGTTTACGGTTTTTGAAATCATTGTTCCTTGTATCTTAACTATAGGGATATGTTTCAACTTCAAGAATGCCAAGTTCACAATCCAAATAGTATTTCCATGACAAAGATATATTAAATATCAAAAATGTAAAACGATAACACACGAATATAGCAACAACAGGAACAGTTTTCTTCAGCGAAGTGTTTTCAAGAGCGTGTGGTAGCCACTGAGCTTGAAAAATAGTTCTGGTTCCATCCTTTAGAATGTGACAGACGATCCCTTCGCCATCTTGTAAATAAGCTACGTCTGGCCACCTGTATATTACAGCAGCTTGTTCATGTTTTGTTGCTTGTTTTCAAGCTGAGTTTCTGCATGAAAAAAAATGCTCGTGTGGCCTTAGCCTTAATGATGGCTATCGGACCTGTTATTAAGATTGCTTGATTGAAAACAACTATTCAGAAATGTTCTGGTTGCACCTCTGCGTTTATGTTGAAACAATGGGACAAGAAAGTCAGCATAATCAATAGACAACGCCCGCATTTTTTAAAAGCGAGTGAAATTAGTTTATACTTGTGAAGAATTTCTTTCTGATTCCAAATATCCAAATAAAAGTTCTTTAAAAAAAAAAAAAATTAGTTATTTAAACACCAAGAAAAGAAGACACCCAAAATCCCGTCAAATCAAAATGCCTCTATTATCCCTCTCGCTGCGCCGAAATGCTTCCTGCAGGGCATCATCGAGCTTCGAAAAGAGCGGGCAAAATGTTGCAAAAAATGCTTTTCTATTTCGCAGAAATGGGGACATCTAACGCCATCTGTTAAACCAACAATTAAACGACCCTGAATAAACAATTAAACATAACAGAAAAGCCAAAATGAAACCATCAACGGGGAAAGAGTGGGTTGCACAGTTAAATAGAGGAGAAAAAAAGCATTCCAGCTACAACGGCAGGCTGCGCAAATTTTGCTACTTCTACTTTGCCCGCGTAAATCGCGGGATGCGCAGCGAGAGGGTTAACTGTGACGTCACGACATCCTTCCGTTCGATGACGCTCCTTCCGTTCCTTCGCTCCATCTTGCTCTCTATGGTTATGGTGAGGTTTCTGCCAAATAGTTGGTGTGTGTTTAAGAGACAGTTTCCATATCCCATACCGGTTGGAGCGATTTGCGAGAAACTTGCAAAACTGGTTTCCGCTGGCGTGTTCCATGCCAAGTTGTATCAGATGAAGCGACGTCACATTCGAACCGAGCCAAATGTATCGTGTTTGCCAAAATCTAACAGGCGAACTTAGGATACAAATTAAAAGAAAAAGAAGAAGAAAAAGCGCAGAGAGCAGAAATTTGCGGGTTTATGGCGTTTCCGAAACATTTAGAATGGAATAAAGAACATTTTTTAAAAAATTCGGGATTTGTGAGTTGCGTCATCTTACCTCTACCTTGATGAATGGGTGGAAGGGGATGCTGAAGGGTTCGGACCCGGAGTAGTTCCTGACCAGCTCCAGGAAGAAGTCCCAGTCCGGGTTAATGGGTGAACCTGGACTCAGCAGGAGAACCGATCGGAAGGGGATGGGATCGGCCACCATCCACGAAGCCTCGAAAGCTGCAACATCATATATAATCATATGCATCATATATTAATGTGCATATATGCATCATAGATGCACGTTCGGGAATGAAAGTGAAAAATTATGATAAAAAATAAAAATTAACGATTTTAAACTTTCTATAATTAAAATCTGAATCATATGGTGCAGAAATTTATTGATATATTTAGTAGAGATGGCAATATAAAAATTTAAGAAAAAAAAAAAATAACTTTATCTATATATTTAATAGGCAATACGTTTCTTGGGGTTAGTCCGTCCGCCTAAACTGCTCTACCAATTTCAATGGTCAAGGTGTCATTTTAAAGGAAATAAGCTGTAGATTTGCCAAAACGTGCCTAAATAATTTATTAACACTTTATTAATAAGTTAAATTTCAATATTTTTCATCATTAAGCTACTACAAAGCCTCAATGATTTTGAATATATGAATGGCAACACATCCTTGCGTATGTAAACAACAAACCCGTTGCTAATTTTAAAGCTCTTTTTAAACTCTTCGTTTCAAAGTTAATTTTTTCTGTTTTTCTGAAGCATTTTTGTATTAGAGTAATTATTATTTTGAAGTATTTCTATCCAGAAAATGCCTCGCGTTGGACCTAATGAAGTTTTAAGTCAGAATGTTGGCGGATAGTATATTTTACTTTCTATTATGAAACTTGCAATTTGGGTGTTTTCTCTATTAAGCCTTACATTAAATTTATAAAAATTTGGTTACATTTTTTATGGCTGGCAAACCTATTCGAGCGCAGCAAGATGTTTTAACCACAAATTCGAGCAGCAAAGCCGCTCAATCCGAGCGCAGCGAGGCGTTTGGGGGTTGGCTAGCGTTAGCGAGCAGGGGGCGAAGCTCCCTAGTAGTACATTAATGGTAATTTAAACAAAATATTTGGACATATATAAAATTATTATCATCAGTCACAGCTTTTTACTTAAAACGAAACATTTATATGCTTTTATTGGATAATTATTGTAATTATAGTGCATATCTTCACAAAAATCTAAAGAAGTTTACTTAATGAATTAAAGATATTTTTTTTTAAAAAACATTGATTCGCTAAATTTAAAATACTGCGTTTTAATTTCGAGTAACTTAATTCATATTTATTAAAAACTAGTTTCCCACGTGCGCGAGATAATTAATCACAATTCTGTGATGGGTGTTTTTAGTTATATTCCCACGCACGCAACAATATGATAAAGATGTCATGTTTAAGCGTATTTATTGATTTTTTTTTTTGTTGTGCTTGTATGTTGTTTTGAATTTCGATTTTTTGTAATGCGTAGGCGTAATTATTAAAATAAAAATTTAACCACATAACAATTCAGTAAGTTGTTACATTAAAACGTCTTCGGATATATCTGCTCTTAAAATAGTGTGGTGCTGCCATCTGTTGAAAATATTTTCAACTAAACCAATAGCTGAATATTATTTCAGTCAAACCCCATTAACGAGAATTCAATGGGGCCACGGACATTTTTCGTGTTAACTGAATTTTTTGTTAACCATCTAAAATTTTTTTCATCTAATTAATACAGATTTATAACTACTGTTGATATGTATGTTTAATACTGATATTATTTAGATTTATATTGCAAGGCTTATATTTAGTTCACTAGTTTAACAAGATATTCATTAGCTAGAAAAAAAAAAAAGAAAAGTAATGTATTTACCAGTAACTTATTATTTATTTGACTTATTCAGAAGTCTGTTTTTGATTTTTTCTTTAAGTTTTTAACAAAATATTTTTTTTTTTTTTAAAAAGTGTCTACTTCTTCAAAATTAGTTAAAGCATATGAACAATTCTCCTCCTGCATTGTTGTCTCTAAAAGAAAGTGGCTTAAAGAGCAAATTTTTTTTCGTGTTAAGAGGGATTTAATTGTGTGAGATTTCATGTCAAACGAATAAACTAAAAATAAATTTGAGCTTCATGGTACGGAAAACTGCTTTTACTTAGCGTTAAACGGAATTTCGTTTTAAATGGGGTTTGAGTGTATTATTTATATTGAAAAAATGTATGGAAATGAGAACGGTAGACTCACAATCGTAAATGTTGTACACGGGGTGTTGAACTACATTTAAACCTGATTTAATTATTTGCCTTTCCGAGATGCATGGGCAATGTAAATTCCAAAAGTGTTCCAAATAATGACATCGTAATAACACCTCATAAATAATAATAAAAAATCGCGGTCATTTTCTAAAAATTACAATTTTTAAATTTTGTACGACCCCTTTAGACATATTTGATAATTTAAAAACTTATTACTTTTTATACTACAGCATCATTACAAATAACGCCATTCCTGTATCTTTAAAATTAAATGAGTTTAAAATTAATTAAAAATTGAACGGAATCATAATACCAAAATAAAAGTCTATATTTGTGACATATCAAAAAATAAAAAGTATCATAATATTTAGATTAAAACCATACGGAGGATTCGTGATGTCTAAGTATTTTTAAAGTGCCTTTTTTTTGTATTTATTTTTTATTTTTAATAAACTTCAGATAAAAAGTTGTTAAAGAGGAGGTCCTAGTAAGAATAATTTCCTATACTCGTTATGTTACTATCTTCTACCCCAGTGCATTTAGAAACTACTTTCTATAAAACCTCTTTGAAATTTGGTGAGTATAGGTACGAAAATGATGACTTCATGAAACGACATAAATTGTTTTCATTTAATGTTTATTTAATATAAATGAAAATTAAAATAGCAATGACAAAACCAGGTGGAGCCACTGCATATGCATTGACGTAAGGATTTAAAATGCAAAATAAAATATATCAGACGCTATTTTCGAATTTTTAATTTATATAATTTCATTCAGTGATAATTTTTGTTCCGACTCATCAAATGTCAAGGTGATTATAGAAAGTAGTTTCTAAATGCACTGGACTAGAAGATTGTAACATATCGAGTATAGAGAATTATCTTTTCTACGACTTTCCTCTTAAACTAAGAAGTTTGAAATTATTTGTTGCACAAGATGCCAAATTCAAAACATTTTCTACATTATAAATCTACGTTCTGTATAAATGCCTTTTTAAGTGTTTTTTTTTTTTTTTTTTTTTTTTTTGTATCCGAATTTAAAAGCAATGGCGATTTTTTTATTATTAAGAAAAGAGCTCAAATCTGGAATATAATGGATATGACAAAAATGAGTTGTATTGCAAATGATCACTATAGAACAAAGCATGACTCCCTAAACAAAGCACTTTGGCTCGACAATACAATAAGTAGTATTTTCAGGGTTGAAGACAGTCAAAATGTAAACAAGATGAAGTAAACGCAGCGTTATTTTGAACGACAAAAATAGCTGAATAAGAATATTATTGTGTACTATTGTGTGTACAGATCTCCGAGAGAGAAAAAAAAAAAAAAAAGCGCGGAAATCCGCATAAAAGGGAAATATTTTCACCCCTTTTAATTTTAGAAAATTGCAATTGTTTTTTATGTAGAAATTCGCCCTTGAAATTTTTCGAGCTGATCCCTTTAGTCAGTCGCAGACTATGGGTACACTATGTCCCTCTTATGTTCTTTGTGTCTGTTCTAAGCTGAGGGAGGAGGGTGATTTCAAAGAAATCATAAAGTGGCTCGTGATCCCTATGTGGTTAGTAACTCTCTCGCTTAGAGGTTCGGTACATGAAAAACACTAGAATTCCAAAGAAATAGAACAAAAGACATGTAAAGTTTTAAAGATATTTATTTAAGAACATATATTTATCATTTAAGATTGACAATATTTAAGTATTATTTATTTATTTATTAGCCTGGCGGAGAGATGCGTATATCGCAGGAATATAAAAAAGGGACTTACCTAACATCTTTATGTATTTGTGCTAGCTGTGCACGATACACCTTCTATCTAGGTGGGTGTCAGGGAAGAAAGTGGCAGATTTTTGTATAAGCTTTACTCGACAAAAACCCGCCAACTAGTCTGATTGGCTAAAACCCTAAAACTGTTTCTTTCTAATCCAATGAATTTAAATATTTTCAGTTGCTAAGCGTGGGAGGAGAGCGACGAAGGTCAAGGCTCATTCCGTCACTTGGTGGGAGGAAGTCCCTTTTATAAAAATTACTCTATCTGAACCCCCTAAGGGTTACTTGCCCGATAAAAGGTGTTGTAGTATCTTACAACAGTGTCTATTAAGTTACCTCTCCTTATATACTGGTACTCTTTGCTGGGATCGTAGAATTCTTGCGCCTCCAGTGAAATGACGACATAGTCTCCGGTGTCCAGAAGGCCTTTCTCTTGCATAAATCGCACCAGGTCGACGAGAGCATAAGTGTCGGCAACGACTACGTACACTGAAAGAAGAAAATACAGAAAGAGTTAGCTCTTCTATTCTTTATTTGGACAAAATAACCAAAAATACACATTTCAGATCGAAATCGGACCTGTATGGCAGAGAATATGTATAAGATGGGGTCTGGTACTCAAAATTCTAAAATCTTTATTTTTAAAATTATTTTTCTGAAATTTTTTATGCAGTAATGTGTGATGCTTTGAAACTTTAAAAACTATTTTTAATTTTCAAATTTACATTTTTTTTTTTTTTTAAATTAAAATTTTGATGTTTTCTAAATTTGATGTATCTAAAATTTTTTTTTAAAAATCACTTAATTTTTACATAAAACTACTTATAATTCATATAAAAAATTGTCTTCGTGATTCTTCAATAAAGTAATAAAAAAAAATAAAAAAAAATAAAAAATATTTTGTGCAAAAACTGTATAAAATCCATAGTATTAAAAGCTTTTTGAAATTTTTTTTTTTAATAAAAAAAACATAATTCATGAAAATAAATTAAAGAAATATGTATGAAAAGTAATTGTGGAAAGTTTCATAGATTTATAACAAGTAGTTTTTAAGTTATATCAATTTAAACTCAAAAATGGGACAAAAAGCAATCGCCGAGAAAAACAGTTTCCAAGTTTCAAGATAGCATGTCTGAGATGCAGTTGTCATGTAACAAAAACTTAAATATTTCAAGTTCTACTAAAGGTAGAAACAAAATATTTATGTCATTTTGTTAGCAAATATTTGCATTATTTTTTTACAATCTTCTTTTGAGAATTTTAAAAATTTTGAGTCCCTGAACTCCTTAAATAATAACAACTATGGACTGATCACATATATTCAGTCAATCAAACAAACCATTCATCTATCAACAATGAATTGATCAATCAACAATTAATTCAATAAATTAATCAATTATCCATTCACCAATTCATTGAATCAATCAAACAATAATCCCGTCAATCAACAATCCATTCAATTGATCAATTAAAAATCCATTCAATCAATCAGTAAACCAAGTAATTAATCAGCCAATAAACCAAGCAGTCGATCAATCAACACTCAACCAATAAATAAAACCTGCCAATCAATCAATCAATCCATTCATCAATCAACAATCAATTAAAAAAATTAAACAATAATTCGTTCATCAATCACCAATCCATTACCTAAATCAACCAATATTCCCCTCAATCTCAACAATCTTTTCGATTGATCAATTACAAATCCTTACTATCAATCAATAAACCAAACAATCAATCGATGAATCAGCCGGTAAATCAATCAACTAATCAGTTAATCAATCCATTCACCAATCAAACACAGTGGTATTAAGAACATAATTATTTAGTTTTAAATAAAATCTGATATATACTGAATTTTCGAAGACAAATTTATTTCCTATTACATTTTAATCCATGGAAGAAAAAAAAATACACTACAATGTGATAAATAAATATTATCAGCCGACGTAAAGTCAGTCTTTCTGCTTTAGAAAAATGGTTCATTCCTAAGTTATAATAAAAATGGTCTCTTAAATTATATTCCCTTTCATTCAATAGTGAGAAGACACATTTTTATAGCATTCATTGAACTCATTGAAAATAACTTTTAATATTATTACATGGAAACAGGGATGGTTTATTTAATGTTTGGTTAGGAGATTTCTCAGTGTAAAGGTGTAAGAATTTATAAGATCTCTAATTTAAATTTGAAATGTATTCTCCGTTACTTTTTTTCTGGTGCATTTGGGAAATCAGAAAAAAAGTTTCGTTGCCTCTTTGGGGAATTTAGTACGTGGTTTTCATTGGTTAAATATCTCCTACAAAATAAATAAGTAAATTTTAAATGGAGGATTTCTTATGTGTTTTGAAAATACAACTAAAATAAAACAATGCATTCTAGTCTAGATTAAACACATATACCAATGAATGCACCTGTGCAGTTTAACTGAATATCGCACTCGATTATTTTTAAATCTATATTATTTTTGTTTAAGGTTTTCCGTAGCTCTCTTAACAGCATATACCTGGTACATATTTTTAAACTTTAATTTTTCGCAAACTACAAAGTGATTATAAATTTTTCGGTGGAATGCAATTCTTTTTTCAATAAAACTGGTTTATGCCGGAGCTTTATTTGTCGTTCTGCTTACCTTCATCATCTAATTAAAACACTTAATTTACTACGCTTTAAAACCGCGCATGCGCAAAACAGATTTACGGTGTCGATGGCCAGTACATACATATAAATATTAATATAAGATTCAAACCGTTTTTCCGATTAACCGCCAAAAATGAAATAAAATCCAAATAATGATAATCCAACCACTAAAAATAACCAGAAAAATAAGAGGGACATTTTGAATTAACTTTTGTTTTCATTTCGAGAAAAACGTGCATTTTTTAGAATTTTCTTTACCGAATGGAAATAGTTTCAGCCACGTTATGAGTAAGTAAAACTAAGTTATTTTTTATTTTCTTTGTCATATCATTTTATAAATATTGAAAAGAAATTTTGAGTTTGAGTAATTAAGATTATAGAATTTCCATTCATGAATGGAACGTGAGTGTGTGGGGGGGGGGGAGAGGGGGGAGGGGCTAACTAGGGGCGGTCAAAGCAAATTTTTAACAATAAGCGAGACCAATTCTGGTGCCCCCCTCCCAATTTTATTAAAATATCTCTTTCCAATTTTTAGAGTTCTGAATCCGATAATTTTTAAAGATTTATGTTCTATGCAAATTGCAAATTAATTTTTAAGTATTAAATTTATTTAAAGATATGTTTAAAAACCGCAAAAATGACAATTAGTCGGCAAAAGCAGAGAGAAAGAGAGTGAAATTTAAAATTCACATTATATTATTGAAATATGTTATCCATGTTTCCTCTTCTACTAATATACATCACAACTTTTATTAAAAAAAATTAAGAGTTTGAAGAGGTTAATTCATGTTCCTTAACATATAAGTACTATATTTATATAAGAAATATTATGAATGTGTAAATTTATCAAAAAAATATGTTTCAGCCCCTTAAAAGGAGATGAAACATTACTTGTCAAAAATGGAACGTAATTTAAATTTTAAAATGCAACTTAAAACGAAATAGAAAATTTAAATTAAATCATTAAAATTCTTTGACATGTGTGATTCTGAATTAACTATTTATGAAAAATTATTGTTTTCTTATTTATTAACATGATAATTATTCCTGGTTTTGTGGGTGAAACTCCTTTTGCAAGCACATTTCGAAAACGATTACAGCATTAGAGAACTAATTTAGCAGTTGCATAACAACAAGTATTTTTTACTTACAAGCTAAAATGAAAAGTAAAGACAAAGAGGTTATAATTTAGGTTCTTCATTTAATGTTTTTAAACAGTAAAATTAAATACATAGAACAGATTAAAACATGATATACTTCTACTTACAAAGTTCGGCAAAATAAAATTATAAATTTACTTTTAAAACTTGCCACAAAAGGCCACATACAGAGAGCAAATGCCCTCTCTACTTTCAAAGAAATGTATGCCAGCTTCTAAATAGTTGGAGTGGGGACACCAAGTCATTCTAAGAAATTTACTCCCTTCGGTAATAAACGACCCCCCCCCCCCGTCCTTCCCGTTGATCGCCGTACATGATTTTCGTTATACTAGTCGGGACAAATGGGCATCTCTTTTGCCATCTACAATGGTCATATTGTCAATCTGACGTATTGGTACTAATTGAGTTCACTGGATGATGAACAACCCTTCCAAGAAAAAGGGAACTTTATACTGCTGATGAGTCTTGCACAGTGGTTTGAGGGTCGTATAGCCAAGACCTCACATGCACATTTTATTGCCGTCTCTGTCTGATGCTTTTTTAAGAAGCTGGTCAGTACGCGATTCTCACGACCTATAGGCGACAGTCACATCTACCACTTAGGAAATGGGGGCAAGCCAAGATCCCCCATCCTTTCTGTGTTGTTCTCCCCTCTGCATTTTAAATGAAACGTGTTACATCTTCATGCATTTTTGCAACTGAAAGCAGTTTTTTTTTTAAAGGGGAGGTGGGAGGTTCTTATCTTTTTGGTAAGTTCCTTGAAGCTTAGCTAGACTATTTGAAACTGGAATTTTACCTCATATTCTCCAAAAGGAATCACCAGTAAGATTTTTTATGAAATTTTCACATTTTAAAGAAAATAAATGTTGAAAAATTGAGTCAAAAAGAAAAAGATTTTTTTTCAACTACATTTTTTAACTATTCCTTTCGTTTTTGAAGGATTAACGTTTCCCTCTAGAATAGTTGAGGATGTAAGTGAATGTTTTTGGAAAGTCGGGGAAAGGTAAAGCCTCGTTTTGTTTCTTAAAGGGCGTCGCAAATGCTAAGGACGATCCTGATAACAAATACTTACAATGTAATGTTAGAAACTATACTCTTTTTTTCTTTTTCTTTTTTTTTTTGCTACATATCCATGCCCTAAGAGATTTTTCATATTAAAAAAATATAGGCTTTCTTTTATATTCATGCTGATTTTCAAATCTATTTTTAACAATTGATATACATAACTAAATATAAAAATTATTTTAATATTTTGAAAAGATGTATTTAAAAAATAGCTTGACTACTTAATACAACTATGTAATCTAGCAGTTCTACATTGGCTCAAACCCTTATAGGGATTTCGTTCTGGTTTGACAGCTTGAAAGACAATCATTGAACTTTTAACAGACATGCTATAATTTCGCAGAAAGCGGTTTTCCGCTTTTTTCACATGGATTTCGGTCATTACTAAGATCGTTGCAAAATCTCAAAAATACCTCATCGTGCGAAATTCAGCTATTTTATAATCAACTTTAAATTGTGAAGAACTTACCGTAATTTTTCTTTTACATATTAAACATCTTTATTAGAGATAACAGTACTATATTACTACAGGTGTGTATATATATTTGTCAAGTATCCTATTTACTAATCAGTGGCATAGCCAGGATTTTTTTTTCGGGGGGGGGGGGGAAACAAAAATTGTAAATCATGATAAATAAATAATTTGGGTTTGTATACTTAGTAATTTCTGAGGTGCCAACTTCAGTTTGTAGACAAGTGATCTCCTTAATGATCACAAGTATCCCTCTTCAACTTTTAGTAATATTCAGAAATGGTTATTTTTCTTTACACATTAAATTAAAATGTTAATAAATTGAATACCAAATGACACTATAACGATTCAACCTGCTAATAACACAAAATATTTCTAAAATTCAGAAACAAATCCCTAAAAATTCAGGACAATCCATAGGAATTTGCATATCTCTGTATTTTCTCACTAGCCAATTTAACAACATGGCTTTTTTAACCTAAACATTTTTTTTAAAGAATTCTTGTATAAGTCCACTTTAGCTTAGAGAAGGGCAAAAAAAAGTAGGGGGGAAAAAAACAGAGAAAAAAAGGGGAGGGGAAACAGAAAAAAGGGGGGGGGGGAAACAGTAAGTGTCCAATTAAAAATAAAAATCGGGGCTTCAAATCAGACACTATAATTAACACACATGTAAGCAATTTGGTTTGTACTCTTAGTGTTAATAAAATTCAGTTGTTTCGTGGGTTAGACACAGCTGAATTACACCAAATAATATTTTATTTTAATCCTTTCTTTAAAAGTTATAGAACACAATAGTTTCATTTATAAAAAACTTGTTTTATTCATAAAGTTCTTGTTTTATGGAAATAATGATGATAAAGAGTTGAAAACAACAGGATAATGACTGATTTTTTTAAAAACTTATTCTGTAATTACTATATGTAAAACTATAATTTAAAAATTCCCATTTCAAAATATCAATTCGACATACAAACTCATTTTACACATTGGTTTGTTGGCAATAAGTTAACTCGTGCAAATGCTTGTCTAAACGGTATTTCTTTGTGCACTTTTCTATCAGGTAGATTATCAAAGTATTAAAATATTATTGCAATAAAAATTTCGAATATATTTTTTCAATATTTTAAAATTACTTATTAATTACTTACCATGTTCTTATACAAGTGAGTAGCAACGATTACGAATTGTAAAGCGAGAGTTGCCATGGAGACTCTGGTGTAGTTTTAAAAAGAATATCTGTAATTTTAAAAATAATAATATCTGTACGTATTCGAAAGATTGGTTGATGTTTGTCAAAATTAATGTGTTCGTCGTAATACTGTGGAATTCTTTATTAATAGTTATCCATAACTACGAAACTTCGAACCTGATCTGCTTGATGGTTTTAATTCAACAAGATCAAGGAGGGAGAGGGTTAGGCCGCCATTGAGAACGGTCGGAAAAGAACAGCTCCCCCATTAGAATTTCTTCATAAGTTTGAAATAAATATCGTTAAGTTTTTAAAAGACGGCAGTTAGAGTTACAGGAAGAACGAATAAAACTTGATAACTAAAAATAATATACAATCATGATACTTAAAAAATCGAATAAATTTTTTTCACTCTTAATAATTTCGGGGGGGGGGGGGGCGTTGGGCCCCTCTCTGTCTACGCCACTGTTGCAGATGAAATATATATTGCATCTACAATATATATTTCATCTGCAGTTAATCTATATACGAAATGTATCAATAATAGTGCTTTAAGAATGTAAAACATTCATCATATTAATTTATAAGTTTTCTGTAAAATGAATTAAAATGATATCTATGCTAATAATTGTTTTTGTCATAATAAAATTAATTATATTAAACAACTCAAATTATCAATATTATTATTTCGACACATGCATATATTACTCGTTATACGATGCATCTAGAAAATTAAACTACTAATGTTGTTTTTATGATCGAATAAAAATAAAATGTAGAATTAACGTGAATTGAAAACTAGAAATGGAAAATGTCCCAAGTACCAAAAACATCGAAAATCTTTTTTTACACAAAAATATCGTTAAAACTAAGCTAATCAAAGTGAAGAACGCCCTAAGTACGAACTTCAGTAGCAATAGTTAAAATTCAATCTGATATTTAGTCATAGCTTTAAGTACCAATGCGAGTGTTTCTCATTTTTCCTTTTAAAATAATAAAGTATTATTACTCGACTATTAACCATAACGTTTTCCCTTTGTTCTATTCGATTTATTGCGAATTTGCCAGCTAGTGTTGTAAATTAAACAGAATTGAAAGTATGTACGGCGTTCCATTGGATTATTATATTGACTAGCAATTTGCACAACATTTCAGACCTTATTCGAAATATTTTTAAAATACGTGGATAAGCGTTTCAAAGCAAGCAGTGCTAGAACGAAGGTAGAGAGATTTCAAAGATGTATCCTTCTGGTACCACCAGATTGCAAGCTCTTTTCGAGGGTTCCATAACGGGAAGGAATGGGACAAAAATCACATTTCTACCTAACAACGCACAGGGGCGCTTTTTTCCTTTTGGAGAGGGGGGGGGGGGCGCATTTTTCATTTGAGAAAGGGATGAAGCACGTTTGGAAGACACATTTTTTTATTATTTAATCCTGAAAATGTTAATGTTCAATTTAAAAAACGATTGATTAAAAAAAAAAAAAATCTACAGAACTGAACTTTTGGCGTCCCTCCCAAATTTACGAAATTTTCCTAGAATAAATGCATTTATTTTTTTCTTTTCAAGATACAACACAATGGTAAAAACAGAAATAGAATTGAGGTACACACAGATTTTAAAGATGTATCCTTCTGGTATCACCAGACCGTTAGCGATTTTCGAGATGGTAAACAAAAATAACATTTCTTACCGAAAAGGCACAGGGCCGCTTTTTTCCTATTGGAGAGGGGGGAGCGCATTTTTCATTTGAGGAAGGGAGGAAGCACGTTTGGGCGACACATTTTTTTTTATTTAATCCTAAAAATGTTAATTTTCAATTTAAAAAATGACTGATTCAAAAAAAAAAAAAAAAAAAAAAAAAAAAAAAAAAAAACAGAACTGATCTTTTGGCGCCCCTCCCAAAATTTACGAAATTTTCCTAGAATAAGTGCATTTATTTTTCTTTTCAAGGTATAACACGATGGTAAACGTAGAAATAGAATTGAGGTAGACAGATTTCAAAGATATATCCTTCTGGTATCATCAGATCGCTAGCGATTTTCGAGATGGTAAACAAAAATCACAATTCTTTCCGATAAGGCACAGGGGCGCTGTTTTCGTTTTGGAGAGGGGGACGCATTTTTCATTTTCTAAAGGGAGGAAGCACATTTAGGAGACACATGTTTTAAAAAAATTATTCCTGAAAATGTTAATGTTCAATTTAAAAAACGATTGATTAAAAAAAAAAATCTACAGAACTGAAATTTTGGCACCCCACCCAAATTTACGAAATTTTCCTAGAATAAGTGCATTTATTTTTTCTTTTCAAGATACAACACAATGGTAAAAACAGAAATAGAATTGAGGTACACAGATTTTAAAGATGTATCCTTCTGGTATCACCAGACCGTTAGCGATTTTCGAGATGGTAAACAAAAATCACATTTCTTACCGAAAAGGCACAGGGGCGCTTTTTTCGTTTTGGTAAGGGGAGGGGGTGCATTTTTCATTTTGGGAAGGGTGGGAGGCACGTTCTGAAGACAAATTTATTGATTTAATTCTAAAAATGTAAATTTTTAAATTGAAAAAAAACTTTAAAAAAAAAAATAAAAAATTATACAAACTGCGATTTTTGGCTCCCCAAAAAAATTTCTTAAATTTTGCGCCCTAAGCGAAGGCTTGCTAGGATTGCACTAAGGACCGCCCCTGGGGCTATCAGTGTTCCGGCTGCACTAACATTTTTGAAGTCAGGGAACCGCTGCTCTTATTCATGCCTCGAATCCCTTTAAAAGACCAATCGGAAGGCATTTTATTTTCACAGATCTTACGAGGCAGCACTGAACATCATTGAATAATAAGGAACATGGTATTACGAAGAAAAATCCCTCTTCAGAATAAAACGGAAAAAAAATTGAAATGAACATAATTTAGAAGCCACCAAATATTTATTTTATAACCAAATCGAATCCAACCTGCAATTTATTTGTCATTTATTCAAACAAAATGGTTCCCCCTTTTGCATTAGGTTAAACTGCAATTTATTATTAATAACAGCAAAAGTCCAAATGATTATTCTTTGCAATCACTTCAAAATGAATAGCCCACCACATAATCACCACTGGAACAACTTCAGCGTAAAAACAAACAAAAAACATTCAATTATTTTTTTTTGCTTCCATAATCATTTCTAAAACATTCCAATTATCATCACATCGAAAAACCATCATTATTTATTATCCTCAGTTGCTTTCACGCCGTTCTTCTTTCTCCCTTCACTCCTCATGCATTCACAGAAGATAAGTTTATTTCAAATGATCATCACGCTGTCGCCATTTTGAAAGAACCCGGAAGCAGTTTCAAGTGTTGCCACCTCCTACCCATAAAAACCCGTTGCAATCAAGTAATTAAGCTCCGGGAGTTATCGCTCCTTTAACTATAACAATGCCGGAAGGGGCAGGAGTATTTAGGCTCAACTATTTATCGGGAAACGCCATATCGCTTTTCTCTTTCTTTTTTTCTTTTTCGCACAAAATAGACAAGTGAAGCCCGGAACTTGCTTCTATTTTGAAGGAAATTAGGATGGAAATAATAATTGTGCACCGTTACGAAAAAGCGCATATGTCCAAAACGATGATTTTGGAATCGCGATGTTAATTACTATATGATAATGGGGAGCTTAATAGAAAAGAGGTTGTTGTCCCATCATTTTAATAAAGGATGTCCTAGAATATTCTTGATTATGCTAATTGTGCAGCTGGGTTAACTTATTCTGTCACCAATACAAAGGGTTTGTATTAAAGTGAGAGGCACCAATTATTTTCGAAATTACCCTCATTTTCAAAAGCACTGATTTCTACTAGCAACTGGTGTAGAGAAATATTTAATAGACTGAGAAAAACTATTTAGTGATCTGAACAATTTCTACCAGATTTGTTATAATAAACAGCGCAGCACTTTTAATAAACTCTAATTAATAGTTGCAATTATTTAGAGTTCGATTCTTCCAAAGATAGAGTGATACAGGAACATCCCCAAGAAGATCCTTTCTGGCGATAAGTTTATTGTTATAATCTTCTTTCACCCCACTTACCGGCCGACCAAATGGCCGACCAAACGGCCGACCAAAACTTGCTAGCCTCTAGACAGCGAGATTGTGGGTACGAGTCCCGAGTTAGGCATAGGTGTTTGTAAATGTATGTTGGCTTGTCTAATGATGAATTTTTCGGCTCATTATAGCCCTCGTGTTGCTGACGGTGGCAGATAATCTGAAAACAACCAACCACCCCACTTACAGAGCCATCGCTTCTCCTAGTAATCACCACAACTATAAAATTTGGAATAGTTTGATAAGTCAACAAGGGCTAATATTAAAAAAAAAAATTAAAAGGAAATCCTAGTAAGGATCATTCCTTATACTAGCTACGTTACAATTTTCTAGCCAAGTGCATTTCGAAACAACTTTGTATAAAACCTTGACATTTGGTGAGTAAATAGGAAAGAGATCACTTGATGAAATGACATGAATTGTTTTCTTTTAATGTCCATCAATTAGAAATAAATATTAATGCAGCAAAAGACGAAACCAGATGAAGCCACTGCTTATGCTTTGACGTAAGGATTTCAAATATAAAATAAAATATATTTGACGCTATTTTCGCGTTTTTAATTTATATCATTTCATTAAGTGATCATTTTCGTACCTACTCAGTAAATTTTATGGTTTTATAGAAAGTAGTTTCTAAATGCACAGGGCTAGAAGATTGTAAACATAGCGAGTATATGGAAGGATCCTTACCTGGACTTCCTTTGAAACTATTCCTATCTCGATGAAAAAAATTTTATCAAATTTTTGAAATCGAGAACTCTAAATGTGGAATACCCAGGTAGCACATCAGAATTGTCGAATGCTGAAAACAGTGGTTCTAGAAGATTGGTCAATTCTGGCTGAACTCGAGCTCATTCCAAAATAACGCGGTTACTTTAAACTAAACATATCAAAACCATCACAAAACTTATTTTTAGGCCCTCCATCCTTTATTAAGAATAAAGTATTTCAATTTTAAAACAGCGTATCAACATTTCAAAACCTCCAGCATATTTTATCCAGCTTTGGGAAAGACTGGTCAATATTCGTTATAGAGACCGGTTTACAATCGGGATTGACTAATATCAAGAGATATTGGAAAGCGTTTCGGTGATACTGAGGAATGGGCTACTTCTAAACGCTAAACATTGGGATAATTGTTTCTATGGTAAATAAAATTACAATGATTTCTACTAATGTCCTTTAAGGGGATCCAGGAGTCATAATTCCTAAAATCTTTATTTATAAAATAATTTTTAAGAAATTTTTTTATGCAATATTGTATTATGCTTTGAAACTAAAATAACTATTTTAAATTTTTAAATTTAAAAAGTATTTTTTAAAATTAAAAAAACATCAAAATTTTGACGTTACCTAAATTTGATATATTTAAAAAACTTTTTTAAAAAAATCACTTCATTTTTACATTAAATTAGTTCTTATAATTCATATAAAAAATTATCTTCACGATTTTTCAACAAAATATTTGGAAAAATTAAAAAAAAAAAAAAATGTGCAAAAACTGTATAAAACCCATAGTATATCAAGTTCCAAATTCCTTTATTAAAAAAGTTATATCAAAATAAACATTTCCTAAAGACAAATTCAAGAAGCATGTATGAAAAATAATTGTGGAAAGTTTCAAGTATATTTATAACAAATAGTTTTTAAGTTATATTCGTTCAAACTCAAAAAAAGGATAAAAAGCCATTACCGAGAAAAACTGTTTGAAAGTTTCAAGATAACACGTCCGAGATGCATTTGTCATGCAACAAAAACTTAAATATTTCGAATTCTACTAATGATAGAAAAAAATATGTCATTTTATTCAGGAAATATTTTTATTACTTTTTTACAATAATAAAAAAAAATTGAGAATTTTTAAGATTTTGTTTCCCAGACTCCCTTAACTCTTTGAAATAGGGTCTAACATTTTGAATGTCAATAATCCCAAAAAAACTACTTATTACATCAAAGTGCAAAAAATTAAACTTTTTTTTAGTCATTTTTAATCAAAAATCGTAGCGTAGTTTTCAGAGTGTGGGAAAGCAACTTTTTCGTACTAGTATGAAAAAGTACTTTCTCGCACGCCTCGTGCTGAAATATTATATTAGTCTTGACATTGAAATGACATATTTTCAGAAGAAATTCATTGACTTCAGTTGCTAATATTTATAAATATATGTATTAAAAAAATTTTTGTACATGATTATAAAAAATATTGTTTGCAACACAATGGAAAATACTTTTTCAAACTCTTCAAATAAGCGTTTTACCTCGTTACTTTCCCCATGAGTTGCATAAATAACTATTCTAATGAAGAAGGATTTTAAAAAGCGTTGCACCTGTTTTGGCGTGTGAATTATGTCCTACATACATGATGAATTTCGAGTTAACCTCATGTTGCTGTTTCGAGTACTTTCGTTTGGAGTTTAGTATTTGAACACGTTTCGACAAGACCTTCCACTTGACATATCGTACATGTCTGTATCATTTGTTTTGTCTGGAAGTATTGATATCAAACATAGATAAAAATACAACTTTTGTACACGCTTCTCACTACATGAATATAGTGTAAAAACTGAAACATAACTAACTTATTTTTCAGTAAATTCCTAGTTCACGTTTATGGGTTGACGCACTTTTGAAAAGTTGGCGACAAAGCCAGAATGTCGCCAATTCGGAATTCCAATATGAAAAAGTGAGAAACGAACCAGCTCCATGATATGTGGTATAGAAAGGTTGAAACCAAAGCACGTCAATAAAAAAAAAGGGGTTGCCAAATTTAGAACTTTATCGCCTACAAAACAGCGCCAAATCGGCTTGGCGATATTTTAACGTCAACTAGGAATAGACCAAAATGGTAATGCATAAAAAATTTGTTTATAACAATATATATTAGATTATCAATAGAAAACACATTCAAAACTATTTTCTACAAAACAAAATTAGAATTTTGTGAATCGGACCATTTTTTATGAAGTTATGACCGTTGGTCATTTAATACCAAAGTCATTTAATACCAAAATGTCATTCTTCAGAAATCGCATTTAAAGTTTACTACACTAATGAACGGGATACAAAACAGGTTCACAAAACCCACAGTAATTTAAAAAGTAATTTGAGTCTCAGAAAGAAAGTGGTATCATTTTAATGGTATAGAATTCGGGAATATTTTAAAACTAAAAAAACAAAAAGGCAGACTCGAATCAAATTTCGCAATTCCTAATGTATATGTATAACTCAAGGGGAGTTAGTACCCTCTATACCGGTAATGTTAATTTGGTATACTTCATGTACCTTTTACTCAAAAAGTATTGGGCATAGAGTAGGGCAATGTTAACATTTCTGCATCGCGATATTTCAAACATCACGATGTCACGATATATCGCGATGTTAACTATATATATTGTAAAATTTTATTAAATTCATGTATGGAAGGTTATTTTAAATAACATGAGTAGCGACAAAATTATTTTCAGGGGGATACACAAAGCACTCGAGGAGTATAAGCAGGTTATTTTTTTATTTTGGTTTAATCTGGATTTTTCAATTTCTCTATCTTAAGGAAATTTTACTTCGTTATTATCCAGCAGAGGGGAGGGGGGGGGGGGGAGCAAGTGCACTTCTTGGCGGTGCCCATGTCACTTTAGTTTTTACATATTCTTAATTATTAAATCAAAAAGATACTTTATAATGAATATTTTACTAACTAAATACAAAAATACAATATGACAATCAATAAAAATAAAATTAAAACCATAACATTTAAATAACATCCAACTAGATCTCACGGCATTCAAGAGACAGTGTTTAGAAAAGAGGAAGTCGAAGAAGCAACAATACAGAAGAGTAACATTTTTTAATTTCATCCAATGAAAAAAAAAAAAAAAAAAAAAAATCAAAATGAAATGCGAAGGCAGTATTGGAATATGTTCAATTGAATTCTTAAAATAGATTTCAAGATAGTATATCTGATGACTTAAAAACAAAACATTTTCAAGGAATTTTGAGAACTACACAGGAAATAATTATACAATAAAAGGAATAAATACTTCTACTCATCAGCCTCTAATAATCATAGACAACAAGCGCCAAAAAAATAGTCACGCAAATAGCTATAAAAAACGACGTAGGAAAGAAACAAAAGACTAGATTAATAGAAAAAAATGCTCATTCTAGCATAAAAATATAAACGGCATATGTGCTTTTTTATCTTGGAATTTACATCTTTCCCTTATTTTTTTTAAAATTTCAAGAGCCAGGGAGGTGCAAGCCCATGTGTGTAATTGCCCTATCGCCTGTTTTCAACTAATAAACAGTCAAACTCCGTTAATGCGAAATTGCTTAACATGAAATCCCGCTTAACACGAAGTTAAAGCAAGTCTCTGTAGTTAAAACATAACATTAATTTAGTCACTTAACATGAAATTCGGTTAAAGCGAACAATTTCAGCGGCCCCATTGATTTCACGTTAACGGGGTTTGACTGTAGCATATCACCTAAGTTGAATTTGGATTTGAACCGGACGTATCAAGGACATCAGTGTAACGTAGTCAAATGGAGTCCTTACGCAAATCATTTTTCGATCCCAAAAACTTTTATACTTAGCAATTAAAAAACATTAAAAAAAAATTAAATTTTGGATTGAGTAATTAATCTCATGGAAATAAATAAACTTTATTCAAATTGTACTAACTATAAAAATTTATAAAGCATTTATTTACTTACCAGTCA
The DNA here is from genome assembly GCA_963978545.1 of Linyphia triangularis. Taxonomy (NCBI): domain Eukaryota; kingdom Metazoa; phylum Arthropoda; class Arachnida; order Araneae; family Linyphiidae; genus Linyphia; species Linyphia triangularis. The sequence goes on from OZ021726.1 coordinate 87,433,364, forward strand.
GAAGAGAAAATCTTTCAACTTAAATGGAAAAAAATCGTTTATATGTAATCGTTTATACGAACTAGAGAAACAACTGTCCATGTGCTAGTTCACATTGATTTTGGCAGATATAACAAACAGCTCATAGTAATAAATAACCAGATTAACTTAACTGGGTAAAAACTAGACATAAATTACCGCGGCCGAATGGTGCAATCTCCTTGCGTTAATAAATAAAGCAAAATAAAATAATAGCAAGATAAAAAAAATCTTGAAGTTAATATAAAAGATTGCAAAATACAAAAGTGTAATATTTTATTTCTTCCAAGTTAGAGAAATAATAAAGGGGGGGGGGGGGGAATCAAAAATGAAACACAAAAAGTGTAGGAAATGCTCAATTGAATTCCGAAAATAGACATCAAGGTCTTATATCTGATGACTATTAAATAAAAATCAAAACGTTTTCCAAGTGTTGAGAGAACAACATAAATAATGTTCAAACAATAAATCGAATATTTTTTTATGGAATCTCCAATATTACTAGACTGCTGGCGTCACCTCGCAATTTCAATACTCATCCCACATGCGTAAGTGGATACAATTACTACGATACTGTTTTTTCTGATGAAATATCGGGCATCCGCAAAAGCAAATGGAAATCGTCTCAATCGGCTCGATGTCGACGGTATCACTATATTTCTATACAATATTGGGAACATCTCTCATATGCAAGGCAGGGTGGATACGATTAGCACGATGTGAGCTTGCCGATGAAGTACCGCGCAAAAGCAAATGGAACTAGTTTCAAAAAGCGCGGCGCGGTGTCAACGGTTTCAATACGTTTCTATAGTGCTTTAGAAACACCGGGCATGAATCGTTGCCACGGTTCTTCGTCCTTGAAGTGCTAGGCAAGTATCGTTCTCTCGTCAAAAGAGATCGCGATGTATCGGTTTGGAGAAAATAGTGACACCGGTTTGACGATGTTGATTTCATACCGGTTTTTTCCGATATATCGATAAGCCTAGCCCCAGCCTAGCATAGAGGCCAAATTTTTTTTCAGTGCATTTTGCAGTCACTTGTTATTCTACTGAAATTAGCTTTTGATTGTGATTCATTTACTTTTTTTTTTAAATGAATTTTCGTGAAAGTCATTCAAATTTGTTAAAAATCACAAGTTTTTTTTTTTTTGTCAAAAAAAGCCAAAACAAAAAATATTTTTTTAAATAATAACAAAATATCACTTCAGTATATACAGATACATAAAAGGAATTTGTGGTAACAATTTCAGGAAGATAGTTTGCGTAGTTTTTGAGAAAAAGGTACATGAATGTTGAAAAATGTAGTTTTGGGAAAAACGCCTTTTAAAGAAAACTTTAATTACACTAATAGTTACCAATTTTGCCGTCAAAAAATTATTAAAAATACTTCTATACTAAACTCCAACTTAACTTGACATCACTAGACGATAGATCTTCACCGTGCTCATAGGCAATTAATCCATTTTAGCGGAGTGAAGACCTAATTCTCGCCAAACCTTATAGCCTTTTGTTCTCTACAGGGTTGTGGTTTGGCGAACATTATGCTTTCACGCCGCCAAAATGGATTAAATACCTATGAGCACTGTGACGATCTACCGTCTAGTGATGTCAAGTTAAGTTGAAGTTTAGTATAGTTGAGGTATTATTACAAATGAGGTATCCTATTAAAGGGGACATTTTAAATTTTGGTAAATAATACTAAACTCAAAATCGATTATTTATAAATTTTTGGGTACCAATTCCCCTTAACAAATACGTATGTTGGATCTGTACAAGAAGATAAATAAATTTCGATACTATATTGGCACTGTTTATCGAACGGTCTCGTCAAATTTCAAAGTATGCCGCCATCATTACTTAGCACTTGCCAAAAATGGATTGCATCACATTTAAGTTTAAGCTGATTAATTCTGAAAGTTCAGAAGATCTTTATCCGCTCTTCATCATAATTAAGTATCATCATAATAGTACGTAGTATACACAATTAAAGCGAAAGTTTACAATATGTAGATTACAGAAAAGTAGCATGTAAAGTAACTTTTATGTTGAGTAATTGCGAAATTCATCTGATTAATAAAATAAGACCTTATGGGGAGACAAAAATTCAGGTTAAAAGAAAAAAGAGGTTTTTTTTTATTTAAGACAGTACAGTTCTCACATAAATAAAAGTAACACTTTACAAAACAGTTTAATACGAGAATATTCATTTCACAAAGAAAATCCCGAAAAAAATGTGTGTGGACTCATTTAATTCATCCAAAGTAATATAAAAAGTAATTGAAAACATTCTATAAACAGTTATCAAATTAATATAACCCATAAAAAAGGTTTTTAATATAAATCCTTACTATGCATTGTCAATTTTTATTTTCATTAACATAACTCGGGATCTGTTGTCAGCGTCTGCTTTGTGTTTGCATTTAATTTTGAATATTACAATAATCTCTACCATAAAAAATATGCGACAAACTATATTTCAGAATTTATTTATTGAAAATGAATGCGAATTTATGCATTCACGTCCAAATATCTTTTATTTATTCTGATTAAAATAATTTCGGCAACAGGAAAGGGTTTTCAACAATGATCGGTTGAATAGGATTTATTAGTATTCCAAAACGATTATAGAGAAATGTGAAAAAAAGATTTTTTTAGTGACAGTGACAGCCCCCCAAACTGGAAAGAATGCATTGACATTGACATCGAGTCTATTTGCTAAGTTTCAACCCGATCTGTCAACCGCAAGTGGGTTAATCTTAATTAGACTTCCGTAGATTTTCCCGGCAGTCACACACACACGAACAAAATCGAAGTTAATATAAAGGATTTAAAGAGCATCCAAAGAAATTATATTGAATTTGTTTCAGTGACTTAAAAGAAACTTCGAAAAATTAAGTCCCGTCTCTACTTGGAAAACTTTGAAACATGCAAAAAATTTGTCAAAACAAATTGGAGATTTTTTTTGAATATTTTATTCAAATAACTATTACGTTTTATCGTAATATTATGAAATACAGGCAAGTATATTTGTGAGAAAAAAAAAATATTCCTCAATTTGAACCCATCGGCACTTGACTAACGTTGAAACATATTCAGATCATCGATATAGATAAACAACTGGATAGACTGCTCTATTGTCAATGCAAAGAGAAAAACGCGCCGGGGATTGCGAAGCTGGTGGGAAGATTAACCAATCACAGTTCACTTTTATAGTTGGATGGAAATGCGAAAAACCTAGTAAAATGCTAGAGTATATATTTTTTGCACATTATTACTAGTTAAGGTTTACTATTGACATTTCTGTTGTGTACAACCCAAAATTTTATTTTCTATTCTCGGCAATCCGTATTTTTTATCCCACCAACGGCATCTGGCAACGGCTTCATTTTCACAGCGTTAAGCAGTCTATCCAGTTGTTTATTTATATCGATGATTCAGATACCTCAAAATAATTTGGGCATTTCAATATATTTTATTCAAAGATTTAATCGAGTTTTATTAAAATATTTTGAAATATAGACAAGTATATATCTCCCAAATTGCCTATTTTCAATTAGGCCCCATCGGTACTTGGCTAATTTTGAAACACGTTCAAATATTTATAAAGGAAATTGAGCACTTCAGTTATATTTTATACAAATACTTGTGTTTATTTCTAATATTTCGAAATATAATCAAATACATTTAGTTCAAATAATTTGTTCGTTAATTTGGCGAAAATATAAAACAATTTTTTTAATTTTTTACTTTCTTCATGATTTTCCAATTAACAATTTAGATAAACTTAAAAGGAATGTTCTATGCTTCATTGCAACTACAAAAGTGTGTTTCAAAACTACACTATGGACTCAACCCCCCTAACAGCAAAGCGAGAAAGGTTTTTTTTTTTTTGTTTCTAGCTCTGACCTCGTTTCGATGTTTAGACGAGGCAGAAGTACAATGTCTTTTCGCTCTTCGTAAACCTCTCTCTGTTTTGCTGGGTAAACACTCCATGGCAAACACTCTACAAGATAGCTCTTCTTTCTCTTCTGGATGGATGCAGTTTCTCTAATTTGTGCGCCACTTACAACAAGAATTTGTCTTTCTTTCCTGTTAACTGCCATGTTGAATAACACAGCTCAGCTGCGAAGCACACACAGTGATGTTTTTTTTTTTTTTTTTTTTTTTTTTTTAGATGAGTGCATTGTAAGGCTTCGTAACTGTTTAGGACTCAATTGCTTTTGAGGTTTATTTAATTACTGACTCTTTGAATAAATTCCATTACTTGTGTGGCTTACAGGGGGCGCGAGAGTCAGGGACAAAATTTTAAAGCAGCATTAAATTTTTTTCTATTAACTCATACAAAATTTACAATTTTTTTTTTTTTTCCCTTAAACTTTAAAAGCAATGCTGTCTAAAAATAGGTTATCAGCTTGAATCAAAATTACTTACAATGGTAATTTTTTTTTATAAATATTTGTAAGCCGTTTTGTCTGGAAAGTGTACCAAGGTAAACGACTACTTTTTGAATTTGAAATAATTACAACTTTCAAAAATTGCTGATATACTCAAAACAGTATTTATTTTTAAAATTATATTTACACAATTATTAAGAATTATTTTACACAAAATTACAAATATCTAACAATAAATTTTCTGAAAGAAATTTGTAAATACGTAGTAAATTACACAATCCATTTGACATTTGAAATTGAATGTATATACGGCATTAAATTTTGTCGACTGTCATAAGAACTTTTCAAAAAATCGCAGGGCTTTATTCTTAAACATATAAATATCATTTTATATATCAATAATTTTTTCTCTGAAAATTATTTTAGAAACTCAGTTTTTAGTTACAGTTTCCGCATTTTTAAAATTTTTTTTATTCAATTCCACCATATGAACGTTTTCGAAAATGCCATAAATACGAACATTTCTGCTTATTTTTCATTTTCTTTTTTCTTTTCTTTTCTTTTTTTTTTTTAAATTTGTAACCTAAGTTTGCTTGTTAGTTTTGGTGGGGAAAACGATTAATTCGGTTTGAATTAAATGTGACGTTACTTGATCTGAAACAACTTGACTTGGAATGCAGCAGCAGAAACCAATTTCGCAAGTTTCTCACAAATCGCGTCAATCTGTCCGGGATATGGCAATTGCCTATCAAACCAACGCCAACTATTTAGCAGAAACCTCACGATAACCATAGAAACGGAAGGATGTTTTGAGGTCACAGCTGTAGTGGATCGTTTTGATCGGATAGGAATCGGAAGGGGTTTCGGCACAATTTCGTTTCTTAATATTTAAATAACTAATTTTTTTTAAATAACTTGAATATTTGGAATCAGGAAGAAATTCTTCATAAATATAAACTAATTTCAATCGTTTTTTTTTTTTTTTTTTTTTTTAAATGTGGGAATTGTTCTTTATTGCTTCCTTAAGGGTAGACTTATTAAATTTATATATTGATTGCTATTCATTACACCACTTTACATGGTGTTGGTGAAGGGAGAAGGGTCTTAGAGAATACCTTTACTAAAGTTACAGTGTTTTGTAAATTTATTTTTTCTTGATTTACAAAAAAGTAATCTCAGTAGGGTTTCTCAACTAAACGATTGATTCGATCCAATTTTGGCGATCATTAGCTCATAATAAGGTTCTTAGCCGCAGTTTGGAAATAGTAGTCCATAGTTAGGTTGTAAGCCAAAGTTTGAAAATTATTAGTCCAAAGTTAGGTTCTAAGACATAGTTAGAAAATCATTAGACCATTGTAAAATTTGGTAATGGTTAAAAAAGTCATTAGTCCAAAGTCTCTAAGTCGAAGTTAGGAAATCATTAGCCCATTGTTAGGTTATAAGCTCCGTTTAGGAAATCTTTAGTCCATAGTTTAGATCTAAGCCATAGTTAGGAAGCCATTTGTCAATTAGGTTCTAAGCCCCATATAAGAAATCATTAGTCCATTGTTGAATTAGTTAATGGTTAGGAAGTCATTAGTCCAAAGTCTCCAAGTCAAAGTTAGAAAATCCTTTGACCATTTTTAGGTTATAAAACCCATTTAGGAAATCTTCAGACCATAGTTTGTATCTAAGCCATAGTTAGGAAGACCTTTGTCAATTAGGTTCTAAGCCCCATTTAAGAAATCATTAGTCCAAGCGGGAGGTCTTAGTCTTTAAAGTTGTCTTACCAAATTTGGTTTTGCATAAAAGAAGAAAAAGGAATCGTTACAATAAAACCGTCCAGAAATAATATGTAAAATATAAAGAAAACTTAAACCCCGTATTTTAATCAAGAAAAGAACACGAGAAGATGCCCCGCTATACATATAAATGATATAACCCATAAAAGAAGTTCTTAATATAAATCCTTTATATACATTGTCAATTTTTATATTCATCAACAAACCGCCGTTCTTGTGGTCAGCGTGTGTTTGGTGTTGGCATCTAATTTTAAATATTAAAAACATCTCAATCAGCAAAATATGCGGTAAACTACTTTTCAAAAATTTTTCATTAAAAATAAATGTGAATTATGCAGGAAATTCACATTTATTTTACTCACATTTAACTGACTAAAACAATATTATTATTTATTTATCAAAACTATTTTGGCAACTGGAAAGAGTTTTTTCAATGATCGCCTATTGGATGACGGCAAGTTGGTTTATTAGTATTCCGTAAAAGCGACATTTTAGTGACAGTGGTCAAAATTTGGTGGAAATTTTTCATCGTCATTTAATCTATCTGCCAAGTTTCAGCCCGATTGGATGACGGAAAGGGGGTTAATTAGGCCTCCTCAGATTTGCCCGCCATATTGACACACCCAACCAATCTACCAACCAACACAAACACAATATCTAACTTAATATAAAGAATTTAAAAAAAAAAAAAAAAAATCTGTTCGGCACCTACTCTTCTTCTTCAGAGCAGAGTATAAATGAAAAAAGAAATCTGCCAATATTTGCTCGCAAACATGTAAAAGCATTTATCCACTAACAAAATGGCTTTCTTTCCTCAAAGTGAGAGAGAGAGAGCGATCTTGATCTGAGGGAATGGATCGAAAGACATCCTGAAATGCGTTTAGCGTCGACATCCCCTCCCTTTAAAAGGTTTGCAGCGCAGGATGTCGGCTGATCAATTCGTCAACAAGTTCTGTGTTGTTGTTGACTTGAGGGAATCGCGGAGTGACTGACGCGGGAAGAATGAGAATTTGGCACCATCTTTTTTTTTTTATATATATATATTTTTATTTTTTATTTACACATAGATTGCTCCTGGGAAGCTGTAATCTCTTCCCCCCCTTCCCCTTCTCACACTCCATGGAGGCAAAGCTACTTTCCTTATTTCTTTTTTTGTGGAGGGATGGAAGGAATTTATTTAAAATGTAAGCGGTTGGATATCGAAATATTAATAATTTAGAGGTAGGGTTGTGTTATATTATATTGGTGTATAAGTATGTTTGGTATGATATAATGTTTTTTTATTGGAATCCGAGCATTTAGCCAGTAATGTGATGGACAATATACAACGAAAAATTAAATAAAATAACTTTTTTTGTTTGCTTAATAATTTAAAATCATGCATAAATTCGGAATCGTTTATTAAGTCCTAAAACCATAAAACCATTCGAAAGCTTTCATTCTTAAATTAAATTATTCATGAATTGATAAAATCATTTAATCACAAATACATCAAAATCTTTATTCTAAAATTCATAACATCATCCACTTCAAATTTCCTATATATAAAAGGTGTTATTCTTTCAGTAATTCATTTATAAAACAATTTATTCAAAAATACCTTTCATTTATTCATAAATTTCTTTAAATTATTTTCAGATTCATTAAAGTTTTTTGTAAATAAATTTAATTTATTTCTAAATTTATTAATTTATATATAATTTCATTTAATTTATATGTAAAAAAATCGTTTAATTTTTATAACTTCACTTAACTTATTTATAAATTTATCTAATGTATTTATAAATTCTTTTAATTTATAACTTCAATTAATTTATTTATAAATTCAAATAATTTATTTATAAAATTATCTTAATTTCTTCAAAAATCCTTTAATTTATTTATAAATTCACTTATTTATTAATAAAAATTATAAAATTTCATTTATCAGTTCCTAATTAGTCTTGTACTTTATCATTCCGTGACATCGGTAAGCAAATGCCCATGTTATTAATAATGAAAGATTCAAATTCTAAAAGGTTATTTGGTTTAATACCAAATTGACGTGTTTTTTTTTTTTTTTTTTTTTTTTTTTTTTTTTTTTTTTTTTGTTTGTTACTGAATTAGGCTGTTATTTATAATAACAGATTCAAACTCTAAAAGGTATTAAGTAGAATTGATTTTTTTTCCTGTTACTGAATTAAGTTGAAACAATACCTTATTTATTTTAATTACTTTTAAAATATGTCTGAATAACATGTTATTAACTACTGTATAACATGTTTAATTAAATTCTTTTCTACGGAATATTACTTAACTCAAACAAGAAAACTATGCTGAATATTGTTTTGTAGAAATATGTTTGTTTGAATAAGGAAAATCTAGTTTTAGAAGATTTTGTTTCAGATATCATTAAGAAAAGATTGAAATACTAAATGAGAAATATATACTTGTTTGCAAAATTAAAGGAATGTCAGTTTGTCTCTAATAACTTCTTAGTGGAGCAACATAGACTTATGAAAAGCATATCAGAAAATAAAACAATACCGTCTTAAAATGAAACACACAGTGTATACTAGGGACATTGTAAAAGAATAGAGTACTTATAATAGACTTATTATTATCGATAGACTGGGCGTTCCCACTTCAATCATACAACGAGAATGAAACCGAAATGAATCACAAAATTCGTCTATCAGTCACGTGGTTTTTAATTTGGCTACGTCGTAAAAATAATCCTTTATTTAATAATCTTATTATCCTTTATCGCCTGAGTGAGGAGAAACCCGCCAAATCTGCAACCCTGCTCCCAAAAAGTCCCTACTCATGTGATTCATTTTGGTTTCATTCTCGTTCTATAATTGAAGTGGGAACGCGCATACAGGCGCTGATATACAGGCGCATCTATATTGAAAATTACACAACTCAAGGAGTTGACCTTTAATAGGAAATAATTTCTCCGGTCATTAGAGTCTATTTGCAATGTATTCTTTTACTTGAATTGAAGCTCTTTTTGAGTTCTCGTGGCTAAATTGCCTCTCCTACCTTAATGAATGTTTTTATCTGATTAAAGTTCCTAATACATTGAAATTTCTGCAATGCGTCTGTTCAAACGTCTCACATGTGGTTGATGGAATTTGAACAAGAAGAATGGATTGGCTTACGTATAAGAGTTATGTTCATAAAATATCACATAAGTGTCAATAAACATGACTTAAAAACCAATATATAATTATTATAAGTTTGCCTGGAGCTTAAAACCTAATTATAGAAAAACAAAACTTGGTTAATTAGCTTTTGTACTCCTGGGAGATCAGTACAGCAGTCCAATATATGACCCAAAGACCAAACGTTTTTTAACCACACTTTTTACGGAAAGGAAAGTATTCAGTCACATGAGTTATATTTGAGTCAGTGGATCTGCAGTAAGGTTGAAATGTGATATTACGTGGTAAACGTCAATTCAAAATAACGACTTGGTGGGGAATAGTTTTGGTCTTGGAATGTAATAAGTTGGATTGCTTTATTAAGCTACTAGGAGCGCAATAGATAATTAAACTTATCTTTTTTACTGTAATTACTTTACTTAGATATAAGAAAGTCTATAATAGTGACTGGTTTCCAAATCATGTTTTTTTATATTAGTGCCACTGTTATTTTGGATAAAAGTACACAAAATATAAACAATTCTCCTCTAAGTAAGCCAGATCACCCCTCTAATCCAAATGTCATCAAACATGTGTGGGACGCTTCCACGAGATTTTGGAAAGATTCCGATGTATTTGGGATTGTCCATCAAGAAAATAGATCTAAGAGTGGAACAAGCAAATTATACACTGTAACTCATAAAGAACCCGATGAGATGAGGACACAGGGAAAAGTTATTACTAGTGACAGGGGGGTTCATATTCCTTACTAAAAGTCAACTCTTTGAATTGTAGGATTTTTAATTTAGAGGCATGTGTAATGGAGCAGACTAATGACTCTCCATTTTTTTTACATATGCCCCACAGTATATGCATGCTATTTTGCAAATCTGTTTTACTTATTGTTTGTTTACAGGGTGTCAAGCGAATGACTCCCTGATTTTAAAATTAAATAACTCAAAAACAAAGATTGAAAGACGAATGAAACAAAAATTACAGTTATTTTGAAAGATTTCAAAATCTGAAACAGAAGTTTCAAAATTAGTTACAAATATATCCAACAGATGGAGCTTTTATTGCAAAATTCTAGAAATATATTATAAATTTGTCCTCTGCAATCAGTCATTGCAATCATGTTAATTTATTTCCTTTTCACGTTTGAACAGTGGAACTGCCCAATGACTGATTGTTTTGTTACAGGGTTGTCAAGAGATGGACCTCACATTTGAAAATTAAATAACTCAAAAACAAAGATCAATAGAAGAATGAAATAAAAAGTACAGTTATTTTGAATGATTTCAAAATCTGAAACAGAAGTTTCAAAATTAGTTACAAATATATCCAACAGATGGAGCTTTTATTGCAAAATTCAAGAAATATATTATAAATTTGTCCTCTGCAATCAGTCATTGCAATCATGTTAATTTATTTCCTTTTCACGTTTGAACAGTGGAACTGCCCAATGACTGATTGTTTTGTTACAGGGTTGTCAAGAGAAGGACCTCACATTTGAAAATTAAATAACTCAAAAACAAAGATCAATAGAAGAATGAAATAAAAAGTACAGTTACTTTGAATGATTTCAAAATCTGAAACAGAAGTTTCAAAATTAGTTACAAAATGTTGCCAACAGATGGCGCTGTAATTGTAAAAATTCTAGAAATGTGTTATAAATTTGTCTTGTGCAATCAGTCATTGCAATCATGTTAGTTTATTTCCTTTTCACGTTTGAACAGTGGAACTGCCCAATGACTGATTGCTCTGATTGTTTTGTTACAGGGTTGTCAAGAGATGGAGCTCACATTTGAAAATTAAATAACTCACAAACAAAGATCAATAAAAGAATGAAATAAAAAGTACAGTTATTTTGAATGATTTCAAAATCTGAAATAGAAGTTTCAAAACTAGTTACAAATGCTGCCAACAGATCGCGCTGTAATGGCAAAAATTCTAGAAATGTGTTATAAATTTGACCTATGCAATCAGTCATTGTAATCACACTTAACTTCCTTTCAGGTTTAAACAGTGGAATTGCTGCTCTGAGCTTCAAAGCATTCCTTATTCATAAAAACTACAGCATGCAGCGCCCCTTGTTGGCAACATTTGTAACTAATTTTAAAACTTCGGTTTCAGATTCTTACAACTTTCAAAATAACTTTACTTTTTTTTTTTTTCATTCTTCCATCGATCTTTGCTTTTGAGTTATTTAATTTCAAAATCAGGAAATCCTTCGCGGGACATCCTGTATAAAGAGATATCGCTTTGTTACAAATATCATGTGTCTATCTGCTGAAAAGTTGTTAAAGCATAACTGATATTCCTTTAATTTTGCACACTATAGTATAGATGTTTAACTTAAATGCACACAAAATACCCTTAGATCTATTGATAGGTTTCAAAATAAATACATCCGGACGTAATAAGATGCCGCATACCCTCTTAGCGCACAAGACATCTCGGGGTTGAGAACTTCGTTGGTGCACTTGATGATCTGTTATCCAAGTGAGTAGACGCCGGGTTTGAATCCCTGGTTAGGCATGGATGTTCATTGTGGTTCGGAATCCACTTTAAGCTGTAGTTCTTGGCATAAAAGTATTTCGTTAAGCGTATAAACCAACCAACCAAGTGGGTAGACGTAGTGGTGATTATGATTAATAGTCCCGTGTCAATTAATTTACGAGCAGCCAGATGTTATTTTTTTTTTTTTTTTTTTTGGTGGTGGTTTAGCCTATTCGAGCAGTAAAAGAACATTTTAAAGCTATCCTGGAAGGGGTCTCTCCATTTTGATACTGAAATGAATCAGAAGTCCAGATCCTGTTTAACATTCGCTCATTCGTCAGAAAATATCCATTAATATAAATAAAGCTAGGGGTGTGGAACATCACACAACTTTCAATTGCACTATAATATTGTACAGTGCATTAAAATTTGATTTGGTGTTATTTACCGTTTTCTTATTTTTTTTTTTAAATGGTCAGTTTGACGATATTTTTGGCAATAATGTTTACATGGAGAGGGGAGGGGGGGGGGAATGCCAAAATGGCGAAATTGGTAATGTTATTCGATAGACATTAGAGCGATGCCCAAGGGCAGAGAACTCGCTTTTAAAATTTTTACGCTTTTATAGCATTTCTAAGGGAATTTCGGATAAGGGGACGATTGGAGCACCTTAAGAGGCATTAACATAGAGATTTTAATAAAAATCATTAGATCCGTTTTTTAGTAATTTCTTTAAAAAATAACTTTTTCATGATTTTAAACTCATGCTCCTGCGCGATTTTGGCGAAAACTGTAATGGTAGGTTCTATGGCCACCACTAATCCGCACACCAAAATTTTATCATTGTAGATCGATTTGTTCCGGAAGTATGCTGGTGACGTACCCACAGACAGACATTTGACCAATTTTCTGAAATCAGGATGTTTCAAAAAATGGAGAGATGGAAAAAAAAGAAAAAAAAAGAGAGAGAATCGATTTTTTGTACTGAATGCTGTATTTTCATTACCCTAGATAAACATATGTGTAATTGGAAGTAAGAAGCAATCCTCAACAAATATGCCCCTAGATAGTGAATTAAGCAACAGCAATATCTCTGGAGGCCCCCTTTTCTTACGTTACCTAACTCTTTGCAAGACAAACTCCATCTCATCAAGTGTTTACGTAATTTACAGACGTTCCCTTAATCACCTGGGATTACAGAATGTAATGTTTTTGTCTTGTTGGAGGTGTGATCTACTATCTCCATAATCTCAGGGATTGTGGAAGGGCACAATAAATAAATATGAGGATTGCGCAAACTAGGGTTGTCCGCTGGTGGCGTTTGTGTCTGGTCTGTTGGTTACGTATGCTTTCTTCGACCACATTTGTTTCTGTTATAGGTTGGAGGTATTTTTCTTTGTCTTGCTTTGTCAACGGAAAGTTTAGTTAAAGAGGCAAGGTAGTGTAATTTTTTTTTTTTCTTTTTGGTTTGTTGCATCTAGACAAAAGAGATGAGTATTTTATGTCCATGAAGTAGTTTTTGAGCAGGAAAATCAAGCAAAATCCAATCCAAGGCATTTACGGTCTTGCGTTTGGTTGCTCAGCAGTACTTTCTTGACAATTTGCCGCAAAAAGATAGCTATGTTTGTTCTTTAATTTTTTTTTTATTGGTATTGATATTAAATATTGTTGTTTCACAATTGCTGTTATAATTTTTCCAGCTTAACTAAAAATGTTTATTTGTCAATTCTCTTTCCTTATTTCGTTACAAACATAAGCTAGATTGAATGAAGTAGAAAATTGGATTATTTGATGAGAAGGAGAAGCGAGGGTGCAAAGTGAAAAACAAGATCCTGCAAGATGCAATTGAAAACTTACTGAAATACTGTTCGTTATACATTTATAGCTGCTGTTGAAATTTATAATTCCAAACACATATTATGCTTTTCATTTTCAGTAACACCAAACTAAAAAGAAAAAGGGGCGTTAAGTTTCAACTTTACCATCCCCACCATTTTATTTTTTATTTTTAACATTGAGGAGGGGGGGGGGGGGATTGAAAGCCCCCCTATTTTATCCAACTTGGCGGCAACCATGGTGTTCAAGAGTAAAAATTTCATTATTTTAAATATTCAACAGACATATTAATGCCATTAACGTGCTATTGGAGCTTTTGAGCATCATTAGTAGTAAAAATATATATCTGGTGTTATTGTATTATTTATAAAATACATTCCTGTTAAATCTAGTAAGAGAACAGCTTTTTAAACCAAAATTTGAAGTGTGTTAGGACATAAAATGATTAATAGCGGGAGATTTGCTATTCAAATTGTTACTCTTGTATTATAAACCAAGAAAATACCCCAATTTTCCCCTGCTCACATAAAACTCAAATAATCATAAATCCAAATAAGCTAAAACAATAAAAAGTCATCACTGACAAACAATCGATTAGAAAAGAGAGACACTTGCTAAATCTGGAACGAAAAGAATAAAATTCACGATCTAATAGTTTAACTTTATCTGTATACTATTTTTTGACATCCACTATATTGCAACGTATTCCTCGCTTAACTGTACATCGATCAAACTCATAGTATGTCGTAAAATAGATAACAAGCAGGACAAAATACACAGGAATAAAAAAAAAAAAAAATAAAGGATGATAAAATATTCGAGCTATCCCTTGTATATCAGAAGCATAATTCACCAGGGTTCCATTTTATCTCCATTTCCCAGCATGCATCCTTTTCGGACAAGCTCGGAGATTTAGGAAGATTCGACTCTGAAGAGAGGAAATATATATGGAATGGGTATTTGGGGACGGAAGAGTAAACATTTATCAATCATTTCTGTGTGTGTTTAGGGAGGGAGGAGATAGAGTTATTTATTTTGCGTGGGCCGAATTTGAAGGTCAAGCTTGAAAAAGCAACCTTTTATCAATATTTAAAATGCTCTCGGGTCCCGTCAGAAATAACATGAGGTTTCTGAAAATGTAACCGTGTACCATTTACAATGGAATTTTGGTATTTGTGAGAGGAATGAGTTAGAGAATTCAGGATTCATGCCACAAAATTGATAGTGGGAAAATAAACAGAGGAAATGAGTTAGGGAATTCAAGATTAAAGTCACAAAATTGATAGTGGAAAATGGAACAGTTGGAATACATCTTAAAAATTATCTGATCATGCATCTAAAAGGTAATTTAACTTTGAACACTTTGAGTGCCACGTCAGCCATCAATGGCTGACACTGAACTTTGCGTTTAGGTCACCGGTAACTGACAGTGTAAAATATGATATGAAACTAAAAAAAAAAACCTAGGAGTATGGAACATCGCACAACTTTCAATTACACTATAATACTGATGACAATTTGTGGCATTTACCGTTTTTATATTTTCATCAGTCATTTAGATAAAATGGCTAGTTTGGCGATATTTATCAGTAATAATTCTTGTATGGGTCTTAAAAAAATAAAAATTAAAAAAAAAAAAAAAACTTTCGCCAAATTGATGATTTTGGCGGTATGCTTTTCTATAATTCTTATATTATCCTGTCTTATAAGTGAAACTGAGATGAGAAGAAAAACCAATCGTTGATGTTTTGCTGCTCAAGGAAAGAGAACTCTGTGTTAAAGGCATTCGTTTTTCAAGTTTCTACGTCATTGAAGCCTTTTTTAAGGGAATTTCGGAGGTGGCGATGTTTAGAACACCTTAAGAGGCATTACCACAGCGATTCTCATGAAAATCGTTAGAGCCGTTTTTTAGCAATAATTGATAAACACGATTTTTTCAATGGCAACTACCATAAGCACATGCACGATTTTAACAAAATCCAGAATGGTAGGTCTCATGGTCACTACTAACCCGCACACCAAATTCGAACATCTTATGACAGTTTGTTCTGGAGTTGTGCTGACCACGTACACACAGACATTTTTTCTTGACAACTTCTTTGAAATCAGGATGTATCGAAACGTAGAAAAATGCAAAAAAAAAAAAAAAAAAAAAAAAAAATATTATAGTTCAAAATAGCACCTTTTGATTAATATTTTTCCAAATTAATTTTCAATTCTAAGTATCCAAACAAGAAACCACATTACATGCATTTAAATGCCATAGGTACCACCAGGGATGAACAACGGGTTTCAATTATAACAACCCCCCCCCCCCCGTCCCTAATTTTGAAAATTAAAAATAATGCAGAGGAAAGTGGTATGATTCACTGGAAATAAAAGTTTGTTATAGGTTTTAAAATATACAATGAGTTTGAAATCTAATATAAATATTTTATTTAAAGTTTCATTGAGATAGTCAATTGAATTATTAAGGTAATTAAAAAAAATATCCCTTTTAGGTGCCATCTGCACTCTCCGTCTCCCCCCCCCCCCACACACTTAAAATGCGTTGTACTTTACAATACGAACCTACATACTAATTTCCAGGTTTTCGCCATCGTAATCATACAAATAGAAAAAAGTACTTTCCTTAAGGGTTTTGTCTACTTTGGATGCATGAAAAAAACGCTTTTGTATTTTTTTTTTTAAGAATACTGTTATGTTTATTGATATAAAACTTGTTAGGCTTAACAAAAACACTCATAAATTTTTAAAAAAAAAAATTGATTTTAACTACTTTTTTAGTGTGAAAATGTCAGGTAAACAGGAGTCCTCAAAAAGTAGGTAGGTGTGCGCTGTTGAAAAAAATCTTAACAACTGTCCATCAGAAACAAAAAAAAACTTAATGGTTTTAGGTTTAGTATGACAGTGGCTGTATCCCGTACCTCTATTATTAATTTAAATGCAAAAAAAAAAAAAAAAAAAAAAAAGCAAAAAAAAAAAAAAAAAAAAATAGTGTTTTTTTTGCTTGATTTTTGTTTAAAAAAAAAAAAAAAAAAAAAAAAAAAGTAAAATTTCAAATTTTGCAATAATTTTAGTACAGGATATAGTGATAAGTGTACAGGATATGTGGTTAAAATTTCATAAGGATCAGTTCAGTAGTTCCTGATATTTTTTCAAAAGCGCACATCTACTTACTTTTTGAGGACTCCTGTTTACCTGGCATTTTCACACGAAAAAAGTGGTTAAAATCATTATTATTATTATTATTATTTTTTTTTCTTTTGTAATTTTGCTAATGTTTTTGTTAAGCCTAACAAGTTTTTTTTTTTTTTTTTTTTTTTTTTTTTTTTTTTTGCTAGGCTTATTATATCATTAAACATAACAGTATTCTTAACAAAAAAAAAATTAAAATACAATAGGCGTTTTTTTTTCATGCATCCAAAGCAGACAGAGCTCTTAAATGCATTACAATAAACTTCATAGTATGGACCCTTAGGAGTGACATCCTATGTTTTAAAATATACTCCATTATAGTCATTAAATGCGTTATACTACATTTCATAGAACAAACCAAAGCTAAGTAACTTCAAAGTTTATGACATGCCAAGCATCCAAATACAAAAAAAAAATAGTCATTAAATGCATTATAATATATTTAATAGTACGAACCACACTTCATAACACAAAGTTTTTGACATCTAACTATGATTGATAGTCATTGTAATTCCATCTGCCGTTATACTTTATCTTGTGTCACATCCCTGAGAGATTCTCTCGCCAAAAAAGGTTCGATTCTCTATTGTTACTTGGTAATTAATTACCTTCCTTTTGGATTGTGGGCATTTGTCGAAAAAGCCAGCGATTCTTTGTTTTCTGAAGTTCTTGGCAGGATTCCACAATTCTAGGAATTTTGACAAATGACTGGGTGGATGAGGTTAAAGATTGTCAATAGGAAGTGAAGTGAGGTTAAATCTATACAAAATTATGCCTTTTGACATGTATCTTGTTTATGTAGGTTTTACTTTATTTATGTTGTAATGTAGCTTAGCTTAGATACTAGTTATCTACTTGGATAAATAAAACTGTTTTAAATCTTTTATATTAGCTTCGTTTATGTTTGGCATAGGGAGCTGAATCTGCGGAGGTTTAATTAACCCCCTTGCCTTCATCCAAACGGGCTGAAACTGGAAGATAGGTTCGATGTCGATGACAATGAATGAGGAACTTTCACGTTTTTTGGTTTTATTTTTAAATAAAAGTAGAGAAAAAATCATGAAAAGCAATACCATTCTTTCAAAAATTTGAGCTCGGATAGATAGTTAAAAAAAATATTTAGTTTTTCACTTTGCGATTTGGCGGGAAAAAGCCACTTTTGCGTCAAACGTCAACGCGCAGATAATGAACCAGTCTAAAACCTGTTTTAGACGAGGAATGATGAAGGTTTCTCCTTGGTTTTGCGACTTTATCTCTACGTAACCACGACACGGTTTTTTCATGCGTTTTTGGTCACGTGACTTTTGCTTTGATTTCGGCTAATTTCAAACTCGATTTTTGATTAATTGAAAGCATAAAGATAAAAAATAATTACACTGCTCAAATATATTCGTTGGATAACACTAGAAAATACAAAAAAAAAATATTAATTTTCCTCACTTGTGCAAGTTCCTCATTGTATCAAATTTTGGCGGCTGTCACTATCACTAAAAGGTCGCTATTACGGAATACTAATAAACCAACTTGCCGTCATCCAATCGCGTTATAATAGCATTGAACCAACCATTGTTGAAACACTTTCCTGTTGCCAAAATCTTTTTAATAAATAAATAATAAAGTTACTTTAATCAGTATAAATAAATAGTATTTGGATGTGAGAGCATAATGTCAGTATCATTAAAAAAAAAAAAAAAAAAAAAAAAAAAAAAATTGAAACGTATAATTTGCAACACATTTTGCTGATAAAAATGTTTTTGATATCAGCGCTGTGTTAATGAATATAAAAATTGCCAATGCATATAAATGATTTTATAAAAACTCTGTTTTAATGGGTTATATTATTTAATTTTTTACTGCGGTTTTCTCATATAAACTAGGGGTGGAGAAAATCACACAACTTTCAATTACAATATAATACTAGTCAGTGCATTAAAGGTTGATATGATGTTATTTACTGTTTTCATATGTTCACTGATTTAAATAAAAATGGCCAGTTTGATGATATTTTTAGCAAACATTTTTTCATGTTGAAAAAAACACCGACAAATTGTGGAATTTGCGATGTGCATGAAAAGGAAAAAAATCAATCCCTGATGGGCGATTCTCAAGGGCAGAGAGCCCTGTGTTAAAGGCACTCGTTTTTAAACTTTTTCCGCTTTTATGGTATTTCTATGGAAATTTCAGAGGTGAGGGTGATTAGGACACCTTAAGAGGCATTAGCATACAGATTTTAACCAAAATAATTTGAGTCATTCTTTAGCATATGCTGAAAAACATGATTTTTCTCATGATTTGTTTGGCCTCGATGAGACCTTTTATTTGGCGTAATCTCACTTGTTTGAGTATTTGTAGATTATCCTCAGAATGTTGATATGTAACTTCACAAGAACTATATATATATATATATATATATATATATATATATATATATATATATATATATATATATATATATATATATATATATATATATATATATATATATATATATTATATTATTAAAAGTATATATATATATATATATATATATATATATATATATATATATATTATATTATTAAAAGTATATATATATATATTAAAGTATATATATATAATTAAAAGTATATATATATATATATATATATATATATATATATATATATATATATATATATATATATATATATATATATATATATATATATATATATATATATATATATATATATACTTTTAATTTCTCAAAGCAAAGAAAAAACCTTTTATATACTATCCAGAAGTTGTAGTGAAAGGTCAGTGTTCATATCTAATATTTTTTAATAAATTAAAATAATTTGAGAATTCTTTGCAAGATGTGGGGATAATTGAATACTTCATTTCCACCCCATCTATGTTATGTAATAGGTTTGCCATTTGTCATGGTTACCAACACATTCTAACTAGCTTGAGGGGAAGTTGATAGTATAGATTTCTATATTGATTGTTAAGACTTCTTTGGCTTCAATTCAATAACCAACCATGTAGGAGTTGCAATTATGAATTATTATGAATTACAATGCAATTATGAATAACAATGCAATTATGAATGCAATAAATATGAGCAATTATGAATAACAATGCAATTATGAATAACCTAAATTGAAATAACTTAATATTCGACTTTTCGTTAATCGAAAATAAGTGAAGCCATACTTACAAGTAAACATACAAAATAAAATACAGCGTTTCTAACTTATTTGACCGGTTAAGGTTAAAATTATTCTCATTCAATACTTATGATAGGTTAGTCCCATCAGGAGCGCAACCAGAAAATTTCTGTGGGGGAGGGGTTTCAATCAAACCCTAGGTTTGTCTCTGTATTTCTCTATAGAGAAAACAACTTCCATGAAGAACTTCCCCATACCATACTTATCATATGTCATCAATATTTTAGCTGTTTCTTAATCCATCACTAACATATGGCACAATATTAAAATGGTTTTGTCCAGTTTTCGAGTTGTACAAAACAACCAGATAATGAATTAAATTTTATCTAGATCCCATATTATCCATATTTTCTAGACTATAAATTAATTAATTTGTTTTTCGTTTGTTTGAATTCAATTAGAGAAGAAATAGTATCTTAGGTAAACGGACAAACACCAATATCAGGCTGATTTTATTATATTTTCATCCAACTTTAAAATATAAGGTCATGCAGGTCATTTATAGCTACATATACACTATAGCTATACTTCAAATATCCATATTTTTACGTTTCTTTTAAACGACACTTTATATTGGTCCTCGGTAGACTAAAAATAATACATAATGATTTTTTTTTTGTGCTAGGAAATTTACAAATCCATTATTAATTTCCAAATTCTTGAATCTAATACCTTCTTGAGTGCAATACCTTGAGTGCAATCATAACAAAACACCGAGATGTTAGGGATCCTAAAGGGAGGGGGGTCCTGACCCTAAAAACCCTTCCTCTGGTTGCGCGCCTGAATACCATACATGCTTGACATTCTTTTCAACACCCTAAATCAAACGATAAGATTTATATTACCAAATGTCCTCTAAAAGTTTCGTTCAAAGAATCTTTGCATAAAGTTTGAAATAAAAACATCACTATAAAAATTTAACTGCTAATAGTTAAAGAATCCCCCTGAGTTAAACTGAAGAAACTGAATAAGGCTCTTCGGCATTGAAAACCGCGTCTAGGTTTAAATAACTTTTTTATGATACAGTTTAAGTTCTTCGTAAGTGTCAGATACAACAGCTTACGCGTTTATACTATTTTATATCTCTTCGGTTTTATTTCCGGCGGAAAAGTTAAGTGTCTTTTTCTAAAGATTCGTTGCCAGCGAACTTTTTCCTTACTTGTAACTTGGGAGCTAAATTTAAACTTGGAAATCGTATCAAAGTTTAGTAAAGATAACGTTGAAGTTGGTCCTTTTTATTTTATTAGCGTCTTGTTGAATGGTGTAGATTATTTTTGAGAAGCTTATTGTGTAGTTTAGATACGATACTTAATGCTAGAGGTATAAAAAAGTGGTAATTTTAAATGCCTGCTTTTACAAAAATCTGTCTAACAATTCTAGATATTTTGTGAAGTGGGAAGAAGAATTTTCAGAATTTTGAAAATTCCTGCCTTAAAATCTTATGCACTATGTAAATAAGCTAGGTAATTATGACTTTGGATAAGGATTTAATGAAATTATTTATTTGTGATCTTTTAAATTTATATTTTAAAGTGTGTTTCCTTTTTAAAAGTAATAAATGTAACACATTTTGAATTTCACATTCTAAAGTACTAAATTTAAGCTTTTTAATTGTAGTTTTCTAAATTTTAAATTTAGTCCTCCAAACTGCTAATAGCAGCGTGTGCAAAAGGGACATTTCAGTGATTAATTTTTATTTTAGCTGGCTTGTAAAAATTATAAAATACATAAGAAATGAAACAATAGTTATTTTACACTCAAACATTTTTAATGAATTTTAATTATTATTATTCTATCTGGTAATCTGATATAAAATTCATATATTTTAAAGATGCAGGGCGACTTCACAGTTAAATTTTAATCCTTTCGCCGCGTGTCGCACGCGATGTTTGAAGAATATAAATTTATATAAATGGCAATACATTTATTTTTATAACAACGTGCAAAAAAAAAAAAAAAACTTTTCTTACTCGTAAATAATGAGGGAATTAACACTTGAACGCGAGGAGTGGGAAAAAGTTATTTTCCGCTATTATGCGAAAAAGCACTTTCTCGCACGCTTCGTGCTCATATATTATACAGTTTTGGTATTAAAACGACATATTTTCAGAAGAAATTCATTGACTGGAGTTGTCAAAATCGCATAATTTTCAGCTATTGTGCGAAAAAGCACTTTCTCGCACGCTTCGTGCTCATATATTATACAGTTTTGGTATTGAAACGACATATTTTCAGAAGAAATTCATTGACTGGAGTTGTCAAAATCGCATAATTTTCAGCTATTGTGCGAAAAAGCACTTTCTCGCACGCTTCGTGCTCATATATTATACAGTTTTGGTATTGAAACGACATATTTTCAGAAGAAATTCATTGACTGGAGTTGTCAACATCGCATAATTTTCAGCTATTGTGCGAAAAAGCACTTTCTCGCAAGCTTCGTGCTCATGTATTATACAGTTTTGGTATTGAAACGACATATTTTCAGAAGAAATTCATTGACTGGAGTTGTCAACATCGCATAATTTTCAGCTATTGTGCGAAAAAGCACTTTCTCGCACGCTTCGTGCTCATATATTATACAGTTTTGGTATTGAAACGACATATTTTCAGAAGAAATTCATTGACTGTAGTTGTCAACATGTATAAATATGTGTATACAAAATAATATTTTTTGCACGTGGTTACAAAAAATGTTGTATGCAGCACGTTGGAAAATACTTTTCCAAACACGTCAAATTTTTGACTCCTGCTAAATGCACTCATCAAATAAGCATTTTGCCTCGTATGAAAAAGGATTACTTTCCAAACTAGTTGCATAAATAACTAATGTTTCATTCAATTACTAGAATCTTGTAAGGCACTTAAGGCATCCGTTGAAAATGATGAATAAATATAATAAACAATTAAATTTAATATACTCGAAATATTTATTTCTTTTTTTAGTATTTATTCCATCATTATAATTGTGAATAAAAAAAATTATTTTGAAATTGAAAGTATCCTTTGAGAAGAAAATTCGTAAGTATAACATTCTAATTTCCATATCAAGTGAACAGATATAAATGAAAAGATGCAAGCGCATCTAATTAATCTTAATGTATAAAACAATCTAACTCCCATATCACTTGAGCAGATATAAATGAAAAGATGCACGCGCATCTAATTAATCTTAATGTATAAAACAATCTTACTCCCATATCACGTGAACAGAAATAAATGAAATAATGCACGTGCATGTAATTATTCTTCTCTATATATATAAGGCAAAGCCCTCACTCACTCACTCATTCACTGACTCACTCACTCATCACTAATTCTCCCACTTCCCACATAGTCACAACTCTGAAAATCGGCACAAATGTCAACAATGGTAAAAATAGAAAAAGTAAGCTATTCCGATCTCGATTAACCCACTTTAAGGGGTCGAAAAGGGGTTAAACGTTCCAAACGAGGGATATTCGAATGTACCACTTCCCACATGTCCACAACTCTGAAAATTGGTGCAAATGTCGGCATAGGCAAACATAGAAAAATTAAGCTATTCCGATCTCGATTAACCCCCTTTAAGAGATCGAAAAGGGGTTAAACGTTCCAAACGAGCGATATATTCGAATGTCCTACTTCTCAGGTTGTCACAACTCTGAAAACTGGTGTGAATATCAATAAAGACAAAATTAGAAAAAGTAAGCTATTCCGATCTCGGGTGGATGAAGGGGTGGGAAAGGGGTTAAAAGTTCCAAACGAGGAATATTCGAATGTACCACTTCCCATATGGTCACAACTCTAAAAATTGGTAAAAATATCAACAAAGACAAACATAGAAAAGTTAAGCTATTCTGAGCTTGATTAACCCACTTTAAGAGGTGGAAAAGGGGCTAAACATTCCAAACTCGAATATCCCACTTCCCATACAGTCACAACTCTGAAAATTGGTAGGAATGTCAATAAAGATAAACGTAGAAAAATTAAGCCATTCCGATCTCGATTAACCCCCTTTAAGAGATCGAAAAGGGGTTAAACGTTCCAAACTAGGGATATCGAATGTTCCTCTTACAATGTAGTCATATTTCTGATATTTGGTGGAAATGTTAAAAGGGCAAATGTTAAAAAAATAAGTCATTCCAATATCGATTAACGAATTTTTAAGGGATGAAAAGTAGACGCAACATTGAAACTATACGAGGATTAACTTAATGTCTCAATTCCAATACAGCTACTACTTTGAAATTTAGAACTAAGAGCAAACATAAACACAATAAACTATTCCAATTTACTATTCATTATTATAAATTTCGTTTAAAATGTCAACAAAGGAAAGTTCCTATTTTGATAAATCAATTTGTCGAGATCGAAATGGGAGCAAACGTCTGAAAAGTAGAATACATGAATGTCTTTCGATCGCTAAAATGCTAATGGTAAAATTTCGTAGCGCAGCACGGGTATTCAGCTAGTGTAACATAAGAGACACTTCTTTTGATGAAGATCTTCTTTATAAATTTTTAAACTACTTTTAATTTTCTTTATTGTAATTATGCAACGTTATATTATCAGGAACACATTTACATTTCATCTTATAATGATTTATGTAATTTAACACCTTGCAACCCACTAAAAAAGTTAAAGATTTAGTTATTTAAAATATATTTGACTTCTTAATGAACACATACTTCGACACAATATAGTTGGTTGGTTGTATTCAGATTATCTGGCGCCGTCAGCAACACGAGGGCTATAAAGCGCCGAAACATTCGTCATTAGACAAGCCAACATACATTTACAAACATCCATGCCAACACGGGACTCGAACCCGCGACCTCGCGGCCTAGAAGCTAGCACGCTAATCACTATACCGTTTGGTCGGCGACACAATATAGAGACTTTTCATTAAATTAAAATAATCCTATCAAGTAGTAATAAAATACTCATCAAGAAATAAAATATAAACAAATACAATTATTTCACCTTGTTTATTGAAAGACCAAGAAATATATAACTGTTAATGAAGTTGAGGCAAAATATAAGCAACACATAAAATATTCCAACAAACTATATACAATATTTACATTGCTCCGCATGAGCAGTACTTCTATGAGCTTCTACAGATAGGGCGTAAGATGCTCCCACAACTTGTTTGTTGTTCAGAGTCTTCCTTGAAAAGGTTAACTTTAAATCATGAAAAGAGAAATTTCATTAATCGAAGTGGCGAATGTCATCTTCATTCTCGTTGCTCTCAGAAGTAAAGTAGCTCCCATCATCCAGTCGAAGTCTGGAGTAAGAACGTCTGAATGCGTCCTAGCTGTGAACAATTTTCATCATCGTAATCTACAGTCAAACCCTCTTTCGTATTAAGATTTTGCAGTAATGAATGTCGAAGCTTCTAACTGCAGTTGTTGTTCATCAATTGATTCATTTCACTCTTTTATTTCACTTTCTTAAGGAGACACAGCTTTCAAATAGCTGTTCTTGAGCAATAAGGATTTACTTCTGTCTGTTTCAGAGTTGACAAGCGTATATCATTTTCATTATCGTCATTATTAGAAATATCGTACATCACATCATCCCTTAAGTAAGAATGTCTCCATACATTCTGTCCAGAAACAGTTTTCATCATCATATTGCTCCGTCAAACCTTCTTCTATTTTCGGAGTTCGTGACAATGAAGAATTCGAAGCTTCTGGGTGCAGTTGTTGTTCATCGACTGATCCAGTTGGGCCACTTGGGGTCGTGGTCTTATTTAGGTATCGCTTTCTAAACTTTATTTTTCTTCAATACGGATGAGCAAGTGAAAATGCCACGACGATTTCAAAAGACATTTTTCCGGACACATTTCAGTCTATTCTCTGTCTCATTGTATTTGAAGACTTATTTCTTCTGGTCATATGATTTTGTCGTATATCCATAATGCTATTAATTGAGACCTATTAAAGGATTGTATTGAGGAGTTGGAGTGTTATACTCTAACCTACACACTTTGGAGATCGAATTGAACAGTCCTTTTTATGCCGCCCAACCCACCCACATGATGTCGTTTTTTTCACTTTCACCGCCTACTCTACTTGTGATCCCTCACCAGAGGAACCCAGGAGTTTAAGGTGACAGTGCAAGAGGAGGCGAAAAAAGTCCAAATGATGGTTATCTTCTTCCACCTCCTCTTCCACCACCTCCTTCTCCTCCTCCACCACCTCCTCCACTTCTAGCGAACTAGACAACCACTCCATGGGCTCCTCTGGCTCCAGGATCACATCTACCTCCCAAAAGGGACAACTGTGTTCCCACTCCATCTCCTCGCAATCCATATCTCACTTTCAACAAGTAACGGTAACGTCAGTAACTTTTAATAGCTTCGTCAGTAACTTTTAATAGCTTCGTCAGTAACTTTCAATAGCTTCGTCAGTAACTCAACAGTAACTTTCAATAAATCAACAACGATTTTCACACAAGAGCAAACAAAATCTCACTGATTCAAATGACAGATAACTTTAGTCTACAACTGAGTTTGTCTTTTTTACCACAAAGAAGAAATTAGTGCTCATTGTTAGATCATAGGTCTTTGTTGAGTGTAACAGTACCTTTAATACTTGGCATTATTTTAATTAAAGGTTAT
This sequence comes from Linyphia triangularis, assembly GCA_963978545.1. NCBI lineage: Eukaryota > Metazoa > Arthropoda > Arachnida > Araneae > Linyphiidae > Linyphia > Linyphia triangularis. The sequence continues at coordinate 87,460,006 of OZ021726.1, forward strand.
AACAATTGAAGTCTAATTAAGTGGTGTATTGTTTGAAAAAGAAAATATAAAACAAATAAATTCAACCATTCCCATAAAGTAACATAAAATACTAAAATTAAATTTAAAAAAAAAAAAAATAATACATTAAGGAAATAGTGTTCAAACTGAAAAGGCAGTAAATCTCTATATATATAAGGCAAAGCCCTCACTCACTCACTGACTCACTCACTCATCACTAATTCTCCCACTTCCCACATGTCCACAATTTTGAAAATTGGTACAAATATCTACAATGGTAAACATAGAAAAAGTAAGCTATTCCGATCTCAAATAACCCACTTTAAGGGGTCGAAAAGGGGTTAAACGTTCCAAACGAGGGATATTCGAATATCCTACTTCCCATTTCGTCACAACTCTAAAAATTGGTGCGAATATCAATAAAGACAAACGTAGAAAAAGTAAGCTATTCCGATCTCTATTAACCCAGTTTAAGGGGTGGGAAAGGGGTTAAACGTTCCAAACGAGGAATATTCGAATGTACCACTTCCGACATGGTCACAATTTTGAAAATTGGTACAAATTCCAACAATGGTAAACATAGAAAAAGCATACTATTCCGATCTCGATTAACCCACTTTAATTGGTGGAAAAGGGGTTAAACGTTCCAAACGAGGGATATTCGAATGTACCACTTCGCATATGGTCACAACTCTGAAAATTTGTATGAATGTCAATAAAGATAAACATAGAAATAGTAAGCCATTCTGATCTCGATTAACCCACTTAAGGGTTGGAAAAGGTGTTAAACGTTCCAAACGAGGAACATTCGAATTTCCCACTTCCCATTTGGTCACAACTCTGAAAGTTGGTACAAATGGTCAAAAAAGATAATCATAGAAAAGCTAAGCTATTCCGTTCTAGATTAACCAATTTTAAGGGGTCGAAAAAGGGTTAAATGTTCCAAACGAGGGATATCCGAATGTTCCTGTTCCAATGCAGTCATAATTCTGATATTTGGTGCAAATGTTAAAAGGGCTAATGTAAAAAAAAATAAGTTATTCCAATATCGATTAACGAATTTTTAAGGGATGAAAAGTCGACGCAACATTGAAACTATACGAGGATTATCTTAATGTCTCAATTCCAATACAGCTACTACTTTGAAATTTAGAACTAAGAGCAAACATAAACACAATAAACTATTGCAATTTCGATTACGTAATTAAAAAGGGTCCGTAGGGAGTTATACGTTCTAAACGAGGGATATTCAAATGTCTTTTTCCAATATACTAATCACAATTATAAATTTTGTTAAAAATGTCAACAAAGGAAAGTTCCTATTTTGATAAATCAATTTGTCGGGATCGAAATGGGAGCAAAAATCTGAAGTGTCGAATACATGAATGTCTTTTGATCGCTAAAATGCTAATGGTAAAATTTCGTAGCGCAGCACGGGTATTCAGCTAGCAATGTATAAAACAATCTAATTTCTATATTACTTAAACAGAAATAAATGAAAAGATGCAGCGTTACAGAGTAATTGAGTCATTCAGGGAGTCTGTGATGAGTGAATTCTTATAGTAATATTTTTTTATTAAACTTCAGGTGGTAATTAACACCTTGTTCTATTTGCTTTTACAAAAGTGATTTGTGATTTTTAGAAGGCGTTAACGGTTTTTTGTTATAAAATATAAAAAAAATATAATCAACGTTTTTATTTTAAACCTGTTACCTATCCATAGGTTCACCACAATATTATGCCTCCCGTAAACACAACACGAAGCGTTACGCTTTAAGGAAAAGGTTAGCACAAAAAATAATCCTACACATGGAATTTTATAACCACTGCGACATGAGTATTAAATATTAGATGCGCATTTTTCTGACAAATCACGTTCTTATCAAATCAAATATGCAATTCCAAATCCAAAATTTTAAGTACGACAGAAACATAAAACGTTTGGAAAACGCTTCAGATATTTTCCTTTAAGTACTACAGAGGGACGTATCTTGCTGAACTCAACGATCCAATATTTCAATTATCAGAAGTGACATGAAATTTACAATTTCTCGTAACCATAAAAGCCACCAGCCAATCGAGTCTGTTGACTGGGAACACTGCTCAGATTTCAAACGCAGAGGCTTCCTTATTTGCATTAGGCATCATATTTCGCGTAAATTCCGCCAATTGACGCTTATCTCAGAAGGCAATTTCGAGGCGATGTCTATCGAATCGCGGAAGCGGACGATTGGACAAATATATATTTAACTTTACCCCTCATTACGTTGAGTGTGTTTAAGATGTGGCAGTTTAAGTAGGAATATGTTTAGGGTCTGGCCGCATTGGCAATTTTAGAATTATTCTGATTGGTTGATGGGATGAGGAAGTGAATTTCGGGAAGTGAAGAGTCGGTGAACTTTGGGTGATGGCGCATTTTCCCAATCATATGGTTTTATCTGAATTTTACTTCTTAAATGGTTTGGTAATTTATGAAACACAAGTTGAGTAACTGACACTTTACCATGCTTACCACTTTAGCGATCAACATTCATGCAATCAACATTTAGAAGATTTGATATCGTTTCAATCCCTGAAGGTTGGTTAGTCGAAATCGGAATAGTTTACTTTTTTAAATCCTTTATATGAACTTCAATAATGTTTGTCTATATGGAACGCAATCTGCGGATGCCTATCAACTCCCTTGCCATTATCCAATCGGGCTGAAACTATGCCAGATAGGTTCTATGTCGATGATAATGCACTCTATCGAATTTTGGGACTGTTACCGTCCCAAAGAGAATTTCGAAGTCATGAAATTCGTAAGGGGTGTATTTGCCACCACGCCGTACACATTTAGCATTGAAGGAGATTCCATCCTGCCAGTTGTTTCCATGGCAACGGTGTAGTTATTTGGAACTTTCACTCTCTGGTTGAACTCGTTCGACCATCGTCAGATTTAGTTGATTTGAGCGTTTTTTCCTCTTCAATTGCGAATTGCGCAAAAGGTTTGCTATGAGATTTTTTTTTCACTTATCGTAGAAATTCCATCTTCATTTGCAATTCCAATCTACATTTAAGAAAATTAGTAAAATAAGTAATCTCTCTCTCTCTCTTACAAGTAACTCAATACATAATTTCCATGACAACAACTTAAAAGACTTTCCAATTCTGTCCCAAACAATCGGAACATTTCATAGATTTATTGTTGAGTGTTGCTCCTCATTCGAATTGGAAATTCAATCAGGATAAAAACAGATGAAAATAAAACTGCATCTTACAAATCTAGACTTTTTTCTATCGAGTTGAGAAAAATGTGAGGTGCATAACCTACAAAACTAAGTTTAAATGTTTATTTCCTTAAAAAAAAAAAAAAAAAAAAAAAACTATTTAAGTATTTTTTTTCTTACGCTACTTCCAAAAACCCGAGAAAAATAAATCAAAACATAAGTTTCAGACAAAAGTATAGCGAGTGCATTTAACACCGAACACACATTTTCTAAATATGAAACGAAAGTATTTCCAAATGTATATTTCTCGCTGACTGTTCTAGAATTTCAAACAAGCTGCGATCCTCTTACAAAAGCCATTTGGAAGGAAGTACGCTGAAAAGGAGAACATTACTTTCACGTTCTGATACAATATTTTAAATCTTCCGCTGGAAAAAAAAACTGAACCAAAATCCCAGGAAGGAACATCTTTACACAAGACTTTAAAACCAATAAAGAATGACTGACTTTGAGGATGTAGTATTTTTTTTTTCTAAAATAAATTCAGAGTTTATTGAACCCGTCCAAGATCGTTAGCGGAAAAGAAACGGTAAATTATAATATCTGTTCCATTTATAATATATGAGTTTGTTTTTGCATTTTATAGGTTTTTTTTTTTATCCGTGTATGTCCGGGAGTGTGTTGGAAGTTGTTAAAAACTGGGAATGTAAGGACCCTTAGTGTTGATAGATACTAAGTTATTTCGATTTTTTTGTGTATCAATGTTGAAGGATCATTTCAGGAGAAAACCTATCTTGAATATTTTAGCACCCACACTTTAAAAAAAAAAAATGTATTTTTAGAAACTTGGGATAGACAATCAGATTCATTTCCTGGAAATAAACTTTGTAGTGTTGGATTTTCTTATCTTTGGTTTTGACTAAAGTTATATATTAGTTAAAGTTATATATTTGTTTTTATAAAGTTATATACATATTAAGACTGCTAAGCATGTAAAACCTAGGTTTTTCTGGTTAAAACTGGAACATGGGACCCAGTAGGATTAATTGCAAGGAGAAAGGGGGTGCAGAAAATATGCAAAAGGTGCAATGCGGCAAAAGCTTGCGTTCAAACCTTAATTTTTCAAAAATGTAAATTTGATTTTCTTATGAACTAATAATTAAAAGCAATATTTATTAATTTTCTTTTCAAAATGAATAATTTAAAGCTAGTATTAGACTTCTTTATTTCTGTAAGTTGCCTTACTTCATTTACTTTTTCTGTAATTTTCATTAGCCAGAGGGGTGCAAGTGCACCTACTTGCCTCTATCTACCTGCTGCAAACATGAACTTAAAATCGAAAAATCATAGCCAAATATTTAAAAAAAAAAAAAAAAAAAAAGGATGAAAGTAATCTGCCTAGTTTTTATAAAAAATTTATTTTTATTTGAGAATTAACTTTTGTGCGTAATTCTTTGTCAGCATATTTCAATAGCTAAAAGAACAATCCTTTTATGTTCACATTTTTTGGTTCTATAAGAAATAGACTCCACCTTTGCTTTATCACCTTTGACTCCTTCTTTCTGGATTCGCATTGTACGACTCTTCCAATTAAAAATTATGAGTTTTTGACAAAAAATGCATATGGAAATCTTTTCATCTTTTCCCTCGTATTCGATATCTTTTATTTACGTTTACAAAAGTGATCATATCATGATTAGTTACACCCATCGATATTCAAATTTATTTGATCATTTCTATTGTCTCTAAATGAATTAAAAAATACGGACAGTTAGCTTTTCCAACAGCGATTCTGTTTTCCAAATTTTAAATTAATTCATTGAAGTATGCAAAAATATATAAAAAATGTAGTCTCTGTTGAAGTAATTATTACATACTAGCTGAATACCCGTGCTTCGTTACGAAATTTTACCATACGCAATATTTTAGGTAGCTGTGAGGCTTCACGTTGCAGAAATCCGTCATTGGTGTATATGTCCCAGTTTTTGGCGCTTCGCTCGCTGAAAAATTCATTGATACATTAGCGCAAGGCTTACTTCACTCGTTAAAAGGTTCATTGTTATGCAAGCATGGGTTCGCTTCGCTCACTGAAAGGTTCATTGCTGAGTAAGCGTAAGTTCGTTTCACTCTCTAAAAAGTAATTGTTATGTAAAGTCTTAATATTAGAAGCTCCTCCCCTGTTGAGCAACAACAACAACAACAAAATTCCCTGTTAATGCAAGTGTTTGTGAAAAGTCCAATTATATGGCCAAAACTACTTATGGTAAACATTTCAGAGTTGTAGCCCTATTAAAAATCGTTTTGTAAAATACTTATTAATTAATTGAAAAATCAATTTAAAAAGAATTAAATATAAATTTAAAATTCGGTTTTTCAAAAGTTCAATAAGAAAGATAACACTACTTATTTGGAAAATTTCAGAACTGTAACCTGAAATCGTTTTGTAAAAAAAAAATTAATTAAAAAAGAACTAATAAAAATTTTAACATTATGTTTATTACAGGCACAATAAGAAGACCAAAACTACTTATGTTGAAAATTTCAGAGCTCCACTCTAATTTCAAGTAGCTTTCTATTGATCCACAGATGCACAAACAGACACACAGACAGCTTGTTTTATTATTATAGATTAAATTTGTATTTCATATATAACAACAGTAATAAAAGATCTATAACAATTTTGAAGTGAAAATAAATGTTCTTTACTTTCAATTACCCATATGTTATTACCCTTTGGGTAATGAAAGTATAGTATACTTTATTTAAACAAAAAATATGATTTTTTGTGCATTTCTCTACGTTTTGGAACATCCTGATTACAAAAAAGTGATCTAGAAAAAATGTGTTTGTGTGTGTGGTCAGCATGACTTACGAACAAATTGACCTGCGAAGTTCAAATTTGGTGTACGGGTTGGTGATGGTAGAGGGCCCTACCATTAAGGTTTTCGTCAAAATAGCGCTTGCGCATAAGGTAGCTGCAGTTGAAAAAATCACGTTTTTCAGTAATTACTAAAAAAACGGCTCTAAAGATTTTGTCCAAAATCGCTGTGGTAATACCATTTAAGGTGTTCCTTCAAAATTCCCGTAAAAATGCTTTAATGGCGAAAAAAGTTGAAAACGAATACCTTGAACACAGAGCTCTCTTTCCTTGAGCATACGTCATCAACGATCATTTTTTCTCCTCTCCTCAGTTTTTCTTATAAGAAAGAATAATATAAGAATTATTGAAAAGTATATCACCAAAATCATCTGTTTGGCGAAGTTTTTTTTTTAAAAGACCCATACAAGTATTATGTTAAAAAATATCGCCAAACTGGCCATTTTTTCTAAATGAATGATGAAAATATAAAAACGGTAAATGATACAAATCCATGTCAGTATTGCAGTGTAATTAAAAGTTAAAAAGCTATTTGTTAGTTTTACTTCAAGTTTTTTTAATGGTATTTTATCATTGTTGTTAAACCTGAAACACAGATTCAGTCAATATTTTGGCAGGTATTGTAGAGAAAAAATGAAGCATTTTATCGATGGGGAGTGGTCTAGACAGCATGACATTCCCTCTTAACTAGTAGATTTATACACTATCTGGCCAAATGCACCCGGACACCCAGTGTTACGGACTCGGATAGTCCTGTGGCATATAGTAACATGATGTTGGTCCTCTTTTTGCATCGATGACAGCCTGTGTACCTCTGGGGATACTTTGCACCTGTTTTTGATAGGTGGCCATAGAAATTTACCTCCAGGCATCCATCAAAGCTGAAGTGAGTGCTGGCAGTGAGAATGGTGGATTTGGCTGGCTACGGAATCTGCGTTATAATTCGTCCAAAAGGTATTCTATGGGGTTTAAATCGGGACTCTGAGAAGGCCAGTCCAGTTTATGAACACTCATTTCGTCAAACCATGACTGCGCAAATCTCGATGTGGGAATGAAGCTGTTATCCTGCTGGAAGAGAAATGGGTCTTCCCCAAAATATTGCCATTAAGTTTGGAGAGTAGCATTGTGTAGAATGTCTACATATATCTCAGGGTTCACGTTTCCAACGACAGGAACTAACTGACTCAGGCCAAACCATGACAAACACCCCCACACCATGAAACTGACATCACCAAACTTTGCAGGCGGCACAATGCAGTCCCGAAAGAAGCGCTCGCCGGGCATCGGTCAAACCCAGACGCGTCCTTCGGACTGCCAGATTGTAAAGCGAGATTCATCACTCCAAGGAACATTTTTTCACATATCCACTGCCTAATGACGGTGAGCTTTGCACCATTCCAATCAACGTTTCGCATTTTGGGGGGTGATATTTGGCTTGTGAGCGGCTGCAACGACCATGGAATCCCAGGTTTTTTTAATTCTCGTCGAATAATCCTTCTGCTAGCAATAACGACTGATGAATTTTGGAATTCCCGAGAGATTTTAACCAACAAGAACTTGTGATTTTGTTTCACTACCCTTTTCAAAGTTCTACGGCTGCGTTCACTTTTTTTTTTTTTTTTTTTTTTGGGCGTGCCACTTCGTTTTTATGCAGTTTCACTGCCTTGATGTTTCCACTTTACAATTACATCACTCACAGTGGATTTTAGCTTTTGTAGAATGTCCGAAATTTCACGAACTGATTTCCCACAAAAGTGGCATCCTTCTATAATACCAAGATTAAAGTAAATAAGTTTCTTGACAATTCACTATCTCACAAACGCATAATTATGACGTGACAGTCCCCTACCAACACTTTTACAGCTCTCGGTTATGCATCAAATTACGTCACCCTCCAGATCCACTTCTTCTGGAGGTGACCGGATACTTTTGGCTAGATAGTGTATGAAAATAATATTTAAAATTGAATTCTCAAAGTACAATGGTGCATTTTACATATGTATAAATGCGACAAAAGACAGTTTTTAAATTTCTTATATTAATTTTGAATTTGTTTGTTTATGTGTTTGTTTGTCTACAGCTAACTAAACTACTCTACAGCTAACAGTTTGAAAATCTGCAGCTAACTAATTAACATTTTTGACATCTTCCAATCAAGCTGACATTTGGCATATCGACTCTTGGGCGATGAGTATGTATTCTATCAAGTGTTTGGGTCTTTCGATAAAAGACTGCTTTTACACGCTTTGCCTCTACTATCGCTTCAGAGAACTTCTATAATTAACCCCCTTGTTGTCATCTAATCGAGCTGAAATTTGACAGATTTGTTGTCGATAGGGATGAATTCTATCAAAGTTTGGAGGCTGTCCCTTAAAGGCTTTCATTGTTATATCGGGAATCGAATTAATCCATCCAATTAAACATAACACACATTAAAAAGGCAATTAGGAATTTACATTAAGAACTTTTTGGTGGTTTAATTTTATTCCAATTATCTTTGACGTTAAGGGGCCACTGGACACTGAAACTACAAAAATATCACCAAAAATTACTTTTTTGTTTTCATTCTATAAATATTGCTGACGTTACTAGCTTAAATTTCGCGTTTGAATTATTGAAATCTGGTGATTTTAAGTGGTAAAATTTTTATTTTAAAAACGATTTTAACGTATTGTACACTTGTTGGCAAATGTTAAAAGTGCATTTTCTCAACTTCGTTTTTTTTTCACATTTTACGTATGTTAGATGAGCTCCTTACGACTCATTTTTTGATAAATCTATCTAATTTTTTGTAAAAATAGTTTTTAATGTATTATAAAAAAAATACACACATTCTTTGTTATGTCACATAATTTTTTTTATTTTTTATTTTTTTTATTTTTTATGTTGGAAAGTTAAAATATGTGCATTTTTTAATCAAAAATCACTAGCGCCAAGTTTGAAATTTTATTTCTGTTCAACTATAGCACCTAAAAGTAAAAGCACGTGTGAAAATGTTTATGATATATTCATAAACAACTTTAAAATTTTCTTTCATGTTCGTTAATATATTGCGTCACGAGGAGCATTTTGAAAAAAGTTAAAATTTCGTATGATTTTAATGAATTTTTTTCAATAATTTACCATCCATTTCATATTATCTGCTTAAATTTTATTGTTGTGTTATAAGTAATATCTTCTATATTTGTGCCAAATTTTATTTAATTCTAAGCAAAATTAAAGAATTTTGGAAAAATTGTCCCATGTCCCTTTAAAATAAATGATTATCGGACCATTGCGATTAAAAGTAATTATTTTCCACTTTTATCCCAGATCTTTGTTGTTGTTTTCTTACTATTTACAGTGCTCAGTTACTCCAACTTAAGTGTTTTCTACTGATTGCAAACTCTATTCACTTTAGTATTGCTATTAAAAAAAAACATATTTTTACAAAGCTATTGCTAGCTAAAGAACTTAATTATCTGCAATTTTAGTTGTTATTTAGAAGATACAAATTCCCGTTTGTTTACAAAGTTTCTTTCTTTTTTTAGAGCACTTCCCACTGTAGTAACATTTCTCTCTTTCTATCAAGGTCGACAATTTCTCACAACTTTAATAGCTTATTTTGAGTCGGTTTCTTTTACCAGTAAACACGCCTATCATTCCACGTGACGTACATTAGAATAAATGTAACCATTTATTGCTTGTTTAGATTACTTTATCATCCCAATTACTTTCAATTCTTGTTCACTGAAACGGTTTTTGCGCCGTTTCATTCAATACGAAATGAGTTTGCTCCTCATTATGAGGCAATTGCTTAGAGAGAGATTTATATTTGCCTTTCCCCGAGACGTAGATAAAAAAATGAAGGATATTTCATGAGTGCTCCAAGCGAAATTCTGTCGAAGAAGGGGAGTGTTTTTATTATTGCAGTAAGATAGAAATTTTTAAAAAAAATATTTGAAGCTCTGAAGCGTCGCGACAAATTCTTGCATCAAAACCTTGCATGTATTCACTAAGTCCAATTCTCTGTGTATGGATCGTTAGATTTTATAAGTGGACTTCTAACAGTTTCAAGAAGGAGAAAAATTTTTCCAGCTTTCAATCGAAACTAACATCAACATTGGCGCCTACAGAAGGTTGCAAGGGGGTACACTTGCATTCTACCTCACCCCTCTAACCTTTTTAAATTAAAAAAAAAAAAAAAATTGGGAAAAGGATACAAATTCCAAAGAAAAATAAAACATATAATTCAATGTTCTAAATGCGAATTTTTGTATTGCTCAGGGGAAAGAATTAAGTCTTCTATTTATTTCCTATTTCGTTTTTCTTAGCTGGGTATTGAACTTGTCTGTAGAATTATTGTAGACTGAGAGTCGAAGAAGTATTTAATCCTTTTATTATATTACCATTTATGTAGTGTTCTCTCAATTCCTGGAAAATGTTTTGCTTTTAGGTAATAATCATCATATATAAGACGATGAAATGTATTTTAAGAATTCAATTTAGTATTTTGCTTTCTGGTTCCTTTGTTCGAAACACTGTCTTTTGAATATCGTGAGAACTACTTCGATGATAAAAAAAAATTTAAAAAAATAAAAATAAAAAAAACATAGAAAAATAAGAAAATTGTTCAAAAATATTTTTTGATATTTTTACTATTTTGTCTTGTATGAGAAAATGTTTATTTCTTTGCATTGAGTACCAAACAAAAGCTTCAGAAGCGAGAATATTCAAAAATATATAGTGTGATTTTATCATAATTATTCTCAAAGAAAAAATATTTAAATTGTTCATTGATATATTTGATCATGAACATTCGATTAGGAATTAAAATCAACCTGAAAAATTGACTAAACAAAATTCTACCAGACCCTTGCAAGAAATCCATCCAACGCCTATTCAAACTTATAAGGCTACCACATCCTGATTGAATTTAAATTTTATCAATGCTTCTGTCTTAGTACTTATACAAAAAAAAAATATATATATATATATATATATACAGAGAGAGAGAGAGAGAGAGAGAGAGAGAGAGAAATGCAGAAGTACCGAAGGTTCGAACCTGTGACCTTCCGATTATAAACTAAACGCCAAAAAATAAACCTAAAATCTTGACGTGAGATTCAAAACTTTTATCTTTTTTGTTTAGATAGATATAAATCATGTTTCTATGTTCTATTATTCTTTTAATCCCAAATTAAACTATAGTCGAATTATTGAGCTCAAATTTTTAATAACTTTCACCTTTGTGGTAAGTATATGGCGATTCCTCCTTTTAATACTTATTCTCTAATAAAAATCGCCTACTTTTGCATTAAATAAAACCTGAATATAAGATTCTAATACATTGTTCGAGGATTTCTTAGAAAAACCACATTTAAATCTTCAATTTTAATGAACGGTGGATAAATCATACATTCTCGGAAGAAAATAGTTTTACAAAATGCGAAAAAGTTGGTACGCAACGAGAAGGGAAAATAAAGTTTTGGCATCAACATTTTTAAAACTTAAAGGCTAGAGGCAATAAAAAGTTATGCTTTCATGTTTAAATAAAACGCCAGAAACCACTTGAGGAAGGAGAAGAGCTCTTATTATTTTAATTGAAAAAATAACAAGAGAAATATTTAATTTGTCTTATAGTATAAACAATTTTCACATAAAAATTTAGCCGTAAGCATACGAACAAAGCTGAGAACTCTTTACTTCCTATATTTTTACAGAAAGGTTTGTATAAAAGAATATCCTCTTCATATTTCTCTAAAGTTTCAAAATAGGCTTACAATTAAATATCAAAAGTCAGCAGTTACTTTTATCACGAGCAGTGAGGAAGAAAAGTTGTCGGGGTAGTTGAATGACTTTTTCCCCTTTAGCTCTCAAGTTTTTCCTTATTGTTATAGGTATTAGGTATGCTTTGTAAACATTTCACTGGCCACTCAAACCTCGTACAATTTCTTAGTAATGAGTTTATTTTTACAAAGGAATTTAATAAACGAAATAAAATCGCAGATTTGTTTCTACATCAAAAGCAAGTGATTTATGTAATGTATTTTCCAACGTCTATATCTTTTTATATTATCTAAGCCATATCTAGTGTTATTGAACTCAATCCGATGTCAGTAAGATTTTCCATAGATTTGGCTGGATTCTGTCAGTCTAAGCCATTTTAAACTAGTTCTGAGGTCACGCTATGTCTTTTGCGCTTGAGTATATATGACGGCTTATAAAGGCAGAGATTCATGTTTGGTTTTGCACTTTATATTTTGTCTGTCTAGAAGTCAGTGCGTCGCTCTCTTCGTCCTTTTAGAATGATTAATACCTTGGGTGCCAAAACGATTGACTATTCGTTTCAGTTCGCATTGCGTCTTAAGGGGGTCCAGGACAAAAAAATTTAAAATCTTTATTTTAGAATTATTTTTCTGAAATTTTTTATGCAGTACTTTATTATGATTTGAAACTCAAAAAACTATTTTAAATTTTCATAGTTAAAAATATTTTTTTTTTAATTTTAAAAACTTCAACATTTTGACATTTTCAAAATTTAAAATTTGATATATTTAAAAAACTTTTTTAAAAAATCACTTAATTTTTGCATTCAATTACTTCTTATAATTCATATCATAAATTGTCTTTATGATTTTTCAATAAAATATTTAAAAATAAAAAATGAAAACAAATATATACATATATATTTTGTGCAAAAACTATATAAAACCCATAGTATGCTAAGTTCCAAATTAAAAAAAAAAAAAAAAAAAAAAAAAAAAAAACGAAGAAAAAGTAAAGAAACAAAATTTCTTATCCCATTTTATTTATAAATATTTGTATTATTGTTTATACAACAATAATAATAATAAAAAATAAAAATGAGATTTTTTTAAATTTTGAGTCCTATACCTTCTTATGATGGTAAAAGTCACTTGCTCTTTGATGTGTTTAATTATATATCTCTGCATATGGTTTTAAAATTATAATAGGTACGATTTTGTCGTGGAACATTCGAACAGAATCAGGCAGAAAACATAAGAACAAAGCTGTTGTGTATATACACTTCACACTACAGTTGGGCGAGGTAGGTAACATGCAAAAGAAGCTCTGGACATAATCATTATAAAGTGATATTCTTCTAAGGTGATAAATAAAAATGATTGATGACCTGTGACCGGATATTTAATCAATCGTTTCTATTCTAGAAAAAATTGATGGCTGGTGACCGAAAGCCAGTACTGGCAATCCTAAGCAGTACTGTATTGGTTACGATTAAGTATACTTAAGTACTGGTGATGATGGTCAGAAATGTACAAATGCATCTTTTCCAAATTTCGCAAATCAAAAAATATTTATTTTCTTAATTTTACGTACGCTTTTCTGTTTTAAAGTAAAGTGATTAATTAATTGCCTATCTCTCGTCCAGGTGTATGTCTTCAGATCTCAGCATAAGTATATCGAAGCTCTGACGAAGATTTCATTAGCAAAGTACAGATGCATTTTTGCTAAAATTTTGTTATCAGATTATATACTTTCATTTCTTCAATCACGTCTTTCAAAGGATAATCATACATTAATTGCGTCGTATCTCTCTTTCTGGTGCATGTCTGTAGAACAATACATAGATATACAGAAGTCCTGACGAAAATTAGAACCACACTATTCAGAAGCATCCTTGATTCAGAAGCATCCTTGATCCTTCCTAAACAAATTAGTGTTTTTGTTAACTATACTTCTAATATGTTTATACCTTTTATAGGATGTCTTCCTCACAACCGAAAGGAGCAATATCTACCTATCATGCATGAGGCAACAGATTTCTGCGGTCTCCATATTCAAAGTGAAAATAAAAGCTGCGATTCTGACAGTCGCGCGACTGTTGTTGGGCTGCTTGATGGGTTTTCTTCGTTGTTTCGCTTTTCGAGACGTAAATGTGAATTAAATTTCTGATTCAAAGACTTCTCGGGAATATCCCACCTTCTCACAGATATTATTCTAAAGGAATTCCGCATCTATACAGCCCTCGTTTTGATTAAGCTACTAATCTTTAACTACTACTTCTGGAAAGGTTATGAGTGGTTTCTGCTTTGCAAGCAGATGATGCAAATTGAATACTCTCTCATCTATGCTTTGCAATAGCTTGCCCATAGCTGCAAACAGATTCTGTCTAGTTGGGGGGGGGGGGGAGGAGTTTCTAATATAGAATTCTATGGTGATTGTTCAGCCTTCTTCTACGTCCGGTGGCATGACGTTGCGTTGGTTTCCTACGAAAACCATCGCAAAAATGACGGCAAAGCAGAACTTGTAAGTTTTCCTTTGCCAGCATTTGTTCGATAGTTTGCGGTGCGCCAAAGTGGTGTCCCCAGATCATTGAATGCTGTTAACTTTAAGAAGAAGAACGCTTAACAATCAACTTATAGATCTATATTAGCAACTTACCCCCCAAACTAAAAGGAATCTCTTTGTAGCCAAACTAGTTGAAATCTGTAGGTCAATTTATGATCTCCAGAGAACCTCGAAAAAACCGCCGGGAAAAGACAAAATTATCTGAAACAGTCCTTCCGGAGACCAACAAAAGAGTTAAAAACCAAGCATGTTCTATCCAGAAGTTGTAGTGAGAGATCAGTGCTGTTACGTCACAGACATTGTTCTAACGGTATCATAACCAACCATCGATTAAGATGTTACAGTTGACTTACCTCTCGTCCTTTCGTATGTCTGTAAGACGATGTTCTTGAGCGTGGTGTTGTCCTTGGTGAGGTAGTCCCCGGGCAGGAGGAACGTCTCGACGATGTCGATGGCGTGTCGCGCTGCCAAGTCGCTCAGGGCCTCCGCGATTTGCCTGTTGGAAGTGTCGTTGGCCACGAGGAGCATCAACCTGTCCCAGCCGAAGTACTTGAGGAGGGATATTAGAGATTTGGACACTTTTGAGCTGGGAGGAAGGGTGCGAGCGAAGGTTGGGTATTTCTTCTTGTCGGAGACCTTGCTGTCGGAGCACCTCTGGACCAAAAGAAAAATATAGGTGAGCTACTTTTGTTATCGTACATTAAAAGACATTAATTGAGGGACTTGTGGAATATTAATTCTTCAATGTTTTGTCCCTTTTTAGGCAATTTAAGTACAATCCCTTGCAGTGTTTTTTGGTGCCAGGTGGTCATAAAGAAACTATATGGACTTCTAGTAGGCCGTTCCGTTCAACATATCGAGATGAAATTTCAGGTTTAGTTATTCAGAGGTATGAACTTGAGATTCTGTGAATGGCAACAAAGTGGCTCTCACAATTACGAATATAGTTACAGAAACTCGAAATTTTCGAATGGCGATACCTACTTTTTCCTGTCGCAAAATGCTCAGCGCATGTGAAAACCCTAGCGATAGTTGAATCGGTACGTGCATCACAAAAAACAGACGCCTTATGCACTCATGAAAAACAGCTCTGCGAACGGTCAACAGAAACACAATGGTGGAGAAAATTTGCACATGACAGAGGCAAGAAACAAATCATAGAACGTCTCTCGGCAGATATTCAAAGTAGAAAATCAATAAAATTACCTGTGATGGCACCCCGTTCTGAGAGCTGTTTTTTTGTGCTTACATAACCCGTCTGTTTTTTGTGATACACCTACTATTCCAACGCTCTTTAGGGTTTTAGCTTGCGCTGTGCACTTTGTGATAGGAAAAATTAGGTGTTGCCATTTGAAAAGTTCGAGTTTCTGTAACTATAACCGTAACCGTTAGTGCTCTTTTATTGCCATTCGTAGAATCCCGAGCTTATATCTCTGAATAACTATACCTGAAATCTCATCTCGATCTGTTGACCGGAACGGAAGCTTGAGTTTCATATATCGAAGTTTCTTTATGATCACCCTGTATAACTACTTCAATAAAAATTGGAACATTTTTGGAAACTAAATAATGTTGAAGATTAGCAACACTTCGAGTGTTCCACTGAACTTAATAGTTGACCTTCTTCAAAGACATCTGACATTTATAAGGTTTAATCCCAAACATGTGTATGTATAATAAAACAGTTTATTAAGGTATCCGACTACGTTCGGAGCAATTTTTGAAATAAACACCTTATTAAGGAAACTTTTTACTGTATTAAAATGTGCATTATATGATAAAAACATGAAATTGACAAAAATATTAACTTTTTCAATTTCATTTTTCTAAAAAAAAGGAGATTTTTGTCGAAATTGACCAATATTTTGTCAAAATGCCTAATTTTGTAAAAAAAAATTTTTTTAATATATTTTGTTTTACTTTTTACTACATGATTCTATTATATTCATGAGTAAAATGAACTAAAATCTAAGTTATATTTTCAAAAATAAAAAATATGTAGTCTGTTATATAAGATTACACATAAATTTCAATATTTTCGCAACATATTATTATGTATATATAGTAGTAACTTTTCGAAAAAAATAGGTACAATCAAATCTGTAGTCCATTATACTCAACGTAGTATAACGAACAACTGTAAAAAAAAATATAACTCTATCCTAAATATATTTTGAGATAGAACAAAATAAGTATTGCAGTATTAGCCAAAAATCTATTCCTTAGAAAACACGATTTTGGCATCTCGATCTGCACAGATTTTCGTATTAACACCCATTTTTGAACTACTGTATCTTAACTTCTATTTAAAGTAAAAGAAAAACACTAAAAGATTTGAAAAGAGCTCTGCGAATGGTCAACAGAAACACAATGGTGGAGAAAATTTGCAATTGCAAAATTTGAAAATTTGCAAAATTTGATGTTCAATTCATATGAAACGAAATATATATATATATTTTTTAATTTTCGTTGTTTTTTCCATTTTGAAAGCCTTGAGATATGTTAAGGTACACATATACAATTGAGATGATTTTCTTTAATTTTTAGGTTATAATTTCAAACTTTTTGGCAGTATATCTGAATTAAAAATAATGCAATTTTATTTATAAACTTTTTTTCCATCAATTTTTTTATAAGTTAATTGCAATTAAAGTGACAATTAGGACATTATTAGAACATACATAAATAAACTTGTAATTAACTTAGAGGTATGATTTTTATTGAAAATAAAATATATTATATTGACGCATGTTCCTATGGAGAATTTTGAATTTGGCTTCAATATTTATTTAATTATAAGTTTTTTAATAAAAAGTTAAAAACAAAATACATAGTTTTAACAAAAAATTAAGATTAAAATCTGCATAAAAATGTGTTTATAACAATATATATCAGATTCTAAGTAGGAAGCACATCCACCACTATTGTCTACAAAAAAAAATAAGATTTTAGTAAATCGGACCATTTATTATGAAGTTATGGTCGTTTGGCGTAAAGTCATATATAACACCAAAATATCATTCATCAGGAAACGTGTTTGAAATTTACCACACTAAGGAACGCGATACAAAACAGTTTCACAAAACCCACTGTAATTTAAAAAGTAATTTGAGTCTCAGAAGAAAGAAAATGGTATCATTTTCATGGCAATGAATTCGGGAATATTTTAAAACAAAAACGCAAACTTGAGTCAAATTTTGCAATTCCTAATGTATATGTATACCTTAAGAACTTTTATTTAATTACTAAACTGAATTGTAAAGGGTGTCAAAAAAAAAAAAAAAAACATCACATGTCATATAGTATATTTTCATAACTATGAGCAAAAATTAATAATGTTTTCGATTTTTAGCTTCTAAATACACTGGGCATTGCGAGTAAACCTTACTAGCACTTCCTATTAAACCATGTTTTATATGACAAACATAAGTTGTATTCAGGTTGGTTGTATTCAGATTATCTGGCGCCGTCAGCAACACGAGGGCTATAATGCGCCGAAACATTCGTCATTAGACAAGCCAACGTACATTTACAAACACCCATGCCTAACACGGGACTCGAACCCGCAACCTCGCGGTCTAGAAGCCAGCACGCTAACCACTATACCGTTCTGACAAACATAAGACTTTATTATATAAGTTTCCAAAACATGTACGTTTTTTTAATTAAAATATTTTGATATTTTGGAAAAACAATATTCTATGCTTAAGGCATCAGACTACGTTTAAAATGGCAGAATCAATTATAAGTTCAAATTCATTTCCCCCCCTCCCCCCCCCCCCCATTTCATATGAATTGAACATTTCTCTTCTCAAATCAGTTTGTGTTTTTCTTGTACTTTAAATAGAAATTTAGTTACAGTCGTTCAAAAATGGTTGTTAATACGAAAATCCATGCAGAGATATTCCAAAATCGTGTTTTCTAAGGAATAGATTTTTCGCTAATACTGTAATACGGCTTTTGCTCTATCTCAAAATGTATTTAAGACAGAGTTATAATGTTTTGTACAGTTGCTCGTTATATTATGTTGAGTATAATGAACTACTGACTTAATTGCACCTATTTTTTTCGAAAATTTATTGCTATATATACATAACAATATGTTGTGAAAATATTGAAATTTATGTGTGATCTTAGATAAAAGCCTATATATTTTTATTTTTAAATATAACTCAGATTTTAGCTCATTATACTCATGGATATCATTGAATCATGTAGTAAAAAGTAAAACAAAATATATTCAAAAAATAATTTTTCAGAAAACTAGGCATTTTGACAAAATATTAGTCAATGTCAACTAAAAATCTCATTTTTTTTTTTAGAAAAATAAAATAAAATAAGTTAATATTTCTGTCAATTTCATGTTTTTATCATATAATGCACATTTTAATATGATAAAAAGTGTCATTAAAAAGGTTTTAAAAAAAAAAAAAATTGCTCCGAACGTAGTAGAATACCTTATTATAAAAAAAATCTGAAAATCATAATTTCGTTAGGAATCATATAAAATATAGAAATTTATTTAACCTCAAAGAAAATGACACAACTTTAAGGTCTATAACTAGTTTTAGATCCTCAGCATGAAGATATCAAAATATTTCAAATTTTTTACATGTTTACCTTTTTACAAAGATTCATATCTCAAACTACAACCTCAAAAAAACTGAAATGTAACTGTTTTTTTCTATATTTACAAATGCTGCCCTTTATGCACAACTTATTAATTTATGAGTTATCAAGATTCAGACCTTTGGTTATTTAAATTAATTTGGTTATTAAAATTAATAATGATCCTTAGAAATAATATATTAATTATTAACTAATTTGCCCTCGTGTTCTCTTTTAATGGAAAAATAATGAGATGTTTTATACAGAAATCTTATTCTTTTATGTTCCTAAATTATATAAATTCATGTTCAGAAATTTATAAGAGTACCATTTTTTTTCAAATAACTTCTTTTTTTTTTTCAGGCATTTGTTACAAAAAGAAAAAGTCTATTTTTTATAGTTGCATGCAAAAAACTGGCGTCATTAAACTAATGATTGGAAATTAAGGTAATAGAAGGAACTGCAATTAATTGTAGTTTAATTTTTCTTGTGAAATGATTTCATGCTGGAGTTAAAATTAATAGTAAGACGCTGACGAAGTTAAAATAATCAAAGGAATGAGAAAAACTATCATTTATTTTTTAAGATATAACAACAGGATGATGGGGTGATTATTTTGATTTTGTGATGCTAATGCTACTTTGAACTTTTCTATTTTTAAATTCTTCATATTAACTTCGATTTTGTATGTTTGTCGTCGATGGCTGGAAAATGTTAGGAGGCCAAATTAACCCTCTGGCCGTCACCATATCCGGAGGAAACTTGGTATATAGATTCGTACAATGTATTCTACAAAGCTTTGTCACTGTCACTAAAGGGTCTCTTTTACGCAATACTAATAAACCAATTTGCCGTCATCCAATCAGGCTGAAATAGCATTTAAAAGATCATTGAGGAAACTATTTCTTGTTGCCAATTTTTTTTTTAATAAATAAATAAACAAACAAACAAATAAACAAATAAATAAATAAGCAAACAAACAAATAAGTAAAATTGTTTTAATCAGAATAAATAAAAGATATTTGATGGATGTGAGTGCATAAATTCGCATTAATTTTTTATAAATAATTTTTGAAAAGTATTTTACCGCACATTTTACTGCTAGAGGTGTTTTTAATATTTAAAACTAGATGCCAACAACAGCCGACCAAACGGTATAGTGGTTAGCGTGCTAGCTTCTAGACCGCGAGGTTGCGGGTTCCGAGTCCCGTGTTGGTATGGGTGTTTGTAAATGTATGTTGGCTTGTCTAATGACGAATGTTTCGGCGCATTATAGCCCTCGTGTTGCTGACGGCGCCAGATAATCTGAAAACAGCCAGCCAGCAGATGCCAACAACAAGCACTCGCTGGCAACAGAACCGTTGCTTTGTTAATGAATATAAAAATTGGCGATCTATAGAAAGGATTTATATCAAAAACTTTGTTTTATGGGTTATATTATTCCTTATTTACCCAAGATGATTAGTAGAAATTTACAATGAAAGAAATATTTTTATCTTGGGGTCGGCAGTAAAGGATGTGCTAAATCCGAATTTGCAAAGTATTGTTACGAATTTTTGTATATTTGTAAATATTTCGTAGTGTTAATTTTGTAAATAGGAAAATGTATGTACATTTTGCATAAGGCAGTGCAATAGTTCGTCTTAAGTTGGCTTCCTGGCAATATAGATCTCAATGCTTGGTAACGAGTTTTACAGAGGTAACGCTGGGAAGCGAGTTTTACAAGTAGCAGGGCATTTAACATTACGGTAATGGCAATTTCACCAAATTGGAAAGATAGAGCCAAGTTGGGGACGGTTTTGGCGACTAATTTTTGTCGCCAAATTTGGCGAGAAATTGCCAAATGTCGCCAAACTTTGCGACCATTTGGCGACATTTTCGGTCCCCATGTACATGTATAAGACTTCTCGACTACGATCTGGAAAGTTCTCCAAATATCTACCTCTAGAAGATTCACCTGTCCTATATAAGGCTGACCAAGAGAGCGGGGAAGTTAGTTAGTTAGTTGTTAGCTGAGTCCATTAGTTGAGTGGAATTACTGAGTCTCAGTGAACGTTCCGAGTAGTTCTAAAGCGAACTGTATTGCATTGTCTTTTGCGGCGATTTAGCAGTTGTGCTGTCAAGTTTTTAACTGCTGTTTTGTGCTCTATTGATGTGAAAAGAGCTGTATTGTGTCTACTAGAACGAGAAGTTCTGGAGCTGTAAGAGAACTGTGAAGAGTTATTTTGGAATAAATTTCTTCAAGTTTTGATCTGCTTTGGCTTCAAATCTTTCGAACCCATCCAACGCAACAGTATAATTGCTCCTCCTCTTTTTGGATATTGCGACCAATTACGGCGGAGTTTTCCCGATACAGTTTTCAGTGCAATAAGCATTTGGTAACTCGTGTTGCGGTTGCAATGGAAAATTCTCGCATTTTTTTTTTTTTTTTTTTTTTTTTCAATTCTAAATGTTTCGAAAAGGCCATAAACATAAAAATTTCTGCTCAATGACCTTTTTTTTTTTTTTTGTAATTTGCTATCAAAATTACCTTGTTAGAGGTTGGCGAGAAAACGACTAATTTCGTTGGCATTGAACGTGACTTAAAGAGATCTCAAACATCTTGGCTTGAAATGCAGCAGCGGAAACCAGATTTGAAAGTTTCTCGCAAATCACGCCAACCTGTACAGAATGTGGCAATGGTCTACAAGAGCCAACTATTTGGCAGAAACCTCACGATAACCATAGAAACGTAGGGATATCTTTACGTCACGAATTTTGTTGACTGTTTTGATCGGACTGTTTTTGGCTCGGTTTGGGGGCGTTTTCTTTTCTTAATATTTAAATAAATAATTTTTTTTAAAAGAACTTTTGTTTCAATATTTGGAATCGGAAAGAGATTCTTCATAAATATGTACTAACTTCACTCGTTTTTAGAAAATGCGGGAATTATCAATTGTTCTCATTTTTCAGTTATAAATAAGCAGATGACATTTGTATTTTACAATTATAATAACATAGGATTTGAATAGTTTGAATTTCTTTCCTCTAGCACATACTTTACTTTTATTTTTATGGCGAACGTATAAATTAAAAAAAAATAAAAAAATACTAAAATTAAATTAAGTATTAAAATTACAGAAAAATCGGCTTAGTGCCGATGAACAGTTTACCCTGGGCCTCAAGTACAAGCCCATTAAAAAGTTGTTGTTTTTTATTTGAGTTTTATAAAACATCGATACATCAATACAACTGAACAACATCAGCATACATCTCTTTTTTATACAAGCAGGCGTATGCTCACACAATGCCTGTCCTGCGCATGCCCAAACATTAAGTGGAGACGGACACCGGACCACTCTTTTTACCAATTGAAAACGATACCCTTGGGCTTAAGGCCCAGGGTATCAAGCTTAATATTGTTACGAATTTCTGTACATTTGTAAATATTTCGTAGCATTTGTAAATATTTATCTTTTTACATAATTAATTATGTAAAAAGATAAATTTATGTACACTAGTTAGTCGACTGGAGTGACTGGAATTAGTTGACTGAGTTGAGTCTGTTAGTTAACTGAAATTACTGAGTTAGTTGAGATACTGACTGAGTGGAGTTACTGACTTGGTTGTCTGTCAGCTAGCGTTCAGAGAGTTCCGAAAGCGAACTGTATTGCATTGTCTTTTGCGGCGATTTAGCAGTTGTGTGTCAAGTTTAACTGCTGTTTTGTGCTCTATTGTTGTGAAAAGAGCTATATTGAGTCTACTAGAACGAGAAGTTCTGGAGTTGTAAGAGAATCTGCGAAGAGTTAAATTGGAATAAACTTCTGCAAGTTTTTATCTGCTTTGGCTTCAAATCTTTCGAACCCTTCCACGCAACAATATCATTTCAACAGCTAACAACTGATACCCCTACATTTCTCATCGCAAACGCTTTGCTGTGAAATTAATTTGCGTCCTCCAAATTAAAAACTGAATTTGGTTTTCAATACTGAATCATTCCAACGAGATATTATGAAGCAAATTTTTGTGTATCCCACTTAATTCAATAACTTTGCATAACATGTACCATTAATAACGTAAAACTGTCTTTCTAAAGCAAGTGTTAGCTTTGTATAGTTAAAAAGAAAAAAGTGGGGTGGTTTTCAATTAATTTCATGGGTAAGATTTCATCATTGTTGAAATGTTATTTTTCTAAAAATATAAATGGACTTTTTCCGTAGTTAACTAGTTATATTTACTCCAATAGGCTTAGTATTGATTAGCATTTACTTCTATGTCATACTTTACTAAATACAGCTTTTACATGTTAAGAAAGGGCATTTTATACTTAGTCGTAATTGTTCGCTACCTAAACTTTTGAAACCTTACCTTTTGAAACTTTGTGACTTGTAATAAGTTAAAAATTGTTGTTAACAATAAGTATGTATAATAAACAGCAGATTTTAATAGACTTATTTTGACTATTTAGTTTTTATCTAAATCCAAACAAGATTACGCCGATAAATTGTGTTCCGAAAACGGCGTAAAAGGGTTTATATCTGAAATAATAAATTATGAAAAGATGGTGTGATTTGCTCGGGTAATTTTTTTCCCTCAATTTTGTATACCATCATCGTTATAAGAGAAAAAAGTCAATTACAAATGTATTCATCAGGTTAAATCCCATTAATGCAAATAATAATCGATATTTTTTTTAAGTTAACCGAAATATAACGCCTTCACAAAGTTGCTTTATACCATTTTAGAAGAGGTATGTGATGAGGGAAAATAGGGCTGCTCCCTGTATTGAATATTTTAGTTTTCATATCTGTGGTGAAGTATTAAATAGTTGGAAACAATTTAATCTAAAAACTTTTTTACGAGGAGAAGTATGTCTCAATGTACCCAATGTTAAATTGATTAATTTCATGCACTGTTTCTCAGAGCCTAACAAAAATAATACCTTAAAGTTTGGTGCTCAAATTCTTGATACAGTTTCAATACTACTGAAAACAGCTTTTTTATTTTTTAACTAAGCCCATCTTTTGGCTTTTAACTCATATAAATGTTTATTATTATTATTTTTATTATTATTATTATTTTTATTATTATTATTATTATTATTTTTATTATTATTATTATTATTATTATTATTATTATTATTATATTTTCTAACAGGAATAAATAAATAAAGATTATTTTTTATAAAAGCCCTTTTCGTATTCTACAATATAGACTCCCAAATAGTACCCATAGTACCCACACATTTTTTGTTAATAGAGAGTATCATTGCTTTCTGAGAAAAGGTTACATAAAGTGAAAAAAAGCATGCTTGGAAGTACAGCCATCAGCCATTTAAAGTGTCGGTATTGCACAGCGAAAACACAAGAGGAGGTATTTCAAAATTTTTAAACAATTCTATTGGACGAATTTATACGCTACAAAAGGTTAAAATTTTCTGACATTCTTAAAAAAAAAAAAAAAAAAAAAAAAAATTACCATGTTTGAGTAGCACCATTTTTATTCAAGATGTTTAAATGCATTTTTTAGAACACAATTCTTAACACTGCTAGTAGAAAAATTTAGTTTACTTCTCAAACTAAATATATGGCCTATCAATAATCATTATAATTTGATAATTTATGGGTTAGTGGTGGTCATCAAACCATGTCATTAAGGTTTTCTTCACAACAGCGCATGCGCAAAAGCTAGCTGCCATTGAAAAATCTGTTTTTCAGCTATTTCCAATGATTTTAATCATCTAAATTACTGTGGTAAGGAATTTTAAAGTGTTCTAAACATACCCCACCTTTGTTTCTGTAAAAATTCTATAAAGTCGTAAACATTTGAAAAACAAACATCTTCTACATACCTTTCATTAAGCATTGCCTATAAACGACTGCTCCTCCTCTGTTTTACTTACACGAGAGAAAAAAATGTAGTGGTTATCACCAAGCATATCGTCAATTTTGCTAATTTGTCGACTTTTTTTTCTATACTGTAAAAATTATCTTCATTACAGTAAGGTATTACAGTTCAGCCTTTGTTTTCTTTGATGCGATATATTACTTGATAGAATCAGATATCTTAACTAAGTTTTTTTTACAGTTGAGTCATTATACAACCAGAGCGGTGATACAATGTTTCCTTCTTTTTCAGCTCTTTAAGATGTGTTTTATACTGTTATCTAAGTCATTATATCTAGACCACGAGGTTGCTGGAGGTTGTAAATGTATGTTGGCTTGTCTAATGACGAATGTTTCGGCCCATTATAGCCCTCGTGTTGCTGACGACGCCAGATTATTTAAAAACAACCATCCAACTAAGTCATCATAATCACTGCACAATTTTTGTATTTTAAAGTGTTTCCCTGCATTAATATGTACTCTCCGGGAAATAACTTTATTTTACAAATAATAACGTGATAAAAAATTAATTCTTTTTCAAAGATTAATAGATTTTATTTAACTTAGAAATGATTTGTGAAACAACTTTAATACGAAAACACTATTGGCAGTACTTTTTACTTTCAATTACCATATGTATACACAGGGTAATGAAGGCATAGCATTCGGTTTAAAAAAAAAAAAAAAATGCATTTCTAAACGGTTTTGGAAGATCCTGACTTCAAAAAAGTAATATAAAAAAATAAAAGTCTGTATGTGTTTATGTGTGTACGTGGTCAGCATAACTCCCGATCAAATTGACCTGCAATGTTCAAATTTGGTGTGTGGGTTGATGATGGCACAAGGACCTACTATTAAGGTTTTCGTCGAAATTGCTCATGCGCATAGGGTAGCTGCCATTGAAAAAATTATATTTTTCAGAAATTGCTAAAAAATGACTCTAATGATTTGGTTCAAAATCACTGTAGTAATGCCTCTTAAGGTGTTCTAACCCCCCCCCCCCCCATCTCTCTCCGGAATTCCCGTAAAAATGCTTTAAAGGAGTAAAAAAAAAAAACTTATACCTTTAACACAGAGTTCTCTTTTCTTGAGCATACCTCAGCAACAATTGCTTTTTCTTCTTTGCTCAGTTTCACTTACAAGAAAAGAAAGTATAAGAATTATCGAGAAGTATATCGCCAAAATCATCATTTTGGCGGAGTTTTTTTTTTTTTTTTTTTATTTTTTTTTTTTTTTTTATTAAAGACCCATACAAGAATTATCGCAAAAATTATCGTCAAACTGGCCATTTTTACTAAATGAATAATGAAAATATAAATACTGCAGATGATACAAATCCACGTCAGTAATATAATGTAATTGAAAGTTGTGCGATGTTCTACACCCCTAGTTTACTTTAAATTACCCTTACGTGAAAGTTGTGAATTAGGTAAAAATAAATTCGGCTTATATATATATATATATATATATATATATATATATATATATATATATATTTCTACAATATTCGGAAAGTACTAAGTAAAAAGAATGTGGTTGAGAAAAAATGTCTTCTGTGTCTCTCTGTGGTCAGCATAACTCCCGAAAGGATTATCCTAAGGTGTTCAACTTTTGTACACCAGTTAGCGGTGTGTATCGAACCTGTCAAAGGTTTTCGTCGAAATTGCTCATGCGCATAAGACAGCTGATTGAGAAAAAAAAAATTGATGTCTTTCCGCAGTTGGTTCTGAAATAAAAATCGGTGTGACAATCCCCTTTAAGATGTTTCGATTATCCCCACTTCCGAAATTCCTTTAGAAATGCGATAATGGCGTAAAAAGTTGAAAAACGAATGTCTTTGACATACAGTTCTCTCTATTGAACATGTCCCTTCAACGACTGTTTCCCCTCTGTGTTTGACTTATACGAAGGGATAATATAATACTTATCGAAAAGTATATCGCCATTTTTGCCGTTTTGGAGAATTTTATTTGTTTGGCCAATACAATAATTACCACCAAAAATATCGTCAAAACTGGCTGTAGTTATTTTTCTTGAATTGGGAAAAATATGAAAACAAAAATGGTAAATTACACTAATCCATGGTAAATTTCATCCCTTGTCCAATCCATAGCATATTTAAATGCAGTGATAAGTATTTAGTGTAATTGAAAGTTGTGCGATGTTCCACATCCCTTGTTATGCCCAATCCATGGCATATTTAAATGCAGTGACAAGTATTTAGTGTAACTGAAAGTTGTGCGATGTTCCACATCTCTAGTTATGGTAGGATAGTCGAAACATAGATAAAATGCAGAAGCCGGAAAAGCAAGTTAAGTATTGTTCATTTAATCATAATATACGATTATACTTTCAGCTTTTAATCTGCTATCCATATCAGTGTTGCAATGATGATAAGTAGCAACGGTAAATGAAAACAATTACGCGATACATAAATATGAGTTATCTCTTACTTTATCTCTCAAAAGGAAATACAATACCTGGAACCCAAAGCAACCCATTACTGAAGCACTTCTTGGTGATTTTAAACATCCTATCACTTAGTAAACGGATTTCAACTTGAAAATGTTATCAGTTGAGTCTATTCCTACCAAAGAAGTTGTCTGCGAATGGAAGATAGACAATTTTACCAACTATCCCAACCAATGGGGCTTGTTAAGCCCAAAATTTGAAGTGAAGCTAAGAGGCAGTTTGACTAATACAATATGGTATTTAAGGTTATTCCCAATAGATGAAACATCTGGAAACATTGCATGTTATTTGATGAGAGGAAGCGACTTGGGTCCCGAAGTCCTTGAATTATCTTACGATATTTCAGTCATCGCTATTGATGGTTCTTCTCAGCGAATAACTTTCTCCCCTCAACCGTGTTCTTTTACGAAGGATTCTACAATAGATTCAGTTGTAAATTGTGGACATGGAAGAGATATTAATGGCTTCCTGGATAACGGCAGCCTCACTTTAATTTGCCGTATGTGGGGATCCAGGATCACATATCCCATGCACTTGTTGATTCGTACACAGATTCAATTTCAAAAGAGGTACTTCAAATGGATCATAGAGGGAATCAGTTCTCTGAGGCAAAAGGAGGAACACAAATTGCAATATTCTTCTTATGATGTCTTACCTCTGCAACTTCTTCTGTCATGGTCTGGAGAAGGGCCAAACAAAGAAATCAAAATCGAAATCAACCACATCGGAGAAATCAGAGGTCAATATGTAATTTGCCAGATATGTGTATTGGACGCTGAAGGAAATATAGCAGGGTCCAAGAAAGATAAATACATCTTTAAAAATGTCTCAAAAGGACGACACTGTTGGAGATTCCAACCATTCATAAAGAAGGAATGGTTGCTGGACAACAAGGATCTGTATATACCTAATGACACTCTATCTTTGCAGTTCGAAATAGAAGCTTTGTGGAACGAGGGTATTTTCGGGCGCGTTAAGGATATCCACTTCGGTGGACTTTCTGGCTTCACTTCATTTCCATCGAGTTGTTCTACAAGTACCATCGGAAGAGCCTCACCATCCGTTACGAAAGGTACTGTAAAAACCGACCAATTCAAAGTTGTTTCTAATTTCATTCCGCCTGTCAATTCTTCTGGTGGTTCCAGCCACATACCATCGTTAGGTTCTAATTCCTTGACGGAAGGTCTTCTGTGTCTCTACCAACAACGCAGGTTTTGTGATGTTACTCTGAAGACGAATGCAAACTCGTATCCAGTCCACAAAGCAGTTCTGTGTGCTCAGTCTTCAGTGTTCACTGCCATGTTCGAGCAGGACATGAAGGAGAGTCTGTCAGGGATAGTGGAAATACTGGACTTGACTGACGATACCGTTCAGAAAATGTTGTTGTTCATGTACACTGATACTGTGCAAGACCTACAATGGGAGAGCGCTCAGAACCTGTACAGAGTTTCAGACATGTATGAAATTGTTCGCCTCAAGAAAATGTGCAAATCATTTTTGAAAGCCAACATCGGTGTCTCGAATGTAATAGATGTTTTAGTTCTGGCGGATTTCCATCAAGATCTTGATTTGAAATCAGCTTCCCTTGATTTCGTTTTCGAGCATGATAGTGAGTTGATTGATTCAGATATGTGGAAAAGCTTTATGCAGGAGCATTTGAAATTAGCGGCCGAATTTATGCATTTGCTTTACAAACGAAAAATTAAAAAATGAAAATTAGGAATTAATAAGTTTACTAAGTGATTATAGTTTTAAATGTTTTCCTAAGTGGTTCTGTGTTTAAATTAGTTTATGAACACATGGAATACATTAATAAGGTAAAACTGGTTTTAATTATTCATGATTATTCTATTTATTACTATATATTAGTATTGTATATCAAATTTTTTTACAATTAAATTTCGGTATTTTAAGATATGGAATTAAAGAATATTTATTAAAACTGATAGAAGTTATGAACAATTAAGACTTTAACTTAAAATTACAAATTGATGGAAATGTAACACATTACAATAATCATTATTGATATCACACTCGGCAAAAGCTTGTTTATGATGTATTAATAACACTTTCAATATGGGGTAATTTATTTTATGAACTGGAGAAATTATTTTGTTAATGCAAAGTTTGTAATTAAACTTAAAATCTGAAGAATTTGTGAACTATTTCCACTAACTATGATAAAAATTGGCATTAGTTAAATATAATATTTTATTTAAATTGTTAATGCACAATGGGGGATTTTCTAAGAAAGAAATTAGGCGATAATTGTTAGAAAGAAATTTAAAAAATCAATTTTAATCAAATAAAAATGTCTTTTCCGAATAGGTATCTGTATATCTTCAATATATGTGTAAACTTCACATGTTTTAAAGAATTTTTATGCTGTGTGGAGAATCAGGAAATGATTTTTTAAATTGCAATTAGCATATTTATCGTTTCTTGGGAGGGAGAGAAAGAGAGAGAGAGAGAGAGAGAGAGAGAGAGAGAGAGAGAGAGAGAGAGAGAGAGAGAGAGAGAGAGAGAGGTTTTTACGAGTAACCTGGACGACAGATATCAATCGAATGAATAAATAGTTTCGTGAAATGCAATGGAAACTAACCGTAAAGTCGTAAAGTCTACAGAAATTGAGTACGTAAACGAAAACGGTCTGATTCTGAGGTGAGCAGTAACTCAATATTAATTATGAGACTCATGCGTATAAATAAAAAATAATGTTGGTAATGAAAAGTGATTGCTATTATATGTATAAAACTTTATTTTCTAACTAACATAGCATTGGCTATTTTTAAGATACTGACATAATTTTTTAGTATTGAGTATTTGGCAATAGCTCCTTTCATGTACAATATTGGTTTACTAAAACACGTATTTATAATCTGCATGTACTTAAGTCATTAAGTGCTATCCCACACGAACACGTTTTTTATCTGACTGTCGATGCATACATTAAATTAAACTCTTTCGAATACAATCCTTCATTAAAGAGGTATTTTTAGGCATTACTCAAGCTGGCGAGAATATGTAATACATGATGCGTAATAACTAAGCAGATAGTTCAGTTTCTGGTAAGTCAAGGATACCTAATAATACCGATAATATGCGGTAGAGACAAAGATTGAGTTTGCTTAGTTTGAGTTTGGGATTAGCACTGCTTGATAAGATTAAAAGGAAAAGGAGTTCTTATGTTTTGATCGTTAATAAACTTGGTCGTCGCTGAATTACTCTCGGCCAAACTTCGTTGATGTAAGTTAGTTAGCTGCTGAAACTTTCTTTCACTTGTGGTTGGTGCGTGTTGTTTATTGAATAAAAAGATATCCTGAACAGCTGATGTTTATTCATTGTCGGTGCGTTGTATCGCATCTCTAATAATTTGTTAGGAACATAGTTCTTGGACAAGACTCTGTTTTATGTAACATATTACAACACGTGATTAATGCTTATCTGATTTGTTTTTTATTTTGTATGCTAATTAAGTATTAGATTTTCGGTCGTGATTGGTTTATTGAGTAGGTAGTGTTCTTCCTCAAAATGCTGTACTTTGATGGAATGAATTTGAGTTGAATGTAAAAAATTACCCATCATAATTTTTTTTAATGTTAATTATTTTTATGCATTGCCAACTTATTAAGAAGATGTCGTAGTAAGAATCATTCCCTATACTCGCTATGTTACAATCTTCTAGCCCAGTGCATTTAGAAACTACTTTCTATAACCACCTTGACATTTGGTGAGTAGGTACGAAAAAAATCACTTAATGAAATGACATAAATCAAAAACTCGACAACAGCGTCTACTATATTTTATTTTATATTTGAAATCCTTACGTCAATGCATATGCAGTGGCTCCACCTGGTTTTGTCGATTGCTATTTCAATTTTCATTTATAATAGATAAACATTGAATGAAAACAATTTATGTGATTCCATTAAGGAATCTTTTTCGCACCTTCTCATCAATTTTCAAGGTTTTATAGAAAATATTTTCTTAATGCACAGGGCTAGAAGATTGTAACATAGCGAGTATAGGGAATGTTCCTTACTATACTAAACTCCAACTTAACTTGACATCACTAGACGGTAGATCGTCACAGTGCTCATAGGTATTTAATCCATTTTAGCGGAGTGAAGACATAATTCTCGCCAAACCTTATAGCCTTTTGTTCTCTACAGGGGGTTGTGGTTTGGTGAACATTATGCTTGTGACGCATAATGACGATGCATAACGACTAGCACTGTGACGATCTACCGTCTAGTGATCTCAAGTTATGTTGGAGTTTAGTATAGGGCTTCCTATTAAGTGACTTTGTGCTCAGATCTACTTTCCATAGTGTTATACCACTACAAAAAAAAAAAAAAAAAAAAAAAAAAAACGATTGATTTCGTGACATGAACTAACTTTTGATTCCCAAAACTTTCTAGAATGGATCTTGATGTAATGCTTATCGTTATCGACAACGTATCTATCTGGCAAGTTTCAGTTGGATAAGACGACGACAAGTGGATAAATTAGACCATCGCAGATTTGCCCGCCTCAAACACATCCCTACAAAAACAAAATAGAAGTTAATATAAATGGTTTAATAAGAGGCAGAAAACAACAGAAGCGCAATACCAATGGTAAAATGCTGTGTTTTAAATAGTCGAGAAATCAAGGAGGAGGAATTTTTTAGATATACTCTTTTAAAACGTAACTCTATTACATGGTCATTTACTACTCTGTTAATACGTAACAACTCTTTTATTACGTAATGGGTTACCATGGTGACTGGAAAGTGGTCATTCATATGTGTAAATAGCATTTTAATTTTGACATTAGAGCGCATGTCTCTTACAAGAGTGAGTCATATATAGAACAGTACACCAGACCTATCGTAAGCTGTATCTGAATAAGATGTTTTTATCTGTATTAGGGAAATGTTTATAGGAGTTAAACTGTTACATACACAGATGGAACTTGGGAATGTGGTTTTTATTTATTTAAATATTTATTTATTTTTTCATTTATTTATTTATTTATTTAAAGAACGGTTTTATCAAAATTAAAAGTGGTATTTTATCAGATTTTTAGTGTGATAACAATCAATAGTATCTATTTAATAATGCTGAAATACATGGATTAGACTTAATATATCTTTAATGTCGATTCATAAAGTCCTAATTCGTGATCATATCATCAAGTAGAATATTTCTAAAATATGTTTTGAGGGAAGCTTCATCAATAAAATCTTATTTCTGCATATTAAAAAAAAAGTATTCTCTAAAATTTAATAATGAACCATAATTATAATTTACTGTAAGTTGATAATAGATAATAGTAAAATTAATCTTGATACTAGTGTTCTTTGTTCCAACATTAAAGAGAAAAATTACGCATAGAATTTCTCGATGGCTGCTTCTCCTTCCGAAACACAGCGTGTCCATAAAGTAATGATGCACTTTTGACCAGTCATAGGAAATCAACGAAACAAGGTAAAAATGTGAAATCTTCACCAAATAAAATAACAACTCTCCAAGTTTCGTACCTATTCAGTGCAGTTCGATATAGCTGCCATTTATAGCCCTAGACACATTAAGTTCTTCCCACACACTGTTTAATAATGTCTTAAGTAACAGAGTCTGTGATTCTCTGTTTTAAATGATTAACGTTGTTGATACGTTCACTGTGCACACGTTGCTTCACATAACAACAAATGTAAAAGTCTAAGGCTGCTTTCGCCACTAACTTTTAGAGGCGGGCCATATGACTTATAGTCCGAGAGGCGACAGCAATTTTTGGACCGCATCGAACATCATTCTGAATTTTTTATAGAAATTGAAGAAATGTGAGTAGATTACGAATCCACTGGTCTGCCTTGGCAAAAATGGCCGAAACTGATCAAAAATCGACTTGGAATGAGTTGAACTAAAATCCTAATGCCAAATATGTCATAACTTGCCAAAAAGAGAACAAACTTTTTCGTCTAGCAACCCACTGCATTTTGATTTTCAATGAGAAAAAGCGCAAACGATTTCTGATCTCTGGCTAGGAAAACTTGGTATCTTTTAAAAGTAAGTAAAATTGGCGACATCAGTTACGTCATCAGTGACGTAATGTTTATCGCCAATTTGGCTCATTAATGAAAGATGCAAGCAAGCCATCGCCACACATCCGAATCGTCTGCAACCTTCTTAATTGAAAATTAAAGAGTGAGGGTTACCAAATAAAAAAAAAAATGCTCGTTATTTGGCAAGTTATGGCGCATTTGGCAATTGAATTTAGTTCAACTTATTAAAAGTCGATTTTTGATCAGTTTCGGCCATTTTTGCCACGGCAGACCAGTAGATTCGTAATCTACTCACTTTTCTCTAATTTCTATAAAAAAATCAAAATGATGTTCGATGAGGTCCAAAAATTGCAGTCGCCTCTCAGTCTACTATGTTGCAACTTTTCGCGGGTCGGATGTACCAAAATATGTATCTTTAATTATCATCGATTTAGCAATACATGGCATTTCTGAAAACTGGAAATATATATATATATATATATTTATCTTAATAAAATTACAATTGATATTTGATTCTATTTTTTCCAAATAATTAAAAAAGTAATAGTTTTCATATTTTAATAAAGCAAAGTCTAAAAAAAAGAAGTGAATCTTTTGTTTCAACGTGACAATACGAATTGACCTAACTTTTAATAAAAGTATTTAAACTGTACTACCGGATTAATCCGTTTTAATCGATATCAATTGTGAGACGACTGCGGTCAAAATCGTTCAGTTTATTTTATGATGGAGTACATGCCTTTCGGAGTATTTGTTGCAGTCAGTTTTAATAAATTCTCCAAATGAGATTCAGTTTAATTTATTCCTGTGTTTATTCTTGATGAAAACCACCTTGCTGAAAGCTTTTCCTTATAGTTTCTTCAGGCTCGTACTGGAGAACTCTGTTCTACACATCGATATAGATAAACAACTGGATAGACTGCTCCATTGTCAATGCAAAGAGAAAAACGCGCCGGGGATTGCGAAGCTGGTGGGAAGATTAACCAAAATCAAAGTTCACTTTTATAGTTGGATGGGAATGCAAAAAACCTTGTAAAGTGTTAGAATATAATTTTTTTTGCACATTATTGCTAATTAAGGTCTACTATTGACATTTCTGCTGTGTACAACCCAAAATTTTATTTTCAATCCTCGGTATTCCTTATTTTTTATCCCACCAATTGCATCTGGCAACGGCTTCACTTTCCCAGCGTTAAGCAGTCTATCCAGTTGTTTATCTATATCGATGGTTCTACATAGGTAACACATATTATTTCAGGTAAATTACAATTATGTAAAAAAGAAAAGTCCATACCGTGACATTTGTTTTTTTTTTTTTTGTTTTTTTTTAAATCTTCTGTGGTGTTGACAGGCAGCAGGAAAATCAAAAATATCGAGGGAAAAAAAATTGTTTGACCGAAAAAAATACTTTTATTGCTCTCCCCTATTAATCACAACACTTACAGGCAGAAAATTTTGGAAAAAACAACTAAATAGGTGATAATGAAGAGCTTGCAGAAAATGATTTTGGTACATCAAAGTAATTTCATTCCAGAGAAGGTATCCGCCCTTCCACCTAACAAACGATATAGTGGTTAGCGTGCTACCTTCTAAACCACGAGGTTGCGGGTTCTAGTCCCGTGTTAGGCATGGGTGTTTGTAAATGTATGTTGGCTTGTCTAATGACGAATGTTTCGGCGCATTATAGCCCTCGTGTTGCTGACGGTGCCAGATAACCTGAAAACAACCAAAAATCCACTTAATTCAGAAGTTAATTTTGTGACTTAAAGATAATCAATTACAGACTCATTCGAATGAACTTTCTGAATTGTTAAAAGTTTATCAAAAGTTTTGATTTATAAACTTTGTTTTTATGTGTAAAAGACAACTTTTACTGACTATTACACATTTTTAAAACTATGATATTATTTATGTTTCATAATTTAAAATATAATCTTGTAGAAATAGCGAATTGATAATTCGTAACCAGTATAGAATTATTTATTAGCTTTGTTTTGTTACATTTAGAAATGTTAATGAATCCCATTTCTCGATGTTAGTCAATATCTGTTGAATTTATCTCGTATGTTAAAATCAAAGTTCAGAGAGGGTTTCCAGATATCAGTTATCTTCTATAAAAGAGATAAAAACTGCTCATAGGGAGTAAAAACTAGAAATATAAATCATATTTATTGCAAGTTATTTTCATAATTTACAGATTTATAAGCGATAGAATTTAAAAGAAAAACTGCGGCTATCAAGGCAAGCCTTAGTGATAAATTTCAGGATTTTATAAATTTGATTTTCATAAAAAAAAAAAATAATAAAAAAAATAAAAAAAAGTTGATATTGACGGAAAAGATGAAAATGTCAAGGACATATTTAGAGAAAAAAATAGGAAAAAGTTAAAATCAAAAAATAAAATTTAGTATTGGCGTATTTATTATCTTAAGGGTATTTTATTTTTATGATTTGTCGCTAATTTTTTTTTTTATTATTTTAGCTCAGTTTTATTTTTTTATTATTACTACTTCAATAATATAAATTATTTAGTGTGCGTTTGAAATGCTAAAACGCAATTTATAAGAATATTTTGTTATGGATTTGATGATAATTTTAAATATGTTTCTCATTTGTATTATTTCCGAATTTAAGGTTATGAGATTATTAATTAAACATTTTTTTGAATTTATACCAATCTCATGTCAAGTGTAGATACTTCACACAAACACTGAGCAACCAAAGCTTAATTCTTTTAGCAAAGGGATATAGTTTTATTTACTTAAGACTTTAAATTCATTTATATTTTCATTTAAAACTGCCTTGATATCATAATAAGTTAAACAATTATATGCAAAACGAATTTAAAGAAAATTGTGAATATCAATACAAATTTGTACATACTGTGAAAATAAACTGATTTGAAGCTTTAATATGACGTGCTGGTTGTTTACTCTGTCAATAATTATTATGCTTTTTAAAACTTTAACATCCTTCTAAGTAAAATATATATCTAAGGAACATAAATATTTATTCTTTCACCAATCCTCATATTTTCTTTCGATTAAGAGTTCGTTGAAACCGAATTTCTTAATTCTGCTTAAAATTTAATTAACAAAACACATTATATAAACATCTGAGATAAAACTTTTAATACTGAAGGTTCCTCCAGAGATAAGTATAGGGAGCTTAAAATAAAATATTTTTCTATCCATTCTTGAAAAATGAAATAAATTCAATGTATATTATATTCCTGAAACTGTCTTCGATTTCCGCTTTGCAAACGACTCTGTATTATCTTTTTTATTCGAAAGCCACATGTAATGAAAAATATTCTTTTCATTTTCAACAAGGCACAATTTTAAAAAATATTTTCCTTCTTTAGAAATATTGAGTAAAAGTACAAAAAAGAAAGGAAAAAGAAAAATTGTTGTTGAGTATTGGAAAGTTAAATACGTCAATAAAATTTGCCTTGTTTTTGGTAGTTACTATGGATACATAGAATGCACTTTAGTCTTAAATTGAACCTTATCTATCAATATGAATATAGGCAATCCATTTTCTTGATAAAAACAAAGAAGTTTCAAACCGTATGTAGAAGGTAAATTTAAAATCTGATACATTTTTTTTATTATTCTATTTTCTTCACTATTCTTTGGTACAAGCTTACTTGAGCTCATTGAATGCGCTTCACCGATGTGTGAACCGGTCTTACTACGTCCTGATTGGCTGATTGGAGCGATGGGTGGCCGATTCTTTAAAACTTTTATAGTATCTGTGGTTAGGGAAGGTAAAACATTAATTAAATTTTAAGCTTAAAAGCGTTCATTTTCTTTTTGTTATCAACATACATTTAAGTTTCATACAAAACTATATGCGCAGTTTATGGATATTACTATAAAAGTTTTGATTTATCAGGAACTATATCTTTACGCGAAAAGATCCGTCCTGAGGTGTATATAGAATACATTTGCATTCACAATGAGTCTACTTACCAAGTTTCAGTTGAATTGGACGATGGCAAGTCAGTTAATTAGTCCTCCAAAGCTATTCAAGGTTTAAGTAATGTTGCCTCGAGGTAGAGACTATCTTTTCTTTTTATAACAATTTTAGAATTTAATTATTAGATACTTTTTGAATAATAGGTAGTTACATTGAAAATATCCTGCTTGTAGGTCGATACACAAATATTTACTGGATCAAACGGCACCAATGTCATTGTGTAAATGATGTTAGAAGGATTGTCAAGCCTTTGGTTGCAGCAAAGAGCTAATGCTTTTTTCTTTTTCTTTTTTGGCTGGAGTGTCTATTGGAGTATATGCCGGAGTATTGTTTATTAATTTTTTCGCATATTATAACAACGGTAGTAAAAATCGTTAACAAACTTTCAAGATAAAGTGATTTTTAAATTCGTTATATTAAGTTTGATTCGGAAAATCAGCAAAGCCCTTGCCGATATCCCATCGGGCTGAAACTTGGCAGAGAGATTTCATGTCGATGGCAATGTATTCTATGAAATTTTGGGGGCTGTCACTAAAAGGCCGCTTTTACGGAACTCTATAATAAACCAACTTACCGTGATCCAGTGGCATTGAAATAGCATTTAACCGATCACTGAAAAAACTCTTTCTTGTTGCCAAAATTGTTGTAATTAATAAATAATAAAATTGTTTTAATCACAATAAATAAAAGATATTTAGATGTGAGTGCAGAAATTCACATTCACTTTTAATGAATAATTTCGAAAAGTAATTTACCGCATATTTTGCTGATATAGATGTTTTTACTATTTAAAATTAGATGCCAACACACAAAGCACACGCTGACAACAGAAACGAATATGATAATGAATATAAAAATTGGCAATGCATAAAAAGGATTTGTATTAAAATTTTTGTTTTGATAGGCTATATTATTACTTCCAATGACCTATATGTTAACATAAGGTTATAAAAGTATTGCATTTAGTTAAAAAAAAAATATATATATATATATATATTATATTATATTATATATATATATTATTTTTTTATCTTTTTGTATTTTACACGTTTTGGAGCGTGCTGAGTTCAAAAAGTTGTCTAAAAAACGTCTGTCTGTGTGTATGTGTCTGTATTCATTATAACTCCCAAACGGATTGTACATACGATGTTTAGCTTTTGCATTTGCATAAGGGTTAATGGTGGTCATGGAACCTATCATTTAATATATTTCGACAAAATTTCTCATACAAATAAGGTAGGTGTAATTGAAAAAATTTTCATTTTCAGCAATTGTCAAAAAACTGCTCAAATGATTTTGATTCAAATCGCTGGGGTAACACCTTTTAAGGTGTTCTAAACATAACATCCTCCAAAATTCCAGTAAAAATGCGATAAAGGTGGAAAAATTTGAAAAAATTGCTTTCACTTAGAGTTCCCATCTGTTTAGGATAGCCCATCAACGGCTGTTTCTCCTCGGTTTCACTAACAAAAAAGGCGATATTGGTGATATCTTTGCCGATTAAATAATATTTAACTGTAAACATATCAAGCAATTTCGCCATTTTGGATGGTTTTTATATTTAATGTAATAATGTAATGTATCGACAAAACATCGTCAAACTAACCATTTTTTTTTTTTTTTAATTAATGAAAATATGAAAACAAAAATAGTAAATTACTTTAATCTATGGCAAATTTAAATGCAGTGACAAGTATTAGGTGTAATTGAAAATTATGCGATGTTCCACACCCTAGTTTTTTAGTTGTTTTTTTTTGCAGTCGTAACACTTTTTTTTGTTTGTTTTTTTTGTAATATTTTCAGCCTAAAGCACAGTCATTTAAAGTAAAATTACAGCCAGTGATTTGATTGTGTAAAATATAATAATTTGGCCAATTTCCTCTAATTTGAACGTCTTTTTATTCATTATTATAAACATTCTAAATGAAATAAAATATTTTACGCTTACAAATTTGCCATCCATAAAATGCATTGTACAATATTAAATACATCTCAACTTAAAATTTATGAATTCATCTTTCCTGCATAAACATTGCTACTTTCCTAAACATACACTACAACTTTTATTTCATACGCAGCAGATCTTTTAAAACAATGCATGCTTGTTTATATTCTTCTACTTAAAAGTCTTAATAAAAAAATCTTTCAACACTTTAAACATTCGTTTTTTTAAATAGAATCTGGGACAGGGGATTCCTTTTCATTCCATTCCACGCTCACTGAGTTTTTATCACTCGTTCATAAATCTTTCTTTCACAAATAAAAATGGCGGATTCTTCTTTAGAAGTTAAAACGATTGCGACTGAATTCCATCAATCTTGAATGGAAATAGACTTGGAAAGTTCCGAAACTTTCGAAAATTGCAATATTCTTTCCGTAGTAGCTTATTCACCCAATTGAGTAGTACTTTTTTTTTTTAAGTTTAATAACGGGTTTTTAGTATTTAAAATTATATTTTTAATATTAAAATACATTTTTAAACTTTAGTGCAACTTTTCTTTGATTCAAATCCCATAAACAGCCATCTATCAAAAGTTTCCAATTTTATTTGGAAACTATTATAGAAGAGTACTTTATTAGAAGGATATAATGAAGTAAAGGTAAACTTTACAATTCGGTACGTTACACACTTTTTACCATTCTAAGAATTTACTTCCTGTATGACAAATTATCTTTTAATTAAAACTGCCTTGGCGTTAGCCAATTATCATCGAGCGATGATTTTGATTACCAAAATTATTCTGATACGTTTTCGTATAAATTGAATTGAGTTAAATTGAAAAAGCACACTCTCAACATCCCGATACAGGAAGTGAGAAGGGGAGTGGGGGGGGGGGGGAGAGAGAGAGAGATCATGAATTATAGAGTTCAACAATGGATAATTCCCGTATTTTAAAAAATCGAGTGAAATTAGTTTATATGTATGAAAAATTTCCTTCTGATTCCAAATATTCAAACAAAAGTTCTTTAAAAAATATTAGTTATTTAAATACTAAGAAAAGAAAATGCTCCAAAACTGAGCCAAAACCTGTCAGATCAAAATACTCCTCGTGACGTCACAACAGTCTTCCGTTCTCTATGGTTATCGTGAAGTTTCTGCCAAATAGTTGGCATTGGTTTGGTAGACAGTTGACATATCCCGTACCGGTTGGAACGATTTGCTAGAAACTTGCAAAACTGGTTTCCGATGCTGCGTTTCAAGCATCGTCGTATCAGATCAAGTAACGTCACATTCATTTCAATCCGAATGAATCGTTTTCTTGCCAAAGTCTAACAGGTTTACCTTACTTTGCAAATTAAGAAGAAAGAAAAAATAAAAAAAAAACGAAAAAAAACTT
Source organism: Linyphia triangularis (assembly GCA_963978545.1). Taxonomy (NCBI): domain Eukaryota; kingdom Metazoa; phylum Arthropoda; class Arachnida; order Araneae; family Linyphiidae; genus Linyphia; species Linyphia triangularis. Next base: position 87,500,716 of record OZ021726.1, read on the forward strand.
AGTGAGCAGAAATTTTTGTGTTTATGGCTTTTTTGAAACATTTAGAATTGAATAAAAAAAATTAAAAAATGCTGGAATTTTATCCATTGCGAGGTTATATCAGGGGCAAATGCCGATTTGATCATGATCAGAAATGCACAAAATCCATCTTTGCTTGCCATTACTACTTCTTCTTGAAATCGTTGGTGTAAGGCTGCGTGGGGCCCTTTGGCCTAAAATTTGCAAAAAGAACTGTCGGTAATTGAATCGACAAAGTTTAATTAATAAATAATTTTTTATAAATTGCTATAGTATAGCAATATTTTATTTTGTTGCTGCTGTTAGAAACCGCATAGTTGCATTACATTACGTTTTATGGTATTGTAGATATTATTTGATTATCTGTTGAATCGTTAACTTTTCCGCAAATAAAAACTTACTCTAATGCTAAAGGAAAATGACTTTCAAATTGAGATAGTATTTTTCTGGTCTTTAATTGTGTCAGTAATTGCAAATGCAAAGCTATTCATGGTATAGGGAAGTATGAGAAACTACTTCAGCAAGTATAGAACATTAGCCTTGGGTTAAATAAACTGCATCCAGTTTTAACATATAACAGTCTAATTCAGCGTCAGCCACTAGGCTGCCCGCGACAACTTTTTCTCTGGCCCGCCGGCAGTACAGCAGAACAAAAATCAAATTTTGCAGAAATAATTTTAATTTATCTACAATAGTATGTGTTTATTACCAAAAACCATTAAGTGACCTACGTCAGTAAGTCTGGAATAATTTTTTTTTCTGAGACTGCAAATGAGGAAGAAAAAAAAAAAAGCAATAGTTTGAATTATTACCAATGAAGCATTCCTTCGCATTGCTTAGTTTTGTACTTATGATACCCTATCCCCTTGATTCGTGAATGGCACAATTCGATTTCTGCTTTTCTGAATGTGATGGGGAGGAGTTGGGTGTTTGCATGCATACTGGCCTATTTTGTTTTGACGTGAAAAGAAGTATCGTGATCTTTATGACTCCAGTGCAATAATGGCGACGAATACTAGTTTTAAACGCAAAGTAGATAGTGAAAAGCTGACCGGCCGTCATCGTCTAGCGATTAACACCAATTAAAATTTAGGAGATATGGTTTAAATATCTTTATTGATTATGAGTTTATGCCAAGTCACATTGTAATATTGTCACAAAAGATTAACTTTTTTTTATGACTTTGATTTACGATGTAAAGAAAATTATTTTTTTAATTATTTGAAACAAGAATCAAATATCAATTGTTATTTTATTAATATAAAAAAGTTAAATTATTGTTTCAGTTTTCAAAATTGTTTTATATTGTTGAATTTTCAGTAATTATCACATTTCTAACATTGAATATATGTAGTAAAGCAATATATTTATTGGCGCATTCGGTATAAATATGCGGCCCGCGGAAAGTTCCAACATAAGTCATGCGGCCCGTCTCTAAAAGTTAGTGGCGAACGCTGGTCTAAGTGAACCATTTAATGAAATTATTAATAGTGAAAATTACATAATACTTAACCTTCCGTCACGCACAATATGCAGGAAACTAAACTCGGACGCATTATGCTTGATAGCCCCACATTAAAAAAAAAATTAAAAACACTTAAGTTCATTTATACAGTTACCGAGTTAATTATTATAAGGGTGTCAAAATATGACGAAATACTAAAAGTTTCTGTAAAAGAACATATATCACAGCTCAGAGCCTCTCAGACCAAAAACGCTCGAGGGAAGATTAAATTCTCCAGGTATTTCGACATTTTCCTCCATCCCCTGTAGTTGCATACCAGGTCATCGTCCGGCCTTTCCCAACTACAGAACATACCGACTCAGTCGAAAATAATCCCCTTTCATCACTTGCTTCATATTCCAGCTCTATTAGATACGATTATCTAGATTACGCGAGGGCAAAATGCCTTAAAGGAACTTTCAGAGTTTAAACTCCCATGGGCAACTTCCAAACCCTCATTGCAACCTATGAGTAACTAATTAGCCGACAGTGAATCCTTGGCTTTGACTTTAAGGGACCATTACCTAGCGATGGCAGATTTAATTAAAATTTTATCGCGGGAAGCAATTAATAGTTGCGGCATGCTTGGCTGGATTCATTTTGATCAACTTGGCGTGATTAATGTTGTTCCAGGGAAAGCGGAGCTTTTGTGCTTTTTTAACCATCAGGATTAAATATGGGTAGCAAGGGATTTGAGTTTTTGGTGGGTGTATAAATATAGTTTTATTAAGGACTTAAGATAATGGAGAGTCATGTACCCGGAAGTGCTCACTTTGCTGAAAGTGGATGCCCAATTTTGACAAGATTGTTGTAATTTTTGATGAAAGGAGTTTGTGAAGTAAGTTTCGTTTAAGGAGAAGTTCTAGTAAGGATAATTCCCTTTATTCGCTTTGTTACAATCTTCTAGTCCAGCGCATTTAGAAACTACTTTGCGTAATCACCTTGACATTTGGTGAGTCGGTACGAAACAGATCACATAATGAAATGACATCAATTAAAAAAATTAAAAACGGGAAAATAGTGTTTAATGTACTGAATGTCTATAAAATGTTGGACACATTTTGATGGTGAATAATTCATAAAACATTGAAGATAGATTTAAATTGATTGAATTGGGGGGAAACTATCGTAACGCATTGTACATTTTTCACAGCTAACTCTCTGTGGTTGATCGTTGACTTTTTTTTCTTTCCTGATTAATTAATGATGACTGCATGGCATCATTTGATTAAAACATAAGTATGAATAAGGACAACTTTTAATGAAAATACTAACAGACCACAACATTCGGTAAATCAGTTACAGTCTGAAATGCTTTTTTTTTTTTGCTTTTTTTTTTTTTTCGCTCAATGAACGCCTCCTGTCTATAACCTTATAATTTACATTACAAATCAATCTAAATTAGATGTGAAAAATAAAAAATAAACATGACCTCTGTAAACCAATTTAAATTAAAACCAATCGACTTGGTCAACGGTGCTAAAGCCACAAGACAATATTAGTAGCTATTGAAATTACAGCAAAAAATAGATAATAAACTTAAAACGCCAAAATACGAGAATTTTTCTGTCTATGTCCTGGCAAAAGCCCCTAGAAATCAATATAAGTCACCCCAAACCACTCGTTTCAACAAGGTTTGAAACTAAAGGACATTAAAAGTGCAATAAGAAACAATTTACATATCATGAAGCCGCTATGGTAGAACAATGACGCAACTGCAAATTTGTCAAAACTGATATAAGGTCTCTATTTTGTCAATGAATACCTATATCATTGAGGATAACAAATACGGAACTGTAACACTTATTACAGTAACATCAAACCAGCCTCAGATAGATAGGCGTCATCAAGTTTATAGTGAAATAAGTTTGGTTTCCTGTAAAATATAAAATTTTGCTGTTGAGTTATTTTTCCACAAGAGCGGTGATACATTCCGCGAAATTTAATCATGGATTCAGTTCTGATTTCATTCAGTTTACTTGTCACTTCTAAATCTTTAATTTGACATCACACATGTGTATAAAGTTTGTAGAATTTGAAACACGTCTAACTTTTCTGCAGCATACGAGCGTATATGCATACTTTTAGATTCTCAATGTGAAGAAAGGTATGATCTGCACGGAGAAGATAAGGTTGAATACACTCTCGTTGATAGCTGTTGGTTTCTATGGTTACCATTCCATACCATGCAATAGCTTCCAATCATTGAATATGGTACAGCATTACGGCAAAATCAAATCTTAAGAGTATGCTCGTTTCTCTGCTGGCCATAAATGACAGTAACTTGACTTCCGGAAGGAATAGCAATAGTCTTTTCTGGAAATATTGTAGTGAGAAAAAAAAAAGGATATTGTTATTAGAGTTGCTGCATAAATAATATGGACATATGGGGGATGGATATTGATTTGTTGTAAGCGACTTGTAAAATCCAATCATTTCAGCGTTAAACTACGTTATTGTTTTTTTCAGGAGAATTCAAAACTGATATATCGAGTTAAAAGAATAATTAAATATATACCCATAAAACTATATAGAATATTTTTATATCCATAAAAAAAGAAGTTTAGCATTTTTCATTTTTTTGCCACATTATTACTAATTAAGGTCTACTATTGACATTTCTGCTGCGTACAACCTAAAATTTTATTTTCAATCCTCGGCAATCCGTATTTTTTATCCCACCAAAGGCATCTGGCAACGGCTTCATTTTCCCCAGCGTTAAGCAGTCTATCCAGTTGTTTATTTATATCGATGGCCATAGTAGGTTGATATACGTAAAATATTGCGACATATATAATTAAGGCAGTTAACAATACTTTCTACATTTAGCGAATGAAAAGGTGAAAAAAAAAATATTATTCTTGAACTCTGACATATTATTTAGTATATGTTAATTATTATTTATACATTAATTATTAAATATTATTTATCCATTAATTTCTTAATTTGAAAGTACAATGTCTTGAGAATAAACTGTGAAAATTTCAGACAGAAATTTGAAATATTTCGGGAGTTATAACGAGTTTCCTAGAGCGCCTCGAAGTCCAACCTTTAAGGTCGACCGGCAGCTGCAACCGCTTGGACCCTTCTATTGTTTGCGCTTTTAGTATATTTAAGTTAAAATTCACAGTACTCTGTTAGTATTTGATCGTACGTTGACACGTAAGCATCTAAGATGGATAGGAAAGGAAAAAAAACGTGGTACGAAAAGTCCTGGAGATCCAGGCATTAAGCGAAAATTTCACGGTAATAGATACACTGCTGAAAAAGATGTAACATTTGTGAGCAAGTCTGCTGAAAAATTAAAAAATGAAGAAGATATTGAAGTAGCCATTGATGAGAGCTCAACGTACGCTCAACGACGCGTGCGCTGTCGCGTTTGCAAAATCCTACAATAAATCTCGGATTGCAAAAGCGGAAAATGCCACAGCAATGTCATCGAAAGAAGCCCGAAAGAGTCGAAGAGCGGACAAAGTTGCGGCGAATGATGCCTATGAAGAGGATGAAGGCATATTATACGCTCCAGCCATAGACGATTGACGTAAGAATAAGTTTACTTATGAAAATTTGTTGTTGAACTTTAAACGCGTTTTTCTCAAAACATTGTTTTTCTGGTCGGCCCGGGTCCTAACTTTTTTTCTACTGAACCGATTGCTTTCAAATTTTAACAGGCTGTTCTACACACTTATAGTTCTCGTCGGTACTAACTAGAATTTTTTTCACCCCTAACTTTTTATTTTACAACCCTTTCTTTGCTAAAATAAAAGGACTTTTTTTTTCAAAGTCCGCCATTTTGTTATTTACCCTTGAAATTTAACTTCAGTAGTTCCGACCAGAATGACATGCCTATAGATTAAGAATAATCAAGAATATTTGATTTCAGATAACATCAAGAGCCAAAATCACCCGGACCACCCACGTGCATTTTTTTTTTTTAGGTTCCAACTTCGAGTGACAATAATAATAGTAATAAACTATTAAATTTTTTCAAATAATTTTTTTTTTATATTTTCAATATGTAAATAAAAACCCTCTAAATATTCAAGATAATTCATTTTTATTTTCCTATAAAAAACCACCCTCCAAAGAAGTCATGAAAATAGGCATTAGTTACCAGACTACTACCTTAAAATACTGATGAGTATTCTCACTGATTTACAAAAAATGTGGAATGTTACATATTTCTACCAAATGCAATTCGTGTGCCTGAGTCGAGATTATGCGATTAAGTTCCATTCTCTTGAAACAAAAACTATGTTAATTTAAAACTTGTTCTTTTCTGTACAAAGATTCGGCCAAAACAGAAAAGAATTTACGTTCCCTAATAATGAAGTCACCTCGCTGTTCTTTGAAAATGGCGGAATCCGGAATAAAACGAATTTGGCCTCCACTGGCTTGGAATCGTAATGTGATTCAATTCAGAGAGATTTAAAGATTGGAACTTACAAGTACCAGTGAAAGAAACAAAAACTTCTTTCAGAGGTGTTATAGTGTAGCGTAGAATATTTGAGATACGTAAAACTAGATTAAAGTTTTCATGTAGTAGATGTGAATACGATTTTTTATTTTTTGGACAAATTTGGTGAAATAACTTCCTAATATCATTTCTTAATTGTTCTTGTAATTTCGAAAAACAGAAAGTTCTCAATTTTGTTGCGTTCAAGAATTTGTAAATAATTGGACATAATGTCGTTTTTGTATAAATTATAAATCGATTTTAGTTTGGCAACCACTTTTAATTATAGCTTTTTATTAATGTAAATATTGAAGTAGTATCGGAATTACACACTTTAAAGTAAGGCCAGTTAGGTTAATCTGGATATTCCTAAAATTTTGTATAATATCGCCAACCTATAAAAGGCTCCCGTGAGAATTAATCAGGGGCAGTCCAGTTCTATCTGCTGGTGTTTTGAGCTGCAGTGGATGGAGCTCTGCGTTTTCCGAACTGCAAGAAGCTTCGGTTTTCGCTGCTGTTGAGATGAACTACTGGAGGCTCTGGTTTGAGCTCGAATGCGTTTTGACTGATACTGAAAGAATTGTACAATTCTTTGTGAAGAATAAATGATTATTTTGTCATCATTCTTCTAAGAAGAAAATCCTTTCCATTATTTAGTGTAATAACTTCTTAGGAGGAATCGACATTCTTTCTTTTCCCCATAGATCTAATGCTTCATAATTTGGGATGCAATATCTTCGGCAGAAACCAATATTTAATAGGATTGTAAGGACGTGTTTTTTTTTTGTTTTTTTTTGTTTGTTTTTTTAAATCCCATATGTTAACTTTGATTTTGTGTGTTTGTTTCTCGTTGGTAGGCAAATCTGCGGAAGCCTAATTAACCCCAATGCCATGATCTAATCGGTTGAAACTTGGCAGATAGATTCGAAGTCGATGACAATGAATTCTATCAAATTTTGGGAGCTGTCACTGTCACTAAAAGGTATCTTTACGAAATACTAATAAACCAACTTGCCGTCAGCCAAATAGCATTTAACCAATCTTTTCCTGTTCCTAAAATCGTTTTAATAAGTAAGTAAATAAGTAAATAAATAAATAAATAAATAAATAAATAAATAAATAAATAAATAAATAAATAAATAAATAAATAAATAAATAAATAAATAAATAAATAAATAAATAAATAAATAAATAAATAAATAAATAAATAAATAAATAAATAAATAAAGTGTTTTAATCAGAATAAATAAAAGATGTTTGATTGTCAATGCATTAATTCACATTCACTTTAATGAAGAAATTTTAAAAAGTAGTTTCACGAATATTTTGTTAATAAAGATGTTTTTAATATTTAAAATTGGATGCAAATTCCAGTCCCACACTGACAACAGAAACGTTCCTATGTTAAAGAATATAAAAATTGGTAGGGCATATAAAAGATTTATATTAATAACTTTGTTTTTATGGGCTTTATTATTACTACACTTTTTAAAGTATTTTTAAGATACCAAATAAAAACTTCGAAAAACTTCACACACACACAAACACACATACACATAAAAAAATACTTATTATAAAAACCAGTAATTTACATTAAAATGTTTTTAATGACCAAATTTTACAGTTGCTACATCTGGTATTAAATTTTAGATGTTTGGCCAAAAAGATAAAGCGTTAGATATATGGAGAAAAGACTATTTGATGATGCCTTTTATTAGGTCTGATTTTTTAATGTATTAAAATGCTTATATTACTGCCATCATGGTTTGAGATTTTTAGAGGACTTTTGCCAGCATATTGAATAATTAAAATTATATTTATTCAACTCCAAATTTGGCAATATGTGCCATTACAACTTTGGGTGCATTTCAAACAACTCACAATGCTTACTTAAAATATGATTTTTTTTTTTTTTTTTTTTTTTTTTTTAATAAACGACGATTTGTTTTTTTAAGAACTGTAAAAACAAAAATTTTTATATTTGGATAACTCCATGCAGGAAGATATGATCCGGATTTATATGTACGGATATATAAACATACTTTAAAGAAAGAGGTTGGCCCTAACGTAAGAAAATAGAAACTAGAGTTACGACTTTGAGACTAAAACTGGAAAGGGGTTAGGTCAATAGGCTCAAGATACTCCTTTTTGAAAACTTCAAATAGGATTTCCTGTAAAATAATATACATTTTTCTTGTTTAGTTCAGTGTTAAAATGAAAACTGTGATGGTCCTTGAGAAGTGGTGCAATATCCAGTTTTTCACGAAATAGTTTTCAACTCTATGCATTTCCATCGAAATATGTTGTATGATGGATATGGTGCTTTTACTTTAATATGATATCTGTATTTTTCCATCTTACCAGTTGAAAGAAGTTCATTTTTTACAATAGTAAAAATAGGCCACTTTTCTTTTACAGTAGAATCTCGATTAACCGACCTAATTCGGACCAAAGGTAGGTCATTTAAGTGAAAATTCCGGATAAAAGAGAGTTGTAAAAAACAATGAAAAGTAAATGATTTTCGTTTATTGAATACAGGACTTTTAATGTTTTTTTATGACACAATTGTTGGAAATGAGTTTTTGTTGCAATAATCTTGATAATCTTTGTTTCACTGCTCTATCCCGGAGTCTTGTTGAAGGCAATAGTTCAATTTGATCTGCATCCGAAGGTTGCTCTAATCATGTCAGTTCTTTAGAAAAACAGCCAAAAGCCTCATCATTACTTATGTAACTTTAGAGCGAGGGAAAAGATTACGGTTTAAAAAGGAACAAATGATTTATTACTCATTCGGGAGATTTTTGATGTCGACTAAATGATTGCCGGTTAACAGAGAGTTCCGGATAAAGGAGGGACGGTTAATCGAGATACTACTGTATATCCATTCGTGAATAAAATATGTTGTCTAAATGATAATTAAGATATTGAATAGCACACCAATGACTGAAAACTCTTGCAAAGCAAAAACTAGTTATTTATGCAACTAGTTGGGAAAATAATACTTTTTCAAACGAGGCGAAATTTGACGAGAGCGATAGCACGAGTCAAATGATTTACCGAGTTTGGAAAAGTGATTTCCCACGTGTTACATACAATATTTTTTATAATCACTTGCAAAAAACATCTTTAATACATATAAAAACTAATGTTAGCATCTCCAGTTAATGAATCTCTTTTAAAAATCTCAACATCGTGCAAAAAAAAAAAAAAAAAAATCTAATCATTTTGAATCAGAAATCGTGGTGAAAGTAAAACTATTTAACGAGGAGTGCGGGAAAGTATCTCTCCCGCACTAATGTGAAAAAGTACTTTTTCGCCCGCCTAGTGCTCAAATATTACATATTCTTGGCATTGAAGTAACATATTTTCGGAAGAAATTCACTGACTGGAGTTGCTAACTTTAATATATATATGTATAAAAAATATTTTTGGCACGTGATTATAAAATAATATTTTACGCAACACGTGTGAAAATACTTTTTTAAACTCGATAAATTATTTTAAGCTTGGCGTCCACTATCGCTGAGCAGAGCAGATCAGAGCGGAGTGGATTAGACCCAATTACAAGGCTATCAATGTCTACTATAGCACGAGCCTCGTGCTACAATAGTCTTTGATAACCTTGTAATTGGCTCTAATCTAATCCACTCTGCTCTAAGCTTGGCGTCCACTATCGCTGAGCAGAGCAGATCAGAGCGGAGTGGATTAGACCCAATTACAAGGCTATCAATGTCTACTATAGCACGAGCCTCGTGCTACAATAGTCTTTGATAACCTTGTAATTGGCTCTAATCTAATCCACTCTGCTCTAAGCTTGGCGTCCACTATCGCTGAGCAGAGCAGATCAGAGCGGAGTGGATTAGACCCAATTACAAGGCTATCAATGTCTACTATAGCACGAGCCTCGTGCTACAATAGTCTTTGATAACCTTGTAATTGGCTCTAATCTAATCCACTCTGCTCTAAGCTTGGCGTCCACTATCGCTGAGCAGAGCAGATCAGAGCGGAGTTGATTAGACCCAATTACAAGGCTATCAATGTCTACTATAGCACGAGCCTCGTGCTACAATAGTCTTTGATAACCTTGTAATTGGCTCTAATCTAATCCACTCTGCTCTAAGCTTGGCGTCCACTATCGCTGAGCAGAGCAGATCAGAGCGGAGTGGATTAGACCCAATTACAAGGCTATCAATGTCTACTATAGCACGAGCCTCGTGCTACAATGGTCTTTGATAACCTTGTAATTGGCTCTAATATAATCCACTCCGCTCTGCTCTGCTCAACGATAGTGGACGCCAAGCTTTATTCGTGCCATCGCACTCGTCAAATACGCTTTTTTACCTCGTTTAAAAAAGTACTACTTTCCCCACTAGTTGCATAAATAACTATTATATACCAAAACTATACAAAATTTGAAAAACGAGGCGTGCGTTTTCACACTAGTGCGAGTTACTTACCCGCGTTCCTTTCAATATAGTGCTACTTTCGCCGCGATTTATGCTTAAGAAAAGTTTAATTTTCTGCACGTAGTTACAAAAATATATGTATGTCACTTTTAGTACTCAAAGCATCTTATTCTATCTAGTTATAATAATCCGAGATATGACTGACTAAAAACCGGTCTAAACTGGTCAAATATCGACTTTGAGTAAGTTGAACTAAATGCTTATTTGGCGAGATAATAAGCCGATAAGCCATATATGTCATAATTTGCCAAACAGTAATTTCTTGTTTGGTGACCCACTAATCTTGTTTTTACTGAGGAAGGATGCAGGCGATTTCTGATCCCTGGCTCGGAAAACTTGTATCTTATAAAGCTGAGCTAAACTGGCGTTATCAATGACGTAATATTTATCGCCAACTTGCCTCACTTTTAAAAGTTTTATTATAAATCTCGCCAGAGATCTAAAATCCTCTGCACCCTTACTAACTGAAAACTAAAGATTGGTGTGTTACCAAACAAAAAGTAGGGGGAAAAAAAAGAAGAAAAAAAAAAAAAAAAAAAAAAAAAAACGTAGCAGAAGACTTATTATCTGGCAAGTTATAACATAGTTTGGCATTCGGATCTAGTTCCGCTAATTCAAAATCAATTTTTGTGTAGATTCGGCCATTTTTGCCCTAGATGACCAGTATATTAATGATATAGTAATATTTCTGTACATTCCATAGAAAGTTCAGAATTATGTTTGGTGGGGTTACCTAAACTTGTAATCACGTCTTAGTCTTGTAGATCGAAATCCTCCTTTCACACTCGAATTTCACAGAATAAAATTTATAAATCCTTTTGGTGCGTTTTATTCAGAAAATGAAAGGATGCGAAAATCCTTGACAAAAAAAAAGCTGCATATATAAATAACAAAACACATTCCAAAAAAAAAAAAAAAAAAAAAAAAAAAAAAAAAAAAAAACCTCCAAGATCTAAAAGAAATTTTCCGCTCAGTTTCCGCCATGCATAAAAAAATCTTGGAAGAATTGTGCTTTTAAAGCGAAAACATTCTATGGATGTTGCAAACGATTCACCCTCACGCGAAACATTCGATGTTGAAGATGGAGGTTCGCACTTTAATAAAGTCCGAAAGAAAAATCCACAGCGAAAAAAATGTTACTCGGTCCATTGAAGAAAGACTTTCTTGAGCGATGGAGAAAGATGGAATGTTCTGAATTGCCTCAAAGTGAGTTGAAGAAGAGTATTGCCTTCGTTATTTTAGAATGTCTATTTGTCATTCAGTGGGAGGCGTTCCCTGTCAAGTGGTTTCAATGCACTAAAAGGAATTATATATACATCATTCGTTTTCTATAGATAATAAATAATTTGTCGATAGTCTGTATAAGACAAAATATATTTATTTTTTTTCAGTCCAAAAAGGAAAGTATTATAAAACACTGTGTAATATTAAGCATGTTAAAATTTAACTATTTGCAATTTGCAGTATTTTAGGTTTTTTTTTTACAAGTAAGACATCTTTTTTTAAAATAAACGTTAAGTAAGAAACAATTGTTTGTGTTATAGATTTCTTGACTTAAAAACTATGAATTTTTACAAACTCTAAAATGAGACTTAAAATAAATTTAAAGTAATTCAAAATTAGATTTAAAAGGAATTTGTATTTAATAATTTTAAAGTTTAAAATCAGTAATTTTGGGGAGAAAACTTTTTATTAATTTTTTCATTGGGCTATAAATGTTCTTGTTGCAGTTTCTTTTGTTATTGTCTCATATTATTATTTTTAATCTAGTACATTTAAATCTGGACATTTATCAGTCAGAAGAAACAAATGTACTTACAGTTTTTTCCGATATAAAGATTTATAAACCATTTTGCCTTTGATGAATTCTTATGTGTTACGTTAAGCCAAAAATCAAAATAGATCTAAGTAGGAATCAATCAGTTACTGACAATATTTTAAGGGCTATCGATATGATATACGGATATCGATATGATTGTAAGTGCTATATCGATATGAAATAGCAATTAGAATGATACATTTCAAAAATGCTTTCATCCTTAAAAATAACAATTTTCTAAATTCTAGTTTCCCATCATTTTTCATTTGTTTTTAAGTTGAATTATTCTTTTGCGATTATATTGTAACATTGTGGCTTTAATTATTTTTTCTATGTTTGCCTGCTTAATATGATTGAGTTTAATATGCATTAAAGATCATTCCTAGTCATGTTCATCTTTAATGCTTCTTAGCCCCAGCTTAAAATTATAAAATGCCGTCAATCTGGGATAGGACATGTAATTATAGAATACATCTAGACATTAATATCAATTTTAAGTCATACCTAAAAAAATGCTGAAATTAATTTTATTTAATTCAAAACTATTGCAGCCGAAATGAATGCATAAATTACATTAAATAGAAAAATTCAAAACCGCAGAGAATGTCGAAGAAACACAATTTTTTCCAAACCAACATTTAAAAGAACTTTCAAAATATAGACTTTTAGGAGTTGGGATATTCTATAGCTTAAATTAGATGTAAATTTTTGAAAAAAGTTGATTTTGAGATTTTCATTGTTTCAAATAGAAGCTGTTATGCTGTTTATAGTGGTATGTAACACTTCGAAATACCTATATTGAATGTGTCTGCTATACACAGTCAGATGGTGCAGATGTCTTTTGAATTAAGATTATTTATTTATAACTTGATTTTCTCAGTAATATGTTTTTATTGTTAGATGTACCATTTATCAGTTATTATTACAGCTAGAAACAAAATTTAAACTGTGACATAATCCATATTACAACTTGTTTTAACATTGTTTTTTAAAAATATTTATCCATTATAAAAAAAATTAATGAACTTTAAATTATTAAAAAAAAACGTAGTGTTTATCAATTTTTTTGGGGTAATGTTGCAGTAAAAAATTGTTTTTAAGTGACTAGGCAACATATTAAAAAAAAAATGTTTTGTAAAAATGGTAAATAATATTTGATGTATTACTACAACAAGTTTCATTTCAATATCTCTTATAGCTTCTTAGAAAATGTACATTGAAAATTCATAAACTAGCATTGTAATCTATTAGAGCTCTATTGGATTCCGGGATAACGTCAGTTTGTCCCTGTCTAATGATTCATTCATTCATTCATTCATTCATTCATTTATTTATTTATTTATTTATTTATATCCTGGTAAACCAAATAGTTTATTTTTTCAGACACAATTTCTGAAAGAGTATATTTTGAGTAAATTTTATAACATGCATAACAATATAATAAAAGTTCATTAAAAAAATGGAAGATAAAATTAGTAGTGTTATTATTATTAATGTTTTAAGTAATCATAAGCTACCTTATAAAAAGATGCAATAATACAAAAACCACTTGTTATTTTGACTTCAAAATTTTTAATAAGCTTTTATTATTAATGTCACGCGTATCATAAATTTCCATATGCTTCAAAGGTATATTCTCACAGAAATTGTGGCCGAAAACACAAGACATTAGGTCAACAAGGAAATAAATAAATATATAAATAGTCATTTTAGCGCAGGATAACTAATCGTATAAATACGTCGAAGCACAAAATGATTATTTTCCTCTCCTGGTTCCACAAGACCATAAACCAAGCGGATATGACTTTAATTACATTTCCCAACACAAAACTGCATATTACTTCCTCGTTATCTAATCATATTTTAAAGATACGGTAAAAGGCAGCGACGATCGTTATTACGCGAATATTACACTATTCCCTTTTTACTCTCAGTTCCGGGAATGTGACGGAAATACACAAATCCAAATATTCTGGTTAACTTTTAATTGCACCGAATTGCAGTCACCTTTTTAAAATTCTGGTTTAAATTATTGCGTTTTGAACACTTTTATTAATAGCTTCAGGTCGTTTACTTCCTGAATAAATTCAGTTTATACTGTGTGAATAACCATCTTTGTTCTAGTAATAGGGAACATACTGTTTGATGTGACGAAATGAATATTTCAATTTTGTAAAGTTTTCTGCAATTCGAAAGTATTTTATTGTATTTCAGTATTACTTTCAGTCACTCATATGTTTATAATGAAAGTATTGTTTTCGATCAAACAAAAAATTTCGATTTTTTTTTTTTTCTTTCCATTTCTTCACGTTTTCTAATAATCTTGGCAAATCAAAATATCTAGGTTTCAGTTAGCTTAAAAATAGTTGGCTCAGAATCAAGCTATGTCCGTGAAACATTTTCATGACGAAATGATGTAGTATTCACTCATAATTTTTAATGATTTCAATTCATTAAAAATTATACTATCTTAGTATAATTAGTAGTCATGTCAATTATATGTTATGTCAGTACAAGCAAGATAGATTCATTCATTAAGTGCAAGTATGCTCAATATAAGACTCCTCAATGCAGAAAGTTGTTCTTAGTCTGTTTTGTACAAGGTCCATTGGAAACGATGGTACAAGAATTTTGTAAAAACTGCCCTGAAACCACATATTAGCATTTGAAATTTCTTGAGCATTTTTGTTTTGTAAGAAGTAACTTATAAACTATGGGTGTGAAACATTACACAACTTTCAATTAAACTTATCATTGCTTTTAAATTTGGTATGTATTGGAGTAATTTACTGCTTCAGTTTTCAAGTTTTCATATTTCCGAAAAAAAATTGGCTTGTTTGGTTATATTGTTAGCAAGAATTAATTATTACATCGGCAAAAAAAAAAAAAAAAAAAAAAACTTGTAAGTAAACAGGGAACAGTGAAGAAACAATTGATGGGTAATGCTCAAAGGAAGAGAACTCAGTGTTAAAGGCATTCGTTTTTTCAACTTTTTACGTCTTTAACGTATTTCTACGGATATTTCATAGGTGGACATTTATATCACATAAAAAGACATTACCGCAGCGATTTTTAAAAAAAATCGTTCGAGCCATTTGTCGGTAACTTCTGAAAATCATAAATTTATCAATTGCAGCTACCTTATCCGTATGCGCAATTTGACGAAAGCTTTAATGACACGTTCTATGGTCACCATTAACCCATATGTATAAGTTGAGCATTGTAGGTAAATCCATTAGGCAGTTATTCTGACCATGGACACACACATACCGATGTAAAGAAATTTTCTCGAGACCACTTTATTTAATCCAGATGTCCTAAAATGAGTAGGGGGGGGGGGGGAAGGCGGGGGGGGGTGAACTTTTATTTTACAATAGTTTTCTTACTCGATATTACAGAAAGTGAACTGAAAGTAAATATACATATTTTAATATTAACATTGTGAATTATTAAAATAGATGTCAAAATAAATACATCAAAGAATTTCGGTTGTACACGTCAAACATGTTTTATAAATAAATGGCTTCGCACCGAAGCCGGGTCTTAATATTAGAAGTGCATTGAAGGGAGCTCTTTTAACCATAATCTGTGTCACTCGAATTTATTTTATGAGTTGAATGGAATGTTCTACAGGAAATACGACGAAACATTCTCCAATTTCGGTTTAGAATGGTCAAATGGGGAAAGTTAAAAGGTATGGGGAAACCTCATCTGGGGGTGGGATTGGTAACATCTGTTGTTTTATTGACCGACGTTGGTAAAAGTTTATATGTTATGGTTTGAGATTATTTTAGGTACAAAATCCTAAATAAGTGTAAAAGAAAATGCAGTGAAGGCAATAACTTTTGTTTCGAACGATTTGAGATGCAGTTTGTGTAACTTTATGTATTTTTCTATTGGAATTTTAAAGAAGTTTTAAAACATACGATGTTAGAATGATTTAACAATCATACTAAAATCGTCTTATTGATCAGTTTCTAGTATAGTCAAGGTAGCCAAATGAATTTGGCGCCAATTAGTCGAAATTAATGTTGCGGTTTATTTTAACAATCAAAATATGTGTGATGCGGTGATAAGCACTGCAGACTTCTTTTTTGTCTATTAAAAAAATTAATGATTGCATCTACTAGTTATCAAATTTAGTTTGAGTCCTCTTATGAGTCAGTTGGTTGATCAGAGTACTTAACTGGCAGACACAACTTTTACTATAAAAATAATTTTCTTGCACCATTAGAGGTAAGAAATTTCAAAATAATAAAGACAACTATTTATCAAGAGGTTTTATAAAAGTTACTAGCTGCGTGGCCCGTCGTTGACGGATAAACTCAGTTTTTGGTACTAAATAAAAGTAATATAAAAGTTTATCACCCCATTGTAAATTCATTCTTTGTTCGTTTAGTTCGGCATGTCTTAGCCGATCGGCTTCTAAACGAACGGCACGCCTCTCTGATGTTTCTCTACTCCTTACAGACTCCTGGCGTCGCCGTTGCGACGCTAATCTGTCCTCTGGGGAAATGTCCGGCTGCCGCGAAGTCGAAACTTCTTGGTTGTCATTTTGTAATTCGTTCCTCTTTAAACGTTTTTGAAAAACTTTTTTGTCGATTTTGCTTAATGATGGGCGTTTTTTTCTAGGCATTGTGAATGTAGAATATCATTTGCGATTTTCAAAACAAACCAAACGAAGATTGTCATTCAGTTGCCATTCAGGAAATACTAAATTGTGTCTGCTTAAAAACACAAAAAAAAAAATTATTTCGGAAATTTTAAAACTCAATTAAAATTAAAAATATATCGCCTATTTTACTCCTGGTCGTTTAATTAAGCGATATACCAAATTTCATCCTAATCCGTTAGGTAGTTTTTACGTGAAACGGTCCCCAAATCCGTGTGACAGAAAGTCAGTTTTATTTATATAGATTATGCTTATTTTTCATTAGATGTTAAATATCAAGGCAGCATTTCAGTTTATTCAGATTATGTATCTTCAAATATGTATATTTATATTGAAATTTTTTTAATCTTTTATGCGTGCCAATTAAATTGTAAGGTAAGCAAACCTTTCTATTTCATTTTTATTTAATCAATTTTTATTAACAAAAAAAACTTATTTTATTTTTAAACAATTCATCTGTGTGACTAATTACGTGTGATTAATCACGTAAATTGACTGCATGGACGGTAAACCTAACTATTTTAAGTTGTTAAACTTTTTATTCCTTATTTATTTAGGTGACATATTATTAAATTTTTGTTTGCTTTAATGTGAAATGAAAGTTATATTTAATATCATTCACGAAATGGGATGAATTGTGTACACTCGAGCCAGTAACTGTTGTCTATTCTAAATAGTGCCATTAAACTTTAGTATTTGTTGTCAACGCTTTTTGACTTTCTGATAATTAGCGAAACGAAATAGTACTTTCCTAAACGAGAAGCTTTTATCACAAATACGAGTACTTGTATAAATACTACTTTTCTTTAATCTATTTAATTATTTCATTAGTCGCTAACTAAACTTTTGTTTGTTTGAGGGGGAAATTATTCAATTAATAGAAGGCTTTTAGTAATGATTCAGAAACTATTGTAACTGGGGAGGATTGTAATTTTATTTCTAAGACCGAGTAGAGCAAGCAGTTTTCTTTTTGTATAAAAACTGTTTATATGTAAAGTACATTATGTACATTCATCGAGATCAAAAGAATAAAATCTGTAACGTTATATTTCTAATACAAATATTTAATTACAAGAATAATCTTTAATGAAAATAATATATTCTATGCCCCAGTTTTTTAATTAAAAAATGGCAAAGGTTGTAAACTTCTTATTTGGTGTTTGAAAATCAATGTACTGCTGTTGTAACTTAACATAGGAAAATTTTCAAAAAAGTTATGTAAAGTTAATTTAGAATATAGAGATAAATTCTATAATACATCGTCACCATAATTTAAATACCTTTTTATCTTAAAATTAGTGCTTTTTACTTTCAGTTATCCATTACTTAAACATAGGGCATGAAAATATTATTTTCGGTCAAAAGAATGTGTTTCTTTTTTTCCATTCCTCCACGTTTTGGAACATCCTTACTTAAAAAAAAGTGGTCAAGAAAAATGCCTATCTGTGTGGTCAGCATAACTTTCAAACGAATTAAGCTAAGATGTTCAAATTTAGTGTGCGGGTTAGTGGTTAGCATGAGGACATGTCCTTAAGGTTTTAGTCAAAACTGGTTGGTTGTTTTCAGATTATCTGGCGCCGTCAGCAACACGAGGGCTATAATGCGCCGAAACATTCGTCATTAGACAAACCAACATACATTTACAAACACCCATGCCAAACACGGGACTCGAACCCGCAACCTCGCGGTCTAGAAGCTAGCACGCTAACCACTATACCGTTTGGTCGGCTTAGTCAAAACTGTGTAAGGGAATAAAGTAGCTATTATTGAAAAAAATGTGTTTTTCAGCAATTACTAAAAAAAGGCTCGAACCATTTTGATCTAAATCGTTGTGGTAATGCCTCTTAAGATGTAGTAAACATCTCAACCTCTGAAATCTCCATTGTAACCGAATTCACGATAAAAGTGTAAAAAGTTGAAAAACGAATGTTTTTAAAACAGAGTTCCTTTTCCTTACCTCTCAAGCCTCATATCAAGAACTGCGTGGTAGGACCGTTTATTAAAATATTTCTTGAACCCAAACCTAACAGTGCCGGTTTATACAATTTTACGTCTCTTGAACATTATTATTATTATTATTTGGATTACGAGATATTTTAATTACGGAGACGATATATTCGATCTAACTTTCATATAGAGACTGTTTTTGTAATGCCGATTCTAAAAGATATACAACATGGTTTAATTTTAATTTTCAACACGGAAGTGCTTAAATCATTATTTTTAAATACTCTCACTAATGAACCCACTTTCCTAAAAAATTGTAATACTTCGCTAAAAAATTGCTTTAATACACATTTGACGATTGAATTTAAGTTGGTAGGGACATTTAACAAAAAAGTGTAAGCTAAATTAATTTATGTTATAAATTTTAGAGAAACGGGAATGAAGAATAAAATCCTTTATATATTTAAAAAATTGTTCATTTATAAATAGAATAATACAGTTTAGTTATAACTAGTGCAAAAGGGAGAAATTACAAATAATGCATTTATAAAGTTAGTTTGGCATTAACAATAAAAAAAAAAAAAATGCTCCTAACTTTCCAACCATATCCATAACTCATTTAGACGTTAAATCATCAAGCTTACTTTCTCAAGGTAATAAGTAATTATAATAAATCACAAGACTTATTAATTCATTTAATTATTTGTTAAATATTCAGAGTAATTTTTTCAACGATTTAACAATTTATTTACCACTCCAATTTATTCGACATCCGATGATCTCAACTGATAAAACTTCAAATTCCCTTAAAATCTTAGCTTCTCTTAAAAACCGAAAACATATATCCCACATCAGAAATATATTTTCCACCATACATTTATACTATTTGGGCGCCAAAAACAAGTTCTTTGTAACTCATTCCCAGCCAAATAACTCCAGGTTTCAAAAGGGATAAACACGCCAATCAACCCGATCATATTTATCCACCTACACCTCCAATCTTACGTCCGGGACACTTATTTCTCTAGATCGCAGTTTCTGGCTTGGAGAGGGTTGAGAAATGGCCTCGGCCTATAGGCCTCAGGTTGTTATTGTGCAGCGAGATTTCTTAGGGCGCTTGTAAATAAGCGCATCAGCTTTCGTAATCTTCAAGAGTTTATTGATCCGTGATCAACGTAAGAAGGAGAAGATGCTGTGGTTTAGGGTTGTTGTTTTGACCGATTTGGTGGCAGAGAAATTTGTAAACAGGTCAAGAAAACATACAGTGGTCACTTTATTAGGACCACCTTACAGTTTTTCAAACTTTGATAAAAAAATTACACTTAATCAAAAAAGCAGTTTTTTAATTTATTTTATTTTATAAAATTAAGAACATTCTAAGAAAATATGCATTTAATAGTTTAGATCATTGCAAGTAAAACTTTTTGTGTGATCAACAAAAACTTACTGTGATCAACGTAAGAAGAGAAGATGCTGTGGTTTAGGGAATATATGCATTTAATAGTAGACCATTGCAAAAAAAAACTTTTTGTGTGATCTACGAAAACTTACTGTGATCAACGTAAGAAGAGAAGATGCTGTGGTTTAGGGAATATATGCATTTAATAGTAGACCATTGCAAAAAAAAAACTTTTTGTGTGATCAACGAAAACTTATTGTGATCAACGTAAGAAGAGAAGATGCTGTAGTTTAGGGAATATATGCATTTAATAGTAGACCATTGCAAAAAAAAAACTGTTTGTGTAATCAACGAAAACTTACTGTGATCAACGTAAGAAGAGAAGATGCTGTGGTTTAGGGTTGTTGTTTTGACCGATTTGGTGGCAGAGAAATTTGTAAACAGGTTAAGAAAACATACTGTGGTCACTTTATTAGGACCACCTTACAGTTTTTCAAACATTGATTAAAAATTTACACCTAATCAAAAAAGCAGTTTTTTAATTTATTTTATTTTATAAAACTAAGAACATTCTAAGAACATATGCAATTAATAGTAGACCATTGCAAAAAAAAACTTTTTGTGTAATCAACGAAAACTTACTGTGATCAACGTAAGAAGAGAAGTTGCTGTGGTTTAGGGAATATATGCATTTAATAGTAGACCATTGCAAAAAAAAACTTTTTGTGTAATCAACGAAAACTTACTGTGATCAACGTAAGAAGAGAAGATGCTGTGGATTAGGGTTGTTGTTTTGACCGATTTGGTGGCAGAGAAATTTGTAAACAAATTACCACCGTAAGGTGGTCACTTTATTAGGACCACCTTACAGTTTTTCAAACATTGATAAAAAAATTACACTTAATCAAAAAAGCAGTTTTTTAATTTATTTTATTTTATAAATTTAAGAACATTCTAAGAAAATATGCATTTAATAGTTTAGATCATTGCAAAAAAAAAACTTTTTGTGTGATCAACAAAAACTTACTGTGATCAACGTAAGAAGAGAAGATGCTGTGGTTTAGGGAATATATGCATTTAATAGTAGACCTTTGCAAAAAAAACTTTACGTGTGATCAACGAAAACGTATTGTGATCAACGTAAGAAGAAAAGATGCTGTGGTTTAGGGAACATATGCATTTAATAGTAGACCATTGCAAAAAAAAACTTTTTGTGTGATCAACAAAAACTTACTGTGATCAACGTAAGAAGAGAAGATGCTGTGGTTTAGGGAATATATGCATTTAATAGTAGACAATTGCAAAAAAAAACTTTTTGTGTGATCAACGAAAACTTATTGTGATCAACGTAAGAAGAAAAGATGCTGTGGTTTAGGGAATATATGCATTTAATAGTAGATTATTGCAAAAAAAAACTTTTTTGTATCAACGAAAACTTACTGTGATCAATATAAGAAGAGAAGATGCTGTGGTTTAGGGAATATATGCATTTAATAGTAGATTATTGCAAAAAAAAACTTTTTGTGTAATCAACGAAAACTTATTGTGATCAACGTAAGAAGAGAAGATGCTGTGGTTTAGGGAATATATGCATTTAATAGTAGATTATTGCAAAAAAACTTTTTGTGTAATCAACGAAAACTTACTGTGATCAAAGTAAGAAGAGAAGATGCTGTGGTTTAGGGTTGTTGTTTTGACCGATTTGGTGGCAGAGAAATTTGTAAACAGGTCAAGAAAACATACTGTGGTCACTTTATTAGGACCACCTTACAGTTTTTCAAACATTGATTAAAAATTTACACCTAATCAAAAAAGCAGTTTTTAATTTATTTTATTTTATAAAACTAAGAACATTCTAAGAACATATGCATTTAATAGTAGACCATTGCAAAAAAAAAAAAAAAAACTTTTTGTGTAATCAACGAAAACTTATTGTGATCAACGTAAGAAGAGAAGATGCTGTGGTTTAGGGAATATATGCATTTAATAGTAGATTATTGCAAAAAAAAACTTTTTGTGTGATCTACGAAAACTTACTGTGATCAACGTAAGAAGAGAAGATGCTGTGGTTTAGGGAATATATGCATTTAATAGTAGACCATTGCAAAAAAAAAACTTTTTGTGTGATCAACGAAAACTTATTGTGATCAACGTAAGAAGAGAAGATGCTGTAGTTTAGGGAATATATGCATCTAATAGTAGACCATTGCAAAAAAAAAACTGTTTGTGTAATCAACGAAAACTTACTGTGATCAACGTAAGAAGAGAAGATGCTGTGGTTTAGGGTTGTTGTTTTGACCGATTTGGTGGCAGAGAAATTTGTAAACAGGTTAAGAAAACATACTGTGGTCACTTTATTAGGACCACCTTACAGTTTTTCAAACATTGATTAAAAATTTACACCTAATCAAAAAAGCAGTTTTTTAATTTATTTTATTTTATAAAACTAAGAACATTCTAAGAACATATGCAATTAATAGTAGACCATTGCAAAAAAAAACTTTTTGTGTAATCAACGAAAACTTACTGTGATCAACGTAAGAAGAGAAGTTGCTGTGGTTTAGGGAATATATGCATTTAATAGTAGACCATTGCAAAAAAAAACTTTTTGTGTAATCAACGAAAACTTACTGTGATCAACGTAAGAAGAGAAGATGCTGTGGATTAGGGTTGTTGTTTTGACCGATTTGGTGGCAGAGAAATTTGTAAACAAATTACCACCGTAAGGTGGTCACTTTATTAGGACCACCTTACAGTTTTTCAAACATTGATAAAAAAATTACACTTAATCAAAAAAGCAGTTTTTTAATTTATTTTATTTTATAAAATTAAGAACATTCTAAGAAAATATGCATTTAATAGTTTAGATCATTGCAAAAAAAAAACTTTTTGTGTGATCAACAAAAACTTACTGTGATCAACGTAAGAAGAGAAGATGCTGTGGTTTAGGGAATATATGCATTTAATAGTAGACCTTTGCAAAAAAAACTTTACGTGTGATCAACGAAAACGTATTGTGATCAACGTAAGAAGAAAAGATGCTGTGGTTTAGGGAACATATGCATTTAATAGTAGACCATTGCAAAAAAAAACTTTTTGTGTGATCAACAAAAACTTACTGTGATCAACGTAAGAAGAGAAGATGCTGTGGTTTAGGGAATATATGCATTTAATAGTAGACAATTGCAAAAAAAAACTTTTTGTGTGATCAACGAAAACTTATTGTGATCAACGTAAGAAGAAAAGATGCTGTGGTTTAGGGAATATATGCATTTAATAGTATATTATTGCAAAAAAAAACTTTTTTGTATCAACGAAAACTTACTGTGATCAATATAAGAAGAGAAGATGCTGTGGTTTAGGGAATATATGCATTTAATAGTAGATTATTGCAAAAAAAAACTTTTTGTGTAATCAACGAAAACTTATTGTGATCAACGTAAGAAGAGAAGATGCTGTGGTTTAGGGAATATATGCATTTAATAGTAGATTATTGCAAAAAAACTTTTTGTGTAATCAACGAAAACTTACTGTGATCAAAGTAAGAAGAGAAGATGCTGTGGTTTAGGGTTGTTGTTTTGACCGATTTGGTGGCAGAGAAATTTGTAAACAGGTCAAGAAAACATACTGTGGTCACTTTATTAGGACCACCTTACAGTTTTTCAAACATTGATTAAAAATTTACACCTAATCAAAAAAGCAGTTTTTAATTTATTTTATTTTATAAAACTAAGAACATTCTAAGAACATATGCATTTAATAGTAGACCATTGCAAAAAAAAAAAAAAAAACTTTTTGTGTAATCAACGAAAACTTATTGTGATCAACGTAAGAAGAGAAGATGCTGTGGTTTAGGGAATATATGCATTTAATAGTAGATTATTGCAAAAAAAAACTTTTTGTGTGATCTACGAAAACTTACTGTGATCAACGTAAGAAGAGAAGATGCTGTGGTTTAGGGAATATATGCATTTAATAGTAGACCATTGCAAAAAAAAAACTTTTTGTGTGATCAACGAAAACTTATTGTGATCAACGTAAGAAGAGAAGATGCTGTAGTTTAGGGAATATATGCATTTAATAGTAGACCATTGCAAAAAAAAAACTGTTTGTGTAATCAACGAAAACTTACTGTGATCAACGTAAGAAGAGAAGATGCTGTGGTTTAGGGTTGTTGTTTTGACCGATTTGGTGGCAGAGAAATTTGTAAACAGGTTAAGAAAACATACTGTGGTCACTTTATTAGGACCACCTTACAGTTTTTCAAACATTGATTAAAAATTTACACCTAATCAAAAAAGCAGTTTTTTAATTTATTTTATTTTATAAAACTAAGAACATTCTAAGAACATATGCAATTAATAGTAGACCATTGCAAAAAAAAACTTTTTGTGTAATCAACGAAAACTTACTGTGATCAACGTAAGAAGAGAAGTTGCTGTGGTTTAGGGAATATATGCATTTAATAGTAGACCATTGCAAAAAAAAACTTTTTGTGTAATCAACGAAAACTTACTGTGATCAACGTAAGAAGAGAAGATGCTGTGGATTAGGGTTGTTGTTTTGACCGATTTGGTGGCAGAGAAATTTGTAAACAAATTACCACCGTAAGGTGGTCACTTTATTAGGACCACCTTACAGTTTTTCAAACATTGATAAAAAAATTACACTTAATCAAAAAAGCAGTTTTTTAATTTATTTTATTTTATAAAATTAAGAACATTCTAAGAAAATATGCATTTAATAGTTTAGATCATTGCAAAAAAAAAACTTTTTGTGTGATCAACAAAAACTTACTGTGATCAACGTAAGAAGAGAAGATGCTGTGGTTTAGGGAATATATGCATTTAATAGTAGACCTTTGCAAAAAAAACTTTACGTGTGATCAACGAAAACGTATTGTGATCAACGTAAGAAGAAAAGATGCTGTGGTTTAGGGAACATATGCATTTAATAGTAGACCATTGCAAAAAAAAAACTTTTTGTGTGATCAACAAAAACTTACTGTGATCAACGTAAGAAGAGAAGATGCTGTGGTTTAGGGAATATATGCATTTAATAGTAGACAATTGCAAAAAAAAACTTTTTGTGTGATCAACGAAAACTTATTGTGATCAACGTAAGAAGAAAAGATGCTGTGGTTTAGGGAATATATGCATTTAATAGTAGATTATTGCAAAAAAAAACTTTTTTGTATCAACGAAAACTTACTGTGATCAATATAAGAAGAGAAGATGCTGTGGTTTAGGGAATATATGCATTTAATAGTAGATTATTGCAAAAAAAAACTTTTTGTGTAATCAACGAAAACTTATTGTGATCAACGTAAGAAGAGAAGATGCTGTGGTTTAGGGAATATATGCATTTAATAGTAGATTATTGCAAAAAAACTTTTTGTGTAATCAACGAAAACTTACTGTGATCAAAGTAAGAAGAGAAGATGCTGTGGTTTAGGGTTGTTGTTTTGACCGATTTGGTGGCAGAGAAATTTGTAAACAGGTCAAGAAAACATACTGTGGTCACTTTATTAGGACCACCTTACAGTTTTTCAAACATTGATTAAAAATTTACACCTAATCAAAAAAGCAGTTTTTAATTTATTTTATTTTATAAAACTAAGAACATTCTAAGAACATATGCATTTAATAGTAGACCATTGCAAAAAAAAAAAAAAAAACTTTTTGTGTAATCAACGAAAACTTATTGTGATCAACGTAAGAAGAGAAGATGCTGTGGTTTAGGGAATATATGCATTTAATAGTAGATTATTGCAAAAAAAAACTTTTTTGTAATCAACGAAAACTTACTGTGATCAACGTAAGAAGAGAAGATGCTGTGGTTTAGGGAATATATGCATTTAATAGTAGATTATTGCAAAAAAAAACTTTTTGTGTGATCAACGAAAACTTACTGTGATCAATATAAGAAGAGAAGATGCTGTGGTTTAGGGAATATATGCATTTAATAGTAGATTATTGCAAAAAAAAACTTTTTGTGTAATCAACGAAAACTTACTGTGATCAAAGTAAGAAGAGAAGATGCTGTGGTTTAGGGTTGTTGTTTTGACCGATTTGGTGGCAGAGAAATTTGTAAACAGGTCAAGAAAACATACTGTGGTCACTTTATTAGGACCACCTTACAGTTTTTCAAACATTGATTAAAAATTTACACCTAATCAAAAAAGCAGTTTTTTAATTTATTTTATTTTATAAAACTAAGAACATTCTAAGAACATATGCATTTAATAGTAGACCATTGCAAAAAAAAAAAAAAAACTTTTTGTGTAATCATCGAAAACTTATTGTGATCAACGTAAGAAGAGAAGATGCTGTGGTTTAGGGAATATATGCATTTAATAGTAGATTATTGCAAAAAAAAACTTTTTTGTAATCAACGAAAACTTACTGTGATCAACGTAAGAAGAGAAGATGCTGTGGTTTAGGGAATATATGCATTTAATAGTAGATTATTGCAAAAAAAAACTTTTTGTGTGATCAACGAAAACTTACTGTGATCAATATAAGAAGAGAAGATGCTGTGGTTTAGGGAATATATGCATTTAATAGTAGATTATTGCAAAAAAAAACTTTTTGTGTAATCAACGAAAACTTATTGTGATCAACGTAAGAAGAGAAGATGCTGTGGTTTAGGGAATATATGCATTTAATAGTAGATTATTGCAAAAAAAAAACTTTTTGTGTAATCAACGAAAACTTACTGTGATCAAAGTAAGAAGAGAAGATGCTGTGGTTTAGGGTTGTTGTTTTGACCGATTTGGTGGCAGAGAAATTTGTAAACAGGTCAAGAAAACATACTGTGGTCACTTTATTAGGACCACCTTACAGTTTTTCAAACATTGATTAAAAATTTACACCTAATCATAAAAGCAGTTTTTTAATTTATTTTATTTTATAAAACTAAGAACATTCTAAGAACATATGCATTTAATAGTAGACCATTGCAAAAAAAAAAAAAAAAACTTTTTGTGTAATCAACGAAAACTTATTGTGATCAACGTAAGAAGAGAAGATGCTGTGGTTTAGGGAATATATGCATTTAATAGTAGATTATTGCAAAAAAAAACTTTTTTGTAATCAACGAAAACTTACTGTGATCAACGTAAGAAGAGAAGATGCTGTGGTTTAGGGAATATATGCATTTAATAGTAGATTATTGCAAAAAAAAACTTTTTGTGTGATCAACGAAAACTTACTGTGATCAATATAAGAAGAGAAGATGCTGTGGTTTAGGGAATATATGCATTTAATAGTAGATTATTGCAAAAAAAAACTTTTTGTGTAATCAACGAAAACTTACTGTGATCAAAGTAAGAAGAGAAGATGCTGTGGTTTAGGGTTGTTGTTTTGACCGATTTGGTGGCAGAGAAATTTGTAAACAGGTCAAGAAAACATACTGTGGTCACTTTATTAGGACCACCTTACAGTTTTTCAAACATTGATTAAAAATTTACACCTAATCAAAAAAGCAGTTTTTTAATTTATTTTATTTTATAAAACTAAGAACATTCTAAGATCATATGCATTTAATAGTAGACCATTGCAAAAAAAAAAAAAAACTTTTTGTGTAATCATCGAAAACTTATTGTGATCAACGTAAGAAGAGAAGATGCTGTGGTTTAGGGAATATATGCATTTAATAGTAGATTATTGCAAAAAAAAACTTTTTTGTAATCAACGAAAACTTACTGTGATCAACGTAAGAAGAGAAGATGCTGTGGTTTAGGGAATATATGCATTTAATAGTAGATTATTGCAAAAAAAAACTTTTTGTGTGATCAACGAAAACTTACTGTGATCAATATAAGAAGAGAAGATGCTGTGGTTTAGGGAATATATGCATTTAATAGTAGATTATTGCAAAAAAAAACTTTTTGTGTAATCAACGAAAACTTATTGTGATCAACGTAAGAAGAGAAGATGCTGTGGTTTAGGGAATATATGCATTTAATAGTAGATTATTGCAAAAAAAAAACTTTTTGTGTAATCAACGAAAACTTACTGTGATCAAAGTAAGAAGAGAAGATGCTGTGGTTTAGGGTTGTTGTTTTGACCGATTTGGTGGCAGAGAAATTTGTAAACAGGTCAAGAAAACATACTGTGGTCACTTTATTAGGACCACCTTACAGTTTTTCAAACATTGATTAAAAATTTACACCTAATCATAAAAGCAGTTTTTTAATTTATTTTATTTTATAAAACTAAGAACATTCTAAGAACATATGCATTTAATAGCAGACCATTGCAAAAAAAAAACTTTTTGTGTAATCAACGAAAACTTACTGTGATCAACGTAAGAAGAGAAGATGCTGTGGTTTAGGGAATATATGCATTTAATAGTAGACCATTGCAAAAAAAAACTTTTTGTGTAATCAACGAAAACTTACTGTGATCAACGTAAGAAGAGAAGATGCTGTGGTTTAGGGAATATATGCATTTAATAGTAGACCATTGCAAAAAAAAACTTTTTGTGTAATCGACGAAAACTTACTGTGATCAACGTAAGAAAAGAAGATGCTGTGGTTTAGGGTTGTTGTTTTGACCGATTTGGTGGCAGAGAAATTTGTAAACAGGTTAAGAAAACATACTGTGGTCACTTTATTAGGACCACCTTACAGTTTTTCAAACGTTGATTAAAAATTTACACCTAATCAAAAAAGCAGTTTTTTAATTTATTTTATTTTTTAAAACTAAGAACATTCTAAGAACATATGCATTTAATAGTAGACCATTGCAAAAAAACTTTTTTTCGATTTTTCAAGATGCACCACCCACGTGTCAATCTTATTGCTAAAATATATTCACATGCAAAATTTCAAGTATCTAGATCAATTTTAGACCAACGATATGGTGGTTAATGTGCTAGCTTCTAGACCACCAGGTTGCGGGTTCGAGTCCCGTGTTAGGCATGGGTGTTTGTAAATGTATGTTGGCTTGTCTAATGAGGAATGTTTCGGCGAATTATAGCCCTCGTGTTGCTGACGGCGCCAGATAATCTGAAAACAACCAACCAATTTTAGACCCCCGCTCACTTCAAATGAAAATTTCTGCTCAAAGCGAATTTTGACTGTAGTGTAGCTAGCAGGGAAGTTTTTTTATGAAGTTTTTTTTACATGCAGTGTAATATCTGTTACACTGAATTCTTAAAATTGAAACCGCGCTTACCCATTTTTAAAACGCTAAAGCGTTTTTAAATATAAAAATTGTTCACACAATTTTTTCTAAAAAAATTCTTTGAACTATATTTATAAGAATTGGCATTAATATCTAAAACACTAGAAGTAATTAATTGTAATGTAAATGTTTATTCATCGTAACGAAAATAAATTCTATAAATATGCAATAACTTTACTTTAGTGTTAAAAAGTTAAAACTACAACATATTTTGTTAATTATAGTGCCAATTTATAAAATGGATATATTTTACAATATGCTCTAAAAATGTAAGATTTCTCCATTAATTAGAAGAAGAAAAAAAACCTTTAGTGTTTCTAAGAAACCTAATATCAACAACAAAAAAACAAAAAGTGGGAAAAACTGATTTCAAGTTTCCATTTCTTAGGAACAGCATCCTTTCATCCAGCATAAAATGTCACAAAACTCATTAAAAACGTGGATACAGTTTTAAAAATTTCGCATGCGCATTTTAGAAGAGTCCAAACTATAATTATAGCAAAAAAATATATTAAAAAAATGCTACTATATTTAGGCTAGAGTGCCCCTCAAGAAATTGTATGAATAATTGCTTAAAAATAGATGTTTTGCTTTTATATAAATTGGTTGTTTTCAGATTATCTGGCGCCATCAGCAACACGTGGGCTATATTGCGCCGAAACATTCGTCATTTGACAAACCAACATACATTTACAAACACCCATGCCTAACACGGGACTCGAACCCGCAACCTCGCGGTCTAGAAGCTAGCACGCTAACCACTATACCGTTTGGTCGGCTGCTCTTATATATATATATATATATATATATATATATATATATATATATATATATATATATATATATATATATATATATATATATATATATATATATATATATATATATATATATATATATATATATATATATATATATATATATATATATATATATATATAAAACCTATTGATTACAAATTCATTAATAAAAATGTTAGGTGTTTCTTTACGGTGCCATCTCGACATCGCTCGTGTTACTGAAGAAGCTTACAGTGAATACTTATAACTGTGTTGAACTGAAACTTTCAATGGTTATTTATATTTATTTCTGATAAACAACAACGTTGTAGTTTGTTTTGTTTTAATAGCGCTGCAAAGTTGAGGTTGGTTGGTTGTATTCAGATTATCTGGCGCCGTCAGCAACACGATGGCTATAATGCGCCGAAACATTTCGTCATTAGACAAGCCAACATACATTTACAAATACCCATGCCAACACGGGACTCGAACCCGCAACCTCGCGGTCTAGAAGCCAGCATGCTAACCACTATACCGTTTGGTCGGCGCAAAGTTGAGGTATTCGTTTTTTGTACACCCTGTATATTTATGGTATCCGAACACTTTCGGAGTACTTTTTAAAAAATTATTTTTTAAAGGAACAATTTAATTGTATTTTTAAAAGTAGTACTATTAAACATTAGTAATTCATGCATAAAATTTTAATTATATTCTGATAATTTTATAAAAATGGTAATTTCATAAAAATGGTACTTTTATTTGAAATTTTGAAGAAATTTCCCAAAATCTTCAAAATTGCTAGATGAAAAATTATTTAACTTACTCCAAAAATAATACTACCAAATTAAACTACATACTTATATCTAGAGGATATAATAATAAAATAAGGAATACTTAAATAAATAAATTTTTTAGCTGTCATCGAAACATGACTTCTTTATTTTCAACATTTTGAACATGTTATCTTTTAAATATTTTTAAATAATGCTTCATAATTATATGTTAACAAATATTTTATTCAAATTTTTTTAATGTAACCTCAATAAAATAGTTCTTAAAAAAAAAAAAAAAAAAAAAAAAAAAAAAAAAAAAAACAGCCGAAGAATAATTTTTTTAGCTATTATTTTTCAAATATAGTAATTTATGCATGAAATTGAACTACCAGAAAAAAGTGTTTTAAGTTTAAAATGTGTCTTACAGTATCTGTCCTTATAATATTTCCCCTTATTTTTGTTTTCTAATTAATCCACATTAAAAGTGAAGACTGTTTCGAAAACTAGATTAATGTAGACAATAACATTATGCAATAAAAATAATTTTAGAAATTTTTTCGAAAATTAACTTTTCAACGTTGTCGGATACCTTAAACATCAATAGTATACAAAAAGTATCAATGAAGGATTTAGACCAAACGTTATACACACCTACAAACACAAAGCGTTATAATAATATATCCCATAAAAACAAAGTTTTTAATATAAATCCTTTCGATACATTGCCAATTTTTATACTCATTAACAAAGCGCCGTTTCTGTTGCCAGAGTGTGCTTGGTGTTTGCATCTAATTTTAAATATTATAAACATCTCTATCGGCAAAATATGCGGAAAACTATGTTTCAAAATTTACTAATTAAAAATGAATGTAAATTTATGCACTCACATCCAGATATCTTTTATTTATTCTGATTTAAACAATTTTATTATTTATTTATTAAAATAATTTTGGCAACAGGAAAGAGTTTCTTCAATGATCGGTTAAATGCTAGTTCAACGCGATTGGATGACGGCCATTTGGTTTATTAGTATTCCGTAAAAGCGAAAAAATGAAAGTAAATTTATACACTCACATCCAAATATCTTTTTTTTTTTTTAATTCTGATTAAGTTTTATTATTTATTTATTAAAACAATTTTAGCAACAGGGAAGAGTTTCTTAAATTATCTGTTAAATGCTATTTCAGAGCGATTGGATGACGGCAAAATGGTTTATTAGTATTCTGCAGAAGCGACCTTGGAATGACAGTAGCAGCCCCAAAAATTTGAAAGAATACATTGTCATTGACATCGAATCTATCTGCCAAGTTTATGCCCGATTGAACAAAAGCAAGAGAGTTAGTTCAGCCACCGCAGATTTGCCCGGAAGTCACACACAAATAAATTCGAAGTTAATATAAAGGATTAAAAAATGTTCAATTTTTCTTTTTAATTTACATATATTAGTGAATAACACACTTTTTTTTAACTTTTATTGTGAAAATTTCCATATCCACCAAAATCAATCTGATTTAGATTATATATGATAGGAGATCCTCAATTTGAAAAATAATAATTTCTAAAAAGCAATAACATGCAGAGGGTACATATTATTGCTTCATTTGAAGAGTTTTCTCCAAGACGTATGTTTGTTCGGTTGTGCAATTTCTTTGAAATGCTTTCCAGGATGATCATATTGATTTCAAGAAACGAAAAGATTTGAAAACTTGTTTTTGATTCCATAAGTCTCGCAAATTTGGAAAACAACTTTGAATAAATCGCAGATACTCTATAGGACTGTAGGCATCGACATGGCCGATTTGATGAAATAGATGAAATAATCTAAGAAGCTTGGATTAATCGAGAGAAAAAACATAACTGTCTAGACTGAAGAAAGACTGTTAGGGATGCTTCCTGTTGATTTATTCGAAAACTGTTTCTTGATCTTTGGAGATAAACTTCGGAGAAAAACGGCTCAAAAATTATAAAATACTCATTTATAGGAGTGTTACCATTTAACATATATTATCAAGTTACATCATCTCCTATATGGAAATGATGTCTGCTGTCCGACCTGGAAAGATGTCTGCAAAATTTTTGAATAATAAAAAATATTTTTATTAAATATACGAGAGTTATTTTTTTGTTAATAGTAGTAATTAATATAACCCATAGAAACAAAGTTTTTAAAATAAATCTTTTATATTCATTAACACAGCGCAGATTCTGTAAACAGCGTGTTCTAGATATTTGCATCTAATTTTAAATATCAAAAACATTTCTATCAGCAAAATGTGTGGCAAACTACATTTTAAAATTTATTTATTGAAAATTAACGTGAAAGTAACCCTTCACATCCTTATATCATTTATTTATACTGACTAAAGTAATTTTATTTATTAAAAAAAAATGTCAACAGGAAAGAGTTTCTTCAATGGTCGGTTAAATGCTATTTTAGCATGATTGGATGACGGCAAGTTGGTTTATTAGTATTCCTTAAAAGCGACCTTTTAGTGGCAGTGACAGCCACCAAAATTTGATAGAATGCATTGTCCTCGAGATCGAATCTATCTGCCAAGTTTCAGCCCGACTGGATGATTGCAAGTGGGTTAATTAGGTCTCCGCAGCCCGCCATCGACACACAAAATCGAAGTTAATATAAAGGATTTAAAAATGGCCAAATACAGTTTTGTTGTCATGCAAACTACACTATTGAATTTAGACCTTTATCTGGGATACTAAATTATAAGATTGTTTTCTAAAGAGATGTCAGAAATAGTGGACATACAAGTTTAAAAACTTTCTTTTCAACAGTTTTAACTTGTATGCATAATGGCAGTGTCAAGAAAGTTGGATAACAAATTAGTCGCATTATGGATTTAGTGGTTCTTAAAAAGCTGTTTATCGTAAAAAAAAAATATTGCATCTAGAGAAATTAATTTGTTGGCAAACGTGTTTGAAATAAGTGTTTTATTTCTACAGTTGTCATACGATTCTACTG
Organism: Linyphia triangularis; assembly: GCA_963978545.1. Classification (NCBI taxonomy): domain Eukaryota; kingdom Metazoa; phylum Arthropoda; class Arachnida; order Araneae; family Linyphiidae; genus Linyphia; species Linyphia triangularis. The sequence continues at coordinate 87,534,720 of OZ021726.1, forward strand.
TTCAAGCACATATTTTAATAATAATTTTGATGGATTCATAATTAGTAAATATCTATCCATTTTACATTTAGTTTCCTTTCTTATTCCATCATGTATTACCATTCTGCCAAAAATAAACTTTCCTAACTTATAATTTTGAAGAAGTTGCAAAATCTCTCAATTAGAAAGGTGCTCTCTACAGCTTAAAAGGTTGAATAAAAATATTTAAAAAATATTTTATTTTAAATTTCATTCATAAATTTAAAAATGTTGTGTATTGCTGGAAAAACTGGGGATCAAAGGACGTATATATATCAGTCCTTTGATCGTCAGTTTTTAGAGCAATACACAACATTTTTAAATTTATAAATAAAATTTCAAATAAAATATTTTTTAAATATTTTTATCAAGACGATAGTTTAAAACCCATTGAAAACAAAATAAACAAAAAATAATAATAATTTTCAAAAATTATAAATTTGACCATTCCCTGGACACTCAGAGGGTTAAAAGTGTATACTATTTTGCATGGGCACCTCCAGGAATATAAGAGCAAGACTAGATTTTTATCAAAATTAATAATTTTTTAGAAATGTTAATTAATATTTATGCATTATAAATTATACTCTTTGAGAATAGTTAAAATTCATGGTATATATTTTTAAAAGCGCATTCCTGTTAAAGAAAAAAAAATAGTAAGAATATTAAAATATATTTTTTAACGATTGTTTATCATCCAACTAGATCTCACGGCATTCAAGAGACAGTGTTTAGAATAGAGAAACTTGAAGATTCAAAAATACAGAAGAGTAATATTTTTTTTTATCTCTTTCAAGTTTCGGATATAATGAAAAAAAAATTTAAAAAAATGAAACACGAAGGCAGAATTGGAATATGTTCAATTGAATTCTAAAAATAGATTTCCAAAATAGTATATCTGATGACTTAAAAAACAAAACATTTTCCTAGAATTTTGAGAACTACACAGGAAATTATTATGCAATAAAAGGAATATAAATACTTCTACTCATCAGCCTCTAATAATCATAGACAACAAGCGTCAGAAAATCGTCACGCAAGTAGCTATAAAAAACGACTTAAGAAAGAAACAAAAGACTAAATTAATAGAAAAAAATGGTCATTGTAACATAAAAGTATAAACGGCATATGCGTTTTTTTTTATCTTGAAATTTACATCTTTACCCTCGTTTTTTTTTTTTTTTTTTAATTTTTAAGAGCCAGGGGGGTGCAAGTGCACCTCCTTGCACCCTCCTGGGGCGCCCATGCTATTTTGAATTATACCTGAAGAATGCTGATGTTACATATATTTAATTCAAAATTATTCAAGCACAAGTGAGTTCGTGAATTATTTTTAGAAAGCAAAATGGCCTCAGAAACGGAATGGAACGCGTTATCACAAAACTACCATCTATAAGGACTTTCAAAATCTCCAACTTAGAAACCAGTGATCTACAGTTTAAATGGCAGCATTAGCAGGTTTATACTTCGTTCTCATGAATTCGGAGAAATAATGAAGGTTGGAGCTTTCACAAAACTACCATAATGAAGGACTTCTAAAAATCAATTTATAAGCCAAGTGTTCTTCATGAAATTCCGAAAAATGCTAGTGGTAAGCTTATTTGAAAATTTGTTATTTGTGTAAGAGCAGAGGACTTTGAAGTTAGATGCTTTGTGAAATTCAAGGGCTATATTACCACTTGGTCTATGAATGTATTTCGGAACATGAAAAATTCAATAAATCAAATAAACAGTAGACTGATGGTTTTGAAATAGCTATTTCGAATGCCTAAGTTATGAACATAAACTGGTATTTAAATTATCCGAATAATGTGACTCATAAAACAAAGTACTTATCATAAATCCTTTATATGCATTGCCAGTTTTTATATTCATTAACATAGCGCCGATTCTGGTGGCAGCGTGTGCGCGTAGTTAGCATATAATTTTAAATATTAAAAACACATTTATCAGCAAAATTAGTGGCAAATTACGTTTCAAAATGTATTTATTTAACTAGACTGCACAGCATAGTAAATTTATGCGTTCTTATCTAATTATCTTTTATTTATTCTCATTAAAATTATGTTGGCTACAGGAAAGAGTTTTAACAACGATTGGTAAAATTAAATTTATTAGTATTCCAAAATTGATTATAGAAACGTGTTTAAAATTGACCTTTTAGGGAAAGTGACAGCCCCCAAATCTCGACAGAATGTACTTGTCATCGACATCGAATATACCTGCTAATTTTCATGCCCTATCAGATGATGGCAAGTTGGCTCATGAGGCTTCCTCAGATTTTCTCAGCAGCCACACACACACACACACACGCACACACATCACACACACATCACACACACACACAACACACTCACACACACATCACACACACACAACAAACACACACAAACAATCGAATTTAAAATAAAGGATTAATAAAAAATTACAAAAACAATACAAGTTTTTTTATTTCATTGGTTTAGAGTATGCGACTATTCAGGCAGAAAAAAAAAAAACCTATCGCATTAAGGTACCAATACATTCCGAGACTCCTTCCTATCTGTGTCCACACTTGGAGTTCGTAATTTCATAAAACGCGAACGATCGATAATATTTATGTAAAGAAATTAGCCTAATATGTCTTTATTAGCGTCGTGTGACACAGTTTTCATTATCTCCATGCATCGCAGCATTCCAACATTCGACTTACATCAATTCTTCAGCGGCGGGATGCCTGCATTATTAACAGTTTGGATTAAATACTGAAGAATGTAAATGAGGTAAGTATGTGTGTGTGTGAGTTTATTCCTTTTGGATATAAAAATCCAGTAAAATATTCAGCAAGTGGGGCGTCAATTTGAGTCTAAAAGGTCCGTTGTTGTGCACAAGGTTCTGTCTGTTTTAAAACTAATTCTCGGCGGGTAAAGTTCTTTTCGTAATTGAAATTAATCCAGCTAGCAACATTTGAGCAGTTAAAACTTTGTAATTACATGTATAATAGTGTTGTTTTTAGTTGGCGTTCTCAAAATAATTTGGTATCTTCTTTAACACGTACAAAACATCGGAAAACATAATCAACAAAATACGCCTGGTAACTGTAATTAAGCTGTACCAAAGGGCTTCAAAATTAGGGGTGTGGAACATCGCACAGGATTTCAATTACACTATAATACTGATATCAATTTGTGTCATTTACCGTTTTTATATTTTCATAATTCATTTAGAAAAAATTGCCAGTTTGGCGATATTTTTTACCATAGTTCTTGTATGGGGTCTTTAAAAAAAAATAGTACTTCGCGAAATAGATAATTTTGGCGATATATTTTTCAATAATTCTTATATTATCCTTTCTTATGAGAATTATGGGGATATTCTCATTCAGTTTTACTAGCTCATTAACAACAGAGCATGGAAATTCTGTACTTTTAATGAATTCATTTAAAGTACAGATTCAGATCCTAGCTCTAATGAGCTACAATATTAACAATAATAATTTTGAAAGTGATACATCTCCATAATTAACACCAGGTACTCGCGTTTGTGGACAACGTACAAAGGTGCAGTGCATATGCAAGAAAACATAGTTTAAGTGTTTTCATTGTACTGGAAGAATGTTTCAATGCACTTCGTTATTAGAACGAGGCCTAAATGTAATCGAGTACGAGCAAAATGTGTAAAGAATCACCCTCGTATGAGAATAAAGTCTAAATATTCTGACATAGAGAATGTCAATAAATTATGTCACGCGCTGAGGGAGGAGGTTTGTCCCAACTTGATGAACCATGACATGGAAGAGGCATCGATATAAATAAACTGGATAGACTGCTTAACGCTGGGAAAATGATGCCGTTGGTGGGATAAGAAAAATGGATTGCCGAGGATTGAAAATAAAATTTTAGGTTGTACACAGCAGAAATATCAATAGTAGACCTTAATTAGTAATAATGTGCAAAAAATATATATACTCTAGCATTTTACAAGGTTTTTCGCATTTCCATCCAACTATAAAAGTGAACTGTGATTGGTTAATCTTCCCACCAGTTTCGCAATCCCCGGCGCGTTTTTCTCTTTGCATTGACAATGGAGCAGTCTATCCAGTTGTTTATCTATATCGATGGGAAGAGGTAGAATAATCGCTTGCATGACGCATCAATTTCCAATTTCGCTTTGGCAGAAAAACCGGTAAATTTCTAGTCTACGTGTGTGGTTTGGTGTGATTTGGAAAAGTTGGAGATAAAGCCAAAACGTTGCGGCGGCGGTACACTATTGGCCGAAAAAAATGGCCACCAAAAAAAAAATATCCTCTCCTCCTACACATTCTAATTTGGGAAACCTTTAAATCGCAGCTGCATATTCGCGGTAAAAGAAAAAGAAAAAGGTTGCCAAATGTGGAACTTTATCCTCCACGAACAGGCTACAAATTGGCTTGGCGATATTTACACTTCAACTAGGGATAGACCGAAAAACTAATTCAGCACTTTCGTATTTCAATTTAAAGTTTCAAAAGAATTAGGTTAAAAAATTTGAGATTATTTGATCAAGATAATTTATCTGGGGAAAAAAATAAATTTGGACTTTTTTCGATCTGAACTAATTCTAAACAATAATATAATACATTTTTTTTCCCTCTTCTCTCTTTTTTTATTTTTTTTTTTATTTATTTTTTTTTATTTATTTTTTTTATTCAAAGGGAATGGTAAAAGTATCTAAAATAATGTTTAGGAGGGCGCGAAAATTTTGAGTGAAGCAAACTGATGTACGTGCTCATATGAGAACAAGGTTTAATTCAATGGCATATGAGAACAGGACCCAAGTATGCACCCACAGGAGAGCACGGGAAAAGAGTTAGCGCGTGAAAGAAGTCTAAGAATTTGTTTACTTGTGTATGATCACAATAAATATTCAAATGTAACTCACGTATGCGAACAATATCTTAATATGCTGGCGTATAAAAAGAAATCGCAAGTGCAATCACATATGCGAACAAGGCCAAATTGTCTCTAGTATGAGAATAAGATTTGAAATGTATGACTCGAAGTAGAGAACAAATTGAGATATAGGGTCTAAAATGTATGAATCACATACTTGAACAAAAGGTCAAATTTTCTCCCGTACGAGGTATAAAGCTAAGGCTACACGAGCGTGTTTTCCTGCAGAAACGCAGCTTGAAAAATGGTAACAAAATATAGAGCTAATGTGACACACATGTGGACAGACGTAGTTTGTTTATACGCTGGCGGGGGTATCGTCTGTTGCATTCTAAAGGTATCCTGCTGGAAGATGCAACTAGACCTGTTTTTCAAGCTCAGTGGCTACCACACGCTCGTTAAAAAACTTCGTAGCAAATAACTGTTCTTATTGTTGCTATATTCATGCGTTATCGTCTTCAATTTTTGATATTTAAAAGAACTATATCGTGGAATACTTCTTGAAATGTGAACTTATGGTTCTTGAAATTGAAAAATATCCGTATTTTTTAAGATACAAGACATAACAATTTCAAAGACCGTGTACTGAAAAGAGATGCTTGGATTTCAAATGGATTCATGTTACTACTTGAAATGTGAACTTATGGTTCTTGAAATCGAAAAATATCCGTATTTTTTAAGATGCAAGACATAATAATTTCAAAAACCGTGCACTGAAAAGAGATGCTTGGATTTAAAATGGATTCATGTTAGTACTTGAAATGTGAACTGATGGTTCTTGAAATTGAAAAATATCCGTATATTTTAAGATGCAAGACATAATAATTTCAAAAACCGTGCACTGAAAAGAGATGCTTGGATTTAAAATGGATTCATGTTAGTACTTGAAATGTGAACTGATGGTTCTTGAAATTGAAAAATATCCGTATTTTTTAAGATGCAAGACATAATAATTTCAAAAACCGTGCACTGAAAAGAGATGCTTGGATTTAAAATGGATTCATGTTAGTACTTGAAATGTGAACTGATGGTTCTTGAAATTGAAAAATATCCGTATATTTTAAGATGCAAGACATAATAATTTCAAAAACCGTGCACTGAAAAGAGATGCTTGGATTTAAAATGGATTCATGTTACTACTTGAAATGTGAACTTATGGTTCTTGAAATTGAAAAATATCCGTATATTTTAAGGTACAAGACATAATTTCAAAAACCGTGCACTGAAAAGAGATGCTTGGATTTCAAATGGATTCATGTTACTACTTGAAATGTGAACTTATGGTTCTTGAAATCGAAAAATATCCGTATTTTTTAAGATGCAAGACATAATAATTTCAAAAACCGTGCACTGAAAAGAGATGCTTGGATTTAAAATGGATTCATGTTAGTCTGGAGATCACAACCAAACGACTGAGTTAAAAAAAAGAACACGCGAGTGTGGCCGGCTTGTGTAGATTTTCAAGCTGCATGAAAAGAAGCTGCGTTTACAGAGCATGAAAGAAACGATCATGTGACCTTAGACTAAGGTATAAAGTGTGTGACACTCACGTATGAGAACATAGTCATGTCCCATGCAGCTGCCAGCAGGGCCTCGTGTTCGCAGCTCCCGTCCAGTCCAATGAAGCCCGTCACACCCTCCTCCCGCATCTGTGTCATCTTGCGGAGCGGCAGGGCGGAATCAGCCTCGCCAGAATCATACGCGATAAAACGGAGGTTGTGGTTGGGCAACATCGACGGCGACTCGTTCACCATGTCCACGGCCAGAGGAACCGCACCCGCTATCAGTAGCTTGCCGATGTCCTGAAAGATCGCAAACAGTTCATGTTAATTTGAACTGGATCAGATGCTATCTATATAGAACAAGAATAGCTCCCCTCCAGAAAGGCTAGCGTTGCATGCTGCCATGGAAACAAGACGCTATATTTTCCCACGAAGAATCCAGGAGACAGACATCTAAATGTACTATATTGTAACCATTTTGGACGACAATATCTGGCATGTTCGTCCCTATTTAATTAGCGAATCTTGTGAATATGATGACCGCTACCAACCGTACTACCTTGCGGAAGCTATTTTTCTGATTGTCAGACAATTTTTTTTATGTCTTCATTTCTTTTTTATGTTTTAATGTTTCATGTGAACTCATTCTTTAAATTATATTACTCAAAACAATTTTAAACAGCCCATGGATTTTATTAAGTTAAGAGGAAGTCCTATACTATACTAAACTTCAACTTAACTAGACATCACTTAAACGATAGATCGTCACAGTGCTCATAGGTATTTAATCCATTTTGGCGGAGTGAAGACATAATTCTCGCCAAACCTTATAGCCTTTTGTTCTCAATAGGGTTGTGGTTTGGCGAACATTATGCTTTCACGCCGCCAAAATGGATTAAATACCTATGAGCACTGTGAAGATCTATCGTCTAAATGATGTCAAGTTAAGCTGAAGTTTAGTATAAACTCCAACTTAACTTGACATCACTAGACGATAGATCTTCACCGTGCTCACAGGAAATTAATCCATTTTAACGGAGTGAAGACATAATTCTCGCCAAACCTTATAGCCTTTTGTTTCCTGCAGGGTTGTGGTTTGGCGAACATTGTGATTTCACGCCGCCAAAATGGATTAAATACCTATGAGCACTGTGACGATCTACCGTCTAAGTGATGTCAAGTTAAGTTGAAGTTTAGTATAGTACGGATCATTCCCTATACTCGCGATGTTACAATCTTCTAAGCCCAGTGCATTTAGAAACTACTTTGTACAAAACCTTAAAATTTGGTGAGTAGGCACGAAAAGAACCACTTAATGAAATGACATAAATTAAAAACTCGAAAATAGCGTCTGATATGTTTTATTTTATATTTTAAATCCTTACTACAATGCATATGCAGTGGCTCCACCTGGTTTTGCCTTTTGCTATTTTAATTATTTTTCATTTATAATAGATAGACATTAAATGAAAACAACTGATGTCATTTCATTAAGTGATCAGTTTCGTACCTACTCACCACATGTCAAGGTTTCATGTAAAGTAATTTCTAAATGCACTAGACTAGAAGATTTTAACACAGCGAATATAGAGAATGATCTTTGCTACGACTTTCTCTAAATTATATATATTTAATTTGTATTAGGGTCCATACATGTTTATAATAAGCGTTTCGTTCACTTGCAATTTTTTTATGACAATGAAAATAAATAGTTGCTATACTAAACTCCAACTTAACTTGACATCACTAGACGATAGATCTTCACCGTGCTCATATGTAATTAATCCATTTTAAAGGAATGAAGACATAATTCTCGCCAAACCTTATAGCCTTTTGTTCTCTACAGGGTTGCTGGGCTGAATTTCCTAGCGTGATTTCTTCTTGTGGGACGGGATAAGAATAAAAAGGGAATGGGGTGATACAGTATTCCTGTCCATCCCGTTTGTCGAATAAAAGGCTATGTGGTTTGGCGAGCATTATGCTTTTACCCCGCTAAAATGGATTAATTGCCTATGAGCACTGTGACGATCTACCGTCAAGTGATGTCAAGTTAAGTTGAAGTTTAGTATAGTGTGAATTCTTTATTTGTTTAGCATTTGTTTATTACTGCTACACATATCGCAGCACTTTTGCTACAAAAATTACACAACTCAAAATTCTTCATTTTATGTCTAAGTGTGTATAGAATCACTGACTGCCTGTATTTGAAGCTAGTTGAGCCATATAAGATTGCTTACATGTTGAATTCAAGTTCAAACTGACTTATGTCTTTCTTCTAGATAAAGTTCATGTAATATGTGATTATATACACACTTTAACTATAAAGTGAAGAATATTGAGTTATGTCATTTTTATAGCAACGGTGCGACGTGTCATGGACATCCGAGAATCAATATTAGAAAATGTTTCAATTTTCCTATAGTTCCAAAAATTAATATTGATTATTTTTAATTGTGTTACAACAAATTTCCATCTCCATATGGTTACACACATTCTCTGTATATAACTGTAAATAGTGACGTATTTCTTTGAAAGTTCTATTTTATTTTGTTTTTTAACAATAATAATGCAGGTTAGAAAAAAAAAGTGGCAACGTCCAAATCCATCGGGAAGTTGTTTCCATCACGCACTGATCTCTACTACAACTTCTGGATTGCTTATTAGCGGTTTCTGCTTTGCAAGCAGATGATGTCATTTGAATACTTCCCCCCATAATGCTTTGAAATAGGTTGCCCATAGTTACAAACAAATTTGAACTAGTTTTGGGAGAAGTTGCTAGTATGGATCTCTATGGTGATTAGTAAGTCTTCTTCAACTTCAGATCAGTAACCAAGCAAAGACGTTAAACGTTCCAAAGTGTGAGAGTTCGAATGTGATAGTGATATTCGATAGATATTCGATGATATTCGATATTCGATTCGGGATAGTTCGAGTGATATCGAATGACCCACTTTCAATGTTGTCACAGTTCTGATATTTGGTGCAAATGTTAAGAAGGGAAAATATAGGACAAATAAGTTATTCCTATATCGATTAACGCATTTTTAAGGGATGAAAAGTTGACGGAACATTGAAACTATACGAGGAATATCTTAATGTTCGAATACAGTTACAACTAAGAGCAAAAGCAATCCCAATAAACTTTTTCAATCTTGATTAAACTAATTAAAAAGGGTCTAAAGGGGGTTAAACGTTCTAAACGAGGGATATTCAAATGTCACATTTCGAATATAGTATTCACAATTATCAATTTTGGAAAAAATTTCAACGAAGGAAAAGTTGCTCTTTTGCTAAATAAATTTGTAGGAATCGAAATTGTAGCAAACGTCTGAGGTGTAGAATACACGAATGTCTTTTGATTGCTAAAATGCTCATGGTAAAATTTCGTAGCGCAGCACGGGTATTCAGCTAGTGTAACTGTATAAGAACTGATAGGGAATCGCCTGAACCCTTTCACATGCAGTCAATTCGTCCGCCCAGGCGGTTTGTTTGCAGGTACAAGTGCTGCTAACGTTCTCATCCTAAGAAGTTGATACAACACAAAAGACATTTTAGATATATTCGTCCTTTCACACCAGTCGCTTAGTTGAATCAACTCAGTTCGCTATGGAAAGCTTTGCAATTGCAAGTTTCAATGTGGAAAGTTTAACGAAGAAATTGGTGTTAGTAGTTCAGCGATGTGTTACTATCAAACTATACACACTAAGTAAATATCGATATAAATCAATACGGATGTCTACTCCAAAAAAGTAGTCGGTACCAATCATATTTAAAAGCTCATTTGTTGTTTTGTTAATGGTGTTAATAATGGTAAAAAACTCCAAAATTAAAACAAAAGTTTTACTTTTTTTTTTTAAATAAAAAAATAATAATTTACAAGTCGAATTGTCATTAAAAAAACGAACAGAAATACTTTTATTAATTCATTTCTACGAAATATATTCTTTATCATTGGTGTTTTATTTGATGTTGCGATGTTGACATAAGTCACTCTCTTTACATTACCCATCAAACAGCACCACATTTATTAGTACAGCTTATGAATGTCGCATTTAAAAACATGTGGAGCACCAGATTACGCAAATTTATCCATTATAAGAAATGTATCTAGATTTTTCGAATGTCAACATTGCTCCATGCCTACAGGAGTAGTTTTCGTACATTGAAAATTAAAACATTAAACATCTCCAATCCTCTTCTATCTATCCAGTCCTCGGATTCTAATATCGTACTGACCTCCAGTTAGGAAGAGAAGTAGATTCCACAAGTTGTCTCGTGTGAAAGTTCTAAGAGAGAGTGTTCACACGGCAGTCAACTAGTTGAGAGTTTACCAAGCAACTTAGTTGAATCAACTAAACCGCCTAGTGTGAAAGAGGCCTCAGACGCTGCTCTGAAAGGATCCGTGTTCTTGTTTACTTTCATTGTGCCTGCATTATCACTGAATCCAAAGTTGTATGTATTGAAGCTTGATAGACATTTACTGGGTTCGGAGAAGTTTTGTGAGTCTCCGAAAGAAGAATAAATTATTGTTTTTATTTAGTAAAAACCACGTCATAATTTTTTCTGTGAAAATTTCATGACAATATTTAACAAATCTTGCAATATTTATGGATTTGCCATTTGATTTCTGGTTTCAAACCATGTAGTTAAAAAACTTTAGTGTCATTTTTGTGGGAACTAATATTTTTCTTTAAGGCGTCTTCTCACTTTAGGCACCTCGAAAATAGGCTATTTTCGCGATTTTTTTTCGAGGATTTTTGCAAACAATTATGGGATAAAATGGATCCTATATAATAAACACATCTTTCAAGTACAAGAAAATTTATTTTTTTTATTTTTTTGAACAATCATTATAATAAAACAGTAGCATCGAAAAACCCGTGTAGAAATGTAATGTTCGTGGCTTGTTGATGAAATTTCGGAAACTATCCGGCCGATTGTCATGAAATTTGAATGACATATTCTTCATAGTTATGGCTATAGCGCATATCATCAGATTTATGATATTCGCGAAAATAAAAAACGCGTTTTTTTGAAGTTTTTTGTAAAAAAAAGAAATACTTCAAATCAAAATTTCAAAAATCTGATGATATGCTCTATAGCCATAACTATGAAGAATATGTCATTCAAATTTCATAACAATCGGCCGGATAGTTTCCGAAATTTCATCAACAAGCCACGAACATTACATTTCTACACGGGGTTTTCGATGCTACTGTTTTATTATAATAATTGTTCAAAAAAATAAAAAATAAATGTTTTCTTGTACTTGAAAGATGTGTTTATTATATAGGATCCATTTTATCTCATAATTGTTTGCAAAAATCCTCGAAAAAAAATCGCGAATATAGCCTATTTTCGAGGTGCCTAAAGTGAGAAGACGCCTTAACATTTTCAATTTAGTTCAATACAAGTAGAACAGGCTATTGACTGAGACCATTAGAGTTTTACAAATCTATTTGAAGTCTTCATTACCTTGAAGGAAGTAAGAAACCCAAGTGTGACGTTCGGTTTGGCGTGATCCAGTTTCGGCTTGCCCAGTGTGAAGTTGGCGAGGTCGAGCACCGTCCGATGGTGGTGGTGCACCATCTGCGCCACCGCCAAGCATGCGAGCAGAAGGGTGGCCTGAACCGTCATCAAGGGATGCATGGGATAGCAGTCCGGTGGTCATAGTACGGGAAAATGTTTGACATGCGCAGAAGGAGGAAGATACCGGGGTTGGGTTGGATTGTGGAAAGGGTGTTTACTGTCTAGTGGATGGCATTGCTGGTTGGCAAAGGTATGAATCTGAAATAAAACAATGGATGTCACTTAAAAAGGGAAAGAACACAATCTTGGAAATCAACCGGAATATTGATATACAGGGTGTCACAAATGGTCATGTCCAAACGGCACACATGGTTGTGTCAGGTCATGAGGAAGCAGAATTACATAGGAAAGGGGGATCAGAAACGCAATTTTGACAGTGAAATTTCATCGTAACCGTCACGCAAAGAAAAGATAACAAACGGTGTAAAAAATCTTTATTTTACAACAAAACAGTACCAAATAAAAAAGAAAAATGCTACAAATCATAGTAAGTGCTCAAAATTGGCCCCATCAGCTGCGATGCATGCTTCACATCTGCGACGCATGGAATCGCGAACTCGTTCGAATTGGCCAGTAGTCTCCCGGACACGTGCCGCCGCTTCAACGATACGTGCGATGAGGTCCATGTCCAATGGAACGGGTGTCTCGTACACCAGACACTTCAGGTATCCCCAGAGGTAAAAATCCAGGGGGGTTAGGTCCGGGGTTCGTGGTGGCCACGGTACTGTGCCGGCTCTCTGCAACGTCCGCGCTTCGATTAATCCGACTGCCCGCGCTTTCGTCTGCTAGAGCTTATTGCCCTCTAGCGGATTACAATCGCATTTCCAACCCCCCTTTCCTATGTAATTCTGCTTCCTCATGACCTGACACAACCAAGTGTGCCGTTTGGACATGACCTTTTGTGACACCCTGTATATTATTGCTTCAAAATTGTATCTAAGTCTTTAGCATACAAACAATAAATACACGTTGAACATTTTATTGTTTTACCTACAGTTAGTTTTCATTAAGTAATACAATTAAAACTTTTATTACAGTAGGACTTAAGCCCAAGGGTAATACAAATTTTAATTGAAAACCGCTGTAAATCGTAAAATTGTAAAAAGTTAAACCTATTGTTTTCAATTGGTCAAAAGTGTGGCTCGGTGTCCGTCCCTTCTTAATGCTTGGGCATGAGCAAGAAAGGCATTGTGTGGGTATGCGCCTGCTCCGAGTGCTTGTATAAAAAGAGATGTATGCTGATTTGACCGGGCCGAAAAAGTCGAAGTATCTTGGATCTTTTATTGGTACTGCGAAAAAGATGTGGATTCTCATTATTAAAATGTGTGTAAAATCTTAAAACTCTAAATTGATATCTTCAGTCGCATCAATGGGTCGAAAGTTTTGAAAATTGGACAATAAATGCTTAAAATTCAAAAGTTAATAAATAATCACATATTTCGTTGATCATTTTGCGGTAATGCTTTTCTGGGCTGCTTTTGCAGCCTTGAGGGCATCGAATTTTGAAAATTAAAGGCATTTTTTTTTTAAATAAAAACACATTACACTTTCCTCATTGTAATGCGAAAATAAACTTTATTCCATCTTTCAGAGATAGAAATTACAAAAGCGTTATTGATTGTAAACTCTCTTGGACGGTTTTTCTGGCTTTTTTTTTTTACTTTAAATTCTAGCACGTGATTTCTGGATTCTAGGGTTGCTCCATCCCTATTCTGCGGTCTAACTGCTTTTCGGGAAGCTTCAGTGTTTTGCTTTACAATTTGCTCGACTTGTGTGTGTGTGTGTGTGTGTGTGTGTGTGTGTGTGTGTGTGTGTGTGTGTGTGTGTGTGTGTGTGTGTGTGTGTGTGTGTGTGTGTGTGTGTGTGTGTGTGTGAAAATCTTAGTATGTCCATATTGGCACACAGTCCTGTATCATCTTCAAAAGTTTATAAAAACTGATCACTCTGAGAAATAGAGAGGTAATATTATATAACAAGTTTGCAAGTTCATGAGATCTGTGTAGTCTGTAGATCCAAGGTTAATAGCAGGAATAGCGCTAATCTACGAACACAATTTTCATCTGGGCCATTTTCCCTTGCTTTTGCATTGATAATCAGTATAGCTGAAAGGGTCTTAATATTGTTGCACAAATTGTCTGTATATAGTGTAAATAGTGACGTATTATTTAAAAATTGTATTGTAATTTATTTTTATCTTATTTTAATTTATTAACAGCGATTATACAGGTTAGAAAAAGGTGGCAACACCTAAAGCAATCTAGAAATTTCGATACGTTTCTTTTTCGATGAATTGGCTGGAAATTTCGGGAATGTTCTCAAGTGCCTGGTATTTAAAAGACCGGCGATCGGGAAAGTTTTCAGATTGACTTCGGACTTCGTTGAAAGCTGATCGCTTTGTTTACCTATTGGAGTGAGCTTGTATAATCGCTGTATTCGAAGTTGTTTTTGTTGAAGCTTGTGTTGAAGCTTGAGAGTAATTGAGCTGTTGCCTGTGAATAAATTTTTTAAACTCTTGAAGAAAGAATAAATATTTTTATACCGTGAAAACTGTGCCATCACTGCCTCTGTGGAAAAATTCATAACAGTGGTGTCAGAAGTGGGATTTAGTCATCTTGAATGCCGACAAATAGAGGAATGATGGAAGACCAAATGAAGCAGTTGATGGAAATGATTGTTGGAATGAAAGCCCAACAGGAAACCACCGCCGCCGAAATGAAAGCCAGTCAACAAGCTACCACTGCTGAAATAAAAGCCTGGCAAGAATTAACCGCAGCTACAATTGCCGCCAGTCAATAAGCGACATCATTAGATATTAAAGCTTTGCAAAACGCAACGTCATCTGACATGAAAGCGTTGGCTGATAAGTGCGAGTCCACATCAGCAGCCGTAATCAAGATCAGAGAAGAGATGAAAACCGAGCTAGCCTCAATGGTAGAATCTACAATTATGGAGACAACATCATCGGTCCTGCATTCCGTGAAAGAAGACGTTCTCATTGCTGTAAGGGATGAAATGGAAGAAAAGGTATCTACCATAGAAAGAGAAATCACGACTGCTAGAAATGAAATGAAAGAAGAAGTTTCCACCCAGAAAAAAGAGCAGGGAAGGTTTATTGACGCTATGGAAGAGAAACTTCGTAAACTGGAAATTCGCGGTACTGTGGCAGCTGCATCACCGAACTGGGAGGAAGTTTCCACTGCAGTTTTAGCACCACGTCCCAACATCAAAGCTTCAACTTTCGATGGGAAGTCGGCTTGGAGCGTCTATCGAACTCAGTTCGATATGATAGCCACTGCTAATGGATGGGATGACCTCACGAAAGCATTCCATCTCGCAGCATCTCTTCGAGGGGAAGCGTCTGACATTTTACAGACACTACCCGAAGAGAAGCGGGGAGAGTTCGTGTCGCTTGCAAGTGCGTTTGAGTTAAGGTTTGGGGAGCAGCATCTAAAGGATTACAACAGACTGCAATTGAGAGTGAGACAGCAGAAGGCCAATGAAACTCTTCAAGAATTGGCATCGGATGTAGAAAAACTGTCGCTCCTCTCTTCCCCTGACTGTCCCCCCGGATGTACGAGACGATCTTTCTCTGCAGTATTTCATAGACGCTATTCAAGATCCCGATGTGCAGCAGGCGGTAAGGTTATCCCAAAACAAAAATCTGAAGTCAGCCCTTGTGTACGCCATGAAAGTGGAAGCCGCACAGCTAACTTCTGGAAAAGACCGACGATATGTGTGTGGTGCATTAGCCGAGGATTCTTCTGACTTTGTCACCAGTAAGCTTCGAGAACTGGAGAGAAAAATTGATAGAATGATGAGAAGTTATCCCGGAGCCAGGGATCGAAGGACCAGAGTCATTTGCTAGCACTGCAAACGGGAAGGGCATCTACTACGTAACTGCCTTGATTTGAAAAAGAGAAGGGATAACACTACCACGGAATCTCAACAACTGAATCTAAGAAGATGCCATCTCGCAGGGCAGAAGCTTCAATGTAGAACAGGTGAAGCCCCGACCAGTCGTTTCCACGTTTCATCCCGACAAGGAGGAAACCAGGGTTTATTCGTGAAGGGGGAGATCAACGGAACTCCATGTCGTCTAATCGTCGATTCGGGAGCGAACGTTACGATCGTAAGGACGGACGTGGCTCGTCGCCTGAACAGCCGACTCCTCTACACAGCGCCCTCTGTTTCTCTAC
The DNA here is from genome assembly GCA_963978545.1 of Linyphia triangularis. Taxonomy (NCBI): domain Eukaryota; kingdom Metazoa; phylum Arthropoda; class Arachnida; order Araneae; family Linyphiidae; genus Linyphia; species Linyphia triangularis. Next base: position 87,550,935 of record OZ021726.1, read on the forward strand.
AAACTGTGTCTTGGCGTAATATCTCTGTTTCTCTACAAACTGCGTCTGGGGGTAATATCTCTGTGCATGGGAAATTGCAAGTGGACATTGCCCTTGGATTTAACACCTACAAGCACACCGTTTATGTTTCCGAAATTGTAGATCCGTGCATTCTCAGACTAGACTTTTTGAAGAAAAATGGAATTACGCTGAATTTTGAGAAAAGCAAGCTGCAAACATGGAGAGGCGAAGTTCCTTTGCACGATCTAGACATGAAAGAGCTGTGCGTATATCGGATTGTAGCTCATGAAGACAATGTCATAGAGAATGCTGAAGAGTCCACATCTATGAAAAGTACCTCTCAAGCCCCGGAAAGAGAACCGAAGAAAGCAACGTTGATGGAACCCTCCCAAGATGATGTTCGGTTGAATGGGAATGGGAACGCTCTTTCCGGAAGTTCATGTCCAGAGAGCAGACGGCGTTCATCTAAAACGGAATTCAAATCTGGAACACCGACGTTCTCTTATCAACAACCAATCTCCAAATCATGTAACCAGCAAGATGGGGATCAGAAACTTTCACCTCTTCTGTTGGCATACGGGAGTGCAACTCACGAGACCACCAGATTTTCTCCTTCTCTAAAGATGTTTGGAAGAGACCTTAGGCTCCCCTGCAACCACCTCTTTGGACGACCACCGGACACTCCTTCCTCGCCTGTCCAGTATCTAGATGATCTGTAGGCACGTTTGGAAGCCGTACATCGGTTCGCCAGAGAGAGAAACAACATCATGACGGAGCGCATGAAGATCCGGTACGATGCCAAGGCCACGGAACGTTCATTCCAGGAAGGTGACAAGGTGTGGTTATGGAATCCTAAACGTCGGAAAGGACTCTCCCCTAAGCTCCAGACGAACTGGGAAGGGCCGTATGTTGTCCTTAAGAAGATCAACGACGTCGTGGTAAGGATTCAACGGACACCCTCCTATAAACCTAGAGTTGTACACTACAATAGACTAGAACCATATTATGGTAGAAATCATTGAATGGCTTAAGGACTTCACTGCCCGGGACGTGCAGTCTTTAAGAAGGGGGAAATGTTGCACAAATTGTCTGTATATAGTGTAAATAGTGACGTATTATTTAAAAATTCTATTGTAATTTATTTTTATCTTATTTTAATTTATTAACAGCGATTATACAGGTTAGAAAAAGGTGGCAATACCAAAAGCAATCGAGAAATTTCGAGACGTTTCTTTTTCGATGAATTGGCTGGAAATTTCGGGAATGTTCTCACGTGCCTAGTATTTAAAAGACCGGCGATCGGGAAAGTTTTCAGATTGACTTCGGACTTCGTTGAAAGCTGATCGCTTTGTTTACCTATTGGAGTGAACTTGTATAATCGCTGTATTCGAAGTTGTTTTTGTTGAAGCTTGTGTTGAAGCTTGAGAGTACTTAAGCTGTTGCCTGTGAATAAATTTTTTGAGCTCTTGAAGAAAGAATAAATATTTTTATACCGTGAAAACTGTGCCATCATTGCCTCTGTGGAAAAATTCATAACAATATGGCTCCTCTCATCACTTAAAATGAACATAAGCAATACTTATGTCCATTTGGACGGCTAGGACTTTATTAAATATCCTTCACGTTCTGTTGTAACTTTAAATTGTAGATGGCGCTCTCTCTTAGTATGTAATAGGATCGTCTGGTGCCGAAATCTTCAGATAGCAGATTATATCACGATGCCACCCTGAGCTGTTTAGAGGGTCAGCATATATTCATTTGTAATCCAAATATTAATTAATTTCCTGTCTTCCTGTTCGTCTTGTCTTCAAATAAACCTAAAAAAGGCCAAATGGAAATGTTTTTATTTATAGTTTTGAGTTTTGTGCAGTGAAACATAAGGATTATTTTAAGCACACAAGCAGTCGAACAAAATGTAAAACTGAACACTGAAGCCATCGGAAAAGCATTTGGGCAGCAGAATAGGGACGGACCAACCCTAGAATCCAGAAACCACATACTAGAATTTTCAGTAAAAAAAAAAAAAAAGTCAGAAAAACAGTCCAAAAAAAGATTATAATCAATAATGCTTTTGTAATTTGTAAGTCTGAAAGTTGGAATAAAGTTTATTTTCGTATTACAATGGAGGAAAGTGTAATTTGCTTTTATTATAAAAATTGTATTCAATTTTCAAAATTCGGTGCCTTTGAGACGGCAGAAGATATTAACGTATAATTCTAAAAATATTTACAGGTGTTTTTGATAAAAAAACAGTAACTTTTAAGCATTGCCGCAAAATAATCAACGAAATCTGTGATTATTTATTAATTTTTGAAATTTAAGCATTTTTAGTCCAATTTTCTCAACTTTCGACCCATTGAGGCGACAGAAGATATAAATTCAGAGTTTTAAGATTTTGCACACTTTTTAAAGATTAGAATCCACAGCTTTTCCGCACTGCCGCTAAAAGATCCAAGATACATCGACTTTTTCATCCCGGCCTAATGCTGATGTTCATTTACTTTGGTGTATTGAGGTTTTCGAAAACTTCCATAATAATAATAAATGGAAAAAAAAAAAAAAAAAAAAACTTTATAATGGGTTGAACTTAAAGCCCAGAACAAACTGTACGTTGGTTCTAAGCCGATTATTTTATTTGTAAAAACTAGAAGTAAAGCGCAATATATTTTTAACCTCTTTTTTAAAGTTATGTTAAAACCAAACCAAAAAATAGAAAATTAATAATAGTTTAAAAAACTAAAAAGCACACTTTAATAGAAAACTAAACTAAAAAGTGGAAAATAATTTTAAATAAGTTTGAAATAAGAATAGGGTGATTAACAAGAAATATTTATTTTATCGTAACAAAGCGTGGTGGGCTTTTTAAGATATTTTCATAATGTCTCTACTTTTACCAATATCTGTCATTAAATATTCAACAATTGACATCAAGCCCACCACGCTTTGTTACGATAAAATAAATATTTCTTGTTAATCACTCTATTCTTATTACAAACTTATTTAAAATTATTTTCTACTTTTTAGTTCACTTTTCTATTGAAGAGTGTTTTTTTCGTTTTTTTAATTATTTTAAACTTACTGACTCCCCTTTACCAGAGCTGCACTTTTTACTTTCAATTACCCATATGTATACATAGGGTAATGAGAATATAGCATTCGGTCAACAACAAAAAAATATATTTCTCCACGTTTTGGAACATTATGATTGCAAAAAAGTGATCCAGAAAAAATGTCTGTGCGTCTATGGTCAGCATAACTCCCAAACAAATTGACCTACGATGTTCAAATTTGGTATGCTGGTTGCTGGTGGATATGGAACCTACCATTAAGGTTTTCGTCAAAATCGCGTATGCGCATAATGTGCGTAATGCGATCCAACCTGAAGGACTGGCTAAACCTACACATTCTGGTGGCCCATCACTTAAAATAAAATGATCTCTGAACATAACCCTAGGAAACCTGAATATCGCTGGTACTGTATTTTCTGTCGCACAAATGGCTATAGCGGCGGTCACTAGAGTCCCACTCTCAGCTGAGATAATAGATCCCATATGCTCGATAACTTTTTTAGCAATAATTCTGTTTGGGCGATGGACTAGTTATTTCGGTCTCGTCTATGTTGTATGTAACAGCAGATGAAAATTATGTTTTCTAAGACACGAACATAATTTTCGAAAAACAATTTGGCGCCGTGCTGATTAAAGCTGGTAGCTCGAGCTAAACTAGTTGCTAGGAGAGTTCTAATGGACAAAGTTATGTGTCTTTTTAGATATTCGGTAAACCAATCAGCTCCAGAAGCTTTAGCAGCGGTCCATGATGAAGGAACAAGTACAATATTTTTTGTTGCATATTGGTACACCAGTTTTCTACCCTCACGTGGGCATAAGCCTTGATAAGAGGGCACATAGAGGGAAAGAAACACTGTTTCAACTTCCCCCGTCCCTTTTGTTTCAACCTGCCACAATCCGCCATTTTAACTAAACAAGACTCTAAGTACTAGTATCCATGCACGTGTGATTTTAAAAACAGGTGAATAGTAAATCATAACTATGCACTATAAGTACTTTATAAACTAACAATTTTAATTAGTCCATTCTACCCAAAATGCGATATCATATGAAATTTGAAAATTTACTCAACCTTCTGAAAAACAGTTTTTTCCTTTTAAATATAGAGCTGTTGACAAAAACTTTCCTTCGGTACAATAATGTATATTTAATTTTTTTTTTTTTTTTTTTTTTTTTTTTTTTTTTTATGCCCTCTATGAAATAAATCCCACTATGAATAAAATTAGATGTTTAAATGCGGTTGCTTCAACCTGCGATAAGTTTACACATATTTTTTTCTTGTTGCTTCTTAAATTAGTTCTAAAACTTATAATTGAACCATTTTAAAAACATGGAGCTCTATTATAAGTAATTTAAAATAAGTTGTTGTTTTTTTAATTTTATGTCTCATATCATTTTGAAAATATCAAAAAGAAACTTTGAGTTTGAGTTATTACATATCCATTAGTGGTGAATGTGAGAAGTTGGGGGAAAGTGTGTGTGTGTGGTGGGGGGGGGGGTCACTGTTCCGGCTACACTAACATTTTGACCACGGCGGTTGACCACGGCAAACAATTTATCCCAAAACAGCTAAAACAGCCCTTAATTACCACATTATCTACATCTCCCTACAAACCACTTATCGTCTCCAATACATATAACACCTATTAACAAACTCCTAACAAACGGATTTGTAGTACCTCTAATCCCAGTACAAGTCCGGAATGATTTACTTCGAATCGATAACTGGTCCTTTGTTACGTATAGCTTTAAGACCTGATATTCCGGATCATTTGTCAAATGGACATTGGACATCTATGCTCAGTTCGGTGTACTTGGAGGTGGATCACTTGACGCGTCGTTAAGAGGAGATTAAACTTTAAAATGACCTTTCGAGGAGGGGGAGTATTAATGAGAATGTGTACATCCAATTATAGCACGGTTGGGTTGGAATGGTTGTGAATGTAGGGATCTTAAAGATGGAGGACATTTTGATTCTGTTTAAATACCTCTCTTAAGAATGTACTTACGTGTGTACTTGGTTAGTATATGGTATTTAGAAAAGAGATTTGTTGCCAGTAATGTATGAAAGCCGGCATTCTATGAAATACCTAGGCATTTTATAAATAGCCTGGCTTTTTTAAGCAAAGAACCAGACGATTAATGTTTCACACATATCCTAATTATTACATGGAATGCTGAGTGATAAACCGAGAAAAGTATTAAATGCATCTTCAATTCACTAAGAATATCGCGTGACAAGGTTGTTGCAATAAAGTTACCATTTTGAAACACGTAGGTTAATTTTCATTCCTTTATATATATATATATATATATATATATATATATATATATATATATATATATATATATATATATATATACTAAAATTTGGTTTTCTCTAACAAGAAAGGAATTAGTTCGTTCTATGATTTTTTGACTAAACTTTGATTATTTTTTTTTTACGTGTTTCAAATAGAAGTTTTTTAATGTCACTCTTTCACTGTTTTTTCAAAATGACATTTGTATTTTTGAGAAATGCAGGTCTTTTAAATGATATAGCCTTATCATTACCTTTATTTACCATTCTTTGCCTAAATCACATGTGTCATTTTTTAGAATGTCTAAGTTTTGTATAAAATGCATAGAGAAAGTATACAATAATTCATATGCTTCATACTTTACCTTAACATCCCCCCCATTCTATAAAATGCAAAGATGTTCTATAGAATGTCTCTACTATATTCATTGCCTTTTAATATTTTACCCTTTCATTGTGGAAAGTAATAATACGTAAAACACAATCGGTTTGGAGTGCATTAATATCTTAAATTCGCGGAAACAAAATCTGAAACTAATTTACATGGTGACGAAACAAACTGTCAAACAGCAAACAGACCTATAGAAGGGATTGGAGTACCCAAACTGCGTGACTCTCCCATTGAGTTTAGACTGTTTAAACACACGGTCGGAGAACAGTATAAAACAGTAATTGTATTTTTTTAAACATGTGTTAGCCAACCAGACCTTTTTTGTAACAAATATTTTTCCAAGTCTCCAAACACGGGGAAAACGGTATAATGGTTAGCGTGATAGCTTCTGGACCGCGAGGTTGAGGGTTTGAGTCCGGCATGGGTGTATGTTGGCTTGTCTATTGACGAATGTTTCGGCGCATTATAGCCCTCGTGTTGCTGACGGTGCCAGATAATCTGAAAACAACCAACCAAACACGGGCAAATAAATAATATCTCAAGGGATCATAGTTATTATTCAGTTGACCGTTGACGGTCTTTTTGTTGGAAGTTTACGCGAACTTTTAATTTGACTGACTACTTTATTTCAATGACCGAATAATTACCGTGTTAAATGAATGAGCTCAATTTACCAATTGTTAGTTAACCCTTTCACTCCCAGTGATGCCAATTGGAATCACAACATTTACAATTTTTTTTCTCCTCACCTAATACTCCCAGTGAATTCGAATCAACGTTTTTACAATCATCAAACTATTCTCTGCCCAAATATATTTTTCTTTTTCACCAATATATGGCTGCACGGGTTCTGTTGCTGAATGAAATGAGGCTTTTTTATGTTTTCTCAATTCCGAAAAAGATGCCGAAATTAATTTCATTTTTTAAATAATTTAAATTAAATAACTCTTTTAAATATGTTCGTATTATTTTCTTTAATATTTAAAAATTGTATATGAACCATTTTCAACGAGTAAATATTTTAACATTTGCAACGATTGAAAAGTGATGATTCCATTTGGCATCAGTGGGAGTTAAGTACAACTCAACACCTTTTCCCTGCTATATTATTTATTTTAGATTCGAACTGTTATTACAACGTTATTGCTATTTTTTTCTAGCAGTATTCACTACGTTAAGATATATTTACGACTAAATAGAAGATTTCAAATTTTATTTGATTTATTTAGAAATGGCGAAGCGAAATAGCTTTAGACTTGTCCTATACCTAATGCCCAATGATGCCATTTGGAATCATTTTTCATTTTAATTAAAAAATTAAACAAAAAAAAAAATTGCTTTCAACCCTGTTATTCTGGATACCAAATGAGTATATTTTATAAATTGCAGATTTTTAAAATGAAAAATAAATAATTGGGACTGAAAGGGTTAATACCAATTATTAGTTATTTACCGAACTACAGTCAATGGTGTATTTATGAATTTAATGCGAATTAAATTATTTTTAATAAATAGTGTTTATTGTATTTGCAAAAAATTTTGAAAACAGGAAACAAATTCAAATAATTTCTGAACATTTTATCACCCATTAAAAAGTGCAAGTGAACACACTCTTTCGAATAAAACGAATAATAAATATGTGGCACCCTTTATGTCAATTCAATGAATAAAATGATTTCTGAAACATAATGTGTACTTTAATTTCTTTATATTAATTTCGATTTTGTGTGTACGTTTGTCGATGGCAGGCAAAATCTTGCTGAAGCCTAATTAACACACTCAGCATCATCCAATTGGTGTGAAACTTGACAGATAGCTTCTATGTAGATGACAGTGCATTCTATCAAATTTTGGGGTTGTTTCTGTCACTAAAAGGTCGCTTTTACGGAATACTAATAAACCAACTTGCCGTCATCCAATCATGCTAAAATAGCATATAACCATTGAATAAACTCTTTCCTGTTGCCAAATTTAAAAAAATAATAATAAAATTGTTTTAATCAGAATAAATAAATAAAAAAATAAAAAAAAAATAAAAAAATTTGGATGTTTTTGATGTTTGGCATTCATTCATGTTCATTTTTATAAAATAAATTTTGAAACGTAGTTTGACTCACATTTTGCTGATAGAAATATTTTAAATATTTAAATTTGATTCAAACATCAAGCACACGCTGTTTACAGTATCGGCTCTGTGTTAATGAATATAAAAATTTGCAATGCACATAAAGAATTTATATTAAAAACTTTGTTTTTATGGGTTATATTTATAATCTAGACCATTCCATACATCCAAAGGTAACAAGAATATGCACAAAGACACGGTTTGCCAACTCTGATTGCCAAATTGTATTGCCAAAATACATTTTTATATTTTAATAACTGTACATTTTCAGATTAACCATAAAGAAATATTGTTTTAAGGGGAATCTGGAAACGTACTCTTATTAGTATTATTTTTTTCGTATTTCCTCAAAATGGGTAAAACAATTCCGCAAACAAGACAAGATATTCCAAAAACAATTCTGCAGAAAATGTGTTTAAGTAGCATACAAAATTAGTTTAACCATTTATTTTTTGCGTCTTTGATCAACTTAATTAGTCTTTCAAGTACAATATTTTTTAGGAACATCCTTTATTTAATGTCAATACTTAATTTTGGTATTTAACTAACAATAAGAAAAATAATTTTATAAGCTAACATAAAAGGCATAAATAGAATACATCATTAAAATATTTTATATTAATATGTAAAATATTTTAAAGATGTATACTATTTATGCCTTTGATGTTTAGTTTCCATCGTAACATATTTTTTAGACTAGCACAATATAAGACAGTGAGGATTTTTTGCTTTCAAAACTTAAGAAAAACCCAACGCTTTTATAATTAAACTGTCAAATATCTTTATTGGTCACACATTTTGACGCGAGTTATAAAGTTGAATTATGCAAATGAAACTAATCAATTTTCCACTTCAAAAATTTGACATTTCATTTTTTTTTTTTTCCAGTTTGACAATAATAAAAGTCAGTGAAGCAATAAGCAAGGTTCTTGTATATTCTAGATTTTAATATGCTGGATGTGCTTTATATAATTTTTTATTAAAATATATTCTTCTTAATCCATTTTTTCCTGCTCCATTACCGTAAGAAATAATAAATTAATTAATCTGAGACATTTCTTGCATGAACTCTTAAATGCACATTTAAACTGATGACCATACTGAAATGCCGGTTTTATAAACATAAATAAATTGCCAAGTAAATAAATTTTTCACTTGTACTTTTGACGCTTTGCACTAATATGCCTATAATCAAATGTTGTTCAATTGTCATCCCATGTTTCATAAAAGTTATTAAATAACTTATATAGAAACTTCATATGTTTTTAAGGGGACTTTGTAGCTTTAAAATTGAAAAAGTTACTTTGGGGATTTTTATTTCATCTTGATTTTTTTTTAAATATATACTTTTTCCCTTTTTTTTTTTTTTTTTTTTTTGCCATTGATGTGTTACTTTTATTTCTACTCAAATTAGAAGTAGGTTATATTAAAAAAAATAAAAAAATATAAATAAACTATCAATATTTAACTATATATTTCATCTTTTTTATATATATATATATATATATATATATATATATATATATATATATATATATATATATATATATATATATATATATATATATATATATATATATATATATATTTTTTCCCCCTTCTTTTTTTTTAATTTTTTTTGTTTGCCATTGATGTATTACTTTTATTTCTACTCGAATTAAAAGTAGGTTATATTAAAAAAAAAAAAAAAAAAAACTATCAATATTGAACTATATAAGACGTTTACGTTTGACATTTATTCCTAATTTTCTATAAACGAGATATTTTAAAATTAAATGATGTACCTTTCCTTAGTGACAAGTAGAGATATACCATTATTTTTTTATGAAAGTGTATTACATAATCTAGCTTAAACTAGACTTACAATTTGGTAAAAAATATCATTAGAATTTTTATTGTTAAATTCTAATCAAGCTTCTATTTATTATTTATTTATTTTTTTTGAAAAAAAAATCATACTTTGCAAATATTTGGCATTTTAATAAATAGTTAAGAAAATAACAGGATATTTTTTTAAAATTTCAGCTTAATCTTTAGGTTATAAACAACAGTTTCATAAAAAGAAACAAATAATGATATATCTCTACTAATTAGTTAGAAAAGGTACATTGAAATTTAAAATATCGCGAAGAAAATTAAAGTTAAAGGAAAATTTCTTATATAGTTAATATTGATAGCTTGCCTTTTTAAAGCAAAACATAACATGCTTCTAATTTTAGTAGAAACAAAGGTAACGCATCAATGGGAAAGCAAAAAATATATACAACATGAAATAAAAATTCCAAATTTTTTTTTGTTTAATTTACTGAGTCCTCTTGTCAGTTTAATCGTAAGGCCTCAAAATTAATTCCTTTTTATTTAAAATATTTTTATTTTAACATTAGTATCAGCTAGTAGAAACCCCGATTCATTGGGGCGGGGTTTTTTTACATACTTTTAGCATTTTATTCATGCAAATATTTAACCATATAGTCAATAAAATTAAACTTAATGTGCTTTTACTATTAAAAAAAAAATACACGTTTTGAAGTAGCATCAATGGTGAATGAATCTCAATCATGCAGCATTTGTGCGGAATCAAATTCTAGGTAGACATACTTTAAAAAGCTATCTTAAAATAGATTCCTAACTTTACAAAAAAAAAAAAAAAAAAAAAAACGTACCCAGTGTACTATACTTACGATGCAACATATATTTTATTTCAAAATATTTTTTTATTCGAAAATGTAAGTACTTATTAGTAAGAACTTAATAAAATTTGCATATTTTTTTCGCCAAAGAAATAAGGAGTTTTCATATTTGTTTTGCATATATTCTATCTAGTCAGTTTTTTGGCAGGAAGTAATGTTGCAGAATCTATGAGAGATACCACCTCTCTTTACTAGTTTTCAACATTTTTCAACGTGTAACCAAACCATACTTACAGCTAGGATTCATTTACATTTATTCTCTTTTTTCCAAACATATTTTATAACACATAGCATCACAAACGGATAAAAATCAAAATAAAGTAATTTAAAAAATAATAATAATAATAATAATAATAAATAATATTTTGTTTGAGAGTACATGTTATTTAAACAAAACTCTAATATTTGAAATTTCCGTAGAATAACTAGAAACAGAAAATTTTCAAATGCAAAAATAAATGCGAATTTACATAAATATTTGATCTAAAGTCGTGGGCTTACAAGGAGTTACTCGTCGTAAAATATTAAATGATGAAAAGTTTGTGCCGGTAAAGTCATCGCAGTATTTCCTATTTTATAATAGTACATAATGTAACTTCATACACTGAATAAGGGAGAGTATATCCTTGCCGGATTCTGTAAATAGAATTCGAAAATGTTTGTTTAAACTCATAACTTGACAATAAATAATTTAGCATTTTTAAATGAAATATTTTAGAAATTCGCTCAAGGTTTAATACATTTCTCGTTCTTTGTTTGCATTAAAATAAAACTCTGACGTTGAAAAATATAACAAGATAGTTTTAAATAGTTTTGTATAGCTTGATTTACATAAAATAACATGAAATACAATAAAATGAAGAATGGTAAGGTTAAGGGAATTAAGGTGAGATAATTTAAAGTAAGGCAAATTAAGGTAAAGTAATGTTAGGTAAGGTAAGATAAATTAACTTGAGGTAAATTAAGGTAAGGTAAAGTAAGGTAAATAAAGATAAGTTTAGATAAGGCAAATTAAGGTAAAGTAAAGTTAGGTAAGGTAGGTAAATTAAGTTGAGGTAAGGTAAATTAAGTTGAGGTAAGGTAAGTTAAAGTAGGGTTAGCTCAAGTAGAAAAAGTAAGGTAAAATTAGGTATGGTAAATTAAAGTGAATTAATTTAAATTAAAGTGAGGTAAAATAACATAAATTAAACTAAGGTAAATTTAGTTAAAATAAAAGTAGGGTAAAGTAAGTTAAATTAAATCAAGTTAAATTAAAATAAGGTAAAAATAACGTAAATTAATTCAAGGTAATATAAAGTTTAGTAAAGTAAATCAAGAAATATATTATCTTATTTAAGTTAGATATGAAAATAATTTTTATCTTGAAAAAGGTCATACTATATTTAAAATATAGATAAAGCACAAATAAAATTACATTATAGGTTGTTGTTTTTTCCAAGAGGGCATATTCATTTTTACTCAACTTACTAAGAATTTATAAACTATTCTGCGAAAGAGTTACTGTTTTACCTCTTGTTTTAATGAATAATAAAGTTAATGTTACAAAATTTTAATGACATTTAAATCTATATTACTCAAACTACAATTTTATAATTTATTGCCTCTTGAGAATATGCCCTTTCTTAGTGCTTAACAAATGCCATTCTTGTAAGCTTAACTACATGGCTATAAAATTAGAAATTTATTTACACACAAATGATCGATATAATATTAATTACTGGGGGCATAGAACATCGCACAACTTTCAATTACACTATAATACTGGTCATTGCGTTCAAATTCGACGTGGAATGAAAAAAAAAAAAAAGGAAAAAAAAATGACAACACTTTTTGATAATTCTTGCCTTATCCATTCTTGTAAGTGAAATAATTAATAGTTTAAAAAACTAAAAAAATACGCTTTTATAGAAAAGTGAACTAAAAAGTAGAAAATAATTTTAAATAAGTTTGAAATAAGAATAGATTGATAAACAAGAAATATTTATTTTATCGTAAAAAAGCGTGGGGTGCTTGATGTCAATTGTTGAAAATATCTTAAAAAGCACCCCACGCTTTTTTACGATAAAATAAATATTTCTTGTTAATCACTCTATTCTTATTTCAAACTTATTTAAAATTATTTTCAACTTTTTAGTTCAGTTTTCTATAAAAGCGTATTTTTTTAGTTTTTTAAACTATTAATTATTTTCTACTTTTTAGTTTGGTTTTCTATTAAAGCGTGTTTTTTTAGTTTTTAAACTATTAATTATTTTTTCTGTAAACTATAATTTTTTTTTAGTTAGTGTACAAAACTCTCCAGTTGTTTCTGCCAATAGTCACATGCTTGTCTCAAATTCAAGTCATGTGTATGCCTTAGTACACATCGTATTACTTGGCACAAAACACTACCGTGTCTCTGAATATGAAAAATCACTAATCCTGAAGATCCTGGTAAGGATAATGCGACTAAAAAAAACACACTTTGTATAACTGTTGTTTAAACGACAAATCTTTCAAACGGCACACCAGGGTTCGATTCCGGAGAAGGTTGGTTGGTAGGAATTTAACGGCGCAAGGGCAACACGAGTTAATCCTTGTGATAAAGCGACAAACTTATTGAATTATTGAATTGTCATCGGTCCTTAATAAGTATGCCAAATTTCGAGTTAATCCGACGTTTTGAAGGGGGTCAAAATCATGTTCAAAGATTCCGTTACATACATACATCTGAAGCTAATAAAAGCGCATTAATAAAAGAGTAATATTGATGGTTATTGATGGGAAATGCCCAAGAGAAGAGAATTATGTGTTAAAAACATTCGTTATTCAACTTTTGACACTTTATAGCATTTCTACGGGAATTTTGGAAGTGGAGATGTCTAAAACACCTTAAGAGGCCTTACCACAGTGAAAACATGGAGAACTGAAGGGGGGGGGGGGGGGAATCGAAATTTTGTTTAGGTAAAACAACACTTCCAGTATCAAATGGGTAGTTGAAAGTAAAAAAAAATATATAGCTCATTCTTTCAATTACCATATTATTTCATTGTCGTAAATTAATATTGTTGCGTGGACGGGTTCGAAAGCCAAAGCAGATTAAAACTTGCAGAAATATTTATTCCAATACAACTCTTCACAGATTCTTTTACAACTCCAGAACTTCTCGTTCTAGTAGATTTAATACAGCTCTATACCCAACAATAGAGCACAAAAGAGCAGTTAAAAACTAGACAACACAACTGCTAAATCGCCGCAAAAGACGATGCAATACAGTTCGCTTTAGAACTACTCGGAATGTTCACTGAGACTCAGTAATTCCAGTCAACTAACTGACTCAACTCAGTCAACTACTGACTAATCTAACTCACGGCCAGTCTTAAATAGGGGAGAGGAACTTTCGTGAATCTTCCAGAGATAGATATTTGGAGAACTTTTCAGATCGTAGTCGAAAAGTCCTATACATTTACAAGGGTACCGAAAATGTCGCCAAATGGTCGCCAAGTTTGGCGACATATGGCGATTTATCGCCAAATTTGGCGACAAAAATTAGTCGCCAACTTGGCTCTATCTCGCCAATTTGGCGAGATTGCCATTACCATAATGTTAAATGCCCTGCTCCTTGTAAAACTCGCTTCCCAGCGTTACCTCTGTAAAACTCGTTATCAAGCATTAAGACATACATTGCGGGGAAGCAAACTAAAAACGAACTATTGCACTGCCTTATGCGAGATGTACATAAATTTTCCTATTTACAAAATTAACACTACGAAATATTTACAACTATACAAAAATTCGTAACAATATGATAAAAAATTTAGCTGAATGTTAGATGAACATTATCTTAATGAACTTCTAGTTTGCAGGTTAATATATTAGATATGAGTTATTTATTAGGTGAAGAAACTATTTCCAAGAAGAAAGTACTTTTAATGTTACAGAATGTCTTTACTAACGAAGTTAAAATATTAACAATGTTGCACTCGACTTTTCAAAGTTTTATACCGAGCATAAACTTAAATTATGTCCGTCCTCAACGGTTTTAACGCTGCGCAATTGAAATTTACGATGGGCTTAGTGTAAAATACGTAGTGCTTCAACTGGGATACTTTGTTATTTATTTTATGTGAGAACCTTAAATACTTTAATTTCTAGAAGAGAAAACTACTTCCAATAGCCAGACAACATAGTTCAAAAATTTCACAGAAAACAAGGAGTTCGGAACCTCGCACAACTTTCAGTTACACTTAATATTAATCACTGCGTTTATATTTGGCATGGATTGGTGTAATTAACCGTTTTTGAAATTTTTATTAATTTTTTTGAAAAATATACCCAGTTTGGCGATGTTTTTGGCGATAATTATTACACTGTCAAGAAAGAAAAGAAATGCCAGGTTGGCGAATTTGGCAATGTATTTTTTGATAAGTATTACATTATATTTTCTTATAAGTATATAAGTAAAACAGAGAAGAAGCTTTCATGGATGAGCGATGCTAAAGAGAATATATTTCTGTTTTCGTTTTTATTTCTTTTACACCTGTAACGCATTTCTACGAGAATTTCGGTGGTGGGAATGTTTAGAACACGTTAAAGAGATCCACCACAACACTTTTGATCAAATTCGTTAAAAAAGTTTTTTAGCAATTGCCGAAAAACATAAATTTTTCAATGGCCTTATGGCCAATGGAAACCTTATGCGCAATTGCGCATACGTTATTTCAACAAAAACCTTAATGAAAAGTTCCATGGCCACGACTAACCTGTGCACGAAGTTTTGAACATCGTAGGTCAATCCATTCGTGAGTTATGTTGACACATATACACACAGACCCAAAAACATAAATTTTTCTTGACCACTTTTTTGAACTCGGGATGTTCCAAAACATAGAGCAATGCACTCACAAAAAATCGGGTTTTTTTTTAACCCATTACTTTCTTTACTCTTTGTTAACGTATTGCTAATCGAGAGTAAAATGCCGAAAGCAAAATTGAAAAGGTTGGCTAAGAAAACATTAAAATTGACTACCAATTACATTTTTTAATATTTGTAACTAATACATTTTACAAATGTAAATGTGCATCAAATCAGTATACAGATAATAGATTTAAAAATTTAATGACCTTAAAACAATTGAAATATTTCATAAGAATTAAACCATGCAAAATACAAATAAAATTAAAATAAAGCTAAAATAAAAAATTTGTTGTAAATCCTTTATATTCATTACCAACTTTTATGTATAATTGCAACTCCTATCAAGTTTTCATAGAATCCCCTACCTCAAAACTTAAATACTTGCATATTTGTAATCTGGGTAAGTACTAAAAAGAGCGCAAAATTTCCCGATGCGTCAGTCAGAGAATTTCCCAGGACATATTCACATAATAATATTACAATAAGTACACAAATTTCCGTTGCATGCAAATTGATGAATATATTTCTGACATCTTTAGTAATTGCGAATTAAGTTTCAAATTCAAGAAATATTGAATTTCAGGACCCAAATCGCAATTTACATGTAAGAATTTTTTTTTTTTTTTTTTTTTGTTTATCTTACAAGAGTTAAAATTATCCATAAATATACACTTTTATGTATACTTTTTGTATAATAGATTTTCCAATACTGTTGGTTAGTTTGGTATGTTACTGTATCAGTTAAAAAAAAAAAAAAGTTAATTACTTGTATTTCTCTCAATTTCTTTTTCAATATTTTAGCCTTCTATTGTTACTCATTTTTGTTGTTTGATGTAATTTAGGTTTTTTTTTAGTATTTTTCAGCTTCTATTTTTTAATCTTTTAATTATAATTTCCCTTGTTCTTTTCTATAATGTTTTAGCACTGTAAGTGGAATATTTTCTGTTGTGCAACTCTAATAAACTTGGCACCATACTGACAAAGAGGTAGACTGCTATTATTATCTTGTTGCTTGATAATAGTAACATTACTGATATTTTCCTTCTAGCTGACCATCTGACGTTTTCTTGAGTCGTATTTATAAGAAATCATCTTAAAAGCAATGGTATGTATTTAGAAATATCGGAAATTGTTCAATCGAAAAACCGAACACATGTTTATATAGGCAAAAAAAAAAAAAACAGCTGTTTCTTTTCTCACAACACACATTAACAAACAGACACACCTGCGACAGAACCGTTTACAAGAACAACACTAAACCGCCACGTCATCAAATCGGACATCTTCCACTTGAGAACCTAAATTCCACACAAAAAAAGACACCACTGATGTTGAATCGATAGAGATGCCGGGGAAAAGAATCGAAATCGTTTTTCACGTTATTTCCTTATCGGGATTGTTCGATTTTCTCGATAAAAGAGAACGATAAAAGTAGAATGGAAATGAAGTGAAGGGATTTCGTTCCTTGTTTCAGTTAAGAGTGCGTTTCTTCTTTTTGTTTTGCTTTCAATGCCCACTAGATGTCCCTGTCGGATGGATTTCCATTTGAAGTACTTTCGAATTCATGGAGAGAAGGAAATAACATTCGAGAAAATAGAGCTTTTGGCGGGTTTTTTTCAGAGATTGTAACTGATGCGGTCAGTTTTCAATTTTTTTTTCTTTGCATTATCATGAGAGATTTTTTTGCAAGTGGTTGGAGGACATTTGTTGAGTTATAAAAATTGTCCATTTTACAAATGCATAGAGAAGACTTTAAACAAATTATTACCCTTGATATATTCTTTGATACTGTAATTTTCCAAAACTAAAGCAAATATATATATATAGCAAATAAAGATGCATTTTCATAATTATATTTTATATTTGATGTCGAGGTGAAATTACCGTAGAAATGATAGAATCGTTGTTTTATAACAAAAAGTTGAAAATTCCCAAAGCTCCCTTATCCCTCTTGAAACATATGATCATAAAACTTTTATTTTAAAATTAAATTGTATACTCTTTGTTTTCTCCTCCAAATACTCCCCTCAAATAGTTATTTTCCTGTAACTTACAAACAAATCAATTAAAACTACCTCAAATTTATTTTATATGTATTCAATAAAATTAAAGTTTCCACGAGCTTAGGTTAATTTTACTGCAAAGAATTTTCACGATAACCGTTTAGTTAAAAACTATTCAAATATTAACAATAATTCACTCACACATTTTAAAATACAATCGAAATATTTTTACATTGCTTCATATTTAAATATCATCTACCTGAAGTATTCATTATCTTATAATTCCCAATATTCTATTGTTTACTTTTTGAAACGAATCTAACAGCTGAACCAATAGGACTGGAGATACGTTTATGAAATAAACTCTATTTTTAGTCTGCAGTACTAAAATTGGTTTCCTACAAATCCCATAGGTCTAAAATACTCTCATCTTAAAATTGCATTCATTAAAACTGCAGTTTTGAAGTTGCTAAGTGTAAGAATACCCCCTTTGGTTACCAACTGGTAACAACCGCGAATATATTTCCTTGTTTGTAAGAAAGAGATAGATAATTTTCTAAGAGGTAACAAAAGCCATTGAAGTACTATATGCATTATACACTTTCAATTTACCAACATATTCTGTGACTGTTTGCTGTTACAATGTACATTCTGTTTATGAGGATGACAAAAGTTTATAAATATATGCCCAATCTCGAATACTTGCTGTATGCGCTTGCTTAGAAAATCATGTCAAGAGCATCGTGGCGAATAAAACAAACTTCAGTTCGTTCTTCATCTCTAAATGGATCATCTAGTCGCAATACCGGCTATCTCCAAAAAAAAAAAAAAAAAAAAAAAAAAAAAAAAATTCGGGGGAAAGCTGATTTTCTGGCACACTTAGCCAAAATGAGATAGGAACTAAAACTATTTGATTTTAACGGCATTAAAGCAGCATGTTTTAAAACAAGATATAAAGTGGCAGGGGAAAGTGCAGGGATGGGGTTATTCAATTTTTTTATTTTGAATTTTTCCACTTATGCAACTTACTTTGGAGTTAATCGGTTTTGCTACAAACCAGAACATAAATTTCTCTAAATTTCATGCAAATACTGGGTTTTTAAGATTACGAGATAGACAAAAATATTTCATTCAACTAAATTTTATTACAACAAAAATAACATCAGAATTTAGGTGAACTATATTTGAACCTAGGACTTCAAAAAGGGACCAACCACAAGAGACTTTTTAAATCACAGCACACTTTAAAACTGACTTGTAAATCACCAAACTCATAATATTGAATGATGTGACTTAAAAATTTCTGTATAATATAAACATAATAATCTTAAAAGACTTAAAACAAAAAACATTTACACATATCTCACTGTTGTGGCCACATCCACAGTTCCACACATTTCTTCATGATGGTTCATCCATTCATCTTCTATATGTCTTCATCTCCATCCTCTCTCCTTCTTCCTTCTTGAGCAGCTGAAGCCAAGATATTTTTGTAAAAAATTTACCATTCGTCAGTATTCCTCTTAGGTTCGAAATGTTTTGTCAGTAAGCTTTGTTCATCTTGAAGTTTCAGAGGCTTCATCACGGTACCCAGATCCAATGCCTCAAGCTTGCTGTTCATAATACTTCTCTTACTCTTCACAACCGCCTTTCTGACTCCTATCTGATACATGTAAAGGCCGACCAAACGGTACAGTGGTTAGCGTGCTAGCTTCTAGACCGCGAGGTTGCGGGTTCCGAGTCCCGTGTTAGGCATGGGTGTTTGTAAATGTATGTTGGCTTGTCTAATGACGAATGTTTCGGCGCATTATATCCCTCGTGTTGCTGACGGCGCCAGATAATCTGAATGCAACCAACCAACTGATATATGTAAAAGATCTCCCCTTGCACCAACACCTTATTCTTATATTTCGTTATGAAAAACCTTTTCGTCGAAGCGAATTTGAAATGCCACTGTGCAGGTGATTTTAGGAAGGCATTGTTGGTCTTCTTCCAATCATGGTCGGTAAAATCTCTTCCCGGCTTGAAAACTGTTCCACTTTCAGATAGAATTTCTTCACACTCTACAGGCTGAACGAGAGATTTCTGTAAACTTCCTTTCAATTAGAGCAAAAACATGATCTGGCGGGATAAAATAATGCTCAGCAAGGAAGATGGTTACTGTCCAATGTTTTAAGCCATCAATGACAACTCTTCGATGTTTATCTTTGAATGGCATGAAATGAAGATGACCTGTTTTGAACCTCACCCGACTGGAGGATTTGGCCAGTTCTGCAGCGCATCGTGATTTTCCAGCGCATATAAAACACGGATTTGCCATGGTTTCTTGTTTCCAGTTGGCTGAATAGTTTACGTCGAACTTAAAAAATTTAAAAAAACTATATTTTCAGGATTTGTGTAGATGGACGACACAAATGTCAGATAATAGAATACATTAACGGACGGAAAAATAAAGACATCAAAGTTAAAAATATTACACACAATGCTCCTACAAGTCTTCGTACGGCTTAAAAATCTATAGGAAAAGTGCTGTAGGCTGGAATTGAATTCGAATATTAACTTCAAAGCTCTTTTAAAATAGAATCTATATTTAATTCTCAATAAAATTGAATATTTTAAAAAGAAATATTTTAACTTTTATTTTCATAAAAAAATAAATTCGTAGAACCAGAAAAAAATACCACAAAAGTGTTTGCACACCATAACAATTTATGATAAATTCATTAATAAAATTATTTTCTGACATTTTTTTTTTAATGTTTGCATTTTGGCGATATTTAAAAGATATGTTTGTACTTTTTGCTTTCTTAATCGTTATAATAAACTTATTATATAAAATGGTACGTAGTCGTATAGAAACAACAAACGGCATTCCAAAATTGATTATATTTCATCATAATGGTGGTAAATAAATTAGATGTATTGCTAATATATTAAATATTCCATTAAACAGTTTAGTGTGTTATAAAACGTTTCAAACAAGAAAATATAATCCAAAACCAGCCAAGAAAAAGTTATCCTACAGTGTGATCTGAACGTGATAAGAGGTTTATTGTAAGAATATTTGAGAATTATTCACGTTTGTCTGCCATAAAAGTTTCTTTAAAATATAAGGAAAATCTTTTGACTTCAATATCAACTGAAACTGTTCGAAAAGTATTCATATCAGCTCGACTTTAAGAAAAGAAAAAGAATTGTAAACGCTAAAAATAGATAAGACCCTTCCTTTGCAATCGCAATGATAAATAAGTCAAAAACGTATTGGAATCATGTTTTATTTGAAGATGACAACAAATACGGAGAAGGGAAAAAAAATGATGCACTTTAATCCCAAGATTTTCTTGGAACAGTAAAGGATGACAGTATTTTTGTGTTTGGGTGCTTGTCAGCATCATAACAGGTTAATTTGGTGTTTAGTGATGGAATAATGAATCATGAACTCTGTTTGAATATTTTGAATGATAAATTTTGTCAGTTCAAAATTTGGGTATTACAAAAAACTTCTTTCTTTTTTTTTTCATCAAAATATAGATCTGAGCACACGATATTCAACGTTCGCTTCTGTTGCCTCTATATTGCCCAAAAAAATCTAGAAACAACACTTAAGTTGCCAGATTTTAACCCAATAGAACAGATTTGGTGAGGTCTGGGGTCTAAGTAAGAAGATGCGACATTAAAATGAAAAGTTAACTATAAAAAAATAGTGATGATTGAAGAATGGAAGAATATTAATACAAAAATTAAAGAAAAAAAAATATTATTAAAATCTATGCCTAGTTGGTTGTATTCAGATTATCTGGCGCCGTCAGCAACACGAGGGCTATAATGCGCCGAAACATTCGTCATTAGACAAGCCAACATACATTTACAAACACCCATGCCTAACACGGGACTCGGAGCCCGCAACCTCGCGGTCTAGAAGCTAGCGTGCTAACCACTATACCGTTTGGTCGGCCAAAATCTATGCCTAGACGCTTAAGAGTTGTTATGAATGCTAAAGGTTAGCCTACTAATTTATCAAAATATTACAATAAACACTTATATGTTAAAAAAAACAATGGCACGGTTTTTACTAGATAAAAACTATTATTTATTCTCTCTTCAAAGGATCACGAAATTTTTTTCGAACAACAGTGCTATCACTCTTAAGCTTCGATGTATACAGCTTCGAATACAGAGATAATTCAGGCACACTCAAATAAGTAAACAATGCCCTCGGTCTCTTTCAAATCGACATCCGAAGTAAAACTGATCTCTTCCGACCTGAGGTCTTGTATTTATATAGGTGCTTGAGAGCTTTCTCGAAATATCCATCAATTGACAGAAACGAAACATCTCGAAGTTTCCCGATTGCTTTAGATGTTGAGATATTTCTTTCTAACCTGTATTATTACTGTTAACAAATAAAATAAAATCGAACTTTCAACGAATACGTCACTATTTACAACTACAGTAGAATCTCGATTAACCGACCTAATTCGGACCAAAGGTAGGTCGGTTAAGCGAAAATTCCGGATAAAAGAGAGTTGTAAAATAACAATGAAAAGTAAATGATTTTCGTTTATTGAATACAGGACTTTTAAGGTTTTTTTTTTTTTTTTTTATGATATAATTGTTGGAAATGAGTTTTCGTTGCAATAATCTTGATGATCTTTGTTTCGATGCTCTATCCCGGAGTCTTTTTGAAGGCAATAGTTCAGTTTTATCTGCATCCGAAGGTTGCTCTAACCATGACAGTTCTTTAGAAAAACAGTCAAAAGCCTCACCATTACTTATGTAACTTTAGAGCAAGGGAAAAGATTACGATTTAAAAGGGAACAAATGATTTATTACTCATTTGGGAGATTTTTGATGTCGACTAAATAATTGCCGTTTAACAGAGAGTTCTGGATAAAGGAGGAACGGTTAATCGAAGCTTTACTGTATATACAAGAAATTTGTGTAACGTTATTTATTTATGAGATCGTTAATGATTTTCGAGATGTTAAAACTTAGTGTTTGGAACTGTCTCACTGTTGGGGACATTTTAGAATAATCTCACTTAAATTTCCTTTTTCTCGTTACGTTAAAATACGTTAAATAAATGTCGTTGAGCTTAACTTAGTTTCGTTTTTATGCAAAACATAACAAAAGCGAATTGGTTTAATATTTTATTAATTACTAAAAATATAACCATAAAAGCAAGTGCTTATTTTTTTTATAAATCTTTTACATATATTGCCAATTTTTATATTTATTAATGTAGCGCTGCGTCTGTGAATAGCGCGTGCTTGCTTTAAATATTTAAAATTAGACACACACAATCTCTATCAGCAAATATGCGATAAACTACTTTTTAAAATTTATTTGCTAAAAATGATTATGAATGTATGCACTCACATCCATATATCTTTTATTTATTCTGATTAAAACAATCCTGTTATTTATTTATTTATTTATTTATTTATTTATTTATTTATTTATTTATTTATTTATTTATTTATTTATTTATTTATTTATTTATTTATTTATTTATTTATTTATTTATTTATTTATTTATCATTAAATAATTTTGATAACAGTAAAGAGTTTCTTCAATGATCTGTTAAATGATATTTCAACGCGATTGGCAAGTCGGTATATTAGTATTCCTTAAAAGCGACCTTTTAGTGACAGTGACATCCCCCCAAAATTTGGTAGAATGCAGTGTCATCGACATCGAATCTATCTGCTGAGTTTCAGCCCAATTAGATGACTTCGAGGAGGCTAATTAGGCCTCCCCAGATTTGTCCGCCCTCGCTAATATAAAGGATTTAAAAATAGCCTCCTGTGTTGTCGCGTAATTTATGACTCTGTTTGACCAAACCCGAAAGCAGTTTTTAAATCAAAAGCATCACTTTTTAGGATAAAAATAGTGTCATACTGGGAGTTATAAACTACAGTACGCCAGCACTAACGATCAATGCTAGGTTTAACCCAGAAGTTATTACTTTTATGAGGTATATCTTCCTAACCTGATTCTGTCTCAATACCGGAAGCAAAGTGAAAAAAAAAAAGACTTCCGTTTCATCTCCGTCCCGTAAAAGTGGAATGAACATAAAAATGTCGAACCAACCCTTTCGGAAATTCTTTACGAGTTCGTTTATGGCCCCCACCTTCCTTGTAGTAACTATTCTTACGCATCGTAATCCTCTAACTATTCCATCGTCCGATGCCCTGTGAGGTGAATTGTTTAGAGTTAACTCCTGGCATCATCGCTGATAAGACTAAATCAAGGAGAAAATTACGTTTTCCTATCTTCTTGTTTCTTTATAGACTGAGAGGCGACTGCAATTTTTGGACCCCATCGAACATCATTCTGAATTTTTTATAGAAATTAGAGAAAAGTGAGTAGATTACGAATCCACTGGTCTGCCGTGGCAAAAATGGCCGAAACTGGTCAAATATCGACTTTTAATAAGTTGAACTAAATCCAATTGCCAAATGAGCCATAACTTGCCAAATAATGAGCATTTTTTTTATTTTTTTTTTTGGTAACCCTCACTCTTTAATTTTTAATTAAGAAGATTGCAGACGATTCCGATATCTGGCGACGGTCTACTTGCATCTATTAAAAGGGAGCCAAGTTGGCAATAAACATTACGTCACTGATGACGTAACTGATGTCGCCAATTTGGCTTACTTTTAAAAGACACAAGTTTTACCGAGCCAGAGATCAGAAATCGTTTGCGCTTTTTCTCATTGAAAATCAAAATACAGTGGGTTGCCAGACGAAAGAGGTTGTTCTCTTTTTGGCAAGTTATGGCATATTTGGCAATCGGATTTTAGTTCAACTCATTCCAAGTCGATTTTGGACCAGTTTCGGCCATTTTTACCACGACAGACCAGTGGATTCGTAATCTACTCACTTTTCTCCAATTTCTATAAAAAAATTCAGAATGATGTTCGATGAGGTCCAAAAATTGCAGTCGCCTCTCGGACTATTAGACTTTACCTGTCTGTACCATCATTTTTGATAAGCAACTGGATAGACTACTCCGATGACAATGCAAGGAGAAAAAACGTGCCGAATGCTTTCCGATTAAGATATTTCCAAGTGTTATATATCACTGTAAACATGATGAGGGCTGCAATTTGAAACAATTATAATTTCAAAATCGAAATTTTTCATGAAGTTAGGTTCCGGATGTACCCCAAACATCTGAGTAAGAAATGCTCCAGTAGAGCAACAACTTTGCAAGAGGAGTTCTATTACAAGCATTTCAATTAATCCACGTAATCAGTGGCAAAAAAGTTAAGTTTGGTTGACTTGAAATGCCTGATTGTTTTTCTCTAGAAAAGTTCTCGAGATTTCTTAGCCCGACGACTCAGTTCTCTTACATCTCTCATTTCGTACAAATACATTGCCGAAATCAAATTCTTTGGGAGAGGGAAGGAAGCATTTCGTTCAGTAACCGATCTTTTAAAACTTCAAGTAAATATTTAGGGAGGTATCGAAACAATTGAATTACCTCATATATGATCTTGGGTCCTTCAGAAAATTAGCTTTTTTTTTAATGCAAAAATATGAAAAAGATATAACTGATCTATGCTCAGTACTTTCATCTCAACTATAGGAATTAAACATTCAAAACGTAAAAAATCAGTGAGTGGAAATTTTTCCCATTTCTTCTATTTTCGATCTATGTTCTCACTGAAAGATGTTGGTCCTGTTATAGTACTATCTAGGTGTTAAAATAGCCTAATGAATGGTAATTCATTGAAGTATAGGAGGCATATATCCCACTGTAGTGGTATCCCAACGTGCAATTTGAACTATCAGATTGTTTCCAGCCAGTATTAATGGCAGTCCCAATCACAGCCATGTGCGCTATGATCCAATGAATAAGCAAGTAAGTTTATGAGCTTCAAAGGAAGAGAAGGCGCCACGAGAAAGGCCAACTAGATTGAAACCCGCCGAAACACAGTTTTTATCAATGTTTCAAAGGTTATGCGGGAACGATTATTATTAAATAATTACTAATTTGAATATTTTCCCAAGTTCTATCTACTTCATTCCACAGAATACAAACTAATGTGCCTTGATAATTTAGTGATTGATGTACTCTACAAATTGACGGAAAAAAGGTATGTTTTGTATTTGTGCAAAACTTTGAAGTGAATGCTTGAAGTAAATAAAACTATTTTAACAAAAATATGTAAAAAATAACATTAGTATCCATTTTACAGAAAAATAATTTTTTTTAACAAAAAAATATATTTTTAAATGTTTTTAATTATAAATATATGTTTTAAAAATGAATAGAATAGTACTTTCTTGTGTTATACCACCCCTTTCAATACACATTTCAAACTATTGCCTTCTAAATATATAACGTTTAGAAATTTTAAAAAAATTGAGGAAAAATAGTTATTTTTTGTATTTTCTCCAAATTTTGAGGTGAATGCGCGATAGGAAGATATTATTATTATTATTATTATTATTATTTTTTTTTTTTTTTTTTTATCAAGATATGTAACGACTTTTTTCTCCCTCATGCCTTTCAAAGGTATTTTTTTTTTCTAACCACCCTATTAACTATATGGATGGTAGAATGCGCTTGTTAAATCGTAGTAGTACTTACATAAGGTTGCCGTACAGATCATTACTAAAAATGTATTCTTCACGGGGATATATTCAAGGAGTTAGAAGTTATAGTGTTCACGCCCTTCCAGAATTATTTTTCGTTATATACTATACATTAGAATACATGCAATAAATTGCTGTACATTAAACTACTTGGACATATAATTTTGAATTTATTAAAAAAAATACAATGGAAATTGACTGGTTGGTTTTTGACAACTTCTTCCATTTTTGTGTAGACGGATAACAACATGTTTTTTCACTCCCCCCCCCCCCCCCCCACCCCCATCTCTCCTTCGCTCCTTACCCGAAATGGTAGTCTAGTTACGAACTTGACTTTTTATATAAAGTTTTTGCAATGAGAAATTCATTTTTTGCTCTAGCTTCCTTGTGGACACTAATTGGCTTAAACCGCATGAATTTGTGAGAAAGAGCAAAATTACTTGTTAGTAATATAAAAAAAAAAAAAAAAAAAAAAAAAATGGGGTGTTTTACTTTTAGAATTATACTAATATTTCCAATCATCTAAACATTCTTTGTAATTGTTTACTGGCAGGGCGATTAGGTATGCGTGTATATCATTATACTTTCTGTTTGTGTGTATACCAAAAGTGTCGAAAAACATATTTGATAAATGGACATGCCTAGAAAACCTACAAATTATACCTTGATTTCTTAGAGTAATAATTTTTTTGCCTAATGCCAAAGGTATTTTCATTTATATATTCACCGCTAGCTGAAGTACCAGTGACGTAGCCCGGGCTTAAATAATTGTAATGAATAGGGGTAATGAAAGTATTACATCCAGTAAAAAAGTTTAAAAAAAAGCAACAACAACAAAAAAATCTCCCAAGTTAGTTTTAAAAGGATTGACTTGCGAAGTTCTCTTACATACGGGTAAGTAATGACCATGGGACCTGTCATTAAGGTTTTCATTAAATTTACGCATGCGCATAAGGAAAAGGCATTTGAAAGTATTATTTTTTCAGCAATTACTGAAAAACGGCTCTAACGATTTTGGACAAAATCGCTGTAGTAATGTCTCTTAAGCTCTAAATCCCTATCACCGAAATTCCTGTAGAAATGGGTAAAGGCATAAAAAGCTGAAAAACGAATAATCTTTACCATAGCGTTTTCTTCTCTTGAGCATCCCCCATCAATGAATGTTTCTCTTCTGTTTCATTTACAAAGAAGGATAATGTAGTATTTATCTAAAAAAATATCGCCAATTTCGTATTTTGGCGGGATTTTTTTCTTGCCAATGTAATAATTATCCACAAAAATATCACAAAAGGGGCAATTTTTTTAAAGTACTGAGAATATGAAAATGAAAATGATGCAAATCCACCCCAAATTCAAATGCGGTGATTGTTGTGATTATTATTATAGCGTAATCGAAAGTTGTGCGATGTTCCACACCCCTTGTTTTTAGAAGTGTGAGTATTTAGAAATAAATTTTTAAAAAATTGCCATTCTTTATTTCTTAGTCTTCAGTAGTAAGCATTTTTAATCTGTAAATTATTTATTAATTTCTGTAAATTAAATTATAAAAATTATTTTTTCTTTTAATATTTTTCGAAAATAATCACTCATTTATTCGATGAAACAGGAACACCGAAAAAATTTTTTCAAAGACTGTTGCTATAGTATTTGAACTCATATGTGTTACTTATTAAATTCAATTTTAATTAAATACATAAGGACTGAAAAAATATAGAATTTAGAGTAATATGATTAAATGAAATAAGAAAAGATACCGAAATTACTTTTCTTCATTCTGAACAAAATGATACAGTTCCATTTATTTATGTGATTGAAGTTGTTTCCTTTGAAATGTAGAATGAAAGGAATATATATTTATATTATTTAGAATATATATTTCAAAGGAATATATTCTTAAAGAGAAGTTTTCTTATTCTTTTCCTAACTGATAAACATATTCAATGTTTTATGGATCAATTCCTCTTTCGAGTTTTAAGATTGTTAAAGCCTAAGTCACTTTGATAAAAAAAAAAATATGTTCCCCTTTTGTTTCAATAAAGGGAAACATATTTAATCAAGGAAGATTTCTGCGTTATCTCATTGTATACAAAATGCTTTGCATCATTTACAAAATGTAATAATTTTGTTATTGCACATAAAAATACCAATGTATCAAAAGACCTTTCAATTTAATAAGTCGGTTTCACATGCTAAGATTTGAAGTGAATAAAATCGACAACAACAACACAAAATTCAAGGTGTAATTGGTTTTCAGTTGTTACAACTAAACTTTTATGTATATAGAGTAGGCAAAAAAAAAAAAAAAAAAAAAATCCGAACCAAGACTATATCTTTGGTTGTCGTACAATATTGGAGATTGTACCAAAGTAATTTGTTTACAGTTTGTTATATGTTTGGTATTTTTTTTCTTGGGGGGACCATTTACTAAGTAAATTGAATTCTGACTTTGAAAATTTGATAGATAAATAAATAAATAAATGAATAAATGAATGAATGAATGAATAAATGAATAAATAAATAAATAAATAAATAAATAAATAAATAAATAAATAAATAAATAAATAAATAAATAAATAAATAAATAAATAAATAAATAAATAAATAAATAAATAAATAAATAAATAAATAAATAAATAAATAAATAAATAAATAAATAAATAAATAAATAAATAAATAAATAAATAAATAAATAAATGAATGAATGAATGAATGAATGAATGAATGAATGAATAAATGAATAATAAAAAAATTTTAATCAGAATAAATAAAAGATATTTGCATGTAAAGGCATAGATTTACATTCATTTTAAGTAAATAAATTTTTACCGACAAAAAAATGGATACTATGTTGATGAATATAAAAATTGGCAATGCATCTAAAGGATTCATATTAAAAACTGTATTTTTATGAGTTTTCATTCGATTTAGAAGAATTCTTCTAGCTTAAATACAAAATTTTAATTCATTATTTTGAAAAACATGCAACTTATTAACTAAGATCCGTTATAAAAAGTCATATATTAAGGTGACCAGCATTAAAGCCAAAGAATGCAGGTATTAGTCTAAAATGATGCGGAAATTACTTAGATTTATATGGTTATGTTTTACATGATGCTGATATAAAATAAGTTAAGTAACCCACTCAGAAATTTATCGCAATTCAACATAATTACCAAATTTGATGATGACCAATTTCACAAGCAGTGCAATTAAGGTCAGAAACAAAAATTACTGGTTTAACGAATATTAGTGTTGATAATAAAACTGACAATTACCAAATTGTGACGTCATTCATAGATATGATGATATAATTCTTGATGCTAATTAGGTCACGCTTTTTTCTTATAGTACCTGTTACAAGCATCTGTTATAAGCATATGTTACAAACACCTGTTTCACTTGTTTTATATGTTTCACTTACCTAAGAGGAAAAAAAAAGGATTAAAATTTTAAATACAGTTAATAAGACTTGATTTTTTAAAACTGTGTCTATATTTCATCATTTCAATGAAACATTGCTTACTAATATAAATATGTCATTGTGATTTTGAACTAAATTTGTCTGCATCGTTAATTTTTTTTCTTTTTTCTCTCATGGCACACAAAGATCTAACTGAAGGCTAGACTGCTCCTAACCTAAACCAGTCCTCCAGTCACAATTTCAAGGATAAAAGTATAAGAAAATAGTTATTTAAGGAGAACTTTCCTGCATTTCAAGTATGGAATGAGGCAAGCCGTGAATTTTAACCCCTACAAAGAATGGAACAATTCCCATTGTGTCAACTTATTTTGAAAGAAAAGCGAATAAAATTGTAATTAATTTCAAATGTTATCAAGTATACGGTCCTGAAATAAACTTTTTCGACTTTTTTGCAAAAATATTTTAGAGACTTTATGTCAAAATGGAAAAAATTCTGAAGAGGTTTTCGACCATGATATATATCTAACGAATAAAAAAAAAAAAAAATACTATTGAATTTTTTTTAAGTGTGGTTGAGTTTTAATATATAGATGATCCTTCCTGACGAAAACCAAACCTATATACTATTATTAAAAAAACCTTCCAGTCATTGCAACGGTAGTTTTCTTTTTTTATTTCATCAATGAAAATACAAAATATAGCCAGCGTTCAGATTTTTTTTTTTTTTTTTTGTTGCTTACTGTACAAATGAATAATAGCATTGTTCAATATAGTGTTTAGAAAATTAAAATACTTTCTCTTAAATTAATATGCTAATTTTTGAGATTTTAATTGTTTTCTAGACGTATAGAAATTTATACGATTAAAATACTTTCTGAAAACCTTTGAAGAGAAAGAATATTTTTAAGAATTCATTTACCTATACAATTTTGAATTGTAATCCTAGTTATATAGGTGTTTTGAATTTAATTACATTTCTTTACAAGTCCTTTTTTTTTATAATATACTAACTGCATGTCTCCACATTGCGAAGACCCATCATTGGTGAACAGATCTTAGTTTTTGGCGCTCCGTGAACAAGCTCACAAAAGTTCATTGCTAAGCAAAAAAAAACTCACCTTGATCACTAAAAGTTTCATTATTTCCCAAGCACAGCTCGCTTTGCATGCTGAAAAGTTCATTGACACATAAACCTTCTCCCTATTAAAAATATGTTAACATTGTGCTTGTCAAAAGTTCAATTAGAAGGCACGAACTACTTGTATTGAAAATTTCAGAGCTGTACCCCTATTTGAAGACATTTTGTAAAAAAAAAAAATTTAATTTATATAAAAAAAAAAAATTAAGATGTTAACATTCTGTTGCTCAAAATTCCAATTAGAAGATTAGAAGATCAAAACTACTTACGTTGAAATTTTCGCATCTGTAGCCCTAATGTAAGTCGTTTCATAAAATAAATAAAAAAAAAAAAAAATTGAAACGTTCTGTTTTTCAAAAATTCAATTAGAAGGCCAAAACTACTTATGTTGAAAATTTCAGAGCTGTAACCCTATTAGAAGTCGTTTCGTAAAAAAAAAAAAAAAAAAAAAAAAAAAAAAAAATAATAATAATAATAAAAAAAAAAAAAAAAAAGCTAAATAAAATTTGTAATCCTAGTTATATAGGTGTTTTGAATTTAATTACATTTCTTTACAAGTCCTTTTTTTACAGGATACTAACTGCATGTCTCCACATTGCGAAGACCCGTCATTGGTGTACAGATCTCAGTTTTTGGCGCTCCGTGAACAGGCTCACAAAAGTTCATTGCTAAGCAAAAAAAAGCTCACCTTGATCACTAAAAGTTTCATTATTTCGCAAGCACAGCTCGCTTCGCATGCTGAAAAGTTCATTGACACATAAACCTTCTCCCTATTAAAAATATGTTAACATTGTGCTTGTCAAAAGTTCAATTAGAAGGCACTAACTACTAACATTTAAAATTTCAGATATGTATCCCTATTTGAAGACATTTTGTAAAAAAAAAATAATTTATACAAAAAAAAAAAAAAAAAAAAAAAAAAAAAAATGAATTAAGATGTTAACATTCTGTTTCTCAAAAGTCCAATTAGAAGATTAGAAGACCAAAACTACTTACGTTGAAATTTTTGCATCTGTAGCCCTAATATTAGTCGTTTAGTAAAATGAATAAAAAAAATAATTAAAATTGAAACATTCCGTTTTTCAAAAATCCAATTAGAAGGCTAAAACTACTTATTTTTAAAATTTCAGAGCTGTAGCTCTATTAGAAATCGTTTCGTAAAAAAAAAAAAAAAAATAAAAAAAAAAAAAAAAAAAAAAATTCTTATTAAAATTTTAAAACTCTGTTTTTTAAAGTCAAATTAGAAGATCAAAACTAGTTATATGAAAAGTACAGAGTTCTACGCCTATTTGAAGTACCTTTCTATAGAGGCACCGACAGAAAGACAGACTCTCTGTTTTATTAGTATAGATAAATTAGATACTTGATAATTTACGTTATTTATAGGCTAATCATATAATACAAAAGGAAATCATAAGCTTTCAATACAAATTTCAAATGTGGTGTTTTTTAGAATCTATATTTTTATATTCTCTAAAGAAGAATAGTAAATAAGGATGTTTATATAATTTATTTCCGTTATAAGGTTTTATTTAAATACATTTTAATAAAAAAAAATGTGCTTAAAATTATAAAATTGAAGTAACTAGAATAAAACATAAAGCATTCATGTTTCTTAAAAAGTTGATAATAAGGCTAATTAACACACATGTTTATCTTAGCAGTCTTATTAAATATTCGAAAAAATAAAAATATATAATTAATGAATTACATTGATCAATTAATATCATAAACTGACAATCCAAAGAATTAAAAAATAAAAAATTAAAAAAAAAAAACATTTTACGAGTATTTAGATGGATCATTACTTTCATTAAAATCATTAAAAACGTTGTTTCAAACTTAATTTATGTTTTCTTTATACAACTAATACAGTGACTTACGTTTTACAAAAGCAAAGTTGTCATTGTTTAAAAAATAAGCTCAACTAAATTAGAGGGGATTTTTTTTTAATTAAAAATAAATTTGTATTTGTTTCGACTTGTATTCGTCATGTAATATGAATCGAAGAAGAGTTCATTCAACTCGCATTAGTAGATAATGTATTGTGCAATTATTCGGTACAAATCCAATTGTTGTTCCGTTTAATTTACTCGGTGAAATTAGTCTGACGCTTTATTTCAAAACTCCTCAAATTATTTTCTCCCCTTCTCGTATTTTATTTATGATAATAAGAGAAACAACTTTATAATAAATGAACAAGGAAAATTTTAAAAGTTAATTTCTGATTTCTCTTGTGTATTTTATTTTAAGAATGTGTGTACATCTTTGCTAGTTGAATGTATCATTAACCTATTAAAACCTAGACTTTGAATTAGATAAAAATAGTGACTTTTTATCTTATATCTTGTTCATTTAGAGCATTTAAAGTATATTTTGAATTTTTTCAGATTGTTGGGAAAATTATTTTTATGATTTTTAAAATTGAACCACAATTACAATTTATTAGCAAAGAAAAAAACTAAAATTTTGATTGGCAAATTTTTTTATCAACCTTCTTTAACCCATTGTAAATCATGCACGTATTAATACGTCATTTGATCCCCAGGTTTTCCAGCAATTTACAACATTTTTAAATTTATAAATAAAATTTAAAATAAATAGACTTAAATAAATAAGTTTATAAATAAAATTTAAAATAAAACATTTTTTAAAATATTTTTTTAGGATGATAGTTAATTACATATCAAAAACAAAATAAATAAAAAATAGCTTAAAAAAATTTCGTATTTGAATTAGAAATATAATTTAAAAATTATTGCAGAGAAAACAACTGTAGAATTTCACCCATTCCCATGACCGTCTGTGGGTAAATGGGTTAATAACAGAATTCTGGTAGATGTTTAATATAAGTATATGTTTGATGTCCGTATTCTTAGTTTCATGTATTGTTCATGTATTCAAAACTATAGACAAATCAAACATTGCACATTTTTCAATTACACTGTATATAAAGTTAACTTGGCTAGTTTGGGTGATATTTTTGACGGTAATTATATCATTAGTTAAACAAACATCAAAATATTGTATGCAATTATTACGTTATTTATTCCGGGTAAGTGAAACAGAGGAGGAAAAGTCTTTGGTTAGAGATGCCCAGGGTACATAATTCTTTTTTAAAAACAATTTGTTTGACTATTTTTTACGACAATTTCATGGTTGTGTTACATCTTAAAGATCACGTTAAAGGCATTACCATACCTTAAATTTTGGAGAACCATAAAAAACACACAGAGTTTTTGATCAAAATCGTTAGAGCCTTTTTTTGACAATTGCTGAAAAACAATAGCAGATATTGTGCGTACCCACAATTTTGATCAAAACCTTAATGATAGGTCCCATGGCCACATTACTCGTATGCAAAAGTTGAACATAGTAAGCTAATCAGTTCGGAAGTTATGATGACCACATACACAGACATTTTTTCTAAAATTAATCTGGACTACTTTTGGGGGGGCGAGGGGCATTACAAAATGTCTAGAAATGCCAAAAAATAGATTTTTTACTCGAATGCCATACTTTTATTACCTTCTGTTAACATATGGAAACTTGAAATAAAAAAAAAAATATTATGAATTTCAAGGTAATTTATTTTTAAAGTTACAGCAACATAAATTTATAAACCTTTGACGAGACAAATTTCAATTAAGAAAATGTTTCTAAGATCAAATAACATAAGGAACTTAAAAAAAAAAAATAATAATAATTTCCTTTTAACCGAAAGATTTGGAAATATTTTATAATTTGGTGGGCCGAACCTTTATATAGAAATGTAAATTTACATATGTTGCCGATAGCAAAGTTATACAATCGGTTTTAAAAATCCAATTCATACTTTTAATTAAAAAGTTATAGTTATGGCGCAACATTGACATTATAAGTAGTTGAAAATGATAAGTTGATTTCATATATTTTGACACTATAACATATAATTAAATTTAACCATTTGACATTTTAGAAATATCATATATATTTTGTGAGTGTGGGCTTCTTTATGTATTCGTTTTTAAAATATGTTAATTTCGAAAGAAAAAAAAAACGATTTTCGTAAAATCAACATAATGCTATCACCCCCCCCCCCCTCTCTCTATCTCTCTTCCTCTAAGTATTCACAAAAGGTAATTTACAAATTTTAGAAATATGATATCCTTAAATATTTGACCTTCATTCCTTGAAATACTATCTAAAGCGTTATTTCATATTCTTCTAAGCCGTATTTCATAACCTAATTTTATTTTCATATATCTTTGATATTTTAAATATACAGTAGTTGAAGAAATGACGGTAATGCAAATAAATTTTCTAATATCATTTCATCTTTGAGAAAGAAATAAAGAAATATGCAATAAAGTCATTCTAAGGTGATTTTTTTAAAAATAATGCATTTCTCACGTGTTAAGGAAATGATACATATTGGACAATTCTAACGTTTTCAAAATGTGCTAGAATTGCATTAGTTTTTTTTAGTGCTCAGCTGTATAGTGAGAAATAATCTAGGTTCGATTTTATTCAAGCGATGCAAATCATCATTAAAATATAAATAGCGAATATTCTATTTTTGAAAAGATATTTTGCATGCAAATAAAAATCGCAGTATCATTCTAAAATGGAAATTGTGAAGTCAATAAATAACAAGTATTAAATTGGTATGATCACTTTAATGAAATTTTTAGGAGAGTGTAAGAAAATGAATTCTATGAATTGCATATTCAAAAAAAAAAAAAAAAAAATTGTTTTTCTGAAATGTACATTTGAAAAAAAAAAATGTCAATATAATTTTAAATAAAAAATGGCGTGTTTAAAACCAGATTTTTGATATTTAAGCGGGAGATTTGATTAACAATTATGCAATAATGAGATTTTCAGACATATTGGTCTTTCTCGTGTCGGAATATTGAAGTTTCATATTTAACCAACAATCGAAAAATCAGAAACATCAATATAATCATTATTTTAAAAGATCTGTAACATGCTATTTTCAAAATTGGGGTATCGAGAGATTCTTCTTTCATCCTAGGATATATTGAATAAAAACTTTCGCCAATTCAGCATTTTTGACGATATTGCAGCAAGTTAAGGTTTAAAATTTTTGTGCCAAATTAGTAGCATTTGCGATAATTTCATCGTCAAAATTACTGTAAATTATTAATTTTGGCTAAGAATACTGACCATAAACATAACTGGTAAATGTGCGTAACTACTGTTCAAGCTTACCACTACATTAGTGTAGTAGCTTGAACTGACTCAAATTAATTAAATAATTTTTTTAGAAATAAAAACATTCATTTGAATAATAATTCAAGATATAGTGATACTGACGAATGAGCAGACATCATCAAGGTTTATTTATTGTTCCAAACAGCGTGTCTTGTTAAATTTATTTATACTTAACAAAAACTTGAAATCGAATTTCTACTTTACAATACATTCTAAATCTAAAGGAAGAAAAAATATAAAATATTTTACTTATGATTTTATTGATTCTAGGCTACTTTAATCGACAATTCCCGTATTTTTTTAAAAACGAGTGAAATTAGTTTATATATATACAAAGAATTTTTTTCTGATTCCAAATATTCCAACAAAAGTTCTTTAAAAAAATTATTTATTTAATAATAAGAAAAGAAAATGCCCGAAAACCTTGTTCGATCGCTTTCCTATTAAAACGCTACTTCAGAGCTGTGACGGAAAGAAATCCTTCCGTTTCCATGGTTATCGGGAGGTTTCTGCCAAATAGTTGGTGTGAGTTTCTTAGACATTAATGCCATATTCCGTACCGATTAATGCGATTTGCGAGAAACTTGTAAAACTGGTTTCCGCTGCTGCGTTTCAAATCAAATGACGTCATATTAGCTTCGAGCTGTAAGTGTCGTTTTTCCCGCCAAATACAACAAGCGAACTTTGGTTGCAAATTCAAATTTAAAAAAAAAAAAAAGTGCAGTGAACATAATTTTTTGTGTTTATGGCCTTTTCGAAACATTGTTAATTAAAAAATTTAAAAAAAATTAAATAAATGCGGGAATTGTCCGTTATGACATCAATGAAAATAAAAATACCTTTAAAAAAAACATTTTGTAGCTTTCGCATATAATAAAATATTTCAATAGATATTTAAGGTGAGAAATTGAACCAATATTAGGAGGCATCGAAATATTTTTTATCGAATAAAATAATTTAAGTTAACTTAAGTGTGCACGTTTATACCACATTCATTACAGCGCATCTAAATCTAATTTTATGTGCAAAATTTACCGTATACTAATTTGATTAAAATATTATTATTATTATTATTATTATTATTATTATTATTATTATTATTATTATTATTATTATTATTATTATTATTATTATTATTATTATTATTATATTATTATTATTATTATTATTATTATTATTATTATTATTATTATTATTATTATTATTATTATTATTATTATTATTATATTTATTATTATTATTATTATTATTATTGTTATTGTTATTATTATTATATTACAATTATTATTATTATTATTTATTTATTTTTTATTTTTTGCACCGTAACATTCATCGCTTTACGAAAGCTACATTTTACCAAACCCAAGCATTTATAGTCTTATATATAATTTTTAGTACATAGAAACATCAGTAGATAGTTATAATATTAACTTATTCACTTTAGTGTCATAGGTCATATGTTAACAATCTATCATAGTCTCCTTAACTATAACAGTCACTAACACGTCATTAATAATGTATGCTGTAACAGCTTAAGAACACATTAATATTGAACTTTACATACAAAATCCTTTGTGATGTATGACTTAGGAATCATAACACTGTTATTATGGAGAAATCTGGGTTAAACATTTATTTATTAAATAACTAACTACCTAAGAAACTAAAAAACTTATATAACTAACGAAATATAAGTTTTAATTTATTTTACCACTTTATTTTAAGCACATAAGTTGTATCTGGGATGCTGAGGTAACCTCCATGGAAATATCTTTAACTTGATTAAAATTCTACTAGACAGCAGTTCAATCTTCTTTACAAGAACTGAAGTGAAACTCAAGTCAACCATTTTGTCTGGTGATATTGCATAGTTTTATATTGTTTGTGAAAATCCTCAAAAATCTGCTGAGTTCTTTCTTTTTCTTTTAACCTCCATGTTCAGTAATGTTATTCCTTATAGTGTTAAGCATACTTTTGCCGTTTAACTTTTATCAAATGGCCAATTTTTTCTCTAAAAGCAAAGCCAGTGTATCTTCAGTCTTTTAAGTTAAGTTTTAAGTATGGCAATTTACTTGTTTATAGCCTTCATGGGTTGTGTTCACCACGGAGGTTAAAAGCAAAATTAGAAAACTGGGGTTTTTTTAGGAAAAATATTTTTTCTTGGTCTTTTTTTTAAGTGGTAAATGTATTGGCTTCCTAAATAAAATTCTAAGAGAATAATTTCAATTTTGTTATCTATTTTTTATTTTTAAGTTTTTTTTTATCCCTCCTCAAATTCCCTTTAAGGTATACGCGTATATGTTTAAAAAAAAAAATTTAATTTTCAATTTAAAAATTATACTTTTACACCTTGAAAAGTACATTATTTGTTAAACTGTTTCCGATGAAATTTTTTTTTTAATTTTTTTAATTTTAATAATTAATTAACATTTAATCAACTAATTAGACTAATTTCGAACGGTAATGACAAAAATTATAATTCACCCACAGATACAATTTTCATGTTCAATAATGCGTAATACCCTGCTCTATGTTTTGGCCCTATTAACAGATTTTTACAGTGTGTATATTTTGTGATATCTTGCTTTAACTGAATCTATTAGAAAAATCCAAGTTTTTTATACAGAATCTTATCTTTAAAATTCAATTAAAAAAAAATTTATTTACAAATCACTTAGTATTTAGGATCAAAACATTCAACAGTGTATGCAAATTATATAGCAAAAAACAGTTTTCAAAAAATATTATTTAAACTGGAGTTATTACTGTTTGAATGAAATGCAAAATAGAAAAAACTACAATCTGAGAATAACTTTCAAAAAAGTATTTTTTTATATAAAAAAACTGTTATTATTATACTAATTATTATTTATTATCTTTTTAGTATGCTCTTCCATCATAGGGTTTCCTTCTTTTGTGTTGTTTTTATTTTGCTTTTGTTTTTTACGACCTTACAAATCTTCCTCGATTTTTGCGAGTTTTGACATTTGAAGCCTATACGTATACCTTAATTTCAGAATCGTCCATATATATATATATGAATCAAGCATACAACATCCTGAAACTTTAGCCATTACAAATGACCAGCGCAAAGTATGTCACCGGTGTGTTTACAACCCAAAAAAAAGACATACTGAAATGGCAAACAGCCCAAATACGAGGCAAACAAAGAAAATTGAATGCCCTACTTTTAAAAACTATATTGTATGATAAATTGAATGCTTAGCTTCGTTTTATTTACTTCCTGTTTATAGGGACAGCATATCCATCTTGAAAATCATTAGGAAAGCACTAATGCCTAAATTGAAGTAGAAATCATTTATCAATTTATTTTTCCCGCTGGTTGTCATTAAATAGAAAGTTCTCGCATTTAAATAAAGTTGTGTTTTTATTTCTCAAGTTGAATTATAGAGCGAAAATATCGAATGGGCTTGCAAATTACTTATTTATGAAAAAGAAATGATATTTACCATATAATTAACCTTTGTAGTCAATGCTTTATATACAAAGATAAACATTTCCACATTATTTGTAATTATATAACTGATAAAAAAAACATTTTAAATATAAATCCGTTATATGCATTGCCTATTTTTAGATTTAGTGCCTATTCTGTTGTCCACGTGTGCTTGTTGCTTGCATCTAATTACATCAAAATATCTCTATTAGCAAAATATGCGGCAAAATACGTTTTAAAATTTATATATTAAAAATGATCGTGAATTTATGCATTCACTTGCAATTATCTTTTTATTTATTTTGATTAAAACAATTTTGGCGACAAGATAGTTTCAAGAATGATCTAAATTTTTTTCATCTACAACGTTAATAAGCAACGCAACGTTGAATTGAATGGACTTCCGCTCCATAATAAATTTATACATTCGAGATCAATTATCTTTTTTTTTTTATTATTATTATTCTGATTAAAATGATGTTGGAAACAGGACAGAATTTCGACAATGATCTTTTAAACGGAATTTATTAGTATTCCTAAACACTTATAGAAAGGTATGTAAAAGCGACCTTTTAGTGACAGTGACATGTCTACTAAACTTTATAAGAATGTATTGCCATCGGCATCGAATCTTTTTTATGCTAAATGACATAATTTGACTAGTTAGGTTCATTTTTAAAGCCTTTATTCTAACTTCGATTGTGTGAGGGTGTGTATGTCGATGGTGAGCAAATCTGCGGAGGCCTAATTAACTCCCTTGACGTCGTCCAATCGGGCTGAAACTTGGCAGATAGATTCGTTGTCAATGACAATGCATTCTATATCCAATTTTCGGCTGTCACTGTCACTAAAAGGTCGCTTTTACGGAATACTAATAAACCAACTTACCATGATCCAATCGCTCTGAAATAGCATTTAACGGACCATTGAAGAAACTCCATCCTGTTGCTAAAATTGTTTAAATAAATAAATAAATGAGTGAGTGAGTGAATAAATAAATAAATAAATAAATAAATAAATAAATGAGTGAGTGAGTGAATAA
Source organism: Linyphia triangularis (assembly GCA_963978545.1). Classification (NCBI taxonomy): domain Eukaryota; kingdom Metazoa; phylum Arthropoda; class Arachnida; order Araneae; family Linyphiidae; genus Linyphia; species Linyphia triangularis. Next base: position 87,591,288 of record OZ021726.1, read on the forward strand.
ATAAATAAATAAATGAGTGAGTGAGTGAATAAATAAATACATAAATAAATGAGTGAGTGAGTGAATAAATAAATGAGTGAGTGAGTGAGTGAATAATTAATTAAATAAATAAATGAGTGAGTGAGTTAATAAATAAATAAAGAAATAAATGAGTGAGTGAATAAATAAATGCATAAATAAATAAATGAGTGAGTGAGTGAATAAATAAATAAATAAATAAATAAATGAGTGAGTGAGTGAATAATTAATTTAATAAATAAATAAATGAGTGAGTGAGTGAATAAATAAATAAATAAATAAATGAGTGAGTGAATAAATAAATAAATAAATGAGTGAATAAGTGAGTGAATAAATAAATAAATTGGTGTAACCAGAATAAATAAAGGATTTTTCAATGTGAATGCATAAATTCGCATTCATTTTTAACGAATAAATTTTTAAAACTAGTTTACCACACATTTTGCCAGTAGAGATGTTTTTAATATTTAAAATTAGATGCAAACACAAAGCACTGTCTGCCAAACCGAAACGCAAACCGAACGTAAATGAAAATAAAAATTGGCAATGCATATAACAGATTTATACTAAAAACTTTTGTATCGGTTATATTATTATAAATCCTTTATATTAACTTCGATTTTCTGGGTGTGTGGTGAGCAAATCTGCGGAAGGCTAATTAATCTACTTGTCCTCATCCATTCGTGCGGAAAATTGGCAGATGGACTCGAAGTGCTTTCTTGCCTTCATTCAAGTTTTGGGACGGTCATCAAAAGGACTCTTTTTACTCTCGCTACTATATTACCGTTTCGGAGGACTACTTAACTCACTTTGTTTGAAGTACTTAGTAAGTAGTACTTTATGTTTAAAGATTAAGTACTAATTATAATTGTACTAAGTATTGGGGACATTAGTGATAAACACTATGAAAACTTAATCTGATCTCAATAAGTTTCAATTGCCCGTACAAATTAACAATATGTACAAAGGATAGATATTAAAAATATTTTTTTGTTTATATTTATGTTATAAGCAACTACGACAACAACAAAAAACAACAACAACAACAAAAAATCATGATGCGGTTTCTAAAACAAGTAAAAAAGGAATGCTTTATCCCATTTACATTATTCACATCCTTCCGCTAAAAGATAAACACTTTGATAACACAACTTGGTTTTTTAATAAAATTAATGCTGTTGTAAAAGAGAACTCTACTTTAATATTATAGCCCATAAAAATAAAGATTTTAATATAAACCCTTTATATGCATTGCCAATTTTTATATTCATTAACATAGCGCCGTGTCTGTTGTCAGCGTATGCTTGTTTGCGTCTGATTTTAAATATCAAAAACATTTCTATCGGAAAAATATGCGGTAAACTGCTTTTCAAAATTTATTCATTAAAAACGAAAGTGAATTTATGCACTCACATTCATGTATCTTTTATTTATTCTGATTAAAACAATTAACTAATTAATTAATTAATTTATTTATTTATTTAGTCCATTTTGGCAACAGGAAAGAGTTTCTTCAATGGTCGGTTAAGTGCTAATTCAGCACGATTCGATGACGGCCAGTTGGTGTATTAGTTGACGATAAAAGCTACCTTTTAGTGACAGTGACAGCCCCCAACACATGTCAGAATGCATTGTCAGCAACATCGAATCTATCTTCCAAGTTTCAGTCCGATTGAATGATGGCAAGGAAGTTATTTGGACTTCCGCATAATTTCCCGCCATCGACAATCATACACACTCACCCACTCAACCACCCACATATAAAATCGAAGTTAATATAAAAGATTTAAAAAGCAATGGAACTTTTCTACTTCTACAGCACTTTACCCTTCAAGGTGGTTAAATTTTATTTAGATACAGTGTTTCTAAATTCAAAAGCCCACCTGAGAGCTGCGGGGTTAGCACTCTGGCCTCACTTGCCAAAGGTACAGGGTTCGATTCCTGGGTTAGGCATGGATGTTAATCCATGTGAAGTTGTAGGTCCCGGCCTCATTAGCCGTTATTGTGCATAAAAATAGGTCGTTGAGCGTACAAGACCAATCATCTAACTTCAAAAATAAGTATAGAGACCAGTCGAGGAAAGATCTTGACGAATCACACTTGCCCCAACTGACGTCATGAAATGCACAACGTCTAAAGTGAGCACACATTATCTGAATAATAAATTGTCCTCTCTGGGTTTCCCTTTTTCTCCTCCGCTGGGCAATCTCCAGGAGATTTGTTCTGAAGTTGATGAATCTCCTCTTTTCATGAATAATATCAAAAAGGATCTCGGCGAGTCGAACTTGACCTTGCGTTGAAGGTACAATGTGTTTCCTTGATGGATAAGTGAGAATGGAGTCTGCTAATGGCTTTGGAGTATATAATGTAAGCGCTTGAAGAGACTTCTGATTCGAGTCAAATTTAATGGGTTGTATCGTACTTTGTTGAAACAATATAATGTCCATGAATGTATGAATTTCTGGGCATATGATCAATAATTAGTCTTCTAATTATTTAGATAATTTTACTTGGATACTGTGATGTTGTTAATACGAAATGTAATGTCCAAATTTTAGAAGAGACAAGCATGCATGTAATAATAATCTACTTTTTGTATCGACTTTAATTTTATTGCTCGTTTCAAAGCGCGTATTATATATTTTTTTATCCCTTCACAGCTGTTCATTTTCTTCCTCACGTTTGACAGTCCATTCATGTAAGATTTGTTGACGTTAGCGTCATTTCTAACAGAGACTCCCATAATTATTATCCAGTATTGCTCGCTCTTGCATCAGACGGTTTTATTGTTCGCACACCCTTGATATTTTAATGTCTGCTTAATTCAATACCATTTCCACGTTTCAATACAATGATAGTTTACAATGCTTTCTTCATCAACTACACTGCGTTCATTCTCTTCCAATCTGTCATTTAGATCACGCGTAACTTCTCTCTCTCTCCCTCTCTCTTTCTTTTCCACCGACCAAACGGTATAGTGGTTAGCGTTCTAGCTTCTAGACCGCGAGGTTGCGGGTTCCGAGTCCCGTGTTTGGCATGGGTGTTTGTAAATGTATGTTGGCTTGTCTAATGACGAAAGTTTCGGCGCATTATAGCCTTCGTGTAGCTGACGGCGCCAGATAATCTGAAAACAAAAAACCCTCTCTCTTTCTCTCTCTCTATGGGGACTAAGAAGACTAAAGCACCTCTGCTTAAGCATTTTGTACCATTCCCATATCCCGTACAGATCGGTAGTGGGCAGCACTGCACAGGAAGTAAGCGCACACTCGCGAGAGGGAGTGCGCAAGTCCACCTATTGCCACCGAAAAGTTCATTTCTACCTATTTCTGTACCTACCCGGTAGATGGCAGCACTACAGACCGTATGTGAACATCTTAATTTAGAGGCAATACCAAGCAGAGGATTCCACCAGAAGACTTGGCTTTGCCACCCCCAGAGGTATTGATTTGTATGGGAACTTGGAGGACTTTGCGACCATGACTGATTTAACGTGCTCCAGTCACCATTAGCGAACACGAACTCCCAGGCATGAACTCGCAACCTTCTAGTTGAGAGAAAGATACACTCCCGACTGGGCTACGCAGCCCTTCTCTCTCTCTTTCTCTCTCTCTCTCTCTCTCTCTCTCTCTCACAGCTTTCAAAATATTAACTAAATTATTAACTCAAAGTTGTTGCGAAGTTAAAGAAGGGTATAAAAATAATTGAACCAAAATGGCCCGACCAAAGAAGCCCCGAAGATCTCGTTCATTGCCAAATCAAAATCAAAGAAACTCCGGCGAGGAAATGGAGGAAATTAAACATGTATTGTGATTGGCTAATGGAATATTAAAAAAATAAGTTGTTTTTAAATGTGTATTATGATGATCAGTCACAAGCGCGCTACAAATGTTTCCATTTGTAACCATTGCTAATAACATTGACCATAAGGTCCATTTAGTCCGAGAGACTACTGCGAGTTTAGGTACTCCATCGAACATCATTCTAAATTTTTTTATAGAATGTGGAGAAAATTTACTATATAGTGCAAATTTTTTGGTCTGCCTTGGCAAAAATGGTCGAAACTCATCAAAAATAGACTTAGAACGAGTTGAATTAAATTCGATTACCAAATATGCCATAACTTGCTAAATAATGAGCATTCTTTATTATATGGTTACCCATCGCTCTTTAATTTTCAATTAATAAGGTGCAGACGATTCAGATATCTGGCAAAGGCTTACCTGCATCTCTTAAAAGTGAGCCAAGTTGGCTTTAAATATTACGTCACTTATGATGTAAATGAAGTCGCTAATTTGGCTTACTTTTAAACTATGCAAGAGTTTTCTAGGCTAGAGATCAGAAATCGACTGCGGTATTCCTCATTGAAAATCAAAGTGCAGTAGGTTACCAAACGAAAAAGAGTGTTTCACATTTTGGCAAGTTATGACATATTTGGCGATCGGGTTTAGTTCAATTCATTTAAAGTCGATTTTAAACCAATTTCGATCATTTTTGCCACAAAAGACCAATGGATTCGTTATCTCCTATCTTTTCTCCACATTCTATATATATATATAATATATATATATATTTATATGTATATATATATATATATATATATATATATATATATATATATATATATATATATATATATATATATATATATATATATATATATATATATATATATATATATATATATATATATATATATATATATATATATATATATATATATATATATATATATATATATATATATATATATATATATATATATAGAGCTAAACAGTGCCTGAGTGGCTGCATTCATCCAAAACAAAGCTCAACTCAATTTGTCGAAATTAATTGCAACTGCTTTCTAATTCGTAAGTTAAATAACTCCTTCTAAATAATGGATTGAAACACATTTAAACGACAGTTTAATTTCCTGGGATTCCTAAGAGGTAAATTCAACACCAGGGAATTTCATTCCCTCGCCTAATGGCAAAGAAATATTTTGGTATTAAATGTGACTTTCCACTATGATTGTGACCCTTACACATTCCAATATTCTCGAATAGAATTTTGAACTCCTATTTGGAAATTATTCTAAAATTATCTTCAAGGCAATTGACTACCTTCAGTGCTTCAAGGCCTTCACTCAGAGTTACTCATCTTGTGAGTTGAAACTCTCTGTTTGTAATGGAATAATTGCCCTTTAAATTATCGGTTTAGTTTAATTCACTGAAGCTCTTGTTCTTATCAATTAGCGTTATAATCTAGTTTCAAAGATAATTTGCATTGCATTGTGTCACTTTATAATTGAGCTGTTTAAGTATAAATCTAGTTTTGGTTCCTATGGTTAAAGAGTTAACACAAAAAAGTAGGTTATTACTTTCAATTATCCGTACGTACACATAAGGTAATGAAAGTATAGCATTCAGTCGAAAAAAAAAAAAAAAAAAGGGTTTTTTTTTCATTTTTTTGCGTTTTGGAACGTTTTGATTTCAAGAAAGTAATCTACAAAAAATGTCTGTGTGTATGTGTGTCTGTGGTCAGCATAACTCCCGAATAAATTGACCTACGATGTTCAAATTTGGTATTAGTGGTAGCAATTGGGACTTACTATTAAGGTTTTCGTCAAAATCGCGCATGCGCATAAAGTAGCTGTCATTGAAATATCACGTTTTTCAATGATTGCTAAAAAACGGCTCAAACGATTTTGATAAAAATCGCTGTGATAATGCTTCGTAAGGTGTTCTAAGCATCCCCATCTCCAAAATCCTATAAAAATGTTTTAATGGTTTCGCATACAGTAAAGGATAATATAAGAATTATCGAAAAGTATATCGCCAAAATCACCAATTTGGCGGAGGTTTTTTTTTTAGACATGTACAAGAATTATTGCGAAAAATACCGTCAAACTGGCCATTTCTTCTAAATGAATGGTGAAAATATATACAAACGGTATAAAGGACACAAATCCACGTCTGTAGTATAGAGTAATTGAAAGTTCTGCGATGTTCCACACCCCTAGTTTTTTTAATGTATGTGTGTATAATGACTATTAAAAATTAAACTTAAAAAAAAAAAAAAAAAAAAAAAAAGCGAGGTAAACAGGGTGTCCCAAAAGAGATCTTACATGTTTTTTATAATAAAACGTGCACAAAATAAAACTTTTGTCAAAAATCGTGGCGAAAATAACTCTTTATCGCAAAAACTGGTGGGAAGTAACTTTTCCGCACTACTGTGAAAAATACATTTTCGAATGCCTCGTTCTCGAACATTATATCTGTACCCCGGAGGTAAAGGACACCATGTAACATTTTTGTATTTGTTCAGCAGATCCAATTTTCCATAACTTTGAGCTATTAAAACGGACATGATTTTATTTTTCAATGTCTTATCTTGTATTTTGTAGAAACAGGACATAGTATCCTAAACCATTGTAAAGATCGAAAAATTCACATCAAACACATGGTGTTAAGTCAGTTCAATTAAATAAAAAAAAATGAACATGGTGTCCTTTACCTCCGGGACACATATATAATCTTGGAATTGAAATTACATATTTTTTTTATGTCATGATTGCTACAAAAATATATGCATTTTTCCAATGAAACGTAAGAAATAAAATAAAATGAATAATATCTCATTAGTCTTCAGCAATTAAAGTAAAGCTATTCCCTAGTTTACTTTAAAGATAATTAAGTACATTCAAAACGCCTTTTATACATTTTCAACATTTCGAGAACAAACATAAATTAATCCCGTTTCATTTTCCCGTTTCCAATTTGTCCGGAAATACACATCTTTTCGATAAAATACGAAAGAATAAGCTTCGTTTTTTTTCTATGCATTTTTTTTTTTTCTTCGACAATTCTTAAGACATTAAATGCTAGTAGAGGCTTTATCTGGATTACAGACAGTCAGATGCAATTTATGGGTTCATTACTTATCTCCAGATGAACAAAGTAGTGTTAGTTAACAACGAGATACTGAAAGCGCCAATTGCTTTACCGGATTAGTTAATAGTGGTTAGTGCTGTAGGCATTTACATTTACCCTTTCATTTAAGAGTAAGTCCTAGTATGGATCTTTCCCTATACACTAGAGGTAGGCGATATATCGATACGACGATATTCTTATCGATATTTTTTTTTTAAATATCGATACTGAAAGTATCGATACAAGTCGCAGATACGATATATATATATACAAGTGGCCGATATATCGATATTTTCAAACGTTTTTAGTTTTTTGATTATCCTTTTGTTGTTCCATGTGTTTTATTAGATTTTTTTTTTTTTTTTTTAAATTTTTTATTCCCTTTTCAAAAACTTCAAAACTAAAGTTTGGACTTGGCTGAGAGACAGTTAAAATGGCACCCCAGCCTAAAAAGAAAACGTAATGTAATGGAAAGATAAGATCATTTAATAGTAGTCATTAACAAAGGGCCGTTTCAGTTGCCAACGTGTGCCTGGAATTTGCATCTAATTTTAAATATTAAAAACATCTCTATCAGCAAAATATGCGGTAAACTACTTTTCAAAATTTCTTCTTTAAAAAATAAATGTGAATTTATGCATTGACATCCAGATGTATTTTATTTATACTGATTGATAATATAATTTATTTATAAAAACAATTTTTATAATTTATTTATTAAAACAATTTTGGCGTGAATTCATGATAAGTAGAAATTTGTCCCGAAAAACTTCGTTTCTGGCAAAATTGCAAATCAAATGTAAAAAAAAATCATGTATCGATGCATCGATATTTTTTTCTATGCAACGATATAGTATCGATATTTATTTTAATCGATATTTTTGACCTCTACTATACACGCTATATTGCAATCTTCTAGCCCAGTGAGTTTAGAGACTACCTTCTATAAAATCTTGATATTTGCTAAGAAGGTACGAAAACGATCACTTAATGAAATGACATAAATTGTTTTCTATTATAAATGAAAATTAAAATCTCAAAAGACAAAAACCAGATGGAGCCACTGTATATGCATTGACGTAAGGATTTCAAATATAAAATAAAACATATTATAATCTATTTTCGAGTTTTTTAATTTATGTGATTTTCGTGTCCCTACTCACCAAATTTCAAAGTTTTATACCAGGTAGTTTCTGAATGCACTGAGCTATACTAAACTTCAACTTAACTTGACATCACTAGACGGTAGATTGTCACAGTGCTCATAGGTATTTAATCCATTTTGGCGGCTTGAAAGCATAATGTTCGCCAAACTACAACCCTGTAGAGAACAAAAGGCTATAAGGTTTGGCGAGAATTATGTCTTCACTCCTCTAAAATGGATTAACTGCCTATGAGCACGGTGAAGATCTATCGTCTAGTGATGTCAAGTTAAGTTGGAGTTTAGTATAGATGCTTGAAACATAGTGAGTATACGGAATGATCGAAAAGGAAAAGGTTCAAAGCCAGTTAATGCCAGATAGTATCGGCATCATAATTGATGTTGGTAATTGGCTTCGCCAATGGATGTATCTAATTTGGAGACGACTGAGGAATATATCGTGTAACAATATCGTGTCTCGATTTAACTGATTTGAAATGATAGCCTGAAATGATCTGATTCCCATTAATCAACTACGTGTTTGCGGTATTATTGGAGAAGTCTAATTCTAATTCAGACTCAGGGCTATTTGTTATAATATTCTCTATCGTAATAATTAGAATAAATTAATGGCAAGGAGCAAATGTTTCTGTTAGGTCAGCTAATGCAGTTATAAGAGTACAAGACAAAATAATATAACCCATAAAAGAAAGTTTTTAGTTTAAATTCTTTTTAGCATTACCAATTTTTAGATTCATTATCATAGAGCCGATTCAGTTATCGGTGTGTGTTTAGTGTTTGCATCTAATTTTAAATATTGAAAACATCTGTATCAACAAAATATGCGGCAAACTACAGTTTCAAAATTTAATGATTAAAAATGAATGTGAATTTATGCATTCACTTTTATAATATATTTTATTTATTATATTCAAAACATTTTTGGCATTTTGAAAGAGTTTCAACAATAATCGGCTGAAATTCTTTCATTTACAGCGATATTATTCAACACAACGTTGAATTGACTGAACTGCACTCCATGATAAATGTATGCACCCAGCACATCCTATTATCTTTTGTTTAATATGATTAAATCAATTTTGGCAACAGGAAAGAGTTTCAAAAATAATCGGCTGAAATTCTTTCATTTACAGCGATATTATTCAACACAACGTTGAATTGACTGAACTGCACTCCATGATAAATGTATGCACCCAGCACATCCTATTATCTTTTGTTTAATATGATTAAATCAATTTTGGCAACAGGAAAGAGTTTCAACAATAATCGGCTGAAATTCTTTCATTTACAGCGATATTATTCAACACAACGTTGAATTGACTGAACTGCACTCCATGATAAATTTATGCACCCAGCACATCCTATTATCGTTTGTTTAATATGATTAAAACAATTTTGGCAACAGGAAAGAGTTTCATCAATGATCGGTTAAATGGGATTTATTTATACTCCAAAGCGATTATATGAACATGTAAAAAAAACGACCTTTTATTGACATTGACAGCCTCCGAAATTTAAAAGAATGCATTGTCATAGACATAGAATCTATCTGCCAAGTTTTAACCCAATTAGATGACCAATTTAAATATAAAGAAAAATTAGTTTATCATAAACAGAGGACACTGAAGGTATCTGTATGAAAATGTCCAGTGTTATTTAAATGCAGTAGAACCGATAGCCATTGATTTTGATGTAAAGCGCCATCTTTTGATGTAAATCGAACTATTTTGTACTTTTTCTACAGAATTTTTTTTTTATGCAACCCATAGCATTTTCTTTAATCGTCAATTTTTTAAATATTGCGTAACATGTACTATTATATACACAGTCTCCTGTCTGTGCAATGCAATTACAAATTTTAAGTAATATTTTTACATATGCATACAAATTTTTATTTTCTATATTTCTGTTTTCAAAATCTTTTGAGTGCAAAAAATTTAAACTGTGCTGGATCAATAGTTTGTTTATTCATGTCATTTGTTAAACTTTTTAACTGGGCAGGGAGTCTTCATTTACTTTCACGTTTTTTTTCATTTATTTCCTCCCTATTTTATTATTATAGTAGACTTTATCTACTTTAACCATTTTATATTTTTCGAATTATTCTTTTCCTACTAAAAAGTGGTAAGATAAAGATGATCAAATTTATGTTCATCTTCTTTCCAGGAAGGAATTTCTTATCCTTTACTTTTTAAGATATATTTCCTTAGGCTAAATAGATGGTTAAACGATAAAAAAAATATCAAAAACTCTTCAGTCGTTAAAGAAGAAGAAAACAATTTGACTAGCTAAGAAAATAGTATAGTGAATTAAAATGGTTGTCGAGTACTGTTACTGGTGAATACTTCCATCCATTCGAGTATTTTGGTCATTGGGATTTTAAATAATCATACAAAATAATAACTATACAGATTTATCTAAACATTTGAAATCAAAATTTTAACTGGTTCCGAATTCAAATTCCAGATCTATATAAAATAAATTAATTTCAAATTTCTTAACCTATATTTTTAAGCATTTGCGTAAAGAAAAAAGTTCGTGGAATAATGTAATACTGAGGGAAAATTACTTAAGATATAATTTTTGTATTTAAAGAATTATTTTAAAAGAATCAGATTAGTTATTTTAAAAGAATAATATTTTTACTAATTGTAAAAACACAAATTTGGATTGAATAATCTATTTTTTAAGTATTTGCGTGAAGAAAAATATTCGTGGAGTAATGAAATATTGAGGAAAACCATTTAAAACTATATAAATTAATTGTTCCAAAAATTTGAATAGCCGATTGTAAGTTGTTCTGGCGATATATCGATTTGAATTTGCAACATCTGTGAAAAACACTAGAGTGCTCGAAAAACGCACTTTAAGCAGACGCTTCAAGGTGTTATGCCCATTAGTGATGTTTAAATAACAGGTAATTTCGTGGCGTTCTAATCACCGAAGGAATAAGATAAAAACATTATTTTCTTCAGGAATGTATAAACTATTTTTTAAAATCTGAAAAAAATTGGGATTTTTGACGAAATTTCGGTATTGGATCCCCTTAAGATATAATTGTTGTATTTACATAATTATTTTGTAAGAAATTTGATTAGTTATTATTGTTTTTCTAAATTGTAAAAACACAGTTTGGATTGTAAGTCACTCCCAATAGAAGTTCGCTTTTATACACATTTTTACTATAGCAATCAGGTTCAGATACAATATACGAAGCTTTTAAATTTTTTTCAATTACATGACTGAAACCTTCCACGTTTAAGGGTGATGACAAATGACTGTAAAATGTCAATCAATTTGGATTTTTTTATTAAAAAAAAAACCTTGGTAAACATCGCCATTACATTTTGTAAATTTTTTTAACTAAAATATGTTTAATGCATATTTTTTTTAATTCTACCTGAACTACATCCTTATTAACGATACAATAATCAACCTTTGTACTTTCTTCTAGATTTCATACAGTCAAATCCCGTTAACATGAAATCGCTTAACAAGAAATCTCCCATTTATCGCGAAATGAAGTAGTTCTCCGTACTTAAAAACTCAACGTTAATTTATTCATTTAATTCATTCAGTTAAAGCGAATAATTTCGGCGGCCCCATCAATTTCATGTTAACGGGGTTTGACTATTTGTATAAAATAATAAAAAGTGAGAAACATCTCAAAATCACCGGAAGTAACATATACACATTCCACCGTTTGTTTTTTTATCCAGCGAATTCCTTGCGTAATTCTCAGAAATCGCGTTTACCAAGGTCTTCTATCTATAATAAAGGTGTCAAACAAGAAGATTTGCTTTTTTGCAGGATAACTTATCGTGCTCTGTGGATTGCTTTTTTTATAAAGTAACTATTTAATCTCGTATATCCTGCAGTCAAGTCACAGTCATCCTTAGCTAAACACAATGTATCAGATGCAAGCATTTATCGATCCAGTAGGTTTGTGTTTGGTATTTCTTTACCTGAATAGTTTATTAAATTACTTTTTTATGAGATAGAAATGGAATAGTTGAGTATTGGGATGAATTGGATTCTGATATTCACAGACTAATAGACAATGCATGGAGCGATTCAATTATGGAAATAAACCTCATTATTTGATTTAGTGATTTTATAAATCGCGCATGTTTTGTTTTATTTTATTTTATTGATTGCAAGTATTAATGGGACTTGATACTCCATGCCTTCACAAAAAATTCTAAAAATATCGATTTTCTATTTTTTGCGTGTTTATTATTCTTAAAACCGTCTTTTAATTCTGGAAAGATTTGAATTGATCCAAGAAATGCAATGGACAATTCAAGCATTTTTTTTTTTTTTTTTTTCTAATTGTTTTATTCAATTCTAAATGTTTCGAAAAGCCCATAAACACATAAATTTTTGCTCACTGCACATTTTTTATTTTTTAAATTGCAACCTCAGTTTTCCTGTTAGATTTTTGTGAGAAAACGAATCATTCGGCTTGAATTAAGTGTGACGTCACTTCATCTGAAACAACTTGGCTTGAAACGCAGCAGCGGAAACCAGTTTTGCAAGTTTCTCGCAAATCGCCCACACTTGTACGGGATATGGCATCTGTCTATCAAACCAAAGCCAACTATTTGGCAGAAACCTCACGATAATCATAAAGAACGGAAGAATGTTATGACGTCACAGCTAGAGCGGGGCGGTTTTTTTTTTTTTTTTTTTTTTTTTTTAACTGGTTTTGGCTAAGTTTTTGGGACATTTTCTTTTCTTAATATTTAAATAACTAATTTAGAACTTTTGTTTGAATATTTGGAATCAGAAAGAAATTCTTCATAAATATAAACTAATTTCACACGTTTTTAAAAAATGAGGGGAATTCTGCATTGCACAAAAGTCATACTTTTAATGGAGAATTTAGCATAGATGCAATAGCTCCTTCGATCTTTCGAACGCATTTTTTTCAGTTCGTGTTTTTTGGAATACCCACTCTATTCAGAATGCTTAAACTGAAGAAAATATTAATGAAATGACTTCATATGTTTTTGTGTCATTCTAAAGATCTATTTGGACAGAAATACATTGATTTTTAAATATGACACAAACTTTTTTTTTTACAAATTTAAATGGTGAAATATATATATTTTTTATTATTTTTTTTACCTATAGTTATAGTATTTATTATTTTTATCCAAAACTATTTTACTTGTTCAAAATCCGATGCCAAAAAGTTTAGAGCATTATACTAAGGAATAGTTTGTAAAAAAAACATGAAAAAATATTGAAAAAGAAAAAGAAGATCGAATTTAAAATGTTACGTTTTTTTTTCTTTTGAAATTTTGAAACTTTAAAGCACTATGTTACTCTCTCTCTCTCCATTTTTTTTTTCTCTTTTTTTTTTTTTTTTTTTTTTTTTTTTTTTTTTTTAATAATAAAATTATTTTATAGTAATGCTTCCAAATGTGTTAAAATTGTAAATTTAAGTACTTATATTAAAAAATAGTTTTAAGGGTATAAAGTCTCCTTAAATTATTTATGTTTTGAATCCCTTATGAAGTAATCTCAAGGGTATAAAATGTATATTATCAGAAAAATATCTCTAGAAATTCGTTACTATGGGACATTATTAAATTTGTAAGGTTTCTTTTTTTATCCTATATTAGTATTTAGATCAAATGTCAATCAATATGTGCAAATCAACACCATCAAGCATTTACGTACTTTTAAAAAACTCCCAGACTTGAGATTATTATTATTATTATTACTATTTTTTTTTTTTTTTTATTTATTTATTTTTTTTTTATTTTATTTTTGCAAACTTTAAATAGTTAATGTTTTAAGTTATCTCTAAAGCAAAGTTATAAATGTGTGTACTTGTTTGTAAAAGACAAAATATGTGCTTGGTGATTTTTAAAGTGGGTTGTTATTTTATAATTTATATATTTATAGTTTATAATTTAGATTCCAAATACGGTGTTGGGGTAAAACGGAATATTTTTTTTTATTTTTTTTAAATAATTTTACATGGTTACACTTACAACAGCATGTCATTTAAAAATTTGTGTTATGAATTAACATTTAAGTAAATTATTAAGTAATTATATTTCTTCAGTAAAACATAAAAAATTCAACTATTTCAAGAAGTTCTAAAACTACATTTGCGAACGTGGAATGATTTGCTTAAAAGCTTCATGCCGCTATATGTCTGATATATTACCGAATGTAAATATGTATTTATGTGAGCTAAGAAAGTAATATTAAAAGTTTGAACTTTGATTTAAAAAAAAAAAATAATAGATGTCTTGAATACGATTTCTAATTCTGTTATATTCATTAGCGATTCGTTCATCTCACATGATTTCACTTTCAAACTCTTTTCGGGGTATCAGAGAAATTTAGTGGCCCACATAAAATTGAGTGTTCAATAATAGTTTGATTTTTTTTTAAACGACTGACTGAAAGTTCTCAAATAATGATTTAAGAAATAAATATTTAATTCATTTCTAGCTCTAATACTGTTTAACGTTTAGCCATGAAAGAAATTTCAAACCGTCCCTACTTTTTCTTTTATTTGAATACGTTAGTTCAGCTTTTTAAATCCTTTATATTAACTTCATTTTGTTTGTCGGTATGTTTGTAAAGGGAAGGGGATGGGGGGGGGGGAATCTGTGGAGTTCTAATTATTCTCCTTGACGTCATCTGATCAGGATGAAACTTGGCAGATAGTTTCGATGTCGATGACATTGCAGGTTTAGCAGCTGTCACTGTCACTAACAGGTCGCTTTTATGGAATACTAATAAACCAACTTGCAGTCATCCAATCGCTCTGAAATAGCATTTAACCGATCATTGAAGAAACTCTTTCCTCTTGCCAAAATTATTTTAATAAATGAATAGTAAAATTAAATTTGTTTTAATCAGAATAAATAAAAGATATTTGTATGTGAGTGCATCAATTCAAATTATTTTTTAATGAGTAAATTTGGAAAATCAGTTTACCTCATATTTTGCCGATAGAGAAGTTTTTAATATTTAAAATTAGATGATTAGATGCAATCATCAAGCACACGCTGACAACAGAAACGGTGCTTTGTTATAATATAAAAATTGGTTTTTATATCAAAATTGTCACTGCATTTAAAGAATTTATATTAAAAACTTTGTTTTTATATTTTACATTATTCTATTTATTTAAATAAAATAGTTCAGCTTTATGCACCTTCATTCACAAAACTGGGCTGAAATGCGGGAACCTGATATTTTATCCGCAATCTGGAAAGAGTAGTCGATAATAAATGACAGGCACGATTTTCGCGAAAACTAAGTAGCATTTTAATAATCCCCGACTTGAATGCGCCTTAGCTTACAGAAAGAGTTACTTCCGGGTACATAACTTTTGACACTATTTAGGAGGGCGATATTCTTCATTTTTCTAAATCTAGGGGATATTGACAGATTTGGTGTTTAGATTTTTAAATTTCCCAGATAAAATATTCTATTCAGAAACTTGACACTATTTTTATATCTTTTATGTTGACTGTGATTTTGAGTGTTGATTGGCGTGTTTGTAACTAGCATGGACTATTTTCAGGTCGCACACTAGAAGGGGCAAGGTGATTAAATTTTGTTCAAACCTTAATTACTTTCAACCAACCCCCTATTGGTGTTTCCTAGGGCTAGTTATCTTTTATTCAGCTTTCCCATCAATCTGAATCTGTAGATGGATTCTCTGTCGATGTCCTATATTCTATTAAGATATGAGGGCTATAAAAATGTTAATCAATGCAATGTGTCCAAACACCATGACAACTTGCTCTGAATAGAAAATTGTTTTAATAAGTTGCAATTACATATTATATTTAACAATACATATCAAGGGTTTATATTAAATAGCTTGATTTTATGGGATAATTTTTTTTTAAGTTGAATTGTTTGCTTTAATGCTGTGTTATCAACTTTAAAATGTATGTAGATGAAATAAAAATATATTGTTACGAATTTTTGTACATTTGTAAATATTTCGTAGTGTTAATTTTGTAAATAGTAAAATTTATGTACATTTCGCATAAGGCAGTTCAATAGTTCGTTGTTAGTTTGCTTCCCCGCAATGTGAGTCTCAATGCTTGATAACGAGTTTTACAGAGGTAACGCTGGGAAACGTGTTTTACAAGGAGCAGGGCATTTAACATTATGGTAATGGCAATCTCGCCAAATTGGCGAGATAGAGCCAAATGTCGCCAAACTTGGCGACCATTTGGGGACATTTTCGGTACCCATGTACATGTATAGGACTTTTCGACTACGATCTGGAAAGTTCTCCAAATATCTACCTCTATAAGTTTCACGTATGTTCGCCTCCCCGATAAAAGCTCAAGAGAGCGGGTGATGGAGTTAGTCGATTTTGAGTCACTGAATTAGTTGACTAGTTAGTTGACTGGAATTACTGAGTCTCAGTGAATATTCCGAGTAGTTCTAAAGCGAACTGTATTGCATTGTCTTTTGCGGTGATTTAGCAGTTGTGTTGTAAAGTTTTTAACTGCTGTTTTGTGCTCTATTTTTGTGAAAAGAGCTGTATTGTGTCTACTAGAATGAGAAGTTCTTTAGTTGTAAAGAAATCTCTGAAGAGTTATATTGGAATAAATTTCTGCAAGTTTTGATCTGCTTTAGCTTCAAATCTTTCGAACCCACCAACGCAACAATATATATTAGTAAACCAGCATTACAAAACTATGTAGAGTCTCCCAAAAGTGACTTCTTGTTTAAAATACAATTATCATGTCAAAAACAATTACTTTTTGGGCATAAAACTACAGTTTGTATTTTATTAAATATGTAATCTAATTCAGGTAGATTTACTGCATATTAACGGATAAGCATAAAACATGTTATTGATTTAATTCCACGGAGTTATTCATTTTTTTAAAAAATCAACCCATAAAAATAAAGTTTTTCATATTAATCTTTTATATGCGTTGCCAACTTTTAAATGAAATTGCAACTTATTTACGATTCAGAGCTCAAATCTAATTTTCATAGTGTTCGACCACTACGAAAAAAACCATCGATTGCATGCCATGGACTACCCTTTTCATAGATTCATCATCATCATCATCGATGCGAGTCAATCTGCCGAATTTCAGATCAGTTGGAGAATGAATAGTGGGGTTAAGTAGTTATACAAATCAATAATCTATGCGTATGTGAAAGTGTCCTATAAGTGACAGACACAACATTTGATGTGCATTATCATCGACAACAAATAAATGCCAAGTTTTAGTTCGATTGAATGACGGCAAGTAGTTTATTTAATACTTCGAACGGTAGTAGAACCGTGTGTAAAAGCTGCTTTTTAGAGACAGCCCCAAAACTTTATTGAGTAAGTTGTCTTCGACAACGAGTCTATCTGTTAAGTTTCAGGTCAATTGAATGAAAACAAGCGTGTTAACTAACTCTCCTAAAATTTGTTCGCCACAAAAAAGCATGTAAAATTGGATGTAATATAAAGGATTTAATAAAAGGGAGTCACTTTTGAACCCTAACTTCACATAGCATGCGACGAATTAATAAATACATAATAATTTAACGTTATTTTTAGTTTTGCGTCAACTAAATGGGAAAATGAATCCTTACATTTCCAATTGAGTGTTTGAAAGAAACGAAAATTTTAATGAATATATTAATCACTATTCTAATGAAATTTGAAATGTGATAACCATACAAAAAGTGGTATTTTTTATTTTTAAACATTAAAGGTCAGAGTATTTTTGTGATTATCAAAATTCTTAACAACCGTATTATGAATATTTATCGTGGAAAAATTTGGCTAGTTTTCGTTTATGTAAAAAGTGAAATCAAAACTTAATAATAATTCATTCAAATGTCTTCACAAATTGACTTAAAAAATATGTTGCCAAACACGTTGTAATTAGCAAAAAAGATAGATAATTTAGTATAAATATACTTCACCTACATAAATCAAGTTTCATAATGGCATCACACAAGAACTAAAGCAGATGCGTTTTTCCATAGTTCAACTAAAAAATATATTAATATTAATTGCCCGGGGCATTTGAGGTCAACGTACGCACACAATTTTTTTTAGATAAAATGTTTCAAATCCAATGATTACTTTTACAGACCAAAAAAACATCCAATCTGCATTAATGAATGCATAACGAAATATCCTCTTCCAAATTGGATGTTTAATTTCGTTTGGAAAAGCAGAATTATTGGACAAAATGGTCGAACAAACTCTTTTCTAGATTCCTTCCCCCTCCCCCTTTTTCCCATCCTTTCTTAGTGTTAATGAGACTGGAAAGTTTTATCCCTTCTTGAAGACACATCGTTCGGCAATCGTTGAACCGTTGCCAAGGTAAAAACAGAAACTTTGCTACAGGAACGAAAAAAGAAAGAGTTCAGGCTTTGTAAAGAAATGGCCAATTGGCAAGTTCCAATCCATTCGTCTTCCTTCAATGCAGCTTATTAGCTATTTGTTGGTTAAGTCAAAGAGAGGTTTTCCAATCAAGGGAGTTCTTTTTCAGCTGCGTAATTGAACTTTCTCTGGAGCTGTATTTTACTTTAAATTGAAGTTAGAGTGTTTGTGCTTGTTGTCTTTTCGATTGGTGATGAAGGGATGATTTTTCCAGCTGTAATTCTACATTATTATTATTATTTATATTATTATTAATAATATTATTATTATTATTTATATTATTATTATTATTATTATTATTATTATTATTATTATTATTATTATTATTATTATTGTTATTATTATTATTAATATTATTATTATTATTATTATTATTATTATTATTATTATTATTTTAATTCTATTTTTTAAATCCTTTATAATAATTTCTATTTTGTGTGTGTTGGTGCGTATGGGTGTGTATGTTTGTGCCTGACGAGCAAATCTGCCGAGACCTAATTTACGCACTTGCCGTCATTAAGCGGCCTTAAAATTGTCAGATAGATTTGATGTCGATGACAATGCATTCTATCAAAATTCGAGGGCTGTCACAGTCACTGAAAGGTCGTTTTTTTACACGTTTCTATAACCGTTTTGCAACATAGTAGACTGAGAGGCGACTGCAATTTTTGGACCTCGTCGAACATCATTCTGAATTTTTTATAGAAATTAGAGAAAAGTGAGTATATTACGAATCCATTGGTCTGCCCTGGCAAAAATGGCCGAAACTGGTCAAAAATTGACTTTTAATAAGTTGAACTAAATCCAATTGCCAAATGCGCCATAACGTGCCAAATAATGATATTTTTTTTTTTTTTTATTTGGTAACCCTCACTCTTTAATTTTCAATTAAGAAGGTTGTAGACGATTCGGATGTGTGGCGATGGCTTACTTGCATCTTTCATAAATGAGCCAAATTGGCAATAAACATTACGTCACTGATGACGTAACTGATGTCGCCAATTTGGCTTACTTTCAAAAGATACCAAGTTTTCCGAGCCAGAGATCAGAAATCATTTGCGCTTTTTCTCATTGAAAATCAAAATGCAGTGGGTTGCTAGACGAAAAAGTTTGTTCTATTTTTGGCAAGTTATGACATATTTGGCAATCGGATTTTAGTTCAACTCATTCCAAGTCGATTTTTGATCAGTTCCGGCCATTTTTGCCAAAGCAGACCAGTGGATTCGTAATCTACTCACATTTCTCCAATTTCTATAAAAAATTCAGAATGATGTTCGATGAGGTCCAAATATTGCTGTCGCCTCTCGGACTATAATAAATTATATTCAACCGATCATTGTTGAAACTCTTTCTTGTTGTCAGAAAAGGAAACTACGCACGTCTCAACAATGCACGCAATCATCCAAAATGTATGCCAAAATCAAATAGTCAAAACTTATGGCAAAAAGTCTTCCAGTAAACGACAGTTCAATGCCATAAAAGCTCATTTCTCAATTACAAAGTAAACCTGATTTTGAATATCTATCAACAACAATACATTTCTCCTCTTTTGACGCAATCACAGCACATGAGGGCAAACAAACGTTTTCCAATACATATTAAGTCAAACCAAAACGCCAGACAATTCTTTCCTCTAACGCACACTCTCAAATCTTGTCGAAAAAATCTATTTTAAGAGAAATCGTCCAATTTCCGACTCTTCTGGATGAAGTCTTAGGATGTAACCTTCCAAGGTTGTTCTTTCTAAGGGGGACTATTCAATGAATTATTGTTAAAAAAGTAAAATGTTCTATATATATATATAAACATTCATAATTGGTATATGTAAAAACGTCTAGTGATATCTTCATTCCAGAGGTTAGTATTTGAACAGCAAATAATTTTCATAGAATTTAATATAAATAAGAAACTTTAAATTGCATTTTTTCAAAAGGTGATAAAAGTCACTTAGATCCCTTTGTTTCTCAGTCCCACATTTGAAATATGACGAAATGGTTATTTTAAAGTAACTTAAATTCGATGTCATTACATATTCATCTGAATTACACAAATTGAAATTTAATCTCTCGTGAAATATTACTTTTCGAGTAGGTGCTTTAAATAACAAGGAATAAATCATATCAAGGTATTTTTGAATATCGAATTGCGTAATAAATTACTTGCACGTTTATTTTTCAAAAAAGCATTTATTGAATGAATTTTGCTTAACGTTAAATGATTTCCGCTATCATAAATCAACGGTTATTAAAGTAAAATAATGGAGGTTTTTTTTTTAGGAGAATAGGTATGCAAACATTCGGATAAAAATTTATTCTGGTCATCTTTTAAAATGAATTATTTTTATCAATAGTGAAAAAAATAAATGACAGTTGGAAAGATTTCAAACACTGAATTATTCAATAAAAATAAGTCGAAAATAAAACTACAAAACGGAGATAATGTTTTAGATGTATAATGTACAAGAATTGCCAATATTGAAAACATAGATTTTTAATTTTTGGTTCAAAGAAATAATAATGTAATTGAGTACAATGGCAAAATCCTATTATATAATATTTCATATATTTATAATCAACTAAACTGTTTTCATGAAAAACTATTTGTATTAAAATCGATTTTCATGATATTATGTATACGTTTAAATACATGAACATAATGGTACAAATGTGTTGTTTAAATAACTGATATTATTTATACACTAACACTAAAACCTACAAAATAAAATAATAAAATGGTTCGGAAAAATTAATTTTATATCGTTGTTACTAAAACTCAATTCATTTTGAGATACCCAAGTGTCTTAAAATAAATAAATAAATAAGTAAGTAAGTGAATAAATAGATAAATAAATAAGTAATTAAGTAAGTAATTAAGTAAATAAATAAATAAGTAAGTAATTAATTAAGTAAACCAATAAAGATTTCGCTGGGTTTTTTATTTAAAAAAAAAATGCTATTACCTTCTAGTTTATGAACTTTCTTCGTTGACTCATTCGTTAACGTTTCTTTAATGGACTCATCAAATAAATTTCATTACAAGTAAGAGACTATGAGTTCAGAAAGGTATGAATATCAATCGTGTACATAGAGGCATCAATATATGACAATGGAACATCTCCTTCCAAAAAGAACCAACATTTTATGTAAAAACTTTTAAATACTCAATTAAACAGTTTTTGATTCGCAAAAGCCTTTCAATTTTATATTTGTATTGTATATATTGTATTTTTAGTTTTAACTCAGTAAAATATCTCTAAAAACTAAGCAAAATTTAAGCTTTACATTGCCTTCATTGGAAATTATGAATTTTAGTGTAAATAAAGAAAAATTGATCTAAAATTGTTTTGGGTACAAATGTAACACATGCCTTTTTTTGGCGTGATTTTATTTGTCGTTTTACTTTTTTCAGATAAATGTTTTTTCTAGCAACGAGTTTTATTGTAAATTATGTTTTAATTTGTATTCATTTTATTATTATTCATATTTTATTTTAATTTCGTTATTAATAATACTTTAACTTAATTTTATTATTATTTATATTTCAAATAATTTTATTATTTATATGTTTGCTTATTTTTATTATTTATATTTTGCCTTCATTTTAGTATTATTTGTAATTTTGCCTAATTTTATTATTATTCATATTTTAACTTTGTTTTATTATTTTTTATATCAACTTATTTTTTATTATATTTTCGCTATTTTTTTATTATTTCTATTTTAATTTTAGTTTTCCGTTGAATTTTATACTAGTTAACTTTTTTTTCATATATTTTGGCGACTTTTCTGATAGCCGAATGTCCTGTACTATTCCTATTTTTGAACTTGGTAGCTTTAAAACGATACTTTGTTCTATCCTGATATTCAAAATACTTTTTTTTTAACTACGTTCATTTTTATGAAAGTATTCAGTGTTACAAAAGCACCACGTCAAATTTTTAGACTTGGTTTTTGAGGAACAATTTTTTCTGAGTTTAAATCTTACTTCAACAGGGGAAAAAAATTCAGCTTTAATCAATCAAATGAAAAATTCATGGAATTTAAAATGCAGAAAGCAGAACAAGGAATGTTCCATGATCAAATACATCCGTGGGAATAACTGATTCTTAGCTTAGTTTTGAATCTAGAGATTTTCTTAAAAAGTGAGATTTTTTAAATAGTTTCAAAATAAAATGCTATGACAATCTTGTTTCAACCTGAATACTTAATTTGATCATGATTCATTCACAAGGAGCACTCCATCTTTAGACTAAACTACTTTATTTACTGAAAGACGGGACACCACACAACACATACAATTATACCAACATCAAGTCAGGGAATGACGCTTTCTCCGACAAGCGGGGGTGGGGTGCAACTAGCGCCCTCTACAAAGAGCAACATTCTAAGTTGCAACAAATCTATTTAAGTCATGTTAACAATTCTAGTAGTTAATATTAACAAGCATTTATTATGTATATATGCTAGTCCTACAACTCTCATTAAATTAGAAGAAAAAAAATACCACTATAATTCAAAAATTAAAGAAAATTTATTCCCACGTTTAGTAGCACCATTTAGTAGATACGACGCGAAGGGTGACTTCAAATGAATTTTAAAAACTAATTTCGAGTAGTCATGACCAACTTACCTTATTTCTTAAGACCCAGACGATTTAAATTGGAAAAGTATTTTCAAGGTTCCCCCCTTTCAAAATAAATGCAATTTCCCTTCCGATTCGTAGGAAGAAGAAGTGCTTCACTGAATCCTCAATCGAATCCATTACACGGGGTGTCATTGGGGGTTGTGTGTGTGTGTCTGGGAAAAGAATGTATTTCCGTTCAAACTAACTGCTTCCACAGAAATTGAATCTGGATAGGATGTCTGGGAAATTGAATGGTTTGATTGGGGTGTAATCTAGGGTGCCATGTCGACAGATGCACCAATGGAGACGATTAGTTTTCGACCCTAGTCACATGGGGAATGTGGAAGAGTCCTAGACCAACCAAATCAGTTGTATTTTCATTCACATGGTCAATAATAACATATTTGTTGTGAATATTACACTTGCAATTTTTGTTTTATTTTATATATACTTTATGTAATAAGCCTATATTTGAAACTTAGAATTTAAAAATTATTATAAGGCAACTTTTGGTTAGGGTACACTTTTCTTAAATTCTATTGAATATTTGAATCTAATTTTAGCCATGAAAACACAAAAGATCAA
This sequence comes from Linyphia triangularis, assembly GCA_963978545.1. NCBI lineage: Eukaryota > Metazoa > Arthropoda > Arachnida > Araneae > Linyphiidae > Linyphia > Linyphia triangularis. The sequence goes on from OZ021726.1 coordinate 87,614,986, forward strand.
TCTAGTGAGCTAAATTATATCGTAAATTTTATTATTAACCCTTTGCACTCCAGTAGCGCCTCTCAGGCGCCACACAATTGGATGCCAAACCACGAGAGGACCATTAGGTGTGATACGAAAATTCGATGCAAGGCCAATGACTGTGTTTAGTTTCTATGAAGCAAATCCATAAACACCTGCCGAACCTAAAATGTCTCGAGTTGCTGATTCCTCCGCGCGAAAAAGGCCTGGAGTGCAAAGGGTTAAAATAAATATTTTATGTGATATTATATGTTATGAAAAATGTCAATATTTGTATACGCAAAATATATTATTATTTTAAATATAATTTTAAAGGTATATTAGATAAAAAAAAAAAGTATTTAACTTTTTTAAATAGAGAGTTTATGTACATTTAGAATATTTTTTAAAAATTTATTGTATATATATTCTGAAAAGTGTATCTAATTAAAGGTTGTCATAAAATAAGTTTAAAATTCTAAGTCTCAAATATTGGCTTATTACATAAAATATATATAAAATAAAAGTCACTTTTACTATGGTTGAATGATTCATTAATAAATGCCACATATTCAGAAACAGAATAATGAAAGTTGTAAAATGCCTCAAATAGTTAAACAATTAATTATTGTCCCACACCCAGCCTATAACTAATAAAAAATAGAAAATAAAACATATAATTTTCGGTATTTGAAACTCCCACATTTTTCAAATTTGATTGAATATTTTCTTCAATAATAACTTTATATATGAAACTGAATTAACACTTCACCATGGTCAGGTTATTATAGTGTTGGTACCATACAGACAAATATGTCAAACCTATAAAGATGATCAAGTGCACGAATTAAAAAACGCTTAAGATTAAATGCTAAGAGTCCAGTATTACAGTGTGGAATATTCACGGTGTAAGATTTTGCACTTGGTCTGTTTTTTATTTATTGGTTCATCTATTCCTATAATATTTTATTTGTTTATAAATTAAACTTGAGTTCTTATTAAATTGATTTTTAAAGTCTGAAACATTTATTTTGATTTATATTTAATTCTTTACTTTATAGTTCGAGTGACGACCGCAAAGAACATCATCCCGATATTTTTTTTTTTTTATAGAATGTCGAGAACCGTCAATAGATTATGTACACAATGGTCTGCCAGCGCAAATTTTGCCGAAACTGTACTAAATTTGACATTTAATAAGTTGAATCAATCCGATTACTAAATCTGTCATAACTTGCCATAAAAAAAATGAACATCCGTTTTTGTCCCCTAATCAACCACTCTTTAATTTTCAACTAAAAAAAGTTGCAAATGATTTGCTTTTCCTGTCACCAAGATTTTTTTTTTTTTCCCCTTCATCCTTTAAAAGAGAGCCGAATTGGCAATAAATTTTACGCTATCAATGACGTAATATTTATCGTCAACTTTTAAAAAAATTGAAGTATTTTTCGCTAGAAAATATATATCATCAACACTCTTCCCCATTGAAAATTAAAGAGACGGTGGGTTACCACATAAAAAGAATGCTCCTTATTTAACAAGTTAATACATATTTGGCTAGTTCAACTCATTAAAAATCAATTTTTGGTTCAGTTCAGACCATTTTTGTTTCGGCAGACCAGTGTACTCATAGTTTACTAACCTTCCTCTTTATTTTATAATTATTCAGAATGATGTTTGAGGTGGTATCTAAACTTACATTCGCCTCCCAATCTATTACACAACCCATTTTTATAGTTTCATAAAAGTTTCCATATTATACATTTGTTATAACTAAGTTATGCATAACTATTAAAGCGATAAAAAAAATACATATCCATCAATTTATGGCATTAAGGTTTAAAGCAGTGAAAATCTAACATGAGTTCGTTGATCCCGAACAATGTGAAAGCCATCGAAAGTAGCGTCTGTTTTGATGAAATATTTTTAATGCGAAGTACTTGAAACAACTGAGGCGAATTAATTTGTTCAAAACAAATTGAATTTTAATCGCGCGTGAAATATTTTCTCTGAGATTACTGTTTAATAAAATGGAATGAATTAAACGTAATGCAGCTATGAATTATGGGGCGCATTTCGAGGATGAAAGTTTTATCTAATACTGCATGCATTTGTGCTCTGGAATAAATCCGTAGTTTTACATCTGCTTGGATTTTCGGGAAGACGAATTTAATTATGATGAATGAACATAGGTCATGTATATTTCAGTCACTAGCAGTAATGTTTTCGTTTGAATGTGGCAAAAATGAGGAATTTTTTAACTTTAAAACTTTAATTAGTGTTTCATAAGTTTTTTTTTTTTTTTTTTTTTGTTTTTTTTTTTTTTTGTTAAATCCGCTGAATTGGCTGAATGTTGGTGTAAAAAAAAAAAAAAATTCTCGAATGTGAAAAGTTGTTTGAACTATACTAAGGGCTTGAGGGCTTTAAAGACTTTTACTGATGAATGCTTCTTAGAGCTGTTATCTTAGGCAATTTCGAAAGAAATAAAACTTTATGTGGCTGTTGTAAATAAAATAGTATTTTGATTAATTTAACTTAATTTAATTTAATTTAATTTAATTTAATTTAATTTAATTTGATTTGATTTGATTTGATTTGATTTGATTTGATTCGATTCGATTCGATTCGATTCGATTCGATTCGGTTCGATTCGATTCAATTCGGTTCGATTCGATTCAATTCAATTCAATTCAATTCAATTTAATTTAATTTAAAGAAGGCTACAATTTGAATGAAAGTAAGAATTTAGAAATAGAACATATTCGGAATTTAATTTAATGAATAGGGATAAATTACACGGTGATTTCTGCGCATTTTATTTCGAGATAACTCACTTCTGGTAAATTTAATATTTTAGTTGTTTAAAATTATACAAAAACATCCTCATCCTCTTTTATCCCTTTTGAAATTATCAGAGAGACATTGATTTCTGTTTTGGTTAAGATGAAATATTTTAGAGTGGTTAATTTCTTCTTTACAGTCAGCAACTTTGTGAGATGGTAATAGTATTTTTATCTTGGCAATCTTGCGGAAAGGTTCATGATAGGCTCACGTGACTTCTTTTCAACGGGATTCCAACAATTTCATTTTAGTCGCCAATTTTCAACTCTATCACTGGAAATCACTAGGAACTAATTAACAAGATGAATTAACCAGAGGAGTCAGTAAATCAACAAAGAATTAAAGAACATTTTATTTTACCTATGATTATTTGGTACAGCTGATGATCGATGGAATACGATGAGAAAAAAAAAAAGCAAGCCAGCATTTCAAAGTGAAACAAAGTTGAGAATTTAAAATTGCATTAATCATTGTAAGGTACTTTTCCGTTAAACGGGTACCAGTTGGCCCCAAGCCTAAATGTTTCACGTTTAAATGGCACAGAAATGTATCGCCAAAACTAAATGTTTACGGTTTGTTATAGAGTTGTTACAGCAACCATATATGGTTTGTTATGGAAATTACATATGATTTGAAGATTGTTAGAATTGAAGAGTTGTTGTGAATTTTTCCGCTGAGGCAATGATGGCACAGTTTTTAAGATAAAAACTACTATTTATTCACTATTCAAAGGTACAAAATTTATTCACAGACAGCAGTTTAATCACCCTCAAGCTTCAACACAAGCTTCAGTAAGAACAACTTCGAATACAGCAATTATACAAGTTCACTCTAGTAGGTAAACAAAGCGATCAGCTCACATCGAAGTCCAAAGTCAATCCGAAAACTTTCCCGATCTCCGGTCTTTATATACCAGGCGCGTGAGAACATTCCCGAAATTTCCAGCCAATTCGTCGAAAAAGAAACATCTCGAAATTTCTCGATTGCTTTAGGTGTTGCCACCTTTATCTAACCTGTATAATCGCTGTTAATAAATAAAATAAGATAAAAATAAATTACAATAGTATTTTAAAATAATACGTCACTATTTACACTATATACAGACAATTTGTGCAACAGAGTTATCGCTGCAATTTGACGGTTTTTATCTGGTACCCTTATAACGAAAGAGTACCCTTTGTGATCAAACACATTAAAAATCTCAGAAAGAATGTGTAAAATATTTGTTGGTTAAAATTTCTACCTTGTGGTAATATCATTCGCTCTAAAATAATCTGTGACTTTGTTCTAGAATTTTAAAAATAACCGTTTATTCTTTTCCCCAAAAAAAATTTTTAAAAACTATTTTTAAATGTTATTTTATTCCACGCCCTCAACTTTATTGTTGAAATAAGTTTTTAAAACAAAGTTTTAGCAAACATTGTTTGTTAAAGAGCACAAATTTGCAGAAAAACAAAGTTTAAGAACCAAAATTAAGTTAAACATTGTAATGACACAAATTAAAAACCTCAGAAAGTTACCTCACAGAACCTCACAATTGTTGGTTCAAATTTCTCCCTTGTAAAAATATTTGTCTCTCTAAACTGTTTTGTAACTTTGTTTTAGAATTTTAAAAGTCTCGGCTTATTATTTACCCTCATAAACTTTTCTTTTTTTTTTTAATGTTTTTTATCCTTTACCCTCAACTTTATCGTGAAATTTTATTACAATATTAAAACTTTGTTTTTAAAACTTATTTAAGTTTTAAAAACAAAGTTTTAATATTATTTGTTGAAACTGAGTTTGCTAAACAGCACACATTTTCTTTTTTCTTTTTTAAAGTTTTTTTATGCTTCATTCTCAACTTTATTGTGAAATTTTATTACAATATTAAAACTTTGTTTTTAAAACTTATTTAAGTTTTAAAAACAAAGTTTTAATATTGTTTGTTGAAACTGAGTTTGCTAAACAGCACACATTTGCAGTAAAGCAAAAGTTAAGGAACCAAAACTGCATTAAACATTGTGATGAAACACATTAGAATTTGTTTGGTAATGTAAGTTCAGCTTCAGAATCTTCCCATTCATTCTTAAGGACAGCGTCTTAAGCATTCCTTTCACACTCAGAAAGCTTCTTTCCGAAACCTGGCGAAAGTATTCACAGAAAGGAATGATTTATCATCGTGTTAAGCGATCCATTGTGAGGAATGCTCAGCCGAGTATAAAAGGGAAATGTCCAGTGAAGGAAAAGCATAGTATCATCGGATAAAAGTGCCCAAAATAAATCGTCGCTAAGTTGGCGACTACCGGATAAGGTAACGATAAGGTAAGGCGACTACCTAAGTAAGCAACGTTCTTAGAAAAAAAATTGGAAACAGTGTATGAATAGTGTTTGAATGATTTAGTAATGATTCAAATTGTTATTTGTGTTTTGTTTTAATTGAATAATTTATTGTTGTAAATTCTGTAGTTCATTTCCTTAAATTGGAACAAAAATTGGAAAATCAAACCATCGTCAAGTTAGCACCTACTGGGTGGTTTATTTTGCAGAGTTATCGAAGTCAAAGTTTGTTGAAATTGCTCACGTTCATTTTGTTAGAATTAAAATAACATAGCCCATAAAAACAAAGTTTATAATACAAATCTTTTATATGCATTGGAAATGTTTACATTCATTAACATAACGCCGTATCTGTTGTCAGCTTGCTCTTGGAGTTGCTCTCTTAATTTTAAATTGTAAAAACATCTCTATTAGCAAAATGTGCGGTAAACTACTTGTTTAGTGACGACACCACTGTAATATTATAGTTTTATAATTTAACTGTTTAATTTCATAACCTGCGATTGGCATTATGAAAATATTGTCTGATTTGTAAAGGTTAAGTTTGTGTTGTGTTCGAATAAATCTTGTTGCGTTTGCGTAAAAGGTATCTCACCTTTCCACAATCACTACTTTTAAAAATGTATTCATTAAAAATGAATGCGAATCCAAATATTCACATCCAAATATCTTTTATTTATACTGATAACAACATTTTTATTATTTAGTTATTTATTAAAACAGTTTTGGCTACTGGAAAGAGTTTCTTCAATGTTCGGTTAAATGTTATTTCAGCGAGATTGGATGATGGCAAGTTGACTTGTTAGTATTCCGTAAAAGCGGTCATTTAGTGACAGTGACATCCTCCAAAGTTTGATAGAATGCATTGTCATCGACATCGAATCTATTTTCCAAGTTTCAGCTTGATTGGGTAACGGCAAGTGGGTTAAATTTGCTCGCCATCGACATATACAAACACGCACACACAAAATCGAAGTTAATATAAAGAATTAAAAAAAAAAAGATATTTAAATAATTATCACGCTAAAAATATGCTGAAAAAGTTTATGAAGCTATTGTTGTCTTAAAAATAATACAAGAAAATTATTATTTGTTTCGCCAATAGATTATTCAATAAGTAATTGAGGACTAGAAATGGAAAACGACCTAAGTCCATAAAAGAAAATTTTCAAGAGAGCTGAAAAATGATCACATCTTGTACTTAAGGCAATGCTTAAGTACATATTTCATATTGAATTTGAACTATTGCTGATGGGATTCACCACTTTGTTTAGCTTGCTATTTAGAACATTTTTCCGTAAAATAATGATTTTCGATTTTTTTTTTTTTTTTTTTTTTAGGTCGATATCCATTTCTAGCCATCAATTTATCTAAGACGTGATAAAGTGCACAAAAATTAATTCATAAACTTTAGCGATTTCTGCTAATTTTTATAACTGATTTGATATGAATTGAAAATTCCCTAAATATGTCTTATTTTTTTATATATATATATTCATATCACGAAGAAAAATTCCCTCAAAATCAGTACTTTTAATGTATTCATTCAGTGAATCGAGTTAAAGTTTATTCAGAGTCAGGTCAGAAAAGAAAAAATATTCCAAAGAAACTGACAGTAAAAATGTACGCTTTATTCAGAAATAATATTTGTTTGATAATGCAAGCAACTTCAATTAATTCGTCATTGAATTTTCTTCGTGAAAAGAATATGCTAGTAACAGAATCTGTAGTGTTACCGTTGTGAAGCGTAAAGTTGTCTACATGCAGTAAATTAAATCCTTAACATTTGAGTTACTTCCTTTGCACAGAATATTTTTACTAAGTATTGCTCGAAAACAATCTTCGTTATACTATAAAAATGCTAGTACATTTAAGGTGCCTCCTAAAATCCGTTCTCACCCTTTTAAATGCCGAACGGCAGTTTCCTAACACGGGTCCAAATGGGCATTGCAGCTGTGGTGGTCTCGCGTACAAATAACAGACACAACTCCTAGACACCAGAGATCTCTTTTGTCTAGTGGATAGAGTATCTGGCTGAGAAACCAAAGGTCTCACGATCGATCCCCAGCAACCGCAAAAAAAAAGTTACAGCTCTTTATTAGTGACTATCGGGCAACTGAATCATGCTGCCATCTATCGGCACCTTCTGAAAAAACTGCACGACTTCCACACAATCATCTCGACATCTTTGGCGACTCATTGCCAAACAGCAAGCAACCTCCGTCGACTCACTGCAGCACGGGTAAGCAACTCAATCGTTCGTCCCTTCGCGACTCACCGTGAAGGGGCTATATTGTGGTCTCGCGTACAGATAACAGATACAACTCCTAGACACCAGAGATCTCTTTTGTCTAGTGGATAGAGTATCTGGCTGAGGAACCAAAGGTCTCACGATCGATTCCCAGCAACCGCAAAAAAAAGTTACAGCGCTTTATTGGTGGCTATCGGGCAACTGAATCATGCTGCCATCTATCGGCACCTTCTGAAAATACTGCACGACTTCCACGCAATCATCTCGACATCTTTGGCGACTCACTGCAGCACGAGCAAGCAACTCAATCGTTCGTCCCTTCGCGACTCACCTTGAAGGGGCTATGTTGTAGTCTCGCGTACAAATAACAGATACAACTCCTAGATACCAGAAATCTCTTTTGTCTAGTGGATACAGTATCTGACAGGGAAACTGTATGTACTGAGAAGCGACTGCAAGTTTAGGTACACCATCGAAAATCATTCTAAAATTTTTACAGAATGTGGAGAAAAGGCAGTATAATACGAATCCACTGGTCTGCCGTGGCAAAAAAGGCCGAAACTATGTCTAAACTATCAAATATGCAATAACTTGCCAAATAATGAGCATTTCTTTTTTATTTGGTAGCCTATCTCTCTTTTAACTGTCAATTAGGAAGGTTGCAGACGATTCAGACACCAAAAGGACTATATTGGCAATGTTATTCGATAGAAATTACACTGTCCTTTCTAGTACGTGAAACAGAAAAATTTCAATCGCTGAAAAGCAATGCTCAAAAGACGAGAGCTATGTATTAAAGGCACCAGTTTATCAACTTTTTACATTTTTAACGCATTTCTACTGGAATTTTGGAGGTGGGGACGATTAGAACACCTAAAGAGGCATGAATAGTAATAAAAATCGTTAGAACCGGGTTTTTTAGTTGCAGAAAAACATGATTTTTTAATGATTTTTCATGATTTCAACCTTATGAACATGCGTGATTTTGACGAAAACCTTAACTCATTGCCACTATTAACTCACACACCAAATTTAAACATCGTATGTCAATTTCTTCGGGAGGTATACTGACCACATACACACACAAACAGACATTTTTTTCTAAACCACTTTTTTAAAATCAGAATGTTCCAGAACGTAGAGAAATGTAAAAGAAAAAATCAATATTTATTTTTTTGACCGAATGCTAGACTACCCCTTGTAAACATATGGGTAATTGAAAATAATAAACCAAACCCGTATCTAATATTTCAGTTCACAAAAAAATTATCACTTTTCTTCCATTATGAATATTTTAATGAGCATTAAAAATAATATAGCCAAACAAGAAAATAAAGTTTGTTTTTCCAAAATATTTATACTTTATAAACAAATGTTTATACTTCAAAACTGAAAATACATTATACCGAAGATCATACTGTTTATAGACGGTATCCTAGTCATAATTACAAGATTGCCCCAGGCTTAAAACTATGTACATGCAGGAAGATTTTAAAATTGGATCCCTCCATTTTAAATTGGAGTTTAACCAAATGCCGTTTATTCCAAATAAGTTAGTAATAACATTGAATGATCCCATTTCTTCAAGCAGTATATATTTAACATTCAAGGAGAATTTTTTTTAATGTTTATTTACAAAATAAGCAATTGCATTTTCAAAAGTTTCATTATTGTAATGAAGGGCAGAGAAATTGTTTACGTAATGGAAAAAAAACTGAGAGAAGTAAATTAGTTATCGTTAAAATAAATTTCAACTGTTCGAACTGAGTATTTATCTTAGTAAACACAAATTTGAAAACTTACAGAAAAGTCCATTACGTTTATTTTCAATGTGCACATGACCGACCAAACGGTACAGTGGTTAGCGTGCTAGCTTCTAGACCACGAGGTTGCGGGTTCCGAGTCCCATGTTAGGCGTGGGTGTTTGTAAATGTATGTTGGCTTGTCTAATGACGAATGTTTCGACGCGTTATAGCCCTCGTGTTGTTGACGGCGCCAGATAATCTGAAAACAACCAACCAATCAATGTGCACATGCAGCTTGGATTTTTCATAATGAATTATAAAAGTCGATAAATACTGCGCTATACTAAGAATAGATTGAAGTAAGTAGTTCTCAAAACAAGCAAGCAATTTGTGGGCGTAATTTTTAAGCACCTTAAGAACTAGGGGTGTGGAACGTCGCGCAACTTTCAATTACACCATACTACTGATGTCAATCTGTGTCATTTACCGTTTTTATATTTGCATCATTCATTTAAAAAAAATTGCCAGTTTGGCGATATATTTTCCCATATTTTTTACCATAACGCAATGTGTGTATGCGTTAAAAAAAAAAAAAAAAAAAAATTAAAAAAAAAAAAAAAAAAAAAAAAAAAAAAAAAAAACCTTTGCCAAATAGATAATTTTGACGATATATATTTTTCGATAATTCTTATATTACCCTTTCTTATAAGTGAAACTGAGGAAAAGAGAAAAAGTGATTGTTGATGAAGTATGCTCAAGGAAATAGAAATCTGTGTTAAAGGCATTCGTTTTCCAACTTTCTACTCCATTAACGCATTTTTACGGGAATTTCGGAGGTGGGGATGTTTAGAACACCTCAAGAGGCATTACAACAGCGATTTTGGAAAAAAAATCGTTAGAGCTGTTTTTTTAACAATTACTGAAAAACATGATTTTTTTTAACATGAAGAGCAAACATAAACACAATAATTTATTGCAATCTCGATTAAGTAATTAAAAACGGACCAAAGGGGATTAAACGTTCTGAACGAGGGATATTCAAATGTCTCATCTTCAATATATTCACATTTATAAAATCTGGAGAAAAAAATTTCAACAAGGGAAAGCATAGATGAAGTAAGGTATTCCTATTTTGATAAATCAATTTGTCGGGATTTTAAAGGGATCAAATGTCTGGAATGTGGAATACGTGAATGTCTTTTGATTGCTAAAATACACATGGTAAAATTTCGTAGAGAAACACGGATATTCAGCTAATATCAATGTAAAACAGTGAGAAAAATTGATTTAAAGTTTTTATATCTTAGTTTAAAATTTTGTATGCGTATTTAGAAGATTCCAAACTATAATTAGCCGACCGAACGGTATAGTGGTTAGCGTGCTAGCTTCCAGACCGCGAGGTTGCGGGTTCGAGTCCCGTGTTAGGCATGGGTGTTTGTAAATGTATATTGGCTTGTCTAATGACGAATGTTTGGCGCATTATAGCCCTCGTGTTGCTGACGGCACCAGATAATCTGAAAACAACCAAACTATAATTATGGCAAATAAAAAAAAATAAAAAAATAGAAGATTTTGTCAATTTTTAGGTCTTCCTTTTAGTCCTTTTAAAAAGGAATATGTACATTGTTTACAGAAAAATTGCTTAGCAATATCATGTCAAATCGAAGTCTTTTTTATGGGTAATTTACTTTTGCTACCAGACGACACTAAAAGCGACCTGACGACAATAAACATGAGAAGCGAACCCCCCCCCCCCCCAAACAGTTAATGTTTTTTGTTTCTTAAAAAAAAAAAAAAAAAAAAAAAAAAAAAGCGTTACAAACACATTACTAACTTCAAAACAGATGCCCCATATGCGAAAATATTTTATACGATTCCAAAACAAAAGAAGCACTGAAGCTTACCTTACAGCTTTACTCAACTAAAAGAGTGTATGCTTCCTCCACAATATAAAATATAGATCCCGGAGAACAGAGCACTTGCATTACAGTCTGAAAAAGAAAAGAGAATCGAAACAAAATCGAAGACATTTATTTACAGTGGTTGTAATGGCCAAAGGCATTATTTGCTGCAGTAAATGTCCCTCCAGAGTGTTACATTAAGTAAAATATTTCGACATTGCCTCGTACCATTTGGCTACTTTTGTGGAAAAGTATTTTCTAGTTCCTTTAGCAGTATATAAATAGGAAACTATTCGACATTGTTGGAAGCTACCTTGAATTATGCGGATTTTTGGATGGATTACGTAATCGACTGTACCTCCAAACTAAAATTAAGTAGACCAAGCTGCCTATACTCGCGTGAGAAATCTAAATGGTATGGATCGAATAGAAGACAATTATGTTTTGAGTTCTGCAGGCTGTATTATATCGTATGACTGTTTTATAAAATCGATATCTAAAACTGAATCGATTAAATATTGTCGGCTAAAAATATAGGTTATCCAAGTCATAGACTTATTATTATCAATAGACTGCGCGTTCCCACTTCAATTCTACAACGAGAATGAAACCAAAATGAATCACATGAGTAGGGACTTTTTGGGAGCAGGGTTGCAGATTTGGCGGGTTTCTCCTCACTCAGGCGATAAAGGATAATAAGATTATTAGATAAAGGATTAATTTTACGACGTAGCCAAATTAAAAACCACGTGACTGATAGACGAATTTTGTGATTCATTTTGGTTTCATTCTCGTTGTATGATTGAAGTGGGAGCGCCCAGTCTATTGATAATAATAAGTCTATGATCCAAGTCTATAGATGTACTTGATAGATATTGTATGTTAAGGAGAGTTGGTGCAAAAAAAATTTATAAATGATCGATTTTGAGTTTATCATTGTATCAAAATTTAAATTCTGCCCTTTAAAAGGATACCTCATTTGTAATAATACCTCAACTAGAAGTATTTTTAATAATTTTTTGAAGACAAAACTGGTAACTATTAGTGTAAGTAAAGCTTTCTTTAAAATGAGTTTTTCTCAAAATTACATTGTTCATTATTTATGTACCTTTTTCTCAGAAACTACACAAACTATCTTCCTGAAATTTTTACCACGTATTCATTTTATGTACCTGTATATACTGAAGTGAGATTTTGTTATTATTTTAAAATAATTTTTCTTTTAGCTTATTCGGCAAAAAAAAAAAAAAAAACTTGTGATTTTTAACAAATATGAGTGACTTTCACAAAAATTCATTAAAAAAATGAATCACAATTATAAGCTAACTTCAGTAGAATAACAAGTGTCTGGTAAATGCACTGAAAAAAAATTAGGCTTCTATGTCAGATACTTTCTGATAAAAAGGTACAGGAAATATGCCAAATTAACATTACCGGTATAGAGGGCGCCAACTCACCTTAAGCATTTTGTATGTAGAACACATATGCAACTAATCATTACATATTGAAAGTGTATAAGGTAGTAAACAAATTTTGTAATTTGTTAAATATTCAAAGAAATAACATCGTGACTTTTTACTTTCAATTACCCATATGAGAGCATAGAGTAATAATAGCAAATATTATATATATTATCTGGCGCCGTCGGCAACACGAGGGCTATAATGCTTCGAAACAACTCCGTCTTTAAACAAGCCAACTTACATTTACAAACACCCATGCCTGACACGGGACTCGGAACCCGCAACCTCGGGGTCTAGAAGCTAGCACGCTAACCACTATACCGTTTGATCGGCCTCTGTGTTTTGGAACGTGCTTACTTTTAAAAAATTGTCTAGAAAAAAGTATGTGTATCTATCTATTTGTAGTCAGCATAGCTCCCGAATGGATTGACTTACGATGTTCAACTTCTGTGTGCGGGTTAGTGATGGCCATGGGATCTGCTATTAAGGTTTTCGTCAAAATCACGCATGCGCATAAGGTAGCTGACATAGAAAAATTCATGTTTTTCAACAATTGCACACACACAAAAAAAAGCGCTAACGATTTTGATTAAAATCGTTGAGGTAATAGTTTTTAAAGTATTCTAAGCATCCTATCAGTCTATGATGTTGAAGACCTTCGTGCTGCAATAACGGCTGCTAATGCAACTGTGAGATGATAGAGTACATAGCTGGAACTAGACTAACTATTCCCCCTGAATATTCTAAAGGTTACTAAAGCCTTTAGAATAGTTACACGCTAACAGTCAGGGCTCCACTTTAGTGACGTCAGCTAGTCCTGTGACGTCACTTAACTGACCACTGCTTATATTGCCACTTTTTATACATGTGCGCATTCCATAGTTAGGAAAGAAACAAAGTATCTTGATACTTTGTATTATACACACACACACAAAACTCTCAGTTGCAAGGCTTCGAACTTCCGACAGTCTATTTCTGCCACCTATAAAGTCTTTAACACAGCCATACATGTTTCGCAATTTTGAGCATCTAGAAAAATGCGAAATCCAAAATCTTCCAATCGAGGATCGAACCCACAAATCTTCCGATTTTGAGCTCGATATCTGACCTATCGGAGCGCAACAACAAAGTAACATGGTACTTCGTTTTGTACACATAAAAAAAAAAACTGTCAATCGCAGAAACTGCTAGGTTTCGGTTGAACAAAGCGAGACAAACAAAGGAGGGTAATCATATCCCTCTGGGAAAACATCCTCTGATCAAAGAAACTCTTCGATGGTGAATAATATGAGGGAAGAAAATCTTTGGATAGAAGAAAACGGACAGGGTGGTCTTTATCTTGTCGGAAGAAGAGGATTGATGGACGAATCGATAGCACGTGGTTTTATTAGGAGCACGCGATGTGTTGTGTGTGTCTTCACGGAAGGAGTGGGTGTAGGAGCGATGTCTTATTTCTTATACGGTAGGAAGTCATGAGGCTTCTTTAAAGCACTTGTGAGAACTATATTAAGAAATCTCTAATTAAAATTTTATTTTTAAGTCTTTTACATTAAGTTTAATTTTGTTTGTGTGTGTGGATGCCGAGAAAATTTTGTGAGAGTTTCTGCAATGCTACTTTGGCGCGATTGGATGACGGCAAGTTGATTTATTAGTATTCCGTAAAAACCACCTATTAGTGACAATGAGATCATCCAAAATTAACCCACTTGCTTTCATCCAATCGTACTGAAACGTAGCAGTTAGATTCGATGTCGATGTCAATGCATTCTATCAAATTTTGGGTGATCTCGTTGTCGCTAATAGGTCGTTTTTATGGAATACTAATAAATCAACTTCCCGCCATCCGATCCGTCAAAGTAGCATTGCAGAAACTGTTTCCTGTTGCCAAATTATTTTAATAAAAATATAATAAATTTTTTTTAATCAGAATAACAAAACAAAAAAAATATTTTTACGTGAGTGCATAAATTCACATTTATTTTTAAAAGAATAAATTTTGAAAAGTAGTTTGCCTCATATTTTGATAATAGAGATGCTTTTAATATTTAAAATTAGATGCACACACGAAACACACGCTGGAAACCGATACATTTTAATGAATATAAAAATGTATATTAAAAACGTTATTTTTATTTTTTTATATTATTATAATACAGCTTAAGAGTTAAACTACGTTTTATGTAACAAAATAATGAATGTCCGAGAAACACATTTAATATAAAAAATAAAAAAATCATCCCTGAAGTTAAAAGGATTTATCATTTATAATAGACAGACGTTAATTCAGTATTCAGATTATCTTGCTCCGTCAGCAACACGAGGGCTATAATGCGCCGAAACATTCGTCTAGACAAGCCAACATACATTTACAAACACCCATGCCTAACACGGGACTCGGAACCCGCAACCTCGCGGTCCAGAAGCTAGCACGCTAACCACTATACCGTTTGGTCGGCAAGACAGACGTTAAATAGAAACTCTTCGTGTAATTTCATTAAGTATGATCTTTTTCTTACTTACTCACCAAATGCCAAGGTGGTTATAGAAAGTAGTTTCTAAATGCACTGGGCTAGAAAATTGTAACATAGCGAGCATAAGGAATGATCCTTACTAAGTCATCCTCTTAACAATAACTTTCTATTGCTCCAGCGCTTGCTATGAACACTGAAGTATATGAATGAAAAACGTTTACTTAAATTTAAATTAACGTGAGGTTGTTACGGAGCGCATAAAAAACAAAACGTCATCTCGTGTCTAGATGAAAGAGATGAAGAGTGGATAGCTAATGGGTTTCCAGCAGACGGTTAAAGTTAAAGATTAGGTTGTTTTTTAGATTAAATTAGCTATAAAACACATAAAATTGCTGTTTCTTTCTCGATTTCATTGAACAGAACGCGACTGCTGTACAGCAGAGGCAATTGAAGTTGACGAAATTGAGTGAAATATTTTTAACGAAAAAAGTATTTAAGATTAAGTACGTAGTTCAAGAAAGCAGTTAAAGAATAAACATTAAAAACATACTAGAAATACTAATATTTTAGTTTCCTTTCGAGAAAATGTTAACTTGAAAAAAAAAAGAAGAAAAAAAAAATCGATAAACTTGCCGAAAATATTAACATTTCACCAAAACCGTTAATTTACTTATAATATTATCAGATCATTAAATTGGGGTTTTTAAAATTGTCTGGCTAAATGCATTAAAAAAATACTAGAAATACTAATATTTTAGTTTCCTTTAGAGAAAATGTTAACTTGAAAAAAAAAAAAAAGAAAAAAAAAATTGGATAAACTTGCCAAAAATATTAACATTTCACCAAAACCGTTAATTTACTTATAATATTATCAGATCATTAAATTGGGGTTTTTAAAATTGTCTGGCTAAATGCATTAAAAAAATACTAGAAATACTAATATTTTAGTTTCCTTTAGAGAAAATGTTAACTTGAAAAAAAAAAAAAGAAAAAAAAAATTGGATAAACTTGCCAAAAATATTAACATTTCACCAAAACCGTTAATTTACTTATAATATTATCAGATCATTAAATTGGGGTTTTAAAATTGTCTGGCTAAATGCATTAAAAAAATACTAGAAATACTAATATTTTAGTTTCCTTTAGAGAAAATGTTAACTTGAAAAAAAAAGAAAGAAAAAAAAAATTGGATAAACTTGCCAAAAATATTAACATTTCACCAAAACCGTTAATTTACTTATAATATTATCAGATCATTAAATTGGGGTTTTTAAAATTGTCTGGCTAAATGCATTAAAAAAATACTAGAAATACTAATATTTTAGTTTCCTTTAGAGAAAATGTTAACTTGAAAAAAAAAGAAAGAAAAAAAAAATTGGATAAACTTGCCAAAAATATTAACATTTCACCAAAACCGTTAATTTACTTATAATATTATCAGATCATTAAATTGGGGTTTTTAAAATTGTCTGGCTAAATGCATTAAAAAAATACTAGAAATACTAATATTTTAGTTTCCTTTAGAGAAAATGTTAACTTGAAAAAAAAAAAAAGAAAAAAAAAATTGGATAAACTTGCCAAAAATATTAACATTTCACCAAAACCGTTAATTTACTTATAATATTATCAGATCATTAAATTGGGGTTTTTAAAATTGTCTGGCTAAATGCATTAAAAAAATACTAGAAATACTAATATTTTAGTTTCCTTTAGAGAAAATGTTAACTTGAAAAAAAAAGAAAGAAAAAAAAAAATTGGATAAACTTGCCAAAAATATTAACATTTCACCAAAACCGTTAATTTACTTATAATATTATCAGATCATTAAATTGGGGTTTTAAAATTGTCTGGCTAAATGCATTAAAAAAATACTAGAAATACTAATATTTTAGTTTCCTTTTGAGAAAATGTTAACTTGGAAAAAAAAAAAAAAAAACGAAAAAAAATTGGATAAACTTGGCGAAAATATTAACATTTCCCAAAAATCATTAATTTACTTATATTATCATCAGATCATTAAATTGGGGTTTTAAAATTATCTGGCTAAATGTTTCAATGAAAAAGGTGAATATACTTTTCCATTTTAATTTGGAATTAAATAAATTCCTCAAAATTTTACTTATGTCTATTTCTCTAAATCATTAAATTGAGAACCAAATGCTCTCACAAGTACTATAAATACAAAAACCTGACGACGAAGTTGCAAACAGAAAATGCAGTATTTTTAAATCCTTTATATTAACTTCGATTTTGTGGGGGGGGGGTTGTTGTTTATCTGGCACCGTCAGCAACTCGAGGGCTATAATGCGCCGAAACATTCGTCATTTTACAAGCCAACATACATTTACAAACACCCATGCCTAACACGGGACTCGGAACCCGCAACCTCGTGGTCTAGAAGCTAGCACGCTAACCACTATACCGTTTGGTCTTGGTCAGCGTGGGGGGGGGGGGGAGGAGGTTGGATGGGTATCTCGATGGCGGGAAAATTGGCGGAGGCCTAATGAACCCCCTTGCCATCATCCAATCGAGTTGAAAGTTGTCGGCAGATAGTTTCGATGTCAATGACAATGCATTCTATCAAATTTTGATGGCTGTCACTGTCACTAAAAGGTCGTTTTAATGGAATACCAGTAAATAAACTTTTAGTCATCCAATCGCGCTGAAATAGCATTTAACCGATCATTTAAGAAACTCTTTTCTGTT
Organism: Linyphia triangularis; assembly: GCA_963978545.1. Lineage (NCBI taxonomy): Eukaryota > Metazoa > Arthropoda > Arachnida > Araneae > Linyphiidae > Linyphia > Linyphia triangularis. Next base: position 87,632,683 of record OZ021726.1, read on the forward strand.
GCCAAAATTGTTTTAATAAGTGAAAAATAAAATTGTTTTAATAAGTGAAAAATAAAATTGTTTTAATAAGTGAAAAATAAAATTGTTTTAATAAGTGAAAAATACAAGTGTTTTAATAAGTGAAAAATAAAATTGCTTTAATTAACGAACAATAAAATTGTTTTAATCAGAATAAATAAAAGAATGTAAGTGTATAAATTCACATTCATTTTTAATGATAAAATTTTGAAAAGTATTTTACCGCACAGTTTGCAGATAGGGAGGTTTCTAATATTTAAATGTATATGTCAGCACCAAACACACGCTGGCAACCGAAACGGCACTTTGTTAATAAATATAAAAATTGGCAATGCATATAAAGGATTGGTATTTATATTATATTATTTATGGATTTGAATAAATAATATGACCCACATAAAAAACTTTTTTTATGGGTCATACTATTTATAACTATAAACCGTTAATATAAAACTGTTTTAAAAAGTTCAGAAAGTGTTTAAAAGTTCTGGAATGGGTTCTGAGAAGATTGGTTTCGAAATCCCCCGATCGAATTAGATGTAGCCACCTTTTTCTAACCTATATTTTCACTATTAAAAAATAAATTGAAACTGAACTTCGAAAGAAATAGGTCACTATTTACAATTATATACAGAAAAATTCGTGTAACAATGTGTATCGAAATGTTTCACTTTACACTCTTTCTTTTCTGGTCAAAGGAATAATTTTGTTTGCTTTGGTATGGTAATAACCAAGGGAAATACAATTTCGTTGAAAATAGTGTCCTTTGATAATTTTCACCGTGATCAGGAATTCTATGAATAAAGGATCTGACGCAAATTAGAGGACGACCTTTTGAAAGCTAAAAGCTAATGAATACTTGTCTCGCGGTAATTCTCGATTCGTTTGATGTTATTGGCGCGTGACTCGGTTTTGCAACGTTTCGAAACAAATGGTTATTTTCATGAATTGCGACACATTCCAAAGAACTCTAGAATAAAAACCACGGAAGAAATTATTTATGAATAGAACATTTTACATCTTAATCTTATTAGTTAATTACTATTTTATTAAGTGATATAGTCAGTCTGTTCCTGCCCCATGTACTTTAGTACTTCATTTTTTTTTCTTGCCACAATTATAATTTTGAGTACATGGATTGTTCACCAAGTATATGCTACAGTCTCCATACGTTAATCAAAGGTCATTAACAAAATTTAAAGAGAAAATAATCAATGTTTTTAATTGTTACGAATGATTAATTATTATTATTGTTACAGTCATCATTATTGCTGTTATAATAATAATAATAATAACAACAATAATAATAATTATTATTATTATCGTTTTTATCATTGTTATCATAATTATTAATATTATTATTGTAATTATTATTGCTATTATTATTATTATTATCCTTATATTGTTATTATTATTATTATTATTATTATTATTATTATTATTATTATTATTATTATTATTATTATTATTATTATTATTATTATTATTATTATTATTATTTGTATTATTGTTATTATTATCATCATCCTCATACTTACCCTCATAATCTTTATCATCATTACTACTATCATCTACATTATGATCACCATTATCATCTACATTATCATCAACATCATCATCATCTTTATCATCATCGTTGTTATTATTATTATTATTATTGTTGTTGTCATTATTATTGTTGTTGTCATTATTATTGTTGTTGTCATTATTATTGTTGTTGTCATCATTATTAATATATTTTTCGAAGCATTTACGATATAGAGCTAATAAAATCTTTTCAAAAACTTAAAAAAAAAACGAAAAACGCCCTTTTATTCTTTCTTCAACATTTTTCAATTATATTTTATTTTGTTGCTGTACCTGGTATAAAATTTCAAAAGTTTTTAAATTTATATTTTAGCAAATCCTGTGTTCAAAATAATAAAGTATATAGGTCTATGGAACATAAACCTGCTGACAATACAGCATAATTTTTAAATGCAAATAATAATTATATCTGTAATGATGATGATATTAATAATAATAATAAATATTAATAATAATAATAATCGCAATAATAATATTATTAATAATAATATTAATATTATTAATAATATTATTAGTATTAATATTATTAATATTGATATTAATATTATTAATGTTAAAATTAATAATAATTATATTATTAATATTAAAATTAATAATAATTATATTATTAATATTAAAAATAATAATAATTATATTATTAATATTAAAATTAATAATAATTATATTATTAATATTAAAAAAAAATATATTATTAATAATAATATTAATATTAGTAATACATTGTTTAGTAGTATGCCAAACTGAATAATCATAAGTCTTCAGTTTCCATCTTTAAAAATTTCTTATCATCTTACATTTGGAAGAATATTAACAATGACATATGATTATTCTTTAAATGAACTTTTTTTAATGACTTAATAGACGGTGTAAGACGAAGTATTATCAAAATTATAAGATTATCAAAGAAATATAAAATCTTGTATTTGAGAAGAAAATGCGTGTCATCTAATTAATTAGGAACGAATTACTTGCCTTTTTGAAAGCATGCTACCTTATTGGATAAAAAATTGTAAATATATTAAAATGAGAGTGACAAGCTGCTGCCAAAGCAATAAAAATCGATGTGATTGTAAAAGTACTTTTTATTTTAAAAAAATAAAAAATGCTTTAAGAAAGATCTTTCAAGTTAATCAAATTTCTTATGCGGTATACTTTTAAATATTCATTTATTCTGAAAAGAAAACTCATTAATATTAGCATATTTAATTAAGGAATTAATTTTATATTTTTTAGAGGCATGAAGTGTCTTAGAGAGAAAACCGGGAGTGCAACGAAAAAAAAAAAAATTATATTTGAATTTTATCAATTTTTGTAGAAATATATTTTACTGAGAAGTTTGTCAAAAAATTTTCATCCGTCTAATTATCAAACTAAAATAGTCTTCAACGGTAATAGGTTTGTACAGTGAGAAATTAAAAACAGAAATGCACTTCATTGTACTCTACCAATTTTGACAAAGCAAACCTACTAATTGGCACTTGGAAATAACCATTTTCTGAAAGGAAAATTAACTACGCAATTTTATTGAAGTTGTTTTTATTAACTAAAATGTCTAAAAAGGAAATTTAAACACATGGTAAATTACTGTTCAGTCACCGGCAAATTCTTATCTGAATTTATTTGCACAGTTACTCATGTCAAATTGGACTAACAAATAATCTAATTGTTATCTATGTAATTTGCTTTATATTTCTTAATTTTAATATAAAATAAATCAGCTTTATACACCTTTTGTCGCATTGGCATATTTGTGCACCACAAATAAACATTTTACAGTAGCCTTGACGTCATTAAATTTCATTTAAAGTTGTGGTGTTATTAAAAGTAATGAAGTAGAGGTGATCGTTCAATCCATCAGTTAGTTAATTGGAAAAAATTAAAAAAATTAAATGAATAAAAAAAAATAAAAAAAAAACTGTTTATACCCTAAAAATAAATGTTCCGTAAGTAGCAAAAATAACTTTGTATACATAAAAAAAATCTTTATATAGGTCTCTAGTAAAAACTCATGTTTGTAAAAAATCTCTCCACCTTACAAAGAAGCCAGCTGAATTAATATTTCTTTCAAATAATAAACAGAGAACGGAGATTTCTCTTATAAAAACTAAATGTTCAGTTTGATTGTGCCTCATGCTCCTCAAAACATTAAATATTAAATTATGATATTATAGAATTCAATTGAAACATAATTAGAATTTCCACCCAACATTGAACATTTTTTTAATTATTGAATAGATTTTGATTTTTTTTTTAAACTTTTAATTACCTTTAAGTTAACATAGGAAAATATTGTATTCGGTTTAAAAAAAAAAAAAATTCACGTTTTATAACGTGCTGGGTTCATAAAAGTGGTTTCGGAAAAATTATGTATCTGAGTCAACATAACTCCCGAACGTATTCTGGTTAGTGGTGGTCATGCCAGTGTGTCATTGAGATTTTCGTCAAAATGGGGCATTTGTCCATGAAAAGTGTATGTTTTCCCGCAATTGCCAAAAAAACTATTCTAACGATTTTAATCAAAATCATTGTGGAAATGCTTTTTAAATTTCTCTAAACATCCCTACCTCCGAAATTTACGCAGAAATGTGATAAAAGAATAAAAGTTGAAAAAAGAATTTCTGTAACACAGAGTTCTCTTTCCATGAGCATCGCTCATCAACGATTGTTTCCCCTCTCTTTTAGTTACCAGAAAGAATAATGTATTTATCAAAAAAATGAGGGAAAATATGAAAACGGTAAATAACCATATCAAATTTGAATGCATTGACCAATATATATTATAGTGTAATTGAAAGTTGTGCAAAGTTGTACACCCCTAGTCTATTTAGTCTTGATTGTATTTCAATCTATACGTATAAAAAAGGTATTTCTTAAGTAACGTTGAAAAGTTTTCTTGATTTAGTTTTGTTTGATTTGTTTATATTAGTTTTGCCAATAATTTTACTCTTACAAGCATCTGTAACATAAACAAGATATACTTTTGTAGTAAAAAAGTAAGTTCAAAATATGTAAATATATATGCTATGAAGGCATCACATTGAGCTATACCACATTGCGAAATTCTGAGGATTAAGTATATCAAAATAGTTTTAAAATCTGATTACATCAAAATTTGTAATAAATGAACTATCTCATTCGTATCAAGTATATATCGAAATGTAAGAACCATTTAATGAGAAAGGTTTATTTTTAATAAAAAAATCCCCCCTCCCCCCCAATCAAATAATTCGAAATGCACTTTAAACGGAAACTCACTTGTTATTTTGAGGATATTGTGAAAGAAAACTTTTATTTTGCAGCCTTAACTAACGAAAAGTAACTTTAATTGCAACGTCGATGTATAAATAAACTAAGGGTGTGGACATCACAAAACATTCAATTACACTATAATAATGGTCACTGCATTAAAAACTATGGTGTTATTTTCAGATTTTCACTCATTTAAATAAAAATGACCAGTTTGGCGATACTTTTGGCGATAATTCTTACATGGGCCAAAATAAAAACGCCAAAATGGCGAATTTTGCGATATGTTTTTCGATAAATATTACATTGTCCTTTCTTGTGCGTCAAACAAAAATAATTAATCGTTGATAGGCTTTGCTCAAGAGCAGAGAGCTCCTTGTTAAAAGCACTCGTTTTTCAACTTCTCACGCTTTTATCACATTTCTACTAGAATTTCGAAAGTGAGGACTGTTAGAAAACCTTAAGAGGCTTTAGAGAGATTTAACAGAGAGAGGCTTAACAGAGATTTTTTTTTTATTATTATTTCAACATTATGCGGATGCTCGATTTTGACGAAAACCTTAATGGTAGGTACCATAGCCACCACTAACCTGCACATAAATTTGAACATCGTAGGTCAATTTGTTCGGAAGTTATGCCGACTACTTACAGACAGGCAGAAATTTTTTCTAGGTCACTTTTTTGAAATCAAGATGCTCCTAAACGTGGAGAAATGCCAAAAAATCAAAAAAATTGTTTTTGACCGTACCCTATGTAAACATATGGGTAATTGAAAGTAATAAAAATATTAATAATAAATACTGAATCCAAAGAATAAGTCGGCAAAAATTTAAACTCAAATTAAAACCTTCTAAAGTGATCCAATTAAATATTAACAGTTCTTGAAGTGAAAGAACTATGATGAAATAAAAAATACATAGAATCAATTAATAAAAAACATTTCAAATATTTGATTAAGAGGCTTTAACAATTTATAAATACATTTTAAGACGACAAATCTTTTAATGAATTTCTACAAAGAGATATGCTGAAATATGAAAGCGGTTACACAATTTTGTTAAAAAAAATTTAATTAAATATCAAAGTAATAGTTTTAATGACCGTATGAATGATATATTAAAGTAAAATTAATTTTCAGCTTGCAATTGTTTTTAGTAATGTAATAGAAAAAAAGATAATATTAAGCAACACCGTATATCAAATTTTCATGCGTCTTTAATATGTAAGACGAAAGCGATTTTACTTTCATGCTTTGGAAACTAAAATAAACATTAAGTGTAGATAAGGGTATGCTTACAACGTAACCTAGTTTAAGAAAGAAGTATATCCCAAGATTTCATTTTTTTTTTCTATAAGTAAAACTAACTTGATAACAGGGATTTAAATGTAGTAAGTTTACTGAAATTTCGTGTTGAGATTAAGTAACACAGAGAAGAAAGGAGGTATGTTATTAACTAAGTGGTATGCAAAGACCCGCACAGTACACGTGTAGCACAGCGGTTACAATGTCAGAAACAAGGGTTTTGGAAGATTATCCGATTACGGCCAAAACTCGAGCATCGTTTCGAAATACATTAAATAAAATAATAATAAACATTTCAAAAACATTATAAAGCATGTTTTTGAGCTCTCCATCCTTTCTTATAAAAAAAAAATATTTATATTTTAAAACTGTATACAAACATTTTCATTTCAAATCGTTCAGTATATTTTTTCGGCATCGGGCGAGATTGGTCAATATCGGTATCAACGGACGATTCACAACATTGGAAACGATCAAAGTTATTGCGCTAATGAGGGAGCGGCATGAAACAGTCTGTCGTAATTTAACTCGACTTTTAAAAAATTATATGGAATAGTTGATTGGTTGGTTGGTTGGTTGGTTGGTTGGTTGGTTGGTTGGTTGGTTGGTTGGTTGGTTGGTTGGTTGGTTGGTTGGTTGGTTGGTTGGTTGGTTGGTTGGTTGGTTGGTTGGTTGGTTGGTTGGTTGGTTGGTTGGTTGGTTGGTTGGTTGGTTGGTTGGTTGGTTGGTTGGTTGGTTGGTTGGTTGGTTGGTTGGTTGGTTGGTTGGTTGGTTGGTTGGTTGGTTGGTTGGTTGGTTGGTTGGTTGGTTGGTTGGTTGGTTGTGGTTGGTTGGTTGGTTGTATTCAGATTATCTGGCGCCGTCAGCAACACGAGGGCTATAATGCGCCGAAACATTCGTCATTAGACAAACCAACATACATTTACAAACGCCCATGCCTAACACGGGACTCGGAACCCGCAACCTCGTGGTCTAGAAGCTAGCACGCTAACCACTATACCGTTTGATCGGTATTGAATAGTTGAATTTATTATCCTCATTTTCAATTTCTTTTTTTTTTTTTTTTTTCTTTTTTTATACATATATTCATTTCAAAATAAATTACGTTTATTTTAATGCCTAAAAATAATTTTAGCAAATTATTTGTTTGGCACACAAAAAAAAATACTTTATACTTTATTTATATGTTTGCTCCAAATAAAAACAGTGATATGTTGCGGGAATTTAGCGTGGAGTTACCCAAGATAATGTAAAGATCAATTTGTCCTCTTTTTACTACTACTACTTTTCAACACTAGTTTTTTACTTTTAACCATCCATTAGTTAACAAATCGCACTGAAAGTATTGGATTTGGTAAAAAAAAAAAATCGATTCCCCCCCCCCCCTCCCATTTTTACATGTTTTGATACGTGCTGACATCAAAACAGTAGTTCATAAAAAGTGTCTGTCTTTGTGTCCGTGATCACCATCTTTCCGAACGAATGGACCTACGATGTTCAATATTTGTATACAGGTTAGTGAAGGCCATGAGACCTGTCATTAAGGTTATCGTCAAAATTGCGCAAGCGCATCTGCCTTTGAAAAATGTATATCTTTCAGCAATTGCCGAAAATCGGCTCTAACTATTTTAATCGAAACCGCTGTGGTAATGCTTTTTAAGGTGCTATAAACATCCTCACATCCAAAATTTATATGGAAATGCAACAGACGCGTGAAAAATCGAAACAAAGAATGTCTTTAACGCAGAGTCCTCTTCTCTTAAGTATCGCCTACCAAAACGACTGTTTCTTCTCTGCTTCACTTACAAGAAAAGATATGTAACATTTGTCAAGTAACATCGGCATTTTAGCTTTTCCTTCGCCCTATGTAATAATTATCGGCAAAAATATCGCCAATTTTCCTTCTTTTTTTTTTCTTTTTTTTCTCTTTTTTTTTTTCTTTTTTTTTTATCTTTTTTTTATTATAATTATTATTATTATTTTTTTTATTATTATTATTATTATTATTTTTATTATTATTATTATTATTATTATTATTTTTATTATTATTATTATTATTATTAAAGAAAGTAGGAAAATTAAAACTGCAAATTACCTCAATCAATTTCAAATATAATTTTAATGATCAGCATTAAATATAATTGAAAGTTGCTCGATGTTAAGTTATGACGTTATGGCATTAGTTTTTAAATCCTTCATTTTATATTAACTTCGATTTTGTGAGTAGGTCGATGACGGGCAAATCTGAGGATGCCTAAGTAACCTCCTTGTCATCATCCAATCGGTCTGAAACTTGGCAGATAGATTCCATGTCGATGACAGTACCTTCTATCAAATTTTGGGGGCTGTTACTGTCACTAAAAGATCGGTTTTACACACGTTACTCTAATCGTTTTGGAATACTAATAATCTCATTTAACCGATCATTGAAAAAACACTTTCCTGTTGCCAAAGTTATTTTAATAAATACGGTCAAACCCCGCTAACGCCAAGTCGATTGGATCGCCCAAATTGTTTGCGTTAACCGAAATTCATGTTAAACGAATACATTAACGTTACGTTTTAAGTACGGAGAACTGCTTTTGCTTAGCGTTAAACAAGATTTCATGCTAAGCGACTTCGCGTTAACCGGATTTGACTGTAATAAAATTGTTTTAATCGGAATAATTAAAAGATATTTGGATGTGAATGCATAAATCCGCTTTCACTTTACTGAATGCATTTTTAAAAGTCGTTTACGGCATATGTTTCTGATAGAGATGTATCTAATTATAAATATTAAAATACACTTGCATTTAATTATAAATATTAAAATACACTTGCATCTAATTATAAATATTAAAATATAACTTGCATCTAATTATAAATATTAAAATATATCTTGCATCTAATTATAAATATTAAAATATGACTTGCATCTAATTATAAATATTAAAATATATATTGCATCTAATTATAAATATTAAAATATACCTTGCATCTAATTATAAATATTAAAATATAACTTGCATCTAATTATAAATATTAAAATATATCTTGCATCTAATTATAAATATTAAAATACACTTGCATCTAATTATAAATATTAAAATATAACTTGCATCTAATTATAAATATTAAAATATATCTTGCATTTAATTATAAATATTAAAATATACCTTGCATCTAATTATAAATATTAAAATATAACTTGCATCTAATTATAAATATCAAAATATATCTTGCATCTAATTATAAATATTAAAATATATCTTGCATCTAATTATAAATATTAAAATATACCTTGCATCTAATTATAAATATTAAAATATATCTTACATCTAATTATAAATATTAAAAACAAGCACACGCTGGCAACAACGTTATGTTAAAGAATATAAAAATTGGCAATGCACGTAAAGGATTTGTATTAAAAACTTTGATTTTATGGGAAATGATCAATGCGCTTAAGACATCTTATAATAATTGGGAAATGATTTTGCATTTGATACCATCTGCCCTTGATGTTAGGATGTGCTTGTCAAGAGCAAATTGATTTTCGCTTTGTCATCGGTGGTAAAGCTTACATTTATGATATATCTATTACTAACTCTCAGCGAAATTTGCGTCTATTAAAAGCCTGTGCGCGGAACAATGTTACTCATTATATGAGATAAGTAATTATTCATCGACGTTTAGTTTGGCGGTAAATCCTATCGTTTGTTTCTTACTCTCGTTTGCACCATCTTATTACAGAAGGTTTAGACAAAACAATCTTAAAAGGGTGTTTTAATAAGGATCATCCCCTATACTCGCTATGTTAAAATCTCTTAGCCCAGTGCATTTAGAAACTACTTCTTTTAAAACCTTGACATTTGGTGAATAGGTACGAAAATGATCACTTAATGAAAAGACATGAATTTAGAACTCAAAAATGGCATGAAGTTTATTTTATATTTGAAATCCTTACGTCAATGCCTATGCAGTGGCTCCACCTGTTTTTTTTTTTTTTTTTTTTTGTTTTTTTTTTTTGTTAATTTTCATTTATAATAGATAGACATTAAATGAAAACAATTTATGTCATTTCATTAATTGATCTTTTTCGTTCCTACTCACCAAATTTCAAGGTTTTATATAAAGTAGTTGCTAAATGCACTGGGCTAGAAGGTTGTAACATAGCCGAGTATAGGCTACAGTCCTTATTGAGACTTTCTTTTAATTGATTTACTGATAGACTGAGAGGCGACTGCAATTTTTGGACCCCATCGAACATAATTCTGAATTTTTTTATAGAAATTGGAGAAAAGTGAGTAGACTACGAATCCACTGGTCTGCCTTGGCAAAAATGGCCGAAACTGATCAAAAATCGACTTTTAATAAGTTGAACTAAATCCAATTGCCAAATGCGCCATAACTTGCCAAATAAGAAAAAAAAATTAATTTGGTAACCCTCACTCTTTAATTTTCAATTAAGAAGGTTGCAGACGATTCGGATGTGTGTCTATGGCTTACTTGCATCTTTCACAAATGAGCCAAATTGCCAATAAACATTACGTCATTGATGACGTAACTGATGTCGCCAATTTGGCTTACTTTTAAAAGATACAAGTTTTCCGAGCCAGAGATCAGAAATCGTTTGCGCTTTTTCTCATTGAAAATCAAAATGAAGTTTGTTGCCAGACGAAAAAGTTAGTTCTCTTTTTGGCAAGTTATGACATATATGGCAATCGGATTTTAGTTCAACTCATTTCAAGTCGATTTTCGATCAGTTTCGGCCATTTTTGTCACGGCAAACCAGTGGATTCGTAATCTCACTTTTCTCCAATTTCTATAAAAAAAATTCAGAATGATGTTCGATGGGATCCTAAAATTGCAGTTGCCTCTTGGACTATGAGATTAGAATGATGCAAGATGACCAGATCGAGATTGAATTAAACATATATGATAAAAATTTTGTTATGAAATAAGTATTGAACGGAGAATTTAATTACTTTTTTACAAAGCTATTTGATTAGTGAATGTTTTGTTTCATTTTGATCTTCCTTTTAAATGTTCTTTATTATTCCTGCATTTCCTTTCATATCGGTGCCTTTTTTTAAATTTCAGATAATAGCACGAATCAAATAAAAAAAAATTGCAAAAGGCACTTTATATGAAATAAATATCAATATAAGCGAGAGTAAAAATAGTTGCTATACTTTGAATTCTAAGAATATACAGAAAGAGATTCAAAAGAATAAACTTTTAATGCACGGCATTTCAAGACAAAAATGCTCTCACATTCCTGTCAAACAATCTAAGGCAAATCTGAAAGCTTTTCCATGTCTTCTCTAATTTCAATATTATTCTTGTCATGGTTTCTATAGCTTTCATCTCTTCATGCCTTTAACTTAAAACCTGCTTTATCAAGTTTGAAAGGCAACCCACTTCAAATACACTCCGATAAGAGATATTTTTAGTGTTTTTCAACAAAATTCTATGTTAGACATGGTATAAAATATGCATGAATGAAATTGATTATACAAGTGCACATTATTCAAATTTCAAAACCCGTAATTTTATTTTAAACACTTCATATCAAATGCCACATTATAGAGCCCAAACAGACACAGCTTTCAAAGCTTCCATTGATATTATATTACTGGTTATTTCTTTGAAATTAGAATGATATTGGATATAATTTACCTTTTGAGTGTATACTTACACACTCCAAATGTCGTGAAATTGCCCGAAAAGTGATTTTAATTTTTGTACTTGAAAACAATTTCTAGATGGAATTTTTGCAAGATAATGGTATCATTTTAAAAGCTAGTGAGTTATTTTATTAGTTTAAAGTACTATTTTATTCAGAAAACAAACTTAAAATTATATAAATTGGACCATTTAGAATGGAGTTATGACCGTTGGCGTAAAATCATAAAACCACAAAATGTCATTCTTAGAAAACGCGTTTAAAGTTTACTGAACTTATCAATACAAAACAAGACCACAAAAACCACTGTAATTTAAAAAGTAATTTGAATCTCAGAAATAAATAGGTATTATTTTAAAGTTAATGAATTCGGGAATATTTTGAAACAAAACTAGGGGTGTGGAACATCGCACAACTTTCAATTACACTATAATACTGACGTGGATTTGTGTCTTTTACCGTTTGTGTATTTTCATCATTCATCTAGAATAAATTACCAGTTTGGCGATGTTTTTTTGCGATAATTCTTGAACTCAGCCAAAATGGTGATTTTGGCGATATACTTTTCGATAATCCTTATATTATCCTTTGTTATAAAAAAAAACTGAGGCGAGAAGGGAAACGATCATTGATAAGATATGCTCAACGAAAGGGGACTCTGTGTGTTGAAAGCATTCGTTTTTCAAATTATTTCGGCATTAAACCATTTTTGCGGGAATTTCGGAGATGGGGAAGTTTAGAACACCTTAATAGGCATTACCACAGCGATTTTTATCAAAATCGTTAGAGCCGTTTTTTAGCAATCATTGAAAAAGATGATTTTTTTTTTTTTTCAATTGAATCTATCTTATAGGCACGTGCGATTTTGACGAAAAGGCTACCACTAACCCTCATACCAAATTTGAACACCGTAAGTCAATTTTTTTCGGGAGTTATGCTGACCACAGACACACATACATACCGCCAGACATTTTTTCTATATCACTTTTTCGAAATCAGGATGGTCCAAAACGTAGAGAACTGGAAATTTTTTTTTTTTTTTTTTTTTTTTTTTTAACCGATTGTTGTACTTTCATTTTCCTATGTATTTATGCATATGGGTAAAGTAAAAACAAAAACACATACTTTCGCAATTCCTAATGTACATGTATATCTTAAGAAATATGTTTTTAGCACGTTGATATTCATTTAAACAGTGATTGCCAAAGTTTGATACAATTTTTATGAAACATTATTTTAGAATTAAAATCTGCATTAACTATTAGGTGTTTTGATCCTTACTCAAATTGATTGGAAAAGAAAAGAAAATTTTCCGGATTTTCAAATGGAAATAAAACTGTAATAGGTTGTTTTCTCTTTGAAATATTCATTATTACAAATATGTACTGACTTTACTATCACCCTGTATGTCCAAGGAGTCCCAATAATATGTCGTCAAATAATATTAAATTCTTCAGCTCGCATAAGCGATTTGAGGTACTTTTTCCATTATATCAATCTCTACAGTCATTTTTCTGAATGTCCATCTCTTACAAAAACTAGCAAGTAGAGAATCAATAAATTTGATGAATAGCCTAACACTTCCAACCATTGATTTCAGGGGGAAATACCACGATTGGAAAAATTCTCATTACTTTGGAGAAAGATCAAAAAGTACTTCCTACTCGTGTTTTGTCTTTCGTAACGTGTAACTCGTACTGTTACTAAATATCAATTTATAATATTGACAGCTGAATAATGAAATATTGAACTGAAGCATGATGTATTAGGACGTTTCTGTTGGAGGAGTTCAATAGTTTTGCAAAACTAGGGGTGAGGAACATCGCACAACTTTCAATGAGGAACTTTCACGTTTTTTTTGTTTTATTTTTAAATAAAAGTAGAGAAAAAATAATGAAAAATAATACCATTCTTTCAAAAATTGGAGCTCAGATAGATAGTTAAAAAAATCTTTAATTTTTCACTTTGGCGATTTGGCTGGAAAAAGCCACTTTTGCGTGAAACGTCAACGCGCAGATAATGAGCCAGTCTAAAACCTGTTTTAGACTAGGAAGGAGTAAGGTCTCTCCTTCGTTTTGCGACTTTATCATCTCTGCGTAACCACATCACGGTTTTTTTTAAGCGTTTTTGGTCACGTGACTTTTGCTTTGATTTCGGCTAATTTCAAACTCGATTTTTGATTAATTGAAAGCATAAAGATAAAAAAATAATTGCACTGCTCAAATATATTCGTTGGATAACACTAGAAAATACAAAAAAATATTCATTTTCCTCACTTGTGCAAGTTCCTCATTAAGCTATAATACTGAAGTGGATTTGTGTCATTTACCATTTTAATATTTTCCTCTGATTCATGTAGAAAAAATGGCCAGTTTGGCAATACTTTTTGCGATTATTCTTATATTATCTTTTCTTATAAGTGAAACTGAGGAGAGGAGAAAAAAACGATCGTTGATGAGCTATGTTCAAGCAAAGGGAACTCTCTGTTGAAGGCATTCGTTTTTCAACATTTTACGCCTTTAAAGCATTTTTACGGGAATTTTGGAGGTGGGGATGTTTAGAATACCTTAAAAGGCATTAGCGCAGCGATTTTGATCAAAATCGTCCGAACCGTTTTCAGCAATCATTGAAAAACAAGATTTTTTTTAATGGCAGCTAACTTACTCACATGCGCGATTTTTGACGAAAACCTTAATGGTAGATCTCATGGCCACCACCTACCCGCACACCAAATTTGAACATTGTAGGTTATTATTTTGTTCGTGAGTTATGCTGACCGCAGACGCACATACACAAAGACAGACCTTTTTTATAGATCACTTTTCTGAAATCAGGATATTCCAAAACGTAAATAAATGCAAAAAACATGAAACCTTTTTTTTTTTTTTTTTTTTTTGACCGAGTTCCATACTTTCATTACCCTGTGTCTGCATATGAGTAATTGAAAGTAAATATAAAAATTTGAATATAAAGCTTTTACCGTTGCTCGAGGTCAAGGTTTTATTTAATAACTTTCCTTGACAAGAAATATTTTGAAACTTTGTATTATTCTAAAGTTCAACAGACACTTATGCGTACATTATACAGAGGCTTTTTCGTACATTTTCCGAGATCACAATTATCACCCAAAACTTCATAGCAGGTACGTGTCATATATCAAATGATAGGCCTTACTGTACCAATTTCAAGTTTTCAGAATAATTTTTTTTGATATAAAATACAAATGTCATGTATCTTATATCGAATCATCTTAAATATCACACGTGATAAATATACATTTTAAGTGGGTCCAGGACCCAAAATTCTAAACTCTTTATTTATGGAAATAAATGTCTACAATTTTTTATGCAGTACTGTATAATGTTTGAAACTGAAATAACAATTTTAAATTTTCAAATTAATATTTTTTTTTAAATTAAAAAACTTCAAAGTTTTAACATTACCTAAACTCGGTATGTATAAAAAAACTTTTTTTAAAAAATCACTTCATTTTTACAGTAAATTACTTCTGATAATTCATATCATAAATTGTCTTCAGGATTTTTCAAAAAAAAAAAAAAAAAAAAAAAAAAAAACATTATTTTGATTAAAAACTATATAAATCCCATAGCATGCTAAGCTTCAAAGACTTTTTTTAAAACAGTTAAATCAAAATACACAATTCCTGACAACAAATTAAAGAAATATATACGAAAAATAATAGTGGAAAGTTTCGTACATCTATAACATGTAGTTTTTAAGTTATACCCATTCAAACTCAAAAAGACATCACCGAGAAAGACAGATAGTATGTCCGAGATACAGTTGTCATGTAACAAAAACTTAACTATAACATGTAGTTTTTAAGTTATACCCATTCAAACTCAAAAAGACATCACCGAGAAAGACAGATAGTATGTCCGAGATACAGTTGTCATGTAACAAAAACTTAACTATAACATGTAGTTTTTAAGTTATACCCATTCAAACTCAAAAAGACATCACCGAGAAAGACAGATAGTATGTCCGAGATACAGTTGTCATGTAACAAAAACTTAACTATAACATGTAGTTTTTAAGTTATACCCATTCAAACTCAAAAAGACATCACCGAGAAAGACAGATAGTATGTCCGAGATACAGTTGTCATGTAACAAAAACTTAACTATAACATGTAGTTTTTAAGTTATACCCATTCAAACTCAAAAAGACATCACCGAGAAAGACAGATAGTATGTCCGAGATACAGTTGTCATGTAACAAAAACTTAACTATAACATGTAGTTTTTAAGTTATACCCATTCAAACTCAAAAAGACATCACCGAGAAAGACAGATAGTATGTCCGAGATACAGTTGTCATGTAACAAAAACTTAACTATAACATGTAGTTTTTAAGTTATACCCATTCAAACTCAAAAAGACATCACCGAGAAAGACAGTTATAAGATAATTTGTCCGAGATACAGTTGTCATGTAACAAAAACTTAACTATAACATGTAGTTTTTAAGTTATACCCATTCAAACTCAAAAAGACATCACCGAGAAAGACAGTTATAAGATAGTATGTCCGAGATACAGTTGTCATGTAACAAAAACTTAAATATTTCAAGTTTTACCAACGATAGAAATAAAAAAAAAATATATCATTTTATTGAAATAATTATTTATAATTTCTATCAATAATAAAAACAAAAATTATATATATTTTTTTAATTTTGAGTCCTATAAACAATCTTAAAACTTCTATCGGAAGTTCCTGAGTTCGTGATATGAATTGTATTGGAAATTCGTATTTTAGTTTTTAAATGTGGGTGCGGCATGGATTTGAAACTTGGATATTAGGTGAAAAATACTTCACAAAAAAATTTTCGTGGCTATATTATTATTAACTAATTACAGGAAATGTTTCGTTAGCCGCAGCCCTAACATGATTGGACATACGCTTCTAGTTATTGATTTACAAGTGCTATTTTTAATTATACATAAAATTAGAATCCACATATTATTTTTGTAACAAAGTGCAAAAAATTAAACTTTTTTTAATCATTTTTAATCAGAAATAGTGGCGAATGCAGCACTTTACCACAAAGAGTGCGGGAAAGTAACTTTCTTGAACTACTATGAAAAAGTACTTTCCTGCTCGCCTTGCTCTCAAATTCTGTCTCTATACTAAACTTCAACTTAACTTGACATCACTAGAAGGTAGATCGTCACAGTGCTCATAGGCATTTAATCCATTTTGGCGGCGTGAAAGCATAATGTTCGCCAAACCACAATCCTGTAGAGAACAAAAGGCTATAAGGTTTGGCGAGAATTATCTCTTCTCTCCGCTAAAATGGATTAATTGCCTATGAGCGCGGTGAAGATCTATCGTCTATACTAAACTTCAACTTAACTAGACATCACTTAGACGGTAGATCGTGACAGTGCTCAAAGGTATTTAATCCATTTTGGCGGCGTGAAAGCATAATGTTCGCCAAACCACAATCCTGTAGAGAACAAAAGGCTATAAGGTTTGGCGAGAATTATGTCTTCCCTCCGATAAAATGGATTAATTGCCTATGAGTGCGGTGAAGATCTATCGTCTATACTAAACTTCAACTTAACTAGACATCACTTAGACGGTAGATCATCACAGTGCTCATAAGCATTTAATCCATTTTGGCGGCGTGAAAGCATAATGTTCGCCAAACCACAACCCTGTAGAGAACAAAAGGCTATAAGGTTTGGCGAGAATTATCTCTTCACTCCGCTAAAATGGATTAATTGCCTATGAGTACGGTGAAGATCTATCGTCTAGTGATGTCAAGTTAAGTTGGAGTTTAGTATAGTTTTGATACAAAAATGATATTTTAGAAAATATTCATTAACAAGAGTTGCCAACATTATTTTATATATGTATCAAAATTATGTTCTGCACCTAATTATAAAATATTTATTTATGCAACTAATAGGGAAACTAATACTTTTTCAAACAAGATAAAACATTTATTTGTCGAGTACGATAGCACGAGTCAAATAATTTACCGAATTCGAAAAAGAATTTTCCCATGCGTTGCATACAATATTTTTTATAATCACGAGCAAAAAAATATTTTTAATGCATATATTTATTAATGTTGGCAACTTCAGTCAATGAGTTTCTTCTAAAAATGTGTCATTTCAATGCCAAGGATGTATAATATTTGAATACGAGGCGTGCGAGAAAATAGTTTTTCAGACTAGTGCGGGAGAGTTACTTTTCTGTATTCCCCACGAAAAATAACTACTTTCGGATTCAAAATGATTGAAAAAAGTTTAATTTTTCTGCATGTTGCTATAAAAAATATTGTAAGAAACACTTGGGAAATCACTTTTACAAACTCAGTAAATTATTTGAGTTTTGCTGGTCGAGTAAGCATTTTGTCTCGTTTGATTGTAAGCAACCTCGTCGTATTGTAAGCAACACTTGGGAAATCACTTTTACAAACTCAGTAAATTATTTGAGTTTTGCTGGTCGAGTAAGCATTTTCCCTCGTTTGAAGCAGTATTACTTTCCCCACTAGTTGCATAAATAACTATTCTGCATCACATTTTTAATTTGCAGTTCCAACTTGATTAACCATAATATTAGTAAGTGTAAAAGCGGTTTTTGTGATAGTCACTGTCACAATCAAATTTGCTGTCAAATCCTGCCTTATTACGAAGTATTTTATTCTATTCTGTATTATTTTCCCGACCAGTTTTTTTTTTTTTTCGAATACATCAGAACAAAGCTCAAAAATAAATGTCAGACAAAAAAAAAAATCTCCCTCAATAGAAATAGAATGAACTCAGCTGTTATTTTCTTTGGAGTTTGTTTCTTAAATGATGCAGTAAGCGTTTCCACCCTTTCTCTTAAAAAAAAAACTACTCCAAAAAAAGGACTGTATATTTTTTATTTTTTCCGGAAGTAGTCGAACACGCTCTTTATCTCCATTTACAACAGGAATAAAAAGTGACCATACCCTAAAAAAAAACGCAATTCATTCTAAATTAATGGCCCTTTTACTTTTGAACTCCGTGAAACATATTTATAATTTATTTATTTTTATTCAAAACCCATAAGATTTTTCAACTTAGGAAACACCGAATGAGGTTTTTCATCGTTTTTTTTAAAAAAAACGCAGATGTGTATTGAATAGCACTCATGCATATGTACATAAGTTTAACTGTATAAAAGTGAAGAAAAAAAATCCATTTAACATAAAAAAAAATCTTTAAACTCAGCGAAACTTGTAAAAATCGCTGACATAAAAAAGACGATTAGATAATCCTTTTAAGTAATGTTTTTTTCCCCCTCATTCACCAATTAATTGTTGTTCTAAAGATATGTTCGAAATGTTTAGTTACTTTTTTTATCCTTCGTGGAAAAACAGAAATGCAACACTGGATATTTTCCGATTCAACTTCCAAACTAAATGGTAATATATAGCGAAATAATTTAGAAAATTTTATATACAGAGTGATTATCATTAAAGTGCAATTTTCAGAACGCTGTAAGTGAAGTACATCTGGTGAATATGATCTGAAATTTGACCTGAACACATGCGAATAATATAACGCATAACAGCAAGATTTTTAATACAGTAGATTCTCGATTAACCGACCTAATTCGGACCAAAGGTAGGTCGGTTAAGCGAAAATTCCGGATAAAAGAGAGTTGTAAAAAACAATAAAAAGTAAACGATTTTCGTTTATTGAATACAGGACTTTTAATGTTTTTTTATGACATAATTGTTGGAAATGAGTTTTTGTTGCAATAATCTTGATAATCTTTGTTTCGCTGCTCTATCCCGGAGTCTTTTTGAAGGCAATAGTTCAGTTTGATCTGCATCCGAAGGTTGCTCTAACCATGTCAGTTCTTTAGAAAAACAGTCAAAAGCCTCACCATTACTTATGTAACTTTAGAGCGAGGGAAAAGATTACGGTTTAAAAAGGAACAAATGATTTATTACTCATTTGGGAGATTTTTGATGTCGACTAAATGATTGCCGGTTAACAGAGAGTTCCGGATAAAGGAGGGATGGTTAATCGAGGTTCTACTGTATTTATGCATTAACTTTCAAACATCTTTTATTTATCTTTATTTTTATTTTACTACACAACGCATCATTGAATTGACTGGACACACTCCAGAATTAAATTTATGCATCCACTTCCAATCATCTTTTTTTTATTCCAATTATAATTTTGGCAACAGGAAAGAGTTTTAACAATAATGATAAGTTAAATGAGATTAATTAGAATTCCAAAACTATGATATTATAGAAATGTGAGTAAAAGCAACTTTTTATTGGCAGTGACAACCCTTCAAAATTGATAGAATGCATTGTCATCGTCATTGAATCTATCTTCCAAGTTTCAACTTGATCAGATGACGGCAAGTGGCTTAAACAAGCTTCCGCAGAACCACACATACACAAACAAAATCGAAGTTAACATAAAGGGTTTAAAATGGGTAAAATTGAATGATAACAAAAAAATAGTTCAAAATAGTTTGTGTCGTTATGTCTTACTTATAGTTTGTGTAGGTCGATGAATAGAAAATCTACGAAGATATAATACTCCCCCCCCCCTCCCTTTCCGTCATCCAATCGAACTAAAACTTGGTAGATAAGTTGGATGTCAATGGCAATGCATTCTATAAAATTTTCGGGGCTGTCACTGTCACTAAAAGGTAGCTTTTACGGAATAGTAATGAACCAACTTGCCGTCATCCAATCTCTTTGAATAGCATGTAACCGATCTTTGAAGAAGCTCTTTCCTGTTACCAAAATTGTTTTAATAAATTAATAATAATATTATTTTAATCAGAATAAATAAAAGATATTTGGATGGAAATGAGTAAATTTACATCCATTTTATTGAATAAATTTTGAAAAGTAGTTTGCCGCATATTTTGCTGATAAAGATGTTTTATTACTATTTAAAACTAGATGCAAACATCAAGCACACGTTGACACCAGAAACGGTGCTAATGTTAATAAATATAAAAATTGGCATTGTATATAAAGGATTTATATTAAAAACTTTGTTATGTCTTATAATATTTATATAGACTAATTTCTTCAATATTATCCACAAATAAACTATATCAATGAAATCGTACTATTAATCTATGCTAGCAAAAAAAATTTATAGTTTTAATAAGGCGTCACTCCCAATAACTTCAAACAGATTGAATGTTATTCATTAAATTGCTCTTATAGATCTATTCCATGTGAGCTACCAATCGTATGCCACTGTTGGTGAGATTAATTGATATGCCAAATTGGATTTCCATGAATATCGCGATGCTAAATGTAACTGGCTCCTCCGTTTGGCAAGATATCGACAGATATGTTGAGTGTAACTTAACTTTTGTGTTTCTTGTTTCAATAAAAACATTCCCCCCCCCCCCCTTTAACTTGAAATAGTTTGAGATGAGAATGCTAATATTGGTAGGTCATTAAACGTAATGAAGAAGTTCATTAGGAATATAGAGAAATACCTATAGTTTTATATTTGCTTGGTCTGCTGGACTTCATTTGGCCGGATGATCAATCTTAAAGAGTTGAAACACGGAGCGGAAATAAATATCTTTCGAAATTCGTCGATTTATGAGCCGTTACCAACCATCTGGTAATTTCCTTTTCGTTATTTTTGAATAAGAATCCTTCACATTGACGATTTATGTTTACTTGATACATCAATCTACACGATCATCCACACAAAAATACAGCATTAAAAAAAACGATTGTTAACGAACTTCTGAAAGCACTAAGATACAATTTTCAAAAATATGAACAGGAACAGCCTTTTTTTTTCCATGCTGATCAGTTCTTATTTACCCCCAAAACTTGAATAAATACATTATCATCCAAAACAAGTCTATTGTCCAAGGTTCAGCTCGATTGCATGACGGAAAGTGTGACAATTAGCTTAACGATGATTTTGCCTCGTCAACTTTAGCAGGGGAAGGCATTAACTATCGCAAAATTGAACGTGTTTGAATTAAGCTTGGTATCTGGATAATGCAACCTGAGTAAAAGCAAATAAGTCTGACACAAGGTCACTTATGATACTTTTATTACCAAATAATGTAAGAAATGTGTGACGGTTTTAAGTTTAGTATAAACTGACTTTGTCAAAAATAATTTATTAATATAAAACACAAAATAATACAAAATATATGTTTACATAATCTTAAAAAAAAAAAATATTCTATCAACTTTCAAGAATCCTTATTTCTAAATTTTAAAAATACATATTTCTTGTATTTAAATTGTCTTTTACGTCGATAAGAAATAAATAATATAACTCGTAAAAAGTTTTTAATATAAATTCTTTTTATGCATTACCAGTTTTTATATTCATTAACAAAGCGCCGTTTCTGTTGACAGCGTGTGCTTGGTGTTTGCATAATTTTAAACATTAAAGACATATCCATCTCTATCAGAAAAATATGTGGTAAACTACTTTTCGAAATTTATTTAGTAATAATGAATGTGAATGTATGCACTCACATCCAAATATCTATTGTTTATTCAGATTAAAACAATTCTATTATTTACTAAAACACCAGGCAACAGGAAAGAGTTTCTTCAACAATAGGTTAAATGCTACTTCCGCGTGATTGGATGGCTGCAAGTTGGTTTATTAGCATTTCGTAAAAGCGACTTTTTAGTGACAGCCGATAAAATTTGATAGAATGCATTGTCATCGACATCGAATCTGTCTGCCAAGTCTCAGCCCGATTGGTTAACGGCAAGAGGTTTAATTAGGCCTCCGCAGATTTGCCCGGCATCGAAGTACCCAGCTACACACACACACAAAATCGAGGTGAATATAAAGCATTTGAAAAGGAATATAACTCAACCAATATGACTAATACTAATCTAATGCATGTCAGCTTAACTATAACAACTCTTTACAACAAAATCACTAGGATTTGTCAACAAAATATCCCACCTATACCTCCCACAAGCCCTTTCGATACCTTCCACCTCCATCTACCTGTCATATCCGAACGATACATCAATTCCTCCCACCATAATTTCTCATCTGAAACAGAAACAGAAACCGCTCCTTCGGCCACAATTTCCGCTTCTTTTTTGCGAATCCGGGACGACATTACCGCTTGATGTATATTTCTTCCTCCTCACCATTTAATAAAACCTCATCTTATCGATTCTCGCATCTGCCTTTATTCTTCCGACAAGATAAAGACCCCCCCCCCCCCCCGAGTCCTTTTTTTCGACGGAAAAGTTTTGTTGACTTTCTTTTCTTTTTTTTTCTTTTTTTTTTTTTTTCTTTTCTAGCAATTGAGATTTTCTTTGATCGCTTAGGTGTTGGTAAGAGAGTTATGATTGTTGGGGACATTGTTTGGATGCAGTTCAGAAATTTTTGGTATAATCAAAATAAAAAATATTACTTTAAAGCACATACATTTGTCATTCGAGTGTTAATGCAAATATCTTGTTTGCTCGTTTTCTGCAGACGAGATTTTTTTTTTTTATAGTTTTATTTGCCTGGTTAGATCATCGATATAAATAAACAACTGGATAGACTGCTTAACGCTGGGAAAATGAAGCCCAGATGCAATTGGTGGGATGAAAAATACGGATTGCCGAGGATTGAAAATAAAATTTTGGGTTGTACACTGCAGAAATGTTAATAGTAGACCTTAATTAGTAATAATGTGCAAAAATATATATACTCTAGCATTTTACAAGGTTTTTCGCATTTCTATCCAACTATAAAAGTAAACTGTGATTGGTTAATCTTCCCACCAACTTCGCAATCCCCGGCGCGTTTTTCTCTTTGCATTGACGATGGAGCAGTCTATCCAGTTGTTTATCTATATCGATGGGTTAGATTTGCTTTCTAAGTACTTTGTAATTCTTCTCTTATTTGGGTATGAGAAAAAAATACATTCCTTGTGTTTAACAGAAGAAAAAAAAAATCAGAACTTATAGGCAATTTTTTTTTACATAGACACGCATAAAGAGACAGGGGGGAGGGGGAGGAGGTTACAAATGAACCTAACTAGTTTCTTCCAGTCTAAATTCTGTATTTTTATTTGTAGGCGTAGAAATATGTTTCTTTATAATTAGACAAAAATAGTTTTCTTCTAAAAATTATGTACAAGAGCAGCATTGATTGAACAACAAAGTAAACTGAAATAATGCATTCTTAACGTATTTACTGAAAAGAGTGTTTTAAAAATAAACACGTTTCTGAATATTCAAATGAACGATAAAGATAAATACAAAATCTTATTTTAAATCATCGAAACGAAGCGACCTACTGCAATAACGATATTCTAAATGCAATACGCTACAAGTTAAACGTGGATTTGCAGCTTGAATTTAAGCAATGGGCCACAATAGAATAATGTTGCACAAATTGTCTGTATATAGTGTAAATAGTGACGTATTATTTTAAAATTCTATTGTAACTTATTTTATCTCATTTTATTTATTAACAGCGATTATACAAGTTAGAAAAAGGTGGCAACACCTAAAGCAATCGAGAAATTTCGAGATGTTTCTTTTTCAACAGCTGGAAATTTCGGGAATGTTCTCTCGCGCCTGGTATATAAAGACCGGAGATCGGGAAAGTTTTCAGATTGATTTCGGACTTCGATGAAAGCTGATCGCTTTGTTTACTGGAGAGAGCTTGTGTAATCGCTGTATTCGAAGTTGTTTTCATTGAAGCTTGTGTTGAAGCTTGAGATTGATTACACTGTTGTCTTTGAAAGAATTTTGTGCCTGTGAAGAGTGAATAAATAGAAGTTTTCATCTTAAAAACTGTGCCATCATTGCCTCAGTGGAAAAATTCATAACATTAAATACATTGGTATTAAACCAGTAATTGTTATTATAAAGCATGTAACAAAAAAAATCTGATTTTTTTAAAACAGTTACAGTATATTATTAAACAAATTCCACAGTATTCCACAGTTACACCAATGAAGGTAATTCACTTATTCGATTTATCAATTTCTTACTGGGGTACCCGCTGAAAAGTTTCAACGTAACAAAATATTGTGCCATGCAAAACTTGATTAATAAATATAAATATTTAGAGGTGCAACCTGTGGTCATATATGTAGAAGTTTGAACAATCACCACTATACTGTAAAAATATTACATTATTGAAACTCCATCGAACATTATTTACAATCCACAATGAGGTAAAATGTTTTCTCCCAAAAAGCAACCAGACGTCGTAAAATTACCCGCCAAGCTAAATGGTCAGCGAGATAAAGGTATAAAACCTAACGTTTACCTCCAAGTAGCAGCGTTTAGTTCCTTCGGAGAATACAATTAACTAAATTGCTATTATTGAATGGAATCTCCATAGACTAGCGATTTCCAACCATTTTAGTTCTGCAGATCATCTATTTTGTAAAAAAAAAAAAAAGCTTCGAAGCCCACTAAATAATGAAATATGTACGTGTGAGTCAGTAATTAATAAAAGATACTGTACAGGAAAGATTTAAATTTCTTTTTATAAAGAAAGGAACTTTATTGTAATCATTTCGCTGTCACAACTTTAAGAAAACTAAGAAACAAGTGGTAAAAGTTTTAAAAAAATCAATGCAATTTTTTACATTGCTTGTCTCTCACGAAGAAGTCAAGTATTACAACTAAATAGTTTTCGCCATGTTGTGGAATTCACTCATTATTCACTAGTTACACCATCGAAGAATACAGTTGAGTTATTCGATTGTTGCTAGCAATCGAGTGACTCGATTGTTACAATCTCTAGCCCTGAAGCTCTTACAATGTTTAACTTGGCTTAGATTCTCAACCAGCAACCACGGCCCAGTACTACGCTACTCGCGGCCCACAAGTGGGCATCGGCCCATGGGATAGGAACCGCTGCCATAGACAATCAGTACTTGGCATGCTAGAGTTTTTATAAAATTTATCTCAATTCAGTGAAATGGCAACAAAGTAGCTCAAGCATATAAAATGAGATTATTCTGAAATAACTCTAGCCTACCAAGTTCTGATTGCCTATGAGGTATCCCTCCAATAATACCAACGTAGTTCATTGTGTACAACTTCCCCAAAGAAACTAAACGCAGTCACTTGGCGGCATACATCAGATTTCAAACATTTTTCTGCCAGACCATTTTACTAAGCATGTTTTTTTACAACGTCGAAGTTGTTTTGGGGTGATATTGAATAATACACACTTGGATAATATACACTTGCATGTCTGCCGCTTCGACATCGAACTTGACGGCGGAACATTGGCGAGGTTCTAGATGCTTCGGAATACAACTGCTATTGTTGTATCATCAGATTGTTCTTTTGGGATTGATTCGCCGAGTTTAACATTTTATTTAGCTCTATTCGACGGGTTAGAAGCAATCAGTGGTAGAAAACAGTTATACTCTGTAATGCTCAATTCTTTTCCCTAATAGTACCATGAACATGGACAGCAAACTTTTGCCAGATATGACCGAAGTCGACGTAATTGACAGAGCACGCATTTTGGTCACGTGAAAAGACAGAGCAACTGTTAAGGGTGTCAAAGTCTCAATGCTGTACTGGTCAGGCAACAAAACTGCAGTGTACGGAAGACTGGCGCATTTGGGGATTGATTAAGCAAAATTGTTAAAGCTATTTGCTTCGACAGGACGGCTTCAAACATTATTCAGAGCACGAGCACGTATTTTTATCTAAAAAAAGCTTGCCAAGAGCCTATTGCATACATATCTACGAAATGGTGTTAGAAGCTGTTTCATAACATGTCTTGTTGGTCTTTCTTCTGGCCCTGATATTATTCTTTCCAGTCGCTTTAAATCTATTTGGATAAATTAAATTACATCCATCACCGACGCATTCACAGTCAAAGCTGTAGTCAACCCCAAATTCGATATCATTGCATTAGCACAGACAAATTCTCCACTCTCAAGAACTCTGAAACGATTACAAAGAACTTTGTAAGGATTACAACGATCTCTTGGTAGTAACTTTCCTGGACTTGGACTGTAGGTGCACTTCATATGTCAAGATTGACACAAAGCTACATAAACAAGGTATGAATATTCAAGGATACGTTCCTGTTTACTAAGTAGGAAGATAAAGGAGCCTCGATGGGGACCTTGCAATCTTCGTTTCATGTATCTGCTTGGTAATGAGGTATCTTTTGTCCCTCTTTCAACAACCCTACCGATAGACTTGATTACCTTGATGAAGTTTCATAAGTACAAGAGCATCAATGAGAGCATTTCTAGTATTGCAATCACAATATTTAATATAGTGGAGTAAAACTTGTTTCTCTAGCTTTCTGTATTACTTTACACAGGGAAATGAAAGTATAGCATTCGATCAAAAGAAAAATTAATTTTTTTTTTTTTTTTTGTCATTCTGAAACACCCTGATTTTAAAAAAAAGTGGTCTAGAAAAAAATGTGTGTCTGTGTGCACGTGGTCAGCATAAATTCCGAGCAAATATACTTACGATGTTCAAATTAGGTGTGCGGGTGGGCGTGGGGCTTACGATTAAGGTTTTCGTCAAAATCGCTCATGCGCATCAGGCTGAAATTATGAAAAATTATAAAATAATCATGTTTTTCATCTCATTACTGAAAAACGCTTTGAACGATTTTTATTTCTTTATTTTATTTATTTCTATTATTTATTTATTAAAACAATCTTGGCAACAGTTAAATAATTCTTGAATGATCGTTTAAATGGGATTTTTAGCATTCCAAAAAAATTATAACAACGTGTGTAAAAGCGGCCTTTTAGTGACAGTGACATCCCCCAAATTTTGATAGAATACATTATCATCGACATCGAATATATCTGCCAAGTTTCAGCCCCACAGATTTGCCTACGATCGACATACTTAGCCATACACCCACACTCACAAAATCGAAGCTAATTTAAAGGATTTAAAAAATGATCGTCATAAATATATACCATCCTGAAATAATATTTTTTTACTCAAAATCTGTAAGAATTATTTAACATGTTTTCTACTCTCTCTCTCTTCATTCCTAATCAAATAAATCTTAAAGTAATTGTTTCATCTCACTTTTGAGGTTGCTTATTAAAATGAATATATGGAATACTCGATGTGTAATTACCTACTCTCCCTTTATATCTGCTATCATATTCAAACATCGTTTCAAAGATACTTCCAATAGAAATCAAATTAAAGGATCTTTAAATTAAGAATACCAATAAAACCTTTTTATTTGATCTCTCTTTCAATTCTTATTAATTAAATAAAAAACAACTGATGTGCGAAATTGAAATTCGAGTTAGAATGTTTCCCGCTTTTTCGACAGCAAAAAAAAAAAAAAAAAAAAAAAAAAAAAAAACTCGTTAAATATATTTTTTCAGCTAAAAACGTAAATTAATTTGCAGTGGTAACTTAATAAAGAAAATGATGCTTTCTTTACCATGTATAAAAAAAGCTTCTAATTTTTTTTATTTGTAAGTATAATTATTTTAAAAATATCTTTTTAACATTTAATTGTTAAAACCGAAGACTCATACTTTACAAATTTTAATTAGATATATGCTAGGAATATGAACAATTTTAACATATCATTCCACAATTTTTTTATTTTTTTTTATTTTTTTTAATATAAAAAGGAAAAATTTTGAAACTATTTATGGATATCTTTTTCTTGTAATCTATTTATAAGTACATTTATAAAAAACTAGAATACACCAAAATAAAAATATAGAAATAATTATTTTTTTCGAAAAAGTCATTGAGATTGCCAAATAAAATTGAATTGGGAATGTTCACGAATTATGCATACTCATTTGCCCATCACAGTCCATTTTCATAAAAGGTTAAAGAAATGTTCGAAGGCTAAGCATTGCATTTTATATATTTGCCTACATTGTTATAAAAACGACAAACAAGTCATCTTCAAAATGCGCTAAACAAAGTTGGGCATGCTTGTGCTCTTCCGAAATACCTTGATACCTTTTTTGATAAAAAAAAATTTCGAAAGAAAACTTTTTCAATCAATTGGATCATATTTCCAAAATTGCTACATAAGTGAACAATGCAAAAAGAAAAAAAACCGTTTACAACCACAAATTCCATGCAAATTTGCTTGAAAAACCATAACAAACCAATCGGGTAAACGTCATAAAATAGTTGTCACTAACGCATAATCCTCGCAATATAAAATAATGGAACAAACAAATTATCTCTATATATAAAAGGCAAAGCCCTCAATTACATTTTGCTAATTCTACCACTTGCCAAACGATCACAACTCTGAAAATTGATACAAATGTCAACAAGGACAAACATAGAAAAAGTAAGCTATTCCGATCGCGATTAACCAACTTTAAGGGGTCGAGAAGGAGTCAAACATGCAAAACAGCAAACGAAATACAGTTTAAAATTAAAAATATTTCCTGCATTAATATGCTGATTAAATTACATCGATGCACTTAAGTTTTATTTCGAGTCGTGACATCAGTTTAGGTAATGAATTCCTAAATATTAATATAACTTCCAACTTGAAATCACACACCTTTGTAATACTTAAAGAAGGAAGAAATCTGCATATATAACAGCATGAAACACTAATTTACTTACTAACTTTGTTTTGAACAATGACTTCAAACAACGAGTAAAAGTAAAAAAATCAGTAAACTTTGTTTAGGTAACCCTAAATAAACAGTATAATTTTAAGATCTACCTTTATAAGCTCTGAATTATACGATGAAAGTTAAATAGAAATCTGTTAATTAATTTTAGCATGGCTTAGTATTCAACAAAACAAAAGGTTGATGTCTTGTGTTTACATAGAAGTAAAGGATTATTTTGCAAATTGCAATATATGTTAAAGCATTAATAGTGCTTAGTTAAATTCAACAAACATTTTAGCCAAAAGCTATACAATACCATGCTTGTTTAACAAATGACATGTTTAAAACTTAATGTAAAAGATATATATATTGTAAAAGATATATACAATAGATATATATATTGAGCTGAAGATAAAAGTCGGTCTCTTTTAAAGAGAGTCAAGAGTTTAAGAACGTCAAAAATTCAATTTTAAGTTTAATATTATAAAAAAATTACAAACAATTTTTAATTCGACGGTGCAAAATGTTTTAATTTGGCTAAATTAGAAATATTTTTTTAATGTATTTTTAAAAGTGTTGTGCTCCAATTTGTATTATCGTTTTCAAATTTAACGGCCCACATCGCCAAATACAAATTCGGACACGTAAGAAACATTTACTCAAACACTATAAACGATAAATGCCTAAACAATTTGAGTGTAGCATTTTTGAATATTTTCGAAATTAAAAATTTTATACAGTTTTATTGCCTGCAAAAATGAAATTTTCTTAATATTCTTTAAAATGTCTGACCTTTAAACTTTATTAATTAATTTTTATTAATTATTAATAGCTAAAAAACTTTTTCAATGTTTTATCGAATATTATTGTATCACAAAAAAGCACCACTTGGGGAAAATATTCGCTTTTCTAATTCAGAAGATCAATTCAATTTTGGTAAATTTTATCTTCTCATTAAATATTGCACTTTTTTCTAAGAAACTACTTTTAAAATATCTCTTAATTAGGTCTTTAACAGAAATGTAAACATCTCACAAAATTTAAATTCTAAATTTACTACCTAATTTTTGTCCTTTTATGTTTAATCTTTCATAAAAAAACAAAACAAGGTACTCACCGAAACAAAACGTCGAACTCGAAAATTGTTCTCTTCCGAAAAATGAATTCACACACAAAAGTTCAACAATCCTTCACCGACTAATTCATTCCGTTTTCAGGATTCAGCCGGACTCTGTATCCGGGAAAGACCTGCCCGGACGAAAGAAGGAAGTTCTCTGAGTCAGGAGAGTCTGGATTTCAGAAACTCTTCCTCACTTCATCCCCCCCCCCCCCTTTCCCCTTATTCTCCCGAACTGTTTTGTGATTGGTCCGCAGGATTCGATCACGTGGGTGATGGTTAAAAGTTTGGAATTGGAAAAGGTCTTTTGTTTTGCGCTGAATTCGGGGGATTTTGAAAGATTTCCGTGTATCCTGCGCCAAACACAGAATAGTATTTTTGAATGCTATATATCCGTACCCCGGAAAAAAAGCGCACTATGTCCAAATTTGAAATTGAGGTTTTGGAACCATCTTACATAACACTTTCCGCTCTTTCTAGTTGAATGAAGCACTATGTCCTAGGTTAAATAATAACCGATTTAGACGTTTTTGAAAAGCACTATGTGTCCATCGATATAGATAAACAACTGGATAGACTGCTTAACGCTGGGGAAAATGAAGCAGTTGCCAGGTGCAATTGGTGGGATAAAAAATACGGATTGTCGAGGATTGAAAATAAAATTTTGGATTGCACACAGCAGGAATGTTAATAGTAAACCTTAATTAGTAATAATGAGCAAAAAAATATATACTCTAACACTTGACAAGGTTTTTCGCATTCCTATCCAACTATAAAAGTGAACAGTGATTGGTTAATCATCCCACCAGCTTCGCAATCCCCGGCGCGTTTTTCTCTTCGCACTGATAATGGAGCAGTCTATCCAGTTGTTTATCTATATCTATGTATGTGTCATAGTAACAAAAGAGAGAAAAGATCGTAACTGAAACATTCGTTTGACTCTCCTGTAAAATTTGCTTTTTGTGACATAGTGCCCTTTTCTTGTGTGTGTGTGTGTGTGTGTGTGTGTGTGTGTGTGTGTGTGTGTGTGTGTGTGTGTGTGTGTGTGTGTGTGTGTGTGTGTGTGTGTGTGTGTGTGTGTGTGTGTGTGTGTGTGTGTGTGTGTGTGTGTGTGTGTGTGTGTGTGTGTGTGTGTGTGTGTGTGTGTGTGTGTGTGTGTGTGTGTGTGTGTGTGTGTGTGTGTGTGTGTGTGTGTGTGTGTGTAAGTCTTAAATTAAAGAGCGACTTAAATCAAAATTATTATTTTATTATTATTATTATTATTTTTCAAATATACATCTATTTTGCTCAAATCAATCCTCTCATTCTGTCAGTTTGACGTACTCTGAACTCTCATTTTGATTTCATTTCAAAATGCACAGTGCATTAACCATACGGAAACCCCCAAAAGCACTGATATAAAACAATTATTTGACAAACACATGCCTCTGAACTGGTTTTATATTCTTGAATTGTTTACGCTCCGATCAATTTCCGAATTTTCCAAAAGCAGGAGACATCATATTTCATACTTTTCGTAATGAGAATAGTTTTCCGAAACGCAAATAGAAAACGATAAAATAGAAGTTTCCGTTCCATCAAATTTGTGTGCATTCCGTTCCACCGTATTCCATACTCGAAGTTTGGGAACATTTTCATGCTAAAAATAATAAATTTGATATTGCTATCTCATTCGATCAACTGTGCATGCTCCGAGTTTTGTATACTACAGTATTATCTTCTGTTTTCTATTATTTTTATTGAATGAATATGTACGGTAAATTTTGAGACATCGCCAGATATCTGTCAGTTTTGATATTTTTTATGATTGATCTATGAAAATACGAACATTGTTGTATAAAAGCATTCTATGTTTTTTTTGTTTGTTTTTTTCTTTTTTTTTTAATAAATCCTAAAAACTCAAATTTATACTTTTGGATTAAAAAATCATTAAGATATCACAAATTGCCTTATTTCCATTTTCTATAAAATCAACTTCAATGAGGAACTTACACAAGTGAGGAAAATGAATATTTTTTTGTATTTTCTAGTGTTATCCAACGAATATATTTGATCAGTGCAATTATTTTTTATCTTCATGCTTTCAATCAATCAAAAATCGAGTTTGAAATCAAAGCAAAGGTCACGTGACTAAAAACGCATGAAAAACCATGGCGTAGTTACGTATAGATACCGTCAAAAATCCGAGGTGGAACCTGGTTTAAAACAGGTTTTAGACTGGTTCATCATCTGAGCGTTGACGTCACACGTAAAAGTAGCTTTTTCCTGCTAAATAGCAAAGTGAAAAACTAAATTTTTTATTTTTTTCCAAGCTCAAATTATTGAAAGAATTGTATTGTTTTCAGGATTTTTTCTCTACTTTTATTTAAAAATAAAACTAAAAAAACGTGAAAGTTCCTCATTACTTCCCGTATAAATTTTATTTATTTCATATAAAATAAACATGGAAAGCCTTTATATTTTGTTATAAAATATTGGATAACTTATTTTAATGTAATAACGTTGGGAAAGCGCATAATGAGAATTAACTTAATTTATTTTATTTTTTTTATTTTTACACAGTGCATAATTGGAAGAATGACTAAACATGAGCTAATAAATATGAAATGGAAAAGCTAATAGCTATGTTGCATGTAAAAATAGTTCATCCAAAAATCCAAGATTGGTATTTATACTTCACTTCATAGGTTTTCCCATAGCAAATAATTGTGGGATGCATTTTATTTGAAACAATACCAAATATTACAGACATAAAACAATTCACCTAATTTAAAATAGTTGTATTTATGTAATATAATTATATACAATTTAATATCATAGTCCATTGTAATATTGATAAAAAAATTCAATCAACCCATTTAACAAATCTATGTTCCTTTAATAGTTCTTAAAATACAAATCTCTTTTTAAAAAGTGATAATTGTTTATTGTACATCAATTGACAATTGTACATCAAATCTATCAATTTTCAAGTCTTCACCGAAATGGCATTTTTAACACACTAAACAAAAAATATTGTCCAGTTAAAATTGTTAGTAATAATTTAATTGTTAACAATTTACTTTAGAACATTCATTTTTGTCCTCTGCACTTTACAAATATAAAATAATTTAAATACCACACAATCTCTTATATAAATTAAAATGTGTATGAAATTTTTAACTGAGAAATAAAAAGAAAACCAATTCTTTTATATGCCCTTTTCTTGTATGAATCATATTTTAGTAATTAAGGTAACTGTGGAGAAAGAGAGAGAAATAAATATTTATTCACTTCAGTTTCTTTCCTAGTTAAAACGCAGTAATTGTCAGAGGCTTGACACAGAATAGAAGACATCCCAATGTTACTATTTTTTTCATAAAAGCCATGTAAATAACAGCATCATTATGGAAAATTTACGAATTTGACAAAAAAGCACTTTTTGAAATATGTGAGTTACTTTAAAAAAAAATTCTGTAATCCCCAAATAATGAGGACAAAAACAACTTGTTTAACATTTTAGTAATGACTTTCAATTTAATTAAAACAAACAACAGAAAACAGACAATGTGCATACAAGTATTAATTTATATTTTACTTTCAGTTGACCTAGTTCATGCAAAAAGAAAACCAAGATATGTCAAATACTTTATACGTTTCATATTTTTTTTTCTCTTGACTACAATATTTAAGTCATCCAAAATAATTTTTTAAGCTAGAAATGAAAAAGAGCCATTAAAATTACTGGTTTTTTTTTTTTTTTGTTTTTTGGTTTTTTTTCTAAATCCGATATTTAGTCCCTAATAAGATCTTTTTTATATCTTACTTAGATTAGCTAAAAAGCTTCTAACACGTGTCAATGCGTTACATTTTGACATAGAAATATTGTATTGTGAATGCAAAGTTAGTTTTCAAAGTGAAAGGTAAATTTTAGAAGGAAAAAAAAAAGCAAAATTATAATTTTGTTACACACTCTTAACTATAGGTAATATTAGTCTAGAAATTTCAGTGCGTATTATCAAGCCAATCATATTTCTGACAAGTATTACCCAATCATATTTTTAAAAAAATATCATAATCATCAAGAATCATAATAATTTAGAAAAATTAAAAATCATTTTTATACTTTCGGACAAATATTATAAAATCATTTGAGTCAAATATTAGCAAATCATAATTCAGAGAAAGATTAGTTACTAATGCGTTCAGACAAATATTAACCAATCATATTTTCTGACAAATATTATCCAATCACATTTTTACAGTAATATTAACCAATACTGTTTTCAGAAAAATATTATCTAATCATAGTGTTCCAACCGACCGACCATGTTCGTAAAGAATAATGCAAAACCAACGCCCTCTGTGGGCGACTTGTAAAACACTTGTAAAAAACTGGGAGAAGGATGTTTAGCCACGATAGGAACAAGACGTTCCGAGTAAACCTGAACCAAAAGACAATTAGTCTTGCATTCTTCCAACGCACACAAAATAACCATAAAACTTACAGTCCACTCAAGAAGAATAAACACATAGTTTAAACTAATATTAACCAATATTATTTTCAGAAAAACATTATCTAATCATAGTTTAGACTAATATTAACCAATATTATTTTCAGAAAAATATTATCCAATCATAGTTTAGACTAATATTAAGCAATATTATTCAATCATATTTTCAATCAAATGGTAGTCGATCATAATTTCATTCTTGGGCTAGACAAAGAACATCACTGTAAATATTTTCAGTTTGTCAAACAACAGAAAGAATGACAACCGTGAAAAAAATCAAAATCGAGGCAAATTTCAAAAATTTGATATAAACACTTAAGACAGCGTACCTTATCTGATGGAAATTAAATTAAATTGGAACTAATTAATAAGGTAAGTCATAGTTGTTAAGATACTTTTTACAAAAACTGTCAAGTCAGTTTTTTTTTATAAATATTAAAAAAAAAAAAAAAAAAAAATGTAGGTGGTTTATGATGAATTAGACCTCCATACGTCAGTTAGGGTACAGTGGCTTTGTTTAGCATGCATATTTGGATTCGTATTGTATAAATAACATCACACATTTAGTTTAAAGCGATAGGCGTGCAACACTGGACATTTGAAGACAGTGTTTATGCCCTCCACAATATCAATGTTAAGAATGTTTAACGCTCCGATGTCTAAAAAGACTTTATCATAGTCCTCTCCCTGATAATTATTGTTTTGAATTTCACCAAAGAAAATGAAGGTACTGTTTTTACAAAATTAAGGGGGTCTGGGACCCAAAATTTTTAAAATTCTCAAACAAATATTATTATTGTAAAAAAAATAATACAAATATTTTTCAATAAAATAACATAAAAATTTCATTTCTCTCAATAGTAGAACTTGAACTATTTAAGTTTTTGTTACATGATAACTGTACATCAGACATGCTATTTTGAAACTTTGAAACTGTTTTTCTCGGATGGCATTTTGTCCTTTTTTCTTTTTTTTTTTTTAGTTTAAACTGATATATCTTAAAAACTACTTGTTAAAATCTATGAAACTTTCCACAAATGTTTTTAATAAATATTTCTTTAATTTGTCTTCATAAGTTATCTTTTTTGATTTAACTTTTTTTTTTTTAAAGTTTTTGTAGCTTAGCATATTATGGATTTTATACAGTTTTTGGACAAAATATTTGTTTTAATTTTTTCTAATTTCTTTATAGAAAAATTATGAAGAAAATTTTTTACATGAATTATAAGAAGTACCGTAATGCAAAATTGAAGTGATTTTTAAGGAGTATTTTAAATACATCAAATTTATCTAATTTCAAAATTTTGAAGTTTTATAAGTTTAAAAAAAAAAAAATTAATTTGAAAGTCCCATAGAGCGACTGCTCCGGATTATCTCGTTTTTTTTATCCCCAGTTTTTTCAGAAATACACAATGTTTTTAAATTTATTAATAAAATTTAAAATAAAATATTTTCTTTAATATTTTTATTAGGGTGATAGTTTAAAACCCATTTAAAACAAAATGAATAAAAAAAAAATTAAATTATATGTATATTTGAATCAGAAATATAATTGAAAAAATTTTGCAGGGAAAGCAACTGAAAAATTTCACCCATTCTCTGAACGCTCAATGGGTTAAAATAGTTATTTTAGTTTCAAAGCATATTACAATACTGCTTCAAAAATTTCAGAAAAAAAAATTCTAAAAATTAAGATTCTAGAATTTTGAGTCCCAAACCCCCTTAAAACTAATAATTTATTCTTCATCTCAGAGACTCACATAATTTCTGTAAATAGCAGTAAAAATATCAGTATCAAGCCTTAACTAAAGCTTCAATCCGCACAACTTCAGATGTAACGATAATTCAGACTAAAGGAAATAAGCACAGAGTTCTTTTCGAAACAGCTCCAAACTTCCAACTGAACTAAAACTATTTTCCGTTGGTTTCTATATCCATGCGTGCGAACTTTCCTTAAGATCTAGTGAAACCTAACTGGCAATCAGCACTCTCTAGAAACATCTAAAAATTTCTTGATTAACTATAATGCTGCCTATATTTTCAGGCCTGTATTATCACTGTTACCAAATACATTTGAAAAATAGAAATTTAAAAAGAAATATATACAGTATTTATAATTTATTATATACATAAAAATTGTGATACAGCATTGTAGTTTTGAATTACTGTACTACTTATTCTGGTATTCCGATAAACTTAACCTCTTCACTACGTAGGTCCACATATGTGGACCTCATAATATTTGTTTGTGAAATTTAATGGTGGAAAAATTTGTAATTTCAACCTCACATTTACGTTTGGGGATGTCTGAGCTTCGTAATGAATATCATAGAGGGCAGCAAAGGCTTAATTTTCCTCAAGAAATATTTGTTTACAAAAGTGATTTTCTGAAAATGGCTATATCTCAGCGAAGTCGAAAACGTAAGTAATTTTCAGTATTTTAAATATTATTTATAGATCCAATAAAATTATTTCTAATTAAGTTAATCTTTCAACATCTGCTTAGAATAGTTTTGTTTGTAAAAATGTTTTATTGAAAAGTTGGGTCAAGATTTATAATTGGGTACACATTTGTGTACCTTCGTCCATTAGGCTCAATTTATTGTAATATGATGAAAATGTGTTAATAAGTAATTATTGTTAAAATTAATAAATAATTATTGTTTAATAGTAAAAAATTATTGTTTAAATGTATGAGCATGTTAACTGTTTGTTTTTACTGAATTAATTTGTCCTAAAATTATATTAGAACATTGTACACTTAAAATTTGGAACAATTTAACAAACTCAAAATATTAGTAAGCTGAGGTATTATGGTGTAAGTGCATAGAGTGTATGTAAAGTGTTTGTTTACTACTTTATTATTTAATTTAAAGTTATTTAAAACATTCTGGAATTTACATTTTTAAATTATAGATCTTTTTAACAAACAAAAAAAAATAATAATAACTTAGTTATGTTTTAAGTGTAGAAGTAGATTTAGTGTTTGTTTTGTTTAAAATTAACTTAATACAAAATCATAATTTTGAGTATACAGTATAGTAGTGACTAAGTATAATTCTAAAATATTATACGAAATTGTTTTTTGTAGGCTTATGGACTCCAGATTAGATTCAGGCATTATTACAACAGAGTGGTTTGTCTAAAGAGGAGAAAAAAAAAGTTAGCATTCACAACCTGCTGTAATTCGAATGTATAATATTTCGATGGGGAGGGGGGAACTGATCTCTGTGATCGATATTTAGCATACTATCGTTGTGCTGTAAGAACAAAGAAATGGACTGTGCTGTTTACACATTTTGCGGATCTAGCAATATGTAATTGCTGGATTTATTATGTGCGCTTTCACAAAAGCAATAACATAAGCAAAAAAATACATGCCCCTTTTGGAGCATAGAATGATTATTGCTTCATCTTTATTGAAGTATGGAGGAAATTTATCTGGGAGTTCTCGCAGAGGAAGGCCACGCAAACTGTTTTACTCCTCTAAAGAAGAATTTCCTGTGCCCTTAAAGCAACGAAAAGTTGTTCATTGTCCTCCAAAGGATGTACAATTTGATAATATAGGTCACCTACCCAGGTACATGGAAGACGCAAATGCATACAAATGTCGTCTGGTGGGGTGCAAATCTAGAGCGAGAACGAGTGTACCAAGTGCAACATTTACTTACGTGTGCAGAAAAATAATTCCTTTGAAAAGTTCCATTCAAAGTAAATGCAATGAAAATATTCTCCATTACTTAAAAAATAAAGTGTTTAATAAAAAAAGTTTAATTAAAACATGTTAATACTTCTTTTACAAACATTTTATCAATTGCAATATTCTTGTTATTTTTTGTAATAGAAAACTAAGGTCCACATGCGTGAACCTAAAATTTTAGGCCCCCTAATAAACTTATAAATACAATTTTTTTTTTTTTTTTCATTGTCCTTGACAACAAAATAACTCCATGAAACAGTAAAATATTTTTAAAATCATTTTGTTAATCTTCATGGGTGAAGAGGATAAAGAAAATTTTAAAAGGTGCTCACAGTTACTTTATCAACAACAACAAAAAAAAGCCATACCACAATTCCTAATTTTTGCCATACAAATTTTAAATCAGTTTAATCAAATTTATCACATTTTATAAGGCATAAACCTTATCGAAAAATAAAAGCCACAACACAACTCCTAACTTTTGTCATACATATTATAAACCAGTTTAATCAGATTCCATTGTGTCATCAAGATTTAATTCATTATCATTATCATATGCTTAAAAAATTCTTGAATAATCAAAGTGTGAAAGAACCAATAAGAATATGTAATTAGCGAATTCAAATGATTAAGCTTTTAAACCTGCGCTTGAAGGAAAACTAAACTCATTAGCATTAACTATACTTAATGATGATAGTGTGTGAAAGCGTTTCAAATAAAAGACATTCGTACTCATTAAACAATAGTAAACATTTGTATTTAATTTGTTGATTAAAGTTATGCAATTTTTCTGTAAGCAGTTGTATATAGTGTAGGAAATTGTATAGGGGAAGGCATAATTATTTTAATTAATATAATTGATAGTCATAAAAGAACTTCATCTACATTTTCCAGTGGAGAAAACGTATATCAATCAGTTTTACCCTATAACTTTTTTTTTCAATTAAAGACTTTTTACTTAGTACATATTTATACTTTATGACAATCTAAGATAAGACTTTAAATCAATCAAATTTAAATATAAAACTAAAATGTATTTATTTAAATTTAAGGTATGCATAAACATCTAATATGATTTGATTTTTTTTTTAAATTGTTTATATTTTTGAATTTTATGCATAACAAATTTTTTACAGAAAATAAAACAAGTTTTTCCATATAACGATCCTTTATAATTAAATTTTTAATTAGTTAATTGAAATTTGAATAGCTAATTTGGATATCATTTGAATGAACCCAAATAAACTTTAATTAACTTAGACATTTTTTATGGCAAATAAAAAAGTATAAAGTGATACATGATCCCAACAAGAATCTTAAATTTAGCTTCAATATTTACTTTATTAAAAAATTTTAGATAAAAAGTATAAAAGAATATATAGCTCTTATCATACAAATTAACATTCAAAGGTATTTAAAAATGTGTTAATAAAAATATAGATCAGATTTTTCATGAAATTGTACTCACAACTATTTTCTACAGAACATAATTTGAATTTTACAAGTCCGGTATGAATATTGAAGTCATGTTTTTTTTTTTTTTTTTTTTTTTTTTAATATAATCATATAACCCCAAACTGTAATTCTTCCGAAAACAAGTTTTAAGTTTACTAAGCAAGAACACTAAGCAATGTGCAAAAAATAGGTTCACAAACCTCACAGTAATTTAAAAAGTAATTTTATGAATTTTTCTCAGATTAAAGGATAAGCCAGTTTTTACTAAATAAAAACTATAACTTATTCTTTTTTTGAAGGATTACAAAACTTTCCTGGACAACAATAAAATCACTATCCAGCTTCAACTTACGCTCCGATGTATACAACTTCGATGCAGCAATAATGCATGCTGTACGAAAGTAAACAAAAGCTCAGGTCCTTTCAACACAGCGTCCATAGATTCGACTCATCCACGATCTCACGCCACTGTCCAATTTATAGGAGCGCATTAATTTAGATATTGTTACCTTTTTTTTTTTCTAAACGGTATTTTCGCTATTGACAAATAAAATAAAACTATTAAAGAAATACGTCACTATTTGCAATTATATACAGAAAAATTATGTTACAGTATATTAAGTTTCAGAAATGAAAGGGTATTACTTTAAAAATAACGAATTGCATTATTTTTAAGCAAAAAGAAATACATACTTTAATCAAATTTTGCGATTCCCAATGTATATGTTGCTGGGAATGTCCAAAAATGTAGAATGTCGACTTTCTCCGATGAATGTCAACACATACCAAATACCTAGGTGAAAGACCGAATATTGGATTATATTCTTATATATTCGGACTATCTCCGGTGTATGTCGACAATCAAAGACATGCGCTGGTGGAGGTCGAAACAAGAAGCCAAAACTTTTTTTAAATTTTAAAAATCGAACGTTTTAAAAATTAATGATAAAGAAAAGTTAATCGCGCCATTAAAACCAGGAGAAACGAATATACAGTATTATGTTACCAATAATGATTTGTTCAGTATACTTTTTTGTTCTCAGTTAGAATGTACTGTTCGTTTTAAGTTCAACAGTTACATGTGCTATTACAATAGATTTCTCCTATTTTGTAGAGGTCGGAAATATCGATACTATATCGTTGCATAGAAAAAAATATCGATACATGATTTTTTTTTTATTATTTGATTTTTGATTTTGCCAGAAACGAAGTTTTTCGGGGCAAATTTCTACTCTTCATGATTGCTTTTTAGTAAGGTGACTACTTTTTCAACTGAAATGGATCTATGAAAAAAAAAAAAAAAAAGTTATATTTTCGCTTAATTGGTGCAATGATTTTAAGAAAAATTTAGATAATTTTCAATAGCTTTTAAGTGTATGGTAAAATATTGAATATTGGTGACAT
This sequence comes from Linyphia triangularis, assembly GCA_963978545.1. NCBI lineage: Eukaryota > Metazoa > Arthropoda > Arachnida > Araneae > Linyphiidae > Linyphia > Linyphia triangularis. The sequence goes on from OZ021726.1 coordinate 87,674,249, forward strand.
TTTAACTGTCTCTCAGCCAAGTTCAAACTTTAGTTTTGAAGTTTTTTGAAAAGGGAATAAAGAAAATCCAAAAAAACACATGGAACTACAAAACGATCATCAAAAAACTAAAAATTTTAGAAAATATCGATATATCGGTGACTTTTATCGATATTTTTTTAGAAATGTCGATAAAAATATCGTCGTATCGATATATCGCCGACCTCTACTCTTTTGACATATATCGTGTTTTAATAATAAAGTATGATTTAAAAATGCAACAAAAATATTTCTATTCAACATTCACCATCAGTGCATGGTGAATGTCGACATTTGCCGGTATGAGTGAGAAAAAAAGGATATTTAGAAGATATTTCGAGCATTCACCATGCGACTATGTGAATGTTGACATTCACCGTAGAAAGTCGACTTTCTCCAGATTTCGGTATTTCGCATAACATATATATACATTAAGAAAGCAAATAAGAGATTTCCTGAGATGCTTTTATTGAAATGTTTATCTATGAATTTTTAAGATCCGCCCTTTTGTTGAGTAAAACGAGGCAATACAAACCAATTTTAGAGAACGAACAAAAAGAAGTCTCCGCCACTTTTCATACTGTGTTTAATCACTTCCCGTTTTAATGGTTATTACATGCTTTTGTTTGCTATTCATTCCTGTTTAGGTTCTCCTTAATGCGGGACACAAAATGAGTTGAATTGAGGTTATTTAACGAGTTAATAGCAAAGTTTGTTGTATTTAGTGGGTTGGGATGAACGCTGAGAAATGAAATATCCTGAAGCTATCCATGCAGTACTTTCTAGTACTATAATGAGGAAAAAAAGAGTACCAATTAACGAACTTTATTTTGCTGATTACAATTAAGGCTCGAGTCACTTTTGTTTTTATTTATAATTTCTGAAAAGGATAAGCAAAATGTATAAGATATTTAATGGCTAATGTTTACGTACTTACAATTACTTGAAGAAGTTAATTTTTTTTTTTTTCGAACGGAAATCTTTAAAATTAGGGGGTGACCATTAGTTATTTTAAGGAGTGGAAAGGTTCCATAAAAAATAACTCGTGGTCTGCCAGACAGCATACAACAATTAAAAGAAAGCTAATGTCAGCAAAATCCCACTTTATTATGTCTAACAACGTTACTCCAGTTGGTTTGCAGGAATGATTTGTTATGCACAACTAGTCAATGTAACAAACTACACATTTTATTATCAATCATGTTTGGATTAATTATAATAAAAATTATGATTCTTTTCCGATTCCCAAATATATGTAGTTGGTTGGTTGTTTTCAGATTATCTGGCGCCGTCAGCAGCACGAGGGTGAAACATTCGTCATTTGACAAGCCAACATACATTTACAAACACACATGCCTTACACGGGACTCGAACCCGCAACCTAGCGGTCTAGAAAATAGCCCGCTAACCACTATACAGTTTGGTCGGCCGCAAATATGGTTGGTTGGTTGGTTGGTTGGTTGGTTGGTTGGTTGGTTGGTTGGTTGGTTGGTTGGTTGGTTGGTTGGTTGGTTGGTTGGTTGGTTGGTTGGTTGGTTGGTTGGTTGGTTGGTTGGTTGGTTGGTTGGTTGGTTGGTTGGTTGGTTGGTTGGTTGGTTGGTTGGTTGGTTGGTTGGTTGGTTGGTTGGTTGGTTGGTTGGTTGGTTGGTTGGTTGGTTGGTTGGTTGGTTGGTTGGTTGGTTGGTTGGTTGGTTGGTTGGTTGGTTGGTTGGTTGGTTGGTTGGTTGGTTGGTTGGTTGGTTGGTTGGTTGGTTGGTTGGTTGGTTGGTTGGTTGGTTGGTTGGTTGGTTGGTTGGTTGGTTGGTTGGTTGGTTGGTTGGTTGGTTGGTTGGTTGGTTGGTTGGTTGGTTGGTTGGTTGGTTGGTTGGTTGGTTGGTTGGTTGGTTGGTTGGTTGGTTGGTTGGTTGGTTGGTTGGTTGGTTGGTTGGTTGGTTGCCACCACTTGCTTGCAGCCGTTCGACCTAAACAGTGCTTGCCATAGACTGCTACCATTCGCCGATAGATGTCCGCGTGACGTTCACCTTCCGCAATCAGAAGTAGTACCACCGCGCGTCGTTCCGATCAGGACGCAAATAGCACGACTTTACTTTCGATCGATCTCTCTCTATACTAAACTTCAACTTAACTAGACATCACTTAGACGGTAGATCGTCACAGTGCTCATAGGTATTTAATCCATTTTGGCGGCGTGAAAGCATAATGTTCGCCAAACCACAACCCTGTAGAGAACAAAAGGCTATAAGGTTTGGCGAGAATTATGTATTCACTCCGCCAAAATGGATTAAATACCTATGAGCACTGTGACGATCTACCGTCTAAGTGATGTCTAGTTAAGTTGAAGTTTAGTATACCACAGACAGCTTTCACTTTTGAGCGCGTGTCCACTTTTCATTTGGACCCTAATATTTCAAAAATATTTTTTTACTACTTTCTGTTCAACAATGCTGTGTTTTTAATTAAAATACCCGCTGATTTTGACATGTGTTCACGAATTCAAAGGTATGAAACGAAAATTTGAATTTGAGTGACATTTGTCCCCCACGCGACTAACCGCAAGGCAAAAAGGTTGCGCACCTAACCAAGAGTAAAAAAGGAAAACTTTCTTGTATCGGGATCGGGTTCTTTGACCTCATCAGAATATCTAATACTTACTACATCAGAACGGATATCCATTTCAAGACTTCTGATACTTTACTCTTAAAAATGGATAAAATATAAAACGGATGTATTTCTAAAGATATTCAAAATCGAATTGGGTCTTACTTGAGTAAAATGGTTGGAAAATGGGATTGATGCTTTACTCAGTTCGAATATTTTCTTCTTCTTTCTGCATGTTTGTTGTCTGTTGAATACATTTCTGGATTCAAATGTTGAGTGTAGAGTTTGAAAGGAAGATTTGTTTTGAGTATAATAAATTCCTTAAGATTCTTTTTGTTACGGATAGCCGAGGAGGATTGATTGATATCGATGTTTTGCTCTCTATTTAAAGTTTATGATTAATAGCTTTTCAAATATAAATAAATAGCTGTTAGATAATAGTTGATATTTCGTTACGATTCTCGGGATTACACACTATAAGATCACTATTTTGCACCTGAATATTCCGCTTTTTGAAAATCCGCCTAAACTTTATTTTATAATATTAACAAAAAAATTAGCATAGCTTAGAAAAGAAAGCTATTTCTTTTCATCGAACAGATTTTGTGTGTCAGATATCATTATATTTTTCTGCATTATAATGGTAGAATAGAAATTAATAATAGTTGTTTAAAAAAATAAAAATTATTAAGCAAAACTTAAATTAAGTAAAAAATTTAAAATAATGAAACAATAAGTTTCGACAGAGCTAAATATTTTATATATAACTGTGATAAAATACTTTTAAAACACTGAAATTTCATTTTGTATTAGAAACCTCAGAATTACATCATTCTAAAATTTATAATTAAGCCCTTAAACTTAATTTTTAATTAAAACCTTAAAATTTAAATAATTTTCTTAATTAAATTTAAATCTGTTTTTTTATTATTATTAATTCATTTACTTTTTAGTTATCCTAAGTTCTCAAATGAATAAATGCCTCTAACACGCTCAAGCTAATATTTTCAGTGAAGTATACTTGTTTATTTTAATTAATATACTTCTAAATTAGCAAGCTCTGATATCATTATATTTTTTCGTAACAGCCTGCCAACCTGTCTAAAATTCAAAGACGAAATAAAGTGCTTTCACAATTACTTTCAATGTAACAATGTAGCAACACTTTATACCCTCGATTAAGAAAATTCTTTTGTTTCATGTCCCACCCCTATTTTTTTGCGTCATACAAAATAGTCGATTAAAGATATATCACCTTCTTCATCCTAAAAAGATTACACTCTTACAACCTGAAATAAACAAAGATGCTACCTTTATAAAAAAAAAAATTTAAAAAAATAGAAAACCGCCGTTAGGCGATCTGAAGTCATTAAATGATTGGACCTGCCGTGTTTCAGGGTTTTACCCACAATGCAACCTGACTAAAAGAATCAAGAAACTACGCCTGGAATTTATGTCGAACATTTTACTCATTTTCTTGTTTCTATAGAACTCGCAGACGATAAAGAATCTACGCCATTACTTTCCACTTAACTGAATTGAGCAATACATACACGGGTCATAAAATTACGTGGCAACTTTTCTTTTTTTTTTTTTTTTATGTGTGCACCATTTTTCTTTTCAGTTTTCGTTAACGTAAGAAAAAGATATGAATGAGTCTGAACAGCTTGTTACACTGTAACCATAGCAAGATTTTTCAGCTAAGTTTTACCCATAGATATAAATAAACAACTGGATAGACTGCTTAATGCTGGGAAAATGAAGCAGTTGCCAAATGCCGTTGGTGGGATAAAAAATACGGATTGCCGAGGATTGAAAATAAAAATTTTGGGTTGTACACAGCAGAAATGTCAATAGTAGAACTTAATTAGTAATAATGTGCAAAAAAATATATACCTTAACACTTCACAAGGTTTTTTGCATTCCCATCCAACTATAAAAGTGAACTGTGATTGGCTAATCTTCCCACCAGCTTCTCAATCCCCGGCGCGTTTTTCTCTTTGCAATGACAATGGAGCAGTCTATCCAGTTGTTTATCTATATCGATGGTTTTACCATACTACGTTACATTTTTGTCTCAATTAAAACTATTAGCAGGCCATGATCAGTTTTTCTTAATAATTAGTTCCTAATCCATTCATCATGCAGAAACGCAGCGTGAAAACAAGCTACAAAATATAGACAATCTGCTGTAACACATACGTGGTCAGACGTAGCTTGTTTACAGGCTGGCGGGTCGGTCGCATTCTCAAGGTCACTTTCTGCAGGATCCAATCGGTCCTATTTTTCAAGCTCAGTGCACTTCGCTGCAGGTAACTTTTAAACTAAAAAACTTTAAAAAAAATTTTAATAATTCTTGTTTTCTCATATGGCAGAGGAGGTTGAAAAAAATTTAAATACACGGAAGTGTTGGCGTGTTTTGTAAATATATTTGGCGAGTTTTAAATATATTATGACTTGCAGACAGAGCAACGTTTTGCTTATATATTTTAAGAATTGAATATATAATTTACTTTTTACTTTCGATTTCCCATATGTTTACAAATAATGAAAGTATAGCATTCTGTAAAAAAAAAAAAATCATTTTTTTTTCCCCTCAACGTTTTGGCACATACTGATCCCAAAAAAAGTGGTTAAGAAAAAATGTGTATCTGTATGTCTGTGTGTAAGTGGTCAGCATAACTTCCGAAAAAATTGACTTACGATTTCGAATTTGGTATACGAACCATTACCATTACGAGCCATTATTACCACTAGTATTCGTTAAAATCGCGCATGCGCATAAGATCGAATTCATGAAAAATCATTAAAACAAATAATTTTCAGCTATTGCTAAAAAATGGTTCCAACGATTTTGATTAAAATCCCTGTGCTAATGCCGCTTAATGTGTTCTAACCGAAATGTCCGTAGAAATGCGATAAAAGAGTAAAAAGTTGAAAAACGAGTGACTTAACACGGAGATCTCTGCCATTGAGCATCGCCCATCAACGATTGATTGATTTCCGTTTCACGCACAAGAAAGGGCAATGTAATGTGTATCGAATAACATCGTTAATTTCGTCAATTTGTCAGTGCTTTTTTTTTTCTGCCCGTGTAAAAAATATTCCCAGAAATATCGCCAAAGTGGCCATTTTTGTTTAAATGAAATTGAAAGCTGTAAATAACAACTTTTCAAATTTTAATGCAGTGACCAATATTAATAGCATAAATGAAAGTTGTGCGATGTTCCATGCCCCTAGTTATACTTTTGACTCACGTATGATACCTTTGAGTTGCATATTTTGGGATACGATGACACAGTAGATACATGGTATCATTTGTATGTTGTGTATGCAAATAAGAGAAGGGAGGTACTCAAACGATTATTGAAAGGTACTCTTAAGCGTACTATATTTTGAAGATTTTAAGAAAACTTTTAAAATAATTTGTATCAGAGCACATTTTTTAAAATCATTGCTATAAGCAACTGCTTCAATTTTTTTTTTTTTTTTTTTTTTTTTTTTTTTTAAAGGTGAACCACTCAATTTAAAAATCATTATAATTTGGTTATTTTGACGATAACGTGTAATTTTTTGTTTTTTGTTTTTTAATTAACGTGTGTTAACCTCGGGAACAGTTTTATAAATTATATTTCCGCATAACAGGAGCAGTTTAAAATAGAAATCCTGTCACTTTCAAAATAAATTGCCCATAAAAAGCCCTTTATCATTTTATGAACAAACAAACACATCTCAACAATTTTAAGAAAAATTTTGGTACATCTAAAGCAATATTTTTAATTAAAACCTTTAAAAATGCACTTTTTGAGTACTAAGAAGAAATTTTGTATTGAAACCAAATTGTGCAACAAATTTCGTGTCAAAATTGTAATTTAAACATTTTAATTTCTGTACCAAGGAGGTAAAAAGACACCATGTCACATTTTTGTATTTGTTCAAGCGAGCCAATTTTCCATAACTTTGAGCAATTAAAATTTGTTTCTTCGTTACTTATAGAAACAGCTTAATGAAAGTTTTACACAATGTTATTGGTATTGATATGTAATTGGAAGTATTGATCTCAACAATTTTAAGGATAATTTTGGTACATCTAAAGCAATATTTTTAATTAAAACCTTTAAAAATGCACTTTTTGAGTACTAAGAAGAAATTTTGTATTGAAACCAAATTGTGCAACAAATTTCGTGTCAAAATTGTAATTTAAACATTTTAATTTCTGTACCAAGGAGGTAAAAAGACACCATGTCACATTTTTGTATTTGTTCAAGCGAGCCAATTTTCCATAACTTTGAGCAATTAAAATTTGTTTCTTCGTTACTTATAGAAACAGCTTAATGAAAGTTTTACACAATGTTATTGGTATTGATATGTAATTGGAAGTATTGATCTCAAAAATTTTAAGGATAATTTTGGTACATCTAAAGCAATATTTTTAATAAAAGCCTTTAAAAATGCACTCTTTGAGTACTTGGAAGTAATTTTGTATTGAAATCAAATTGTTCAACAAAAAGAAATTTCGTATCAAAATTGTAATTTAAGCATTTTAATTTCTGTTCCACGGAGGTAGAAAGACACTATGCCACATTTTTGTATTGGTTCAGGAGAGCCAATTTTCCATAACTTTGAGCAATTAAAATTTGTTTCTTCGTTACTTATAGAAACAGCTTAATGAAAGTTTTACACAATGTTATTGGTATTGATATGTAATTGGAAGTATTGATCTCAACAATTTTAAGGATAATTTTGGTACATCTAAAGCAATATTTTTAATAAAAGCCTTTAAAAATGCACTCTTTGAGTACTTGGAAGTAATTTTGTATTGAAATCAAATTGTTCAACAAAAAGAAATTTCGTATCAAAATTGTAATTTAAGCATTTTAATTTCTGTACCAAGGAGGTAAAAAGACACCATGTCACATTTTTGTATTGGTTCAGGAGAGTCAATTTTCCATAACTTTGAGCAATTAAAATTTGTTTCTTCGTTACTTATAGAAACAGCTTAATGAAAGTTTTACACAATGTTATTGGTATTGATATGTAATTGGAAGTATTGATCTCAACAATTTTAAGGATAATTTTGGTACATCTAAAGCAATATTTTTAATAAAAGCCTTTAAAAATGCACTCTTTGAGTACTTGGAAGTAATTTTGTATTGAAATCAAATTGTTCAACAAAAAGAAATTTCGTATCAAAATTGTAATTTATGCATTTTAATTTCTGTACCAAGGAGGTAAAAAGACACCATGTCACATTTTTGTATTGGTTCAGGAGAGTCAATTTTCCATAACTTTGAGCAATTAAAATTTGTTTCTTCGTTACTTATAGAAACAGCTTAATGAAAGTTTTACACAATGTTATTGGTATTGATATGTAATTGGAAGTATTGATCTCAACAATTTTAAGGATAATTTTGGTACATCTAAAGCAATATTTTTAATAAAAGCCTTTAAAAATGCACTCTTTGAGTACTTGAAAGTAATTTTGTATTGAAATCAAATTGTTCAACAAAAAGAAATTTCGTATCAAAATTGTAATTTAAGCATTTTAATTTCTGTACCAAGGAGGTAAAAAGACACCATGTCACATTTTTGTATTGGTTCAGGAGAGCCAATTTTCCATAACTTTGAGCAATTAAAATTTGTTTCTTCGTTACGTATAGAAACAGCTTAATGAAAGTTTTACACAATGTTATTGGTATTGATATGTAATTGGAAGTATTGATCTCAACAATTTTAAGGATAATTTTGGTACATCTAAAGCAATATTTTTAATAAAAGCCTTTAAAAATGCACTCTTTGAGTACTTGGAAGTAATTTTGTATTGAAATCAAATTGGTTCAACAAAAAGAAATTTCGTATCAAAATTGTAATTTAAGCATTTAATTTCTGTTCCACGGAGGTAGAAAGACACTATGCCACATTTTTGTATTGGTTCAGGAGAGCCAATTTTCCATAACTTTGAGCAATTAAAATTTGTTTCTTCGTTACTTATAGAAACAGCTTAATGAAAGTTTTACACAATGTTATTGGTATTGATATGTAATTGGAAGTATTGATCTCAACAATTTTAATGATAATTTTGGTACATCTAAAGCAATATTTTTAATAAAAGCCTTTAAAAATGCACTCTTTGAGTACTTGGAAGTAATTTTGTATTGAAATCAAATTGTGCAACAAAAAGAAATTTCGTATCAAAATTGTAATTTAAGCATTTTAATTTCTGTTCCACGGAGGTAGAAAGACACTATGCCACATTTTTGTATTGGTTCAGGAGAGCCAATTTTCCATAACTTTGAGCAATTAAAATTTGTTTCTTCGTTACTTATAGAAACAGCTTAATGAAAGTTTTACACAATGTTATTGGTATTGATATGTAATTGGAAGTATTGATCTCAACAATTTTAATGATAATTTTGGTACATCTAAAGCAATATTTTTAATAAAAGCCTTTAAAAATGCACTCTTTGAGTACTTGGAAGTAATTTTGTATTGAAATCAAATTGTTCAACAAAAAGAAATTTCGTATCAAAATTGTAATTTAAGCATTTTAATTTCTGTTCCACGGAGGTAGAAAGACACTATGCCACATTTTTGTATTGGTTCAGGAGAGCCAATTTTCCATTACTTTGAGCAATTAAAATTTGTTTCTTCATTACTTATAGAAACAGCTTAATGAAAGTTTTTCACATTGTTATTAGTATTGATAAATAATTGGAAGTATTGATCATAGTATTTATTTAAGACAATTAATAATAAATGGACATGGCATCATAAAAAAGGGACACAGAAGTCCTTTACTTCTAGGATACAGATTTTTTTTTTTTTTTTTTTTTTTTTTTTTTTTTTAATAACTAAGTCAATTTCCTATTGTACCTTTTTCACCATTCCATATTTTGTTCAAAATCCTTTTTAACTGTTAGAAGATATATGTTCTGTAACTTATGTATCAATTTTTAATAACTAAAATAGTTTCTGATGAAAGTAACTGAAAACCTCATGTATAAGAGTACATATATGTCTTCATTTTGGTATTTTTTAAACATTTAAGTTCATATAAAAATTCATCCTATGATACAAAAAAAAAAAAAAAATAATTTAATAAGTACTTGTTTGAGTTTTACCAAATTAAATAACGTGGTAACTTCATAAAAAGTTGAACTATGAAACAATAATGGAAAAACTTTAGATAGCGGAGCCCTCTACAAAAAATACCTCTAATTTCATTCATTTAAAATCATAATTTCAACTCACAGATTTGTCACAATATGAGGAAACCTGAGAGTTTGTTTTAAGCCAGAAATTATATTTATTTAAGGCAAAAAAAACAAGTCTCCTTAAAAACAATTTATATGACTTAGAAATTACTTGACTTATCTTTTTTTTTTACAATAATACACTAACAGATATTTACGGTCAACGGTATAAAAAAAATATTTTTAAAAATAATTCTCAAATACCATTATCCAAGCATATTGCATTAACTTTCATCCTAACGCCACTGAATTTCATAAACCCCTTCCTGGAACGACAGCAACGATTGCACCACTAATCAAACATTTCACCAGCTTCCGAAAACTTTCATCCCCCTCACCAAAAGCAACACCGGAATTAACCCCCCACCTTTATTAATTGCGTCCTGATGAGCAGACCATCTTATTTGCCCAGCACAAACACACCCAAACCCCCCATCAAAAGGGCTCAGACGAATCAGTGGCGTCCGTGGGAAAGACGCCACTGAAAAGTCGGTTTTTCAGACGCCCATTTTCAATAACGTTTGGCCTCCATGTACCTGTCACAATCGATTGTTTACCTGACTCGGTAAAGTTTTGCGTTGGTAGACTTTGCACCTCATCAAACATTGGCAGTGTTGGTTCATGCCATCATTTTGACGTGGATACCGTTGAAAGTGGGTATTGGAAAAATATCTGGCGTTAGGTGGCTGTGCTCAAACAGAGAGTTTAGTTTTGAGTATGGCAGTTTTGGAGAGTGTTGTGACGTATGTGACAAAGGGGTAATGCGTTGGAAAGTGATATTATTATTATTTTGTGGAGTGGTATTTGTCGTTTAAAGTAGGTTATATGATGGTTAGTTGAGTGGGTGGGAAGAAAAGGGATTGTAGGTAAGTGACGAAATCTCAATGATATTGTGTTTAGCTTTACTTAATTTGACTGATAGGGTTTGTACATGACAAAATAATTAATTAGGTAAAGAGCTTGATGGTGTATGACAAAGGATTAATTTGTAGCGAAAGATTGGCATGTATTGAGGAGAGATGAGTGGATAGTGGTTATTCAATAAAATGTCTGTTGTTGAGTCTATTAGTTGAAATGTATTGTTGAATTTAAATTTGACAATTATTGTGGGAATATGATGGTATATGACAATGAATTAAAATCAAAATTTGGAGAAAACTAATATCTTCGTCAAATTGCTCTGAGTGCTTTTGTGTTTTGTTATTTTTGTTCAGTGCAATTCAATTGAAGAGTGAATGCAGAAGGGTTATACAAAACTACTGCATTATTATGTTTTCTTTTTTTTTTAATTTAGCATACAACTCCGCTTTGGCTTAATTAAAGTAGTCACATTTCCTCATCTACTTTTACAATCTGAGTTTTGATTATTATTTTCAATTACCCATATGTTTACTAGGCTTGGGCGACGTTAACATTTCTGCATCGCGATATATCAGGAAGCAAACATCACGATGTTAACTATATATTTTTTACAAGATACTATAAAACAACGTTTTCATAACACGCTATATAGCCGAAAGTTATGCTTTCTTAACTTTGCAACATTTTATTGAATTCATGTATGGAAGTTTATTTTAAATAACATGAGCAGCGACCGAATTACTTTCAAAGGGATACCCAAAGGGTATAAGCCAGTTATTTTTTATTTATTTTTTTGGTTTAATCCGGATTTTTCAATTTCTCTATCTTAATGAAATTTTACTTTGTTATTATCCACGGAAGGAGAGGAGAAGGGGAGAGGGAGGGGCGAGGACAAGGGCACTTCCTGGCGGTGCACATGTTTTTTTAGTTATTGGATATTCTTAATTATTAAATCAAAAACATACTTTATAATGAATATTTTATTACTTACTATATACAATATAACTAGTAAACAATAAAAATAAAATTAATGCATAACATTTAAAATTCTAATGAACTTTATTTTGTGCCCAAAAAATCTGCATTTCAGCATTTTTAAGAAGCAATGTTGGATTGAGTAATTGATCGTATGGAAATAAACTTTATTCAAATCGTACAAACTAAAAAAAAAAGTATAAAACATTTATTTACTTACGAGTCCGCAATCCCCTTGAGTTAATAAATAAAGCAAAGCTCTCAAAGGGTAAAAATGTTAGATAAAAAAAAACTGAAGTTAATGTAAAAGATTACAAAGAAATACAAAAATGTAATATTTTATTTTTTCCAGAGAAAAAAAAAAAATGAAACACAAAAAGTTTAGGAAATACTCAATTGAATTCCAAAAATAGAATATCAAGGTCTTATATCTGATGACAAATTAAATAAATATCAAAACATTTTTCATGAGTTGAGAAAACAACAAAAATGTTCAAACAATAAAAGGAATACTTCTTTCATCGAATCTCCAATATTACTAGACTAACTGGCGCCTGAAAACCACCGCGTAATTTCAATACTCAGCTGTAAAAATGGAATAGGAAAGAAACGCGAGACCTAAAAAAAAAATTAAAAAAAAAAAAAAAAAATACATCGTAAAATTGAATAATAATTTCCACATGTCATACGTGCTTTTTTTCCCTTGAAATGTGCACTTTTTTCCAACTTTATTTTAAATTTCAAAAGCCAGGGGAAGCAAAAGCGAATGCAACATGTAATAAGTGATGCCATCTGTGGCGTTTTGTTTCTATTCAATCATGGAAACATCGCACATACCGGATACGATTACCACGATGCCGATACATCAAAAGCAAATGGAAATCGTCTCAAACTGCGAGGTGTAGCTGTTACACTACGTTTCTATATAGTCTTGGATACACCGCGCATATGCAGGGTGGATTACTGCGATGTGGTGAAGTATCGTGTCTCAAACGGCGCGGTGTCGACGGTTTCGATACGTTTCTATAGTATTTTAGAAACACCGCGCATGAATCGTGGCATCATCGGTTCTTTGTCCTTGAAGTGCTAGGCAATGAGTGTATCGCGCTCTCGTCAAAAAAGATCGTGATGTATCGGTTTAGGGAAAATAGTGACACCGGTTTGACGATATTGATTTCACACCTGTTTTAGACGATGTATCGGTACATCGCCCAAGCCTAGCTCCCTGCCCATGAGTATCGGTCATAAACGATTGATTTTTTTTTCTATTTCACGCATAAGAAAGGACAATGCAATGTCTATCGATTAACATCGCCAATTTCGCAAAAAACTATATCGAAATTTTATAAAAATGTTACGAGAGTGATTTAGTAAGGCATTTGCCTCTGTGTCTGTGACTGCAAAAAATTAGATTTCTACAGTGGTTAGTTTTCCAAGGTGAGGAAGGCCATAAAAAAAATTCTTTTCTTTCACATATAATACAATAAATCAAAATCTGAAATTTGCTTCTCTAAAATTTCTTATCTAAAAAATTTTCTTATACATAAAAAAAAAAAAAAAAAAAAAAAAAAAAAGAGAAACATTACATTTTTTTTTTTTTTTTAAAAACTGTTGTTATTTAAAAAAAAAAAAAACATCTCTAAATATTTCTTAAAACAAAACTGCATTATCTAAAAAAAACATCTAAGTTTTTCAGATCTAAAAATATTTTCTTATCTTAGACAAAAAACAAACGAAAAACTACAAAAAAAAACTCTCGAAATTTTTCTTATTATCAGATTTTCCACACTTTCTCTACAAATATGCAAAATTTCATACTTTTAAATTCAATAATTTTACCGTTGTGAGACTGATAAATGCGCTCAATAACCGATACATTCTGAAACAATGGCGATTTTTTTTTTTTCAATCCTTACTTCTTTTTTTAGTACTCGTATAAGGACATAGAAAGTAATTTATGGTTTACAAATCAATTGATTGATCACCATCTTTTCTTTTCATGCCCGAGACCACTTAAGGCCTTAGAATTGATTGATACACGTTAGAAACACTTGAGAGTACGTAGAAAAGAATTGTCAATTAAGTAATGATATCATCTGTATTTATTTTTATGACTTTTAGTGGGCCGTTATTTTTCTTCAACCGATACAAATCAATGGTTAAATAATATAAATGGGAAAAATAAAATAATGGGGATTCCACAATACTTTAGTACTGTTATTTTTACCCTCGGTCAAGTTTTTTATTTATAGTTTTAATTATTAGTAATTTTTTATAATTGGTCCCTATTAGTGTACAACAATCGGAAAACAATCTAGGAACCCCTACCTTTAAAATAAATTGTACATCTTTAATACAACAACTCAAATACACAATAAAAATAAAAATTTTACACACAGTCGTTAAATGAGTGATTGTAGTGTTATAACATTACAAAATGCAAATGTGATTAATTTATTGAATAGTCTATTAAATGATTATTTTCTATTGTATTATTCTAATTGGTCTCAGTAGCACAACAACTTTGAACAGCATTGGCTGACATTGGTCAATCCCGATGTGGAAGGTTATAAATCGCCCGTTGTCGCATTTTTTTTTTTATTGTGACGAATGAACAGACACTATGGATATGTTTGAATTTTTATAATCAACTTGCCATGGTTAGGCCGATATTAGTCAAAAATCGAGGTCTATTATTTTCAATTTTACTATACTTCTCACTTCTGACACATGAGAATGTAATAACATTTACATCATAACTCAATACGAAAATGTTTTTTGTTAGGGGCATTATCTTGATAACATCTTAAGGTAAGTAAAATATTTGCAACACTTCATTCAGAGTTTTTGTTGTTTTAAAGTGATCAAAAGTGACAGAAATTTAAAAATATCCATAATTCATAAAAATTTGGAAATAGACAAATGGTTTAGAAGAAATTATTATAATATTTTTTCCAACAATGGAAAACTTAGTCTTTTCCACAACAGGTGCCACTGACTGATCAGTAGCACAATTGCACTGGCCAATATCACTTAACACTGGACAATCCCAATGTGGATCGTTGTAGATTAGCCGTTGCTACGGATCTTGGCCGATCTCTCCCAGTGCTGTGTAAAATATACTGGAAATTTTGAAATGTTAATGCCGAGCTTCAAAATTGAAATATATTTTGATAAGAAAGGACGGAAGGGTAAAAAAAAAAAAAAAAAATGTTTCATGATGGTTTTGAGATTTTTATTTTTTTAAAAGTTGTGTATTTTGAAACGATGCTCGAGTTTTGGCCTGGATTAACCTATCTTCCCAGAACCCCTGTCACCGACATTGGCCAACTCCAATTTTCTACCTGGAAATCTGCGTGTCACTGCCAACAGGCTAAACGTTTATCAGATGCATGACAATAATCCTAAAAAGCACACATCCCCCCCCCCCCCAAGGAGGTGCCTATACTAAACTCCAACTTAACTTTACATAACTAGACAGTAGATCTTCACCGTGCTCATAAGAAATTCATTCATTTTGGTGGCGTGAAGGCGTAATACTCGCCAAACCGGTATAGCCCTTTCTTCTCTACAGGGTTGCTGTACTGAGCTTCCCAGCTTGCCTTCACGGTGCCAAAATGGATGAATTTCTTATGAGCACAGTGAAGATCTACCGTCTAGGTGATGTTAAGTTAAGGTGGAGTTTTGTATAGGAAATCATTCGGAATCCTGGGGGTGCCTGGGGACATCCTAAGGACGTTCCTGGGAGGATGTGTGATACGTAAAGAGGAGTTCAGGTGTCAGGAACATTTAGAATGAATAGTTGCATAAATGAACATCAGTCGATCAAGTGATATTTTTGAAACACTTTAATGGAAAAGTTTAACTATTCTTAAAAACTAGAATGATGTAGAGATGTCCAAGAAATGTTGAAAGAATTGTTGAAGTTTCCATGTATAAAGTGCCTAGAGTAAAATTTTTAACGAACTCTCATTGGAAAACTACTGAATTAAAAATTATTCCAAGTTTACTTGAATAATTTTTAAATAAATAAAGTTTGGCCCATCGAAGCAGAAAACAGTCTTTAACAAATGACAAGCAAATTAGTATGGCAAAATCAATTCCGTCTTAGAAGATTTTCATAAACTGATAAACTCTCACTGAAACAAGTTTAGCATAAAAAAAAATCCAGAATCACGCTCTTCTTACGTAACATCAATGAAACCCCTTTAATTAAATGCGAGAATCCTTACTTAATTAAGTACCTTTTCCTCAAATTGTTTTTAAATTCAAACAAGTTCGTTCTCCTGGTACTTATCTCTTCACGCAGAAATGCAAATACAGAGCTATTTCGTATGCATTATGATTTTAGATTTGCGCTTCTAAAACTTTTTGCATCAACTGATTTTCCTTCAAATTATATATTGCCAGAGCGAGTTCTTCTCGTAAAATAAACATTTTATAATAGTTTAATGGGAGCTGTGGTAGCCTTAAAACTATATATATATATATATATATATATATATATATTATTTTTTTTATTTTAATTTAAGCTTTTAAAATTAGAATCTTCACATATTCGGAAGAATTACTAGGCAATTAATAAATTTTATTTAAAAAAAAAAAGGTTCAAATAGTGCTCTAAATTCTTAAAATTTCAAATTCTATATTCTTTTTTCATTTTTCAATACATTTTCCTGATTTAAAAGAAGAAAAATTTAGAAGAAAAAAAAAAAACTAGCAATTTACTTTTAACCTTTAGGCATCGAATTTTGAATAACTAAAATAGTTCTGGAGAAAAACGATAAATACTATGTATATAGGTAAAAAAAAAATCGTGAAGAAAGGTATATTTTTCAACATTTAAATTTGTACAAAAAAAGTTTGCTTGACAAAAAATCCATGCCTATTTTTGTCAAATAGATCTTTAGAACGGTTGGTTGGTTGGTTGGTTGGTTGGTTGGTTGGTTGGTTGGTTGGTTGGTTGGTTGGTTGTTTTCAGATTATCTGGCGTTATCCGTCAGCAACACGAGGGCTACATTTAGCGCCGAAACATTCATCATTTGACAAGCCAACATACATTTACAAACACCCATGCCTAACACGGGACTCGGAACCCGCAACCTCGCGGTCTAGAAGCTAGCACGCTAACCACTATACCGTTTGGTCGGCATCTTCAGGACGGCAAAAAAAAAAATTCAAGTCATTTCATTTATATTTTCTGATCAAGTTCACTTCATTTAAATATTTTTTTGCAATTGCAGTTATGAGATCAGCTCAAACTTGTAAGAATAAGGAGAAGGTGTCAAAGATTATAAACACGCAAAAAATAGAAGAACGATATTTTTATAGTTTTTGGGGAAAACAAGGGGTACCAAGTCCCTTTAAATAAATGTGTGCATATTATTTTATTTCTATGTACATAATTCCAACATCTGTTGGACGTTGAACAGCTTTAAATTATGGAAGTAAATTTGCATTTTTAAATAAAATTATTGAATGATTAACATGGATAGTTCACAATATTTTTGTATTTTGGAGCGGAGGTCAACAAACAATTGATGAATTTTTTGACAAAAACATTATTAGTAATAATCTTTAAAATTTCACTTTTTAATCACTTTAAAACTGTTGCTTAATTTTTGAGAAGTAACGGATAGTTGGTTTGTATGAAATTATTTATTGTCAAATAACATTAATTGCTATACGAATTACGCTCATCACTGACTCACTCACTCACTGTTTGATTCTGTAACGCTATAAGATGATTCTGTGCCTCCCATTCATGTTCAGGGAGCGGTGAATAAAACGATCCACATTCGAGATAGAGCGTTCGCGTTTGGAAAGGTTCATTACAAGTTTAGGTTTCAAGTGAAGTGAAGTTGTATATTGAATCGAATCCACAACAAGTAACAATATCTTTTGCCACGATCAAAATTTGCTGGTTAAAAATGAATGTGCATCTTGAAGAATCTATAGCAAGGAAGATTATTGAATCAATTCAAACGCAATTTTTAACGAGTAAGATTAGGGGTTGCCATGGATCTAATGTACAGCAACTGTCCTTTTCTTTTGGCATCCGGCTCGACGAGGCTAGACCGAACGCGTGACCTCTCGATCATGGACACAACGTCATAAATCACCAGCTGACAGGGTTGAAAAAATTATTTTTCGGGTTTGTAGTTTTATTGGATACAAAAACAAAAACAAAAAAACAAAAAAAAATTCAAGCTTAGATAATATGAAGAAAAAAAAAATAATAATAATAAGCTGGGGGAGTTACAACGAAAGAGATAAAAACAAAAGACATAAAAACTACAAAAAAAATAATAATTCCCAAACATATATGATTATTAAAGATGCTGGCGTTATAAAGTAAACAAATTTAGAATGCACAATAATAATGCCTCATGATAAAGTCAAAGCCATCTATGCAGAACTATTTTTTCTTTATTATTATTTTTCAACAAATTATCATCCATGACAAATATTTTCTCGCACACTTGTTTTAGCGCAGTAATATTGTCCCAAACAAAAATCACCCTATCTATGCCCAAGATTTCAAACCTATTTTTTTTATTTTTCAATAAATAATCATCCATATCAATTTTTTTTTTCCTCGCACACTGTTTCAGCGAGTCAATCATTTTTAAGCACTTTCGGTAGTTTGGATAGATCCCGCGTATAAAATTATTTTTGCACCCTATCACCATTCTTCAAAAACATTCCTAAAGTTATAAATTAAGCAAAACAGTTATAACGGATAACTCTTACACTCTCACTAATTATCAAGATAATATTAATTGAAGTTAGAAGAAAGGGTGATTCATAGCTCAGGGTGCTAAAACTGGCAAGCTAAAAGATGTGTACTTAACCGAGATATAATTATCCTTTGATTGAATATTCAATCTTGTTAGAGCATTGAACCTTGGAGGTTCTTTTCGCAAGCAGGTGAGGGATCAATACCTGGTAACTCGAAGATACCAAGCGGGATTTTTCTCGTCAATTAGTTAAGGTATCGTACCTTTTTGGAAGAAGGGTAAGTGCTAAGAAAGTGAGTGCATTTAGAAAAGGGTTGGTCTTTTTGAGTCTAATTGATTTTAAGAAATGGGAAGAACGGGTAAAAGCTGAAAGAAGTTTTCTTGCCTCTACGATATGAATGTTAATGTGGAAATACTTTGTAGAACTGGCTTAAAATTTGGGCTATAAAGTACCCAAAAAAGAAAATAGCTTTAATAATGCACTGCCAAAAATGAAAATAAATGTTCTTTTCCCTTGTCATTTGAAACTATTGTTTGAGTTCAAGTACGTTTAATTTTAAATTATTGTTCAAATTGAGATTTTTTTATTACTATTATTTTGCTTTGAAATTGTTCTGTTTTTAAATCCTTTACATTAACTTCACTTTTGTGTGTGTGTGTGTGTGTGTGTGTGTGTGTGTGTGTGTGTGTGTGTGTGTGTGTGTGTGTGTGTGTGTGTGTGTGTGTGTGTGTGTGTGTGTGTGTGTGTGTGTGTGTGTGTGTGTGTGTGTGTGTGTGTGTATGTGTGTGTGTGTGTGTGTGTGTGTGTGTGTGTGTGTGTGTGTGTGTGTGTGTGTGTGTGTGTGTGTGTGTGTGTGTGTGTGTGTGTGTGTGTGTGTGTGTGTGTGTGTGTGTGTGTGTGTGTCGATGGCGGGAAATCTGAGGAAGCCTAATTAACTTCCTTGAAGTCATCTAATCGGACTGAAACTTGGCAGATGGATTTGAAGTCAATGACAATGCATTATATCAAATTTTGGGGCTGTAACTGTCATTAAAAAGTCGCTTTTATGGAATACTAATAAACCAACTTGCTTTAATCCAATCACGCTAAAATAGCATTAAATGACCATTGAAGGGACTCTTTCCTGTTGCCAAAGTTTTTTTTAATAAATAAATAATAAAATTGTTTTAATCAGAATAAATAAAATTTATTTGGATGCGAGTGCATAAATTCACGTTCATTTTTAATAAATAATTTTTTAGACGTAGTTTGACGCACATTTTGCTGATTGAAATGTTTTTTATATCTAAAATTAGATGCAAACACAAAGCACACGCTGTTTACAGAATCGGCGCTGTGTTAATGAGTATAAAAGTTGGCGATGCATATAAAGGATTGATATTAAAAACTTTTTTTTATGGCTTATATTATTTTATAATTAATTTAAAAGACAGACGAGAAAATAATGTATGTTACCGGTGTATGTTGTTATACCATACCATAAGGTGTTGAGTTATACCATAGAAGTTTATGTTTTAAAGTACTTAGGGCAGCGTTAGCCACAACGCGGCCCGCGACAGATTTGTCTGTAACTTGCAGGCACCACAGAAGATTTAAAATATATATATATATATATATATATATATATATATATATATATATATATATATATATATATATATATATATATATATATATATATATATATATATATATATATATATATATATATATATATATATATATATATATATATATATATATATATATATATATATATATATATATATATATATATATATATATATATATATATATATATATATATATATATATATATATATATATATATATATATATATATATATATATATATATATATATATATATATATATATATATATATATATATATATATATATATATATATATATATATATATATATATATATATATATATATATATATATATATATATATATATATATATATATATATATATATATATATATATATATATATATATATATATATATATATATATATATATATATATATATATATATAACTGAACTTATTTCTGTATTTATTCTTGATGAAAACCACTTTGTTGAAAGCTTCTTCATATAGTTTCTTCAAGGACGTAGGTGTTATATATATATATATATATATATATATATATATATATATATATATATATATATATATATATATATATATATATATATATATATATATATATATATATATATATATATATATATATATATATATAACACCTACGTCCTTGAAGAAACTATATGAAGAAGCTTTCAACAAAGTGGTTTTCATCAAGAATAAATTCAGTTTAAATACTTTTAGTAAAAGTTAGGTGTCAAGTCGCTTAATAATGAAATCTATTACTTTTTTAGTTTTTTATAAAAAGAATCAAATATCAATTGTAATTTTGTTAAGATAAACAAAATTAATAGGTTTTTTTTTGTTTTTTTTTTGTTTTTTCTTTTTTCCCCAGTCTTCAGAAACGCTATATACTGTAAAATCAATAACAATTAAATATACATATTTTGGAGTATCCGGCCCGCAAAAAGCTCCAACGTAAGTCATACGGCCCGCCTCTGAAAGTTAGTGGTGAATGCTGATTTAAGGGGTACCATAATTGTATAGTTGTATATAAATAGAGATATAAATTTTTAAGATATTGTTGCACAAATTGTCTGTATATAGTGTAAATAGGGACGTGTTATTTTAAAATTCTATTGTAATTTATTTTATGTTATTTTATTTATTAACAGCGATTATACAGGTTAGAAAAAGGGGGCAACACCTAAAGCAATCGAGACATTTCGAGATGTTTCTTTTTCGACGAATTGGTTGGAAATTTCGGGAATGTTCTCACGCGCCTGGTATATAAAGACCGGAGATCTGGAAAGTTTTCAGATTGACTTCGGATTTCGATGAAAGCTGATCGCTTTGTTTACCTATTGGAGTGAGCTTGTATAATCGCTGTATTCGAAGTTGTTTTTGTCGAAGCTTGAGAGTAATTATACTGTTGCCTTTAAATAAATTGTGTGAGTTTTCTGAAGTGAATAAATAGTAGTTTTTATCTTAAAAACTGTGCCATCATTGTCTCTGTGGAAAAATTCATAACAATGTTTTGTTTATTCAACAAATTTTGTTAATTTTACATCATAAATAGATCCAAGTTCCTTTGTTATACCATATTCAATTTTTCGATTGGCAAATATAAAATGATACAGCCAAAAATATTATAACATGATTTCTCAGAGCAAAAGAAAAAGACTATCGAAACCATAATGTATATTTCGTAAGGAAGACTTCTCTATAAGGAAAATGTAGTTTTTCGTCAGAAAAATTTATTTGATATTGCATCAAATTACACGAGAAAGAGTTTCAGAAAGTAATTAGTCCTTATTTATATCACTATACTAAGAAAAACTATACAAGTATAATTTGACGTATTTACTGAATTCCGGTATTAATATAACTAAATTGTGATAGATTTTTGAGAATGCACAAAAACATTATCTAAAACAATGTCAGTCATTTGTAAATATTTATATTACAATATCTGAACTCCAACAAACTTTTCCAATGTCAACACCCCATTGTTCAATTAATGAAAAGTCTAGTCAGTCATATTAGTTTGATAATTGAAATACAATAGTTAAAATTGAAAACCATATCATTGTCTCACTTATTCATTAACTTTAATTTAATTAATATGGACTAGACATATGGGAAATATGTTTTATTTTAATTACTCGACATTAATGCATAATGTTCCTTGCATAGATATGTCAACAATTTAAATTAATATCTAGAGAAACTCGAATAACTAGATCTTAGTTACGTTTTCTGTTTTATTGAGACATTTCTTGAATGCTTATAGCTTTTGAAACCCGTTGCTGTGATAGAAATGCTCGGATAATGAGAGTATTAATTTCAAATGGGTTGTATGCACAATATTTTTTTTTTTTAATCACATAAATATTGAATAGTTATTCAAAAGAATTCAGACAATATATGGCAACACAAGCTTTTGAAAAGATGATTTATGTTCATAAAAATATATTTTCAACGCGTCACTATTTTTATGAATTTTGATAAAAAGTATCATTGATAAAAGTAACGGTGGATAACATTGCATAATATGGTGCTAATAAATTTGCTTGGATTTATTTATTCTTAAGAGGATTGGCATTCACCGACAGAATTTGAAAGTTTTATTCTCATCCAACTTCAATGTTCTATAAATTATTTATTTCTCAATGAATTTACAAACTTTTTTTTTCACTCAAAGTATTGTAAAATATATATAAACATAGTAATTGTGCAAAAATTATTTAGAAAAAAATTAATACTTTGAGATTACAAGCATTTTTTGAAATTATCTTAAAATATATGATTTTTAACACCTTGGCATACTTTTTAGACAAAACAGCTCATAAATATTTTTTTTTTTAATTACTAATTTAAAGTTAACATTTCGATTAACGATGATAACATAATTTTTGACAGTATAGCTTTCAATGCTTATGAAAAAAAAAATTAAATATTTTGAATGAATTAGAAGAAAATAAAATTTAATAACATTCATATTAAAAAAAAAAAAATACAGGTTTAAAATAAAAATTTTAGGTCAACAATATAGAACTCACTTTTATATAATATTCTAGTCAGAAATTAGATTGAAATATTGAATCGAATTTTTTAAAAGTGTACCAAGGAGTTTAAAATCACTGTTTTGAGAAAATGGTAAAAAAATTCTTATAAGCAAAAATATTATTATTATTATTATTATTGTTATTATTGTTTTTGTTATTATTATTTTTATTATTGTTGTTGTTGTTATTTTTATTATTATTATTGTTGTTGTTGTTATTATTGTTGTTATTGTAATTGTTGTTGTTATTTATTATTGTTATTGTTGTTTGTTATTATTTGTTGTTATTGTTATTATTGTTATTATTGTTGTTATTATTGTTGTTATTATTATTATTATTATTATTATTATTATTATTATTATTATCTTGTTAATATATTTGCAAATATCAAACTACAAATTCTGTGAAAAAAGTTTGTAAATAGGTTGAGAAATAAATAGTTTATAGGAAATTGAAGTTAAATGTAAATTCGACTTTTAACTTGTGTCTGTGACTGTCAAGTCCCCTTAGGGAGACCCGTACTTCAAATATTGAAAAAAAAAAATTAAAAAAACATGTGTTTTATTTTATTGCATAAAATTAAGCAATATATATTCAAGAATACATGGAAAAAATTTCATATGTTCCATTAAACTGAAAACATTTGATTTTTAAACTTTTATATACCTCTCTAGTATGAAGTTTTAGGAAAGTTTTTATTTTTAAGTTCATTTTTCTCGAAATATACATTTGATAAATTTGACTGTGTTTTAAATCCTAAGGTTTTGAGAAAAATTTACTTAAAACTAAATGTTTATATTTTTCTTGAATATATGTTTTATAAATATTAGAATAGTTTTTTTTTTTTTTTTTTTTTTTTTTTTTTTTTTTTTTAAAGATAATTGTATTAATTTTTATTTTTTGAAGAGAATGAAAAAAGTAGTAATTTTTTGCCGTGGATAGCAATATTGAATGTGAAAACATACCATTTTCACTTTTTGGCAAATCTACTTAGAAAACACCAGTGCTAATTACTTGGCACATTTCTATCTAATATTTTTTTTTTTTTTTTTATAAATATTATGATCATTTACACTGACAGGTCATGAATGGAAGTTCACAAACTATTTTCTTGAATTTTTCAATTAAAAGTTACTCACAGTTTTCCAGACCTTGACCAATATGGTCAGAATATGTGTATGTTCACTTTGTATGCCCAAGTCCTCTAGAAATTTTTTATTAGAAGAATATTAACACGCAGTTGGCACTAGAACCGTTGCATGCGCCTTTACATTTAATCTTCTGGTAATCGTATAACTCCTCTTTTGCGATCAGTGATAAAAGTATTTTCATCACATCCAACACCTGTTAGTGTTTTGGTGATTATATTATTCTGTGAAGTCAGTAATGTTATTTTTGTTTTTAACTGCTGAATCAGACTCAGGAATAACATGTTCAAGATATACTAATTCAAGTTGTTGGACTAATGACGCATGTTTCTCAGTAATTGTTCTCTGGTGTAATTGTAATCTGGTGTAATTGTAATCTGGTGTAATAATCTGGACTTACCATCCTTTTTTGGATCAAAATTCTAGCCTTGCTGCCATCAAAGTATAAACCCTGATACTCAACAGTTTGGGGGTAAAATTTAATTATCTGTTTTTGCCATTCTCTCTTCTTAGTTTGTTTTCGTCTGAATGAATCCTTTTATGTTAAAATGCCCAAGTCTTCTTGCACAGCTAATGCTATAGCAGCTTCAGAGTGGCCACAGAACTTTGAAAAACTGGAAATCAGGGAAATTTCAGGAAGCTTTCTGATTCTGGAAAAAATCAGGGAAATGTCAGGGAACTTTTTTAAATTTTATGAAATTTAGGGAAATTTTGTATTGTTTAAGACATGTTCATCCATATTTTGGCGCTATTTTCATTGAGATTTGTAGTGGTAAGCCATTAGAAGTTTATTGCTACGGAACAATTTTAACTTTTCATTACCAGGAAAACTATTTTTAAAAAATTCCATATTATCTCTTCAGCATACATGCTCTATTTGATCAGGATGTCTTGACATGTCGAAAACCTAAGAAAATTGGGGAAATTTGGAAAAAAGTTTGCCCAAAAATCAGGGAATTTTTTAGAAATCTGTCAGGGAAATCAGGGAATTATCAGGGAACTTTTTTCCTGAATTTTGTGGCCACCCTGAGCTTTGTTTGGCAATCCGAATCTATCAGGTGTGATTGCTAATGTTGGTAGACTGAACCGCCGTTTGCGAAGTGTCCTCTTTTGAAGTCAAATGGTTGTTGGTTGTTTTCAGATTATCTGGCGCCGTCAGCAACACGAGGGCTATAATGCTCCGAAACATTCGTCATTAGACAAACCAACACACATTTACAAACACCCATGCCTAACACGGGACTTGAACTCGCAACTTCGCGGTCTAGAGGCTAGCACGCTAACCACTATACCGTTCGGTCGGCTGAAGTCAAATGAATATGTCATCAGAAATATGTCATTATTTTTAGTATCATAGCTTGCATAGAACAGGTTTGTAGAGTTGGATGAAGCCTCATTGGTAAAAGATGCACAGGGGCTACTCATGTTTTTTTAACGGATGACGTCAAACATTCAGTTTCATTTGGTTTTCAAGTCACTTTCTATTTCAGTCTTTTTGTTGCCAAAACATCTATGAATGCAATAACTATCGTACTTGATGTCCAAACAAAACTAAACGTGCATTTAAATTAGAGTTAAGAAGTTGAGAACAAAACATTATGAATGAAAGGCTGATTTTAATCCAGATGAAAATATATACAGATGACAATTACATGCTTAGTGATTTATCGCTACAGCGATATGCAAGATACGAAAGAGAAAGTGTACACACACTATATGGTTGGTTGGTTGGTTGAACTCCCGGATGGAAGTGGAAAGGAAGGACTTTGTGAACTAGCACCTGCCTCCGAGTACATATGTGAGAGAACCACCTTTCTGGAACAGGTTGAAGTAAAAAAAAAAAAAAAAACATTTTTAAGAAAAGGGGAGGGGATATCAAATCATTTCGGTACAGAAGGAATTTGAAGTTGCCATTTCAATGCTTTCTCCGGGTGAGGACGTGGACACCACTTTCCTATATATATCATTCTCTACATGAACAGTTGCTGTTAAAACAGATACAGAAATGTGCATGTAATAAATAAGTTAACCTTCCTAGAAGTAACTATAAACAACTCAACCTAGTCCACTCAATGTTTACGTTTGTAAACGAACTGGTCTGATTAGACTGAATGATGAAAAACCTATAACCCTTAAACACTATGGGTACCAAAATCCTTTATGTTTTCCAACATTACGAACAGGGCCTTTGTCCTGAAATGTATACTATGGCCATAGCATAGTAGATGAGGGAGCCTCCCGTTGAAGATTGTTGGAATATTTAAATATTAATGACAATTTTAAAAGCAGTATTGATTGAATTATTGTTACGGTATAATATTTTAATAATTAATGAGTTATCAAAATGTATTATCGTATTTTATGGTATTGATCAAGTGCACTGAACAGAATATTGTTCAATCACAAAATAATTTAGAATTTTTCAAGCATTTTTTGAGCCCCAAAGTTTGGGGCACTAAGCCGGATCTTGTAGACCTAAGGAGAATGAAGGCCTTGAGTGCGAATACTTTTATGATCAGTAAGAAAAGTTTTGTTCATTAGCAGGTAATCGCCGTGATTTCTCTCTGCTGCAGGCTGAGAATTCACAATTGCATGAAAATCTGCTTGTTTTATCAATATTTGGATTTAATTCACAGCTCTTGTGGTAAGGGAAGTTATAGCTTTATCGAACTGAAAATTTGTGTACTTGTAGCTAGAGGTGGGAAAAAACGATAAAAAAAAATATCGAAAAATCATCGTTGCACGGCAAATAATATCGATATCCTACATGTATTTCATGATTTTTTTTTTTTTATTTGATTTTCAGTTTTGCAATACACGAAGTTTTTCGGGGGAAATTTCTACTTTTCATGACTGCTTTTTGTAAGGTGACTACTTTTTATTTTCAATCACCCATATGTTTACATAGGGTAATGAAAGTATAGCATTCAGTCAAAAAAAAAAAATATCCGATTTTTTTTTTCATTCCTCCACGTTTTGAAACATTCTGATTTCAAAAAAGTGGTCCAGAAAAAATGTATGTCTATGTGTACGGGGTCACCATATCTCCCAAACAAATTGACCAACGATGTTCAAATTTGGTGAGCAGGTTGGTGATGGCCCAAGGACATACCATTAAAGTTTTCGTCAAAATCGCGCATGCACATAAAGTAGCTGCCATTGAAAAAATCATGTTTTTCAATGATTGCTAAAAAACGGCTCTAACGATTTCGATAAAAATTGCTGTGCTAATGCCTCTTAAGGTGTTCTAAACATCCCTACCTCCGAAATTTCCGTAAAAATACTTCAATGTCGAAAACGAATGCCTTTAACACAGAGTTCTCTTTGCTTGAACATAGCCTATGAACGATCATTTTTTCTCCTCTTCTCAGTTTCAATTATAAGAAAGGTTAATATAAGAATTATCGAAAAGTATACTGCCAAAATGTCAATTTTTGCTAAGTTTTTTTTATCCACGTCAGTAATATAGTATAACTGAAAGTTGTGCGATGTTCCACTCTCATATTTTTATTTTATTTTTTAATTTCGTAGACGCATGTTTGATTTCATACTGAAATGCACATTGAATTAATTGGTCGAAATTGATAAACCTACTTATGACATTATTAAGTCGTGCATTATTATGTCATACAAACAACAGTCTTTTGTACTTCAACTTTTCTTCCAGGACTAAACAGTTATAATTTTCGTAAAAAAAATACGTAAAGAATTATAAAGTGCATACAAAACAATTCATAATGACCAAACAAAATATCGAAAGTCACGTAGTGTAATGTAGCAAACGTTTTGAAGTTTATAAATAAATTTAGGTGAAGTGTAATCAATTTCCTTTTCAACCACCAAAGCATTTCTTGCAAAAAAGGAAAGCTAACATGTTTTTTTTGTGGTTTTTTTGCTTTTTTTAATAATTTACGTAAACTACCACTTTCAAAATTAAATGTTAATGGCTTCACTTTTCTTAAGGGAACGTGGTTATTTTCTTTCTTTATTCCAAAATACTACATGTAAAAGAAGAACATTAAAACATAAATAGATGTAGATGCAAACGAAATTTACCACGCAAAACACACCGTTAATATTTCTTCATGCCTATGCAAAAAAAAATTGTAATATGCTTTTGCATGATAAAATACTTCTTTACAAATGATTTAATAATAAATTTCGATTTTTTTTTCTGAATAAACATATTTTGCTTGTATAAATTTAACACAGGATAATTTTAAGGAAACCTAAATGCAAAATAGAAGTAAACAATAGAATATTGGACTGTATTTATTTGACAGTGTGGTTTTGATTGATATTAACTTTTAACTAAAAGATGTAAAATATAAACAAGTGCTTATAATATTTTTGTGCATATTGTATGTGTCAATTTTGGTTTAGAAAAGAAGAATCGTTTGGCCGTTCCTATTACATTGACATAATGCTGCATTTTTCCCGCCAAAATATCTACCAGAGTACTGTTTTGATACACATAAATTTTATACCACGTGGAGCAAGAGTTATATTAACTCATGTACATAATTAAAGGTAAATAATTAACCAATTATAACCAAGTTTTTAATATAAATCCGTTGCCAGCTTTTGCGATTTTGAACTCAGATCGAATTTTCGCAGTATTCGACCATTACTAAGAAATTTTGTTCGATAAGCATTAATTATCCTTTCTTTAAGTGAAACAGAGCAGAAACAGTTGTAGGTGTGCGATGCTCAAGCGAAGAAAACTCTGTGCTTAAAGACATACGCTTTTCAACTTTTTACATCTTTATCGCATTTCTACGAAAGTTTCGTGGGTGGGATTGTTTAAAGCACCTGAAAAGGCATTACCATAAAGATTTTTATCAATATCATTAAAGCCATTTTTTGACAATTGCTGATAATTTTTTTAATGGCAGATACCTTTTGCGCATGCGCAATTTTAAACCGTAATGGCATGGTCCCCACTAACCCGTATGCAAAAGTTAAACATCGTTGATCAGTCCTCTCGAGAGTTGTACTAACCGCAGACAGACAGACACACAGATATTTTTTCTAGACTGCCTTTTTTTTTACACTCAGCGCGTTCCAAAACGAATTAAAACGGTATAGTGGTTAGCGTGCTAGCTTCTAGATCGCGAGGTTGCGGGTTCGTGTCCCGTGTTGGCTTGTCTAATGACGAATGTTTCGACGCATTATAGCCCTCGTGTTGCTGACGGCGCCAGATAATCTGAAAACAACCAACCAACCAAAACGAATTAAACGGTAAAAAAAGGGGTTAATTTTTTTACCGAGTACAATACTTTTTCACCTTATGTTAGCATATTAATTATTAAAAGTGAAAAAGTAATATCAAAAGAACCACTAATTATTTTTCCTTACGAATTTTTGTCACTTGTCTTATCCCAGATAAATTTTTTAAATCAATATTTCGACAAATTTTGTGGTCTAAGATACGAAGCATTAGGTGTGTATAGCAGGGACAGGCTGACGATCCACGTAAGGAAAAACTGTAATTTCAATAGCGATAGTGAAAATTTCAAAGATATTTGGTACTTTTATCCTCAGAAACTATACTATTCATACTCCTAAAATGTCGCCAAAGAAGTCAGATGTTATTTCAATAATATTTTTTTTTTGTTATAATTTATTTCACCAAAAAAGTGCGATATTAATATCAAGATGACATACAACATTCCTCCTAGTATTTTATACAAAACCTGCAATTTTAAAATTGACTTTTAATAGTGGCATGAGTTAATCTATCTTAGATACTTTCACCTATTTTAAAAAAGTTCACACAAGACTGCTTTGCCTATGCTAGTTGAAAAATAAGTTACATTTTACATAATTTTTTATACATTTGTTAAGGAGTAAATATTTGTTGAAGGGTATAACAACTTCAATTTGCAGTTCATAAATAAATCGTTTCTTACAATTATGTGCAGTGGAATTTTAGATGATAATTTCTTTCGAATACTTTTCTAAAACGATATACTTGAGGCATTATTCGAATAAGGTCTTTCGTTTAAGGCCAACCCTAATAATATGTCGAAATGTAGCCATCGCATCGTAAAAATTAAATAAAAAAATATAAATAAACTTACTAGTAGATAAATTCTCACCCAAAGTATAATATAGTTGGCACTATATCTATTTATCACGATTAAACTACATTTAATCGCTACTTATATAACTAAGGGTGTGGAACATCGCACAACTTTCAATTACACTATAATACTTACGTGAATTTGTGTCATTTAACGTATTTATATTTTCATCATTCATTTAGTAAAAATTGACAGTTTGGCGAAATTTTATGTGACAATACTTGTATGGGTCTTTAAAAAAAAAAATCTCAAAATGATGATTTTGGCGATATACTTATCGATAATTCTTACACTCTCCTTTCTTGTAAGTTTGTAAGTGAAAGTAGACAGAGAAGGAAAAACGATCGTTGATGAGGTGTGATAAGGAAAGGGAACTCTGTTAAAGGCATTCGTTTTTCAACATTTTACTCGATTAAAGCATTTTTATTGGAAATTCGGAGGTGGGGATGTTTAGACCACCTTAAGAAGCATTACCACAGCGATTTTGAACAAAATCGTTTAAGCCGTTTTTTAGCAATTACTGAAAAACATGATTTTTTCAATGGCAGCTACCCTATGCGCATGCGCGATTTTGACAAAATCCGTAATGGTAGGTCCTTGGGCCATCACTCACCCTCACACCAAATTTGAGCATCACAGGACAATTTGTTCGGGAGTTATGCTGACCACGTACACACATACACACAGACAGACATTTTTTTCTAGATCACTTTTTTAAGATCAGGATGTTCCAAAACGTTTAGAAATGCAAAAAAAAAAATCGATTTTCGATTTTTTTTGAGATTTTTTTTTTCTTCTCTTTTTTGATCGAATGCTATACTTTCATTACCCTATGTATACATATGGGTAATTAAAAGTAAAAATGAGGTTAGTACAGTGACGAAATACGGTGATTACAATTAAAATCGTATCAAGATTTAGTAGATAAATTCTCACCTAAAATATAGATTATTTGGCACTGTGTCTAGCTATCACGAGTAAGCTGAATTTAATCATCAACTTACATATAAATGTGGTTAGTAGAGTGGCAAAATACTGCCACATCAACTAAAACTGTACCAAGTTTTGAGACCAAATAAAATAAAATTTTTACGAAAGGCACCTAAGAAAGTAAAATAAAAGCTAAACATCTAAAGCAGTCGCCTTAATATAGTTTAAAAATACTTTGATCATTAAAAACTTTTGTGAATAATAAAACTTTTAAAACAAATAACGACATGGAGCTAAGACATAAGACTTTAAAATTGTGGGTCGTTGACCGAGAAGTATCAATTAGAAAAAATTGGAACCGTTTTCAAATTTTTATAATTTTCAAGCGATGAAAGAACTATTTTTTTTCCCCCATAGTTGGCTGGAGTTCCTTTTATTCTCATAACAGTTTAAAAACAAGAAATAAATGTTGCTGTAATCCCTTGGAGACTTATATTTAATGAGTTTGGCACACTGGAAAAGATATATAAGATAGAGGTAAAAATTCCCAGACGTCTCTTTTATTTTCGACACCTCTTTCCAATCTTGACGCTGGAAATAAAACGAAAATGTTGAAAAGACAATTATCTTGTAAGGAATATCTTTCCGTGGCATCTCTTATGTATGGTGTGGTTGGAAGCTTGGCGAGAACTGTTACGCAAAAGAATGAAATAATTTGTATGTAATCCCTGCAGTAAAAATAAAAATAAAAATGAGATCCTCTCCACTGGGCACTTTCTTGGTTTATTTAAACACAGAAGAAAATTACCATAAAAGACAGAAATTAATTATGTATATGTTTACAATAAGATCCATGCTGACCCTCTGTCATGGTTAGGATCGCATTTTAATCTATTGCATTGCGTCACCAGACGTCCATAATGATACGAATGTTTGTATATTTGTAAATATTTCGTAGTGTTAATTTTGTAAATAGGCAAATTTATGTACATTTTGCATACGGCAGTGCAATAGTTCGTCTTTAGTTTGTTTCCCTGCAATGAGTCTCTTGATGCTTGATAAGGAGTTTTACAGAGGTAACGCTGGGAAGCGAGTTTTACAAGGAGCAGGGCATTTAACATTATGGTAATGGCAATCTCGCCAAATTGGCGAGATAGAGCCAATTTGGCGACGGTTTTGGCAACTAATTTTTGTCGCTAAACTTGGCGACCATTTGGCGACATTTTCGGTCCCCATGGACATGTATAGGACTTTTCGACTACTATCTGGAAAGTTCTCTAAATGTCTATCTCTAGAAGATTCACGTATGTTCGTTTCCCCTATAAGAGCTCAAGAGAGCGGGTGATGGAGTTAGTTGTTGATTTTGAGTCACTGAAGTAGTTGACTGAGGTTAGTCAGTGAGTTGACTGGAATTACTGAGTAGAAATACTGAGTCTCAGTGAGCGTTCAGAGAGTTCCGAAAGCGAACTGTATTGCATTGTCTTTTGCAGCGATTTGAGCAGTTGTGTTGTCAAGTTTTTAACTGCTGTTTTGTGCTCTTTGTTGTTGTGAAAAGAGCTGTATTGTGTCTACTAGAACGAGAAGTTCTGGAGTTGTAAAGGAATCTGTGAAGAGTTATATTGGAATAAATTTCTGCAAGTTTTGATCTGCTTTGGCTTCAAATCTTTCGAACCCATCCACGCAACAATATGTTATACAAAGAGAGTGACATCTACATTTACGAGTTACAACAAAGAAAACCTTATTCTGTTCAAACACTAATCTAAAACGGCCATTTTTATCTTCAGTTAAAATAAAAACATATAACATGCATAAATGTTGTTTTTAAGTATCTGAAAGGTAATTTATAATAAAAGATTTAATAATATAACCCATAAAAACAAAGGGGTTTTTTTTAATAATCACATTGCCAATTTTTATGAACACAACGCAGATTCTGTAAACAGCGTGTTCTTGGCGTTTGCATCTAATTTTAAATATCAACAACATTTCTATCAGATAATTAATAATTTGTGTCATTTACCATTTTTATATTTTCATAAAAATTCGGTCAAAAAAAAAAAAAAAAAAAATGCATTTCGTAACGTTTCGGAACATACTGATTTCAAAAAAAGTTATCTAGAAAAATGTCTGTCTGTGGTCAGCATAAGTCCCGAACAAATTGCCCTACGATGTTCAAATTTGGTGTGCTAGTTGGTGATGGCATGATGGCACAGGGATCTACCATTAAGGTTTTCATTAAAATCGCGCATGCGCATAGGGTAGCTTCCATTGAAAATATCATGTTTTTCAGTAATTGCTAAAAAACGTCTTTAACCATTTTGTTCAAAATCGCTGTAGTAATGCCTCTTAAGATGTTCTAAACATCACCACCACAGAAATTCCCATAAAAATGCTATAATTGCGTAAGAAGTTGAAAAACAAATGCCTTTAACAAAGAGTTCTCTTTCCTTGAGCATACCTCATGAACGATAATTTTTTCTTCCCTCCCCAGTTTCATTTATAAGAAAGGATAATATAAGAGTTATTGAAAAGTATATCGCCAAAATCATTATTTTGGCGAAGTTTTTTTTTTTCTTTTTTTTTTTCCCCTTTAAAAAATAGGGGTGTCAAACATCGTACTACTTTCAATTACATTATAATAATGACGTGGATTTGTGTCATTTAACGTTTGTATATTTGCATCATTCATCTAGAAGGAAGAAATTGTCAGTAAGGCGATAATTCTTGTGTATGGGTATTTAAAAAAAAAAAAAAAATGCCGATTTGGCGATACACTTTAGGAATCCTTATATTATCCTTCATTATGAGTGAAACTGAGGAGAGAAGAAAAAACGATCGTTGATGAGTATTGAAGGAAAGAGAACTCTGTTTTGAAAGCATTCGTTTTTCAACTTTTTACACCATTAAAACATTTTGACGGGAATTTCGGAGGTGGGGATGTTTAGAACACTTTAAGTGGCTTTATCACAGTGATTTTTATTAAAATCGTTAGAGCCGTTTTTTTAGCAATTACTGAAACACATGATTTTTTCAATGGTAGCTACCTTATGCGAATGCGCGATTTTGACGAAAACCTTAATGGTTGGTCCCATGGCCACTACTAACTCTCTTACCAAATTTGAACATCATAGGTCATTTTTTTCGGGAGTTATGCTGACCACATACACACATACAGACATTTTTTCTAGATCACTTTTTTGAGATCAGGATGTTCCAAACTGTGGAGAAATGCAAAAAAATCGATTTTTTTTTTCAACCGAACCCTATACTTTCATTAACCTATGTATACATATGGGTAATTGAAAGTTAAAAGATCCATTCAAGAATTATCGTAAAAAGTTATCGCCATACTGGCCACTTTCGCTGAACGAAGGATGAAAATGTAAAAAAAGTAATTTGACACAAATCCACGTCAGTATTATAGTGTTATTCAACGTTGTGCGACGTTCCACACCCCTAGTTTATAATAATGAATTAACTTGTTAGTGCTCTTATCTTTGCCTTAAAGTGTTTGGCTCCTTTAACATTATCCGACTTTTGTCGATCGACAAAAAGTAGGAAGACAATTTAGGTAGCACCCGCTTTCACACTACACTCCTTTCACACTATCCGATTTCCGTTGGACGAAAAAAAGTTGGGTGAAGCAACGCGTTCGCACCATATGCGCGTTTTTCAATTACAAGTTCAGTTTGTGTTTGAGTGGTTATTATAGAGCTTAAGAAAAAATTATTGCATTATGGTCATATAATCGCCGCCGAAAGAGGCAACAACGTAAATGACATGTTTGGGTGCATCCTATCAATAAAAGAAGAGAGGAAGTGGGGTTATTTTATACTTTGTTTGAGGATTTACGTAAAGATAAAAATAAGCTTTTCAATTATTTTCGAATGTCCATTGCCTCCTTTGATGAACTACATGAAGAACTCAAGAATGTCCTTCAGCGCAAAACACACAATTTAGGAATTGTATACAACCAATTGAGATGCTGGCTATTACATTAAGGTAAATATAAATAGTAGTAGTGTTATAGCACAATATAAAAATACAAGGTTTCCATTAAATGACCGACCCATGTTGAACTTAAATAATTAAAACACAATTTTGTGATAAAAAATTAATTGTTCAAAACTTACTGTTTTTCTAGTATCGATACAGCAAACGGTACATTTCTATTCGTATTTTAATTATTCAGGTTTAAAAATATAATGGAGGGGGGAGGGGTAAGTAATCTATTAGACACGATGTATGTACCCTGTATTCACTTGTACTACACTCGTGAAATACGTTATCAAGGTGTTGGAAATTGAAAGAGAAATAAACTCAATGTGGAATTATTGATGAACAATGTAATTATATAGAAGGTAATTTTTTTTTAAATAATGAACTAACGCATAATTACTTGTTTGTTCCAAAATCGACATTGTCTGCCAGTGAGGATGCCACTGAAGTTGCAGATATATTTTCCTTGCTTCCTGGAGAGGTGAACCCACTAAAATAACGCGATAATGGAGATTCCTGCTTACTTCTTTCAAAACTGTGAGGTGATATTTCGTGTGGTAGCTAGCGGTGCTTGGCTATTTCCACATGTAGATAGATAAGATTGGTTAGGTATAGGCATTTGCACGTAAATTTATGAAGTTTGGCCATGCAGGTTTAATTTTTCCCAGGTGAAAAGGAGGCTGATTGGGGGCATTAAAATATTGTTGAGGCTGATATTGAGTTGTAGTTGAAGGATGTACAAAATGGGGTGGAAGATAAGTTGAGAATTGCTGATGAGGAATATGAGGTGGCTGAGAATATATTGCTTTCTTTTTTTCGTTGATATTTCCTATAACTTTTAAAACTTCCATTTGAAATTCTAAGAATTGCTCGTCCTCAAATTTTTGCAGATGAGGAATGAGACTCTGTAAAAACGTCATTTTACTACAAGGTTTCTCTCCTTCTATTGCTTTTAAAAATCTCAGTTCAATTTCATCTGGTACCTTTCGCTGCCTAGTTTTTGGTGTATTTGATTTTGTAACTACTGGCAGTAGATACATTGAAAACATCAGCGGAAGCTGTGTTTTTATGTGCGTAATTATATAACAGTTATTAGTATTTCTTATTTATTTATAATTGATGAATAACCAAAGTAATAAGTAATCAAATTGTAACTTCAGTGGCTCAAGGCCAACTTGCCATTCGACATAAAGTCGGCTAATGTGAAAGCGCCCATTTGGTTACGTGGACTACTGAATCATCCGCAGTCGACCCGACGCCAGATGTTTCAGTGGCACCCGACGGCTGCAAACATGCGTTCTTCCGACTTTTTGACTCTGTCGAATAATGTGAAAGGGGCTATTCACTTTGTCACCCCACTTAAAGAATTTCGTCTTCGTACTTTTTGTCGATCGACAAAAGTCGGATAACGTGAAAGGAGCCTTTCTGAACTAATTTTATAGAAATAACTTTGCTACGAAAGCTAAGAAAAATCTATTGCATGGTATGTCGGTAAGTACAATGTATTCAGTAGGTAAATCATGAAAAAAGTGGTGTCCAAAAATCCAGAAAAAGGGGAAGGGGGGGGGGGCTCACTATATCTCACACCCGAGTTAAAAGGGAAAAGTTGGAACCGATTTTCAATGCCTCAAGCTAGAGTATTCATTAACAAAATGAAGACATTCAATCATTTTTACACGATATACTTCAGACGAAATAATCTCTATTCAGTTAGAAAATAAAAGATCAGAAAACTAATTTTACCAAATGATACGACTGGTGAAGAAAAAAAAGCGTCCAAAAAAGATAAAAAAAAAAATAACTACACCAAACAATAAAAACATCCCAACTCTTTTTATTTTTGTCCAGTCAGCAATTTCATTTCCCGTTGGAAAAGATTTTCAGATCACGTAAGAACTCGCCAACGTAAGAAAAAGTCACATCTCATCCACACGTCTTCGCTCAAGTGAAAACTTATTTTTAGTGTCCATTAAGATACGCCCAAAATGATAGCCCGTAATGATCTGAAAGATCGTTGGTGTACTTTTTGATTCTTGCTTGCACCAGTCCTTGCAGAAGGTTCATTGATACTCAAAGAGTGGGTGGCCAGACTCTCAATGAATATCATACAGGGTGAAAATGTCTGAGACAGATAGACAGACAGACGAGAGGATCATTTTGTGTTTAAAGGGGTACTTTCTGAAAGAGGAGGTTTCATTCAGGCGTGTAATAGAATTTTCTTCCGAGTACTTTCTTTTTGGATGGTTGGCTTTGAGAAATGAAATTAGAGGTTTGTCTTTTCTTTGGGTTGCAATGACGCTATAGTTTCAGACGCAGGGAAACTGTTAGGGTATAAATTGATTTAGTCTTATGTACTGGGGATTTCTTTATAAAAGGTAGTCCTAAGTATGGATCATTCTCAATACTCGCTGTAATACAATCTTCTAAGCCCAGTTCATTTAGAAACTAACTTGTATAAAAACCTCGAAATTTGGGGAGTAGATACGAAAAAGATCAATGACATAAATTGTTTTCATTGAATGTCTATCTAATATAAATGATAAATGAAATGGCAAAAGACAAAACTAGGCGGAGCCACTGCATATGCATTGACCTAAGGATTTAAAATATTGTTACGAATGTCTGTATATTTGTAAATATTTCGTAGTATTAATTATGTAAAAAGATAATTTTATGTACATTTCGCATAAGGCAGAGCAAGAGTTCGTCTTTACTTCGCTTGCCTGCAATGCGTCTCTTAATGCTTGAAAACGAGTTTTACAGAGATAATGCTGGAAAACGAGTTTTACAAGGAGAAGGCCATCTAATATTATGGTTAATG
Organism: Linyphia triangularis; assembly: GCA_963978545.1. Lineage (NCBI taxonomy): Eukaryota > Metazoa > Arthropoda > Arachnida > Araneae > Linyphiidae > Linyphia > Linyphia triangularis. The sequence continues at coordinate 87,712,346 of OZ021726.1, forward strand.
GCTATCTCGCCAAGTTGGTGAGATAGAGCCAAGTTGGCGACGGTTTTGGCGACTAATTTTAGTCGACAAAATTGGCGAGAAATTGCCAAATGTCGCCAAACTTGGCAACCTTTTTGCGACATTTTCGGTCTCCATGTACCTGTATAGTGCATTTTGACTGTGATCTGGAAAATTCTCCAAATTTCTAACTCTAGAAGATTCGCCCTCCTATATAAGGCCTAAGAGAGCGGGTGATGGAGTTAGTTACTTGGTTGTCTCTCAGTGAGCATTCACAGTAGTTCCAAAAGTGAAGTGTATTGCATTGTCTTTTGCGGCGATTTTAGCAGTTGTGTATCAAGTTTTTAACTGCTGTTTGTGCTCTATTGTTGTGTAAAGAGCTGTATTGAGTCTATTAGAACGGAAGGTTCTGTAGTTGTGAAAAAATCTGCGAAGAGTTATATCGGAATATATTTCTTCAAGTGTTAATCTGCTTTGGCTTCAAGTCCTTCGAACCCATCCATGTAACAATATATTAGACGCTATTTTCGAGTTTTTAATTTATGTCATTTCATTGAGTGATTATTTTGGTACCTACTCTCTACATTTCAAGGTTTTATACAAAGTAGTTTCTAAACGCACTGGGATAGAAGATAGTAATATAGCGCGTATTGGGAATGATCCGTACTATACTAAACTCCAACTTAACTTGACATCACTAGACGATAGATCTTCACCGTGCTCATAGGCTATTAATCCATTTTAGCGGACTGAAGACATAATTCTCGCCAAACCTTATAGCCTTTTGTTTTCTCTGCAGTGTTGTGGTTTGGCGAGTATTATGCTTTCACGCCACCAAAATGGATTAAATACCTATAAGCACTGTGACGATCTACCGTCTAGTGATGTCGAGTTAAGTTGAAGTTTAGTATAGAAGTCTATCTTAATAATAGAGAAAGTACTCTTGACGAAGTTAGAATCTCTTTTAGAAATCAATTCATGCAGAATGCAATATTTATGATAGTATGATTGAAAAAGTCCTTGTAATTAAACAAATCTAGTACGTAGCAGCATTTAGATAATTTATTCTAAAACATATACTGTCGCTTCAACACATTGAATGCGTAATGAAGAACTCAATATGAGTTTAGTTAATTTATAATGGGAAATAATATTGCTAATTCAGTCCTTTTCCAAATTAAATCTTGTTGGCTTTTAAATTTCAAATTTCAATTAAGATTGAATCTGATAATTTATAAAAAAAACAATGTTTAGTTGCCTGATTTATTCTTATTACTTAGAATCCAATCGATTATGTCCGAGTTGAATCTCAACGGAGTTTTTTATTCATCTACTATTAATATTGGAGTTTTAGAAAGTTTGTTCTTTGATATTATTTTAGTATTAAAAAAAAAATTACCTCTAACAGGAAAATAAATCGTTTTGAAATTTAAAACACTGAAAAATGTATGCAATGGAAACAATTATGAAATCGTTTTGATGAATGATGAAAATAATTACTTAATGGCCTGTCAATTACTAACCTCATTAAGGAGAAACTTTACCCTAAAAATTGCTAAAGTTTCAATTATTTTTTTTTTTTTTTTTTTTTTTTTTTTTCATTAGCTGCAATAATAGTTTGGAATTTTCTAAATACTTATGCAAAATTTTGAAACACTATCTACGTTTTTTAATGAGTTATGTGACTTTTATGCTAGAGGATAGGACGATTTTAAAAAATGAAAACTTTAAAATCGATTTTACTCACTATTTGTTTTTTGTTGATATTAAGCTATTTGAAACGCTAAAATTTCTTTTTTTTTTTTTTTTTTTCTGTTGTAAAATATGTCTATTTTATCAATTGGCATTCTAATTAACAAAATATGTTGTAGTTTTTTTTTTTTTTTTTTTTTTTTTTTTTTTTTTTAACACTAGTGTAAAATTATTGCAGATTTATAGAACTTTTATAGTTATTATGAATAAACATTTATATCACAACTAATTACTACGATTATTCCATATTTTAATGACAATATAGTTTAAAGAATTCATTACAAAAATTGTCTGACAAAAATTTAGTAAAATCCTTAGCATTTAAAAAAAATGCGTAAAAAATTTTAAATTTTTAAACTTCTTAAAAAATTAAGAATTGATTGATTGATTGATTTTTTGTGAATAATTGTTCTTTCATATAAATTCAAGTAATTGACATCTATTTTTTTTATTTAAAAATACAATAACAAAAAAAGTTTAGATTGTAGTGTTCCCTTTATCACTTTTAATACTAATGTCACGCTCTAACCTCATAAACATTTTTAAATTGAATAGGAGAAGATTTTAGTTAACCCGAACATTAACATTCCCCAAATGCAACTAAAAAAAAATAATTAATTTAAATATAAGCCGAAAGTTTCAAACACGACACCAACTACTTTCAATGTAAAACCACAATCAATTACAATAATTGGAAGAAAATAACAGTGACACCGCCTCTAACCTAACCCGAGTTTCAAATCCGTGTAGCGTGGCACGTTGCCAGTTTCTTTTCACGCTACACGACTGGCAGAATAAATTACTTGGCATCCAAACAATTTTCTGACATCGACACTCTTCCCGCTTGTATATTTCGAAAAGATAGAGCGGTTTCAGTTAAGACAAAGATTTACGATAAACCTGGGTCACGTGATAAGCTCCTACTACCCACAAGGCGACACGTCCCCCCCCCGAAGCCAAATGACAATTCATTCAGTGTTTTGTGGACGATATGGAACGGTAAGACGCATTTGACAGGGTTAAACTTTCAGTTGATTGTATTATAGGAAAAAGTTGGGTCTTTTAGTTTATTGTCTTATAGGATTATTTATTTTACATTGGAAAAAGTGTAAAGTATCGTAAGTTGTATATTGTAAGTATTCTTAAATAATGTAAACGAAAATGGCGAACAACTTCAGATAAAAATGCCATTTTCATGACTTTGAAAGTTTCCCATAATACTTTGAAATGACGTAACAGAAATAATATAATCCATAGAAAAGTTTTCTATACAAATCCTTTACTTCCATTTCCAATTTTTATACTCATTAATCAAGCGCCGTTTATGTTGACAGAGTGTGCTTAGTGTTTGCATCTAATTTTAAAAAATAAAAACATCTCTATCGGCAAAACATGCGGTAAACTACTATTCAAAATTTATTCATTATAAATGAATATGAATTTATGCACTCACATCCAAATATCTTTTATTTATTCTGATTAAAACAATTTTTTTTTTTTTTTTTTACTTAACTAATTTTGGCAACAGCAAAGAGTTTCTTCAATGATCGATTAAACGCAATTTCAGCGCAATTGGATGGCTCCAATTTGGTTTATTAGTATTCCGTAAAAACGATCTTTAAACGACAGCCCCTACATTCGATAGAATCATCGTCCTCGACATCAAATCTATCTGCAAGTTTCAGCCCGATTGAATGACAACAAGGGTGTTAATTAGACGTCTGCAAATTTGCCCTCTATCTCCATATTCAACTACCTACACACCGAACCTAAGTTAATAAAAGGGATTTAAATGACCGCTGTGGAGTTTTAAATACGCCGGTTTGCAAAATTTATTCGAACATTAAAATGCGATAACAATCCGTTGTAAAACTGAATTTTGCAAAACATATAGACGTTTTCCGTATCCCATATTCACCAGGTTTTTTTCATTGACACATTATTTTAAATTAAAATATGCCTCGGATAAACCACATGATACTCAACCAGAAGATAAGTACCATTCGTGCATATTTCATCTGCATCTGTTTTGAACACTCTCTAGATCAGAGTCAGCCACTACGCGGCCCACGGGTCGTATTTGGGCCGAGACAGATTTTTCTGCGACCCGCCGGTACCACAGAAGATAAAGGGGGAAAAATCAAAATTCACAGTATGTACTTCTGTACATAATTGTAATTTATCCCAAATGATATGTGTTAACTATGTATAACAGAGTTCTCCATACTTGCCCGAAGAAACTACATGAAGAAGCTTCCAGCAAGATGGTTTTCCCCCCATCAAGAACAGCAAAAACAACTGAATCTCTTTTGAACAATTTATTAAAATTGACTGCAACAAATACTCCGAAAGACATCCACTCTGTCATAAAATAAACTAAACGATTTCGACCGCCATCATCTCACAATTAATCTCGAGTAAAATGGAGTAATTTGGAAGAATAGTAATAATCAAAACTATTATTTGTTTAAATATTTAAGAAAAAAGAATCAAATATCAATTGTAATTTTATTAATAGAAAAAAAATTATTATTATTTTTTTTCTATTAATAAAATTACAATTGATATTTGATTCTTTTTTCTTAAATATTTAAACAAAGAATAGTTTTCATTATTAGTAAATCGAAGCCTAAAAAAAAAAAAAAAAAAAAAAAAAAACTGAATATTTTGTTTCAACGTGACAATGCGAATTGACTTCAAATTTGCTATGTATTATTAAATTGATAAAAATTAAAGATATATATTGTAAATCCGGCCCTCGAAAAGCTCCAACATAAGGTATACGGCTCGCCCCTAAAGGTTAATGTTTAACGCTGATCTATATTTAATCATGAATCTGTCATTATAGTATTTTATATACATACTATTGAGACGATGAAAATACTATTTGAAAACAAAGCCAGTTAGTTCCAATTTTTACCACATCTAAAGAAGGAATTATGGTACTTTGGGAACTTGTATAGAAGTTAACTTTACAAACTGAACTGGAAAGTTGTAAATAACCAAAGAGAAATCAAACCGAGTATGATTTTAGTAAAAGTTATACAATTTTTAAGCGTGAAACTAACGCAAAGGATTTAATCTGCAGCAGCCCCCATTGTCACATGCGCCGTTCAGCTAGTCAGCAATAAACCATGAAATTTCCGAGCTATTAACTTTATTTTTTTATGTGTTCCTTTGATTGCTTCCTTGCTGGCTTCCTTGGTTGCTTGCTTGTTTGTTTGTTTTTGCTATCATCTTGGACACGCAGCTCTCTCCAAAGTATCAGAGCAATGTTAAGAGAGACTGGAATATTTTCAACTTGTATTTAAGATTTCATCCAGATGATAAAGGGACAACATCTGAGATAGCACCTCTCTCATTCTAAGTCTCTTTCTGTCTCTCACATTATACAATCCCACAAACGAGAAGGCGTTGGGGCTGTTACATATTTAAACTGCCGCAGCCACCATTGTCACATACGCCCCCATTGTCACTTTCAGCTGGTCAACACTGAACCATGAACCTTTCGATTACAAACTTGACCTCTCATCCGGCATAGGAATAGAAGAAGTAATTTTGTTTCTAAATTTTTAAGCAGAATAGTATTACGCTTAAATAAGCCAAGCACCAATATTTAAAAATTCTATAGACGCCCATTCTATTAGATGAACACATCAAATAATACTTTTACTGAAACTCCTACATTTGACATTAATTTGGATTTTTATCTTGAAAATTATTTGCTCATAATTAGTAAAGATGTTTTTCTAATAGAATTCGAATATAGAACAATTTCATTAAAGAACAGGCGCTTGGCCTGCAATACTATCCATTTCCATCAGGCACACATCCAGGGAGAGGGGTTTTAGAGTCAGAACATCGTCCCCCCCCCCCCCTCCTCCCTAGGATCAGTAACATATCGGTATTTAATTATGATCGAACAAGAAGCACTTAGCAATCGTAAATGATTTTTAAATAAGATGTTTTTCCTCTAACTATAATTCAAGCAGAATTTGTATACCGTATCGTACTAAAGCAGCTATTACGTCCAAGAACTTGGAAATGAATAACGGATTTGTAAATCTCCTAGCATCAAAAAAACTCATTATGGAATATTTTTAGTCTACTTAGATCCAATATGAAGTGTCGTTTAGAAGAAATGTAAAAATATTGAAATTTCTGTTTTTCAAATATAGTTATGATGTTTCAATGATGCATGTCCTTGAGCTTAAAGCTCCATAAAAATATAATAAAATCAGCCGCGGATATTGTGTTTTGCCCCTTTACCTAAAATATTACTCTTTCTTTAAATAAATTTTTAACAAACGAGAAAACTTTTATATAAATTTATAATTATAGAAAATGTAGAATCTAGATAAAATTTTATCTCATTTTGAGTTGTTTTGACTCACTCGTAAACTGGACAAAAACAATTTTATTATTTTGTCATAACGTTGGTGACAGATTAAGAAACTACAAAAATATGGATGACCAGTGGCAAATATGGGATGAAAAAGTTCTGTATGGATTTGATTGAATACCCCTCCCTCAGAAGTTTTCTGGTTTTGCCCCTGATGTCCACAGATTTGCGATAAAAACACAATGTGTTATAATTATGACTCAATTGACAGTTCAAACATTTTTTAAATTCAATTCTAAATGTTTCACAAAGGCCATAAACACAAAAACTTCTGCTCACTGCGCTTTTTCTTCTTCTCTTTTTTTTTTAATTTGCAACCTAAGTTCACCAGTTAGATTTTGGCTAGAAAATTATTCATTCGGATCGAATTTGATGCGACGTCACTTGATCTGAAACAGCTTGGTTTGAAATCAGCAACGGAAACCAGTTTTGAAAGTTTCCCCTCAAATCGCGCCAACATGCACGGGGTATAGTAACTGTCTACCAAACCAACGCCAACTATTTGGCAGAAACCTCACGATAACCATAGAGAACGGAGGATGTCATGACGTCACAGCTATAGCGGAGTGTTTTGATCTGACTGGTTTTGGGGCATTTTCTTTTCTTAGTATTTAAATAATTAACTTTTTTTAAAGAACTTTTGTTTAAATATTTGGATTCGGAAAGAAAATCTTCATAAATATAAACTAATTTCACTCGTTTTTAAAATAATGCGGGAATTGTCCATTATGTTATCCAAAAAGCTCCCTGTATGTTGCTTTCATTACAATAAATCTAATGCTTTCAAAAAGAAGCATGTACAGATCTACTGCTGCCAGAAGACGACAAAAAAAAAAAAAAAAAAGAAAGAAAGAGAGAACATTCGCTCAATAAAGGAATTGGAATTCTAATTTAAACAATTTAGGAACGTTTAATCCCTGAATAAAATATAAATGTATAACATCTGCATTTCAAGACAGAATTATATTTTTTTTATAGTTGTTTTCGAAATCTGAGCCACGTGGCGTGTAGAATTATTTAAAAAAAATAATAATTTATTATAATTCTATAACTCTTCTCTTTTAATAAAATTGATAAAATTGTCTGTAATTGGAATTTCTTAAAGAAGAAACTTCAAGATTATTAGATTTTAGGTTAGATGTGCTTTCAAGAAATTGGATAGTGACAGTTTTTACTTATGGTAATCCGATTAGAACTTCCAAACAAATTTCTTGTTTGGTATTCATAAACAAACGACTTTTCACTGCATCACTTTTTTAGAAAAAAACTCAAAGAAAAACTATCAATAATCTCACTGGCATCAATTTTTAAATTACGTTTATACATATAATTTCAATAATTCAATTATTTTCTTTGTTTCATGATCTAAATATATGTATATATTTTTTTTAACCGATTACTATTAAAAATGTTTCTTTACTATTTAAATTGTTTCAATAGAGTTTAAGTTTAAAAGAACACGGTAGAGATTTTTAGTCATTTTCTTGTAACTTTTAATTTAGAAAAATAAATGCTGTCTGCATATTAATTTCCATCCAAATTTTCTAAATTTTACATTTGTCCCCAAATTCACACAAACATTCACAACATTCACAAACATTCACAAATTTCTGAGCAATTTAAGAAATAAAACTCTTCCTAAAATTCTAAAACAATCATTCTAGATTCAAGCTCTATAAACATTTATGTTTTAGGTACTTCTGTTACAAAACCTGATCATTTTGGTTGGTTGTTTTCAGATTATCTGGCGCCGTCAGCAACACGAGGGCTATAATGCGCCGAAACTTTCGTCATTAGACAAGCCAACAACCATTTACAAACACCCATGCCTAACACGGGACTCGAACCCGCAACCTCGCGGTCTAGAAGCTAGCGCGCTAACCACTATGCCCTTTGATCGGCCATGAGCATTTTGGACTTAAGTAAAAAGAGAAAAAACGACACTTGCACAACCCACATTCATCATAACATTACCATATTCATCATAATTTTGCAATTCTAATTTAGTTAAGATTAGAAAATAGCATAACCCATTGATATAAAATTTTTAATATGAATCCTTTATATGTATTGTCAATTTTTACATTAATTAACATAGCACCGTTTCTGTTGTCAGCGCGTGCTTGGTGTTTACATCTAATTCTAAATATTAAAAGCAGAAAAATATGCGGTAAACTAATTTTCAAAATTTCTTCATTAAAATGAAAGTGGATTTATGCATTTACATCTTTTATTTATTCTGATTAAAACAATGTTATTATTTATGTGTATTAAAACAGTTTTGGTTACAGGAAAGAGTATTTCAATGATCGTCTATTTCAGCGCGATTGGATGACGGTTTATTAGTATTCCGTAAAAGCGATCTTTTATTTACAGTGACAGACCCCAAAATTTGATAGAATACGCTGTCACTGACACTGTACTGTCATCATAAACGCTTCAAAACACATGAAGTTTTCTCAACATTAACTTTTAAAAAGTCTTTATCTATAAAAAAAAAAGTGCACAAAAATAATTAAAAAAACTTTACACGTTTTGTTGAAATATATTGATACGCAATTTTTCTGATTATAATTGTAAAGAGCGTACATATTTTTCATTAATTCATTCATTCATTCATTCATTCATTCATTCATTTATTTATTTATTTATTTATTTATTTATTTATTTATTTATTTATTTATTTATTCATTCATTCATTCATTCATTCATTCATTCATTCATTCATTCATTCATTCATTCATTCATTCATTCATTCATTCATTCATTTATTTATTTATTTATTTATTTATTTATTTATTTATTTATTTATTTATTTATTTATTTATTTATTTATTTATTTATTTATTTATTTATTTATTTATTTATTTATTTATTTATTTATTTATTTATTTATTTATTTATTTATTCATTCATTTATTTATTTATTTATTTATTAGCAACGATAATACAGGCTTGAAAAGATGAGAAAGAAGTTTTGTGTGTCTTTGAAACAAAGAATAACTTATAAGTTTTAATTTTGTAAAGATGTGTCGTAATTTTCTCTGGAAAAATTCTTAACATTAGCAAAAAAAAATAGTTGTGTCAAGGTTCAACTGTTGGACAATTTCACAAAAATCTCACCATTCCTTCTGAACCAAAATTTTAATACATTTCCAAAAAACACCTTCTATGAATAGTAATTATATTTTTGTTCATTTCTTGTGTCGATTAAAGCATCCATTATAACCAACGTAGGATAGGTAATTTTCATTCCTGTATATATTTATTCTTATCGATTCGAATTAGTTTTAATATTCTATTTAATCTCCAAAAAAAAAAAAAAAAATCCTTAAATACGTGAATAAAAAATTCAAAATATTCAAAGTTTTATAATAAAGAAAATAAAAATTTGCAGACGAGAATTTATTATTAGATAACTAACGGAAAAAATAGAAAATAGTTTAAATCGTATTAATGTAACTTCTCAATATCGAATATGGAGTTATACATCGGAATAAAATTTCTTTTGTAAATTTCAAAGATAAACCTTACGAATGCCAACATTCTCTTTGCTCAGAATTCCAAGGGAAGGATTTTTTTTTCAAAAAAAAAATTTAAGGTTTCGTGTTACAATTTTTTTTTATCTGAATCTATCTTTTCTTATTTTATATTTTTGATGTGTTCTCTCAATCTGTCAGGATAGCGTCACCCGATAAAAAAAAATATATCGGAGTGTTGGGTAACAAAAAAGATCAATAGATACTTTTAAAGAAAAGAAGGAAATTGTCTTCGATATGTGTTTCTAGCTGAAATTGGTGTTTCGTGACTTAAATATCATCTTGCTCTCTGAAAGAAATAAGATAGGTTTGAGTTGAATGAACGAAAACGCTTTACCTCTTTTAAAATATATTCTGAAAGTGAATTGCGTGGGATAATATGTTTTAATTGCGTTAAAGAAGTGTGATAAAAGCTATATAGTAAGTAGTAGATTGTCTTTAGTCAGTGTTTTTTCATGTGTGTGTAAATTTTTTACAATTTTAAAAATATTGCCTTAAATTTGAAAGTTTTGTCTGATACACCAACATTAAGAGGATGTACTAGTAAAGATCATTTTCTATACTCGTTATGTTACAGCCATCTAGTCAAGTGCATGTAGAAACTACTTTCTATAGCCACCTTGACATTTGGTGAGTAGGTACGAAAAAAAGATAGCTGAATGAAATGACATAAATTGTTTTAATTTAATGCCTATCTATTATAAAGGGCCGACCAAACGGTATAGTGGTTAGCGTGCTACCTTCTAGACCGCGAGGTTGCGGGTTCGAGTCACGTGTTAGGCATGGGCGTTTGTAAATTAATGTTGGCTTGTCTAATGACGAATGTTTCGGCGCATTATAGCCTTCGTGTTGCTGACGGCGCCATATAATCTGAAAACAACCAACCAACTATTATAAAGGAAAATTAAAATTGCAAAATACCAAATCAGGTGAAGCCACTGCATGTGCATTGACATAAAAATTTCAAATATAAAATAAAATATATATTAAAAGCTATTCTGGAGTTTTTACTTTATGTAATTTTATTAAGTGATCCCTTTTTGCACCTTCTCACCAAATTTCAAAAAATTTTTACAAAGTAGTTTCTAAATATACTCGGCTAGAAGATTGTAACATAGCCAGTATAGAGAATGTTCCTTAATAGTACTTTTCTCTCAATACAGTTAATTTTGATGCCAATTAAAAATCCAATTTCGAAATTTAAATTTGAATAATAAATTTATTATAATAATAATAATTTATGAATTTCTTACTGAGATTTGGGTTAGAATGTGCTTTACGGGGGGTCTCAATTTTGCCATCAAGTTCAATTGAAACCAAACTCATAGGTTTGCCATAATGGATGCCAAGTTGGAGTGGAACCATATTGGCTCCGGGTCACCACGTTTGGCGCAAAATTTCAGAACAAAATTCGCCGAACCCGTAAAGCACATTCCAACCAAATTTTGCTACTGTAAATTAAAACAAAAATTTTAAAAAAAGGCGTCATTTTTAAATAGTGATTAAAATATATCACTTTACATCGTTTTCACCTTAATGGTCCATCAAACTATATCTATGGAACTGTGTATTGTTAACTATGATAATAAACTATTGTTGTTGTGTTCTTATATCGTTATATAATAGTTCAACTGATAAGAAAATTTTGCAACTTACCGACGAGTTGTCCAAATTTAAGATCTTAAGTTGTGGTCAGTAAGTCGATTTTACTTGTCTTTCAAATTTTATATCAATTTTATCTTACGTGTTACGATTACATTAAATTCAATAAATATTGTTACAGAATTTTTTGTATATAATTGTAAATGATGACGCAGTTCTTTTAAAATTATATTTTATTTTATTTGTTAACAGGCTAGAAAAAAAGTGTGGCAATGTCTAAATCAATCGTGAAATTTCCAAGTCCGTTTTATCACGGGATTGGTTGAATGAATTTTACTTGAAAGTTCCCACGAGGTAAAATAAATTCGACTACGGAGTGAAATCTTGGATCAGTTTAATTTCAGATGTTGCTTTGAAGGAAGCTGAGCGCTTTGTTTACTTTCGTGGTGCCTGGATTATCTCTGTATTCGAAGTTGTATGCATTGAAGCTTGTGTTGAAGCTGGATAGGGAGTTTAATGTTGTTCGGAAAAGTTTTGTAAGCTTTCGAAAAAGAGATTAATTTATATTTTTTATTTGGTGAATACTGCATCAGCATTTCCTCTGCGGAAATTTCATAACAATATCGACATTAAAATATACTAAATTGTGTATTAAAACAAGATTTGTACAAAAATTATCAATAGATGTATTTTCAAATTTGTACTATGCAGACTGTACAGTGTATATGGCAAAACATCGAAACTCATGAAACCAACAAACAGTATCTGATCGCCAAACATTAAATTCTACAAAATGCATTATGTTGTTGCAACAGAACAAATAGTTTCAAACAACAGTAGCTCATCAAAAATATCCTTCAATGGTTTTCAAAAACTAAAGTAAAACAGAATTATTATTTTTTTTATAACAACGTACAAAAAATTAAACTTTATTTAATCAGAAATCGTGGCGAAAGTAGCACTTTACCACGAGTAGTGCTGGAAAGTTACTTTCTCACACTAGTATGAAAAAGTATTTTCCCGCCCGCCCCGTGCTTAAAATTTTGTATAGTTTTGGCACAGAAATGACATTTTTAGAAGAGGTTCATTGATTGGAGTTGCCAACTTTAATTTATATTTGTATTAACGATATTTTTGCTCGTGATTATAAATTAAATATTTAACGCAACACGTGGGAAATAACTTTTTCAAACTCAGCAAATTATTTGACTTGTACTACCGCACTCGTCAAATAAGCACTTTACCTCGTTTAAAAAGTATTACTTCCCCAATTATACTAAACTCCAACTTAACTTAAACATCACGAGACGATAGATCTTCACCGTGATCATAGGCAAATAATCCATTTTAGCAGAGTGAAGACATAATTCTCGCCAAACCTTATAGCCTTTTGTTCTCTACAGGGTTGTGGTTTGGCGAACATTATGTTTTCACGCCACCAAAATGGATTAAATACCTATGAGCACTGTGACGATCTTACCGTCTAGTGATGTCAAATTAAGTTGAAGTTCAGTATAGTTGGGTAAATAACTACTTTTATATCCTTTATATTATTTTCGATTTTGTGTGCATGAATGTTTGTGGATATGTTTGTCGATGGCTGGCAAATCTTCGGAGGCCTAATTAATCCCCTTGCCGTCGTCCAATCAGATTGAAACATTGCAGATAGATTCGTTGTCGACGACAAACCATTCTATTTTGGGGCTGTAACTGTCACTTAAAGGTCGTTTTTACGGAATACTACTTGCCATCTTCCAATCGCGCTAAAATAACATTTAACCGACCATTGAAGAAACTCTTTCCTGTTGCCAAAATGTTTTTAATAACTAAATAAATAGTAAGATTGTTTTAATCAGAATAAATAAATGATATTTGGATGTGAATGCATAAATTCACGTTTATTTCAATAAATAAAACTTGCCTCATATTTTGTTGATAGAAATGTTTTTGACAGTGGCGCTGTGTTAATGAATATAAAAATTGGCAATGCATATAAAGGATTTTTTTTTTTATTAAAAACTTAGTTTTTCTGGATTGTATTATTTTAAGGTTTAGTCTTCTAAATAAAATTTAGAATCATCATAATTTCACCTAATAAACAATATATTGTTGCGTTGGTGGGTTTGAAAGATTTGAAGCCAAAGCAGATCAAAACTTGCAGAAATTTATTCCAGTATAACTCTTCACAAATTCCTTTACAACTGCAGAACTTCTCGTTCTTGTAAACTCAAAACAGCTCTATACACAACAATAGAGCTCAAACAGCAGTTAAACCTGACACACAACTGCTAAATCGCCGCAACAGACAATGCAATACAGTTCGCTTTCGGAACTCTCTGAATGCTCGCTGACAGACAACCAAGTCAGTAACTCCACTCAGTCAGTATCTCAACTAACTAACTCCACTCACGGCCGGTCTTATATAGGGGAGGCGAACTTTCGTGAATCTTCCAGAGATAGACATTTGGAGAACTTTCCAGATCGTAGTCGAAAAGTCCTATACATGTACATGGGGACCGAAAAAGTCGCCAAATGGTCGCCAAGTTTGGCGAAATTTTGAGATTTCTCGCCAAATTTGGCGACAAAAATTAGTCGCCAAAACCATTGCCAACTTGGCTCTATCTCGCCAATTTGGCGAGATTGCCATTACCATAATGTTAAATGTCCTGCTCCTTGTAAAACTCTCTTCCCAGCGTTATCTCTGTAAAACTCGTTATCAAGCATTAATAGACACACTACAGGGAAGCCAAGTTAAGACGAACTATTGCACTGCCTTATGCAAAATGTACATAAATTTTCCTATTTACTAATTAACACTACGAAATATTTACAAATATACAAAAATTCGTAACAATATGATGGAACCAGCAAACAATATCTGATAAACTAATAATAAATTACAACAAAATACGAGAAGAAATGGTTTCAAACAAAGGTAAAGAAACAAATAATCCTACAATGGTTTTTAGAAAAGAAAGTAACTCTAACTTTTCAAACTTTTATTCATCAAAAAGAAACTTAAAATCAGCCAAAGTTCATCGGCCTTTGAATTTATAAGCAATCATTGGATCATTTACTGTTTTGAATAACTTCAACTTAAAAAAAATAAATTTTCCCCCTTCTTAACTTCAAAAACTGAATTATTCTGAAAGGTAATGTTCGTATTTTAATTGAAATTTCGTTTGTTGCTGATTTAATGAGATCCAAGGAGATGCTTTGTTTTTCGATCTGAAACATGGTTGGAATTTTTTTCGTTCCGGTAAGCGAATAAAGAACTAAAAGTTCCTCAGTTCACCGTTAAACTTGGATTCTCTGCAGAAATCAATGCGCTTTTCTGGTTCCGCCTTTGTAATTGAATTGATGCTCCCTTTTCGCTTTCAATTAAATTGCTAGCAACCCACACCAGAGAAGTATCGGACAAATTTTCATTTCAAATAGTTTGATCATATGGATTTCTATTTTTGATTTTCGTGAATATTGATATTGCGTCTTTTATTTGGATTTAAAAGAAAAATCAACTTAACCAAATAGTTTCTGATTTATTTTTCAACTAAAGGGTTGGAATTCCTTTGTTGGAATATTTTTCCAACAAAAGATTGTCTCTTTGTTAAAATATGAAGTCATTTTAATGTGTTTTTAAATATTTTTTTATATAACAGCGTGCAGAAAATTAAACTTTTTTTAAACATTTTCAATCAAAAATAGTTGTGAAAGTAACTTTTTCACGAGGAGTGCGGAAAAGTTACTTTCTTGCACTAGTGTGAAAAAATACTTTCTCGCACGCCTCGTGCTCAAATATTATACAGCCTTGACATTGAAATGACATATTTTCAGAAGAAATTCATTGACTGGTAAATAATAAAGATAAGTATTAAAAATACTTTTTGCACGTAATTATAAAAAATATTGTATGCAACACGTGGGAAAACACCTTTTCAAACTCGGTAAATTATTTGACTTGTGAAATCGCACTCGTCAAATAAGCGTTTTGCCTCGTTTCTAAAAAGTATTTTTACCCCTACTAGTTCCATAAATAACTATTCATTAACTTAAATTCATTTCTTTCTTGTTATTCAATTTTAATTGTGCTGTTTTAAAAAAATTAAATTTATTTTTAAAGGTTCCGGTACCCAAAAATTAGAAGAAAAAAGTCGAATTTTGTTTTATAATTTAGAAATAATATTCAAACATTTCTTAACATTTCACAAAAAACTGCTTTAAAATATTCCCATTACTTTTTTAAATATGAATATTTGAATTACTATTTCTTGTATAGTTATTATACTATAACTAAACTTCAAATGATCACATCTTTTTACACGTTTTTCAAATTTTGACACCGTTAAAAATGCTATGGCTTTTTAACTATTATACTTAAAATCATTTTTTTTTCTTCAGCAGTATAAAATACATTAAACAGATGTATTCACTCAGATTTTCTATTTCGGCCACTAATTTTTTATAACTAGTTCTCAAAGTTTAAAAATTCAAATTTTTCCATGCATCTATGCGTCGTAATTGCTATAAATATTTATTTTTAGCTGTGTATATATATATATATATATATATATATATATATATATATATATATATATATAATGACATATACATTGCTTGATTTAGAACAAACATATTGCATGATTATGACAATGACACTTAAAGAATAATTGCAAAAATGCTACATAAATGATAATAGGAATACTACATGATATATGATAAAAAAAATTACATAAATGATAACAGGAACACTATATAAATGATATTAGGTATGCTACGTAGATGATGATAGATATACTACACGGATGTAGGATTATTACATGAAATGATAACTTATAGATTATGAATGATGATAAAAAAAAATATTGCATCATGGACGACATGAATTTATCAGTGACCCCAAGAATAATAAATAAATGATGATTTTAGTAAGTTGTTTTGCTTCATTACTTGTTAGGAGTTTTTACTATAAGTTAAGTTGCTGTAGTGACTAATTATCTAGAAACAACTATACCAAGTTGGATGTCCTCATTTGGTACGAAACTTTCATCAAGTTGGCACTGTTTCTAAACCAAAAAATAACAACTACCAACCATCCTAACTCCTTCCGCAACCATTAAACTAACTCGCCATTAAGGGGAAGTCAAGTAAGGAGCATTCCCTATGATACAATCTTTTAGCCCAGTTCATTTAGAAACTACTTTCCATAAAACTTTGACATTTGGTGAGTAGGTACGAAACGGATCGCTTAGTGAAAAGTTATATATATATATATATATATATATATATATATATATATATATATATATATATATATATATATATATATATATATATATATATATATATATATATATATATATATATATATATATATATATATATATATATATATATATATATATATATATATATATATATATATATATATATATATATATATATATATATATGTGGGATTTCCCCCCGACTTGAGCACTTCGGATCGTATTGGTTAGGAGCAGTACTACGTCACTGCGTGACGTTGCTGCTTCCTGTCAGCCGTTTTATTTGAATTTCATTCCACGCTATGTAACTAAATTTGTAAGACGTATTTGTAAGAGCTCTTCGGAGCGATGTACTAAATATTCAACAATAGCTCTTTTAAAATTCCTTTAGACACCGACCGTTAAATAAACTATGTTCATGTTAAAAAGAAGATTTTATTTCAAACTCAGCATCCCTACAAATTGGGCGTTCGGCCGCGATTGATTTATTTTCCCGCGATTGATTTATTTTCCCGCGATTGATTTATTTTCCCGCGATTGATTTATTTTCCCGCGATTGATTTCTTTCTCAAGATTTACTTTTCGAATGTAACAGATCAACAAATATGAATCAAACTGAAAAGCTGCTTTCACCTGAAGTTTTTTTTTAATTCCGAAGTGTCCGATGTTGTTCACGGTGCCCCAACCAGAAGTGTGCCTCTTCCAAACCGTCCAGTAGTGCTTCAACGACGTAATTTTGGTTCAGAACTGTCCAGTCAAGCCTATAGTTCCCTAAAGAACTTAAGTTTCAGTGACCAGTTCCTGTTTGGACATTAAATTCAAGTGACCAGTTCCTGTTTGGACTTGAAATCCCCTGTCCAGTTCTTGTTCTGACGTGAAGTGACTGCTGGAAGACGTTTTGAATGGCAGCGAAAATCGGAGTTCCAGATAAGCCATTTACAACTTTATTCAAAATATTTTATATTAATTTTAGTGATAATTAAGAATTTTAATATTTAGTTGGAACAATACTTTAATATTATTTTGTCACTAAGTAATTATTTTTTGGAATGTGTTCTTTAAAATTGTTTCGTTTTAAAATACGTTATGTATTAACGATTTCGAAATAGAGAAAGCAAAAAAAAAAAAAAAAAAGTTGATCATTCTGTTTCGAGTATTTAAAATAGACAGGAAGTACCAGCTGCATTTGCCATTTGATTTTTTATCTTCTATTTTTAGGGTTGCTGAATAAAAAAAATATTGTGTTGTCTTATTTTTTTTTCCCCTAATCATATGGCCTCTGCAACTGAAGTTTTATTTATTTTTTGTTGAACTAGTTTGGAATTATGTTTTTCAGAAAAGAGTTTTTGGAAAGATATTTTCTTTAATGTTACATGTAAATGATAAATTGGTGGAATCGTTGTGGTATTGTTTATATTTTGATAGGATTGTTTCATGTATCCGGTATCAAATAATAGCAGTTGTTGTTATGCCACATTATAAAAGATAGAGTTTAATTGATTTGTGAAATTCTAGTGTTAATATTTCTTTGGTGTGCTTTTGTACTGTCGTCGTGCAGTGTTAACGGAAAAGTTAAAGTGTTTTTAAAAGCATAAGCCAAAAGGCTGTTTGGGAAATATTAGACATTGTTTTTCTTAAGAAAAGAAAACTATTTAGAATTTCTAGAAATCTGTACTTGTAGTCGTAAAATAGAATTTGATTAATTTGTGAAATTCTGGTGGTAATATTTCTTTAGTATGCTTTTTACTGTCGTCGAGCAGTATTAACTTGAATGTTAAGGTATTTTTAAAGCATAAGCCAAAAGGTTGTTTAAGAAATATTGGGTGTAGTTTTTTTTAAGAAAAGAAAACTATTTAGAATTTCTAGAAATCTGTATTTACAGTCGTAAAATAGACAATTTTAAAAATAATTGAATTAATAAAATTCTGGTGGTAATATTTCTTTAGTATGCTTTTTACTGTCGTCGAGCAGTATTGACTTGAATGTTAAGGTATTTTTAAAGCATAAGCCAAAAGGTTGTTTAAGAAATATTGGGTGTAGTTTTTTTTTAAGAAAAGAAAACTTTGGAATTTCTGTGAATTTGATTTAGCTACTCATTGGGAGTTAGTTTAAAATATATTTTTTAAAAAAATTGAAGTTGCTATGCAATCAATTGTGGTTTGATAAATTATATTTTGCAGTATAATTTATGTGTGTAATGATTTGTATAAGAATTGCTATATTAATTTTTATTAGACAGTAATATTTACAAGTTCTAATTTAATGATAAAGATTAATTAGTGGGTATAGATTGTTTTCTCTGCTGTTTTGATTGGCGAAACATTTGAATACACTTAGGGATTCTAATTAAAATTCCCTGGAACCGTCAGTAAGCTGAGGAAAGTTTTTTGTAACGGTTCATTCTTATTTAAAGTTTAAACCCACGTGAAATATAGTTGGAAATTATTAAAAGGTTAATATTTTCGCATTGTTTTTGTTCGAAAGTTATCATGTCCTATTTAAGTAAGGGTCGTAAGACTGACTTAGTTGAGGTCGCTGAGGAGTTGGGTTTGACTCCGGCTGATGGAAGTAAGGTAGCAGATATCAGAAAACTGATTTTAGAAAGTGATGGCTATGATGAAGAAACGACGCGTATAATTTTGAATCGAATAATCGAAGAGAGGACAGAGGTACAAACCCGAGAACGTGAAGAGAGGGAAACTCGACTTGAGATGCAACGCTTGGAGGTTCAGCGCATGCAACTGCAGACTGCTGCTGTAGTTCCAAGACGAAGTGAAGAAACTCAACAAAAGATCCCGCTTGCTCAGATAACACCTAAATTCGATGAGAAAAAAGACGAAATGGGGTTGTTCCTTGTCAACTTTGAAAGACGCGCAGAAATGGCTAGAGTTCCTAAGGAAGATTGGGTAGCCTACCTACTTCATGTGATGCCATCAGATATCTCGAACATGCTTGCTCGAGAGTCGGTTGAAAATGCAAACAATTTTGATTATGTCAAAGAGTTAATTTTGAAGAAATACAAATTAACCTCTGAAAAATTGAAGAACTTGTTTTATCGACATGTCAAAGGTCCAGATAAGACATGGAGGAGCTACGCACATGAGCTGAGCTGCTATTTTAAAGAATGGATAGCTGATTTAAAAGTCGACTCTTTTGAAGACTTAGTGGACTTGCTCATCACTGAACAGTTAAAATTTAGAGCTCCAGAAGACATAAAAGAACACTTTTTCAAAGAATGGTTAAATCTGAAAAAGCCAGACGATCTAGCTGAAATGTTCGATGAATTTGAAAGTTTGAAGGAGAGTCTCACAAAGAGAAATTTTCATGGGAAACCTTACAGAAAATTTAGTGAAAATCGCACTAGTCAAGAGCATTCAGGCTACAAGGGATTGAGGCATGTTAAGTCTGAAACTGAAGACAACAGACCAATGTCTGGTCAACGCAAGTTTCACGGACAGAAGAAGCTCCTTTGCTTTGAATGTGGTTCTCCAGAACATCTGCGTAATTCATGTCCTAAAGTCGTTCGAGACAAGAACAATAAGGCTGAGAAAGATCGTGAAAAAACTCCTGAAACACACCTGGTGCAAGTTGCCGTAGGATCAAATGAACCCAAAGATTATCCGGATGTCGATCTTAATAAATTTGTGAAGAAAATCAAATTGGGTGAAGTAACCGCTACAGCACTTCTAGACACAGGCAGTACACGTAATATCTTACGAGATGACATCTACAGAAAAATTAAGCCCCTTCCTTTACTGTCGAAAAATACATCTGTTTTGACCGGCCTAGGCAAAGGTCTAGTTAGAACCATGGGATCGTTCCAGCAAGTAGTCGACATTGACGGACACGTGTGCCGACTTGACTTTCAAGTTATCCCTGTTGAGGATTTCAATTTTGAAGCCATCATTGGGTCAGCATTTTTAGCTCATGCTCCCTGTCCTTTTCATGAGAAGACTGAAACTCTCTTGGATGAGTCAGCTGAATGGATATTCTTAACAGAAGATGGAACAGCGAATGAGTTGGATCTTAATCATATCAAGGAAGCAAATCTTCGTCGAAGTGTAGCAGACCTTGTAACCTCCTACCAACCGAAGAAAACAAAGTTCACTGATATTTCAATGAAAATAATTTTGGAAGATGAAATACCAGTTTACCAAAGAGCCCGTCGACTGTCGTTTTCTGAACGACAAGAAGTCAACAAGCAAATAGACGAGTGGTTGAAGGATGGAATTGTTCGTCCCAGTTCATCAGATTATGCAAGTCCTGTGGTACTTGTCAAGAAGAAAGATCTCACAACACGAATCTGCGTGGATTACAGACAATTAAATCGCAAGCTAGTTAAAGATAGATTTCCGTTACCCTTGATTGAAGATGTTCTTGACCGGTTGCAAGATGCCAGAGTGTTCAGCACCTTAGACTTGAAGAATGGATTTTTCCATGTGCCAGTTGAAGAGAACAGTCGCAAGTACACATCATTCATTGTTCCGGATGGACAGTATGAATTTTTAAAAGTTCCTTTTGGACTCAGTACAAGTCCAAGTGTATTCCAGAGATATGTGTACAGTGTATTTAGAGATCTAATGAAAGAAGGCGTTATTGTTATTTATATGGATGATTTGATAATTCCATCAAACGATGAAGCAGAAGGTGTAGAGAAATTGAAAATTGTTCTTCAAAGAGCATCCGAATATGGACTGGAAATAAAGACAAAGAAATGTCAGTTTTTAAAGCACTCAGTAGAATTTCTGGGTCACATTGTTGAAAATGGAACAGTTCGTCCATCGAGTGAGAAGACACTCGCCGTTAAAAAATTTCCTATTCCAACAAATGTTAAGCAAGTACAAAGTTTCCTTGGCCTCACAGGTTACTTCAGGAAGTTTATTCAAGGGTATTCGAAGATCGCAAAACCCCTTAGTGATCTCCTTCGAAAGGACTGTCCATTTGTGTTCGGGTATGAGCAAAAGGATGCCTACGAGAAACTTAAATACCTTCTCGCCACAAGCCCCGTTTTACATCTATTTAAGCCAGGTCGAAAAACTGAATTGCACACAGACGCCAGCAAAGAAGGTTTCGGTGCCGTACTTCTTCAGGAGTCTGACGATGGACAATTACATCCCGTTCATTTCATGTCTAAAAAAACCAGTCCAGCTGAAGAAAAATATAGCAGTTATGAATTGGAGGTTCTCGCAATTGTAGAAGCCTTAAAAAAGCTGCGGGTGTATCTGATGGGAAGCAAATTTAAAATCGTGACAGACTGCTCTGCTTTTCAGATGACAATGAACAAAAAAGATCTAGTAACCAGGATTGCAAGGTGGGCTCTACTTTTAGAAGAATTCGATTACGAGATAGTTCATAGACCAGGGCAAAGAATGAAACATGTTGATGCCTTGAGTAGAAATCCAGTGATGATTATTGATGAAACTGTAACTGCAAGATTGAAAGTTGCTCAATGCAAAGATGAGTACATAACAACACTGAAATCATTAGTAAACGAGGACAGCCACCAAGAATATTTCTTGAAGAATGACATTTTGTACAAGTACGAAAATGGTCGAGAATTAATGGTTGCACCCAAAGGGATGCAGACTGAATTGATTAAATCAGCCCACGAAAAAGGACATTTTTCAGTTGCGAAAACAAAAGAAATTGCAAAACGAGACTTCTTCATTCCTGATCTTCATTCCCAGACTGAAACAGTGGTTGCCAATTGCATACCGTGTATCTTGGCAAATAAGAAAAGCTGCAAGAAAGAAGGAATGTTGCATCCGATTCCCAAAGAAGATTCGCCTTTGCATACTTATCATGTGGATTTTATTGGACCGATGACTTCCACGAACAAACAGTATCAGCATATACTAACTGTAGTAGATGCTTTCACCAAGTTCGTTTGGCTCTATCCTGTAAAGTCGGTATCAGCTGAAGATGCATTGGAAAAGATTAAACTCCAGCAAAAAACCTTTGGTAATCCCGTTCGCATTATTTCTGACAGAGGTTCCGCTTTCACATCAAATGCCTTTAAAGAATATTGTGATACTGAAGGTATTCAGCATCTACAAATTACAGCTGGAGTGCCTCGTGGAAATGGTCAAGTTGAGAGAATCCATAGAACATTAATACCCGTCTTAGCTAAACTAGCTCTCGATGAACCGACAAAATGGTTCAAGTATGTCTCAAGAGTACAGAGAGTTTTAAACAGTTCAGTTAGTAGAAGCACCAAATACACTCCATTTGAATTGTTAACTGGTATTAAAATGAGGAACAAAGAAGATCTCATTGTAAAAGAAATTTTAACCGAAGAAATGATGGATTACTATAATAACCAAAGGAATCAACTCAGAAGAGAAGCCAAAGAAAACATCCTTAAAATCCAAGATGAAAATAAAAAACAACATGACAGAAAATGCAAAAAGGCTACTATGTATAAACTGGGTGATTTAGTAGCTATCCAAAGAACTCAATTTGGTACAGGACTGAAGCTAAGACCCAAATTCTTCGGCCCATACGAAGTCACCAAAGTTAATGGTAGGGACAGATACGAGGTAGCTAAAATAGGGAATCATGCAGGCCCAAATCAAACCACCTCTTCAGCTGACCTCATGAAACCATTTGGGTAGCCCCTTCTAAAAAAAAAATTTTTTTTTTCATCATAAGTATAATTGTGTTTGTGTATTTGTATATTCTAATAATGTGTTCATATTCATAACGATATTTAAAATGCACAATTTAATGTTCAATTGTATAATTACTATAAAATTATGTGTGTTTGTAAACGATTCGCAGTGCTCTTGATAAATATTTTAATTTTTTAAGTTTTAAGTACGCCGCTATGGTCAGCGACATGTCAGGACGGCCGATTTGTGGGATTTCCCCCCGACTTGAGCACTTCGGATCGTATTGGTTAGGAGCAGTACTACGTCACTGCGTGACGTTGCTGCTTCCTGTCAGCCGTTTTATTTGAATTTCATTCCACGCTATGTAACTAAATTTGTAAGACGTATTTGTAAGAGCTCTTCGGAGCGATGTACTAAATATTCAACAATAGCTCTTTTAAAATTCCTTTAGACACCGACCGTTAAATAAACTATGTTCATGTTAAAAAGAAGATTTTATTTCAAACTCAGCATCCCTACATATATATATATATATATATATATATATATATATATATATATATATATATATATATATATATATATATATATATATATATATATATATATATATATATATATATCATTACATATATATATATATTAATTTAATGTCTATCTATTATAAATTAAAATTTAAAAAAGTGCAAGAGACTTATTGTAGGGGACGCCACTGAGTAGACATTGACATTGACATAAGGGCTTCAAATATAAAATAATATATATTTGACGTTATTTTCGAGTTTTTAATTTATTTTATTTCATTAAGTGATCTTTTTCGTACCTACACGCCAAATGTCAAGGTGGTTGTAGAAAGTAGTTTCTAAATGCACTAGGATAGAAGATAGTAAAATAGCGAGTACAGGGAATGATCCTTGCTAGGATTTCCTCTTAAATTAAAATAAATCACAGTTTCGGTTGAAATTGAAAATAGTTTCAGCCAAAACTTCAGGTTTTAATTTTTCATTCAAACAATTCTTGTTGAATTGAGGCAGCAGTATTTGTATTTTAGGCTTGATTACACGCTAATGACTTTCCTGTTAAATTCGAACTCATCTCGATTAGACCTTTCACTTGACATATATTCCATGATATATAATCATGTAACTATTGTATATTGTATGTATAATCCTGTAAATATGTGTAAATTCAATTTCTATATACGCGTTTATATATATATACTCGACCAACCCTGTTGGGCCTTGAGCCTGTTCTTGGTCTTAAAATTTGCATTTCTATACGTCACACATTCATAACTTTGATTTTAAACATAACTGCTGTTTAATTCGATATTTTGACCACACACAGATGTAAAAATATTTTGTAAAATTTTCACATTATAATGCAGAAATATAAGTAAATAAAAAAAAAAAAAAAACTCTATGTTAAACAACATTATGTGTTCAATTCTGCAAAATATTTCAAAAGGATTTCGAATAGCAATAAAAACATGCCTTGTCCAAACTTATCGGAAAGATTGATTAAATTGTTTCTCGGATAAAGAGATAACTTTATGGATTAAAATCAAATTTTGGCGTTTCTCCGTCTAAAGTCTTTCAATAGCGAAACTTTTCATTTCCTTAAAATGCCCTTTGTTCCGGTATCTTGAAGGATATTGCCACAACCGCTGGAACTTCGCCAAGAGAAAAGCCACTTTTATGAGATGTTACTCCTTAGGGGAGAAGATATACTTTTTCGGAGTTCCAATTTTCGCGATGTTCTAGAGGAAATAAAACGCAATATTCGGTCGCTGAAATGTTTCGATCACCGAGCATAAAGCTTCAAAACTCGTTTTACTTCACCTTTTTGAATCATGGTGATGTACTTTTATATATATGGGTTGAAACATGGAATTGCGGCTCTTCTAGTAATGGTGATTTTTGAGATCAACTATACGTTACACGTTAAATTTACAAAGTGGGAAAGTGAGTATTTGTAATAATCTTTTACTGTAAAGATAAGAACGAACCGTGTTATTTTAGTAAGATACTGAACAATTTTTATTACAGACTGAATTTCTAACATAACTACTATCCAACTGCTAAATAAATAAATATCTAGTCCTGCGGTTTCACTTTACAATGTATTTAATTATGTTTGAAAGGAATTAAATTTCCAATGCCTTCGTTCTAGTACCAAATAAGAGATTTTGATAAGACTATTTCAAAGATATAATATGCATGACTTGTTATAATTTTTTAACTAAAAATTTTTATTAAAATATATACCCTTTTCCCCTTAGTTCCGGTTGGTTGTTTTCAGACTATCTGGCGCCATCAGCAACGCGAGGGCTATAATGCGCCGAAACATTCGTCATTTGACAAGCCAACATACATTTACAAACACCCATGCCTTACACGGGACTCGAACACGCAACCTCGCAGTCTAGAGGCTAGCAAGCTAACCACTATACCGTTTGATCGGCCCCTTAGTTCCAGAAGTTAAAGCCAGCAAAACTAGGGATATGGAACATTGCACAATTTTCAGTTACGCTTAATAATGGTAACTGTATTTAAATTTGCCAAGGATGGGTACAATTTACCATTTTTGTTTTCATACTTAAATTAATTTTACAAAAATGGCCAATTTGGCAATAATTATTACATCTGCACACACACACACAAAAAATGCTAGAATGGTGAAATGTTTTTTTGATAAATAACACATTATCCTTTCTTGTAATTGAAACAGAAGAACATCGTAAGTGAAACAATTAGAGAGTTATGCTAACCACCGACAGACACTCAAATTTTTTTTTTTCTCACTTTTTTTTATTGTTATTATTATTATTATTCAGCTCGTTATAAAACTTGTAAAAATGCGGGAAAAAAATCGATTTTATTTTTCCAAATTCTCTCATTACCCAATGTTAACACATGGGTTCCTCAGAGGCTCATTGGCCACAGGGTTGTCCGATGCAATCACCGGGCCGGTCAGTGTCTGTAAAAAATGGACCGGTCAGGTACACATTGGTTGTTTTCAGATTATCTGGCGCCGTCAGCAACACGAGGGCTATAATGCGCCGAAACATTCGTCATTACACAAGGCAACATACATTTACAAACACCCATGCCTAACACGGGACTCGAACCCGGTCTAGAAGCTAGCACACTAACCGTTTGGTCGGCGTCAGGTACAGAAGTTATCTATTATTGAAATATACTTTAGCTTCAGAGATAAGTTTGTATATAAAAATTACATAATTATTATTACTTGAAATTTCACAAAACTTTAATTTTATAGATTATGTAATATTTAGAAAATAGATGTACTAAGATTTATGTACTGTTGTATTGCGACTATTTACTTCTTTTCAAACTTTTAGTGTTAAATATATCGATGGTTTATGGAAACCAAGTTCACTCAAAGGAGATATAAATAGAAGAAGTAAAGAGAATTTTATTTAATTAAACTATTTATTAAAACAATTCAGTTTTTAAAATTGATGAATAAAACTTTTTAATTAATGAAATTAATTATTGAATACAAATATTTAAATAAAAATATATTTAAATAAAAATGTATTTAAATAAAAACGTATTTAAATAAAAATATATTTAAATAAAAATATATTTAAATAAAAATATATTTAAATAAAAATATATTTAAATAAAAATATTAATTATTGAAATTATCAAATTAAAATTAATTAATGGAATTATTTTATTGATAACAATAATTATTAAAATTTGCTTTATGATTATATTGAAAATTTAGGATGGTATATATCTAAAATCACTGGTACAATCTTTTGTCTCAGTACGACCCAGGTTCCTACGTGGAACAGCTTTCTGCTTGACAAATTTACTCGCACTTGTATATAAAAAAAAAAAATCTTGTTTTCAATGTAATCTTTTCTTAAAAATGCTTCAGTTAATTTTTTTTTTTTTTTTTTATCTTAAAATTGCATTGGGGGATGCTTTTCCAACTTTGTAATTGCAAATGAGTCTTCAATTCAAATAGAGCATCAATAATTAAGGTAACGTGACCGAAGGTAAAAAGTTTTTTTTTTTTTTCCTCTCCAAACGCGTTTAAAAAGTGTTTTTTAAGTTTATTTTGAACATGTATAGAATTTAATTCAGTTTGTGTTCCTAAATCTATGAGAAGTTTTTTTTTTTTTTTCCTTCTCATCTGCTTGCAATTACTAAAACCCTACACGAATAGTACCTGAAAGTTATTTTCCTTGAACAGCGGTTTTGTTGTTTCTTCACAAAATGATAGAAAATACTGTAATGAAATAAAAAAAGATAAATGCGGTAATTACGCCTCAATTTGTCGGTAATCATTTAAAAATATACTCATTAAACTGCTTGTGTTTTTACAATTTACCCTTGGGCTTGTTTCGCAGTACTCTGCTTTGAAAGTTTGTATGAAAAGGAAGTCCCTTTACTCGCTATGTTACAGTGCATTTGGGCACTACTCTGTATAAAATCTTGAAATTTGGGGATTAGGTACAATAATGATTACTTAATGAAATGACATAAATTAAAAACTCGCCAATAGCGTCCAATATATTTTATTTTATATTTGAAATTCTTACGTCAATGCGTATGCAGTGGTAGTGGCTCCATCTGGTGGTGTTTTTTTTTTTTTGTTTTTTTTTTTTTGTTTTTTTTTTGTAATGTTATTTTAATTTTCATTTATAATAGAAGATAGACATTAAATTATATCAATTTATGTATTTTCATGAAGTGATCTGTTTCGCACCTACTCGACAAATTTCAAGGTTTCATGGAAAGTAGTTTCTAAATGCACTGGACTAGAATATTGTAACATAGCGAGTATAGGGAGTATATCGAGTATAAGTCAAGTATAGTCTTTCCTAAGACTTCCTCTGAAATCAGGTAACCTTAGTTTCGCAATTTGCGACCTTCGGAACATTTCGACCAATTTTCAGTGCTCTGAATATATGAGAAGTTTCCGTCGTTTCCTTGTCACACTGTTAATCAACTTGTTACACTTGATAATAACTGTATCAATATGGATATTGATAGAAAAGAAAACTTCCAATTACAAACTCTATTGAAACAGTTCATTTCTTACTTTTTTTTCCCCCTTTGGGATTAATTTACGATCGTTGATGCCCCCAAAAGCAATTTTCTCGTCATCTCTTCAGGCAGATGATTTCACAATCAATTACCAATAACATTCAGACTCGAAATTACATTTTGGATTAAAATTCTACTTTAGCTATTACACTAGATTAACGAAGAAAAAAAATATTACACTGTGTCTATCCTCCTCTGACGACATCAACATTTCAAGACAAAACTCGAAATGCTACAGATACGTGTGATATGTCAAATGAAAGGGCCCGTAGAGACGATTTCAATACAAAAAGTATAACTGAAAGTTACGTCCGAAAGTGCTAAAAATGATGCAAGAACGTAATTTTGTTAATTCTGTAAGGCTATAAACTATAAATACGACAAGCATCTGTCATTTATCAGTTCGAATATCCCAATAACATTAATACGATACAATAACGATAAACTCTATTGGATAAGTGCAATCACAGTAACTCGATAGGTAGTTTCCATCTTAGCCATAAATATTGATATCGGATTGAAACTTGAATATCCGGTGATAAGTTTTCCTGTCACACTTACCAACTTGGCGACATTTTAATTTATAAAAAAAAAATCGCCAAATTGAGAATGATTTGTTTATTATTTGTCGTCAATCTTAATAATGAACGTGTTCAGTAATGAAAAGTCTCCGAATTAAACAAGTAAAGTGTATGGACTTGGTATAGAGCGATAACGTGTGTAAAAGCGCTCTTTTAGTGATAGTAACAGTACCAATCCAACTCGTTTCTAATAAGTTAGAGGATGTCAATATTACTATTTCTAGTTTTTACGTAGTTGTCGAAGGATTACATCTGAAAAATTTTCTTTTGTGGTACGACAATATCGTCAACATTTTGGAGTCTCTCCCCCCTCCCCAATCCCTGATTTTGCCACTTTAAGGATTCCTACATCCGCCCCTGTAAAAAACAGATATTACAAAAAGAAAAAAGCCTATCCAACTCTTGACTTTGCAATGAAGAGATTGTACATTTCTTTCTTCTTTGGTTTATTAAGCAATGATTGTAGTACAGAATACAACGTGAAGCAATTTTTTTTTTTTTTTTTTTTTCAAGTTAAATTTATAGAGGATAAAATGTAGGACAAAACAGAGGTCTAACTTGAGGTAAAATTTGACACAGTAACTGAAAAGACAAAGCCAATCATGTTTTCCGAGCAAAACTTGATTTACTAATGAACTAAGAAATTCATTACGGTTACGATATGAGGTATTACACAAATCCCGTTACTATCATTAGTGATTCTGATTGGTGATTATCCTTTATGAATATGCGACGTAAAATCTCCCAAGAGAAGCAACAGCAAGTGAAATGAAGGGTACAAAAAATAAATAAAAAAGGGAAAGCATTAATTAAATCAATTATTAAAATCGGCTTATTGCCTTTGTACAGTTTACCATGGGCCTTAAATCCAAGCCCATTAGAAAGTTGTTTTTCGTTTGAGTTTTATAAAACATCGATACATCAATACAACTGAACAACATGAGCATACATCTCTTTTTAAACAAGCAGCCGCATGCGCACGCAATGCCTTTCCTGCGCATGCTCAAACATGAAGTAGGGACGGACACCGGACCCCACTTTTGACCGATTGGGGGAAAAAGAAGGAAAAAAACGAGTGTTTATGGAGATACTATTATGCTTAGAAATAGCCGCAACCAAAAAAAAAAAAAAATTACAAATACAGGAGTTTGGAAAAGGAATAGAAAATTTGAAAGAAAGGAATAATTGACAACAGAACGCGGTTTTGACAAAAATGGAAAGAAAAAGAATCGCTACAAAGAAGAAAAGTTAGTTATATTTTCAGTAGACGGCATTATAAGTACCTGCGAGCAACTGCCCAGTTTTATTTAATCAGAAATCATCTGACCTCGGGAGCTAAAAAGTAAAACTTTGCGGTTAAGCGCCATTTTTTAACGAAAAAAAAAACTTTTTTTTATTTTAAATATAAGAGTCGATCGACTTAAAACATGATCCTTTGTCTGTACATTTCAGTAAAATCGCTTTTGTGGTCGATACAATACCTACCCAATCGATACAATACCGGCAATAATAAATTTTTCAATGTTCTTTGGATCTTTCTGCCAGTAGTTTTCTACTGTCATTGATTTAGTATTTATAAAATAGAAACACCACCACCCAGGTATGAGTAAACACATACCGTACTACTAATGAATCTATACCAAGAATCTCCTCCAAACAATCCGCCGACCAAACGGTAAAGTGGTTAGCGTGCTAGCTTCTAGACCGCGAGGTTGCGGGTTCGAGTCCTGTGTTAGACATGGATGTTTGTAAATGTATGTTGGCTTGTCAAATGACAAATGTTTCGGCACATTATAGCCCTCGTGTTGCTGACGGCGCCAGATAATCTGAAAATAACCAACCAACCTCCAAACAATCCAATCCAAGTCAACGTGCATGATAGGCACAAAAAACACAACTTAAAAACAGTAATCAAAATACCATTCCAACTGGTAAACATCTCATTAATTCACAGCAGGTTTCTTTCTTACCCGAATTCAGCGAAAGCAAAACTGCAAGAAGGTGAAGTAATGACGTTGTGATCTACCAAAGAAAGCAGTATTCGTTTTATTGCCGAGTCTCTTTATGTGGGCATCCCCACAAGGGAGATTGCCAATGCAATTACCGCAAGAAAGGGACACGTGTTATTGTACACAAGAAAAGGACGATAACCTCGTAAGGCTCAAAATTATTATCTAGGTAAGGTGTGCTCACTTGCTGGTGATGTAGGGACCATCGATATAGATAAACAACTGGATAGACTGCTCCATCGTCAATGCAAAGACAAAAACGCGCCGGGGATTGCGAAGCTGGTGGGATGATTAACCAATCACAGTTCACTTTTATAGTTGGATCGGAATGCGAAAAACCATGTAAAGTGTTAGAGTATATATATTTTTGCACATTATTACTAATTAAGACATACTATTGACATTTCTGCTGTGTACAACTCAAAATTTTATTTTCAATTCTCGGCAATCCGTATTTTTTATCCCACCAATTGCATCTGGCAACGGCTTCATTTTCCCAGCGTTAAGCAGTCTATCCAGTTGTTTATCTATATCGATGGTAGCGACTTGACATCTTGGCAATTACCTCAGACATTGGTGCAAAAAGAGGGTTCTTGAAACTTTTGTAGTTTTTAAGTTTTTCATTTATGATTAAACGTTTTTAATGTTACACCAATTGGTGCAAAAGCGGGACCAGTGTTTTTTTAGGGAAAATTTCCATACTTCATTTACTTTTGATTCATTATATTGTTTTGAATTTTTCTCAAAAGAAATGATGACGCAATATTTACTCAATAAAAATTATAATTTATTCTTCTTTCTAATGCTTACAAAACTTCCACGAACAACACTAAACTCACTATCTAGTTTCAACACAAGCTTTAGAGCATGCAATTTTAGATACCACTATAATCCAGGCACTCCGAAAGTAAACAAAGCGCTCAGCTCCTTTCAAAGCAGCTTTCAAAATTCCACTGATCCCCGATTTCACGCCGCAGATCTCGTACTTGTTTACAATAAGAAAGTAACTATTTTCAAATCAGCATAATTTTGTCCTTATTTTCAACATAATGTGGTGGTGGTCACCGAATCAAGGAAAACATATCCGGGTTATAGAAGAAAAAAAAAAAATGTTCAATACCTACCAATTTAAAAATAAATGTCGCTTGAAGTTGCATAATTTCCAGTTTCGGAGCCACCTCGATTCATTGACTTTATGAAGAATTTTACTGTTTATTGGGTACTTAGGTATTAACGCCACCGCAACAGAAGTTTTCTGAAGTAGTTATCTTTGGCGGCACCTAAAAACCGCCAGTAAAATGAAATCTTGTTGGCTCTTTATTGGCGGCATTTTAAAAACCGCCAAATCTGTAGCCACGCGCACGCAGTTATCTTTGATGGCACTTAAAAACCGCCAAATCTGTAACTGCTGTGGCGTTAATAACTAAGTACCTGTTTATTGGACAGGACTTTGGACTTCTAACAGTTTTACCGAGTATATTCTGTCTGTTACAGATAGAAGTCTGTAATGCTACTTGTAATATGAACCATTGTCAACTACATTCATATAAAGTTGATTCAACTTAAACACATTTAGATGCAAAACAAAGCATTGAACAGTGTTCGTATGATCGGATTACTTAACTTATTAAATCTAGTAAATTCAATTATAATAACCCCATAGGCGTTAAGTTGACACTTTTACCACGGGACGCAGTGGGACAGAATGACGAAAAAGCTGGCCAAAAGTGAAACAGAAAATATTTTTTTAATTTTCCTATTGGAACCTTATGATTTTGTGCATCTGGTACCACCTTTTCCAGCTACTTTATGAATTTTTCGGTGTAGTTGTGAGGGGTGAAAGTTTGAACTTTCAGAAACATTTCCGGTAAATCGCAGATTTTCTTCAAAACGACTGCTTTTTCTAGACCCACTTTCAACTTTTGTTTTTATTTAAGAAGCAAAACTTTGCTATGGAGCTTATAGCAAGTGATTAATAGAACGTAACATATTTTGTTCTTAATATTTGGGTTAATTTTAATATTTTTTATTTAATTTCGAAAAAGCAGCTTAAATATTCACTGAATATTTTTATGACCTTATACATATATTAGTAAGAAAGTTTAATAAGGTCACCTTCAGTCGTCCAACTTTTTACATAATTTGAAAGAACACTTAATTGTGTATTAGAAACTGTTCACACATTTTGCCCATTTGACTGTAAATCCATTCCAAATAAAACACAAATAACTTTCTTTTATTAATAACTGTATTAAGGATGTAATCTAAATAACTTGTTTGTTCATTGTAAACAAATTTAATGCCCATAGTAAAATCATTTTTAAATTAATAGCTATTGAAATATGTAAAATTGATCTCAAATTTATTAATATTTATTTAAACTATAATTTTAATTCAATTTATTGTAAAAAAAATACATGAAGATTTGTAAGAACCCTGTATAAATCTAACAAAAATATTTTTTTAAAAATACCAATAAGTTTCAAACATCACATAAAATCAAGTTAAATCAAGTTTTCAAAATTCTAGAAATCCTTTAGATTTATTAAAGGTTCAGAAGAAAATTATAAATTTATAAGAAGGAAGTTGTTTGAAGTATTTTCAAACATCCCAGCTTCTATGCGAGCTAAAACTAGTTTTAAAAAAATCTGGAACTTAAA
This sequence comes from Linyphia triangularis, assembly GCA_963978545.1. Taxonomy (NCBI): domain Eukaryota; kingdom Metazoa; phylum Arthropoda; class Arachnida; order Araneae; family Linyphiidae; genus Linyphia; species Linyphia triangularis. The sequence goes on from OZ021726.1 coordinate 87,745,850, forward strand.
ATACAAAAAAAAAAAATACGAACTGTCCGGGTCAATATTTATCTTAAGTCCAAGATATTTTATATAATTTTCAAACCCTATAAGAAAAATTTGAAAGCCAACTACAGAACTGGAAGAGCCTTTTCAAAGTAAAAATAAAGAATGACTAAATGAAGGTGTTTACTTTCCATTATATTTAAACAGAAGATAAAGTAAACCACTTTCAGGTATTTTGAAAAGTAAAAAAAGTAAAAAGAAACCAGAATTTATACGGTCAAAAGAAACTCTAAAAGTGTTGGCCCATCCAGCAGAAAGGATTCTCACGGCTAGTGGAAGATAGATGCGTCCAAAGTATTTAGGGTATATTGTTTGGAAATGGCAAAATTGTATATGACAGGGTTCCCACGGTCAATGAAAGTCATTAAAAGTGCTTAATATTTTTGAGCTTGTTTTCAAGGCCTTGAAAGTGCTTGAAAATGCTTAGAGGTGCTTAAAAGTCCTTGAAAATGCTTAGAGGTCCTTAAAAGTCCTTAATTTTTGCAGATATTGTTCGGCCAACTGCAAAATTTATAAAAATACTACTCGGACTCGCTATCCCCGCGTGACCGGAACTTATCTGCATATTTATTTTCCGACATATTTATATTACGCATCCACCAACGGAACATTTTTGGCAGAATATACTTTATTAAAAATTTATACATATATATATGATGCCTGAAAACAAATTTTCAAAGGTCATTAAAAACATTAATTAAGTCATTGAAAAGTCATTGATTTTCGTTCTGTGATTTGAGTGGGAACCCTGTTTGAACTCTATCCAGCGTTTAATATGCCAACAACCGTATATAACATTGGATAAGAAATATCGGAAATAGTACAAAAAGCGCTTATGCCCATTGGAATACTTACAGAAGAAGTTCAGGAAGCTCTAAATAAAGACATTAAAAAAAATATCGCCAAGCATTTTCCAAAAAGTTTTGACTGAAAAATCTGTTCCATCGACTTTTGTTGGCATCTGACCCTGTAATATAAAGTTTAAGTTGGTTGTATTCAGATTATCTGGCGCCGTCAGCAACACGAGGGCTATAATGCGCCGAAACATTCGTCATTAGACAAGCCAACATACATTTACAAACACCCATGCCTAACACGGGACTCGGAACCCGCAACCTCGCGGTCTAAAAGCTAGCACGATAACCACTGTACCGTTTGGTCGGCATATCTAGTTTAAGAAAAATGTTAACAAAGAATCGAATTCCGACACAAACTATTCTTCAGATGATTCATTTTCACTGTCAGATCCTTAAACTAAATTCATATTATATTACAAAACTACTGTTTCATTATTCAGGACTTCAAATACATTAATATTCTTAATTTTCTTTAATTCATACTTTAAAACTAAAAAAAATAAGTGGAATTTAAATTTTCTTATTTTTACTATAAATGTATATTTTTCACTGATATTTTTTCAACTTCCTCCTTGTTTCAATTTTTAATGTTTATGAAAGATGTATATTAATGTCTCTACTATATTAGTGCATTGTAAATGTACTGTGTTTGATAAAAAAAAATTATATGAGGATAGTATGTTTATAACATCTATTTTACCTATTAGTATAGTTTTACCAAAGTATAATTTCAAACATACGATTTTTTCATTGAAAGAAATTGTCGTGTATGTTTTCTTATTTGAAGTTTTGTGTGAAATCAATTTTATCTGCAAATTTTATTCTTTAAACAAATGGAAATTTTTAAGTGATACATTAAGATATATAATTTTTATATAAATCAGCTTGAAAAAACATAAAACAATATAATTTGAATTTGATTTTAATGTTAAAATTTGCAATTTTTATAAATGATAATGTTACGTATTGTTTGCAAATAGTTGCAAAAACATAATAAAAAAAATTTCAAATATAATTTTTTTTTTTTTTTTAAATAAATAAATGCACATAATATAATAATTTTAAAACAACACTTTTATGAACAGATATATTTCTTTAAACAATTTTAGATGAAAAAAAAAAAAAAAATCAGCTATCGCAATGTAAATAGTAATTTTTAAATAAAAATAGTTAAAATTTGTCAATAAAACTAAAATTAGAAGGTAGTAAACTTTTATAAACTCATTACAAACTTTACTATCAACATTTGGTTTCAATAAATACACTTCTGAATTTTGGCCCAAGTTTGCCCCCCTTCTGCCCTACTATGCGGGGGTGAGACCCGGTGGATATTCTCAAAGGGGGGTGTGGAGAAGGGGGGGGGGGGGATCAGCCCAAGATTTCTAGACACCATTTTTTTCATGATTTACCTACTGAATATGTTGATCTTACTTCCGTACCACGCAATAAATTTTCTCAATTTGTTTGACTTACGTAGCAAAGTTATTTGTATGAAATTAGTTGAGAAACATTTTATGGAAAAAAGTATGACCGTTAAATCATTATTATAAAATAATTTATTTCAATATCATACATTATTTTTAAAAATATACTTTTATGATATTGCAAAAATATAAAGAAAGCAAATTTTAATAATTCTGGATACTATTTAATGAAATAAGTGCCTACACCAGCAAACTCATCATTGAAAATCATACTTACCATTAAAAATTATACATTTTTAGGAAATTGCTCAAGAGTTGCTACACTTACTAAATTCTCATTTGGGGTACAAAGCTGGATACTGTCAGTGTGCTTATAAATATTGCGTTTACTTTCTATTTTAATATAATGATTTTTTCTTTAGAACATTATAAAATGTTCTTTTTACGCAATACTTTTTATTAGAAAAAAACACATTTTTACAGATTTTTGGAGCGGGGGCGAAATAATACCTTTGCCCCCGCTATTGATGGAGCACGGGGGCGATCTCCTTCGCGAAATTGGAGCCTGTGACCTTAAAAGGTATTACCACAATGATTTTGTTCAAAATCGCTATAGCAGTTTTTTTTTTGCAATTTCTGAAAAATTGCTAAAATTTTCAATGGCAGTTACCACATGTGCAATTTTGACGAAAACCTTAATGACAGAGCCTATGGCCACCATTATCCTGCATACAAAAGTTGAGTATTGTATGTCAATCCCTTCTGGAGTTATGCTCACTAAAGACTGCCACCCAGACATTTTTTTAGACCACTTTTTTTAACCCAGCACGTTCCAAAACGTGTAGAAATGGGGGCGAAATCTAAATTTTTTCTTTTTGATTGAATGCAATACTTTCATTGCCATATTTTAACGTATGGAAAATTGAAAGCAAAAAAAAGGGATCGTCAGAAATAAAAAAAAATCCATCTTCCAAGTTTCATCTCGATTGGATAAAGACAAGTGGGTTAATTGGCTTTCCGCAGATTTGTCCATCACAAACAAACAAAATGAAAGATAACATAACAAATAAATAATCGGCTTTGTCCCGATGTACAGTATATACTGGCCTTAAGTCCAAGACCATTACAAAGTTGTTGTTTTTTTAGTTTGAGTTTTATAAAACATCGATACAACTGAACAATATCAGCACGCATCTCTTTTTATACAAGTCGGCGCATGCCCACACAATGCCTTTCCTGCGCATACCCAAACATTAAGAGGGGACGGACACCGGACCACACTTTTGACCAGGTGAAAACAATACCCTTGGGCTTAAGACCCAGGGTAAAAACAGAAATAATATACAAGATAATTTAGCTTCTCTTTCAAACTATTTCGGCAACTTACATCCAATGGAGATGGACTATAAAGTCCATACTCTATTATATACATAGAACTCAGCCGACCAAACGGTATAGTGGTTAGCGTGCTAGCTTCAAGACCGCGAGGTTGCGGGTTCGAGTTAGGCATGGGTGTTTGTAAATGTATGTTGGCTTGTCTAATGACGAATGTTTCGACGCATTATAGCCCTCGTGTTGCTGACGGCGCCAGATAATCTGAAAACAACCAACCAACATAGAACTCAGTTCATTTGACCAATTGCAATTGTTTGATATGAGATCGTAGAACCATAATTTAAAAGTGAGTACATCGAGCTCAGATTGCATTTGCGCGCCTTGAAAACATAGTCTAGGCTTGAAAACAACTGCAAAAGGGAAAAGCATGGAGATTTTTACGACCCTTTTGCTTCAGTGTTCCTTAAGTAATTGACATTTATCCCGGGTTACTGTATTTAAGGGAATCAGGGGATTTGGAAAAAAGAGTTAATTGGAGGTATTTTCGATGGAATGGAATTTTCTTTGGATAGATAATTTGCAGTGATTTGGGGGAAAATGAAGATTTCAGTAAGGTAACTTAATGGGACAATGTTCTGGTGTGAGAGTCAGAGACTTATTATTTTGTGCCGATATTTGAGGCACTCTTTAACTTTTTTTAAAGTAGCATTTTAATTTCAACTGAATAGAATCTAGATTAAATATTATTCCAACTGAACTGCTAATGTGATTAATCAAATTTTATTTCAATTGATAACTATGGTTAATCGAATTTTATTTAAACTGTTAACGTGGTTAATTAGCGATATAACTCATATTTCTTTAACAGATTTGTTTTTACGGAAAGTTTCATTTGATTTTTTTTTTTTTTTTTTTTTTTTTTTTTGCGAAATTAGGTAGATTACCACCACCATTAATTAGATAGTAAAATTTTCTCAAGAACGATACAATTTAATGAGTGTAATCCATCTAATTTCCAGATAGACTCCACCATTTCTGGTTTTTTGTAAGCTCAAAGACCAATTTTTATGTAAAATGACGGCAAATCAGGCTGGGACCTACAGCTTAACGTGGATTTCAAACCACAACGAACATTCATGCCTAACCGGTGATTCGAAACTGACATTTTTGGTATGAGAGGCCAGAGCTCTAGCCACACAGCCATCAGGTACACAGTATTGCATCATGTGGATATTTTGGTTAAAATAAGCTATACGGTCCTCCCCCCCCCCCCGTTTATTGTAGATTTTGCGCCAAATATGGTAACCCGGCGTCCATCCCCGATTCTGTTAACCTATTTTGGGTCGCGGAAAAGAATAAAAAAATGCACTTCATGGTAAGCTGAAATCTGTTTCCATCTTCTAAAATCGTGATATTTATTGTCATTTTACAAATAGTTAAGATATTTTTTAGCATATTTTATATTTATATACTTGTTTTTGTTAATTTATCTCCTCAAAAACGCGTTATTTGCGTAGCGATATTTTGAATCGGCATCCATTTTGCCACACCCCGAGTTTGGTGTCATTTGAAATTGGCAACATTTTGAAAAGTCGCCAAGGGAGGGGGGAGGGAAGGCGTATTTTAACCGATATTCGACCAAAATTCTTTACATCCTTCATAACATTTTTATTCAAAATAAGCCTCAAGCAGCTCAATTCTCGGGATACTTGATAAACTCATCTTTCAATGAAAAACTAAATGATGTGGAACTTTACTACTGTACAACTAGAGCGATAAGAAAAACAATAAAAACTTAAGAATTAATTTAAACTAGGGCGTAAAACATGGCAAAACTTTCGATTACACTTAATATTGGTCATTACATATAAATTTGCCTTAGATTGGTGAAATTTAACATTTTTGTTTTCATACTTGAATTAATTTTTTTTTAAATGACCAGTTCGGCGATAATTATGTTTTAGGGAAAAGAAAATCCACCAAGACAGTGAAATGCTTTTTGATAAATATTGCATTATCCTTTCTTGTAAGTGAAGCAGAAGATAAACAATCACCACAGATGACTAATCAACCCACTCCAATGTTGTCATACAATTCAGCCGAATCTTGGCACATAGACTCGATGTGGATGAAAACATAATCAAGTTTTGAAGCAAAAAAAAAAAGAGGCACTGGTTTAGAACGGATGTATTTTCAGTGGTCAAGCACTATGAAAACTCAACCTTATGCTGTGTAGTATGAAATTAAAAAAAATGAAATAAATAAACTAGCATTTCAATTAGAAAACTTATAATTTTAATGTGTTTTATTTACAGAAATTGAGTACAACATAAATGAACCATATAATTAAACAACGAATTAAGTAGTTTTCTTTCTAATAAAACTCAATCTAAATAATTTTCAATAATCCGGAACAAAAATGCAAAATTATACTAGAAGCCACTCCTTGAGATCCTATATAACTCCAAACCTGTAGTATTACTTTCATTGACCTATATACTATGTATCTGGATAGAATACCACTTTCAGCACGTAGCTTAAAAACAGGTTCTCTTTCTAAAAAGATTCTATTTTACAAAGAAACCTTCAAGTAACATCTCTAGTAATAGGAACAGACACTATATTTTGTTTTTCGATATAAGAATCGAAAAAACATTAGGAGTAAAAAAAATAAAAAATAGATGGGAAAAATTATAGGAAATCCAGAAAATAAGAGAAGGGCCACAGCAAAGAATGATCAGGGTCCAATTTTTTCAAAATCAAGATTTTCCCGCCATCTGCAAGGTTACAGAAGTTAGTTTAACCATGCGAGATTGTGAGCAAACATTTATCTGAACCCTGATACAAACCCAGACTTGAAACTTTAAATCAGCTTTGCGGGAGAATTGGGAAAAACGGACTCTGATTGTTCTTTGCTGTAGCTCTTAATGAAAGATGCCATTTCGTATTAAGCCCCTAAAGGTTAATGATAAGAAAACAAGCCATATGATTTTTGGGAGATACAAAAAAAATACTTGAATTTATTTTTTTTTAAATTTAAACACGTACAATTAATTTATTCCAACTGGAACATAACTTTAAAATGCTCATTTATTATAAAACGTTTTTCAATGCATATATGAGAAATTTGTTGAATTTTCTCTTCTGAAATATGTTAATTCATTACAAAGCGACCACCCAGTTATTTAGTATATAGATCAACGATTACTTCACACTTAAATGCCACTCTTAATGATTTCACTGCCGCCACCAAGATAAAAATGTTAAATTAATATGAGGACAAAATGATTAAATGATAATACTTTTAAATAAATACCTCCAATACATTAAAAGAATCAATGACATAATAATACAGATAAACAAATTCCTTAGTTACTAAAAATTCAAATCTATACTCTCTTCTAAAAGAAAAATAAACACACATTTATTAACTCTTGTAAAGATTCTCTAAAAATATAAATATGTACGAATTGGCAGTGTAAAATTACTTCTCTTCAAAACTTGACTATAACCATAAATGATAGCATCTGAGCCTGGCTTGGAGAAGATGTAATAAGATAAAATACTATACATAAGGGCTTTTTTGTAAGTATATAGAAGACAGCTATGCAATAGAAATATTTCATAATATATAAACATTTTTACACATCTTCAAAGTTTGTCACCACATAAAATCCTGTATTGAGCATTTGTCAGAGTATAACCACAAAACATTTTCTGATTATATCAGAAATGAAATTGGCGTGTGGCTTACTTCAAACCAATTTAATGATGACTTCTTATCTTAAATAAGATTGACAATAAAGAAAAGCAGTTGGATTTAAGTATACAGTATTATTGTTATAATAATTGCATTGGGTACAGTAAGTTTCCTTAAAAAAAATTAGGGAGGAATTTTAGGGACGATTCCAAGAATTTAAGGGATAATTTTTTTAAATTTAGAGGTATTTCTTTTAAAGTTGACATAGGTTCCTAACTTCCTAACACGAGCATTCTTATCAAAAGTAATTTTAAAGGCCAATTTTTAAAAAATGTAATAATTAAAATCTTAGAAAAGATTTTTTCCTCAGAAGGATTATTTGGGTTTTTTTCTGCAGATTCTGGCGGAAAATCGGAGAAATTTCAAGGTTTTTTTTAAAGAATTATTGACAAATTTAACAAACAAAAGAACACAAATTTAAGGAATTTTAAGGGAATGCGACTCTTGTAATTGACAAAAGTAGCAAATTTTCTTGTGACTCTCACTACTTTACAACAGTACATTATAGGTCAATTTAAATTCTTAAGATTTTGTGTCGATACCGTCAGCCACATTGCACATTTATCTCTGCATCATATCCGCATCAATTATCCGTTACAATCGCGGTCTGGGGGTGTTCATAAATAACATTTTGGATCACCAAACATTTCCAATTTAATTTTTTTTTACCAATGTCATAGGATCAGGGGTTTATTTTTTTTATTTATTTTTTTATTTATGGTTGTCAAGGGGAACCACTAAAATAATCTTTCTAACATTTCAAATGAAAATTCATTTTTTATGAAAATTAGAAATTCCTTTTATTGCTGCAAGACTGACTTAACAAACATTTAATCATAAAATAATCATAACAGGATGGCCACAAAATTCAGGAAAAAAAGTTCTCTGGCAGATTCCTAAAAAATTCCTTGATTTTACAGCAAACTTTTTTTCAAATTTTCCCAATTTTTTAAGATGTGCAGACACCCTGATAAAATAGAGCATGTATGCTAAAGAGATAACATGTTAATTTTTTATTTATAGCTTTGGTGGTAACGAAAAGTTTAAATTAAACTGTAACATTAAATTTCTTATGATTACCACCACAAATCTCTGGGTAAATGGCGCTAAAATATGGAAAAACATACCGGAAATTTTCCATGATTTTTGTGAAATTTGTAAAAATTCCAGATGTTCCCGATTTTTTCTAAAATCAGAAAGCTCCCTGACATTTCCCCGATTTCTAGGTTCAGTGGCTACTCTGCATAAAATTCCTGTTATTAACGGTTATACGTTATTAACGGTTACATGTTTCTCTTGGATAACTTGAATTGACCAATGTGCGCATAAAATATGTGTTTAAAATCCAATCAATAAGTTTCATCTTTGTTATTAAAAAAAAAAACATGCATTTATGAAATAGGAATTAAATTTTTAGTTGCCCTTTTTTTGACAACTGACATTTTTGTTTAAGTTGCTCCATTAAAAATCAGGTTGCCTCAGACAACCGCGAATTTCGACCCCTGCATAGGAGCAATATGAAACAATGATATTAAACATAAACTAAATATATTTTGTATCGCACATTGTATAAATAGTGTATAATATTACATGACGTTACACAAAGTAAAACTTCACTAGAGTAGATCTAAAGTTTAGAAAAAGATAAATTTTGAATTTGCCAACTGGGACAATTTCAGGAAACCAATGTTTTGATTGATCGATATTGGATAATCAATGCTCTATAGTATACACTATTTTTTTTTTAAATTTCACTTTTATTATTTTTGTTAATTATTATTATTATTATTATTTTGCCAAAGTAGTTTTAATGGCCGAGCAAATTTCTAACAATTTACGTACTGTATACTTAAAACACTGACAGAACAGCTTATGGGTCGAATAACTTTAAGATAAGAAAACAAAAACAGAAAACTAATTACCCATTAAAATAAAGTCAGTTTCTGAACCCGCAACCATTTTGTGCATGTTGGCCTTTTTGAACCAGCATCTGGTGACGTGAAAAATCAGAATCCTGACCAATATACAATGCTATGAGACTAATAGCAATGAAAACAGAATATTAACACTACCATGGTAAACTCAAAGGACACATAAATTGTCATTCTATAAAGTGTGAGAAAAATGAAGATTACGTAACAAAAACTCCCAAACAGTTAATAAACACAAATCCATGCTCCATATCTGCCAATTAATTTTTCAATTTAAGAAGAAAAAAATAATAGTTTGTGTGGTAAATTATGTAAACACTTGCATTATTTGATATATGCCACATTAAATAAAAAGTATCCCATTACAATACTACATTTACTCAAGTATTAAAATGCCTGAATTATTTTATACAAAAGTCTATTGCAAGTCAGAATAAAAAAATTACAAGTTTCTTGAAAGTCTTGCAAAGTTTTAGAAAACTGAAATTACAGTGTGGCCACAAAATTCAGGAAAAAAGTTGTTCCCTTATAGAACTCTAAAAAACTCCCTGATTTTACTTCAAATTTTTTTTTTTTTTTTTTTCAAATTTCTCCAACTTTTCCAGAAGTGTATACTCCCTGATCAAATAAAAAACGTGTACTAAAGTGATAATATTTTAATTTTTTAAAAACAGTTTTGGCAGTAATGAAAAGTTTAAATTATTCCATAACATTAAACTTCTAATGATTACCACAAATGGCACAAAAATGAATGAGCAGGGAAACGTACCTTCAAAACAATAGAAAATTTCCCAGATTATTATGAAATTTAAAAAAAAAACCTCTTTCATTTCTCTGATTTTTTCCAGAATCAGAAAGCTCCCTGACATTTTCCCGAGTTCCAGGTTCTGTGGCCCAAAGTTTTAGAAAAACGAAATTAGTAGGTGAATCATTTATTTTCTCCTGGGTTGCAACTTCTTTCAACGTACTTTTGCTTAAAAAAAACTACAACCTTAAGACTTATTCAAAAATTGTAAACCTTTGTAAGGCATTCGTAGCAAATTGGCAGATAAGAGGCTGGGCAGATAACATTTCACCAGAACAAAAACAACGCTTAATTTCAGGTGAGTTAACACCATTCTTATATCAAGAATAGATATGAATATAATGTATATGAAGATGAAATACTGTACAAGGCAATGTAAGATTAAGTTAAGTGATTTATGAAAATGACACTATATACAAAAGACGCATCATGGACCTTCACCAGCCTTAAAACTATACCTGCTCGAAGGCCTTTTTTTTTTTTTTTTTCAAACATGATTAGGCACTAGATTTCTTTTTAAAATATACACTCAATATAACACTTGTTTCTAACTATTACACAAATACATTATAATTATATAAATATAGATTTATAAAAATCTTAAACTAACACATTCTTAACTTAAATTATTAAGTATGAAAAATCTATAATTATAAAATATAGTTTTTGATAGTCATTGCATAATAAATCACCAAGAATGCTTTGAATTTGAAAATTAACATTTTGCTTTTCGACCACTGTTGGGAAAATTTTCAAGATATATTATATACTACTATCGTAGGACTTTATGGTAAAATATTTTGATCTACAAATATATCAAAGAGAATGCTAATAACCATAATCTAAACGTGTCTTATATTAAAACAATCTAAAAATACAATCGGAGGATAAGCCTGCTAAGGAAAACTAAACTAGCTGAATATTTAAAAAATCTCTATAAATCATCACATACTTCAATGTATTTAAAACTATGCCTGGATCATGTTAAAAAAATAAACGTTTAAAGGCACACATTTTCGTTTCTTAAGTTTCCAAATACAATTGGCACAGTCACCAATTCTTAAAGATTGCAAATAGTACCTATAGTTTTGCAGCAGTCATTATCAAAAAACTTTATATGCATAAGTGTAACTTAGCAAAAGTGTAACAAGACATATGATTTAAATCCACTCAGCATGAATCCAATAACAAAAGTTTTTTGTTTTATAAGTAATTTTTACAAGAAAAATAAGCTTCTGAATATTAATTAAGATCACCACAATCAATGAAGCTTTAACAGAGACAGCAACTTTTACAAAAATAAAGCTGTTAAATAATTAAAAATTATAGTTTTTTGCTGTCCTACACACATGTCCATACTTTATCAAACACACTTGCAATATTGCTTCAAGATAAACGAAATTTTGAACTGAATGTATGAGTCAGCAATATGTATACGTTCATAATCCGAAGAGGAAACAAATCCCGACTTTTCTTAGCATTCGAAAATAACATCTTTGTCATTTCTTTATTTTCAGTTGTGCTACCTATGCACCTATAGGTGGTACTCCTACCTATGACTTAATTTGTCAACATATTAAATTGATATTTTCCAAAACTAAACATATCTGTACTCCAAAGGAAAAGAATGCTCTCTTTCTCTCAAAATTGTACCTTACCCAGGATTCCCACTACTCTTTTTAAAGAAAAAAAATTTCAAGGACCTTTTAAAGAAAATTCATGGACCATAAAATTACATACTTTAAACATAAAAATATTAAAAGGAGGAGGAGATTATCCGTGGTCGCTTAAAAATTCAAGAACTTTCAAGGACTCTCAGGATCAAATTTGAACACGAAACAAAATAAAAAATCGCACTCGTTGCCTGAACAATAAAACCAAATGAGGAGTTTCAAGTCATAGTGGTTTAAGTCACATTTACAAAAATTCTGACTCCGAGTCCAGAAATAAAATCTAGAAGGACTAAACTGTACAGAGGAAAAGTGGACCAAGTCACAACCTCAATAGTTTGCTACCAGGCCGCAGCCATATAATGGACTTGTAATGAAAATAGGGTGTACATTTGCAGGGTTCCCTTCGAAATCATAGAATAAAACTCAAGGACTTACAATGACCTAAATAATATTTTTTAAGGACCTTTGAAAATTAGTTTTTATGCATCAAGTCTTTCATGTGGGACTTTATAGCTGCTTTTACCAGAGAGTTAATATCAAAATCTGTCATGGAAAATTTGCATTTTGCCTTATAAACAGACTTTGACGATGGTTTTTTATCTTTCGGCTAGCAAAACATAAACGCTAATCTCACGTGTTCGGAACACTGAGTACAGAGCGTAACTAAAAACATTCGATTTCTGTTTTACCAACAGCAAACACGTTCTACCAATAAGCAAATACCAAACGATGTACAAATTGATGTATGCACAGTTAAAATATACAAGAACATTTTAATCTGGTGCTGATAAGTGAAAAAAAATTAAGGACTTTTAGGAAAGTATTTTCAAATACTTTCAAGGCCCAGTAAACATGTTTACAAATATTAAGCACTTTTAATGACTGTGGGAACCCAGGTTTGGTGCGAGTAAAGCCTTTTGTTTCTCAAAAAAAATATTGACTTACACCACTGTGAATCTAACCCTCTCAAATTAACTTAATAAAAAAGAATGATAAATAAATTAGAACGTCCTTAACCTCAGGAGAACAGATATATTTCCAAGTCACTAGTACAGACACCCGATAAGTCAAAGAAAATAGGCAATCATTCCTATCAAACAATCCCCGGAAGGCAAAATATTTTCTAGTTACTTTTCAAACCTCAGCAGGCTTTTTCAACTGAGCATTTAGCGGTACAAAATACGAGCCGTTTATAACGTGACAACAGTTCCAAACAAAACTTCCTAAAGCCCACTTAGTGTCTAAGGCATCTTGAAAAGAGCCAGTCTTCTCCCTAAGATTGTCCCAGCTCTTCCTTCATGCTCCTGATCTGGGATATGAGCTTGAGAGCGGGTCCAAGTTTCATGCACATGGATGTCATCAGGTGGTCTTCTTTAAGTAGGAGCAATGCCTGCCCATCGATCTCCTGCGACTTGAAGGTGTCAGCGTAGTCGGAGCAACCGGGAATATTCCGGATAAAGTCAAACACGTCTTGTACCTGAAAGAAATTTTAAATGATCAAGTTGCCGATTAACAAGGGGGAAGGGGGGAGGGGGGCAATGAGTTTTATAGAAAAATTAGGTAGGAATTTTATCAGGGTTCCCACTCAAATCACAGAATGAAAATCAATGACTTTTAAGGACCTAATTAATGTTTTTAAGGACCTAGGAAAATTCGTTTTCAGGCATCATATCTATATTTAAATTTTTAATAAAGTATATTCTACCAAAAAAGTTACAAGTTGGTGGATGCGCAATACAAATATGTCGAAAAATTTTGATACGGTGCAGATAAGTGGAGGTCACGCGGGGATAGCAAGTCGAGTTGCATTTTTATAAATTTTGCAGTTGGACAACATCTGTAAAAATTAAGGACATTTAAGGACCTCTAAGCATTTTCAAGGACTTCTAAGCACCTCTAAGCATTTTCAAGCACTTTCAAGGCCTTGATTCAAAAATATTAAACACTTTTAATGACTTTCAATGACCGTGGGAACCCTGTTTAGGGATGATTTCAAAAAATTTATGGAAAATTCCTAAAAATTTTATGGGCAATTCCAAAAAAATTTAGAGATAAGTTTTTAAAATTTAGGAATATTTCTTTTAAAAAGCTGACATAGGCTCCGAACACAGACATTCTTTTCAAAGCATGTTTCAATACCTGCAAAAAATTAGCCAATTTTCAAAAAATTAAATAATTAACAATAAAATGTAGATTAGAATCACAAATGAAGATGGAATTTTTACAGCAAGTAAAAAAAAATCTAATAAATAGCACACCTATTGCGCAATGCACAATTGAGAAGGGGAAAATCTCTTATCATATCAACTAAATCTGATGATGGTAGAGCAAATACAGCCAGAGAGTGAAATTTTCAAAAGGGCTACACCGTTGCTATGGAAACTACTAGTATGGAATTTCCCTCCTTACTAAATGTACAAGTACATGGTGCGATGCCAAATACAGCCATTACAAATTTTGCTGTTCTTGTAAATTCGATGTACTAATTGGTGCGTGTGAGAATAGGTGAGGATGTGTGGGTCGGAGGGAAGCGAGCATTTGTTAGAATTTTCCCCAACAAAAAAGAAATAGCTTCTGTGATAATTTTACACATATTTTCTTGTTACTACTTAAGTTAATAATTAATTAAGTTAATGATCCATTTTGAAACATGGAGCACTGTTATAACTAAATTATTATTTTTTTTTTCTTCTATTTTCTTTCTGATATCATTTGTAAATATTGAAAGGAAACTTTTAGTTTGATTAATTAAGATTATAGAATTTCCATTCATGAATGAATGTAGAAAGTGAGAGAGGGGAGTCGCAGTTCCGGCTGCACTAACATTTTTTACCATGGGCCACCACTGGTCATGATAGAATATTCATGAACAAGAAATCCCTAATCAATAATAAATTGAAATACCAGGGATGAGAGTGATCAGAGAGCAAAAAGGGGGGAATCCAAAAATTCGTTAAAAAAGCTCGCGGAAGGAATACACAAAATTCAACAAAAAAAGTATGCAGGAAGGAGGATTCAATAATTTTAAAGATACAATGAAATTTCTCATACTATATAATAATTACATTTCAAATATTAGGAGTTAGTGAAGTAATCTGTGAGGAAAGGGGATCTCGGAGGGAAAATCTTTTGTTTAGACATGAAGAAAAGTATACTTTTTACGGGAAAAACTGGTTCAGATAAGTAAAATACGAATCCTCGAAAAAGGGACAAAGAGAAGGAAAATGTTACAAAAAAAAACTAAAAAGGAGGAAATCCTCCAAAAGGAGGAAAACTGTCATTCCTGAAATACACAAATTATATAAACTGCTGCTACTGTGTATACTTACAGTCCACTTAGTTGGTAACTTTTGAGGGGGATCGAATTGGATTTTGTCAATTTCTATTACTTTGTCCAATTCGATCGGCATCGGTTCCGTGTTATCCACCGGAGCTTGAGAGATGACTTCTTCAATTTTAATTGAAACGTCCATATCTTCACCAGGAGTGTCCAGATTTTCTTCTATTTGAATTTCTTCTTCCATCTCAGTCTAAAGAGGTTTTATTTTTTTAAAAAATAAGAAATAAATTTTTTTTTAAAAAAGCAATTTTAAGAACAATTTAAAAATTCTTATACTGTAACTATGTGAAACAGGAAACTTCGATGGTGATTTTTACAAATACTTTAATGATGCAAACTAACATATATTAAAGCCAAGAGTCGATTTATAAGTAATTTGCAAATTAACTGGATACTTTGAAAGGGGGTTAAACAATGCAAATTTGGACAAAGTTTTATCATATAATTTTCCGGAATCAATTGTACTGCGAATAATGTTTGAAAGTGTTTATGAAGATGGAATTTTTATGGCAAGTAAAAAAAATCTAATAAATAGCAAACCTATTGTGCAATGCACCAATTGAGAAGTTAAAAATCTCTTATCAAATCAACTAAATTTGATGATGGTCGAGCAAATACAGCCAGAGAGTGAAATTTTCAAAAGGGGTACACCTTTGCTATGGAAACTGCTAGCATGGAATTTCCCCCCCACGCTAAATGTATGTTTTAAAGTGTTGGCCAATGTATGCAGTCCTGCAAATCAAGATACTTTGCAAAGTAGGCAGCCAGATCGTAAAGTGGCTAAATATTAGGTTTGGCATAACCAGGGTTCATACCTATGAAAAAGTTAATAATTATTTTCAAATTATCACAGAAGTTTCTAAAAACTTTTTTATTCTTATGAAAAAGGGTATGGTAGTAATATTCAAATTAATGCAAAAATCATATTCGTTTGTACAAGTTTGTAATATCTTAACACATACATACGTTAACTTATTTATATATGATTTTATTTAACCAAAGTATGTTAAACCTAATTTCTCTGTTAGAGAATTTTCTAATAAATATACATATAAATACAGTTCATTTACAAAATTAAAATGCTTTTTACTCAAGATTTCTAAAAACAAAAGTAAATGTGGAATTTATGTATACAAAATAGAGGTTTTTAAAAAAAAAAAAAAAAAAAAAAAAAAAAAAAAAAAAAAAAAAAAAAAAAAAAAAACATATTATGGATTGTTTTTAATTACAACAATAAAAACAGTAAACTAATTATTAAAAAAAAAGGTAGCTAGTATCTGAAGGAAAATGAACTACATTTAGATATTTAAGATATACTATCTGAAAAATGAATATTGAATCAGATTGAATATTGAATATCTGAAATAAAATAAATTGATTATCTGAATATGGATCAACCGAAACCATTCTAGTTGACATACTCAAAACTTGGATTTTCTAAACTTTAAGCATACTTTAATATAGTATTTATTTTAACTAAGGTTACTTGTAAGACAAGCAATACATAATATATAGTTTTGCATTTAATACCACTGATTAGTTATCTGAAAAACTCCAGTCCCCAATTATACTCTACAGTAATCAATGAAAAAATACTGTAGAGCAATCAATGCTCTACAGTATTTTGTTTTCTTATAACTGTATTGAAAAAATTAATCATCAACATATTGGCGGATTAAATAAAATTGCCTAACATAATTGAATACAAATCAGCATTTTAATCTCCCTTTTCTTTCTAAATGAAGTTATTCATAAGTACTTAATTTTTATTGTAGAAAAACACAAAATATTTTTAAGTATTCTTAGCTTGTTGTCACCCACTAACACCATCTAAACATTCCCTAGTATTCAGCATTAAAAAACTATTGGCAAAATTAGCAAAATAAACACACACAAAACTGCAAAAATATGAATTTAAAATTTTAGCAATAAGTGATGAAATGCATTGGAAGAAGATCATTATTTTACAAACATTTTCAAAATGTGGAATGACTGTGCTGTTTTCCGTCAAGGATAATACACCCATTTTAATCCATAGAGGCAGATGTTCTTGAAGGTATGTTCGTCAAATGTTTGTTTTTTCCTTACAATATTTCTACTTTTAACAAATAAACAAATATCAAAGAAATATTTACTTGTTTTCGCAGACTCTTGCGTCCCCTATATCCTCCCATTTTTTTCTTGCGACCAGGGCCACCTACAAATAAAAATAGTAATTTTAGTGACAAGTGGATTTTTCTTAATGGTAAACTGACAAACCAAAAAAAAAAAATTATCAATAAAATGTATTCAGGGTTCCCACTGAAGTCATAGATTGAAAATCAATGACTTTTCAAGGACCTTTAAGGACCTACATAATAATATTTAAAGACCTTTAAAAATTAGTTTTCATGCATCAGGTCTTTAATGTTTGACTTTACATCTGCTTTGCCTAGAGCGTTAATATCAAAATCTTTCATGCACAATTTGCATTTTGCCTTTATAAACAGACTTTGATGATGGTCTTTGATTTTTTGGCTCGCAAAACGTAAAAATTAATCTTGCATACTTGGCTCGCAGAGTACAGTGTGTAACTAAAACCATACGATTTTCACTCCGCCAATCAGCAACCGGGTTCCCACTCAAATTACAGAATAAAAATCAAGGACTTTTCAATGACTTTTAAGGACTTAAATAATGTTTTTGAGGACCTTTGAAAATTTGTTTTTAGGCATCATGTCTGTATATAAATTTTTAATATAGTATTTTCTACCAAAAAAAGTTACAAGTTGAAGGATGCGTGATACAAATATGTTAGAGATTTCCGATACGGTACAGATAAGTGGCGGTCACGCAGGGATAGCAAGTCTCAGTTGTATTTTTATAACCCTTACTTTTCACAACTTACGCAAAAATTAAGGACTTTTAAGGACCTCTAAGCATTTTCAAGGACTTTTAAGCACCTCTAAGCATTTTCAAGCACTTTCAAGACCTTGAAAACAAGTTTAAAAATATTAAGCACTTTTAATGACTTTCAATGACCGTGGGAACCCTGCAGCAAATACGAGCCAAACGATGTACAAGTTGATACATGCTTAGTACAAATACACCAAAAAATGTTGGTGTGGTGTGGATAAATGACAAAATTAAGGACTTTAAAGGACCTACAAGCATTTTAAAGTACTAAGGACTAATAAGCATTTTCAAGTAGTTTTAAGGCCAGGAAAACCAGTTAACAAATATTAAGTACTTTTAATAACAGTGGGAACCATGGTATTAAATGGTACAGGGTTATAGAACTAAATATGTTAAAGATAAAAACAATAACATAGATATTGAGAAAATTTTGTGGTAGAAAGAAAAGAAAATGTGGTAAGAAATTTACTTAATAGGGATCGTCAGCTGGTCCCCATATTTTATTTTTTTTTTTTTTTTTGTTCGGGCACAACACATGCTGAAGTAATTATTGATTTAAAACATGATTTTTTTTTATCAGGTACAACACTGATAAAAGATAAATTAAGAAATTTTAAAGGGAAAGTAACTGTGAGCTTTTACTTTCAATTACCTATATGCTAGCATATGGTAATGAAAGTATTGCATTCAGTAAAAAACATTATTTGTTTGTATTTCTACATGTTTAGAAATGTGCAGAACTCAAAAGAATGTCTGCGAGTCTGTCTGTAGTCGGCATAATTCCCGAATGGATTGACTTTCGATGCTCAACTTTTATATGCAAGCTAGTTGTTGCCATAAGATCCGTCTCATTAGGTTTTCATCAAATTTGCAAAAAGTAAGCAGATGCCTTATGCAAAATTGCATAAAGTAGATGCTATTGAAAAATATATGCTTTTTAGCAACTGTCAAAACACAGCACTAACGATTTTGATTAAAATCGACGTGGCAGTTCCTTTTAACCTGCCTTCAACATCCCCACTTCTGAAATTTGCATAAAAAGGCAATAAAGATGTAAAAAGTTAAAAAGAAAATGCCTTTAAGACAAGAGATTTCTTCCCCTCAGTACCTCCTACAAACAACTATCCTGTTTTACTAAACAGGAAGGAAAATGTAATATCTATCAAAAAACATATCCCTATCTCACCAAAGTAATGACTATTGCCAAAAATATCGCCACAGGTGGCTTCTTTTTTAAATTAATGAAAACATGACGTATAATGAAAACCGTAAATTACTCTGATCCATGACACATTTAAATGCAGTGACAAGCATTAAGTGTAATTGAAAGTTTTGTGATGTTCCACACCCCTAGTTTTATTATCAGGGTTCCCACTCAAATCACAGAATGAAAATCAATGACTTTTAAGCACCTAAATACTGTTTTTAAGGACCGATAAAAAAAAAAATTCGGATATCATGTCTATCTATCAATTTTTAATAAAGTATATTCTACCAAAAAAGTTACAAGTTGGTGGATGCGTAATACAAATAAGTCGGGAGAATTTCGATACGTTGCGGAAAAGTGGCAGTCAAGCGGGGATAGTAAGTCCGAGCTGTATTTTTATAAATTTTGCAGTTGGTCACACAACATCCACAAAAATTAAGGCCTTTTAAGGACCTCTAAGCATTTTCAAGGACTTTTAAGCACCTCTAAGCATTTTCAAACACTTTCAAGGCCTTGAAACCAAGTTCAAAAATATTAAGCACTTTTAATGACTTTCAATGATTGTGGAAACCCTGATTATGTACTTCAATAAGTTATTATAAGTTATACTAGAAGACAGCATACCCTGAGTTCACTGAATAAGCTGTATGATGGATCCTTCTGCCGAAAAGATATAGTTCCAAGCCAATCACAACTTATATGGTACTATTATTAACCTACGCATAGTTTTGTATTAAACTTAAATATAAGTTGGAAAAAAAAATAAGTGCTTTTAAGTTTAAATTTTAATATTTTACTTTTCTAACCACAGACACTACAAGATTTTTAACGAATTGACCACACACATCATTCCGATCAATCAGTAAAACTGGTTCACTTATCGGTGTAGTGTAATTCAGCGAGGTCAGGGTATGTTGTCTTCTAGTATAGTTTAAAAAACTTAATAAAAATAAATAAAAAAAATTAACCATTTATTTTTGCTTCACATATTGTTAATGATCTTTTATCCCTGTTATAGCTGGTGTAAAAATTCATGTTTTAAAGGAATACTTCGCTATGCAGTCAGACCAAAAACAATTAAGCGTTAGGTTAAGGGGACAAGCTAGTGAACCCTCTTTAAAAAATGGTAATTCCTACAGAGTAAAATACAATGCAAGCATTTATCATTTATGTTTGTTTTTTATTCTCATCTATACTTAAGATAGTAAAAAACAGAATTATAATATATAATTAATTAATTATATTAATTAATATATAGTTTTGAATCTACTTGGAAGAAATAGTTCATAAATGTAAAAAAAGCACATTGAAATCTAGGATGAAGATATAAAAATAGAATATGAACACATTGGAAGTGGACTTAAGCAAAATCTAATTGTTGCAGCAACTAAAACACATAAATTTTAAGAATGTAAAAAGCCAAAAAAATATAATAATGATGAAACAAAGGAATAGTTAAAATTCAAAATTGAACTTCATGATTGCTCAACTGACAAGAATGAGAACTGCTTTAACAAGACTACCAGAAAAATATAAACCACATCAGAGTACTAACAAAAGTATATAAAATTTTAACAAACGAAAAAACTTTGACACAAGAAAATTATAACAGATTCCGGTATTGCATTCAAAATTTAAATATTTCTAAGATATTCAATATAATCTTGCAATTAAGAACCTTCTACCTTGCAATTCAACCAAAATCTTCCCTGTCTAAATCTCGACTCCTAATTTCAGATACAAAGAATAGATCATTTAGGATTATCATATTGCAAGGATAATACGACTGCAATGAAATGTAGAACTACAAAGAGCAGTCCAAAATTTAAAATGAAAAACATCTCCTAGAACAGCATTCCTCATTTACATCACGTAAAGAAGAAAACCAAGACTGACACTCCAACAATCTACAATAGACCATACATCACAACTACTACTATATTCTTAGTATCCAGAAAGCAGATGTAGCAAGGCAGCAACGATAAAACTCAAAAGTACACTTGCATGCTAAAAGTGCATGTTCTGCCTCTGTGAGCTACAAATTTGACAGTTTTTTTGTTTTTTTTTAAATATAGCCGATTTTGTGCGAGTTTTTATGGTAAACAACAGGGTTCCCACTCTTGTTGAAGAAAAAAATTCAAGGACTTTCAAGAACCTTTTGAAGAAAATTCAAGGACCTTGTTAACGAAATTCAAGGACTATAAAATTACATTCTTTAGACATAAAAACACCAAATGGAGGCGGGGGGAAAATGGAGGTGGAGATTATCGGTGGTCGGTTAAAAACTTAAGACTTTCAAGGACCGTGGGAACCCTGTACAAGCTACAAGAGGAAGACATATAACATCTTGATTACTGAGGATAGTTCACATTTCAAGGAGAAGCCTTTTTACAAGGTTTTGACCCCAAAGGGAATGGTTCTGTCTCAATTGGGAAAAAACCCTTAGAGATTCCTTGTCTCAGCAATCACCTGTGGGGAAGGCTATGTTAAAAGTAGTGATGGTACCTGCAGCCAAGTGCTCTGGAACAAGTGAAGGCAGCAACCCTACACGTTTGGGACCTTGAGCATTGAACCTTTTAGCACAGGAATTGGAGCAAAAGCGTTTTGAGCGTTTAAATTTGGATTTGGGCCCTAACTTTCCACAAAACTCACACTTTGCCAATTCCACATTACCTCGAGCTCGGTGGACTTTCAGCTTCTTGTCCGGACTGGCAACTGTAACAATAGAAGGGTGTAAGTAAAATAGAATAAACTAAACTTAATAACTGATTCACCACAAAATTCTGAAAAAAAAAAGTTTCTCGATAATTCCCTGATAAGATTTCTAAAAAATTCCCCGATTTTACAGCTAACTTTTTTTTCTCCAAATTTTTCCAGATGTGTAGATCGAATAGAACATTTATACCGAAGAGATGATGTGTCAATTTATTTTAAATAATTTTGGCAGTAATGAAAAGTTTAAATTGAACCGTAACGTGAAACTTCTAACAGCTACCGAATTCTTCGGGAAAATGGCGCCAAAAAACGGATGAACGGAGAACCGTACCTTTAAAACATTAAAAAAATGCCATGCTCTTTAAAAAATAAAAAATTCAATTATATTTTCCAGAATCAGAAAGCTCCTTAATGTACCCTGATTTCCAGGTTCTGTGACCACTATGTTATATTAAATCATATTTTAATATTTAAAGTAGTAAGATTATGTTAAGATATAATCTAAAAAAAACTTTTCATTTAAGAGATCTAAATTTAATTTCACAGAATGTCTAATTTCATTGTAATACATTTTCCAATTAAATATACTTAGTATTTGTAAATGTAAAAATTTTAAACCTTTTTTTTTTTTTTTTTAGTCAGTAAATATGGCAAACTTAAGTTTAAAACTATATTTTAATTCTCCTCTGAAGTTAAAAATAGATATAACAATATTCTGAACGATACATGTAGAAATAAGAGGTTATCAAAATATATTACTTGTCAAAAACACACAAAATTCTTACACAAGATCCATAATGTTTGCATTTAAAATGTAATTAGTTTTTCTATTAAATAATTTATGCAAATTTGCAAAATATTTTAGCAACATGAAAGAAATTAAATATTAAAATCCTTAAATTATTGTGTTCATTGCCGTTAATTAAATCTATGGAACAAAAGTATGTATAATTTTTTTTTTAAATATTAGTGCTGTACTATGAATATCATACAAAACATAATGCAAAAATTTTACAACACCGAATCTTGCAATGCAAAAAAATAAACTCAGCCCAGCAGACAAAAATCAGAGGCATACTTTTATAGTAAAAATGTTGAATATTATTACAACAATGCAAGTCAAAACTAGGAGTGTGGAAAAATGTTAATTAATTTAAAAAAGAAAAAATTACCAGTTTGGCGATACTTATTACATTCATTAGCAAAGCAAAGCGCCACCAAAATAGTTAAATGCTTTTTGATAATTATTACATTATTCTTTCTGGTAAGCGAAACAGAGGAGAAACAGTCAGTGATGGGCAAAAATTCTGCCCAAGAGATTCGTTTCCCAACTTTTTATGCCTTAATAAATTTCTATGGTATTTTCGGAGGTGTGGATGCTTAGAACACCTTACAAAGCATAACCACAGTAAATTTCGATTAAAATCGTTAGTCATCTTTAACAATTGCTGAAAAACAAATTTTTCAATGGCAGCTACATGTGCAATTTTGATGAAATCCTTAAAGACATGTCCCATGGCCACCACTAACTAGTATGCCAAAGTATAACACATCATAAGTCAATTAATTCTTGAGTTATACTGAACACATTTATTTTAGACCACTCTTTTTAAACTTGAAACGTTCCAAAATGCACCAAATGCAATATTTTCACTACCCTATGTTAACAAATGTGTATTTGAAAGTAGGATATAAAATAAACAAAACTTACAAAAAATATAATTTTTCACATAAAAAGTATCAAATACATTATAATAAAATGCAACTTTTTATCCACTTCATTTCTTCCATTTAAACAATATTGTTTAATCAAAAAAGTTGTGATGAGATTAAACGAAATTCAAAAACAGTCTACTTTAAGCTTTTTTATAATGTAACACTGGTTTACCTCGATATGTGCCAAAGTTAAGAAGTATTGTATCGGTGAATAAATTACACATTAATATTTGCTGTTCATAAGATAATACTGCATATATTTAAAGTTTGAAAATCAGAGTAAAAAGTTTTTTGACATCGAATTAAGTGAAGAAATAAAGGTTTTAATTAACTAATATAGATAAAGAAAACTATATTTTTTTATTAAATGAACTGGCAGTATAAAATATCTTTAAATTAAACTATGTCTCAGATATAGATCAACACTCCATAAACTGCTGCAATATCAAAAAGTTAAAGAATTAAAAAATATTAGAACAGGCTTTAAATTAATTGCATTTTTTAAACATTAAAATTTTAATTACTTAAGCTAATAATATAACCCATAAGAAGTTTTTAATATAAATCCTTTATATGCATTGCAAATTTTTATATTGATTAACAAAGAGCCGTTTCTGTTGTGCGTGTAGTTGGGATCTAATTTTAAATATCAAAAACATCTCTATCAGCAAATTATTCAGTAAACTACACATCCAAATATCTTTTATTTATTTTGATTAAAACAATTTTATTATTTATTTTGATTAAAACAATTTTATTATTTATTTATTAAAACAATTTTGGCAATAAGAAAGGGTTTTTTCAATGATCAGTTAAATGCTATTTTAGCGCGATTGGATGACGGCAAGTTGGTTTATTAGTATTTGAGATATTTTTAAATTAATAGAAACCTAAACATTAAAATTTCAAGGCAAATATTATAATTAGAAATATTAACTTTTGGTCATACCTGTTGGCGAATCCTTTCTTTTCAGTTGTGAATCATTCTTCTCTGATGGTAGAATTCTACCTGGGGAATCCAATAAAGCTGACCTACTTACCTAAATAACAAAAAAAAAGTTTTTAAATGAAAACAAACTCAAAAAGAAAGTCTTTAATACATCAACTGTATAGAAATCGGGACAAAGTGAAAGTGACTTGTGTTCAAAGGAAGGAGAATGGTAAAAGACATCGGCCCTGTTAACCCGAAATTGATGGGGCTGTCGAAATGAAGTGTGTTAAACATCTAAAAACTTTTTCATCTAATTAATGTAGATTCAAACTACTAGCCTATAATACTGCTGTTTTTTAGAACATTTATAAAGTAAGGCTTATATTTAATATAATACTTTACGATATATACATTAAGAACAACAAAAAAAGTAAATGTATACATATACCAGTAACTTATAATTTAACCCATTAATGCCTAGCGTCCCTTTTTAAGAAAAGTCTGTTATTAATTTTTGCTTTTAAATTTTACCTCTACCAAATTATTTAAAGCACATGAGACATTGTCCTGCAGCATTAGGTCTCATCTAAAAAAAAGTGCTTTAAAGGGCAACTTTTTTTTCCCACTTAAACGGGATTTCGTTATGAGAAATTTCATGTTAAATGATAGATGAACTCCTTTAAGTTTAAGCTTTATCGCACGGAGAATAGCTTTTACTTAACTTTAAACAGGATTTCATTTTAAGCGATTTTGAGCTAACAAGGTTCGACTATACAGATAAGAAAAGACCTTTTGATTATATAGAGTGACTATAATTAAAAGTTCAACCTTCAAAAAGCTGTAAAAGAAGTACAACTCATCAGAATGACTTGAAATTTAACCTGAATATATGTAAAATAGGAGTAACTAGTATGACATAAGGAAAAGATTGTTCGAAAGTTTCTTTTTATGTTATTTTTCCCTTCTTTATGAATATTTTTGAAAATTGAACTTTAACTATACCCACAATGCATTTTATACATGAAAAATTACTTGTAATAATTTGAATTCTGCTATTAAAAAAAATTTCATACATATTTACATTCTGCATTTGTACAATTGAGAAGGAGAATCAATTGAATAGTTAATTTTAAAATATGTCAATTTAGAATTCCATAATCCCAAACTATAAATACAACATTGTGTCATATCAGTTTAAAGGTCTCAAGGAAGGAAAGGCAATATGGGAAAATCTCTTGCTCAGACATGACGAAAAGCGCACTTTCCGTGGAAAAAGGTGGTCCAGTTAAATAAAAATTGCGGATCCTCAAAATAGGGACAAAAAGGTGGAAAATTTTACATAAAAAGAAGCGGAAATTTGAAAAAGAAGGAAAAATCTCATAACTGTGATATACATCAATACAAACTTATATACAAAAATGATCTTTTAGCAATAATGACTGCACAAATTCAACTTGATCAACAAAAGAATTGCACAACTTACCGGAAATGGTTCAGGGCCCTCTTGTATCACAAAACCATCAATGACATGAGTAAGGACTTGAGGCTTGACAATAGCCTTTTGTGGCTGTTTGTCCTTTACTTGCCCTAATGAGGGCTTCATTATTGGTTGCTGCGGTTTCAAGTGCTCGATTGCAGAACTGCTATCTGCTTTAGCCTTTTGCTGTGCACCTACAACAGGCTGAGGAGGTTCTTCCACTTTCCTTACTTCCGACTCACTCTTAGTGGCCAGGAAACTAAAATTTAATGAAAGAAATTCATATAGTTTTACGGAATGGCAATAAAAACTTCCTCAATATGCACTAAGAAATTGGAGGTTGTACTGCTGTGTTATTCTTTAGGAATCAAAGCATACCTAGAAACTTTACAAAACTAGTGGAACAATCTAATAAAATGCTTTAATTTAAGCCATCACATTATACAGGGTGTTTATAAAATAACTATAGATTATTTTGATAATCAAATTTGATTGCTAATTCTAGGGATAATTTTTTCAATTTTAGGGATAATTCCAAAAATTTCAGGCACATTTTAGAAATGATTTAAAAAATTTCAGAAACATTTTAAGGATAATTTAAATTATTTTAGGGATAGGGATAATTCAAAATCATGTTTAGGGAAACTTCTTTTGAAGCTGGCATAGACTCTAAATACAGACATATTAAATCCAAAGCTTGTTTCAATACCAGCAAAAAACTGAACTTCAAACAACTTTTTAGAAAGGGTGTTTTTTACTAAGGGTTACTAAATTAAACAATTATACTATTTTAACAAACATATGCAAATTTAAATTAACTTTTCTCATCTGGAGTAATTTTGGGGTTTTGGCGAAAAATCTGGGAATTTTTAGGTTTTTAAAATTTTTTTTTATAGAAATTATTAAAACATTCCAAGTAAAATTTTAGGGTGAAACAAAAATTTAAGGAATTTAAGGTGAATGCGATCCCTGTAAATTACATTATTAATCAACCATATATCCCACCAGAACACAGCTGCAGTAAATTTCAATATAGGTGTGTCCTATTATGATACAAGTTTGATTTATTAATCTCATTTTATCGTATAAATTACTTATCACAAGAATGTATAGATACTTTAGAAACACCCTGTAATTAATAAAAGGTTTGAAAAAAAATCAGGCAAAGATTTAGTTAAACAAAATAAGTAATACTAAATCATTTGCATATTATAAAAGATCTAAACCACAAAACAAGCAACAGTGATTGGTGTTTTTAGGACCATAATTTTAAAAATCAGTACAGTTTTCGCAAAACTCAACTAGAATGATCATTTTCCTGTCTTTCCTAAGTACCTAGTATATATAAAGATAGATTAATAGATTAAGAACAGTCATATCTGACAAATGAAGGCAGTTAGTTATGGATACTTTTTTTTATGAAAGAACTAAACAAGTGCTATACAGAACTGGAACACCATTCAAGTAAGATCCAGACTACTAAGAGTAGTCCAAACGTTAAGTGTGGAACGCTTTTTGAAAGGCATTTTACAGGGTTTATACTCATTTTCAGAAAAAAAATTACCTGAGTTTTCCAGAGTTGTGTTTTCCATTGCAGAGTTAATTATTTTCAGCAAGAATTTATTATTTTAATTATTTTGGCGAGCCAGATAGTCAAACCTTGATTAGACAGATTCTTCCGATAACACAAAAGAAGTATTTTTCTTTAAGAATAACTTTCTGCACATCTATGTTATCAAATAATTCTCCAACTTTAAGTCCTCGAGTTAAGGTTAAACAAATAGCGCTGAAGAGTCGGATTTTTTTTCCAGAGTAAAAATGACTTTTTCCAGGTTTTAGGGGAGACTTTAAGTCTGATTTATTTTCCCTGAGGCATATGAATCCTGTTTTTTTTTTTAAAAAAAACTACTCTGCATTGGCAGTGCTAATAGGTGAAGAATCGGGAATGTCCTGTCAGACAGCACATTAATGGACAAACTAAGACTGAACAGTAGCAAGAGGAGGCTAAATTATGAAATCTTTTGCATGTTATCTCACTAAGTACATCATTGCACATTATAAAGAGACTAAACATAATTCCAACATTTTCATAACAATAATATAAAAACTGAATTCTGAAAAAAAAATTATTAAACCAAAACTATATAATATATTTTGTGTCATACACATAAATACAGACACCAAGTTTTCAGCGGATTTTCCATAGCGTAAAACGTATTTTTAAGGTGTGGATAATACTCAGACATTACTATTAATGAATATGAGATACAATAGCAACTACAACATATGCGTTACACTCAGTGAAAACACTGTAAATCTCGGCAATAGCAAAAGTATTGGTAAATTTAAAAGAGTATAGGGATAGGATGGAGAAAAGATATTTCACTAAGATCACTTCCGTAAGTTTCAAAGAATGCAGATAAAACTGCAAAAATCCATGAAACCTAGGGAAAATTCGTAAAAACTATGGCAAATCTGTAAAAACTATGGACAGGGTCTCTGGCAAAATAAAATATCACGAATTCATGACTTTCATGACTGAAGTTTATGACGTTATAGTCAAATGTTTTTACTTAAAATGTTTAGATTTCATGAAATGCGCTGTTTTTCTATGATTTATAGTCGTTTTTCATGATCTGCCATGACAAAATTTACCCAGTGACTTTTCAAGGCATTTCCTGACTTTCCTTATGTGCGGAAATCCTGTATGGGAAATCCTTAGAAGAGTTAACACATCTGTAATACCTACCTTGGTTTAGTCTCCATCTGCGGTACAGGCGCCATAACGGACGAAATGGAATTAACAGTCGAAATAGAAGAGTTCGCATTGACAGTCGAGGTAACAAGAACAGGTGTTGACGACGAAACAGTAACAATGGTCGAGGTTACTGTAGCTATGGAAGCGTCCATCATGGGAGGTATCGCCATTTGCTGAGGAAGAACTTTAGTGGATGGAGCAACCATCGCTTGGGACTTCGGGGGCAAAGGTTTGTTGTCTTTCAGCGGGATGCTTTTGACGTCTGGATTGGCTGTTCTGGAGTAGGTTTGGTTACCTGCATCCGACTTCTGTTGTGGAACTGGTTGGTGAGGAGTGGCTTGAGGTGGTGATTGGTTGGTTTGTGTTTGGGTGGTGGCCATTTGAGGAACGATGGGGGCTGGGCTTAAGCCAGGTGACAGACCAATGGAAGGACGGGCTTTCGCTTTGATCTAGAAGAACATAATTTTAGTTCATATTAAAATGTTTGCAATTGGCATTGATAGAAAACATGTATCAGTTGAAATTAAGTGCTACAGTTTGTTGAGTACTGTAACCTTTCTATAAAAGTCTGAATCACTGAAATAATATCTTATTGGAATATTTTAATTATTTTATTTAAAAAATTCTTCACCTGAAAATATGATTTTTATTTGCCAAAAAGAGCCATTTGAACAGCTCATGTACATGTACAGACATTTGCATGTATTAAGTTTCAGTTAAGTAGTTGGCGACAAATATTTAGATTAAATGGATATGTTAACATATTGTAAAGAATTTTGCTTTAAATTCAGGGATGAGAGTGCCAGAAGATACAAAAGACTGAAATTATACACAAGCAAAAAAATTGCACCATACTTTACGTGCGAAAAATGTTTTAACCTTCTGAGGGTCATGGCGTGTATATATACGTCCTTTGATCCCCAGTTTTTCCAGCAATAGACAACCTTTTTAAATTTATAAATAAAATGTAAAATAACATATTTTTTAAATCTTTTTATTAGGATGATAGTTTAAAACCTACTTAAAACAAAATAAATAATAAATAATTAAAAAAAATTATATAGTTGAATCAGAAATATAATTTTAAAATTATTGCAGGGAAAACAACTGTATGATTTCGCCCATTCCCTGGACGCTCAGAGGGTTAAGAAGTAAACTACCAAAAAATTTTACACAATGAAAAAATTACACAATAATTAATAACTTAATTATTTTTTATTCGGCAACTAATAAAAAAGAAAAGAATATTAAATTATTAAATCATTTACATTAAAAGTTTAATCAACAAATAAATTTAACACATCATCAAGGCTATCAGAAATCTAAAATTAGTCATTAAAACTCACTCAAAAGAAGTACGAGAAGAATTATATTTAATAACCTTTTGATAAAAATAAGTACATCTAAGAAAGTATACTTCAGGGATTTCAAGGACCTCCTGCACACACTAACCATGGGCATCACATCAGTGGAAGCCTAAGCAAACAACACCAAAACAGCATTGCAAATATCGGCAATAGCTGCTTTAAAATGGCTTAAAACTAGGCGAAAATTACCACTATTCTAACTTAAATATCGGTGATAGAGGCCACCATAGCGGCGCAAATCTCTGCAATCATATTAAAGCAACAATCACCAAACTGACCATCATACCAACGTAAACATCAGTGTTAGCACCCAATATATCGGTGGAAATTTCCGCAATAGAGGCGATTATATCAACGTAACACTCTACAAAATTTACTATCACAACCATGTGAATTTCGACAATAGCAACAATTATCGAGGTGCAAACCTTTGGAATAGTGGTAATTATATCGGCTTGATACTCGCTGAAAATGAACATCACAACAACGAAAATCTCGACGATAGCATTCGCCGTAGTAGATAGGGATGAGTTTGGTAAAAAATCAAAAAGCTGAAAACAAAACTCCAAACGTTTTATGCGTAAAACACATTTTAAGCTATACTTTAAAAAAAATGTGCTTTTCCATGTGCGTTTATAACACTGCCCCTTTTCGGTATGTCCGTGAGACTATACCATGTTGAGAAACAGGCCGAATATAATTTAACCTAGTTTTCTAAATTTTTAAGCTACATTTTAAGTACTAAAATCTTTACATTTAAATTTTTATTCCTACCGTTCAGCTTGTTCAATAAAATAAAAAGCAACAAACAATTTTACATACAATTGCAGTTAAAATAACAACTTTGAACACAGCTTCTTTACAAATTTTTTAATTAGGACTAATTTTCAGAATATTTTTATATCATTTTTATACAAAATGATATAAAAATTTTAGCATAGATTCATATGAAACGGCGAAATCGATCCTTAAACAGGCACTAATCACGGATATAGCGGCTATCGCATTTACGGAAGTCTAGACGAATGGCTACAAAACGGTGTTGAAAATCTCAGTAATAGCCGTATTGTATTAAAGTAAACCTCGGCGAAAATGACCATCACTCTAACGAAAGCAACAGCGCTTGCAATACCGGCGAAAATCTAAATATCAGCCGAAATGAAAATCGCAACAACGTGCGTATCGGCGATAGCGTCCAAGATATCTGCACAAGTTTCGGTAATATCGACATTTTCTTGGTAATACTAGTGCAAATTTCGGTAATATCGGATGTTATCTAAGTACGGCATTCCCCGAAAACATCTCTCACGCCAATTGAAATATCAAAGTTAGATCCTAATATACCGGAGCAACTCTCAACAATAACGCTAATGTATGGGCGTAACACTCGACGAAAATTACGATCACAAAATCTGACTAAAAAATTGTATTTCAGTGGATTTTTGTACTTGGAGCAGGAATAAGGCAGGAATGTGATGCGACCTCTGAGCGATAGGTTTCCCGATCATTCGGAAGTGAAGCTGATTCGAGGTTCAGCCTTGGAAAAAAAGTTATTTTTCCGTGGGATAAAAAGCGGGAAAACACGGATTTTTTTCAGGAATTAGAAAAGCGGAACTTTCTTTGAAAAAGCAGAATTCTTTTTTTTCTAAAAAATTAAAAAAGCGGAATTCCGCCAGATGGCGGAAGAAACTCATCCCTGAGTAGAGTAAATCTCGGTAATAGCAATCCGTACAGCATCGTAATGTTCAGCGAAAATAATCACCACGCTACAACGTAATTCTCTGTGATAGCACTGCCATACTCCTGGAAATAGCAGCCATTTCCTCACTGTATATCTAAGCAAGATGGCCATCGCATACCAATATAAATAATGCCGATAGAGGCAGGCAAGCAGGAGGAAAAGTTATCAGTACAGCAGTAGTTTGGGGAAATCTGAACGTACGCAAGTTCTGTGCTTGTCATACATGCAAGAAGCTCAATAAAATTGTAATGCAGATCTGTATCGATCTCAGGAATTATCGAAAGTATAGTAAAAAAAAAGCTGGAATTCGCATTTCAGTTTAACTGTACCATGTCTGACATGAGCAAATCTTTGCACTAACATCAGCGACTATTATATCGGCGTTTCTCGGCGATAGTGTCCACCAAAATCAAGAGAATAGTGGTCAATTCTAATAGTAGCCATAAAATAAAAATATATCTATCAAAATAGTCGGTCTTCAAAAGAAATCATCATATAATAATCTTACAATTTCAATGCACAAATGACATACAATCATTCGAACAGAGTGAAAAAGGAAAGAATGTAGAGCACATGTAAAACACCTGGATCAGGACACAGGTTACCCAGAAACAGATTTTTTTTGCTATATAATAGAAAAATATTCTCCCTTCCAACGTGAATGCAACATTACAGGCAATTAGAGAATTCCATACATTTTCCGGTGATGATTTGAGAATTCTATGATTTTTCGAACAATGCCTGTAAGAGTTATGCCGCGGATCGAGCATATTTTTCGAGAATTTTCTTTCGAAAACGGAAGATTTCTTTTCTTTGGTGGAATTTTCGAAAAGAAAAGCAAAAATTTGCAGTGGAGGAAAAAAATAAAAATTCACAGAAAAAATGACAAAAAAAGCGGATTTTCTCTAAAATTAACAAATAAACGGAAATCCACCAAAAAGCAGAAGAATTTCATCCCTGTAAATTTCAAAGGACATACCAACAAACATTATTCTACGTCTAGAAAATACATGCAAAGCATCGGTCAATATTGTAAAGTGCAATACCTCAATTAATCAAAATAAAAAGTCAATATTTACAAATACATACTTGGGTGCGAATAGG
Source organism: Linyphia triangularis (assembly GCA_963978545.1). NCBI lineage: Eukaryota > Metazoa > Arthropoda > Arachnida > Araneae > Linyphiidae > Linyphia > Linyphia triangularis. Next base: position 87,778,922 of record OZ021726.1, read on the forward strand.
AGCTGTATTTGAATGCATTGTAGATGCACTGGATACATGGGTCTGGGTTCCAACAGCAACTGAATGTGTTGGACGCATCTGAAGAATACAACATATATACATAAGGACATATTAAAATAAACACATCAACTCACACTTAATAATAACAGGGGCTTTTGATTCATCCTGAGGGAAAACAGTTTGATTTCCATGACGATTCCAGTCATTCAATTACAAAAATAACAATTACAAAATTTAATCTAATTTTCTAAAAATTCTAATAACATTAAATATTGGTGAAAAATACCATCTGCACAGATGGAATTTCTTTTATGGTTTTTTAACTTAGGATATTTGCTACCAACTATAAAGTTGCCGAAGGGAACAAAAATATTATTTTATATACCAACTACAAGTTACTCGCATGAATTTATTTAGAGCAGAGTAGGGAGGGGATGGGACCATTTTTTACAAACAATTTTCTTGTAAATTATTTTAAACTGTTACAACACTCCACACACATTCTCACAATTTCCGCAAATATAAAAAATTAAAGAATTAGATTTAAAACTTAATAAAAATTTAAGTTTTGGTGTTGCAAAATAGTCTTTTTGTTACATAAACTCAAATAAACTTGCAATTAAAATTATTCTTAGCAATAAATATGATAATGCTTTCTCTACATAGTACAAGAGTCAGAAATGAAAAGCAACATTTCTTTGAGACATTATTGTTGGAATCCCATCCCTCCTCCCTACTCTCCCCTACTGCTAAAAGTAGTCTAATTTAACTAGAGATGGCAACCATTTCACAAATTTCAATTACACTACATAAATTAGAGATGCACGCCAACTTAGCGAGTTTGACATAGACATGGGGACTGGGACTCAAAATTCTAAAATTTTTATTTTTAGAATTATTTTTCTGAAATTTTTTATGCAGTAATGTATGATGCTTTTAAACTTAAAAAACAATTTTAAATTTTCAAATTTAAAAAATATTTTTTTTTAGATTAAAAAACTTTAAAATTTTTAAATTTCCTAAATTGGATAAATCTTAAAAACTTATTTATTTGATAAAAATCACTTCAGTTTTGCATAAAATTATTTCGTATAATTCATATCAAAAATTGTCTTCATAATTTTTCAATAAAGTAATAAGAAAAAGTTTTTAAAAATATGTTATGCACAAACTGTATAAAATCCAAAGTACGCTAAGATCCAAAAACTTTTTTAAAAAAAGTTAAATAAAAAAAACATAATTCCTGAAGACAAATCAAAGAAATATGTATGAAAAGTAATTGTGGAAAGTTTCATACATTTATAACAAGTAGTTTCAAAGTTATATCAATTTAAACTCAAGAAAGGGACCAAAAACCATCACTGAGAAAAACAGTTTCAAAGTTTCAAGATAGCATGTTTGAGATACAGTTGTCATGCAACAAAAACTTAAATATTTCAAGTTCTACTAATGATAGAAACAAAATTTGTATGCCATTTTATTTAAAAATATTTGTATAATTTTTTACAATACCAAAAAAAAATTTTGAGAATTTTAAAAATTTTATCGAAGGAAGAAGTTACAATTTTAGAAAATAGCTCCTTCATTCAGTAGAACATAACACAGGGTGGCCACAAAATTCAAGAAAAAAAGTTCCTGATAATTCAGTGATTTCCCAGACAGATTTTCTTCCCTGATTTCACTGCAAACTTTTGTTCAAATTTCCCAACTTTTCCAGATGTAGACATCCTGATCACATAAAACATGTATGCTAAAGAGGGTAGTATGCCAATTATTTTTTAAATAATTTTGGTAGTAATGAAGAGTTTAAATTATTCCGCAACGTGAAACTTCTATCGATTACCATCACAATGCTCCGGGTAAATGGCTCCCAAAATACGGATGAACAGGGAAACGTTCTTCAGAACAAAGAAAATTTCTCCGATTTTCTTGAAATTAAAAAAAAAAAAAATTCCCCGACTTTTCCCAGAACTAGAAAGCTTACTGACATTTGCCCGATTTCCAGGTTCTGCAGCCACTCTGTTATGGCCATAACATGTATTTCATGTACGTCACAGAAATAACTGCCCAATACCATAACTCAATTGGGGAAGTATACTCCACTGGTGGAGAAATTCCTTTCAGACAGACTTTTATTCATTATACACAAAGAGTTCATGAACAAATCTAGAAATAGCAGACATGCTTTTCATCATCATTGTCCATCTCTTAAAAACCCACTATCCTTAAAACATGTAGTATTTGCCCAAAAATGTTTAAAAAACAATCGGTACTCACATATTCTGTCATCGTAGCTGCAACAGTAAGTACCCCACCTCTCACCTGTTAAAAAAGCATTCGATCTAATTTTGTTTCTAAAGCAAACATCAAACCCAATTATTCTAAAGTCCACCAAGATCTCAACATCCTTTTCATGATAAGAAAAGTTTCTCTCATGGAGAAACAAAATAAATTCCAAGAGACAAAGTTTCCACTTCAAAAAGCATTAAGTATATCAGGTAATATATGCCTGTTCTATTCTTCAGATAATTAACAGAACAAGAAACATTTTTGAAAATAACAAAAAATCCTCAAGTACAATAAAATATTCCTTTCTATTACAGGGTTCCCACTCGTAATGAAGAAAAAAATTCAAGGACTTTTTAAGGAAATTCAAGGACCATAAAATTGCATACTTTTGATAAAAAAATACAATACCAGAGGCGGAGATTATCGGTGGTCGCTTAAAAATTCAAGTACTTTCAAGGACCTTATGCTTTTTTCAAGGACTTTCAAGAATCAAGTTTCTTAAAAAAAAATTCAAGGACTTTCAAGTACTGTAAGAACCCTGTATTAAAATGCAATAAATAATTGTTAACAAGTATTTGAAAGAACTGCAATGTCATCAAAGAAAGCATAGGTCATCATACTTTCAAATACAACCGACTTGAGCAGATTTATTTTTGTGCTGAACATTACACTTCTTTGCACCAGGTCAATTAAGTCATTAAAGTCAATTAAGTCAGTAAGTCAATAAATGCTAAAACAAAGCAATCCTATCTAAAATATAATTTTCTCCAATAAGTTGTGTAGAAACTAGAAATAAAGAAATTTTGTCGATGATACAATTATACGTTTTTATTGCACCTTATATTCAAGAAGACTTTTTGAGAAAGAGAAACTGTCTGCTGTTTAGGACTGGGCTTTATATCGATGTAACGCAAATATCAATTTAGTACTAATATCGACGATGTAATTTAGAGCTAACATCGTTTGCGAAATATCGAAATTCCGATGTAATGCACTACATCGATACAACGCCGACATCCGCAATGTTCCAAATGTCGATCCGGGATCCAGAATTCTATTTAAGAAGCGTGTGCGCCCTGCTTGCTAAATTGCCACCATTTCCGATTTACGGAGAAGTTCATTCAAGGAGACGCGCGCTCGATTGTCGATCTATTAAAGTTGAAATTTTCAATCCTAGTACATCGGATTTTAGTTTATATGTAGTACATTTTGTGTGTCTGCGTGTGAATTAATAACTTTTGTTCATATTTCAAAATATTATTATCATTATTAGTTAGGAATTAATTTGCCGATACCTGAACGATCTCCCGAGATTAAACGTTAGATATTTCGAATCCATTTGCATCCTATTCATAACCAAAAATATCTTTTAAAATCACGTTTTTTCTGAAACTATAAGCTACAATCAATCATATTTTAGCATTATTCCGCTTCTCTTAATTTATTTTGCTAAAAAAAAAAAAAGCAGTGTAATTACAGGTGGGTGTTAACGAGGGAGGGGTAAAGATAGGGACATATTCTACAGCAGTGTTAAATTGATTTATCACTAAATCGCGATGTTAGACTGATGATAAATCGATTTAAGAAATCTTTAAATAACCCAGCCCTACTGCTGTTAGCTGCCAAAATGGATGGAATACAGTATTTTGACATGTGATTCGTCATTATTTCTTACGGCTTCTTGCAGAACGCATTGTTACTTTTATTCATTTTTCTACTACTGCGATGTTTGATGTATAGATTGTACAAAAGGAAAACAAATGGATTGTAATAGAGTTTTCAAATGTCTTATTGATCATTTGCAAAAAGAAAAGACGCAATTGACCAATCCCCTTTAACTTAGATTATTAAAATAATTAAAAACTTGAAAAAGTGAGTGACACTGCATAAATAACAAGAAAAGTGTTATAATAATAACATGTTTACTAATATATCATTATAAGCTAAACCTAAAAGTATCACATCATTATAAGCCTAGGGTAACTTATAATTCCAATCAGAACATCCAATAGACTGATTTTTAACATCAACAGATTGGATATAAAAAATAAAAAGTTAAACAAAAATTTAAAAGTAACCACATTAATATGAAAATTTAATTTAAATGCAACTTTCAAGGAGTAAAGTTCTCCCTTTTGAGATGGATTGCCAAAGAATTTTAAGTGAGTTTTTATCTTTTGAAAAACAAACATATTTGTACTTTTCCAGAAAAAATACAAACCCAGAAAAAGAAAAAACTTTTGTCTTAGAAACTTATTATTATTATTTTATATATCTATATAATATCTTAATATTTCCCTGATTACTCTGGCTGAATAAGAGATATAGACACACAAGAAATGAGCTGAAAGGATTCTTTTCTTTGCAAGTTATAGGGGTAAAAATAATTTAAAAGTGTAAGCTGAGAAGAGAGCTTTAATGCAGGAATTATTAGATTCCCTCTTAATTTGTTGCAGAAAAGCACAAGTGCTGAATACTCACCCTGACTTGTTTGTGCTTCTGTGGAGCAATGGCAGTTGTGGCAGTGAAAGAAGTGGGCGGAACAGGTTGAGCAGCAGCGGCTACGGGCAAGTGCATGGCTGTTTGCGGCTGAGACTGCTGTATGAACATGTCCGACTGCTGGCTGCGGATGATGATCGGATTTTGGCCGAAAAGAGTGGACTGCAAGGAACCTGGGGTGGCCCATGATATGCCAGGCGGAAGAGTTTGCAGGCCTGAAAAAATGGTTGTTGCATTATAGTTTTCATATTGATAAAGTTTTTTTTTTTTTTTTTTAATATTTAGAAGTGTTACTAGGCAAGAACTAAATTTTGTAAAAAAGAAAGATTCATGTAGTGCTCCAAATTTTCAAAATTAAAAAAAAAAAAAAAAAAAAAAAAAAAAAAAATCTATCTTTTTTTTCATATTTCAATATTTTTTTCTTGGTTTAATTTTCTTAGTTATATACTCTAAACTCTTAGCAATCGGGTTTTGAATAAGTAAAATAGCTTTGGAGAAAAACAATAAAAACTATACCTGTCACATATAAAATCAGATTTTTTTTTTTTTTTTTTTTTTTAAATGATATGAGAATGAATGAACACTGTGAGAGTGCTGCAAGAAAATCTGGCATTATCAAAAGTGTTGTTTCTTATCCCAACTGGTCTAGCTTCGCTAGACCAGGTCCATGAATCCACCCACCCTCAGGAAGTCGAAGAACAAGACTGGGTCACGCAGGAAATCTTCTTTTTCAAAATGCATGCAGCTAAGGAGGTGAGCCGCGCTAGCTGCACTGGTGAAACACTTATTGCAAGTTGGATAGACTTTTCTTTTATGTTCATATCTCATACACTTTAGATGACCACTGATAAATCATGTGTACTCAGTCTGATCACCTCTATCTCCTCTGAAGGTCAAAGCGCGTCCCGGCATTTCACCAGAGTACCAGGTGTGCACCGGGGGAACAATCCAGTCCAGCTGTAAAAGTTTATTTCTAATGGAGTGAATTTCCGAGGATGTAAGAACCAAGTTATCTGGCAGGGGTTCATGTGTGCCAAGTTTTGCAAGCGAGTCAGCGATCTCATTGCCATAAAGACCTACATGGGATGGAATCCACTGCAGGTAAATATCTCGCTTTTCGGAAAGTTTACACATACGTTTCAAGATTGCCGTACCAGCCCTATCACCCACTCTGGACCATGCACTCAAATATTGGATAGAACTTCTACTATCCCTAAGGATCCAGATGGGGTCTAAATGCGAAAAATCTTCAATTGCATTCAGTCCCGCCTCGATAGCTAAAAGCTCCGAACGAAAGACGGAACAGTAATCCGGGTTTCTCCTTTTAATGTTTATGTTGCCATCGGGTCTCTTGATGTAGACTCCACTTCCAGTCCGATTCTATTCATCCCTGCTACCATCAGTACAGATTCGGATTCTCTCCTTAGGGATATTGTTTATGATCTCAAGAGCCAGCTGTTGTAGCAATTCAAGAACGTCCAAAGTTTTATTTGTGCTTATTGCTAAAGACGGGTAAAAGTGCACTCTCGGAATCCCTCGTGAGGGATCAACGCAAGTCCTAAGGGAATGGTGCTCTACATTTTGATGGACTGAGTTTAAGGAGATTGCACACGAAAAGGGACTATCTCTTCTTAGTCTTTGATTATCAGTCTAATGTAAGAGGTAATTAGCAGCTCTGTGCTGGGTCCCATAACTAAGTAGTTTACTAAAGTATTTCACAAGACAAGTCTCTCTTCTCTTACTTAATAGCAGAAGGTCTGCTTCAAATAGCACTATTTCGCTAGGACAGGAATTTCTCAGACCAGTAATTATGCGTCCCGCACTCTGTTGAACATGATCAAGTTTTTGAAGATTGGTGTAAGACGCGCTCGAGTAGATCTGCTGACCATATTCTAATATGGGTCTCACAAGAGTGATGTAGGTGGTCCTAAGTGTAGACGCATCTGCACCCCAGTCACGGCCAGAATTATATTTGAGGATATTTAGGCGCTTTCTGCTCTTAGCCACCAGGGTCTCAATGTGTTTGTTGCAAGTAAATTATGGGTCGAGTACAAAACCCAGATATCTAAGGTGCTTTTCATAGGGAAGCGGAATACCTTTCAGAAAAATCCGAGGTTATCAAAAGTAGAAGGGGTTAGTAATGTATTAAAATATTTATTTAAATAACTCTTTCTGGTATGACAAATTTTGGTATTTACTGACTATTACCATTCGCTTTTATTGAGTCTTCAATTTTAATGACTTCTGTTCAAAACTGCTTAGGGATCTGCAAGAAGTAACTTACCCACAAACTGATGAGCTTGGCTGAACATGGTTCCAGGTGCCTGCGTCGTTATCATCTGAGGCTGGGAAGATATCTGTTTGAGATGGCTGCCGTTGAATACCTGTGCAGATGAATGGACAGGGAGAGTGGAGGAATATAAGGACTTAGGTTGTAGTGCTGTGGGCTGATTTTGAAATGTCTGAAGAAAAATCAAAAAGATCAAATGAGACTCACTTATGAGCTTTAGAAGAAATTCATAAAAATGCTATGGAAGTTTTTGTATGTTACTGATTAAAAATTGTATTCTTCCATTAGACGGGTACCAGCTAAAAATGCCAAATTGCAGCAATTAAACATTCAAACTAATAACCTTCCGATCGTTTATAGCAACTCTATAAGAAACTGTGATAAATTTATTTAAATAAAGGAATTAGATGTAATAAAAAGGTCAAAATTTTACTTTCAGCTTGATAATAATTGAGCAAACTTTCAAATTTGATGGCTTTTGGTACCCGTCTAACTGAAGATTACCTTATAAAAACATATTGAAACTTAAACAATCCTTAAAAAAAACTTTGGTTAATGAATTACAAGTCGAACAAAGGAGTCCAATCACAGGATTTTTTTTTTACTTTTGTGGAAGTTTTGAAATTGTTTCAACACTCAAGTAAAAAAAATTTAATCCCCCTGAATTCTTTTTTAAAGTTCATTGCTAAATATCTAATATTTTCAGTTGCCAATTTTCCTGTTTTTGTATAACAATGACTACCCAACTACGAATTTGTGTTTGTGGGAAAATATTAACTTTCTAAATTAAGCAATAGCCAATTGCATTGGGGTAGAATTAAGAGCAAATAAGGAATGTTGTCATGTATTGTATCATTGACTCACCACAGTTAAATTAAAGTTACAAATTAGTTTTCAAAAGATTTGTTTAAATTTATAACTATTCAAACAAACTTCTTATACAAATTTTATTTTTGAAGGTAATTCATTAAAGAACAATATCATTAAAAAAATACTAGGTTTACCAACTATGATTCAGACAAACACTGTAATCTCAAAAGCACAAACAACATGAATTCTTAGATCAAACACTTACAGGGTATCCACTGAAAAGTTATTTTGAAACTTCCCGACATTTCCCAGTAACATCCAATTTTTTCCCAGATTATAAGTTATCGACAAAAATATATATATATATATATATATATATATATATATATAATAAACTTTCAAGTAAAAACACATTCAGACTTACCACCATAAAAAAAAATTATGATGCATGTACTCAGAATCCGATAAAATGGACGTAAGTGCGCAAGATGTACGCAGGAAATCGTCATAGTTCAGTAAATAAAAAGAGCTTAAATCGGCGTTTTAGCTGAACTGTACCATGTCTGATAGATGCAAAGTTCTGCAACAGCATCAGTGACTATTATTTCGTGGTAACATCCGACTAAAATGATTATAACTCAACAACGTGACTTAGCCCTCCATAACCATGGGAGTAGTGGCCATCACATACTAACATAAATAATGCCGACAGAGGCTATGATACTAAAGAAAAATACTCACTCCATTGGTGGCTTTTGAGAAAGTCTGAATGCATGCAGGTTCCGTTTCGAATTCTTTGTTAGCTGTTGAAAAACATGAACTCAAGTGGAACTTTTCCCACTAAGAGACTATCGTAATTGTCCATAATTGAAAATAAAAATAAAAAAAAAATTTAAAAAACATGAAAATTCGCAACAATACTGAAAACTTTCACCTATGATCAGAAGTTCGGGGGAATCTGAACTTACGCAGGTTTGAGGTTGTCGACCTAGTAAGTAAACTCAATAAAATTGTAATGCAGATTTGTATCGATCTCAGAAATAAGTTTAAGCCAAAGAAAAGCTAAAATCTATGCAAGTGCAATCCTTAAAATAGCGTCAAGTGACTATTATATCGTAATACCTCAAGAAAAAAAGCATCACACAACAACATAATTAATGGCAATAACGCCTGCCACAATCACGAAAATAACGGCCATTTCATCGCCATAAAGCACAGAAAAATTGTCATCACATACAAACGTAAATAATGCCGATAGAGGCAATAACAGTAGAGAAAATGAAGGGGAAAGGTATTGCGATTTGGCGGAGTCTGAACGTATGCAGGTTCAGTGTTTGTCAGGAAATTTTAATACGAGAAATTACGTGGTCCGTCTTGCGGCTCTAATTTTTGCTGTTTTCTTTTTTTAACTTTTTCTAATTTTTTTGCAAATTGTTTTTGGTATTTTTGCTAGCAATGTATCTTCATCTGTCAAAATTAAAAGTTTCAGTTTAATTTCGGAAAATACCTTGATTCCTTTAAACTTTTTGACAAAATCCCTGATTTTTCTCTAAATGCTCAATTCCCTGATTTTTTACGATCAATGAACACCCAGACTTACAGGTAAGCTCTTAAATGAGTAAATAACTGGTAAAATTTATTTTATATCATAGCCAAACTATTAAACTAAAAACTGTAGTTAAAATCTTAATCATAAAATTTATAAAATCCTAAATTCTCTACCTAGCTAAGGAACTAACATAACATTGAACTTTCTAAAACTAACTTTTCTTTCTTAATTAAACATCTAACTTTCACAATAGAAATACTACTGATAATATTAGTTACGAATTTTAAAATTCAATTCTGTATTTTCGATTCTTTTTCAAGTAAACAATCTCATTCTGTTTCCTTGTTAAGAAATATAAATGAGGACATGTTACATATTAATCTTAAAAGAAAGCTTGTTAAGTTTTTAAAAATAATGTTTACATCATATTCCAGCAAAAAATATTTTCAAGCCATAAAATTCTCTCTTGTAAGGAATTCTTTATCAACAATTTGGGTAATGTGACCAGATGTACCGATTTTGGCGGGACACTCCTGCCTTTCTCCTTGAAGTCCCACTGCCAGATTGTCCTCTTTTTTTTGTTACATAGAATGTGCTCCATAAATATAATACACCAAAAAAAAAAAAAAAACGACCCCTTCCTAATTGGCAGAGAAGTGTCCTGAATTTTAGTCAGAAAAATCTGGTCATGTTAAACGTGGGTAAGAAATTTTTTTTCAAACTTTAAGGTTATTATTTCTTAAAAAATTATTCTTATGTTGCTTTTTATAATACTGAAATCCGCTAAATTAAGTAAGTTTTCATCAAATATATATCAACAAAAAAAAAATATTTTTATAAAATATTTGAAATTACTAATATAATATGGTTTCTAATGTATTTATTTCAACTGTAAATATTATAATCCATAAAAACAGTTTTTAATATAAATCATTTATATTCATTCCCAATTTTCATATTCATCAACATAGCACAGTTTCTGTTGCTAGCAAAGTGCTTTGCTTAGTGTTTACATCCAATTTTAAATATTAAAAACATCTTGATCGGCAAAATATGCAACAAACTACGTTTCAAAATTTATTCATAAAAAATTCATGTGAATTTATGCACTCACATCCGAATATCTTTTATTTATTCTGACTAAAACAATTATGGAAGCACAAAAGAGTTTCTTCCATGATCGGTTAAATGCTACTTCAGAGCGATTGGATGGCGGCAAGTTGGTCTATTAGCAATCCATAAAAACTACCTGTTAGTGAAAGTCTTGATAGAATGCATTATCATTGACATTGTATCTATCTGCCAAGTTTCAGCTCAATTAGATTAAAGCAAGTGGATGAATTTAGCCTCACCAGATTTGCTCGGCAGCCACACACAAACAAAATTGAAGTAAATATAAAGGGTTTAAAAAAAAACTTTAATTCATTAGGGTTACAATAGAAATTGCTTATAGACACTTAAACTTAAAAAATAACTACAAAGTAAAATAAAACATCACAACCAACTTACGAATTTTCCTTTCTGAGAATCAGCAATAGCCTTATGATTGAAAATTGACTGCTGGTTTGGAAGAACACCTAATTGCCCGATCACGACAGTCTGATTGGCACTATTTGGAGCAAACCCAGATTGGCTGTGGATAATTGTCGATTTTCCAGGGCCAGTCATCATTTGCTGAGGAAAATTGGCTTTTTGTGCAGTTCCGATCACTTGGCCTGAAGCAGTCATCATTGTGCCAGCATTAACAGTCAGACTTTGCTAAAATGAAAAAAAAAAAAATGAAAAAAATTTTAATTCGAACCACTGGTGCCTTCTCAAAAAAAATTTCCAAAAATAAAACAATGTTCTATTTGACTCTTAATGGTAGTAGTAATAGTACAAAAAAAAAAAAAAAAAAAAACTGTTGCATCATGCAGAAAATTCCTATATTTGAAATTTCTATGCTGTCTCCCTTATTCTCCCGATAGCAGAAAATGCAAGACGGGCGGAATTATAGTTTCTAACAGATAGCAAACAAAATTCTAGCAGACAACAGTAACAAAAATATTGTTTACTAAAAGGGTCGTAATGAAATGGATCTGGCTCATTTTGAATGCAAGCTTCTCTAAGGTGGCCAGCAAATTCAGAAAAAAAAGTTCCCGCACAATTCCCTGATTTTACAACAAACTTTTTTTCAGCTTTCCCCAACTTTTCCAGGTATGTAGACACCCTGATCAAATAGAGAATGTATGCTCAAGAGATAATATGGCAATTTTTTTAAAAACAGTTTTAGCACTAATGAAAAATTTAAATTATTACATAACATTAAACTTTTTATGATTACCACCACAATTCTTCAGGTAAATGGCACCAGAATACGAATGAGCAAGGAAATGTACCTTCAAAGTAGAAAAATTCCCTGATATTGGTGAAATTTAAAAAAATTCACCGATTTTTTCCAAAATTTGAAAGGTCCCTGAAGTTTCCCTAATTTCCAGGTTTTATGGCCTCTCTGTCCTCTTATTCGGGATGGATGACCTGCATTTAACCAGAAGTTTTCAATATTCATTTAAAATAATGACTTCTTTTTCCAAATGAGGAACCTTACCTTATTGGCAGCATTGACAGCCTGAATAGTTTGAGCAACAGAGGTCTTGGGATCCAAAGTTGTTTTTGCCTGAAGTTGAAGACTCAGACTCTGACCTCCCAGGTTTTGAATGGTGGGTGTACCCATACCAGCATGCTGCAAAGTTAGGTTACCAGGGAAAATCATTGGTTGCTGAGGACTGTATAAATGTTGAAGGTATGAGGGTATGACCTGAACCTAAAAAAAAAAAGGATTATAAATAAAAAGCACAAGACAAAAATGTTAAAAAAGCACATTCAGGATAAAATGGCTGCACATTCTACTTGTGAAAAAAAATAGACAAACATATAATTTTGTAACTAATCTTGTGAGTGAAATATTTAAATACATCATTCAGAGAAAAATTATTCATGACACATTTTAAAATGCTAGAAACTTTTTAAGAACTTTAAAAAAAAATTAAATTTCAGAAGTATAAAAAATATATTTCTCAAATATCACAAAGGCATTATAGTCTAAATATTTAATAGAATTTAATTCTGCAGCAAAAATGTTTTAGCTTATCTAGCATCAAACTTGCAAATTTCTGATGTTTTGAACAAAAAACAAGCATATTCCTTGTATTTGTTAGACATACAAAGGCACTTTTGCTATTTTACGTCACACATCTTTCTAGTACTTGCTTCTATAAAATCAGAAACAACATAATAACGACCTGCACGAGGACTTTCTATTTTGTGATATCAGGAATGTGTTTTACTGTGGTTCTAGTCTTTAGAGTTTTGTTTACTGTGGTCAGCTAGTCAGTTATCCTATGATATATCTTATAAAATAAATAAACTTCTAAAATTTAACCTTTCTCTTTGGACTATTTAAAAGTGCCTAGCACATTTTCCTATGTCTGCAATGTGACAAAATTTAACACTAAAGACAGAACTGACAATATAAAATAACCATAACATTCATAAAAATATGACATAAATTTCAAATATGGACTCAATACATAGTGATCAATACAATGTGACAGACACCTGATTTCTGAAATGTGATGTCAGAATGACTAATGAGGGTTAGTGAATCAAAGAAAAATTGAATTTACTTTTAAATATCCATTGCGTTTGAGCATGAGTTTTGGCAGACGAAAAAAGTCTACTCCAAATTATAACATGCTTAAAATCGATAAAATTACTTCTTAGAATCAAAATAATCTTTGACAGTAGCTTAATTAAAAATGTGTTGACAGAAAATTGCAGTTATTCATCGCTTCTAGTATTGTGTCATTTACATATGATTAAAGTTCAAACTAACAATGCTTCATTTTTACATACAGAGATGTTAAAATAAATAGACTGTTGTAGAAACAATATAAATATCCAGATTACATTGAATTCCCTGGGAGGGAATTTAAAGAGGTCCTAGGTGGTTTATATTTTCCAAAACAATTTCATAATATCGAGGAGTACATCAGAAAAGGAGAGGGAGGGGAAGTTTTTCTTAGCAAACTTACTAACATGCTAAAATTAGAACATGTAATTTAGCTCTCATGCTAAAACATTCAGCCACAAAATTTAAAAAATCCCTTTAGATTTAGTATCGGAAGAATAAAGAACTAAAAGAATTAGCAAACTGAAGATTGAAAAGTATATTTTCTTATATATTTTGTAAAAGTAGCTTTATATACGTTGGCCTTTTGCTAATAAGGAAATTGTGACGAGCTTTCTTGCTATGGAACCTTTTTTATTCCAGCTTAAATACTGATATCCTACACTTATAGGAAACATAGATTTATTTAAAAAAAAAAAAAAAACATTTTGATGTTAATAGTTTTTTAAACAACATTTTGACAGGTCCTACAGTGATAAGATATATATGTAACGTTGTTACAGTTTAGCCATCCTAACCATGAAAATATAACCAATAAAAAAAGGTTTTAATAAAAATCCTCTAAACATTACCAATTGTTATACCATTCATTAACATAGCACTATTTCTGTTGCCAGTGTGTGCTTGTTTTTAATATTTAAAATTAGATACAAACACCAACTCTTAATTGAAACAGCAAGTGAAGTAATTTATTTTACAATAACACTTTTAGAGGGGTTTTTCTGTAATTCCTGACCAATACTGTATGAAAAAGATTTAAAGACATTAGCAAAAGTTAAAGTTATTAGGATTTTGACCTAGCAACAAGTATTACTGCATATTGGAAATTTACCTTCTTTTCTTTTCTAGTTTTATATATATATATATATAATATTCAGGGTTCCCACTCAAATCACAGAATGAAAATCAATGACTTTTAAGGACTTAAATAACGTTTTTAAGGACCTTTGAAAATTTGTTTTCAGGCATTACCTCTATATATAAATCTCTAATAAAGTATACAGTCAAACCTCATTAAGACGAACTCCAAGGGACCTTTAAAATTAATTTGTTTTATCCGTAGTTCGATTTATCCGAAAAACAATAAAATAATTTTTAAAAACTAAAAGAATTTCATGTGATTTTCTTAAACACAATTTTAGTTCCTAATGCATATTTAAGTAAAAGCGATAAATTTTGAATTTGTCAAAGAAAAATACAAAATCTATATCACTAATACAAAAAGTTTTAAAAGTAAAGATTTAAAAGCTAGAATGTTTATTAATTGATTACAACAGAGTTCATCCTAGAAATGAAAAAGGGCAGGGTGCTATTTTCCAAAAAAAGGGCACTTCCTGTTTACGAGGGCACTTTTATGGCAAATTGCAGAAATACGCGTTTTCTGCCACAATTTCAATATTATACTTTTCTACCACGATAAATAATTTTCAATATTCTGAAAAAAATAAATTATAATGCAAAAATCCGTGAATCAAAAACTCACTCAGAAACTTAAAAGATATCAAAATACAGATAAAATACTTCAGTCCTAATTCTGCTGGAATGGGACTGAGAAAATTATTAAAATTAAATGTGCAATATACACAGTAAAATTTTCATTAAATAGTAATTTTTATAAAATTATCAATTTATAATACAGTAAAATTAAGATAAGAATGTTTTAGTATAATGAAAATGGATGTTAAGATAAGAACTTTTCACTCTTTCAAATTTTTCTAAAGTTTCCAAATTTAACATTATTCATTGTGGGATATCACAAGGAGTATTCCGACTAAAGAACTTGGACTATGTCCTGAAATTTTTGCATTTTTTTATTTTCAAAATCAGATCAAATTTAGCGTCAAAACGGCGATTTTTTTGCCTTGCATGCCGCTATTATGTAAGCTATAATAGAAGTTTTATTTTTTTAAAAATCGGAAATAATCTGGGATTTTAGTTGCATTCCTGTTATGTTTAATTTTAAATATGAAACGGATGTTTAGAAATTAATTGGTAACAGGCAAATTACCAAAAACACCCCCTAAATTTAACAGGAGGACATCGCGATTACGCGTGTCCAAACGGAAATATTCTTTTTAAATTGTTAGTGTAAACATTTGATAGTTATAAACCTTTAAATAAGTTATTCAAGTCTTTCAAATTCCTTTCTTCACTATTTGAAGGAGGCATGGTAAAAATCCAGCGAAATACACTTAATCAAAACACGTACGAAATGGTCATCAGAGTTTACTAATGTGCACTTGGGAAATTGTAAGACGGTGCCCTACAATCCACCTACTAATGAAGCACGTTATATAGACATCTGGTTTCAGTCCCCGATATATACGTTGCGCGTTTGAACAAGAATGCGCATGCGCGACAGCCGATTTCTATAGGGGTGATCCACATATTGCGTACTGTTGGGAGGGGGAAAAAACGAAAGTTTTTCGAATTCTTTCAGGATGAAATTTTTTCTGAAAAAGGGCAGGAAGGGCGCTATTTTTATAGAAAAAGGGCAGGCAGGGCGCTATTTTTATAGAAAAGGGCAGGCAGGGCGCGCCGCCCCTCGAAAAATGCCTAGGATGAACTCTGGATTACAAGAGAAATTCTTTTTAAAAATATTGTATGGCAAAAGGTATACATAAGGTGATAAGATACATACATGGAGATCTCAACAAGTTCAAAACTGGTAATTAGATGATGTGAAACATATGGCATATATCCATTGTCCTGGTAGCCCCTCCCCCCCCCCTCCCCTATCAGCACTTCACATCAGGGGGATTCTTCATGTTTGAACTGTCCTAGGGGTCAAATAACTCGAGTGGAAACATGCGCCCCTTATTGAAGTCTTTTAATCACTCCAGGAACGTATACGTGAACTTGACAATAGGTTTGGATCTGGTTAGTTGGAGCAGCACAAATCAACCGGTTTTAAGTAGTTGGTGAAAGTAGAAAATTGTGGCAAACAGCCAAATACCTAGAGGCGAACTAGTATACTGGGTCTTTGTTTGAAGACGTTTTGGGAAAACGAAGTTGATAACAAGTGAAAAACGACTTGTTCGTTTTACAGAATGGAAGGTTGAACGTTAGGGACTTCAAATACGAGTTCGACTAATCTGATAGTTTGTAATAAGCGTTTTCGTCTTAAACAAAGAAAATAATGTTATTAGTACGTACAGTAGGACAGGGATCGTAAATGTAGTTCGTTTTAACAGTAATTCGTTTTAAGCGTGTTCGGATTAATGAGGTTCGACTGTATTCTACCAAAAAAGTTACAAGTTGGTGCATGCGTAACACAAATACGTCAGAGAATTCTGATACGGTGAGGATAAGTGGCGGTCACGCGAGAATAGCAAATCCGAGTTGTATTTTTATAAATTTTACAGTTGGGAACACAATCCACAAAAATTAAGGACCTTTAAGGATCTCCAAGCATTTCCAAGAACTTTCAAGTTCTAAGACCAAAAATATTAAGCACTTTTAATGACTGTGGGAACCCTGATATTATACTTTTCAATTAAAGTCAAGGCATAAACCTGAAAATTTAAATTTTCAAGTAGTAGCCAGTGGCTGGCAGACACTTTTAGTTAATAGCCAATACATGGCAGACTCTTTTTTTTTCCAGTGGTGCAGCCACGGAAGAGGAGGTTGGGGTTTTACCTTTTATCTAAATACATGCAATAGTGCATTTAGATTATTTTTTTTTTGGAAGAGAATGTTTCAATTCTTTATTTAGTTTGTATTAAATATATAAATCAAAAACGCACATCTAAGTTAGTTGCGTTGAATAAAATATCAATAAAAGTAAAAAATAAAATCAAGTACAGTATCTAAGCATTTTTACGTATGGATACCTATATAGATATGTTGCACATCTGTAACGTAGCGCTGTAAAAACCAAAAAATCTGACAGAATAAATTTGAAATATTAAGGAATTAAGGGATATAATATATTCTGTTGAAAAAAAATGCAAGACAAGAAGAAAAATAATCATGCCTGTAAAGGAAGCAGTCAGATGGAAGTTTGAGAATTTTTTTTAACATAGTAAGGCTACCGGTGGCCGCGCTTTTAAGTTATAGGATAACTAAAAATATAACTGAAATAATACGCAAATAAAATAAGGGTTCAAATATATTTTGCTAACAAAAATGCCAGGTAAGAAGAAAAATAATCATGTCTGTAAAGGATGCAGTCAGAATGAAGTTTTATGATTTTTTTTAACAATAAGGCGGCGGCCGCACTCGTGCGGGAAATGCAAGAAGGGAAACTCAAAAAAGTTTCAAAATTCCAGGGCTGCCACTGACTATAAGCTTAGAAAATAGTTGCTTTAGTAGCCCCAGATGTTAAAAATAGTAGCCAAAATAGTAGTCTCAGACGTTGAAAATAGTAGTCACCTTTTTTAAGTCGACAATTGTCTTGCTTTGAAGGTTTAAGTGTTCAACAAAATCGGAATAAAACTATTGATTAAAATAAAACACGAAAACCCAAACACTACCCATTATATATATGGACTTTCGATTCAAAATAGTGTCTTAATATCAAGTAAACACAATATACTATACGATAAAGACAATGTGTCGTAACATTCTTAACGATACTTTATCCGGTAAAACGTTCAAAAGAATCCAATATCCAGACTCTTTTTCATGCCTTTTTTTATATTAAAAGCAAAGCAAAAAAAAAATTCTTTAATCCTTCAAAGCAAAAAAAGTTTAACTTCATCCAAAAGCGAAGGTAAAAATCAACTGGCAAAAAAACAAATATAATTTTTTTTTAATTTCCCAAAGCCAAACAACTTTTTGACAAGAAAAAATTTCAAGTTTAAACAATTATACTGTATTGACAATAACAGGCGGATTTTTATTTTTTTAAAGCGGCATTCAAAGTAATTAAATAAATTACTTCGAAATTTAAATTAATTTTTTATAAACTTAACTACAATATTAAAATTTGTGTCGTTCTTCATCGATTGACCTACCCAACGAAATCGACCCTCAAACCGACTCACATCACGTCTATAACATCAACGGAAGCCTTGATGAAAGCCCCCATTACAACAACGCAAATCTCTGCAATTTTATAGCATCAGCACCAAAATGGCTGCACAAATATCGGGAAAAGCAGCTGTTAAATCCTTAAATCAGCATAACCTTTGACGAAAATGACTATCACTTTAATGTAAATATAAACGATAGTGCCTTCCATACCGATGCAAATCTCACAATGGGTCTATTACAACAGCGTAATACGTGGCAAAAGTGGCCGTCACAACAACGTAAATCTCCGCGATCACCCTGTATATAAGCCCAAATCTCGGCAATAACGGCCATTGTATTGGCGCAACAATTAATGAAATCAACAATCACACACTAACATAAATATTTATGATAGAGACAAACATTAAAGGAAGCAGTGATAAAAGTGGTAATTTTACCGGAGGTTTTGGGAATTCTGAATGCAGGCAAGGATCCATGGTGATACGACTTTAAAAGCAAGCACATGACACACATGCATCCCTTAGAAATTTTAATGTTGATTTGCATCGATCTGAGGAAATTTTGGTCAAAAACGCTGAAATCGGCATGTCCGCAGAACTATATCATGTGTGATTTTTAGTGTGGATTTCATTTCCTATATGTTAAATCAAAGAAACAAAAGCTTGCTTTTCACAATCGTCTTGTTTCGCACACAAGTAACTTCAACTTCGGAGCTTTGCTTATATTATAAAGACGTGTGGATGCAAAATGTCATAAAATACGCTTCTCCTATTTCGTGATTTTCAGTACCTATTATTGATTGGCAAAGTTAGGCGACTTTTTTAACATGAGAAGAAAGCGATTTATGATGACGTTATCAGGCCATTTAAACTGTGCAAAAGTAAATGCCCAATTGGCTAAGTGGCAAATCCTCAATCGCTAAATGTATAATTTAATGGGTATTTTTACACAAATATGAATTTTCAACTGAAAAATAAAACTGTCTATACTGATGGCATTTTCTTCCGGCGTTCACGGCAAATTCATTTTTGTCAACAAAAGTAAATAAAGGCAAAACAATTTGATATTTGAGAAGAAATAGTGTATGTTGTTGAGCCTTGCATGACAAAAGATAAAACATAGGAACCAAACAGGTAGGCGAAAACAACCGCGTTTGATTTCGAAAATAACAATCGCCAGTGCGCTGTTACCAGGGAGATACTATCACTGAATTATAAAAACGACCACTCGATCCATGAATCTAAACTAAAATTAATCCTTATTTCGACAACGTTCGCTCTTCGCACTTCCTTATTAATATCACCGGTTTAACAAATAGGCGATTTTTTTTTGTGTTCGTCCCACTATCAGACTGTAATTTCTTAAAAAAATAGTCGCCTTAGCCCAAAAATAGTTGAAGGTTTTGCTTAAAATAGTCGTTTTGGGCCCTTTTTTCATTGAAATAGTAGCCATAATTGCCTGGCATCTAAAATAGTCGCTTTAGTAGCCTTTTTAGTAGCCTGTGGCAGCCCTGAAATTCTGTGACATTTCCCCGATTTTTCTAGAAGAGTGAAATTCCCTGACATTTCGCTAATTCCCATTTCTGTCACCACCCTCTCAACTCACTAATCCATATCGTGGATGAATAGATTTTAACTGTGTGTATACACACATGATTACAAAATTTCTAGAAAGGGAAGGGAGATTTAAATTGATTTGGAAATTTTGGTATATTCAGTAACAATTTTAAAAAAATCGTAGGGGAGAGGAGAAACGTAAAGGTGGCCGGTTGATTAGTTTATTTAGTCGCCTCATCACGCCGTTTAATCGACCTGTGGCGAGTAGATATTTTCAGGTCTATTAAGGCAGAAAGAAAAAGGTATTAAACAAACTGATCCAACATACCTGCTGCAGTGGTGCTTGAGCCATTGTCATTGTTGGATGCATCATGGTAGGATGAGGACCTGAACTTTGAGATATCATAGTTCCAGCAGGAAGAGTTTGCCCTTGAGCAGTCAACTGGGAAACGGCCATCTGAACTGGAGTTCCAGAACTAGTG
The DNA here is from genome assembly GCA_963978545.1 of Linyphia triangularis. NCBI lineage: Eukaryota > Metazoa > Arthropoda > Arachnida > Araneae > Linyphiidae > Linyphia > Linyphia triangularis. Next base: position 87,799,323 of record OZ021726.1, read on the forward strand.
TTAACACTTTGCTGAATAGCCTGCATCTGCTGTGGTTGGGAAACATTGACAGTAGCAACATTTAAAGGGACAGTGGTGGCCACATTCATGTTGGACTGTTCCACACTGCTTCCCAAAGACATAGTGGCATTCACCCCCTGTTGTTGGGATTGCTGCTGCAGCTGAGGTTGCTGGAGCTGTGCCTGTTGCTGCATTTGAGTTTGCTGCAGCTGGGGCTGCTGGAGCTGTGCTTGTTGCTGCATTTGTGTCTGTTGCAGTTGAGACTGTTGCAGCTGTGATTGTTGCATCTGTGATTGCTGCATCTGAGACTGCTGGAGTTGAGACTGCTGCATCTGGGACTGTTGCAGTTGGGCCTGTTGCTGCATCTGATTCTGTTGCTGCATCTGATTCTGTTGCAACTGGGATTGCTGGAGCTGGGATTGCTGCAGCTGTGACTGCTGAAGTTGAGATTGCTGCATCTGGGACTGTTGCAGCTGAGATTGTTGGAGTTGAGCCTGAGCAGGTTGCATGTGGGGTTGCTGGGAAGAAGACTGTTGCTGGATGAGCATTTGCCCATGGTTGTCGTCAGCCATTTTTAGAAAATTTACCTACAAAAATTATACATAAGTTTATTAGATTATGAAACAATATATTTATTAAAACAATTGTTTTAAGACAATAAAAAGCAAAAATTGTAAAATCCAGCACAAAAAAAAATAGCTGGTATTTTTAAATCCAATTTTGTAGATTACTCTGAAGACAAGAATATCAATGAGTAAAAAAAGTGGCGATGGTAAAAAAAATTCTATTAGTAGATAAAAATCTTAATTTCTATGACATTTACAGAGTTTTGAAATATTTTTTCTCAAATTACCAAAGTGGACATTTGACACATTTTTTTATTTGAGATTAGAGATCAAAAGTAACTTTTTAATCAATTTTAGATTAAGATTTACTATACGGTCCCCCTAGGAGGCTTTTAAAAAATCTCCAAATTGAAAATGACATCAAAAGGCTTTAACGCCAAATCCAAAATGGCGTCAAAACGTAGCCAAATCCAGAGGGTCACTAGGGTCATTGGAAAACCTTGGGAAAACCGACGGGTCACACATCCGGCATATATAGTCACCGACTTTCAAAAAGTCGCCAAGGGGGACCGTACAGTAAATATTAAGTCATTTTTTTTACTATAATGTTGAGTTTTTTAAGAAATTCAAAAACACAGTAGGAAAATGGTAATGATGTCACAGACATATTTAAATCAGATTCAACCAATATGAAACTATCACTTTATGCGGTTTGATCACATTGATGGAAATGATTGTTCAACTCCAATTACTATAATAGTACAATTTATATACTGCCACAATGCTTATCAATTACTTTTCTCAATATTACAAAGAAATGAAATTTTTCCTCGTTATATAAATACTAACCTGATCATGCCATCACAAGAATGGAATCCCCAAAACTAACAAGATTGTTTTGGTATTCAATTCGGTGTAAAATGATCAAGCTAACAAACCGCAAACGTCAGTTCCAATTTCAAATATGGATGAGGCAATAATCTAGATATTAAAAAATTACTTATCAAGATTTTCTTCCAGTGGAATTCCTTACAAACATGATAAACAAATTGTACCCGTGCAGAAAGTCTTACAATTTAAAAACGAAACTCAATTTGTACATTAATTTTTTTTTTTAAATGTTAAGCAATACCTCAAAATAGATTTAGCATATCTAATTTCAAGCGGAACAGGATGTGCGTGCTGAACACTAAAAAGCCCTAAAAAAAGCTTAACACATGCATTTCAGTTTCCAAAAATGCATTAAGGGCTATTCATAATGATTTCATAAAATAATTTCATTCAACACAAAGACAAAAAGTGTTACCCAGACATTTGATACATACACGAATCTAAGGTGACGCTTTGAAGTCACTGGTTACAAGATCTTGAATTACATGGGGCAGAAGGAAACTATTTACATTTATGCTTAAACTTTCAAGGTTAATCATAAAATAAAATAGTTCATGTTTAAATGACATTAAATTTAGGCCAAAGTATAATATACATAACAATTAAAATTACTATACACGCTAATCAACCTGTTTCCCGATACAGCAACAAACAGGACGAAATCTTCGAGTTGGAGTTAGAAATGCCACTGGAGTATAAATCACCAAATAAAATCGTTGATGTGGCTTTTTGTGAAAAGTATTTAATAGAAATTTTTATGTCTTTGTGCTTTTACTTTATCTAATTTTATAAAAAAAAATTCGCATTCCTTAGTTTATTTCTTACAGAAAATTATTTAATGTTTTGATTGAATTTTAAAAAGAACTGATGTGAAGTAATGAAAAAAATGTATATAAACGTATAAAACGGGGATGATAAAAAGTGAAACTTAAGTATTGAAGAAGTATTTTTAAAGGTAAGAGAACAGTTTAAATTAAATTTTTAGATAGAAATTTTACCATAACCATCATTTATTGAAAATACATTACATTTTTTCCTAATTTCTTTTCATTTTTATTCATCTTTCCTTGTGGATTTTGCTTTGTTTATGTTTGTTTACATCTGTTCCGCCTCTTGCATCATATGTTCTGTTTACTTATTATTGTATAAATATTTGTATTAAAATTATCTTTTGACCTTTTTTTTTTTTTTTTTTTTAATTGTAAGCTACAAAATGTTTGTTTACGAAAAAAAGTCATAGGTCCTACGTGTTGTATTAAATTTTTTCGGAAAATGTTTCTAAATAGTATGTTCACATCAACAAAACTTGTTTCTTTTTACTGGGTTGGAGAACATTTTAACAAAACTTTGACTATGAAAGGGCATAGGATTTCTTTCAACAAAAGAGGTTTTTTATTATAAAAGTTGTCATGGCCTAAATATTAAAAACTTGTCTTTGAATGTGAAGAAAATACATTATAGAAATTATCTTTGTGTCATTTAAGTCTTGGTATTGATGTAGCATAGGATGTGTAAGGAGTTTTGAGACAAGGAAGAACATACAGGTCTCTGTTAAGAGCCATTATAGTTATGTATGCATTACCGAATATAATTGGTTTTTCTACTAGGATTACACAGGTATATTTCTACCAGTTAATACACTACACCTCTTTCTCTACATACTCAAAGGGTACATGGGCTCACAAAACCAGTTGTACCCCTTTCGTAACCTATGTCTACCAAAAGGTTCCTCGAGATAAAGGAGGGTTACTCGACTTTTATCCTACTGAATTTATTGTAAAATAATTTACTGGTGGGAACATGCAACACCATCTGTTGGGCGACTGTTACATTACTATCCCTCCAGAATTTTATCAGAGATGGAATTTGATGTATGATACCACCAGTTGATAGGTTGCGATTGCATGATCGGAAGAGCTGTATTAAGTTCACCGATATTTTTTTATTTTTTTTTGCTTGTTTAGCCGCTTTTTGTTTGTTTGACAATATATATTTTTTTGCAATTAGCAAGTCAACTGTTAATTGTGTACCATCCAAAATTACAATTGTAGGATTAAAAATGCACAAAATGCTTTTTAAAGTATGGAAATCATCAAACTTAAACCTAAAAAAAAAAATCTCTAATTTAAAAATGTATAATGCAATAGTAATATCAGTTTTACTATATGGCAGTGAAACTTGGAAAATCACAAAACTGCAGGAGAGTAAAACTAATGCATTCCAAACTAAATGTTTAAGAAAAATCTTAAGAATATTGTGGCCAAATAAAATAATATTCAATTCAGATTTATTTAACAAAATAGACACTAGACCCTTAACAGCTGACCCTTAACAAATTTATATATTGACATGATTACGGCCTTATGTGCCTACCAGACGTGACAGATCACAAAGCAAGGAAATACTTATAAAAAAAATTATATATCGACATGATGCCTGAAAGCAAATTTTCAAAGGTCCTTAAAAACATGATTTAAGTCCTTAAAAGTCATTGATTTTCATTCTCTGATTTGAGTGTGAACCCTGTTAGATGTTGAGGGCATGACAAGACAAGCCATTGATTTGATGGGGCTGGTGCTTGTAGGCATCGGGGTAGCTGGTTCAACTAGTTTCTCTATGCACCTTCTTATTGCTCCAGAGCCAGACCCAAAGTTGTTCCCTGATGTGAGGATTGGAGCGACTGTTGGTCACTTTTTATCTTTATTCTCAAGGTTTCCAGTGTCCCTTATATGGTCGAAATGACCCCTCCACACTTGCTTGTTTACTTCAATCATATAGTAGAGGTAGCTACCTTAGCCAAACCTCAATAAAATTTTAATTCGGGATTTGGATTTCTATAATCATTGTTCCCAGTGGCTACTTCAATTTCGCTAAAGCTCATTATTAAAATGACTGCTTGTAACCAATTCCATGGAAACTGGGCAATCTTTAAATCATACAATCAACATAATTTGAGTTTTTTTCTCCTCCGAATCAACGGCATGCATTTGAACCTAGTTTTGATTTCCCCTATTGAAATTAAGATCTACATCAACTAGTTTTTTTTTTTTAAATTGTTCTCTTTTAATAGTGAGCCATTTCTGTTTGTCCAATCTTTTTACTAATTATATAAATCGTCTTAAATCTGTGGCTTTTAAAATTATGATCCAAATTAAATTGCAATGCAAACATGTTTTATTTTTTACCTTTTAAAAAAAAATTCCTATGCCTTATATTATGCCTTTTTATCTTTTCCCATACACCTAACTTAGAAATGCCCATTTCTTTTCCAAAAAATCCATTTTGTATTTTAGATTTGTGAAAATAGAAGATCTGGGAAATGTAAGCATATTGTAGGTGGCGAGTAGATATTTTCAGATCTACTGAGTAGAAATGCCCTTCTATAGCTTAATATTTGTAATTTTTTTGTTTTTATTCTGTATAGGAAAACAAAGTTTGATGCCAAATTAACTACATATTTTTTAAAAAAAATTGATTTGAATAATGATTGTCATGTTTCAATTTCATTCTGCAGTTGAATGAATTCCAGTTTCGCCATGGCTCTTCCTGAAAAGTATAATGGCAAAGACCAAACGTTTTCTACCAACTTCACATGCCAGAGGTGTTGCCAACCACTGAAATTGCATTCTTCCTTTGGTGATCTGGACCATCAAACTCTGTCAGAACTCTCTGCTCCCCTTTATCCCAATGCAGACAGGGATGACCAACATGCTCTCATTGAAACATTCCAGAACCGGCACGACGAAAGTAGTGTCGCAAGGAAAATAATTCTTCCTGTGAGATTTGCAGATGCTACCAGCGATTTTATGGTTGTGGACGACTTATCCAACCTACCTTTAGACAACAGCCAAACGTTCAGAGCTACGACGGCCCTCTTCAACATTATGTCCGACCAAACCGATGTGGATCACCCGATATGCGAAGAGTGCTGCGACAACCTTCTAGATCAAATGGATGACAACTTGAAAACCAGTGAAGATGACCACAAAGACTACCGAGAGTTTGAGGCAAAACTTGAAATGGAGGAGAATGCAGATGATGACCTCAAAGAACTGAATGAAGAGCTGGCTAGGCTGCGAGAGGAATTTGGCCATCTCACAAGCCAGCTATCGCTTGAGGAAGCAAAGCAGAAAGAATTAAAAGACACCCTTAAAGCCTCCATGGATGAGTATGAGATCCTACAGCTTGAGGAAGACAAGCGTTACCAGGAATACTGTAGAGTTCAAAGACAGTTTCTTCTACTGGAAGACAGCCAACGTAGTGCTAAGAACCAGATGAACTGCGCCCAATCTCAATTAGACAAGCTCAAATACACCAATGTCTTCAATTCCACCTTTCACATCTGGCACAGTGGTCACTTCGGAACTATTAATGGCTTCCGTCTTGGTCGATTGCCAAATGTCCCGGTGGAGTGGCCAGAGATTAATGCAGCATGGGGTCAGACAGTGCTACTACTCCACTGTCTGTCGAGGAAAGTAGGCCTCACATTTGAGAGGTATCGTCTGGTGCCCTATGGCAACCATTCGTACATTGAATCATTGGAGAACAAATCGAAGGACTTGCCTCTTTATTGCATGGGAGGCATGAGATACATGCTCAACAACAAATTTGACCTTGCCATGGTAGCATTCCTCGACTGTCTTCAGCAATTTAAGGTGAAAGTAGAGAGTGAAGCCGCTAAGATGGCGGTCAACAATGCCAAGGACAGTTTTCATCTGCCCTACAAAATGGAGAAAGGGAAAATTGAGGACAGTAAAAAGAAGACATACTCGATTAAGATCCAGTTTAATTCCGAGGAGCAGTGGACAAAAGCACTTAAGTTTATGCTTACAAACTTGAAATGGGCCCTTGCTTGGGTGTCCTCTCAATCACAGTTTTCTAGTGCTTGAGATCAATCTTGGTTTTAATTACTTCTAATTAACTTGCTTCTTGTAAAATACAAATAGTAAAGATGATAACTTTATGAATTAAAAACTTTGTATTTAATAAAATACAATTGTAAGTAATTTTAAAAATTTAAATTTTCTTTAAAATTGTATCTAAGTGTTAAACATATAAAGTGTGCCCAGTGGTAGAAGTGGGGTAAAGAAAAGTGGAGGGATGCCCAAAAGTTGTTGACAAGTGCAATCCCCCCACCCCAATGATAAATTTTATAATTTTTGTATTTTAATAAAAATATTAAGTAGTAAGGAAATAATGTGTACTTCCTAACACTAACATTGAACTAGGGTCAAAAATGTATTGTTATTTTAATGAATATTTTGCGACTTAGTGTTTAACTTGGAAGTAAGAGATTATGGGAGGTAATAATCAAACATTATAAACATAACTGTTTATTTATATTTAAATAGTGCTTCTAAATGGGCATGCTTTCATGAAATTAAATGAAAAAAGAACTCTAAAATGCTTTTAAAACAAAATATCTTACCTTTATATGAAACAAGAATAGAAATTTAACTTAAAGGGAAGTTCCATCAAAGATAAAAGTTGACAAAGTTTAACCATATCTGTCTAAATCTTTATGCAAAGTAGTATAATACATTTTTATAGTAGTATATGTATATATTATACCATAAATAATTTTTTTAAACATTTAAAATCTTTAAATCATCTTTTCACAGTGTCACTACATTTAAAGGTTAATGTTATTTTTAATTAGTAGTTTTTAGATGGATTGAGTAATTTTAAAAGTAGGGGATGGATTTCTATGATTTTAGAAGTGGGGAGGGACACATGGGTATTTTCTTGAAAAGTGGGGGAACGCGTCTACCCGCACTTCTAGCACTGAGTATGCCTTATTAAAAATGAGATCAATGACAAATACTCTTAGTAGGTGTATTAAATACTTAAGAATATAGGTAAAAAAAGTCCATGTCCATATTCCTGTCTCTTTAAAAACAATTGAAGATATTAGCCTGTTTTTATTTTATAACTGTTCTATTTTTGATATTAAGTTGATTAGTGCAAATATATTGACCATTTGATGATTGCCCTTTTTCACTAATGCATAAAAAAAATTGAACTTCCAACTCGCCTGGTGCGCCAAATTTTGTGCCAAGGCGATTATTGCCAAGAAATGATAGCAGCCACCTAGCAAGTAAAAGGCATATGCTGGGTGCAGCTTGGCACAGTTTTTTTTTTAATCAAAACTCGTCGTGTAAATCCAACCTAAGTTAGAAGTCTTGCTGCTCTAAAGTACATATATTATTCAAATTGCATTCAAACGTGCACATGATATTTATTTGTATGATTTATAGATTAACAAATGTAACAATGCATACAGATTATTGATACATTACAATTATATATTTGGGTTCTGTTTCATTTTAAAAGATGTCTTTGGTTACATTAAGTTAAAAATCTTTTCAGTACAATTCGGATGCACATGACAAATCTGGACTTAGATTCACATCCAAGTCAGCCGGTATCGCAGTGTTTGGTCCACACATGATGACTTGTTTTCCTGGCTTCCTGAAACAGATATCGGACGTTACATATTTACCAAAACTTCGATGTCAGTTATCCTACACTGTCACTAGATTGTGTAGGATTATTAAGAGTAATTGGGTGGAAGTGTATCTTTTCCTGAGAATTTAAGAAACCAGAGCTTGTTACAATTTCATCCCTCCTAGTTTAACATGTTTTAATTGACAGAAGTATTGGGACACCATTTTGTGTAGTTATGCAACTTGTTTTTTCTTCCTTTCCCAAATAATCATTGTATCATTTGCTTGGAAGAAGATTCGTCATTAAAAATATATCATCGTACATGCTTTAATGGTAAACGGTATTGTATTTTTAATCCCATATTAGATACAAAATTCAACAAGTTTGAGAACAAAAAAATTAAATGGAAACTTGCAATCTATAATTTCCTTTCCTGAAAATTAAAGAGTTTTGTATTAGAATGATGTTTTGTCTAATGAATTCCTTTTTGTGCTGCTGATGCTATTTTAATAAAGATAAATTTAGCCTTTTGAATATTCTTTCGGGTTATAATTTTCGTGATCGTTTTCATGTGGAAAATTTCATACTAGTCCTTGGGGGGGGGGGGGGAAGCAAATTTTTAGCATTAAGTAGAAAATGGAAATTGTACCAATAGTCTTGTGGGGTATGTCGGATTAGTTAATAAAAAAATTCTAGGTTTTTTTTTCAAAAGTCTTCTTAAAAGTTGTGCACTCTTGAAATTCAGCCGATGCTTCAGCATATTTATATCCTATGTATAGCAGTGCACCATGATTAAATAAATACGGTATGCTTCGACACCAGGAGCATGGTTTTTTCATGATCGCGTCCCCCCACTCTAGAATCCCCAACACCCAGGTGATTTGTTACGAATAAAAAACACTTGGCAGTCGTAAATTTCAAAATAATGCGTTTTTAATATTGTAAATGACTTCCATTTTTAACTGAACAACTCAACTTTTCTTTCTATTATTTTTGAAGAAAATAATTCACTAAATGAAAAATTATATGAATACTTAGATGGATAAGGCTCTAATGTATTTTAAAATAAATCTTGCAATTAGACTATTGAAGTTTTTATAAGTATCGTAGAGTATTAATGTTTTATAATAATTCAAAATTATTAATTGAACTTAAATTTAAAATGCAGCCTATAATTTGTTTCTGAAATAGAGTTTTAATAACTTTTTTCTAAACATTAAAAATATCATTTTGAACAACTTATCACGATTATCAATGAATCTAAGAACATGAATAAGAATCTAAGAATTGTCCATGTATTACGTAGTAAACAATTATTATTGTATTGCATACATTAAACTTAAAAAATAGTATCTCTGAATAAAGTATTGAAATTAATAAGATTTGAATGTTCACATAAGTAGCAACAATTGTTTATTTACTTAGCTAAAATTATTTTTAAAATTAGTACTGTTATTTGTGTGAACATAAATTATTCTAGTTTATGTCAAATTTTATTTATAAATATGTATACATGCAATTAGAAAAGGATTTTTTTTAAAAACCCAGTTTAAAAAAAAAAAAAAAAAAAAAAAAACTGGTTTAAACAACACACATTCCGCCCCCCCCCCCCCCCTTTAACCCTGATAACTTATAATACTTTTCTTTTTTTACTAGTATTTTTAATGACCCATGGTACACTTCAACGAAAATACTGATTTCGGCTGTTTTGATTGAAATTTTAGTACTTTAAATGTAGTTTAAAAAAGTAGATAACTGGGTTTAATCATAGCCTGTTTGTCAATATATATAACTGTTTAAAATTGTTAGACTTCTGAAATTTTTTTAAAGTGTTATGGATTTCATCGGTTTTGTGTGAACTTCAAATTGTTTTACTTTAGAGCTGTTCCATGTTTGAAATTATTACAAATTAATTTTCATGCATTTCTGTATTAGGATTATATATTGTTATGAATGTTAATTGTTATTAAAAAGTATAGATTTGTTATAGTTTCATCTTGTTTTTGATTTTTTTTTTTTATACTCCATGTTGTGTGCATATTCTGAAACAAGAAATTTCATACTCCAAACCAAAAATGCTGTGATTTTTGAAATACCTAAAATATGTTACCCAGTGAAATTTTTATTTTTATATCTATCCTACTTCAAAAATATGTGTAATACTTTATATATTCGTAAAATTTATCAATGTCGTAAGTGGTGAGTATTCTAAGTGATTTTTGACTTGTATCGAATTATTGTTGATAATTTTTTAGTGTGTTTATGTATCAGTTAGACATGTAATCATTCCCGGTATAACTTCTCACTTCCCAGGAAACACATTCCCTTTTTTTAGTGTACATAAAATGTTAGTAGTTAAACACTAGTCTATTTTTTGTTTATTACTTATTATTTTTTATGTTTCATAACATTCTTGTCATATATAGGGGGAACCAGGGATACTTGACCCAATGCGTTTTATTTTTCGGGATTGTGAAGGTTTTATAAGTCGTAAGTGGGTATCACTTCGTACCCTTTCAGTTAGCTAACTACATGGTGAAAATGATAAACTGAAACTTTTGCATCCGTTTCTAAAGACAAATTAAATTTTCATGCTCCAAAAGTAATATCTCTGCATTATAAACACCTATGTTAAAAGGATTTTTGTTTAAAAGTAAGACATTTTTTAAAAAAATTATTTTTTGTCTATTCTTGTAACTACAACTACATATATGATAGTGTTTATCCACTTGCAAATGGTTGCATCTAATGGTTATGTAGTAAATGTATAATTAGGGATACTTGACCCAAGGTAGGGATACTATTCGAATGCATCTGACAGGGTTTATTGATTTTTTTATTATTATTCTAACACCATTTTGTTAAGTATGTATGATGTTTAAATGATAAAAAAGGGGGGGGGGGGTTATAGATATTCTTGAAAGTTGAATGTTGTTCCCTACCACCGATGAAGAATGATATTACAATTCTATTAACACGTTCGCTGGCTCGTCAGCATGGCGGTACCTCCCATGCCGGCGACGCTCTGGGATGACGATCGAGTATGATAAGTAAACTGCTTTATTTTTAGTTCGGATTTGGAGGTTGAACGATGAGGTTTTTGAGGCACGTTAGTGAAGCATTATTTTTATATTTTTAGGAAATAAAAGGTTTTTCCTTCTTTCTGGTTTTACTGTTAAAATATAAGGAACGTTTTTAATCATTAAAACACTTTTTTTAAATTCGGCTTCTGAGGATGGATATATAAATTTTGGTGGCAGCGAATGTGTTAAAACTCCCTCCACATTGTTTTGACAGACTACAACCATTAGGTGTATCAGCTTACTCTTCTTTCAAAAGATATTATAATGTTCAATGCACAAATCGCCTGACGACACAGAAACCTGACCAAATTCAGGTTATTCTGCATCCACCTGAGTTTTCAATGAAAAATTTTGGGTTGTAATGCAAGTTTACATTTGCAGTTAAATAAAAAGTATTTTCTTATTTCTTGAACTTGTATCAGAACAGAAATAGCTTTCAGACTGCTATAAAAATGAAAAGAAGACACCATATTAACATTATGTAGCTAATAAAAATGTTAAGTTCTGTACTTATTCAACAAGAATAGAAAAGTATTAACCTTGGAATTATTAATGGGAGTTATGTTGTTATAATGTAAAAGTGTTGCATTTATAATTTTAAATTGTACTAAATATATGACTCGAGTATCCCTATACATTAGGGTATTTGATCCAAAGTGAAGGTTTTTTAATATTTCATATTTTACCACTTTTACAATTAATATTTCAGAAAGATATTCATAAATATTGTGTAATACTTAATGTAGTATAAATAGTTAGCATTTGCACACCCCTAAGTAATGTAAAATAAAAACTAAACTCCCAAAACAAAAAAAATTGGGTCAAGTATCCCTAATTCCCCCTGAGTTTATTTCTGTTTTGTCTGTTAAAATGAAAAGGTTCCTCGCATATGTGAATTGGAAACCACTTTCTAAAGGCAAAATAAGAGATTGAGAAACCCCCCCCCCTTTTTTTTTTTCTTCTTTTTTTTTTTTAATTTACCGTCTAGGAAGTAAAATTATTTTGCATTGACTGAATAAAATTATTTTGCATTGACTTGAATACAATTATTTTGCATTGACTTGAATACAATTATTTTGCATTGACTTGAATACAAGTATTTTGCATTGACTTGAATACAATTATTTTGCATTGACTTGAATACAAGTATTTTGCATTGGATGAATAAATTTATTTGGTACTTTTCCGTTAAAATAAATGGCAGCAGCCACCATTTTTTAATAAGAAGTGAACTGCCTATGGTTGCCATAATTTGGTGCGGTTTTATGTAAACAATTCTTGGCGCAGAATCGGTACCGTACTTGGAAGTACGAACAGCCCCCTTTAACGGAAAAATTCCAATTATTTTCATTGAGTGAATAAAATTATTTTGCATTTACTAAAGTGAGGTAAAAAAAATTTATGTTAATTTTTAAACATTATGAATTATACCTTTTGTGCTGACGACATATTCTGATTCTCAATACTTTATCAAAATGTTCAGATATGTAGCATTTTTATTGGATAGAACTTTATGCAAATAAAATTTAACCATAGATTGTCTTATTTTATCAGAAGAATGCGTTAAAAAGTTTTTCGGAGTTGAGGGTATTTGGTAGTAATATTAAAATTATTGTTTTCTATGTACCTTTTTTACTTTCAATTACCCATTTGTATGCATAGGGTAATGAAAATTTAACATTCGGTCGAGAAAAAAAAGAAAAAAACTTGGGATTTTTTTTCCCCATTTCTCTACGTTTAAGAACATCCTGATATCAAAAAAGTTGTCTAGAAAAAATGTCTGTCTGTGCTTAGGTGGTTATCAAAACTACCGAAAAAATTTACCTAGAATGTTCAAATTTGGTGTGTTGGTTAGTGGTGACCATGATACCTACCATTAAGGTTTTTGTCAAAATCGCGCATGCGCATAAGGTAGCTGCCAATGAAAAAATCGTTTTTCAATGCTTGCTTCTAATATATTTTATTTTATATTTGATATCCTTACGTCAATGCTTATGATGTGGCTCCACCTGATTTTGTCTTTTGCTATTTCATGTATAATAATTAGACATTAAATGAAAACAATTTATGCCATTTTATTAGGTGATCATTTACGTACCTACTTTCCAAATGTCTAGGTGGTTATAGAAAGTAGTTTCTAAATGCACTGGGCTAGAAGATTGTAACATTGCGTGTATAGGGAATGATCATTACTAGGACTTCCTCTTAACTTATTAACAGTTCTTCACCATCCTATCCATTTACATCGCCTTGGTGAAGACATCTGCATGTCTCTCCAGAAGTCATTTTCCATAGTAGTCCGAGAGGCGACTGCAATTTTTGGACCCCATCGAACATCATTCTGAATTTTTTATAGAAATTGGAGAAAAGTGAGTAGATTACGAATCCACTGGTCTGCCGTGGCAAAAATGGCCGAAACTGGTCGAAAATCGACTTGGAATGAGTCAAACTAAAATCCGATTGCTAAATATGTCATAACTTGCCAACAAGAGAACAAACTTTTTCGTCTGGCAACCCACTGCATTTTGATTTTCAATGAGAAAAAGTGCAAACGATTTCTGATCTCTGACTTGGAAAACTTGCATCTTTTAAAAGTAAGCCAAATTGGCGGCATCAGTTACGTCATCAGTGACATAATGTTTATTGCGAACTTGGCTCCCTTTTAATAGATGCAAGTAGAGCGTCGCCAGATATCCGAATCGTCTGCAACCTTCTTAATTGAAAATTAAAGAGTGAGGGTTACCAAATAAAAAAAAAATGCTCATTATTTTTCAAGTTATGGCACATTTGGCAATTGGATTTAGTTCAACTTATTAAAAGTCGATTTTTGACCAGTTTCGGCCATTTTTGCCACGGCAGACCAGTGGATTCGTAATCTACTCACTTTTCCATAATTTCTATAAAAAATTCAGAATGATGTTCGATGGGGTCCAAAAATTGCAGTCGCCTCTCAGTCTATAGTAACTCAAGATTGGAAAGAACTACCTCTTGTATAAATCTTGTAATTTGCGATTTTTCTTTATTATCCTGTAGTTATCTTGCAAATTGAGTAGAACAAATTCGAGCATTAAGTACTCCATTTACGGAGGGTATTAACTTAAGGGCTGACTTACAATTTGTCATTGGTTAGCAGGTCAATTGGTAAGTTGATTAGAAGGTAAAAGTGTCACGCGTTGTTTGGACTGCCAGCTTCCCGCTTATCCATAGTATCGGCAACTAAAACCGAGCATTACCAGGCTATACAGTAATCACGGGTGATGCGCCAGCAAATAGAAAAGATTTACTGCAAATACCAGCTACTGGGGCGCCAGTGATAAACTATAGCTTCTCCAGTGACTGTCCTGAAGCGTTTACTCTTTACTTGTCGCTGACGTATAGTGACTGGCAATCTCAACTGGAGGTAAGGGCCTTATTATACAGCGAACTGGCTTCTCCAGTAACTGTCCTGAAGCGTTTACTCTGTACTTGTCACTGACGTATAGTGGCTGGCAATCGCAACTGGAGGTAAGGGCCTTTTTATACAGAGAACTGGCTTCTCCAGTAACTGTCCTGAAGCGTTTACTCTGTACTTGTCACTGTCGTATAGTGGCTGGCAATCTCAACTGGAGGTAAAGGCCTTATTATAAAAAGAACTGGCTTCTCCAGTGACTATCCTGAAGCGTTTACTCTGTACTTGTCGCTGACGTATAGTGACTGGCAATCCCAATTGGGTATAAGGGCTTTATTATACAGAGAACTGGCTTCGCCAGTGACTGTCCTGAAGCGTTTACTCTGTACTTGTCGCTAACGTATAGTGGCTGGCAATCTCAACTGGAGGTAAAGGCCTTATTATACAGAGAACTGGCTTCTCCAGTGACTGAACTGAAGTATTTACTCTGTACTTGTCGCTGACGTATTGTGACTGGCAATTTCAATTGGGGGTAAAGACCTTATTATACAGAGCCACTCGAGTGGCGAAAGCGCCACCGCTTCAGTCGCTCAGTCAAGCCACTCTAAACGAAACCTGCAATCCTATGGAGCTTATTATAATGGGGCATTGCTGTGGCTTGAGGTTGCATCTGTCGCTTGTGGCGCTCAAACCCTAAGCGATACACTCAATCATATGGAACTTATTATATAATGAGCCACAGCAGTGGCTAACCCGGGCGTATTTACTGCGGCGAACGCTCGCCGTGGGAGTGGCTCTGTATTAATAAGTACCTAAATTGGACAGCACTTACGTTGGGGAAGATGTGAAAGTCGTAACGATGACGCTGTGAAGGAGCAGCTTGCATCCATCGCTCAGTTCGAGGTTGATGCGGATGCTTTGGGACAGCTTGAGTGTGGCGCAAGTCCAGCGGAAAGAAACGCTGTTCACATCGATATCTTCCGGTGTGTGGACGACCGTCTTGTACACCATGCCTGAACTGATCATTCCATTTCTGAAAAAGAAAAAAAAAAGACAGAAGAATGAAATGTATGACAGAGGTGAATCAGTTTAAGACGGAAGTATACTAAACTTCAACTTAACTTGACATCGCTATACTAAACTCCAACTTAACTTGACATCACTAGACGATAGATCTTCTCCGTGCTCATAAGCAAATAATCCATTTTAGCTGAGTGAAGACATAATTCTCGCCAAACCTTATAGCCTTTTGTTCTCTACAGGGTTGTGGTTTGGCGAACATTATGCTTTCACGCCGCCAAAACGGATTAAATACCTATGAGCACTGTGACAATCTACCGTCTAGTGATGTCAAGTTAATTTGAAGTTTAGTATAGACAGTAGATCGTCACAGCGCTCATAGGCATTTAATCCATTTTGGCGGCGTGAAAGCATAATGCTCGCCAAACCACAACCCTGTAGAGAACAAAAGGCTATAAGGTTTGGCGAGAATTATGTCTTCACTCAGCTAAAATGGATTAATTACCTATGAGCACGGTGAAGATCTATCGTCTAGTGATGTCAAGTTAAGTTGGAGTTTAGTATAGTAAGGTTCATTTCCTTATATTCGCTGTGTTACATTCTTCTAGCTCAGTGCATTTAGAAACTACTTTACATGAAACCATTACATTTGGTAAATACGAAAATGATCACTTTAATGAAATGAGATAATTTGCTTTTATTTAATATCTATCTGTTATAAATGGAAAGTAAAATAGCAAAAGACAAAACCAGGTGGAGCCACTGCAAATGCATTGACGTAAGGATTTCGAATATAAAGTCAAATATATTAGACGCTATTTTCGAGTTATTATTAAGTTAATTTCTTTAAGAGATCATTTTCGTACCTACTCATCAAATGCCAAGGTGGTTAGAGAAAGTAGTTTCTAAATGCACCGGGCTAGAAGATTGTAACGTAGCGAGTATAGGGAATGGTTCCCTACTAGTACTTCCTTTTAATTGTGATGAGAATCATTGAATTAATGAGAGCAGCTGCGCTATTTTTAGAATCGGGAAGGCAAAGATTGATATGATTTATTGCATGCCAAGTGTTATGAATTCCAAAAGTGTAAAAAGTTTTAAGAAAAATTAAATATACACTGGTGAGTCATCAAGAGACAGAGAATGAATTTCTCAGTCTAAGGAAGTAACATACATTTTGTGATATAAAATTTTATTGTATTTAATTTGAGTTATTTAGAGTAGTATATTTAAAAATAGTATTTACTTTTGCATGTGGTTGGCTTTTGTAAAACTTTGTCAGCTTGGTTATGCATCGTATCATTCCGTTAGGATATTGCGAACTGTATCAGTTTGGCAAACTTTGAATTATAATTGGTGTTTTACATTGTGATTCTTTGTCGATCGCTATGTCAACTTTTTACTTTCAATTACCTATATGTCTATATACATAGAGTAATGAAAGTATAGCATTCGGTCACACACAAAAAAATCGATTTTTTTTTTTTTTTTTTTTTTTTTTTGCATTTCTCCACGTTTTGGAGCATCCTGATTTCAAAAATGTGATCTAGAAAAAATTTATCTCTCTCTCACTCTCTCTCTCTCTGTGTGTGTGTGTTAAGGTTTTCGTCAAAATCGCGTATGCGCATAAGCAGGTAGCTGCCATTGAAAAAAATCAAGTTTTTCAGTAATTGCTAAAAAACGGCTCAAACGATTTTGTTCAAAATCGCTGTCGTAATACCTCTTAAGGTATTCTAAACATCCCCACCTCCGAAATTTCCGTAAAACTGCTTTAACGGCGTAAAAAAAAACTGAAAAACGAATGTCTTCAACACAGAGCCTTCTTTTCTTGAGCATACCTCATTATTGATCGTTTTTTCTTATCTAGCCAGTTTCACTATAATAAAGGATAATATAAGGCTTATCGTGAAGTATATCGCCAAAATCACCATTTTGGCGGAGGTTTTATATATATATATATATATATATATATAAACTTAATTATGAATACTTTGTTTATGGTGATCTGCAATTTTGGTATTTTCTATTATGAATTCTGCAAAATTCTGTATTTTCTATCATTTTATTTGGCAGATTCGGTATTTTATGCTATGAAAATTCAGAATTCTTTATTTTTTTTTTGTCTTGACCAACCCTGTTAGGCATTGAACCAGTTTTTGGTCTTCAAATATGTATTTGTCTTTAAAAGTAATTTAAGGTGTAAAATTTTGTTAATGGTTCGCTTCAAATTTTGTTCATGGTTTTCTACCTGGTATGAAAATTCATATTTTACAGCAATACTCGGCAGATATTGCAGTCAAATAATATGAAAACAGATTGACAATTTTTTTTAATCTTTGTTTAGTCGCGCGACCGTTTGTGTCGCGTGGGGGACGAATGTCCCCCAAATTTAAATTTTCATACATACCATTAAAATCGTTCCCAAATATCAAATTAAGTTGACATTTTAATCAAAAAGAATATTATTGAACAGAATAAAGTAAAATTTTAAAAATATTTTTAAAATAACTTGAAGAAAAAACTGTAAGAATAAAAAACATATTATTATTCAAATTTATTTTCAAAATAGTTGAAAACACAATAAGCATAATCACATTAAACATTGTTGATAAAATTATTGTGAAAATATAAATTTACATCTCAAATAGAATAAAAACAATTATCTAAGGCAAAGAAAAAGATTTTATCAGAAAAAGTCATTAAAAGTTTTCTTCAACGTCTGTACAATTTACAAATATTTCAATCTGAATTAAATAATCCTTGCAGACCCATTTGTCACAGTTTTTCATTTTCAGTATTACATGAAATCTAAAAAAATAAAAATTAAAAAAAAAAAAAAGGGAAAAAATGTGTGTAAAAAAAAAGTGCATATTTTTTTTTTTATTGCTGAGAAATACTGTGTCAGACAAATCATACCATGAAAAATAACATGCCCCCTCACAAAACAAAAACTCTAAAAATAAAAGAAACCTTTTAGTTTACCCATCAAAATTAGAATAAAGGGTTGGTCGCGTGGGGGACAAACGTCAACCAAATAGGTTCTGTGTCGCCAGAGTGCACGCATGGAACTGAATGAAAACACGTAGGGTAACATCAAAGTTAGATAGAAAGGTACTGGGAAGGGCTTTGACAAGGCCATCTCTAAGTAAACAGGCCCGAGCCATCATCTTATTTTTCTGTGTGACGTCACGAGACGGGGCCCATGCAATAACTGTTGGAGCCCCAAACAAACATTCATTTCATTGCTTCACAGGTCGCTATCGCTACTGAATTTCTTTGCATTCTATTTTTTTACTACTTTAAACGGCATTGCAATTATCTGCTAAAAAAGTCCGAATACATAAAACTAGGTAAGTGATCTCCATTTGTTATCTCTATATATATAAGGCAAAGCCCTCACTCATTCACTCACTCTTTCACTGACTCACTCACTCATCACTAATTCTCTCACTTCCCACATAGTCACAACTCTGAAAATCGGCACAAATATCAACAATGGTAAAAATAGAAAAAGTAAGCTATTCCGATCTCAATTAACCCACTTTAAGGGGTCGAAAAGGGGTTAAACGTTCCAAACGAGGGACATTCGAATGTCCTACTTCTCATTTCGTCACAACTCTAAAAATTGGTGTGAATATCAATAAAGACAAACGAAGAAAAAGTAAGCTATTCCGATCTCGATTAACCCACTTTAAGGGGTGGAAAAGGGGTTAAACGTTCCAAACGAGGGACATTCGAATGTCCTACTTCTCATTTCATCACAACTCTAAAAATTGGTGCGAATATCAATAAAGACAAACGAAGAAAAAGTAAGCTATTCCGATCTCGATTAACCCACTTTAAGGGGTCGAAAAGGGGTTAAACGTTCCAAACGAGGGACATTCGAATGTCCTACTTCTCATTTCATCACAACTCTAAAAATTGATGCGAATATCAATAAAGACAAACGAAGGAAAAGTAAGCTATTCCGATCTCGATTAACCTACTTTAAGGGGTGGAAAAGGGGTTAAACGTTCCAAACGAGGGACATTCGAATGTCCTACTTCTCATTTCATCACAACTCTAAAAATTGGTGTGAATATCAATAAAGACAAACGAAGAAAAAGTAAGCTATTCCGATCTCGATTAACTCACTTTAAGGGGTCGAAAAGGGGTTAAACGTTCCAAACGAGGGACATTCGAATGTCCTACTTCTCATTTCATCACAACTCTAAAAATTGGTGCGAATATCAATAAAGACAAACGAAGGAAAAGTAAGCTATTCCGATCTCGATTAACCTACTTTAAGGGGTGGAAAAGGGGTAAACGTTCCAAACGAGGGATATTCGAATTTCCCACTTCCCACATGTCCAAAACTTTGAAAATTGGTGCAAATGTCAACATAGGCAAACATAGAAAAATTAAGCTATTCTGATCTCGATTAACCCCCTTTAAGAGGTCGAAAAGGGGTTAATTGTTCCAAACGAGCGATATCCGAATGTTCCTCTTCCAATGTAGTCATATTTCTGATATTTGGTGCAAATGTTAAAAGGGCAAATGTTAAAAAAATAAGTCATTCCAATATCGATTAAAGAATTTTTAAGGGATGAAAAGTCGACGCAACATTGAAACTATACGAGGATTAACTTAATGTCTCCATTCCAATACAGCTACTACTTTGAAATTTAAAACTAAGAGCAAACATAAACACAATAAACTATTCCAATTTACTCTTCACAATTATAAATTTCGTTTAAAATGTCAACAAAGGAAAGTTCCTATTTTGATAAATCAATTTGTCGGGATCGAAATGGGAGCAAACGTCTGAATGTCTTTTGATCGCTAAAATGCTAATGGTAAAATTTCGTAGCGCAGCACGGGTATTCAGCTAGTTCTTTATATTTTAAGCACTAAATTGTTCTGTTAACTTGTATTATTTTGTTAAATGCTTCCACCAAAGCATATAGGTAGCAGTAAACCTGTTGTTAACTTAACAGTTTATTCTTTTGTTTCTAACTTTAAAAAAATTTGGTTTTAAAAAATATCAATAACATTTCCTGATTTTAGTGCATAGAATACTGGGACATCACAAACTGTTATTAGCACATGGTTACTAAGAATACTTAAGGAAATTGTTACTTTTCAAAACTTTGCCCAAGTTAAAATTACACAAATATACGTTTTAAAATCCTCATCATCAACTACTAATATAACTTATGTGGAATAAGGATGACTATAATATTTATTTTATGGAAAACATTATTATTTACCATGCTTTATTTAAATTGTATTCCCTTATTTGGATTGATAATAGAATGCTAATAAAAATTCTATTCAACTAAATTTATTTGGCACAATTTCTGAAAATTATTGACCCGAGGAGTACAATATTTTTAGCGTTGGCGGGATTTAATGTTGCCAAAGTTTCCATTTTCACATTGGTGTGATCAAAATTGCTGAGTTCAAGGTTTAAAAAATACATACTTTATCGTGTATTGACCATGTATTGTCAAAGCTTGCCTAATCAAAGGTGCATCGTTTACTAAGAAAATTGAAAGTTTAAGATATTTAAACAAATAAAAACAAAAATTACTATTTTACAATTACTAATAATATTTTACTATTTACAGGCATGCCACGGAAGTCTGCTGTCCCTGGGTGCAACTCTTACTATAAAGGCTTGCCCTACACTGCAATCTTCTAATTTCCCTAAGGATGCCTAAAGCAGGAAAAAGTGGATTCGATCCATACACAGAGAAGATTTTGAGCCTACTGCGGAATCTGTTGTTTGTATCAAGCATTTTCATCTTCAGTTCATTCATAATACGAGAGGATGTTCTTCACGATGATGGAAGCTGGTTATGCATACAACGATCAAAACCGAAACTGTCGCCGGATGCATATTCAGATGGCAGACAATGTGTCTGTGCGGGAAATCTTAGAAAGCGAGAGGAAACTTAAGATAATAAGTCTTCTCAGGATCAATTCGTCTCAGAACGGTGTGTTTTCTCTAAAAAAATTCGTGCATGATATGCAGTGTAACGAGCCTTACCTATTCAGTAAGTAATAGTGATTATGAGTTTTTTGAAAATATTACTTATGAACAATATTATGTTAATTTTGATGAGAATGAGATACGAGTGATTATTTTATGTATCGGGATATGTTGCTCGCCAAGTTTCTTGTTGTTGCGAATGCATGCAAAAAATTGCTTTTGAGTTTTCAGGTTCCCTGAATAAATATTTGGAGGTGCTTGATCGTGGGGGTCTAACATATCCTACGCCGACCAAACGGTATAGTGGTTAGCGTGCTAGCTTCTAGACCGCGAGGGCCAACCAAATGGTATAGTGGTTAGCGTGCTTTCTTCTAGACCGCGAGGTTGCGGGTTCCGAGTCCCGTGTTTGGCATGGGTGTTTGTAAATGTATGTTGGTTTGTTAAATGACGAAATGTTTCGGCGCATTATAGGCCCGCGTGTTGCTGACGGCGCCAGATAATCTGAATACAACCAACCAACAATCTAATGACGAAAGTTTCGGCGCATTATAGCCCTCGTGTTGCTGACGGCGCCAGATAATCTGAATACAACCAATCTAGACCGCGAGGTTGCGGGTTCGAGTCCCGTGTAGGCATGGGTGTTTGTAAATGTATGTTGGCTTGTCTAATGACGAAAGTGCCTACCAAACGGTATAGTGGTTAGCGTGCTAGCATCTAGACCGCGAGGTTGCGGGTTCCGAGTCCCGTCTTAGGCATGGGTGTTTGTAAATGTATGTTGGCTTGTCTAATGACGAATGTTTCGGCGCATTATAGCCCTCGTGTTGCTGACGGCGCCAGATAATCTGAAAACAACCAACATATCCTACACGGCTTACTGCTCATTACTGTATGAGTACGTTAATTGTTTTTAATGTTATGCTATGTGAATATTATGAAAATAAATTTCGAAGTTAGTCATGCAAACAGGATTTAATTATGAAACTAACTCTGCAGTTCTTATCATCGGATGAAACTGATATTTCATGTGTATGTGGCATTGGAATAGAATACAGTGTATAAAAATAATGTCCAATATTTTGCTGAACAATTATTGCGAAATAAAAAATAACTATTTAGATAAAAAATAAAAAAAAGACGTATCAATTAAGTGCGTTAAACGCAAGTTAAGTTCTATGAAAGAATAGTATTTATTAAATATATTGTTTTAAAATGTATATTTTGTGTAATAAAATTTTTTGAAATATAGTGTTTTATTTTTTATACATAAAATTATTTAAAATTTGAAAAACATCTTATGAATCTTACTTCTGCAAAATATGTAAATTTTTTTCGTATATATATACCATTATTTCTATGAAAACCTCCTTTATAAAGTCATGAAGTTATAAGTAAAAAATTAAAATAGATTTAAATGTGTTTTCAAGTTGAATTGACAGCGACTTCTTGGTTATTAAATACTTACATAGTAATGTTTATTTATATATCTTCCAGCTGATTTATAACTTAAGCACTTAAAATGTATTGAAAATTAATGTGTAATTCAAATCTATACTAAACTTCAACTTAACTAGACATCACTTAGACGGTAGATCGTCACAGTGCTCATTGGTATTTAATCCATTTTGGCGGCGTGAAAGCATAATGTTCGCCAAACCACAACCCTGTAGAGAACTAAAGGCTATAAGGTTTGGCGAGAATTATGTCTTCACTCCGCCAAAATGGATTAAATACCTATGAGCACAGTGACGATCTACCGTCTAAGTGATGTCTAGTTAAGTTGAAGTTTAGTATAGTTCAGTTTTATCAACAGAAATAGACTTAAAAATATATATACATCTTTAATGCATAAGATCATCGCTTTGTTTTGGTTGCGATCAATGGCCCCGTTTCGTGACGTCACCAACACCAGGTTTCGGCCTGTTACGCATAGAGATGGCCTTGGCTTTGATCATGGGCTGCTATCTATCGAGAAATTGATCGATCAATTTTTATGGGGGACATTCGTTAACCGCTCGCCTAACCAAGGGCAGTCACTTAAATTTAAGAGCTTTAAATTTGACTGAGCTGACGCTTTCGTTATTATTCGCCGTAATGTGTTTTTGTACATATAATCGAACAAATAATCATTTAAGTCTATATTTTTTTTAAACCTTTATCTTCAATTGTTGAAAAATTTACCTCTTATTAACTTCCACAGGAAGTGAACCGAATCTGCCTCTCAGCGTGACAACTATCTCTCCTACAGTGTCCAGCACTAGATGACTATTTTCCAACTTCACAGACACGTGGTACTGTTGAACTGAGGAAAGACAAATTTTGATTAAGTGGAAATTCTATACTGAACTTCGACTTAACTTGACGTCACTAGACGGTAGATCGTCGCAGTGCCCATAGGCAATTTATCTATTTTGACGGCATGAAAGCATAATGCTCGCCAAATAACAACCCTGTAGAGGCTATAAGGTTTGGAGAGAACTGTCTTTACTTAGGTAAAATGGATTATGAGCAAGGTGAAGATCAATCGTCTAGTGATGTCAAGTTAAGTTGGAGTTTAGTATAGTAAGTATCATTCTCTATACTCGCTATATGTTGCAATTTTCAAGCCCTATTCATTTAGATTGTTTGGTTGTATTCAGATTATATGGCGCCGTCAGCAACACGAGGGCTATAATGCGCCGAAACATTCGTCATTAGACAAGCCAACATACATTTACAAACACCCATGCCTATCAAGGGAATCGAACCCGCAACATCGCGGTCCAGAAGCTAGCACGCTAACCACTATACCATTTGGTCGGCCTACAATTCATTTAGAAACCACTTTCTATAAAACCTTGAAATTGAGTAGGTACGAAAAAAAATTCACTTAATGAAATGACATAAATTGTTTTCATTTAACTTCCAACTATTATAAATGAAAATTAAAATATCAAAAGACAAAACCAGGTGGAGCCACTGCATATACATTGACGTAAGGTTTTCAAAAATAAAATATATTAGACGCTATTTTCGAGTTTTTAATTTTATGTCATTTCATTAAGTGATCTTTTTCGTACCTATTCCCCCAAATGTCAAGGTTTTATATGAATTAGTTTCTAAATGCACTGGGTTAGAAGATTGTAACATATAGTCTGAGAGGCGACTGCAATTTTTGGTCTCCATCGAACATCATTCTGAATTTTTTATATAGAAATTGGAGAAAAGTTAGTAGATTAGGAATCCACTGGTCTGCCGTGGCAAAAATGGCCTAAACTGATCAATAATCGACTTGGAATGAGTTGAACTAAAATCCGATTGCCAAATATGTCATAACTTGCCAAAAATAGAACGAACTTATTCGTCTGGCAACCCACTTCATTTTGATTTTCAATGAGAAAAAGCGCAAACGATTTCTGATCTTTGGCTCGGAAAACTTATATCTTTTAAAAGTAAGCCAAATCGGCGACATCAGTTACGTCATAAGTGACGTAATATTTTTTGCCAACTTGGCTCCCTTTTAATAGATGCAAGTAGACCGTCGCCAGATATCTGAATCGTCTGCAACTTTCTTAATTAAAAATTAAAGAGTGAGGGTTACCAAATAAAAAATAAAAAAAATGCTCATTATTTGGCAAGCTATGGCGCATTTGGCAATTGGATTTAGTTCAACTTATTAAAAGTCGATTTTTGATCAGTTTCTGCCATTTTTGCCACGGTAGACCAGTAGATTCGTAATCTACTCACTTTTCTCTAATTTCTATAAAAAAATTCGGAATGATGTTCGATGGGGTCCAAAAATTGCAGTCGCCTCTCAGTCTAATAGCGAGTTTAGGGAATGATCCTTATTGACGTACAGCCTGATAAGGACAGCAACAAATTGTTAAATGATTCTGTCATTTCTGTTAACTTAAATAACTATTGAATACTTTACCACAAAATGGTGGGTTGGCTGTTGTGTACAAGTAGTATTTCTTTGGCGGATGTCTCTTTATTAATTCTTTCTTGATGTCCGCTTGAAAGCCCATGACCGCGCACTGACTCCCATCAACCGTGCAGTCGGAGCACCTTCCCCCTTGAAAGTCCTCCCAGGAGTCGCAGGCCACTCCCACCGGCTGACATCCATAGTGGTTCGGAATTGTGGCCATGAAGTACTCGATCACTCTGTAGTGGTCGCACACCACCAGATTGCGACCAGCTGCAACACAAACTTACAAAGTTATTGCCTCTGAACTTTTAGAGGAAGTCCTATACTAAACTTCAACTTAACTTGACATCGCTAGACGGTAGATCGTCACAGTGCTCATAGGCAATTTATCCATTTTGGCGGAGTTTAAGCATAATGATCGCCAAACTATATAGCCTTTTGTTCGACAAACGGGACGGACAGGAATACTGTATCGCCCCATTCCCTTTTTCATTCTTCTCCCGTCCCACAAGAAGAAATCACGCTAGGAAACTCAGCCCAGCAACCCTGTAGAGAACAAAAGGCTATAAGGTTTGGCGAGAATTATGTCTTCATTCCTCTAAAATGGATTAATTGCATATGAGCACGGTGAAGATCTATCGTCTAGTGATGTCAAGTTAAGTTACAGTTTAGTTTAGTAAGGATCATTCCTTATTCTCGCTACGTTGTAATCTTCTAGCCCAGTGCATTAAGAAACTATAGTTTCTTGCAATGCAATTCTCGCCAAACCTTATAGACTTTTGTTCTCTACTGGGTTGTGGTTTGGCGAACATTATGCTTTCACGCCGCCAAAATGGATTAAATGTCTATGAGCTCTGTGACGATCTACCGTCTAGTAATGTCAAGTTAAGTTGAAGTTTAGTATAGGACTTCTTCTAAGAGTAGCTTCTGGATAACTCATAAGCAGTGTTTTCTCTGAAAGCAGATGAAAGCTGACATAATGCCCCCATCTAATGTTGTGCAATAGGTTGACCTTGGTTACCAACTTATATTAACACTTTGCACTCGAGTGTTGACTACTCTCACTTATCACATGATTGGATGCCGCAACTCGAGAGGACCACTAGTTTTATGCGGTAATTCTATGCAAGGCCAATGATTGCGTGTTTAGTTCCTTTGAAGCGTATCTGTAACCGCGAACCGAACCGAAAATGGCGAGAAATGTCTAACGATTAACGATTTAGAAACGATTTAATTTCCTATGTCTCTCAACCATCACGCACACAACAATAAAAATTGATCTATTGTGGTAATTTCACGAGTTGAATTCACTAAAGGTTACTCCTGATCATCGGCGACAACTTTTCACTTTTACCATGGGATTGGGACTGGGGGGGGGGGGGGGAGACCAGGTGAATAAACTGGATGGTGAAGAGGGGACATACGAACATCAATTTCATCAAGCAAAAAAAAAAATCAGAATGATGGCTATATTTTCGATTCTAATAGGTTTTGCGTGTTATTTATGTTTGGCCTTAAACAAACTTTCGATTGAAACAAAAATTGCTAAAATATACTAACTGTTTAAGAATTTATATAAAAAAAAAATTCACATTAATTAGTTTTTTTTTTTTTTTTTTTTTTTTTTTACATCATTTAAATTAAGTACTCATTGAAAAATTATGAAATTTGGTATTTAAACATTTTTTTTAATTATAAATCTAAATATGGTATAATATTATGGGGTTGTCATTAAACATTTTAAAGTTCGGTTTAGTTTTAATATGTAGATGACCCCTCATGATAAAAAAAATTATATGCAATTGAGGACTAGAAATGTAAAACTACATAAGTATCAAAAGAATAAAAAATCTTTTTTTTTAGCGGAAAAATGTCTTAAAGACCAAGCTAAACAAACTGGAAGACTCCCAAAGTGCGAAGTAGCAATAGTTCAAATTCAATCTGGTACTTAGACATTGTTTTAAGTACTAATGCGAATGTTTTTCATTTTTCGGCTCTCATCCTGAAAAAAAAATTCTTTTTTGAACTTAGGTTATTTTCTAATTCTAGTCATCAATTAATAAAGACCTTCCACAATTTACAACGGTACTTGACTTTTGTTATTTCATCAATTAGAATGCAAGATATAGCCATCATTCGGATTTTTTTTTTTTTTTTTTTTTTTGCTTACTTGTACCTGTTGAAAACATTGAATTTCCCTCAGTACCAGGCAATCAAAATTTCTCAATCCGTTTGACTTATTTAAGCACATTTTTTACGGACTTCGTAACAGGGGGAGGGGAAGCGGGTGATGTCATACTTTTCCCCTAAAATGTTGGTGTGAAACACTGAGGCGATCATTCCCTTTGCCCCCGTGTAGTTGGCGTCTATGCTCTTGGGCGCCCACGTGTTGCCCTTGCGCCGTTAAACTCCTACCAACCAACCTATGCTCTTGATGTTCAGAAATATGATAAGTATAATGGTTGGTTGTTTTCAGATTATCTGGCGACGTCAGCAACACGAGGGCTATAATGCACCGGAACATTCGTCTTTTGACAAGCCAACATACATTTATAAACACCCATTCGGAACCCGCAACCTCATGGTCTAGAAATATATATTTATATATATTGTTGCGTGGGACGGGTTCGAAAGATTTGAAGCCAAAGCAGATCAAAACTTGCAGAAATTTATTCCAAAATAACTCGCCGACCAAACGGTATAGTGGCTAGCGTGCTGGCTTCTAGACCGCGAGGTTGCGGGTTCGAGTCCCGTGTTGGCATGGGTGTTTGTAAATGTATGTTGGCTTGTCTAATGACGAAATGTTTCGGCGCATTATAGCCCTCGTGTTGCTGACGGCGCCAGATAATCTGAATACAACCAACCAACCAAAATAACTCTTCACAGTTCTCTTACAGCTCCAGAACTTCTCGTTCTAGTAGACACAATACCGCTCTTTTCACCTCAATAGAGCACAAAACAGCAGTTAAAAACTTGACAACAACTGCTAAATCACTGCAAAAGACAATGCAATACAGTTCGCTTAGTATCTCCAGTCAACTAATTCAGTGACTCAAAATCCAAGAACTGACTAACCCTACTCACGGCCGTCCTTATATAGGGGAGGCTGCGAACCTTCTTGAAATTTCTAGAGGTCGATATTTGGAGAACTTTCCAGATCGTAGTCGAAAAGTCCTATACATGTACATGGGGACCGAAAATGTCGCCAAATGGTCGCCACGTTTGGCAACACTTGGCGATTTCTCGCCAAATTTGGCGACAAAAATTAGTCGCCAAAACCGTCGCCAACTTGGCTCTATCTCGCCAATTTGGCGAGATTCCCATTACTATAATGTTAAATGCCCTGCCCCTTGAAACTCGCTTCCCAGAGTTACCTCTGTAAAACCCGTTATCAAGTATTGAGAGGCTCATTGCAGGGAAACAAGTTAAAGGCGAACTATTGCACTGCCTTATGCAAAATGTACATAAATTTTCCTATTTACAAAATTAACACTACGAAATATTTACAAATATACAAAAATTCGTAACAATATATATATATATTTTCAATGCTTTGTGATCGCATACCTTCCAGTACCCCTTTGTTTAGAAAAGTATCCACAGTTGGTGCAGGACAACCTGGTTGACTCTCTCCTCCGTTGGGATAAAAATCTATGTGTCCGGTCTGCTGGAATCGGCTGGGTTCTGCGGAATATTTAATTACTTTCCGATCTTGTTAAGCATTTTTTTCTATATACAATTTTAAATCTCTATATATAATTGTAAATAGTGAATATATTTCCTTGGAAATTTAGAGTTTCTTAAATTTATTTGTTAACAACGACAACAGATAGGTTTGGAAACCTTGGCAACCCCTGAGTTAAACAATAATTTTTTTTTTTTTTTTTTTTTAGACTTTCTCAGCACGTGCTGATCGATTGCTCTGGATTTTTATCGGAAAGTTCGCACGTAAGGATATAAATACGGCTGAGACCTGGAACTTGAATCCAGGAATCCAGACCTGGAACTGATGGCTTTTATAGAGCCGTTTTGGAAGGAGTTCTTCGTTTATGTTCCTGATTCTAAATTATCGCAGTGTCTCAAGTTGTGCGCCACTGAGGCTTTTGTTCTAGATTAACAGCGAGTTTGTGAGACTCTGAGACGAAGAATTAAATTATCAGTTTTTTTTTTTTTTATTATTTAGTAAAAGCTGTGTCGTCATTTCCTCTGAGGAAGTGCGTGACAAATATCAAGAAAGTATTTGACATTGCCCTGATTCAACATTTGAGAAGGCGTGATTCATCAAACCGTTGGCCCAATGAAAGCTGCGGAAGGAACACTTGAGAAATTCAATTCGTCGTGCATCGGTTTAGATTTAATCACGTGATGCTTTTGGTTTCCGAAAAACGTATTCAACATTTTTTTTATTTAAGGGAAATATTAAATCTAAGAGAAATTTCGTCTATAATAAACTGTGTACAAATCGTGTATCTCGTGTACAAATGACAGATACAATACCTAGCCACCAGTAGTCTCTTTTGCCTAGTGGTTAACACGCATGTCTACTGATACAGGAGTCCCTGGTTCGACTCCCCTTTAGCGCACATTGTTACATTGGTGAATACCGGATAACTAAATCATGCTGCGATCTATCGGCGCCTTCTGAAAAATACTGCACGACCTCCACACTACCAACTCAGCAAGCAACCTCTGACGATTCACTGCCACACGTAACGCACTCAACTCACACGCAAGCAACTCAATCATTCGCACCTTCGCGACTCACTGGGAAGGAGCTATGTGACAGTCTCGTGTACAAATAACAGATACAACACTTCGACACCGGTGATCACTTTTGCCTAGTGGTAAACGCGCATGTCTACTCATATAGGAGTCCCTGGTCCGACTCCCCGTTAGCACGCATCGCTACAAAACTATTAAACACAATTTTTAAGGATTTACAATTTGCCTCATCTCAACCAGAGGATTTAGACAACGGAGACATTTTTAAACATTTCATACAGAAATATTTGCAAATATTTAATATTTTTTGTCTTAAAGGGAATTATAAAAATTAAAATTTTAAAAATATGTCTTACTATCGGTATCAATATCACTTGAATGCCCGTGGATTGCGTCGACAAATAAGGCGTCCGTGGGATCCAGTCTCACTTTTGTCGAAACGTTTCTAAAATAAGGTCCAGCCGGATCCAGAGCTAAATAAGGAAATACATTCTAAGCAAAACGTCATTCTGGTCTTACCATAATATTCTTTTGAATGAAAGTAGTGTCTACGAGAATGATAGTTACGAAATAATTCACAGATGAAAATATATCAACAAAAAAGAGGCCATTAATAACAATGCAAACTTTAATTTCGTTACTTATTTAGCAGGTTCTAAGTGTGTCTTTTATACACAAGCAAAAGTTGTTGTTGTTGTTTTTTTTTAACTTTTTTTAAATCTAGGTATGTGGTCTAGTGATCTATGGTACCAAGTGTCATATGTGGTACCATATTCTTTTGAATGAAAGTAGTGTCTACGAGAATGATAGTTACTAAATAATTCACAGATGAAAATATATCAACAAAAAAGAGGCAATTATTAACAATGCAAACTTTAATTTCGTTACTTATTTAGCAGGTTCTAAGTGCATCTTTTATACACAAGCAAAAGTTGTTGTTGTTTTTTTTAAAACTTTTTTTTAAATCTAGGTATGTGGTCTAGTGATCCATGATACCAAGTGTCACACACCTACAAACCAAACCCACTTCAAATGTGTATAGTATATCTTCAACAGAATAGTTTATATTCTGGGAGTGTAAACATCACTTGATATTCAGGTGGCAAGAACTCTTTCCTGAAAACATCTACAACTTAACTCCTTCACAGCTATACTAAACTTCAACTTAACTTGACATCACTAGACGGTAAGATCGTCACAGTGCACATAGGTATTTAATCCATTTTGGCGGCGTGAAAGAATAATGTTCGCCAAACCACAACCCTGTACAGAACAAAAGGCTATAAAAGGTTTGGCGAGAAATATGTCTTCACTCCGCTAAAATGGATTAACTGCCTATGAGCACGGGGAAGATCTATCGTCTAGTGATGTCAAGTTAAGTTGGAGTTTAGTATATAAAGATTTGTCTAGGTTGTAAGAAAACAAAAATAATTTTCCACAAACCGGTATAGACCTAGAGGGGAAAAATGTGTATGAAAATTGTTTTTTCAACCTTTTTTAAATCCTTTTTTTTTTTCCTTAACTTTGAAGAGGCGACCTACTTAACAACTACATAGATTTCTTAACCCTTGGTTAGTCGCGAGGTTGACAAATGTCCCCCACAAAAATTGTTTTCTTAATTTCTCAATAGATACCAAGATCAATCAGTTTTTTTCCCAAGTTATTTTAAAAACATTTTTTAATTTTTACTTTTTTTTCTGTTCAAAAACATTTGTCCCCCACGCAAATAACCACGAAACAAGAGGTCACGCGCCTAATTTAGTGTTACGAAATTACTCATTTTAATCGTATTACTTGCTAGTACAAACTTTTGTAAAAATTGTCAAAACATATTTTTATTCTCCGTAAAAAAAAAAAAAAAGTGTATGTGTGCGAATTTGTGCGAGCTACAAACTGAATCTAAAAAATCGTGAACATTATAAATAAACTCTCTGTGAAGTTCATCTTAGTGGCAGCTAATTAGATAGAATACACAATGGACTCCTGATAATTCAATTCCAGATGACTTCCCAGACCTGAATTTTAAGAACTTTATTTCGTTTCGATATCAAAGATTAGTTACGTGCGACTGCATCTTATATTAAATGTTCTTGAACACACAAACTTAAAGGTAAAGGCATTTATATCTAGACTATGTGAATGGCAAATGGAAAACTAACTATATAGGAAGCATTTACCTGTAATTCTTCCAAGTCTATTGACTCTTTCTCCCGCGTAACCAGCTATTTCTGTTCCTAAACTGTGTCCAATGATGTGAAAGGATTCCGGGTCGACCCCGAAAGTATCCTACAAGACAGTATACACCGTTAAAAATTTTGTTCCACCTTACACCAAAAATTGGTTCCTGCAACCATTTGGTGCTTAGTTTTCACGATTTAATGGTGCTTACGGTCCGAGGTTTACTCCATTTAATCGTGCAGCTAAGCACCAAATGCAGCTAAATAGAAACCAAATTTTGGTGCAAGGTGGATCCAAATTTGTTAGCTAGCTAAGGTATAACTTTGAAGGAAAAGTAAAGGCAATATGCAACAACTCTTTATTTACTGACGAAATATACAAGTCCTGTCCGTAAGATACTGTTTTAATTGAAAAGCTTTTTGCAAACC
The DNA here is from genome assembly GCA_963978545.1 of Linyphia triangularis. Classification (NCBI taxonomy): domain Eukaryota; kingdom Metazoa; phylum Arthropoda; class Arachnida; order Araneae; family Linyphiidae; genus Linyphia; species Linyphia triangularis. Next base: position 87,831,924 of record OZ021726.1, read on the forward strand.
AATTGAAATATTCTTCTCTGAAATTCGTTCTTCAATTGTTGGAAGGGAGCAGCACAAGCTTATTTCTCTTTGAAGGAGACAACTATATATTGCCCTTATTATACAGAGTCACACCTGTGGAGAAACTCTCCACACAGTAAAGAGCCCCGGTCTGGCCCACTGATCTCTACTAAAACTTCTGGATTTCCTATTAGCGGTTTCTGCTGTGCAAGCAGATGATGTCATTTGAATACTTCCCCCTATAATGCTTTGAAATAGGTTGCCCATAGTTACAAACAAATTTGAACTAGTTTTGGGGGAAGTTGTTAGTATGGATCTCTATGGTGATTATTAAGGCTTCTTCAACTTCAAGTCAGTAACCAAGCATGCGCTATCCAGAAGTTGTAGTAGAGATCAGTGGGCTGGCCACTGCTGTAGCTCAGTAAAATAAGCTCTGTAGGATTGCATGTTTCGCTAAGAGTGGCTTGCCTGAACTTCTGTAGCTGTAGCGAGTGAGCTCCACTACAGTAGCTCTGTATAATTAGAGCCTAATAGTCCGAGAGGCGACAGCAATTTTTGGACCTCATCGAACATCATTCTGAATTTCTTATAGAAATTGGAGAAATTAGAGTAGATTACGAATCCACTGGTCTACCTTGGCAAAAATGGTCGAAACTGATCAAAAATCGACTTGGAATGAGTTAAACTAAAATCCGATTGCCAAATATGTCATAACTTGCCAAAAAGAGAACAAACTTTTTCTTCTAGCAACCCACTGCATTTTGATTTTCAATTAGAAAAAGCGCAAACTATTTTGATCTTTGGCTCGGAAAACTTGGTATCTTTTAAAAGTAAGCCGAATTGGCGACATCAGTTACGTCATCAGTGACGTAATGTTTATTGCCAATTTGGCTCATTTATGAAAGATACAAGTAAGCCATCGCCACACATCCGAATCGTCTGCAACCTTCTTAATTGAAAATTAAAAAGTGAGGGTTACCCAATAAAAAAAAAAAAAAAAATGCTCATTATTTGGCAAATTATGGCACATTTGGCAATTGGATTTAGTTCAACTTATTAAAAGTCGATTTTTGACTAGTTTCTGCCATTTTTGCCACGGCAGACCATTGGATTCGTAATCTACTTACTTTTCTCCAATTTCTATAAAAAAATTCAGAATGATGTTCGATGAGGTCCGAAAATTGCAGTCGCCTCTCAGTCTATAAGACGAGTGAGGCCAATATCGATGCCTAAGAAGATTGAAAATCATCCATGCCCCGTTGCAAATATAAAGAAATAAGTTTGCGCTGCCATCCAACCAATTGAAAAAAAGAACTTCATAAAAGAGGATTTTAAAGTTCCAATGGTTAACAAGCTTTTAAATTAAAATAGAATACCTAGAAAAGACTGACTGACGAATTTTAAGTCCCGTCAGTAAATATAAGGTTAAACAATATACAAATCACGTGATTAACTCGCCGGATGTTTCTCGAAGTTGCGAGCTCCACTTTCGAGTCACTTTTTGAATTCTTTATATTGACTTCGATTTTGAGTGTATGTATGTTTGTCGATGACTGGCAAAACTTCGGAGGCCTAATTAATCCCCTTGACATCATTCAATCGGGTCTGAAACTTAGCAGACAGATTCGATGACAGTGCATTCTATCAAATTTTGGGAGCTGTCACAGTCACTGAAAGGTCGCTTTTACGGATTACGAATAAACCAACTTTCCTCCATCCAATCGTGCTGAAATACTATTTAACCGATCGTTGAAGAAACTCTTTCCTGTTGCCAATTTTTTTTTTTATGTAAATGAATAATAAAATTGTTTTAATCAGAATAAATAAAAGATATTTGGATGTGAGTGCATAAATTCACATTAATTTTTAATGAATAAATTTTGAAAAGTAGTTTTCCTCATGTTTTGCTGATAGAGCTATGTTTTAATGTTTACTCTTGAGAACAGAAACGACGGTATGTTAATGAATATAAAAATTGGCAATTCATATAAAGGATCTATATTAAAAACTTTGTCTTTATGGATTATATTATTAGTATTCTTTCAAACAGGAATCGAAAACAGATTGCTTAAGAAAAGCTGTAACCTGATCACTGAAATAAATTCGTGGTAAATGAGAAAATTCCCAAAATTGATAAGCTCATGTTGAAATAGTTTTGCTTAGTTTTGACGAATTGGAGACCTTTTCACTCTAAGCCAACGATATGCCACAAGTTACAAATATATTTATTGAAAATATAGAAAAACCATCCGTGAATGCTTGCATTACCTGAAGAAAATTGATGAGAAGTGCGATTTCTGCCCCGACAACCCTCGTGTTGGCAACTGCCAATGCAAAAGGAATTCCATTGGTTTTGCTCCAGTCTACTATTATCACGTTGCAGTCACGATAGTTTAATAAAGCATCTTTCATGTCCTGCAACAATATGCATATTGTTATTGCATTTTGCAGGAGGTTGTAACTTACATTCGAGACACCACCTGCTGTGACAGTACTAATATATACACAGTGAAACCTTCAAACTACAGACAATTAATGAATTCCATACCAAAAGAATGGTACTGATAAAATAATTTTACATACATTTTACAATTGCTATTTTAAAATTACCTTTGGATGCAAAATTTCAGGCTTTCCGTGAACGTTGGTTGGTTGGTTGGTTGGTTGGTTGGTTGGTTGGTTGGTTGGTTGGTTGGTTGGTTGGTGTGCTCAACGACCTATACTTGTGCACAATAACGGCTTATCAGGCTGGTACCTACAGCTTAAGGTGGATTCCGAACCACAACGAGCATCCATGTCTAACCCGGGATTTGAGCCCAGCACCTTTGGCATGCGAGGCCATAGCGCTATCCGTACAGTCATCTGGTGGGCCCCGTGAACGCGAAGAATAATGAATATAGAAATGTTTATTGCAATTACTTTTCTAGACTGCATGCAAATCTAAGTGTTAAAATTTTGTTGCAAACTTCGTGTGTGATAGTAAAGAACCATTTACAGCATATTTGTGTTAATAGTTACTTTGGATAAACGATTAAATATGTGCACATTCTATACACACACAAAATCACTCCTCTAATCCAAATTTGATAAACCACTTACGGTACAGTTCGAAGTGATGACACTGTATTTAAATTTTTTTATTGCAATTTCATTTCAGGTTATTAATTTATATTTTCTTTTTCAGCAGAAATCAAATAATAAGACCACATTTTTTCAATGTAAAGAAATATATATTCCAAGTATATTTCAAGCATTTCTTCACATGAGGCGCAGTGTGGGGGAAGCTTTAGTGTTCTACGCATTGGGATAACGTGATAACCTTATAATCCATAAATGAGAAATAACCCTTATGGATTATGAAGGTTAAATGTGATATTTTTTTATATAATCCATAAATGGGAGAATAATTACAATTTTAACATTCAGACTGTTTGATGGTAAATTAGAGGTAAAAAAGTACTTATATGTTAAAAATTTCAGAAATTTCCGAAAATTCATTTAGCATTTTAAGCGCCTTGATAATCATGCTTCCATAAAAATAGCATTACGCCAGTATGGAAACTTTGGAATTTTCAACTTCAAAAAGTTATTTAAAAAAAATTAATTAAACATTAAGCACTCAGGTTGTAAATTGCACAAGTAGGAGAAAAGCTATTTATTTTTAAAAGTTGAGTTGCGCCCTTATTGGATGTCACTTTCCGTAAAGCCACAGAGAGACATACTCCCAAATTGATTCCCTTAGACTTTACATTACGGTCAAACTTAAATTCATACTTACGGTCAAAATTTAATTAAAAGAAAAACTCATTAAAATTTTTAAATTCCGCCATTTTATGACCAAAGTTCAGACGAAAAGCTGCTTATGTTTGAAATTTCAGAGCTTGATAATTTGCTTATATTGTTAACGCACATTTCAGCAGTTCAATCCCATATAGTATTTTCATAACAGACCTTAAGCGAGTTATTTTTTTATCGGTGCTCCTTGGTCCAATACTTGAGACACTTTCGTGACCAATCACAGTACACGCATTTAAAACTAATACGAATTTTCACATTTGATTAGCTAATCACAATGCACGTTTATATTTTCTCACAAAATTAGCAATTGACCATGACGTAGCCGTACAGAATTTCCTTTTCTTATTTTACGATTCTTAAAAATACTTGACAAAACAGTGTTAATTGAAATTTAGAACGCGATTTTCTATACTTCTATACTTGCTTTAAAAAGTAACTTGGTATTAATTTTTTTTAATTCGGAATCATGTTCTAAGATATTCACTGTTGACTTAGTTTATGTTTTAACCCTGCATTTTTCATCCCAGTGTCGGTAAAGCCATCCAATTGCGACGGAATAAAGAGTTGGTACATTAAGAACATTTTAACCCATAGCCGTATTTACTCACTACCAGTCGGGATTCCAGTTTAGAATGCCAGTCTGTGACGTCATGTGACGTAACCTTGCTACTGGTTCCAGTAAACCAAACATTTTATATTTACTGGAGCCGACGACTCCCATCAACCAATCACAAGAACTGTCCCGTGATCACCGACAGACGGCGCAGCGGTCGCTTAGTTGACGTCACAGAACCGGCAATATAAACTGGAACCCCGACTGGAAGCGTTACAAATCCGGCTTTATGGGACATCTGGAACTTTAGAACAACCCACCTGCATCCAGTTCGAAACCTTCACGCTATCCAGCCATCCTGGAACGATGACTTTTGTCTCTGTCTCCAGCAAGAAATTCGACTCCAGGACGCTGGCAACATCCCCTGCCCTCAGGAACTGGAAGAAATGTGGATTCTTTCTGGTGTGGAGCAGAAATGCAGTGGCCAGCGTATCCCTGTCCTGGGGAAGAAGGCTAACTGGCCTGAGGGACGGATGGAAAAAGGGCTCGCCAGCACTGAAGCAACCCAGGTTCGGCATGCATTTGTCTCTATCATCCAGGCTGACTGCGAAAGCAATTGATGTTAACGCCGCTATCGTGGAATTAGTTTGTAAAATGGCATAATTCGAAAGTTTATTACATAAAACACCTTGGTTGGTTGTATTCAGATTATCTGGCGCCGTCAGCAACACGAGGGCTATAATGCGCCGAAACATTCATCATTAGACAAGCCAACATACATTTACAAACACCCATGCCTAACACGGGACTCGGAACCCGCCACCTCGCGGTCTATACTAAACTTCAACTTAACTAGACATCACTTAGACGGTAGATCGTCACAGTGCTCATAGGTATTCAATCCATTTTGGTGGCGTGAAAGCATAATGTTCGCCAAACCACAACCCTATAGAGAACAAAAGGCCATAAGGTTTGGCGAGAATTATGTCTTCACTCCGCCAAAATGGATTAAATACCTACGAGCACTGTGACGATCTATCGTCTAAGTGATGTCTAGTTAAGTTGAAGTTTAGTATAGAAGCTAGCGCGCTAACCACTATACTGTTTCATAAAACACCTTGACTATTTCTTAAAGGAAATATATGTTACCGAAAAAACTAAGGGTGTGGAACATCGCACAACTTTCAATAACACTATAACATTAGACATTGCATTAAAATTTATGATGTTCTTTACCGTTTTCATATTTTCATTCATTTAAATAAAAATTGCCAATTTGAAGATATTTTTGGTAATAATTATTACATGGGAGAAAAAAATACTAATATGGTGAAATTGGTGATATTATTCGAATGACATTACATTGTCCTTTTTTGTGAGTAAAACAAAAAAATCAATCATTGATGGGCGATGCTCAGGGGCAGAGGTTCCTGCATTAAAGCCACTCGTTTTTCAACTTTTTACGCTTTTATAGCATTTCTACTGGAATTTCGGAGGTGGGGATTGTTTGAAAACTTTAAGAGGCACAGAGATTTTAATCAAAATCGTTAGAGCCGTTTTTTAAGAAAGTGCTGAAGAACACAATTTTTTCATGATTTTAACCTTATGCGCATGCACGATTTAGAAGAAAACCTTATTGGTGGATCCCATGGCCACAACCAACCCTCACAACAAATTTGAACTCGTAGGTCAGTTTATTAGGGAGTTATGCTGTCCATTTACACACATACAGACATTTTCGATTTTTTTTTTTGACAAAATGCGATACTTTTCTATGTAAATATATGGATAGTTAAAAGCAAAAAAAAAAAAAAAAAAAAATCAGGTTTGGTGCGAATGGTTCAAAAAGTGGAATTTTTAGAAAGCGCAAAAAAATCAAATCTATTTCCGTATAAAATTAAAACGCCTTCTAACTTAGAACTAGCTTACTATTGTAACAATAAGAGTTACAGTTTCGTCTTTCTCATCGATGCGCAATATTCCTTGTCGCAATAGAAACCTTAACTCCGTTTTGACAAATTTTGAAATGCGTCATTGTTCCACCATAGCAGCGACGTCTCCTGATGGCAATCCTTTTTAAAATTGTGATAAATGTTAAACAAAATTTTGTTTAATTTCCTGTTGTTTTCTTTAGAAGGGTCATTTTCGTCACTTTATCTGATTCAGATAAGGGACACTGTCATACCTTGAACATAGTAAATGTACCTTCAATCAATAACCCCTATCTCGCTATGTACTGCTAGCTCATAGGGAAAAGTTCAACCATCTCCACTCCCTATACAGACAAGCTTACTTGAATGTATTTAATACAGGATGAGTACAAATGATGGACCCGATTTAAAAAAATCATATTTTCGAAACTAAACAGCACATATTACAACAAGTGATACATGAATGTAAAGAGAAATATACCAAGGTTTTTTTTTTTTTTTTTTTTTTTTTTTTTTTTCAGTTGCAAATGTTCGATGTGTGACCAACCATCTTGTTAAGGGCCGCGTAGCCCAGTCGGGAGAGTATCGTTCTCGCAACTAGATGGTTGCGAGCCCTGAGGTTGCGAGTTCGGGCCTGGGACCGACTAAAGACCGCCGTGTTCGCTAATGGTGACTGGAGCACGTTAAATCAGTCATGGTCGCAAAGTCCTCCAAGTTCCCATACAAATCAATACCTCTGGGGGTGGCAAAGCCAAGTCTTCTGGTGGAATTTTCTGCTTGGTGATGCCTCTAAATTAAGAAGTTCCACATACGGTCGGTAGTACTGCCATCTACCGGATAGCTACCGAAAGAGGTAGAAATGAACTCTTCGGCGGCTATATGTAGACTTGCGCACTCCCTCTTGCGAGTGTGCTCTTACATCCTGTGCAGTACTGCCCACTACCGATCTGTACGGGATATGGGGTTGGTACAAAATGCTCAAGCAGAGGTGCCTTAGTCCCCATAGTCCTTGATAAGAAGAAGAAGAAGAGAAGAAGAACCATCTTGTTACACTGCATTAGAGGTCGGCGATATATCGATACGACAATATTTTTATCAATATTTTAAAAAATATATATCGATTTTAAAAATATCGATACAAGTCACCGATATATCGATATTTTCAAACTTTTTTAGTTTTTTGATGATCGTTTTTTAGTTCGATATGTTTTTTCGACTTTCTTTATTCCCTTTTCAAAAACTTCAAAACTAAAGTTTGGACTTGACTTGAGAGTAATAGCACCCTAACCAAAAAGATAACATAATGTAATGAAAAGATGAGATCTTTTATTAGTAGTCATTAGCATAGCGTCGTTTCTGTTGCCAACGTGTGCCTGGAATTAGCATCTAATTTTAAATATTAAAAAACATCTATCAGCTAAATATGCGGTAAAATACTTTTCAAAATTTCTTCTTCAAAAATAAATGTGAATTTATGCATTGATATCCAAATGTTTTTTATTTTTTCTGATTGAAAATATAATTTATTTATAAAAACAATTTTTTTAATTTATTTATTAAAACAATTTTGGAATGAATTCACGAAAAGTAGAAATTTGCCCCAAAAACTTTGTTTTTGGCAAAATTGAAAATCAAATCTAAAAAAAAAAAAAAATCATGTATCGTTATATCGATATTTTTTGCTATGCAACGATGTAGTATCGATATTTATTTTGATCGATATTTCCGACCTCTACACTGCATACATCCAGTCTGTAATCCAGTTCGTCCCATACATTTTGTAGCATCACAGATCGTATTGCAGCACAAATGCGTTCTTTAATATGTTATTATATTCAAAAATGGTTACAGGACCACAAAGTATGTAGTTGTGGTGGAGAAATTTGAAACAATTTCGTTTCTGAAAATATTTATCTGAAAATTTTCTCGAAATTTATTTATGATATAAGGTTTACTTCTTAAATTTTGGGAAAAGTCATTTTAAAATTGTTATTTTTTTCTTTTCTTTTTTAAATAGACAGGACCTTCTAAAGATAATAATGTAGTAGGCTCCATGGTAATACTCATGAAGTTCAGATTCGATCGAGCAAGGATTCATGTGAAGGTAACTTCAATTAATTATACAGGAATGCATTAATTAAACAAAGAAGATAGATTTGTGCAAATTTTAACGCTTCACATCAAAATAAAAATTATTCATTCTTTTGACTTTAAATTACTCAAATATCTTTTCTAAGTTTTTGGTCGCAACTGATACAGTCACATAAAGTAAAATCAGTATAAATTTATGTTAAGTCGTATTATTAAGGTGTTCCGATACCTTGATTGGTTGGTTGTTTTCAGATTATCTGGCGCCGTCAGCAACACGAGAGCTATAATGCGCCGAAGCATTCGTTATTAGACAAGCCAACCTACATTTACAAACACCCATGCCTAACACGGGACTTTAACCCGAAACCTCGTGGTCTAGAAACTAGCACCCTTACCACTATACCGTTTGCTCAGCGATACCTTGATTCAATTTTATTTTTGTTTTTTTGCAATTTCCGTTATCCCATTTTTTAAAAAAAAAAATTTCCCTCTTACCGAGCACACATAAAAAACACTCACACTCTTCAGAGTTTAAAATTAACAAACTAATTTCCCGATTTTCTAAAAATTGAAAAATGTACATTATTTTAAACAAATTTAAAATTTAAAATTCTTTTTTCTCAATTTTTGCACATAAAAATATTTACATATGATCTTGAATAATATTTAAACTTATTTATGCATTCCAGTTTTAATTCAGGTGCACCATATCACAGAAATTGTTATTCATAGTAATTTCGACACAAAAATGTATGAAAAAATTTAATTTTCAACTTTGAGAACTATAGGTATAAAAAACTAGAGGCTAAAATAGAAAATCTAAATGCCTACATTTGCTTAGTGTATCATAATAATATATATATATATATATATATATATATATATATATATATATATATATATATATATATATATATATATATATATATATATATATATATATATATATATATATATATATATATATCAAGTTAACTTAAGTGTAATAGTTAAAAAGCCTTAGCAATTTTAATGCTGTCAAGTTATAGTATTACATCAATACAAGAAATAGTAATTCAAACATTCATATCTAAAAAAACTAATGGAATTTTTTTAAGCAGTTTTTGTGAACTATTAAGAAATGTTTGAATACATTATTTTTCAATTATAAAACGAAATTCGTCTTTTTTTCTGATATTTGGGTATCAGAATTAATTAATAAAAATACTTACTTGTAAGTCCATGTCTGGTGTAATTGACCACCGATGTCTTCCCATTCTGAACTAGGCGCAACACCAAACATTCAACACAACACAAACACACACTAATTAGAACAAGACATTTGTAAGATGGTAGAAATTTACAGCGAATAGCGACCATCAGGTGAAACAATCGTCTTTAAAAACCTAAACTATCCCGATATATATAGATATATATGACTACCGATTTTTGGTCAAGCCAAATATATTTCTTCAGACAGTTATGTTTCAACTGGTACCTTCCAAGAAAACCGAACAAGGTTTTTCATTGCCAAGGACGACAAAAAAAAAAAAAATCTTTGATGTCGTCGTATTGTAGGTCAGTCGGTCATGCGTGCGCGACGTCAGCTCTCATGCACAACGTAGGTCTTCTCTGAAAATTTCTCCACGATTGAGAAATGATCTAGATTTTTCAGTGAAATGGGGAATTCGTTAAATCACGTAAGGGACTGTTTAAAAACCTTTAACGCTTTTTAAGAGGAATTCCTATACTAAACTCCAACTTAACTTGACATCACTAGACGCGATAGATCTTCACCCTGCTCATAGGCAATTAATCCATTTTAGCGGAATGAAGACATAATTCTCGCCAAAACCTTATAACCTTTTGATTTGAGGTTTGTGGTTTGGCGAACATTATGCTTTCACGCCGCCAAAATGGATTAGCTGCCTATGAGCACTGTGACGATCTACCGTTTAGTGATGTCAAGTTAAGTTGAAGTTTAGTATAGTAAGGATCATTCTCTATACTCGCTGTGTTACAATCTTCTAGCCCAGTGCATTTAGAAACTACTTTCTAAAAAACATTAACATTCAGTGAATAGGTACGAAAAAGATCGCTCAATGAAAATGACCTAAATTGTTTTCATTTAATGTCTATCAATTATAAATGAAAATAGCGAAAGACAAAACCAGGTGGAGCCACTGCATAGGCATTGAAGTAAGGATTTCAAATGTAAAATAGCCAACCAAACGGTATAGTGGTTACCGTGCTAGCTTCTCGACCGCGAGGTTGCGGGTTCCGAGTCCCGCGTATGGCATGGGTGTTTGTAAATGTATGTTGGCTTGTCAAATGACGAATTTTTTGGACAATTATAGCCCTCGTGTTGCTGACGGTGCCAGATAATCTGAAAACAACCAACCAAATGTAAAATATATTGGATAATACTTTCGAGTTTTTAATTTATGTCACTCATCAAATTTCGTGACCATTTTCGTAGCTACTCAACAAATTTCAAGGTTTAATAAAAAGTAGTTTCTAAATACACGGTAACATAAACCAAAAAAAAAAAAAAATGCTTCATTATTAAGGCCACAATAACTACCCGAAATACCAGCAACAGTACCATTAAAACAGTATTAGCCAACTTCAGAAACAGGAGTTCTGGGGAAAAGGTCTATTTTGGCCGAAACTCGAGCATCGTTCTAAAATACGCGATTTTTTTTTTTTAAATAAAACTAAGTCGAAAACATTCCAAAGCATATTTTTCTACTTCTCCGTTTATTCTTATAATAATATTATTTCAATTTTAAAACTGTGCATTGACATTTTAAAACTATAAGTGTATTTCTTCCAGCATTGGGCGAGATTGATAAATATCTGTAGAAACGTTTGGTTCACAAATATCTATAATAATAAAACAAGCTGTATGTCTGTCTGTGGCTCTATAGAAACCTACTTAAAATTGGAGTAGAGCTCTGAAATTTTCAACATAAGAAGTTTTGGCTTTCTAATTTTATGTATGTCAAACAGAATGTTAAAAATTTTAATTAATTCTTTTTAATTAATATTTTAATTAGGTTTTTTTTTTACAAAATGACTTCAAATAGAGATACAGCTCTGAAATTTTCAACATAAGTAGTTTTAGCCTTCTAATTGGACTTTTGAAAAACAGAATGTTAAAATTTTAATTAATTATTTTTTAATTAATTTTCTTAATTAATTAACACATTTTTTTTTCTTAAAAAAACAGAATTTTAAATTTTTATTTAGTTCTTTTTTAATTAATTAATATATATTAATATATATATTAATTTAATATATCAAATTGAGATACCGCTCTGAAATTTTCAACATACGTAGTCTTAACCTTAGATTAACCTATATTGACGTGCCGCTCATTCAACTCATTTTTCTTACTACTTTTTCAGATCCCCACCTCCGCAATGCCCGTAAAAATTATTTAACCCTTTGCACTCCAGGCCTTTTTCGCGCGGAGGAATCCGCAACTCGAGACATTTTAGGTTCGGCTGGTGTTTATGGATTTGCTTCATAGAAACTAAACACAGTCATTGGCCTTGCATCGAATTTCCGCATCACACCTAATGGTCCTCTCATAGTTTGGCATCCAATCGTGTGGCACCTGAGAGGCGCCACTGGAGTGCAAAGGGTTAATGATGTAAAGTGACACCGCGATTGCCGAACGTCTGAAATAGCCCTAGAATGCTCTGTTGACACGTAAACGATATTTTTAGTACACTTTTTAACTACTTATCAATAGTTGAGAATATTATTCAAAAGTCCGAATCCGTTTCGCGGCAAATTGGTATTGAAAGGAAAATAGTGAGAAATTCAAGCTGTCAATTAACTGACGCCTCGTTTTCCAAAAATATTAATAAGGTAAGTGTTTTCTATTTTTCATTCTTATTATCCTCATGCTAAGTATAAATTAAAAAAAGAAACACGTTTAAGTCATTGATGGTAACCCGAAATAAGCTTTTGTTTGTTTTATCATTTGGCCGGTGCCTTCGGAATTTTTTGTTAGAAAGTTTATAAATAAAGTACCTAATAACCATGTATTCTAAGTTTTTTTAAATTTGTAGAGTTTTTAAAGAAATTAAAACATTACACTTTTTTTCCGACAGAAATTGAAGTTTATTATTATTATTATTATTATTTTATTTTTCTATTAAAAATGTACACATATTATTTCTTTCGTATATTTTATTTACATTACGCATAACATCTTTACTAATTAAAAAAAAAATTTAAAAAAAAATCGAATCTATTATAATGAGGCTTTTAAACAGTAAATCAAATAGCGTCACCCAAATAATATTTTCTTGTAGTTGCTATATAAAAATAATTTAAATAAAGTATGTTACTATAAAAATCGAGATCCAAATCTAGTGAAATATTATTCTAGGTTTATCCATGTTAAGATTTTATCATTAGATAAATAATTATCTTTGTTTTTTATTTTAAATAATAAAATCTCTTTTTGGCCTGTTTAAAAAAAAAAAAAACATAAAATCTTCAACGGCGAAGAAACGGACATCATATTGCAATTGCAGCTTGAAAATAAAATATATATATATATTTGAGGAATTGCAGATATAAATCGAAATTTACTACAAAAGCTATCCTCAGCAAAAACAAATGATAATGTAAAAGTATTTCGTTACTCTTCCGTTTTCCGGGCGCAACCGATAAATCGCCAAATAATGTAGAATTTCGCCAAATTTCTTTTTACAACCATAAGGGGAAAGTTCGTTTGGGATCCAGGTGCTCGATTCTTTGAATTCGTTTTCAAAACAAAGCACGTTTTCCTTCATTTCTTCCATGTTATTTTTTGTTTTAAATTTGCTTACAATTCATTAATCATGAACTATCTGTCTATAGTTAAACTTGTTTTATTGAATTTTATTTATATTGAACGCTATTAAATAATATTTTTATATTTGTTTATAATTGAACGCTTTCGACTATTATTCTGTTGACTGCTTTGTCATTCGCTTCTCTTGGCGACGTCTCGCGTTTGGTTGGCGACATTTGCGCCCGGATAACGGAAGAGTATCCGTATTTCTTTATGGAATAATCATTTTAATAGAAAAAGTTCTACTTCCAATTTATCATGCTCGAGTATCACTCATTTAGCTTAAATTTAATTAAATTAAGTAATCAAAATGTATAGCTCTTACCCATAATTTGGGATCTCGTTCCCAAATTAACCAAAAGTGATTCGAGAACAACATTGTGGAATTTGCACCTTTTTACTTTAAGCAGACAAAACACGAAACCAAACTTTATTTTCACAATTTGCATGTTTAAAACATTAAATGAACAATTCAAAATGACCAAACACTGGGACATGATCCTGAAATTGGGATTTCTTAAATTATTTTTTTTTTCTTAAGTATCCCTCTCAAGTAAATGGTACAAAATGGCCCACCATCTAGGATCCTGAAACAAGCTTCTAAAACTGGAACTATCACAGGTTACACCACCGATACAGATAAACAACTGAATAGACTGCTCCATTGTCAATGAAAAGAGAAAAACGCGCCGGGAATTGCGAAGCTGGTGGAAAGATTAACCAATCACAGTTCACATTTATAGTTGGATGGGAATACGAAAAACCTTGTTAAGTGTTAGAGTATATATTTTTTTTGCTCATTATTACTAATTAAGATCTACTATTAACATTTCTGCTGTGTACAACACTACATTTTATTTTCAATTCTCGGCAATCCGTATTTTTTATCGCACCAATTGCATCTGGCAACGGCTTCATTTTCCCAGCGTTAAGCAGTCTATCCAGTTGTTTATCTATATCGATGGGTTACACAGGGATATATGACAAAGCTAATTCACAAAGTAATCACACAGATTGTCATGTCTGGATCAAAGCAATTTTTTTCAATTTCTCGGTATGAAGCATATTTTGTAGGGTTTGGGTCGGTAAGTGATGGTAAGTTCAGCGTCGAAAGTGGGTCGTTGGTCATCAGGAAAAATAACTTGGAACTTCTGGAGAATCGAGACGAAGTAGAGGAAGATCTCCATGTTGGCCATTGTCTCGCCGGGACATGCCCGCTTGCCTGAAACAAAACACATCATGCTTAAAAAAAAACACTTTGCATGTAATATCTTAATTATGTTTGCATGTACATGGTTACAAACTTCTAGGAAGGGTTAGGGTACACCTAGACGACTAGAATCGCATAGTAACGCTAATAATTTCCAGACGTGGCACATTTGACCTGTATGTAGTGGATTATATTTCTTTTGTTGATGTTCATTGAAGAATACACCGCATATTCACTTACGTGGTATCCTTTCTCTTCTTGTCTAGACCACGAGGTTGCGGGTTCGAGTCCCGTGTAAGGCATGGGTGTTTGTAAATGTATGTTGACTTGTCAAATGATGAATGTTTCGGTGCATTATAGCCCTCGTGTTGCTGACGGCGCCAGATAATCTGAAAACAACCAACCAACTAACATTTCTTTTCTTGTATTTTCTGTGTACACTACTGCATCCACATGTAATTTCCGACCTAACATCGCTTTGTGAAAGTCGTCGTGCACTAAGTATCCTTCCACTTTTCAAAGTTTGTAACCTAATAGAACGCAGGGCGCTTTTAAGTGAAATATGAATAATAGTAGTTTCTCACACAATCACGTTTGGCTTCTTATAATAATAAAACAAAGAGTCTGCGTATCTGTCTGTGGAAAGCTACTTCAAATAGCAATAGAGCTCTGAAATTTTCAACATAACTAGTTTCGGCCTTCTAATTGGATCTTTGATAAATAAAATGTTAAAATTTTATTTAACTTTTTTTTTTTAATTAATTTTAAATTCTTTCTTTAACAAAGCGACATCTAATAGGGGTACAGCTCTAAAATTTTCAACGTAAGAAATATTGGTTTTTTAATTTGACTTTTGATAAATGCTATGATAAAATATTCTCGGAGGGATGTATTAACGGGGAACATTTTAATTGTGTCTCAATAGGGTGGAGGCTCTAATATTAAGGGTTTACGTAGTAATTCATCTTTTAGCGAGTGGAGCGAGCTCATGCTGGCACAGCGTTGAATCTTTGGCGAACAAAGCGAGCCTTGTTTACGTAGCAATAAATTTTTCAACGAGCGAAGTGAGCTTGTGTTTGTGTAGCAATGAACCTTTCAGCGAGCGAAAGGAGCCAGTGCTTATGTGTCAGTGAACTTTTCAGCGAGCAAAGTGAGCTGTGTTTGCGTAACAGTGAAACTTTTAGCAAATGAAACGAGTTTGATTTTGTGAAGCAAAATGAACATTTCAGACAGCAAAGCGCCAAAAGCTATACACCAGTGACGGGTCTCAACAACGAGGGGCCACGCAGCTTGTATAACATTTTCATGGACTTAGTTGGGAGAGAGAGGGAGAAGTGGAGAGACTTTTTTTTTATCAAATCTTTATTTTCTTAAAATGCGTATTAATACCTTCAATAAATGACAGAATTCCGCGTGAATGGACAATTCCCACATTTTTTTTTTTTTTTTTATTCAATTCTAAATGTTTCGAAAAGGCCATAAAAAGAAAAATGCGCTTTTTTTTTAAATTTGCAATCAAAGCTCCCCTGTTACATGTTAGCGAGAAAACGATTCATTCGGCTCGAATTGAATGCGACGTCAAGGCTTCCCAAGTATCTTGGCTTGAAATGCGGCAGCGGAAACCAGTTTTGCAAGTTTCTCTCGCAAATCACACCAACCTGTAAGGGATAGGCAATGGTCTACTAAAGCCAACTATTTCAACGCCAACTATTTGGCAGAAACCTCACGATAACCTTAGAAACGGAAGGAAGCTTTGACGTCACAGATTTTGTTGAGTGTTTTCATTGGACTGGTTTTGGCTCGGTTTTGGGGCATTTTCCTTTCTTAATATTTAAATAATTAATTTTTTTAAAGAATTTTCGTTTAAATATTTGGAATTAAAGCGACGAAGGTAAGCTTTCGTTGTGCGCGACGTGATTTGATCCGAGGACCATTAGATCTCGAGCCAGATGTTTTACCTCTGTGCAAAAGAGTACTCCGCTGCACACAAGTTTTATCTGTTATTTGAGGTCGCTACACAGCTTCCTCCCAGCGACGAAGGAGCGATACTGTTGTTCTGATCGGAGTTGAAAGTTTGTGATGCTAGTTGGCATCGTTGTCCGCTTGTTGCGGTGTTGCACGCGAGTTGCGTATGTGATCGCTTGTTGCGATGTAGTTTCTCCTTTTCAGAAGGGCCGATAGATGGCAGCATGAGTTTTAGTCCGGGTCACCAGTAAAGCGAAGAAGGTAAGCTTTCGTTGTGTGCAACGTGATTTGATCCGAGGACCATTAGATCTCGAGAGAGATACTTTACCTCTGTGCAAAAGAGTACTCCGCTGCACAGAAGTTTTATCTGTTATTTGAGGTCGCTACAGAATCATTAAGAAATTCTTTATAAAAATATAAACTAATTTCACTCGTTTTTAAAAAAATCCGGGAATTGTCCATTACTTACCAACTGAAAATGGCATAAAATTCGCAGACTTGACGACGGTCTTTCTGTCAGAGTCAAGGAACCTCTCCGGTATGAAAGAATCTGGGTGATCCCAATTATCGGGATCATGGTGCACTGCCCAGAAGTTAGCCATAATGGTCGTGCCTCGTGGAATGTTGTACCCTCCAACTATCGTGTCTGTGGTGGTGCTGAAATATAAACGAATAAAATATTTATTTTAATATAACCATGAGAGCTGGTCATCGATATAGATATACTAAACTTCAGCTTAACTAGACATCACTTAGACGGTAGAACGTCACAGTGCTCATAGGTATTTAATCCATTTTGGCTGCGTGAAAGCATAATGTTCGCCAAACCACAACCCTATAGAGAACAAAAGGCTATAAGGTTTGGCGAGAATTATGTCTTCACTCCTCCAAAATGGATTAAATACCTATGAGCACTGTGGCGATCTACAGTCTAAGTGATGTCTAGTTAAGTTGAAGTTTAGTATAGACAGCACCCTTGTCAATGCAAAGAGAAAAACGCTCCGGGGATTGCGAAGCTGGTGGGAAGATTAACCAATCACAGTTCACTTTTATAGTTAGATGGGAATGCGAAAAACCTTGAAAAGTGTTAGAGTATATATATATTTTTTTTTTTGCACATTATTACTAATTAAGGTCTACTATTGACATTTCTGCTGTGTACAACACACAATTTTATTTTCAATCCATCGGCAATCCGTATTTTTTATCCCACCAATTGCATCTGGCAACGGCTTCATTTCCCCAGCGTTAAGCAGTCTATCTAGTTGTTTATCTATATCGATGGCGCTGGTAGGATTAATTACAGGAGGGTGCATGACGGCTATAATGTTTATGTTTCAAACTTTGAAAATTTTGATTTTGTACGTAACGTATGCAACGTAAATTGCCGTTACGTAAGTAACGGTAGATTTCTAGACCCAACAAATTTAAAAAAAAAAAACGTTTTCAAACCACTCACTATCTGAGCAGGTTGAGAGGCAGTGTGGTCTTCCACCTCATCACTTCCAGGATGACTGCGTGTGTAAATGGCATCTTCTTCTGGTCCAGGAACTCCGGTCCTCTCTCCGTGCCGAGAACTTCGTCGATCTCTTGCTGAACCTTCTTTTGGACGTCCTGGTAGGTGGCCATGGTGTACGCCAACCACGAAACTGTGGTGCGAACTGTTTCTGTGCCGGCGCCAAAGATATCACCCAGATTTCCCAACAGCACTCCATCTACAAAGCAAAGGATCAGAGTAAAATCCGCACACAAACAAGTCGAACAAACTTCTTGAGTATCGGCCCATGAACGATTGTTTACCCTCAATTGAATCCTTAAAGAAAGAATAAAGTAATATTAATGGAAAACCATATCACCATCAATTTCAATTTTTTTTAATTTTTTTTTTTTTTTTTTTTTTTTTTTTACCAACATGCATTTATCACCGAAATTATTACCTAACATCAGGGCATTTTTTTTTTAATTATTGAAAACTAGCTGAATCCCAGTGGTTCACTACGAAATTTTAACATGTGCAACATTTTAGCTAGCAGTGAGGCCTCGCGTTACGGAAATCCGTCTTTGGTGTATAGGTCCCAGTTTTTGACGCTTCGCTCGCAGGAAAGTTCATTGCTACACAAAATCGAGCTAGCTTCGTTCGCTGAAAAGTTCATAGACACATAAGCACAGGTTACTTCACTTGTTGAAAGATTCATTACTATGCAAGAATAGGCTCGCTTCTCTCGCTGAAAGGTTCATTGATGCTTAAGCAGAAGCTCGCTTCACTCATTAAAATGTAAAATTGCTACGAAAAGCCTTAAAATTAGAAGCCTGTCCCCAGTCGAGACACAGAAAAAAATTCCCCCCGTTAATACATTAATACAACACCCCTTTAAGATTATTTTAACACGTGTTTATGGAAAGCAAAATTAGAAGGCCAAAACTACTTATGTGAAACTTTCAGAGCTATTAGAAGTCGCTTTTTGTGAAAATATAAATTAAAAAAAATAATCAAAAATCAAACTAAAATATTAACATTCTTTTTGTCAATAGTCCGATTAGAATGCCAAAACTACTTGTGTTGAAAATTTCAAAACTGTAGTCCAAGTAGAAATCATTTTGCAAAATATTTGTTAATTAATTAAAAAAATTAATTAAAAAAGAACTATATAAAAATTTAAAATTCTGTTTTTCAAAAGTCCAATTAGAAGGAAAAAACTACTTAAATTGAAAATTTCGAAGCTTTATCCCTATTAGAAGTCATTCGGTAAAATATTTATTAATTAATTAAAAAAAAGTAATTAAAAAAGAGCTAAATAAAAATTAAAATTCTGTTTTTCCAAAATCCAATTAAAGGCCACAACTACTTAGGTTGAAATTTTCAGAACTGTTGTCCTATTAGACATCGTTTTGTTAAATATAATTAATCAAAAAAGAACTAAATAAAAATTTGAAATTCTGTTTTTCAAAAGTCCAATTAGGAGGCTACAACTACTTATGTTGAAAATTTCAGAGCTGTAGCCCTATTAGATATCGTTTTGTTAAATATATATTAATTAATTAAAACGATTAATTTAAAAAGAACTAAATAAAAATTTGAAATTCAGTTTTTCAAAAGTCCAATTAAAAGGCCAAAACTACTTGTGTTGAAAATTTCAGAACTGTAGCCCAAGTAGAATCGTTTTGTAAAATATTTGTTAATTAATTAAAAAAGAGCTAAATAAATATTTGAAATTCTGTTTTTCAAAAGTCCAATTAGAAGGCCAAAACTACTTAAGCTGAAATTTTCAGAGCTGTTGCCCTATTAGAAATAGTTCTGTAAAATATTTATTAATTAATTAAAAAAATTAATTAAAAATAAATAAATACCAAATTTAAAATTCTGTTTTTCAAAAGTCCAATTAAAAGGCCACAACTACTTATGTTGAAAATTTCAGAGCTCTACTCCAATATTAAGTAGGTTTCTATAGATCCACAGAGCAACAGACAGACAGCCAGACAGACACACAGCTTGTTTTATTATTGTAGATAATAATAAAACAAGCTGTGTGTCTGTCTGTCTTGGAGTAGAGCTCTGAATTTGTTTCTACTCTGATTTTCTACTACAAAACTACTCTGATTTTCAACGTAAGAAGTTTTGGCTTTCTGATTTTATGTATGTCAAACAGAATGTTAAAATTTTAATTAGTTCTTTTTTAATAATTTTTTTTAATTAATTAATTTTTTACAAAGTGACTTCAAATAAAAATACAGCTCTGAAATTTTCAACATAAGAAGTTTTAACCTTCTAATTGAACTTTTGAAAAGCAGAATGTTGAAATTTCAATTAGTTATATTTTAATTAATTTTCTTAATTAATTAAAAAAAAATTATAAAACGTTTTCTAATGAGGCAACAGTTCTGAAATTTTCAACATAAGTAGTTTTTGCCTTCTAATTGGTCTTTTGAAAAACAGAATTTTAAATTTTTATTTAGTTCATTTTTAATTATTTTTTTGTAATTAATTAATATATATTTTACAAAATTATTTCTAATAAGGCTACAGCTCTAAAATTTTCAACAAAAGTAGTTTTGGCCTTCAAATTAAACTTTTGAAAAATCGAATTTTGAAATGTTATTTGTTTTTTAATTAATTAATTGATAAATATTTTACAAAACGATTTCTAACTGGGCTACATTTCTGAAATTTTCAACACAAATAGTTTTGGCCTTCCAATTGGATTTTTGACAAAAAGAACATTAAAATTTTAATTTGTTTTTTAATGAATTTTTAATTAATATTTTCACAAAAAGCTACTTCTAATAAGCCTAGAGCTCTGAAAGTTTCAACATAAGTAGTTTTGACCTTCTAATTTTGCTTTTACAAACATCACGTGTTAAATACTCTTAAAGGGGTGTTGTATTATAGTTATCAACCGGGAATTTTGTTATTGTTTCTCGACAAGGGAGGGGCTTCTAATATTAAGGCTTTATTTAGAAATTAGTTTTTAGTGTGTTAAGCGACCTTATGCTTACGCAGCAACGAACCTTTCATCGAGCAAAGCGAGCTCATGTTTGCATAGCAATGAATTTTTCAACGAGTTAAGTAAGCCTGTGCTTATGTGTCAATGACTTTTTCAGCGAGCGAAGCCAGCTCGATTTTGCGTTGCGATGAACCTTCCTGCGAGCGAAGCGTCAAAAATTGGGGCATATACACCAATGACGTATTTCCACAACGCGGGGCCTCATAGCTGGCTAAAATATTGCACATGGTAAAATTTCGTGTCGAAGGTATTTAGCTAGTTATAGATATAAAATAGAAACGGTAAAGTACACCAATCCATGGCAACATGAAATCCAGTGCCAGTATTAACTGAAATTTGAACGATGTTCAACACTCCTAGTTAATCAAAATAATCCACTGTAAAAAGGTATAGTAGAAAATAGCTTTTACTGTGTTAATAGTCAATACCTCAATAGTCAAATACCTCAATGCTTAACAGGGGTTGGTACTTGTGGTGAAGATTTTACTGGTGTCCTTGCATTGAGGTTTGATGAGGACCTAGCAGTGTCTCATTTCCAGCTCTTATCCATGCAAGTCTGCACTAAAAATGGATACCAATACATTTCTGGTCACACTCTATTCGGATTCAATAATGGCTAGGAAAAATCTATACTTCGCATTTAAGTTGGAAGAGCTCGTAATTCAACTATTACATCATGCTAACTAGGGGTGTGTAACATCGCACAACTTTCAATTATACTATAATACTGACGTGGATTTGTGTCTTCTGTATATTTTCATCCTTCATTTAAAATAAATGACCAGTTTGGCGATATCTTTTGCGATAATTCTTGTATAGGTCTTAAAAATAAAAATAAAATAAAAAATAAAAAATCACCAATAGGGTATACTTTTCGATAATCCTTATATTATCCTTTACTATAAGAGAATCTGAGAGGAGAAGTAAAAACGATCGTTGATGAGGTATGCTCAAGGAAAGAGAGCTCTGTGTTGAAGGCATTCATTTTTCAACTTTTTACGCCATTAAAACGTTTTTACGCGAATTTCGGAAGTGTGGATGTTTAGAACACCTTAAGAGGCGTTACTACAGCGATTTTTATCAAAATCGTTAGAGCCGTTTTGTAGCAATCATTTAAAAACATGATTTTTTCAATGGTAGCTACCTTATGCGCATGCGCGATTTTGACGAAAACCTTAATGGCCACTAACTCTCATACCAAATTTGAACATCGTAGGTCAATTTGTCCGGGAGTTATGCTGACCACAAGACACACAGACAGACACTTTTTCTAGACCACTTTTTTGAAATCAGGATGTTCCAAAACGTAGTTTTTTTTTGTTTTTTTTTGACCGAATGCTATACTTTCATTACCCCTCTGTATATATACATACATATGGGTAATTGAAAGTAAAAATATGCTATTTAACGTTTGTGATATTGCATCACATTTACGTTTAAGCCATTCAGTGAGATGCTTTATCTTAGAAGCATCCACAAATGCTTCCCGCTTTATTGTGTTGTGAAACGATTATTTGCAAAAGATCGTATGTGTTTACTTTTTCTGGTACATCAGTCTGTGCCTGTGATTATATTATTTCCATTTAGATAGATAAATTTAGGAATTCAAGTACAGTCATTCAGGGTAACTTTGAGCCATAGGGTATAACTTTGCACCACCTCCTAGTTTTCAGTATTTTTGGATTTAAAGAACTGCTAATGATCCACTGCTGCAAAATGCTGGCAAGATTGTGAAATTGGATTTTTGCTCTATAGTTTAGAATATGAATTGGCAAAATAGTACATAATTTATTTGGCCATTCAGTCGCTTTTCTGAAGTACTGTTTGCAAGTTCCATTTAAATGCTTATTTGAAGTTGATGTAAATCAACTAATTTATGCAAGTAAGCATCAACTTACCACTTTATCAGTTATATAATTTTCTTGAAATAGTGAAATTGTTAGTAGCTTATGGTTATTTATTTACTAACATTTGGTAAAAAGCAAAAAACTAAGGTACTACCATTTTACCACGTATTCAGTGTAACTTTGAGCCGGTTCAAAGTTAGGCTGATGACAGTGTATAATGCATACACTGCTCATATAATTCATATTTTATTTCAATTTATGTTTGGTTTTGCTTTTAAATACATTTATATACATACAAATGCAATTTAATTTATGGAATTTTCCCTTGTATGCGAAATCCGATAAAATGCAAATATTGAGAGTGAATTCAAGAAGTACCTAAAAATATTAGAAATAATTATCTAGCAGTCATTCATAGAACTAAAAAAAAAAAAAATCTGCTTACCTGTGATGGCTGTAAAAAGCGTTTCAGTTGAGGAAGTGAAAAATTTCCAAGCACAAAAAATAAATGGTAAAGGAATATGTATAGCGAGGACATGAGGGGATCATCCAAAGTCCTCTACTATATGACCTCCTGGTAGACAGTAAGAATACAAGTCCTAAATCAGATGATCCACCTGATGGCTGTGTGGCTATAGCTCAGGCCCCGCATGCCAAAGGTGCCGGGTTCGAATCCCGGGTTAGTCATGGAAGTTCGTTGTAGTTCGGAATCCACGTTAAGCTGTTGGTCATTGAGCATATAAATCAACCAACCTGAACTAGATGGTGCAGATGACATTGTATGTGCAACACTATCATTTTATGAGAAGGTGAAAGTTGGACAATAAGGACATGATAAAGGTTTATACTGCTGAAATTGTTGTGGAGAATGTTACTGAAAAATCAGAGATTATTCAAGTGGTGGCTGTTGAGCACATCAATAAGAAATGAATTTTATACACAAAGCATGCAAGTGTTTTAGATTTTGGTTATGGCATATGCAAAGTTTACGACCACATAATTATTTAATACGATGGAGAAATGTACCCAGATCAAATTGACTTAAAAGACAACGTGATATATGGTGGTTCATGAAGAAATCTGGTGCATATTGGAAATGGCCCAATATCAATGGTGATCTGTAGTGAAAAATTAGGAGTGTTTAAAAAAATTATCTCCAGAAATTATTATTCCAGCTAGAAGACGAGATGTTTTCCAGATCAATAATTATTTTTATGATGCAAAACTATTAATCTGAAGAATGCCAAAGTGGAATTTTATGAAGTTTGAAATTTATTTTTATATTGTCATACTATTTCTAACATTAAGAATATAATATTCGTATTTGTGCCACATTGTGACTTGCAAACACCATAGTACTTAACTAATTGCATAAGGGCGGCCTATCAGATTTATTATTTTCTATTTATCTTTTCATTTTTTAATTGATAAAATGAGTTTATATTTAAGTGAATGAACTGAAGATTATTTTTTCACTATATTTGTATGTTTAAACTGAACAATAAATAGGTTTTTTTACAATATATTCATGTGATTCATCATCCATTGTTCCTACCTAATATATTCTTTGTAGTATTATTTAAGATATACAAACTTTAGGATGTTGAAAACTGCAGCTGATGATGTTTCAAATATTTAGAAACTTAATTTTACTAGTTCAAATATTGAATAGTCCTAGACTGAAAAAAAAAAAAGGTATTTTATATGAAACTTCTTATAGTGGTTCAAAGTTACCCTAAATGCCAGGGTAACTTTGCACCGGGTTATTTTCCTATTATTTGGTGCTTTCATCATCAACATTTACTAATTTGTGTAAATTAAAATATAATTTAGGGTTTATTCTTCCATTTTATGTCATTAATCCTGAAAATATTATAAAAACATTAGTGGGGAAGAAGAAAATACTGAAAATGTGGTTCAATGTTACCCTGATTGACTGTAGAAGATTCGCAGATCTTTGATTTATTAATAAAAAAAATGTTGTTAAAAATTAGGGGTACCTGTGAAACTCGAATTTGATTCTTTTGTTCTTCTTACGTCCATTTCCACTAAATAACTGTCAATGAAATCTCGTATATTCTTCGTGTCCAATGTCTTCTTATGTTGTTCTACCTTCATCCTGAATTGAGTATAAATATATATTTTCTATGGAATAAATTCATAAAAACTTATTAGAAAGGAATGCTTTAGAAGAAATCCTAGTAAGGATAATTCCTTGTACTCGCTATGTTAGAATCTTCTAGCCCAGTGCATTTAGAAACTACTTTCTATAACCACCTTGAAATTTTGTGAGTAGGTTCGAAAATGATCACTGAGGTGCGCCTGAGGTTCATTTTTTAAACCTGCATCCCATTATAGTCCGAGAGGCGACTGCAATGTTAGGACCCCATCGAACATCATTCTGAATGTTTTATAGATATTGGAGAAAAGTGAGTAGATTACGAATCCACTGGTCTGCCGTGGCAAAAATGGCCGAAACTGGTCAAAAATCGACTTGGAATGAGTGGAAATAAAATCCGATTGCCAAATATGTCGTAACTTTCCAAAAAGAGAACACACTTTTTCGTCTGGCAACCCACTGCATTCTGATTTTCAATGAGAAAAAGCGCGAACGATTTCTGATCTCTGACTAGGAAAACTTGTATCTTTTAAAAGTAAGCCAAATTGGCGACATCAGTTACGTCATCAGTGACGTAATGTTTATTGCCAATTTGGCACATTTGTGAAAGATGCAAGTAAGCCATAGTCACACATCCGAATCGTCTGGAAACTTCTTAATTGAAAATTAAAGAGTGAGGGTTACCAAATAAAAGAAAAATGCTCATTATTTGGCAAGTTATGGCGCATTTGCCAATTGGATTTAGTTCAATTTACTAAAAGTCGATTTTTGACCAGTTTCGGCCATTTTTGCCACTGCAGACCAGTAGATTCGTAATTTACTCACTTCTCTCCAATTTCTATAAAAAATTCAGAATGATGTTCGATGGGGTCCGAAAATTGCAGTCGCCTCTCAGTTTATTATTTTATGAAAGGGACATACAATGTTTACAAAGAAGGAAAGAATTAGAGGTCGGCAATATATCGATCCGACGATATTTTTATCGATATTTTTTTAAATATATCGATATTTTCAAACATTTTTAATTTTTTGATGATCGTTTTGTAGTTCCATGTGTTTTTTCAATTTTCTTTATTCCCTTTTCAAAAACTTCAAAACTAAGGTTCGGACTTGGCTGAGAGACAGTTAAAATGGCACCCTAACCAAAAAGAAAATATGATGTAATAGAAGGATAAGATCATTTATTAGTAGTCATTAACTTAGCTCCGTTTCTATTGCCAACGTGTGCCTGGAATTCGCATCTAATTTTAAATATAAAAAATATCTCTTTCAGCAAAATATGCGATAAACTACTTTTCAAAAAATTTTCATTAAAAATAAATGTGAATTTATGCATTGGCATCCAAATGCATTTAATTTATTCTGATTGATAATATAATTTATTTATTAAAATAATTTTTATAATTTATTTATTAAAACAATTTTTATAATTTATTTATTAAAACAATTATGGCATGAATTCATGAAAAGTAGAAATTTGCCCCGAAAAACTCTACAACAAAAAAAAAAAAAAAAAAAAAATATGTATTGGTATCGATATTTTTTTTTATGCAACGATATTTTATCGAAATATACTTTGATCGATATTTCCGACCTCTAGAAAGAATATTGTTGCGTGGATGGGTTCGAAAGATTTGAAGCCAAAGCAGATCAACACTTGCAGAAATTTATTCCAATATAACTCTTCACAAATTCCTTTACAACTTCAGAACTTCTCGTTCTAGTAGACTCAATACAACTCTTTTCACAACAATAGAGCACAAAACATCAGTTAAAAACTTGACAACACAACTGCTAAAATCGCTGCAAAAGACAATGCAATACAGTTCGCTTTAGAACTACTCTGAATGCTCACTGAGACTCAGTATCTCAACTCAGTAATTCCAGACAACTTACTGACTAACCAACTCAGTGACTCAGCTCAGTCAACTCACTAACTAACCTCCTTGGCCGGTCTTATATGGAGTCAAACCTTCTTGAAATTTCTAGAGGTAGATATTTGGAGAACTTTCCAGATCGTAGTCGAAAAGTCCTATACATGTACATGGGGACCGAAAATATCACCAAATGGTCGCCAAGTTTGGAGACATTTGGCGATTTCTCGCCAAATTTGGCGACAAAAATTAGTCGCCAAAACCGTCGCCAACTTGGCTCTATCTCGCCAATTTAGCGAGATTGCCATTACCATAATGTTAAATGCCTTGCGCCTTGTAAAACTCGCTTCCCAGCGTTATCTCTGTAAAACTCGTTATCAAGCATTAAGACACATATTGCGGGGAAGCCAAGTTAAGATGAACTATTGCACTGCCTTATGCGAAATGTACATAAGTTTTCCTATTTACAAAATTAAAACTACGAAATATTCACAAATATACAAAAATTCGTAACAATACGATTCCACCTTTACACTGTTACACATATTTAGGCCACGAAGATTGTACTTTTAGCCCAGCACTGTATCAACCTAATCCAAGTAAAAAAAATTAATAGTTCCTGATTAAAGCCTTTATCCTTCTATAGATGGCATATATGTGATATTTTTTAACGCCACTTGAGAATGGAAAAAAAAATGAGTGATTCGCTGCATAAGAGTTGGATTGTGTTAGTTAATGTCAATAAAAAGCAGTTTTTACACGTATTTTCATTGAGGTGTATCGTGTCGGTAACTTCCCAATGATTTGTAGCTTTATAAAACGTGAATTTCTAATTTTACGAGTGCTAATAATCAGCAGTGGCGTAACTGACGGGCCCGCAGGTCCTGTTATCTCAGAGGACCCACAACGACATGAAAGTACTACTTTCAATAATAACAAGTACTACTTCCATGCAGTATTGACACTGTACATCTCAAGTACAATGCAAAAGAAAGGTGAAAAATAAATAATTAATAACAAATATTTAATTATTCTTAACTCATTTTTTCTTGACCACGGATACGACGGTATGATCTTTACAGTTGTGTAGTATTGTACTTGCGGCGCTGCGATCTCTGAGTGTTGTGCATGCGGCGCTGCGATCGCCGTTCTGCGTTCATGTTGCGTCATCATTCCCGGCACGACCTCACTCTCTGATGGTCGAGATCACGTCCGGGTCACCATTTTGGTGTAGGCAATTAGTTCCAATTAAAAGTGAGAGCACAGTGCGTAAACACAACAACTTTTATTTACAACATGAGCGATTCGGCACGACCTCACTCTCTGATGGTCGTGCCGGGAATGATGACGCGACATGAACGCAGAACGGCGATCGCAGCGCCGCATGCACAACACTCAGAGATCGCAGCGCCGCAAGTACAATACTACAGTTGCACCATTTTCACAAGTAAATTAAAATAATCGGCTTAGTACTGATGTGCAATTTACCTTGGGCCTTAAGTCCTAGCCCATTACAAAGCTGCTTTCAATTTTATTCTTATTTGATTTGAGTTTTATAAAACATCGATACATCAATACAACTGAACAACATCAGCATGCATATATTTTTATACAAGCATGCGCATGCGCACACAATGCCATTCCTGCGCATGCCCAAACATTAAGTGGGGATGGACACCGGACCACATTTGACTGATTGAAAACAACCAAGTACAAACCAGTTTTTCTTTGGTTTAAATCATGTTTTTTTTTTTTTTTTTTTTTTTTTTTTTTAAATCCTTTTCTAATTACATGCATACATATTTATAAATAAAATTTTACATAAACTAGAATAATTTATGTTCAAGTAACAATTGATATTAATTTTGAAAATAATTTAAGCTAAGTAAATAAACAATTGTTGCTATTTATGTGATCATTCAAATCATATTAAATTTTAATATTTTATTCAGAGATACTATTTTTTAAATTTAATGTATACAATAGTAATTTTTTACTACATAATACACGAAATATTGCTCTTAGATTCATCAGTAATATTGATAAGTTGTTCAAAATGATATTTTTAATGTTAAGAAATAAGTTGTTAAAACACAAAACCTCTATTTTAGAAAAAAATTTAAAATGCAGGCGATAATTTAACTTTAATTAATAATTTTGAATTATTATAAAACATTAATATACCCATTAGTTTACAATAAAAACTTGATACTTATAAAAAAACTTCAACAGTCTTAAATTGCAAGATTTATTTTAAAATACATTAGAGCTTATTCCATCTATCGTGTTCATATAATTTTTCATTTAATTAGTTATTTTCTTTAAAAAAATAGAAAGAAAATTTGAGTTTTTCAGTTAAAGTATAAGTCATTTACAACATAAAATAATTTGAAAAATATAATTATAAATAAAAATACAATTTTAAATTATTCTTTAAAAAAAATTTTTTTTTTTTTTAGGAAAAAAAAAAAACACTATTTGGTTTAAACCATACCAACCCTGATTTTATCAAGACTTAATTAGATGACCGCGGTATCAAAATTTAGATCATTCTTCCCTGCTGTTAAAAATTTGGATCCACCTGACATCAAAAATTGGTTCCCATTTATCTGCAACCAACCTTTGGTGCTCAGTTTCACGATTTAACTTCGGACTTCTTCGGACCGTAAGCACCATTTCAACGAGAAACTATGTTGGAGCCCAAAGTGCAAGAATTTCTCACAGCCGACCAAAGACTGAGCCGGCACCAGACGCTTGACTTTATCTGTCCACCGTTTGGCACCTCATTTATATTTTCTAGGATGAAATGAAGGGAAATGATATCCCTATTTTCTTTTGTATAAAACCTATTAATTTTCAAGCCCAACAATCAGTTGGTGCCTTTTGTAACTAGAGGATTTTAATGCAAGAATAAATTCCAGTTTATTTTTAAGTTGTTTATGATCTGTTTGACAAGTTATTACACCGTGGGAAGCATTAACCCCCACAAACTAAGCACCAAATGTTGGTTGCAGCTGAATGGAAACCAATTTTTGGTGCAAGGTGGAACAAAATTACTAACAGTGTAGTGCTTTTAAAATCTCCAACTGCCAGAATTAGTGCGTCAGTATTTTGGCGAAAATAGCAAATTTCTCGATCCAATTCCATGCTAGCTTGGTTGCTATTTTGGTTTTTCTGGTTTCGATTTTATCATGAACTATTTGTTGATCACTGAAATATATTTGTTGTAAACGAATAATACTCAAATACACTCAAGCTCAGGTTTAAAACAACACTTAACAAGGTTTTTTTTTTTTTTTTTCTGTTCTCCTAAAAACATTGACAAATTGAAGTTAGCCCCTTTTCACGGTAAGACGTCGATGTATCACTTATTGCCCAAATATTTGAATACAACTTACATGAAGAAACCGTCAATTTCTTTGAACGCAGCGATGCCCTTGTCGTAGCCCATCCACTTGAGGGCAAACGGAATGTGTCTGATCCACGAGAAGAAGATGTGCGATGCAGTCTGCGCGATGATCCTGCTCACGCTGTCAAGACTTTTGTCCAGGAGCACCCTCTCCGGATCTTCGTAGTCGTACCTGCTGCCGAAGATCAGGGCGCAGATGTTGTTCGAGACGCTGGGAGTCAAAGGAGTCTTCAGATCCAGAGGATTGCCTTTGTGGTCCTCCAAAACTTCTAGGAAGTGTCGGATTTCATCCTACAACATAATGCGTCCACTATCATGGGATGGAATATATAAGATGGCACTTTTTTTTTACGGCCAATTTGTACATCCAAAGCCACAGCAAGCAGCTATCGTCTGTACAAAACGAATTAATGTTTTGAAACAATGCGCCCCATAATTCCTCGGGTAGGTTACGGGTACGCATAGGTTACAGGTTTGGAGGTTTATGTCCAGTCTGCTTTATTCTAAGGTCTACGATAAACAACTGGATAGACTGCTAAACGCAGGGAAAATGAAGACATTGCCAGATAGTTGGATGGACCAAAAATACAGATAATCGAGGATTAAAATAAAAGTTGTTTTGGACACAGCAGAACTGTCCATAGTAAACCTTAACTAGTAATAATATGCATACACAAAAAATATATATACTCTAGCACTTTACAAGGTTTCCTGCATTCCCATCCAAGTATAAAAGTGAACTGTGACTGGATAATCGTCCACCCATCATCATCATCAACACACTGGCGTGTTTTTTTTTCCTTGCTTGCCATCGGAGCGGTCTATCCAGTTATCTATATCAATGTTCAGCTGAGGTACAGAAAGACCTCAATGAAAGGTAATGTGAAACTTGAGTGATCGAACCTGTATACTTTCTTCAATCTTTGATCTTCCCAAGCCTAGATCCTTCATAGTGTGCACCACAAATCTCCTTTGTTCCTGCCAAACTTTCAGATCGTCCAAGAAGAAAGGGCCTAAAGAAAAATACGGTTTGAATTGCATTAACTTAAAGATATAGTTTGTTCAAGAAAACTTCTATACACTGGGTGTTTCTAAAAAAGATAACAAGGCAACACAGTGGTGTTACACAAATTTTCTGTATATAATTGTAAGTAGTGACGTAATTCTTTTAAAGTTCTATTCTATTCTATTTGGTAACAGCGATAATACAGATTAGAAAAAGGTGGCAACATCTAAATCAATCGGGAAACTTCGACAACTGCAAATTATCTTAAATCAAATAACAACCTTTCAGAGACTTATTTAATTTTTAATTTAAATTTTAGGATAGCTAGTATCGATATCAAGCTGAAAGCCGAAGTCACGTGATATTCTGCCGAGTGACGTACCTGGTGCCAGCATTTGTAAACAAACCTTCTTGTTTTGTTGCTTTCATTTCCTTGATTGTTCTGCTCTTTTTAGTCGCTTTTTACGTTATTTAAATTTTGAATAACTTATTTTCGTTGAACGAGATGCCCAACCGTTATAAATATTGCATTGTGCCGAAGACCACAAGCACGACATCGACCAATATGGTACCATTCCAACTTGGCATCCATTTTGGCAAACCTGTGGTTTGATGTCTATTCAACTTGGCGACATTTTGAAAAGTTTCCAATTGGGCAGTGTTAAAGCACCTTCTAACCGAAAACGTTGGTGTATTGCAATGAATAGAATTGGAATGAAAAAAAAAAAAAGAATCCTCCGTTATCAGAACGATCCGTTCGACATGCTTGTGAAGACCATTTTGATGTGAGTACTAGTCTTTTTTTTTTTCTACTTTTTATCATTGACTTTTGATAATCATTTACTCTTAATAGCGTTCGCATTGTAAATGTATTACAGCATTATTGGTACGTAGCCTTTTAGCCTTGTTGCCAACTTTTCAAAAACGCTCCAACCCATACAAACTGACTAGGAATTTGTCGCTTTGCTGAAACCGTCTTCCATACTTAAATTCTTACAAATTGAAATTACACGAAATACGAAACGGGTGGATCTTAGAACAGCCCACCTCTTGGCATCTTTTGGAATTCTCGCCAAACGATTGGCGATAACGTCGCCAATGTGGCAACCTAGACGGATTATGGAGGAGAACAGTCTAGAATCTTGCTTAGCGCCCTGTTTCAACGTCCGATCGCAACGGCGTTTCGGAACCAAAACTATTTGAAATATGCAACGAAATTCTGAAACCTGATTGGTTAATTAATATGTATTCATTTTTTTCCGTCATTTATGCTTCTGGTCTCTTGGGAGAAGGTTTTTATGATTTTACGAGATTCTTTATTTGGCAAATCATTAACACGTACCCTCCGCCGGCAAAGGATTAGCAAACACATTTATAGTAAGTCTTAATTTTTTTATAAAATATTATTTCTGGCCTTTAAGTATCGTTTTTTAATTCAAAAATAATCATAATAATAAATATTCAATTAGTAGTCAACTTGGCGAGATTTGCAATAAGTCGCCAAGAGGTGGGCCCATCTAAGATTTTACCTACGAAACAATTCTATTATGATTAACAAATTCTCAAAATTACCAAACGAAACTAGGGTTGGAACATCGCACAACTTTCAATCACACTATAATACTGATGTCAATTTCTGTCATTTACCGCCGACCAAACGGTATAGTGGTTAGCGTGCTAGCTTCTAGACCGCGAGGTTGCGGGTTGCGAGTCCCGTGTTAGGCATGGGTGTTTGTAAATGTATGTTGGCTTGTCTAATGACGAATGTTTCGGAGCATTATAGCCCTCGTATTGCTGACGGTGCCAGATAATCTGAATACAACCAATTTCTGTCATTTACCATTATTACAGTTTCATCGTTCATTTAGAAAAAATGGCCAGTTTGTGGATATTTTTTTGCGATAATTCTTGTATGAGTCTTTAAAAAAAAAAAAAAAAAAAAAAAAAAAACCCACTCCGCTAAAATAGTGATTTTGGTTATATGTTTTTCGATAATTCTTATATTATCCTTTATTATAAGTGAAACAGAGGGGAGGAGAAAAAACGATCGTTGATGATGTAACGTATTGTAATTGTTAATTGCTGTTGTAAAATATAGAGGGCGCCACAAAACAGTTATTTGAAGATTGTATTTTGTTATGTTGTTTTTTTGATTTAGTCTCCTATGAGAGACCAGACGATTCAGAAATGGAACACTAACACCTGCTCCTTATGAAGTTCTTAAAATAAATGTGTTTTGTTTTCGTTCAAAATGAAATTTTTACTCGACCACGATACCACAGCTTAAGATTGGTTCCAGCGGTGCGATTTTTGAACCTGAAACAACCGTTGTTTTGAAAAAGAACTGTAAGTTTTATTTTAACGACGAAATGAATAACGACCGTTATTTTGGCGCGAAGAGTACCTGATGGACATCCATCGTGAGGAATATTAAGCAAGCCTTGCTTATATATTTCTTGTGTTTGCTGAAACCTATAAATGTCCGAGTATGGACACTCGTCGTGTAGAATGGTAAGCATTGCAATTTGCTTATTAAATTAACTGAAAAGCCTCGATTCAGTGTGGACATCCGGTCTACAGATTTTGATGGACATCCGTCCAGATTGATAATTTTTCTTCGTCCTGAAGATCACCAGTGACATCCTGTCCTGAGAAAAGAAGAACCCCCTTCATCCTGAAGATATTGTGTGTTTTTTTCTTTTAAGAGTGGTGTTTGTGTTTCGTTGTCAGCATTAGTGAATGACAAGTTCTGTTTCTACAGATTTTGATGGACATCCGTCCAGATTGATAATTTTTCTTCGTCCTGAAGATCGCCAGTGACATCCTGTCCTGAGAAGAGAAAAGGGTACTTCATCCTGAAGATTTTGTTGTGTTTTGATTCAAGAGTGGTGTTCGTGTTTAGTGCTTCGTGAATCATAAGTTCTGTTTTCAAAGTGATTAAATGGAGTGCAATACTTCAAAATTGGTGATACGTTGCGAGTTTCAATGTTTGTAATTCAAGTGTAATTTATCGAAAGTGCTAATTTGTGGTTGGTATTTAGTGCTTGAGTTATTCAAGAGGTGTTTAGTTTCGGTTCCGAGAAAGGTTCTAGTTTCATTTGTGTGCAATATTTCAAATGAAAATAATGTAATGATTACTTGTGGAGTGTGTACATATATCATTTGTGTGCAGTATTCAAGTGATTAATTTGCCTCATCTGACGTGAGTTATAATTATTTACTCATCGTAGATCAAGAGTGATTTTAAAACTGGTGGTGGAGCAAGTCCATTTTCTGGTGAAGAAAATCAAAGGAATTATCCGGCCCTCGGATATAATTACAATTAAAGTGAAAATAATTGTATTTTATAATTTTCAGCTTCATAGTTGATTTTAAGTTCTTTGAAATTTATTTAAAACTAGTTTTGTTTAGTATCTGGTACATGCATTTAAATAATGATAGTATTTGAATTTATATCTTTTGAAGGTCTTCTTTTAACATGGTATGAATTTAATTCTATATTTGATTATTTGTGCTACTATAATTATATATATACCATAATATAATATCTGGTAAGATTCTTGTAACAAGAACACTTATTTAGGTACCAGTTATAACAAATGCTTTGGGTTTGTGCTAGCGTTTCGAAGAATTGGAAATTACTAAAAACAAAAGTAATTTGAATTTAATTTTAGTTAAAGCTGTAAAAGAGTTGGTTTTAAGTGAAGTCTAGTTCTAGATATTTTTTGTTCTTGATCTGAAGTTTATTTCTGAATATTCTATTTCTTGTTCTCTTTTTAAAAAAAAAAATGTGATTGCTATATACTTAAACTAGATGCAATTAATTTGATTTGAGTTTTAAAAATGGCAATTGCTGAAATTAAGTGGTAAAAATGTTGAATTATTTTTAAAACATTTATGTTCCTGTTCTATGATAAATTTTCATACTTGAATATTTTGTAGTAGTTAAGTGGTATAAAATTTATATTATATTTATAAGAATAATTATAAAATTGAGGGTGTTCTGTGTTGGGTGAAGAATATAAATTCTCTAGTAAATTATTACATTTAAAAATGTCTTTTTTGGGTCGTGCTAAGAAAGAAGATTTGAGGGTGTTAGCAGAAGAGTTAGGTGAAAGAGTAACACCTGGTCTTAAACTGGTAGATCTTAAGAAATTAATCACTACAAGTGTTAATTATGACGAAGATTACGTTAAGGAACAGATAATTGTAATAATGGAGAGTAGGAAGGAACGTGAGGAAGCAGAACATGCGAGCAAACAAGCGGAAGAAAATGCTAAACTACAAAAAGAAAGATTCGAACAAGAACAAGAGAGACTGAAATTGCAACGTGAACTTGAAAAAGAAAAGTTTGAACAAGAACAGGAAAGATTAAAACTACAACAAGAATACGAGCTGCAAAAACTCCAGTTGGAATCGGAAAGAGGACCTATAGTTATGCAAAATGATCCGCAAAGATCAAGAGTTGAGCTTCGACACCTCATGCAAAAGTTTGATGATAAACAAACCGACATCAGTCTGTATTTGTTACTCTTTGAAAGGCAAGCAGAATGGGCTGGGATCCCATCGACGGATTGGGTATCTCATCTGATAGGACTGTTACCATCTGACATAACCCAATTGATTGCCCGTGAGCCATCTGAATTGGCAAAAGAATATGACCATGTTAAAAAGCTGCTTCTTAAGAGATTTAGGTTAAGTTCAGAGAGATTTAGGCAGATGTTTGTTCGACACCAAAAAAATGCAGAATCTACATGGAGTGACTTTGCATATGAACTCCACAATTACTGTCAAGAATGGGTGACTGGCTTAGAAATAACTACTTACGAACAACTTTTGGGTCTTATGGTGGTGGACCAGTTGAAGCGTCGTGTGCCTAACGAAGTGAAGGATCATTTCGTGGAAGAATGGGGAAACATAACTTCTCCTATAGAATTAGCTTCAAAACTTGATGCTTATGACAACGTTCATGGGAACTTTAAGAGAAAAATTCCCGAGAGAAATGGGGAAAAGA
Source organism: Linyphia triangularis (assembly GCA_963978545.1). Lineage (NCBI taxonomy): Eukaryota > Metazoa > Arthropoda > Arachnida > Araneae > Linyphiidae > Linyphia > Linyphia triangularis. Next base: position 87,868,077 of record OZ021726.1, read on the forward strand.
ATATTCCTAAGTGGCGAACAAAACTTCCAGTGGATTCCAAAGCCAGAATAGAAAACTCTACTCCCTTCAGAAATCAAGCTCAAGGTAGACCAGAGATTAAAAGAAATTCCAGGAATGAACAAAATTTGGAAACACGAAGGCAGCTACGTTGTTATGAATGCGACTCAACTCAGCATTTGAGACCAAATTGTCCTGAATTAAAGAAGAAATCAACCACAACTGCTTCTATAAATAGAATAACTTTCAGTTCAGAGGACAAGTTATTGAATCCTTTTATCCTGTCTGGAAAAGTGAATGGGACAGACATGTCTATTCTCAGAGACACTGGTTCAACTATTGATGTGATCTGCCAGAAGTATGTTACTTCAGATATGATGACTGGAGAACAAGTTTGGGTGCGGCATCTTCTGGATGAAAGTATGTCCTGCCTACCGATTGCTGAAGTAGAGATAGAATGTGAGTTGGGGAATATTCTCACAAAAGCAGCTGTGATTCAGAACCCATTGGATCAAGGCAGATATCTGTTAGGAAATCGAACTGCTGCATTGCTTGAAGGTAGAAGGAAAGAAATTGGAATTAATCCTGAAGAAGTTAACGCCATCCAAACCAGAGCTCAGCGAAGGTTGAAGGAAATCGCCAACCGAGAGGAAGAAGCTGAAGCTGATCTAGGAAAAGGAGAAGACGCAGAAGCAGATGAAGTTTCTACACCGGAAAGTTCAGTGCTAAATCTTAGTAAGGATAACGAGATCATGTTACCCCCAGTTCAAGTTCAACAGGAACCTGCACTTTCACTCCTGGAAGTGAAACCTTCTGATTTTGCTATGGCTCAAAGAGAAAGCCCAGAGTTACAGCCATTTTGGGAAGAAGCTTCTAAAACCAATAAAGAAGGATCGTCAAGTGATATACTCATCAATAAGAATAATCTTTTGATAAAAAGGAGGACTGATAAAACAGGAAATGAGAGGTTTTTGCTGCTTGTTCCAGAAAAATTTAAAGAACGTTTAAAGGCTCTATGCCATGAGGGTACATCAGGTCATTTAGGAGTTACAAAGACCAAAGATATTCTTTCCAGATATTTTTTTTGGCCTAACTGTTATAAAGAAATTGAAGACTACGTTCGCAGCTGTGATAAGTGCCAGCGTGTGGGGAAGCCAAATGACAGAAAGAAGGCTCCTATGAAATTAGTTCCAGTTATACAAGAAGTTTTCTCCAAAATTAATGTTGATGCGGTTGGACCCCTTCCAGTATCCACAGGTGGAAAACGTTACCTAATCACTGCTATGTGCCTATCATCAAAGTACCCTGATGCCATTCCTGTGGCCGATATCACTTCTACATCAGTAATTGATGCTTTGATGCAAATTTTCAGTAGAATGGGGTTTCCTAAACAACTTCAATGTGATCAAGGGACTTCATTTATGAGTGAACTTACCACAACCTTTCTAGAAAACACTGGGATTAAAGTAGTACACAGTTCAGTGTATCACCCACAGAGCAATCCTGTCGAAAGATTCCATAGAACAATCAAACGAATTCTAAGAGTTTTGTGCCTTGAAGCCGAAGCAGATTGGGAACAGGTGATCTGTCCTGCACTCTTTGCTCTTCGAACTGTAACACATGCAGCTACAGGATTTACTCCTGCTGAACTCGTTCATGGGAAGAACTTACGAACACCGTTAACCTTACTGTTCGAACACTGGATGGATCCTGACGAGGAAGAGAGCCCTGTGACTGAATATGTATTTTCTTTAATCAACAGATTGAAACGATGTCAAGAAGTAGCAGTAGAAAACATGGAAGCTGCACAGCTCAAGAACAAGACATGGTATGATAAAAGAGCAATCAAGAGGGAATTTCAAGAAGGAGATTTGGTTCTCGTAGTGGCCACTTCCAAGGCAAACAAGATCGCTCCTCATTGGCCTGGTCCAGGAACTATTTCAGGAAAAAATTTTGAAACAAACTACCTTGTAGAATTACATGGAAAGAAAGATGAAACTCAAATTCATCAAGTAAACCCCTCGGAGATTAAAATCGAAGCCTTTACAAATTTCCCTGTGCCTAAAATGAAAACAGCCGTCAGAGCCTTCCTGGGAGTTGTTGGTTACTATAGCCGCTATATTCCTATGTTTTCAGTTATAGCTGCACCTTTGACTGATGCACTTAAAGGAAAAGTAAGAAAACGGGAGATCATCTGGACTCCTGAATGTTACAAAGTGCTAAAAAAATTGAATTATTATTATTTGGATGGACAGAAATTTGTGGTGAAAACTGATCATAACCCATTAACATGGTTACGAACAAATGCTAGTTCAGATTCACGTTTAATGCGTTGGGCCTTAGCACTTCAACCATTTAATTTTGATGTCCATCACCGTGCAGGCAAGCTAAACAAAAATGCTGATGGGCTAAGCAGAATAGTTTTAAATTAAACGTATTCCTTATTAGTATTTTGTGTATGTTTAGTTTATTGATCATGTTTATCTTTTTACATATTCTTTATGCTATTATGTTTATGTTCTTTTGTTGTAAATATTTTACAAACTTTTCTCCTTTTTCTCTTAGAGAAAAGTTTTCTGTGAGGGGAGGAATTAATAGCTGTAACGTATTGTAATTGTTAATTGCTGTTGTAAAATATAGAGGGCGCCACAAAACAGTTATTTGAAGATTGTATTTTGTTATGTTGTTTTTTTGATTTAGTCTCCTATGAGAGACCAGACGATTCAGAAATGGAACACTAACACCTGCTCCTTATGAAGTTCTTAAAATAAATGTGTTTTGTTTTCGTTCAAAATGAAATTTTTACTCGACCACGATACCACAATGAGGTATGCTAAAGGAATGAAAACTCCGTGTTGAAAGCATTCATTTTTTAACTTTTTACACCATTAAAGCATTTTTAAGGGAATTTCGGAGGTAGGGATGTTTAGAACACCTTAAGAGGCATTAGCACAGCGATTTTTATCAAAATCGTTGGAGCCGTTTTTTAACAATCATTGAAAAACATGATTTTTTCAATGGCAGCTACTTTATGCACGCCCGATTGTGACGAAAACCTTAATGGTAGGTCCCATGGCCAACATCAACCCGTATGCCAAATTTAAACAACGTAGGTCAGTTTGTTCGGAAGTTATGCTGACCACAGACACACACACAGGCGCACAGATACATACATACACACATACAGACAGACATTTTTTAGATCACTTTTTTGAGATGAGGATGTTCCAAAACGTGGAGAAGTGCAAAAATATCAACAAAAAAAAAAAAAAAAAAAATCAAAAATCTACCGAATACAATACTTTCATTAATTACCCTATGTATACATATGGGTAATTGAAAGTAACGATCAACAAGCGAAATCTCGAAGTCGGTGCAGGATTGGGTATGCGTAAGTATAGATCCACAGCCAGGCACTTAGTACGTCACAACCATTTTTGATTGCATTATGTTTCCGGCTGTTTTTAGTGATTTTAAAATTAATGCAATTAAATAAATAATTTTATAACAGAAGTTTTAACCACATATTCAGATTACTGATAGTTTTTTTTTTTTTTGGATTAAAAACCCTCTAATTGAATGAAAATTAAAAATAGACTGTAGCTCCCCATTGAATCGCCCGAAAGCACGGCCGAAAAATAGAAATTGTTGCCAAAATCTAAAAATTGAGCTACAATTTTGCTTAAATACGCCACAGTATTGGTAATAAGGGGTTTTTTTAATGGATTGTTGAAATAGTGGACATTTGATGCAGTCAATCTGTAACAATCGAAAAATAGAAATTGTTGCCAAAATCTAAAAATTGAGCTACAATTTTGCTTAAATACGCCACAGTATTGGTAATAAGGGTTTTTTTTAATGGATTGTTGAAATAGTGGACATTTGATGCAGTCAATCTGTAATATATTGCATACTTCATTTCATGGATTTATGCATAAAATAACTAGACAAAATTTTAAAAAATAAATAGTTTTATAATTTTTGTGTTAGGAGGAAAAATTACTATTTTTATAGTAACCAAAGAAGCATTGAAACTAAAAATGCATCAGCAGCAAAACAGTTCAGAGAATGCATAGCAAAAAATAAGGTTCTTAAGTTTAATAGCATTTCTAAATGTATTCTAAAAACAAGAATTTTCAATATTATTTAGATATTTTATCAGTTGTGGTGTATATATCTCTTTAGGACAAAAAAATATTTTCTCCAGAACATCGCTCCAACATTATCTTAGAAAATTTTCAAGACGACACACAGCGGCGATGTTCTTGAGATGTTCTAATTGACCTGCACAAAAGAAATGATATTTTTAGACGTGCTGCCTTCACGTCAGAAATACTGGCTTGTGCTCGTTCAAAGAAATCAACGTCCGAATTTCTTTGAAGGCAATCCTTAAAAAGTTACCAATTGGTGAAAAGAGTCATGTCTTTGCCATCACAGAACTAACACATCTCTAGAACATCGCTCCAACATTGTTTTTGAAAATTTGCAAGACGGGCTCACAACGGAGAAGTTCTTGAGATGTTCTCATCCTTGCACAAAGAAAATTACATCAGAAATACTGGCTTGTGCTAGTTGAAAGGAATCGACGTCCGAAATTCTTTGAAGGCAATCCTTAAGAAGTTGCCAATTGGTGAAAAGAGTCATGTCTTTGCCATCACAGAACTAACACATCTCCAGAACATCGCTCCAACATTGTTTTTGAAAATTTGCAAGACGGGCTCACAACGGAGAAGTTCTCGAGATGTTCTCATCCTTGCACAAAGAAAATGACGTCAGAAATACTGGCTTGTGCTAGTTGAAAGGAATCGATGTCCGAAATTCTTTGAAGGCAATCCTTAAGAAGTTGCCAATTGGTGAAAAAAAATTAAAGTTTCGGCTCGTTTGGATAATGTTAAGAACTGCCACATTAACCTGAAATTAGAACAGTTTGTATTGAAAAAACGTTTGTTGCATAGTTTTGTAGAGACCACTCCTGTCTCCTCTTTTCACTGTTACAATTTATTTGACAAACACACAGATTGGAAGATCGGTGGCTTTTTTGTTATGGGACCCTGAAAATCGATTTTTTTTTTTTTTTTTTTTTTTTTTTTAAATGGGAAAATTCGTTTGAGGTGATAATTTGTGTTCATTAAGATCTTTTTAACTCATGCTGAATGATTTAACTATTTTTGAAGAATATTCTTGCTTAAGTAGGAATTTAAATTGGATGCTATTTAAAAAAAATTATAATAAATTTTTTACCCAGTAGAAGAAGGGAAAGAGGGAAGAATAATGACAATACTACTTCAATCTTCATAAATAATAACCCAGATATCACAGTAGTATTGGTCAATCGTTCCAAAATGCACGATTTTTTTTTTTTTTTTTTTTTTTTTAAATTTAAAATAAACATATTAAAAACATCACAAAGCATAGTTTTTTCTGTTTGTGCTTTCTTATAAATAAAATAACTCAATTTTAAAACTGTCCTCAACATTTCCAAAACTTCTAATATATTTTAGCCGACCAAACGGTACAGTGGTTAGCATGCTAACTTCTAGACGTGAGGTTGCGGGTTCCGAGTCCCGTGTAGGCATGGGTGTTTGTAAAGGTATGTTGGCTTGTCAAATGACGAATGTTTCGGCGCATTATAGCCCTCGTGTTGCTGACGGCGCCAGACAATCTGAAAACAACCAATTTCCAATATATTTTATCCGACATTGGTCGAAATTTTCCAATATCTTTAACAACGGCCGATTGGTCAATGTGGAGAGATATTGGATAGCGTTGTTCTACTACTCTCTCTGGAGAAGTAGTAATATATATATAAAAAAAACTTTATTTCTACATTTTATCTACAGTGAAATAGATAGGCAAGTAAATTTTTCAGATAAAGTCAACAAAATCAAGTACATGGTAAAAGTATTGAAAGGGTAGGTTTCTTTTCTGATAACATTGTTTGATTTTCAATAAACTACTTTCAAAATAAACTGCTTTTGTCTTCACCTTTTATTAAACTTGCATTGTATAGTCTTGAATCAATTTTGCACCTGTTCGGATATGTCGTTTCGCAATCCTGAAACAACTTTGACAATTCCCTGTCGCATAAAAAAAAAAATCCAGGTCTTTATTTTAAACATATGAATAGGAATGTAAGAAATGCTTCAACAGCACATCAACTTTGTCCTATTTTATTCCACCTTATTTTAAATTATATATTTTTCGTGGCGAAGAGTACAATCACTTGTCTTTTTTGTTAAACCAGTTTAGAACATTGATATAAATAAACTGATGGATAGAGTGTCCCGATGGCAATGCAAGATAAAACAAATAAAAAATAAACGCGTCGGTGGGTTGATAAAGATGGGTGGACCATTATCCAATCACGATTCACTTCTGTAGTTGGGTGGGATGCGGGAAACCTAGTAAAGTGCTAGACTAGATGTTTTTTTGCACATTATTACTAATTAAGGTCTACTATCCTCAGCAAACCGTGTTTTGTGTCCACCCTTCCATCTGGCATTGGCTTCAACAGTCTATCCAGTTGTTTATCTATATCGATCATCGATATAGATAAACAACTGGATAGACTGCTTAACGCTGAGAAAATGAAGCCGTTGCCAGATCGCTGGGTGGACACACAAAATACAGATTGCCAAGGATTGAAAATAAAATCTTGGGTTATATTCAGCAGAGCAGTCAATAATAGACCTTAATTAGTAATAAAGTGCAAAAAATGTTTACTCTAGGACTTCACTAGGTTTCTCGTGTTCCCACCCAACTATAGAAGTGAACTGTGATTGGTTAATCGTCCACCCATCATCAACCACCAGCGCGTTTTTCCCCTTGCTTTGCCATCAGAGCACTCTATCCAGTTGTTTATCTCTATCGATGGAGGTCATCGATAAAGATAAACAACTGGATAGACTGTTTAACGCTAAGAAAATGAAGCCGTTACCAGATGCTATTGGTAGGATAAAAAATACGGATTGCCGAGGATTGAAAATAAAATTTTGTGTTGTACACAACAGAAATGTCAATAATAGACCTTAATTAGTAATAATGTGCAAAAAAATATTTACTCTAACACTTTCCAAGGTTTTTCGCATTCCCATCCAACTATAAAAGTAAACTGTGATTGGTTGATCATCCCACCAGCTTCGCAATCCCAGGCGCGTTTTTCTCTTTGCATTGACAATGGAGCAGTCTATCCAGTTGTTTATCTATATCGATAATGGAGGTAAAGGATACTACTTCCAGTGCGGTCTCATTTACGAAAAAACTGCTCGCATTTTTCTATAAAATATTTTCTATTTTCTTCTTGTTATAAAAGTTGGCTGTTATATCGCTAAGGACAAGAGGGTCTCCACTATCATCAGAGTATTCTGGATGTTCTGTACTAACGATACAACTTTAAGAAAAGGTTTAAAACGCTATAATTTGAAGGGTTGTTGGCGAAAAGATTTGAGAATATTTTCGCGTTTGTTTGATTTTAGAGATTATTTTTATATAATTTTAGAGCATGGTGTTCCAAGATTTATGGAGATGTGTTAATATAAGATCAAGTTATAAATAATGGCCTTAAAGAGGTGCAATATAATTATGGCAACCCTGTACAATTTCTGAAAGTTAATTTATTAGAATCACTAACTGTAACTTCTGTATAGTTCATAATTGGTTTCTGCTCGGCAACCAGAGGAATCCAATTGAATTGCCGCCATACTGCTTCTCCCTCTAATGCCATGTTATTGGTTGCCCTTAATTACCAACAAGGGCTAACCAATTTGGGGGAGAATTACTAATATAAATGTATATGGTGCTTTTAAGGGTTTTTTCGGCTTGAAGTAACTAACCAATCATGCACTTTTCGGAAGTTACAGTTAGTGATCATTCATTAGAAAAAGCTACAGAAACTTTCTAAACCATCAATATAGATAAACAACTGGATAGACTGCTCCGATTGCAATGCAAGGGGAAAAAACCCGCCGGTAGGTTAAGGAAGACTATTAACCAATCACAGTCCACTTTTATAGTTGGGTGGGAATACGTGAAACACAGTAAAGTGCTAGAGTAGATATTTTTGTTGCACATTATTTCTAATTATGGTCTACTATTGACAATTCCTTGTCCATGAACCAAGATTTTATTTTCAATCCTCGGCTTTCTGTATATTTTGTCCACCTAACGATCTGGCAACGGCTTCATTTTTCCAGCGTTAAGCAGTCTATCCAGTTGTTTACCTGTATCGATGCTCTAAACGGGTTATTAGTTTTTCTTGCAATTGCTCCAAAAAAAAAACTTACTCTGGCTGCCCATCAAGGAGAAAGCGCTGTGCGGAGGTCTCCCGAGGAATTCCGCTTTTGTAAAGGCCTCCCGGATGGATGCTGTCCCGTTCAGCACGACAACGTCCTCCGATCCCAGGTGTAAGCTAATTTAGATGACGAGTCGAATGGATTAAATATAATGGTTGCTATACTAAACTTCAACTTAACTAGACATCACTTAGACGATAGATCACCACAGTGCTCATAGGTATTTAATCCATTTTGGCGGAGTGAAGACATAATTCTCGCCAAACCTTTTGTTCTCTACAGGGTTGTGGTTTGGCGAACATTATGCTTTCACGCCGCCAAAACGGATTAAATACCTAAGAGCAGTGTGACGATCTACCGTCTAAGTGATGTCTAGTTAAGTTGAAGTTTAGTATACAAACAAACACTGTATAGTACGCAAAAAAAAAATTCCGAACGATGGCTTTATCTTCGGTTCTAATTATCGTAGGATCTTACGGTTTGCACAAAAATATTTTGTTTAAGATTTTCTATATTGTTACGAATTCTTCCACTGAGGCAATGATGGCACAGTTTTTACAGAATAAAATAAATGGATTAAATATAATGGTTGCAACAAACAAACACTGTACAGTACGCCAAAAAAAATAAAAAATCCGAACGATGGCTTTATCTTCGGTTCTAATTATCGTAGGATCTTGCGGATTGCACAAACATATTTTGTTTAAGATTTTCTATATTGTTACGAATTTTTTCACTGAGGCAACTATGGCACAGTTTTTACAGAATAAAAATATTTATTTTCTCTTTAAGAGCTCACAAAAGTTATTCGAAGAACAGTCACTATCAAGCTTCCATACAAGCTTCAATGAAAACAACTTCGAATACAGCGATTATATACAAGTTCACTCTAGTAGGTAAACAAAGCGATCAGCTTTCATCGAAGTCCGAAGTCAATCTCAAAACTTTCCCGATCTCCGGTCTTTATATACCAGACGAAGTGAGAAGATTCCCGAAATGTCCAGCCAATTCGTTGAAAAAGAAACATCTCAAAATTTCTCGATTGCTTTAGGTGTTGCCACCTTTTTCTAACCTGTATAATCGCTGCTGATAAATAAAATAAGTTAAAATAAATTACAATAGAGTTTTAAAATAATACGTCACTATTTACACTATATACAGGCAATTTGGGCAACAATATGTATAGTGGATATTTTTTTCTTAGGGGGCTGTATACTAAGTAAATTTAACTCTATCTTTGAAAATTTCAATACGAACCCCTATTTTTTTTATGTTTTCATTCGATGTAGAATAAATAGTTTACCCTAAATACCAAATTTCATTTCGTTATGTTGAAAAAGACGTCATCTATGAGTGAAAATGTTTTGATCGAACTTGAAGGCAAATCTCTTAGGCATTGGAAGGAGTAAAAGTTTTGCGTGCTTCAAGACGTAATCTATTACACGGTCCCTTAAAGTGAGCTTTTTTACATTTTGACTAAAATATTGAGAATCAAAACTCAAAATGGAATGAAAAAAAACTCTGGAGGAGTTTTCGACCAGGATAATTCTAATGGAAGCAAATATATATATATACATATTTCTATTTAAAAAAAATAATTAAAACTTGTTTTATTAATTAATAATTATTAAAAAACTCTTTAATACAAAAGTTGTATGTTATTTATGTTTGGCCTTTAATAAACTATCGTTTGAAACAAAAATTACTAAAATATATAGATTATTTAAGAACTTATGGCTAAAAAAAAAAATCTTTTTAACATTAATTTGCCATTATTTTGACCTCAATTAAATTGCTAACAACTCATCGAAAAATTCTGAAATTTGGTATTTAGACGGGGTTTTTTTGTTTGTTTTTTTAATTCTAAATCTAAATATGCTATAATATTATGGGGTTGCCATTGAACTTTTTAAAACTTACTTTAGTTTTAATATATAAATGACCCCTCATGATAAAAAAAAATTGTTTACAATTAATAAAGATCTTCCACGATTTACAACGGTACTTGTCCTTTTAAATTTCATCAGTTAGAAAACAAGATATAGCCATCGTTCGGATTTTTTTTTTTTTCTTACTTTAAAACAAGTCATACAGGGTGTCCAGTGAAAAAAAACCTGATTTTATAATTAAATAATCCAAAAACAAAGATCGATAGAAGAATAAAACAAAAAGTGGAGTTATTTTGAAAGCTGTAAAAAACTAATTCTAAATTTTTAAAATTAGTTATAAATGTTGCCAACAGGTGGTGCTGTACAATGCAGTTGTTATGAATAAAGAGTGCTTATAAGCTCAGAGCGATCGTTCCTCGAAACAGTTCCACTGCTCAAACGTGAAAGGTAGTTGGTGTGATTGGATTGCAACGACTGATTGCAGAGAACAAATTTATGACATATTTCTAGAATTTTGCAACTATCTGTCGGCTACACTTATAAATAATTTTTAAACTTCTGTTTCAGATTTTTAATAATAAATAAAAATAAAATAAAATGAAATGAATGCATGAATAAATGAATGAATAAATGAATAAACAAACAAATAAATGAATAAATAAACAAACAAACAAACGAATGAATGAATGAATGAATGATAGAATGAATGAATGAATGATAGAATGAATGATAGAATGAATGATAGAATGAATGAATGATGTATATAACTAACAAATGGAGCCACACAAACCAGAAACGTTTCTTGGTGAAGTATATTATATATCCTTTTTCTTGTTTTTTGCTATCACAAAAGGCACTGAGAGAACTTTTTTTTGAACATCAATTGCCAATACGCAGAGAACGACAAGCAGTTGTGTGACACGTATGCTGTCATAGTGTAAAAAGGTCCTATTCAGTCCAATTGTCCCTTTAAATGTACAAGTAGATAGGGACTATAATTTCTAGTACATGAATAAATTCATATTTTAAGTATAATACAATCTATTATCACTGATTCGTTACCCACTTCTACACACCTGGCCCATAGCGAAGACCTGTGAGTAAAATATGCATCTCCAGGCTCACTAGCTGTTCAAAATTTAAAAAAAAAAAAAAAAAAAAAAACTGTTGTCATAAACCGCATTTATTCGGGAAAAAAAAAACACCAAATTAAATCGCGCCAAAGAAATGTCCTATACTACTTGTGTACCTAATAGTTTTATACATTATGTTGGTTATGATTGCATTCTTTTTGAGTAACTCATCAACAATAACCCTTCCTAAAATGTGTACAAATCAACCCCTACGGCTCTAAATAGAAAAAGGCCAAAATCCATCAACGATTAACAATGGAAACATATCTATATGTAATGGTGAGTTTTCATCAGTTACTTTTACAGTAACGTTCTGCGAATTGATCACATAAATTGTAATTTTCATAACAAAAAAAAAAAAACAAAAAAAAAAAAAAAAAACGGAAGAAACATGATCGACCTATGTAGAAATAATTGTCAAAAGGCTTAACAACCTAAACTTTGTAAGTCTTATGTTCGTAACACTTTAAAAATAATAATAATAATAATAATAATTCCATAATACTTTTGCATATTTAAATTTATGTATATGATTCAAATTACGATTACAATGGTTTTAGATACTAAAAATAGGTATTTTTTTAATTATTTAGAGAAATTAAATAAAATTTAAATTTACGGTAAATTTCAAAACTGATTTTTTTTCCCTGTAATGTTTCTTTGTTTATTATCTAGGGAATGGATTAGAATCTAAGTCATATTCAATAACCATGAACAGTTATGACAAATTATATGAGTTTACAAGCTTTTTAGGCATTCTAAATCTGTCATTTCCAGACATAAATAATTGTAATTTCAATAAAATGGATTTAAATGCCATAAGGATCATTCATTCTCTATATAACACTCATGTAAACATGCATAGAAAATTTCATTTAAATATTTAAATAATTTTTTGAGATATTAGAAGGTGCAATTTTTTTTTTTTTTTTTTTTTTTTTTTTTTAGTAAACATGATTTAAGTAAGTCCGATTGAAACGAATGTTTTCATACAACTGCAATTTAGTTTCTAATTAACGTAGATTAAAAACAATTACCAATTTATAAAGCTAAGTTTGGAGCATAATTATAGCAACATAAAAATAAAATATGTATTTTAAGAGAAATTCATGTTTCTAACGTAGTCGGATACCAAACATCGACTCACACTTGAAATGTAATTTTTGACAGTAAAAATAAAAATAATTAACTTTAACTTAATTTCTTTACGTAAAACAAAGATATAAAGGTGAAATATGAAAATTATTTCGAAGATTACACAACGTTCTGGAAACAACTGGAATTTGGGAATCCAATTCCTTTTCCAAACAGTAATTTGAAAAAGGAAATGAAAAAATCACAAAATTAAAAACTTGAAGATTATTGTTGGGAAGGAAGATGTAATATGAAATTTATGAAAACTAGGTGTGTGGAACATCGCACAACTTTCAATTACACTATAATACTTAATTTAGAAAAAATTGCCAGTATGGCGATATTTTTTGCGGTAATTCTTGTATGAATCTTTAAAAAAAGAAGAAAAAAAATCTCCACCAGAATGACGATTTTGACGATACACTTTTCGATAATTCTTGTATTATCCTTTTTTATAAGTGAAACTGAGGGGAGAAAGAAAAACGATCGTTGATGAGGTTATGCTCAAGGAAAGAAAACTCTGTGTTGAAGGCATTCGTTTTTCAACATTTTACGCCATTAAACCACTGACGGTCATGCCCGTATATATACGTCATTTGATCCCCAGTTTTTCCACAACAGTTTTAAATTTATTAATAAAATTTAAAATAAAATATATTTTTTTTAATATTTTTTTTAGGATGATACCTATCTGAAACAAAATAAATGAAAAATAATTTTAAAAAAATTATATATTTGAATTAGAAATATAATTTAAAAATTATTGCAGGGAAAACAATGGTAGAATTTCGCCTATTCCCATGACCGTCAGTGGGTTAAAACATTTTTACGGGAATTTCGGAGGTGGGGATGTTTAGAACATCTTAAGAGACATTACCACAGCGATTTCGGTCAAAATCGTTAAAGCCGTATTTTAGAAATCATTGAAAAATATGATTTTTTCAATGGCAACTACCTTATGCGCATGCGCGATTTTGAAAAAAAACCTTAATGGTCGGTCTCATGGTCACCACTAACCGGCGCACCAAATTTAATCATCCTAGGTAAATTTGTTCTGGAGTTGTGTTAAGCACGTTAACTACACCCATTTTTTCTAGATCACTTTTTTGAAATCAGGATGTTCCAAAACGTGGAGAAATGCTAAAAAATAAAAAAATAAAAAAAAATTTGACCGAATACTATACTTTTATTTCCCTATGCATACATATGGGTAATTGAAAGTAAAAATGGGAACACATGCAATATTGACGTTTAGCGATTAGAAATATCACCAAATTCATAAAGCACGGGTAACTAAAATTGAAATATAAATAATAATAAAATTAAGTTAAAATATAAATAACTATAAAATTAGGTCAAAATATAATGAATTATTTTTATAAATATAATAATTATAAATGTTCTCATCCCAAAAAACGGAAAAGAAAAAGCCGTTTACGAAGCAAGACAAGAAAGCAAATTATAGTTTGAAAATGTTTAATGTATATATGTATTCGTTATTAGATTGTTCTGTCTATCATATTTAACAATAATTTATCCTGAATTAAATAGTTGTAGACAGCTCTTAAGTTATTGTCGTAAATTCAGACGTAGCCAACCATTGTATTGGCTTTATGTTATTGAGACTTTTTACCTCTTTGTAACATATTCTGTATAATCAAAGTTAAGTCACCCATAGTATAGTAATGCAACTTAAGAGCAACAAAATTTACCTAAAGCTATTCAACAGCCACCGTCTCCTCCGTAATAAAACTCTGGATCAGCCCTTGTCCGCTAAGCGTATAAATGTAAAAAATTTCATACGCACGTTTTGTAAATATGATACTATACACAGTTGTTTGATAATGTGTAAGATTTAAAAATTTTACTGCATGTTTTTAATGAGCATAATTTTTAATATTGGAAATATCATACGTCCGTTTGCAAATCGGACTGTGTACACAATTGTTTGATAATGCTTTAAAAACTTAACTGAGTGTTTTTTTGAAATAATAATTTTTATTACTGAATTTATTATTGAATATAAATTGAAACATAATTTTTTATGCTTGAAAATTTCATACCAGTGTTCAGTGGTAGAAGTGGGAAAATGAAAGTGGGGGGGATGCCCAGAAGTTGGTGACAAGTGCATCCCCCCCACCTCTCCCAACGATAAATTTATAATTTCGCATTTTATAATAAAAATATTAACTAATAAGGAGATAACTTATACTTTCTAACACTACCATTGAACAAGGATCCAAACTCTAGCATAGAACAACTATATTATTTTAGTAAATATTATGCGATTTAAGTTTATTTTACTTGGAAGTAAGAGATAAAGTGAAGTAATATTTCCATATTATATACTTCTTTTATTTTAGATTTTATAATGAGTTCCTTTGAATTTAAATAGTCCTTCTAAATGTGCATACTTTCATGAAATAAAATTAATAGAGAACTCTAGAATGTTTTTTTTTTTTTTTTTTTTAAACAATAGTTTCTCTTTATATGAAACAAGAATAGAAATTTTAATTTAAAATAAGTTCCTCAAATGTTAAAAGTTGACACAGTTCTTGTTAATAAAAATACTTATATCTTTATACAAAGTGGTATAGTACATTTTTATAATAGTATGATGTATACACACCATAAGTAGCTTTAAAGTTTTCGAATGTAAGAAAATGTCACTTTTTCTCAGTGTCTCAATTAAAGGTTAATGTTATTTTTCTTTAGTTGGTTTTTGAAGGATTGAGGTTTTTTTAAAAGTGGGGGGGATGGATTTCAGTGGTTTTAGAAGTGGGAGGACGCATGGGTATTTTCTTGAAAAGTGGGGGACGCGTCACCCCGCCTCTGCCCACACTTCTAGCACTGCCATTGTTAGTAAAAGTAACACTACAAATTTGTTTCCTAATGTGTATGCTTTAAATATTTTACAGTATATTTTCTTTTTAAATATTTTTTTTAGTGCTACATTCATAAAACGGACTTACCTAAACACTTCTCCGTATTTCTTGGCAAGCTCCATAAACTGGATATGGACGTTTTCCGTCAAAAACGGAATGTATCCCAAGACGGGCAGACCGTAAGGTCCAGGGGGATATTTATTGGTAATCCATCGTCGAAACTTCTCCGCAAGATATGCAAAAAGAGCAACAAACACCGCAATCCAAACTTCAAACCTCACATATTCAATCATAGTAAAATATTTAGACGCGCTTAAGTTATTAGTCAATTTCTCTTAACTGCACTTAGGAGCGGAACAACGTTTGTTTTCGTGCAAGTCACAGATGCGGAGATAAAAAGTCAAATAAGAGATAAAATGTTTGATTTTTATTTTACATAACTGACCTTGAAATGTCAAAATCACACGCAGAACCCGCTTTTCTTTTCCTCGTGTGATAAGTTGTTAAAGAGAGGCTTGCCTTCCATTATTCCATTTACATCCTTAGAATAGTTTTTATTTACGTAAGTTCGTTTGGAAGATGGAGTGTGTCGAGGTCACTTTTTTTTATGTATATGCGCAGATGTTGTAAAAAACTTAAAAACACCCACCATTTTTACTATAGTCTGATTTTTCAAAAAAGTATTTCGGATGCATCATTTCATATTGAATTTATGGAATGGAAAAATTCAAAGGGAAAAATTAGTGTCTGGTTGGTTGTTTTCAGATTATCTGGCGCCGTCAGCAACACGAGGGCTATAATGTGCCGAAACATTCGTCATTAGACAAGCCAACATACATTTACAAACACCCATGCCTAACACGGGACTCGGAACCCGCAACCTCGCGGTCTAGAAGCTAGCACGCTAACCACTATACTGTTTGGTGAACATTAGCGTCTGGTGAGACTATGAAGGTGCTAATTTTTCCCATTGAATTTTTCCAGGGATCGGTACGCGCCGGTACGATGTACCGGTACTTTTTTGAGAGCCGGTACGTCATACCGCCACTTTTTTTTTTTTATGTAATTAATAATAATTCCTAAATCTAAATGTATGTAAAGGGATATAAGATGGGGAGATATTAAATACGTACATTAAAGGCAAATAGTTTCTTTAGTTCAAGAGTCTTCTTCGAAATATATAGGACATTTCACTGTTTCCACTGTCACCTTCTTTGCTTTAAGGGAGGGGTAAGGGTTTCACCGTAAAAAAACACACTTTTTTTGTGATTTTTTATCTCAAATATCGATTGAGCAATTTTATTCAAACCTTCTATACATTATTGAGCATAGTTTTGACTATGTTCTGTAAATTTTTCATGCAAAAATATTAAACCATTAGCCCGTGACAGAGCTTCCCCCAGGACGTCTTGAAAAAAAAAACAATTTGCGGTGTTCACTGTAACTCGGCCGGAAATTATCTGAAAATGAAAAACCATAAAAATTTAGTTAAATTATAAACAAATCTTCCCCCCAACGTTATCTGATTATTTTTTTTTTAATTTAAAAATTTTTGCCGGCCATCTAAAGTGTGAACCGTTATTTTCGACTAAAATTTCCGCCATTTTGTGGGTGGGAAACACCCTTAATGTTAAAAAAAAAAATTTACTATACGTAGGGGGGAGGTATTTATATGAAGAAAATGTGTACAAAGTTTGAAAAGAATCGGTCGAGTAGTTTTCGAATGGCAGTGAACACGGACTTTGAAAAAGTAGTTTTGAGAAAAACGCGATTAAAGTTTATGAAGCAAAAAAGTGAAGAAATTTTTTTTTTTTTTTAAACTTACACAGAATCATCAATTCCAGCTCCATACAGCACACATCCTTCAGCATTGTCGATGTCTTCAGCCTGTTTTTTTTTCAAGTCTTCGTTTTATTCTGGCTTCTTTGCTCTGCTGCACAGCTTGGAACTCGGCCCTATCAATGCGATTGCTGTCCGTAGATGATGCATACTCCTTGGGCCGACACTGACGTCCATATCAGACAGAAAAGTTAGAAGAGCACCAGCACCTTCATTGAATGTGCATGCAGCTACATAAGATGCAAATTTAACAATTTGTCTGCTGCCAGATAATTTTTTCGGTGCAATTCTCCAAATCAGCTGGTTCAAACTTTCGTTGGCATTTTGAGTAAAACCTCCAAGACACCTTTCTAGAAGTTCGTCTTTACTCAAATCTTCATAAATCGGTTTGTTTAGTTAGAGCGTTAAAGGCCCCGAGACTAATTAAACAATAACTTCAAGAATATTGCTTAGATCAGATTAAAATTTTGAGGACATATTCTTGAAATGTTAAACAATAAGATAAAACAAAAACAAAAAAAAATCGATTTTTCGAAAGTGAAAACCCTTACCCCGTCCTTAAAGGAAGAGATTTTGAATTTTTGTTCTCAGCATAACACATCCTTGGAATATATCCATGCTGTTGGATGTGAATACAGGAGCAAATGCAGGCGGAATAAGATTACTAAGACACCACCTCGGATGGCCACTTGCCTCTTCAGTGGTGCATGTAACACATTAATGAACTCCCGTTGCGCTATCTTCTACAAGAGCTTGATGGGGTAAGAACAGAGCCGAAAACTTTCGCTGGTGTTATAGAAAAAGCTATACAACATTGCGAAAAATTACCGATAGTTACACTTATACTAATTAATGGAGAGCAGTTGCCACCTCGTTCACAATTGCAAGACCTAAGTATTGTTCAGAGTTACCTATGCGATCAAATAGTGTATGTACCACTGACGTAGAAAATATTAAACCAGGTCCTGTCAACTATTCCAAATGGCTTAGAACAGCATTGAGGTAATTACGTCTTTACATGGCATACGAGAATTCTTCAAAGAATCTATCAATACTTTCTGTATATGTCGTTAAAGTATATGCACCTGTTCGGTTTAGCATAAAAACAAAGTGGTCGTGCCAAGAAGGTTCACATCTGTGAAAAATGGTGCCTTCCTTAGTAATTTTTCAACTGCAAGAAGTCTAAGTTTTTGAAAATTGATATTTCAATAGGTAAAAATATTCTGAGATATGTTTTGTCCAAAATACATTGCAAAAATTGCCTATCTAAGAATTTTATATCCGAGGTCTATACTAAATTTCAACTTAACTAGACATCACTTAGAAGGTAGATCGTGGCAGTGCTCATTAGGTATTTAATCCATTTTGGCGGAGTGAAGACATAATTCTCGCCAAACCTTATGGCCTTTTGTTTTCTATAGGGTTGTGGTTTGGCGAACATTATGCTTTCACGCCGCCAAAATGGATTAAATACCAATGAGCACTGTCACGTTCTACCGTCTAAGTGATGTCTAGTTAAGTTGAAGTTTAGTATAGTAACGCTGGACATGGTCTTCACAAAAGCTCCTCTCACGGCAAATTCAGGTTTTGAACTAAAACTTTAGGCTGTATAAATTACTTAGCAACAATGTTCTCTCCGACTTCAAAAATCTGTAATTAGTATAGAATTCTTTTTTTATTTTAGCCCACTTAAATACCGTCTTTCCATAAATACCACATGAGGTTTCTTCCTACCTGGATTATTGTGTTGGGTTCATTCTGACCGAATTATTAGCCCATGAATCTAATAACCATTGTAAAAATCTGATATATAAAGAAAACTAAATTTCTAATAATATCTAAAAATAATCTCATAATAAAAGGCAACTGATATGTAAAAAATAACCTCATAATAATAATCTAACTATATCTAAAAAAAATCTAATAAAAATATACAAAATCTCAGAAAAAATAAGAAACATTATATGAGAAATTAAAAAAATTTCATAACTCCTGCAAAAGAACTTTACAATTTAAAAATTTTATTAAATAACTTTACAACTGTCTGGTATCATCGCTTATACATTCGTTAACAATAAGAAGTTTGGCTCATTGTTCTTTTTAGCTTCTGGGCAGGAATCGAACCTTGTATGGATCCATCCTATAAGTAACGTTTAGTTTTCCTCGGAAATTCGGTTCGAAATCGTTTGGAAATTTTATGGCAAACCTTTGTACCATTGAAGTCAAATACAAAAAGATTTCCATGTAGGCCATCGTTTCACCAGGACATGCTCTCTTTCCTAATAAAACCAAGAAAACTATCTTTAATTCAAATTAACACTATATTCCTAATATATTTTCTGGATGTTCAGACACCACCGCATTTACTATTATATATTTTCTTTTCGTAAAAAACTTTTCCTGTTAATAACAACATTGTTTCTCTAAGTCAGTTATTATCTGTTAATTATATTCTCTTAATTACTATGATAAAAAAAATTATAATTTTTGGAATATATTAGACACAAAACTTGTTATTTCCGACCTTGAAAACTATTCACTACGACATTTTATTTCTACCAAAAGAAATGATGAATTTCGCGATGGTTTCCGAACACCCATTGCAAGAAAAGAAAATTACGGAAATATATGAAAACATTCCAATAAATACTTTTCCTGTTTTTATTTTACAATATGTATATCGTAATTATTTATCTTATAATATAATTCTCTTGCGTGCCGCCCAAATTCGGCTGTATTTCTGTAGGCAGAATGGCAACCACTTCAAACAACCAATCACAAATCTTCTAAATGTGCTTTATGCACTAGTTTCCAAATTCAGCAATTCAGCCAATCACAATATATCTTTTGAAATTTGACTTCTGGTAGCAAACCAACAACTTGAATTCGCTACATTTTATTTTCTTATTACTGATACAAACTATTGCCTATTTAAACCGTATTGATTTAATATTTACGTTGATGCCGGGATAAATAGATGCAAGATGTGTACATTTCTTTTGGATTAAAATTCTATATAAACCAGGTTGTTCCGAAAAATTGTCTGTTAAAATTCCAAGTCGGGTATGGAATCTGCGCCAAGAAATTCGCTACGGAATATCGTACAGGAAGGACGGGTAGCCAGGATTGTAAAAAAGCGCCAATCCGATCAGTTCAAACCGGGAAAAGTCGCCAATGGGGTCCTACACTGCTTCTGTTCCCAAAAAAGAGTGTTCAAACGTATAATTGCTTATATTACTGCGTTAAGAAATTTCGATTTGCAACTTTAATTATTTTGACTCTTCATGCTAAACCAATTCAATTGAGTTGTTCATTGAAATACCTGACATTTTTTAGATATATGCTTGAAATTGTTTATTTTTATTGCTTTCCAAAAAAAGTTTTACTACGTTGCCACACTGTCCCTTCTTAACGCGTCTTACAAAAGCAATAGGATAATGATGTCGCAAGTATTGTAGCTCATCTTAAATGTAGTCCAATTTTTTCCGTTTCATGGTACAATATCACTCTTCAAGAATTCTGTTGATTATGTAACCGAGATAACTTTTTTACTAGGGCATATTTTAAATGCTTCACTTTGAAGCGAACCTGGTTTGACATACAATATTTGGCCCCCTAGTATGACATATTCTCGTTGAAAGGTTTGGATGGATAAGTAGTAGTAGTTAGTAATTATGGTAAAATAAAGTAGTTAGTTTTATGATAAAGTAAAAAAAAGTTTACTAATAGTGCAATAAGCAGATGCAAGGAGCTTGTAAGAAAGTCCTATACTAAACTCCAACTTAACTTGACATCACTAGACGATAGATCTACTAGACCGTGCTTATAGACAATTAATCCATTTTAGCGGAGTGAAGACATAATTCTAGCCAAACCTTATAGCCTTTTGTTCTCTACACACAGTTAAAAATTTTGTTCCACCTTGCACCAAAAATTGGTTCCCATTTAGCTGCCACCAACATGTGGTGCTTAGTTTCACGATTTAATGATGCAACCTCGGACAGTAAGCACCATTAAATCACGAAACTAAGCACCAAATGTTGGTGGCAGCTAAATGGGAACCAAATTTTGATGCATGGTGGACAAATTTTTTTAACAGTGCAGGGTTGTGGTTTGGCGAACATTATGCTTTCACGCCGACAAAATGGATTAAATACCTATGAGCACGGTGACGATCAACCTTCTAAGTGATGTCAAGTTAAGTTGAAGTTTAGTATAGTACGGATCATTTCCTATACTCACTATGTTACAACCTTCTAGTCCAGTGCATTTAGGAACTACTTTGTATTTGATATTTGTATTTGTATTTAAACCTTGATATTTGGTGAGTAGTGAGTAGATACGAAAATGACAACTTAATGAAATAACGTAAATTAAAAGCTTGAAAATAGCGTCTAATATATTTTACTTTATATTTCGAACCCTTACATGAATGCATATGCAGTGGCTCCAACTGATTTTGTCTTTTGCTATTTAAGTTTTTCATTTGTAATAAATCGACGTCTAATGAAAACAATTTGGTCATTTCATTAAATGATGTTTTTCGTACCTTTTGTACCAAACCAAATTTCAAGGTTTTATATTGTTGCGTGGACGGGTTCGAAAGATTTGAAGCCAAAGCAGATCAAAACTTGCAGAAATTTATTCCAATATAACTCTTCACATATTCCTTTACAACTCCAGAACTTCTCGTTCAATACAGTTCGCTTTCGGAACTCTCTGAACGCTCACTGAGACTCAGTAATTCCAGTCAACTAATGGACTCAGCTAACAACTAACTCCATCACCCGCTCTCCTGAGCTTTTATAGGAGAGGGAACATTCTTGAGACTTCTAAAGGTAGATATTTGGAGAACTTTCCAGGTCGTTGTCGAAAAGTTCTATACATGTACATGGGGACCGAAAATGTCGCCAAATGGTCTCTAAGTTTGGGGACATTTGGCGATTTCTCACCAAATTTGGTGACAAAAATTAGTCGCCAAAACCGTCGCCAACTTGGCTCTATCTCGCCAATTTGGCGAGATTGCCATTACCATAATGTTAAATGCCCTGCTCCTTAAAACTCGCTTCCCAGAGTTACCTCTGTAAAACCCGTTATCAAGCATCCAGAGACTCATTGCAGGGAAACAAACTCACGACGAACTATTGCAACTGCCTTATGCGAAATGTACATAAATTTTCCTATTTACAAAATTAACACTACGAAATATTTACAAATATACAAAAATTCGTAACAATATAAAGTAGTTTGATTATTGCCTAGAAGATTGTAACATAGCGAGTATAGGGAATTCCTTGTAGGATTTTCTCTAAGAGTCCTACGAGCACTTTTCTTACTTTGAAGAATGACATTAGAGAGTATACGAAGAGAGGTTATATGATGTTGTTCAGTTGTATCGATGTATCGATATTTTATAAAACTCAAATAAAAAAATAAAACTTTGTAATGGGCTTGGACTTGAGGCCCAGGGTAAACTGTACATTGGCCGTGAGCCGATTATTATCAGATTATTTCCTGTTTACTAATTATATATTCATGTGGATAAAATATCCAACGCAGGTGCAGATTCAAGGCCAAGAGTTGCACACTTAAAAACAACGCCAAGTTATTAAAGGTCGGAAATATCGATCAAAATAAGTATCGATACTATATAGTTGCATTAAAAAATACTAGGGGGCTCCGCCCCCTGCTCGCTGAAGCTCGCCAACCCCCTGGATTGCTTTGCAATCCCCTTGGCTCGCTTTGCTCGCCTTAAAGAGAAGCATTTAAAATATGCCCTAGCAAAAAGCTATTTCAGCTGCATGATGCCATGAAACTGAACCTTTTATTATTTATGAAGAGTCAGAATACTTGCCACGTCATTATTCTGTTGCTGTCGAGACGCGTTAAGCAGGGACAGTGTGGCAACGTAGTAGAAAGTTCTTGGAAAACAACAAAAATAAACAGTTTTATACATATATAAAAACGATCGGTTCTTTCATTGAACAATTAAAATTTACGGGCTGGTTTTGTATGAAGCGCCAAAATAATTAAAGTTGCTTATCGAAATTTCTTAACGAAGCAATCATATGCTCACTTAATCTTTTTTGCGATACTTAGAAAATAAATAAAACAGTGAAAGGCCAATTATCCAGCATTCAATCAACCGGAATTTTTTGAAAATAAAATTTGGCGAGAAAATTAGCCATATTTCGCCAATAGTTTTTTTTTTTTAATTTTCATATGAGATTTTGAAGTTGAGTAGGTGGTTTTATTCGTTATTTTGATAGTTTTTAATTGATAATAGCTGAATTTGCACTGATTAAAAATGAGTATAGGTTCAGATTTACTGCACAACGCCTCTTAGCGATTTTTTTAAAATTGGCGATTTAGCGCTGAATGCAACCCGGCGACCTCCGGAACATGTTCCAGCAGATAACTTTTCCGAAAAGTCTGATTTATCCGGAATTCTAATCCAAAAGAAATGTACATATCTTGGATCTATTTATTCTTGCATCATCGTAACTATTAAATCAATACGTTTTAAATAGGCAATAATTTCTAACTGTAGATTGTACTAAGAAAAAGAAAATATAGCGAATCCAAGTTGTTGCTGTTGCCAGATGTATTAGTCAAATTTCCAAAGATATATTGTGATTGGCTGGAAATTCGTGCATAAAGTGCATTTAGAAGATTGGTGATTGAAGTCGTTGCTATTCTTCTCACAGAAATACAGCCAAATTTGGATGTTACGCAAGAGAATTATATATATATATATATATATATATATATATATATATATATATATATATATATTAACTGAAATGGATCTATTACAAAAAAAAGTCATATTTTCGCTTAATTGGTGCAGTGATTTTAAGAAAAATTTAGATAATTTTCAATAGATTTTAAGTGTATGGCAAAATATTGAATATTGGTGCCATTTTAACTCTCTAAGCCAAGTTCAAACTTAAGTTTTGAAGTTTTTGAAAAGGGAATAAAGAAAATCGAAAAAACACATGAAACTACAAAACGATCATCAAAAAGCTAAAAATGTTTGAAAATATCGATATATTAGTGACTTTTATCGATATTTTTTTAGAAATATAGATAAAAATATCGTCGTATCGATATATCGCAGACCTCTACAAGTTATGGTAATCAACGGCATTTGACTTTCTAGTAAAAATGATGAGTTCTACCAATCCATCGACATTCATCGCCTTGGCGTAGAATCCGCACGAGAGTTGGAAATTCATTTTTATGTGAATATCGAAATAACATTCAATGATTTAAACAAATTTGCCTTCGATTCTTCTACCTAAGACTAAGACCACACGAGCGTTTTTTCATGTAGAAAGACAGGTTGAAAACAATCAACAAAATATAGACAAGCTGATGTAACATACAAGTGGCCAAACGTAGCTTGTTTGCAAGATGGCAGAGGGATCGTCTGTCACATTCTCAAGGTCGCACGCTGGAGGATGCAACCAGACCTATTTTTCTAGACCGCGAGGTTGCGGGTTACGAGTCCCGTGTTAGGCATGGGTGTTTGTAAATGTATCTTGGCTTGTCTAATGACAAATGTTTCGGCCCATTATAGCCCTCGTGTTGCTGACGGCGCCAGATAATCTGAAAACAATCAACCAAGCTCAGCGGCTACCGCACGCTCGTAAAAACACTTCGCTGCAGTGGACTCATCATTCTTGAAATTGAAAAATATCCCTATTTTTAAAATACAAGTCATACTGATTTCAGAAACAGTGAACTGAAAAGATATGCTTGGTTTGAAAATAGATTCATGCTTCACTGGAGATCACAAACGATTCAGCTCACGTTAAATAACTCTCACGTGTGGCCGACCAAATGGTATAGTGGTTAGCGTGCTGGCTTCTAGACCGCGAGGTTGCGGGTTCCGAGTCCCGTGTTAAGCCTGGGTGTTTGTAAATGTATGTTGGCTTGTCTAATGACGAATGTTTGGGCGCATTATAGCCCTCGTGTTGCTGACGGCGCCAGATAGTCTGAAAACAACCAACTCGCGTGTGGCTGGCTTGTGTAGATTTTCAAGCTGCATGAAAAGAATCTTCGTTTACTCAGCGTGAAAAAGCATTTGTGCGGGCTTAGCCTAATACTAACCTAGAGAAAACGGCATGTAGTTGCTTGATTTTACCACCGAATTTCCGTCGGGGCTGAGGAATCTCTCGGGTTTAAAAATGTCTGGCTCTGACCAGTTCCTTGGATCGTGGTGCACATTCCAAAAGTTTGCAATCACCATGGTTCCTTTTGGAATGGTGTATCCACCTACAGTCGCATCAGCCACGGTTCTGAAATAAACATAATATATTACTAGAAAAAACTTTTTATCCGATTTATAAATTTAGTACGTTTATAAATCGGATAAAAAAGTTAAAGTAATGGAAAAGAGACAAAAACCGTATTATATCTCAATTAAAATATTTAAAGGAATAGTCAACTGGCTCTTGCCCTAGCAATCAATTTTTTTACTACAATATTGAATGAAGTATTGTAAAACATATGAATTTTTACACCAAGTTATTACAACTGTAATAAGAGATCATTTACATGATAATTAATGCAATGGGAAAATTACCAATTCCTCTTGCATTATTAATTTTGAGAATGCTTTTAGCAAGCTTATGAAAACTTATTAAAGTGGAATAACACTAGGGGATGGGTCATCAAACAATTTTCAATTACACTTAATAGACTGCATTTAATTTGACGTGGATTATTGCAATACATCGTTTTCGTTTTCATATTTTCATTAATTTAAAAAAAATTGCCAGTTCGGAGATATTTTTTTAGAAAAGTATTATATATGCATCAAAAACACCACCAATATGGCGAAATTGAATGTATGTTTTTCGATAAATATTACATCATCCTTTCTTGTTAGTGAAACATATGACAAACAGTTGTGAACGATGCTCAAGGGAAAAGAACTCTGTGTGAAAGACATTGGTTTTTCAACACTTTGCGCTTTTATTGCATTTTTACAGAAATTGCTTAGATGAAGGTGTTTAAAACACTTTAAAAAGGCAATACCACAACGATCTTGATCAAAATATTTTCAGCCGTTTTCTGGCAATATTACTGAAAAACATAATTTTTTAAATGGCAGCTACCTTGTGCATATGCACAATTTTAGCGAAAGCCTTAATGACAAGTTCCATGACCACTACTAACCCGAGCACCTAATATTGGACCTCGTAGTTATGATGACCACCTACATTTTCCCACGTACATTATTCCACAGACATTTTTCTAGACCACTATTTTGAAGTCAAGATGTTTCCAAAACGTTAAGAAATAAAGGGGGGGGGGGTACATTTTTTTTTAACCGAAAACAATACTTTCATTAGTAAACATATGGATACAATACTTACAATCTCACGATGTTCAGAGGGACGATCGTCTTCCACCTCATAATTTCCAGAATGACGGCATGGGTGTAGGGCATGTTCTTCAGATCTTGAAAGTCCGGCTCTCTGTCGGGGCCAATGACATCAAGGATCTCATTGTATACTTTAAGCTGGACGTCCGGAAAGGCCGCTAAAGTGTAGATGCACCACATGATGGAAGTGCGGACGGTTTCACTTCCAGCTCCGAAAAGATCCATTACGTTGCTCATCAGCATTTCATCTGAAAATAAATCATGTCGTTAAGATGGTGCAGTTTAGGATAGAGTTTCTAAAATAAGGGAACTTGATGTCCCTTGATGGTTGAAATATTAACGGAAAAAGGTCACGGAATACACAAAATAACTTCTGTAGTTAAGATCACCCTACTTGGTAGGAAAAACCCGCATGTAAATACGTTAAGTCAGCACTCCGGAACGAAATCAGAGCCACAGAGCGTTTAGTGAATCTGTTTACATCATTGAGCAAGGGAAACTGCAACTATAGTTTATGTATGAAAGTAAGGTAAAGTAAAAAAATATATAAATTACATGAGGTTATCAAATTAATGGAAACACCCTAGATTTAAAAGGAATCCTTTATAAATATGGCGTAGGACCTCCTTTGGCATGCAATACAAATTGGATTCACCGGGGAATTGAATCATACAAGTGCTGAATAGTGTGTAGAGGAATATTATACCATTCTTCATTTCATTTTAGACATTACAATCCGCTTCAAAGCCCTTCGGTCTCTATCTCTCACCTACTGTCCACTATTTTGCTTTGCCGAGCTTGTTTTGCCTCGTTGTGTGTAAGCTACCATTACTATAGAACACAGTACCTCTAGAAACGCCTAAAAGTTGGGATGTTTCGGTCACAGTTATTCCAACTATTCGGGCTTCTACAATTTAGCCTATTTGGAAGTCTGTGAGGTCTGACATTTTACGCTTTTGAAAAAAAATCAAAGAGGTATTCAACTTCATCAAAGCTATCTCATGCATACCATAATATGTACTTTTTATATAAATGAAAATGGTAGCTTTCTTAATGTAGCTAGGTTTATATTTTAATGCTTAACGCTTTTATTTAAGAATGCTTAGCGCATTCTTAAATGTTACTTTTATTCACTGGTGCTTCCATTATTTTGATAAACCACCTGTAAGAGGTTATATGGCCCTTTTTATGTTGTGACAATCGAATAGAGATTAACTTAAATCTCACCATTGAAGTATGAGGGGTCGCCTTTTCTATTTCGCAAATCCATTTCAACTTGGTAGCTGTCAATGAAGTCTCGAACATTCTTTGGGTCGAATGTTTCCCTATGTTTCTGTATTTCCTTCCTGAAAAACACATTAGGAAAGACAACTCCTGCAATTCATTCATTTAATTGAGATGGGTAGAGTAGGCTACACTGAGAGAAAGTTCAAATAAAAAATTTAAACAATGAATCTGGAATTAAGTCCAATTGGTAGATTAAGTGTTGCACTTAATCCATCTTAACGTCGCTGTAGTTTCATAATATTTACCGAAAAGAGCTCAGTTCTAAAGTGAACCATGTCAGTTCTGTACTTGATCCATTTTAGCTCTGAACGCTCCATGTAGGGATGAATTCTGCGAGCTGAGAATGTTTTCTTCCTTCCATTCTATTTACTCAAAACATAGTGCTTAAGATTTATTTTTTAATTATATTTGTTTTCCCATCAGACCTCAGTATTCACAAGTTTGACACTATTGGTGGATAATACATTTGAACTGGATGAAATAACATGGTATAGACACCTGATCTAGCACCTCTCTGTCCACGTCCACGTAATACCATAAAGAAGACATTTATTCCTCAACGGATTAAAAATGCAGCAGCCACCATAAATTCTACTCGATGGTATAATGTCAGCGTGCTGACTCGATCCAACAATCTTCCAGGCATGAGACCAACGTACCGAGCGTGACTGGGTTTGATTACAATTAGTATCATATTATTTCGACTTCGTAGTATCATATTGTTACGAATTTTTGTATATTTGTAAATATTTCGTAGTGTTAATTTTGTAAATAATAAAATTTATGTACATTTCGCATAAGGCAGTGCAATAGTTCGTCGTTAATTTGTTTCCCTGCAATGAGTCCCTTGATGCTTGCTAACGGGTTTTACAGAGGTAACTCTGGGAAGCGAGTTTCAAGGGGCAGGGCATTTAACATTATGGTAATGGGAATCTCGCCAAATTGGCGAGATAGAGCCAAGTTGGCGATGGTTTTGGCGACTAATTTTTGTCGCCAAATTTGGCGAGAAATAGCCAAATGTCGCAAACTTGGCTACCATTTGGCGACATTTTCGGTACATGTATGGGTACATGTATCCCATGTACATGTATAAGGACTTTTCGACAACAATCTGGAAAGTTCTCCAAATGTCTACCTCTAGGAGTTTCAAGAAGGTTCACGTACGTTCACCTCCCCTATAAAAGCTCAGGGAGCTGGTGATGGAGTTAGTTGACTGATTTTGAGTCACGGAGCTAGTTGTTAGCTGAGTCCGATAGTTGACTGAAGTCAGTTGATGGATTTTGAGTCACTGAATTAGTTGACTGGTGAGTTGACTGGATACTGATTAGTTCTAAAGCGAACTGTATTGCATTGTCTTTTGCGGCGCTTTAGCAGTTGTTGTCAAGTTTTTAACTGCTGTTTTGTGCTCTGTTGAGGTGAAAAGAGCTGTATTGTGTCTACTAGAACGAGAAGTTCTGGAGCTGTAAGAGAACTGTGAAGAGTTATTTTGGAATACATTTCTGCAAGTTTTGATCTGCTTTGGCTTCAAATCTTTCGAACCCGTCCAACGCAACAATATTATATTATTGAGACTTCGTAAATAATTGTAGATATTGTAAATGTGTAAGAAAATAAATTCTATTTTTATTTTAGTTCCTCAGTCCAATTTAATTATAGCATTTTATTATATAGAAATTGTAAATTTTATTGGAAATACAAACATCAAAGTAGTGGTAACGGTTAGATTTATTTGGATATTTATAGAAAATGCAAAGAATGGCGCCAATCTAGAAACGGCTCGCTTGGAAATTATTTTCAACTATTATTTTCAATTTTAGTCCGAATTAAAACAGTAAATATAAAGACACAATTTTTATTTTATTCATAAATCATAGTTATTACTACTCAATAAAAGATTTTAATTTTTGTGGAGTACCACCTTTTTTTTTTTTTTTTCAGTATATCTGCTTGGGGAATGTCCGGGGTAAGTGCTGGAATTAATGATTTTTGTAGGTGGATTGTAAAGTATATAATTCAATAGGAATTTTCGACTGCATTGCAATTAAACTGTAAATATTCAAATTTCAATCGACTAATTTATTAAAAAGACGTTCTAAATATCTTTTAGACATTCGGAAATATATTTTGACATAGTTAAATTGTAGTTTTTATTTATTAATCTCTTAAAGATCAACTTTCGAGGAAATTACGGTGAAAAGATCTGAATCGATTTCGGCGTGATTTTAGTTGTCAGCGTTATGAATAACCGGTTCTAGGATATCACGTGCCTTTCGAGTACATGGCATGTTTTGACGCCATTTTGGATTTAACGATACAGCCATGTGACGTCATTTTCAGTTTGGCGATTTTTTTTTTGGAAAAGTCGCCAAGGAGTTTCGTAAAGTAAATCTTAACCAGATCTACAGTAAAGTATATGGAGTCACACTCAAACATCAAAAAAAAAAAAAAAAAGTATCCTTTTAAAATTATTTTTGTGATACAATATCATTCCTCCGAGAAGAAAATTCGCACAATTTCTATTATCATCGTAATGTTGCTAACATTGTACCTGGAAGTCTTACCAAATGTTAATGTGAATTCTTCAATTGGGTATAAAAGCAATGAAGTTGTATGAAACACATTTACCTGCTGCTTTCGAAGAGAATACACCAAAAACAGTGCACGACATGAAAGAAAATGTAAAACACAAGATCGGTAACGTCAAAGTTATCGACTCAGAATCGATTTAACAATCGATGATAACAAAGATGGCTAGAGCCATGAATTATGAAGCGACATCACAATACTTTGCGATGAAAATTATGATATTAAATATCCTAAAGCAAAATCTACACTGAAGAATGAACTAAAAGTGGAATCATCTAGTCGCACTCTATTACGAGGAAAAAATACCGATCATGCACTATTCATTGATGATTGCTCAATAATGTGGACAATCCCCTGGTTTTCATTGTAAATATTATAATGAAGTGTGTTTAATGACACTCCATACATGGTTGCATATTCACCACCATGTAAAGTAGAGGTTTGAAGTAACTTGAAATTCCCTCACCTAAAAAATCCTCGAATTATATTGAAATTATATATTGCCTTGTCAATGCTGAGGAACTTGGTGTAGAACGGCACGTATCTCAGCCAAGGAAAGAAGGCGTAGCTCGAAGTCTGGCTTGTTGCTTCGTTCCCCTCCTCCAGATTTTTGTCCAAGAGCAGTCTGTCTGGGTCATCGTATGCGAGTCGCTTCCCGAAAACCAGAGCACTGATGTTGTTGGACATGCTGGAAGAAAGCGGGTTCTTCACGTCCATTAATTCGCCTTTGCTGTTTCTTAAGATATCCAGAACGCATTTGATTTCGTCCTGAAATCAATGGAGTTATATAGATATTATTCAGCAAGAAAACAAGATACTCGCATAGGCGTAAACGCATTTGAGCACCTGGGCCAATGTAGACATTTTTGTAAATATACCACATAAAAAAAAAGGATAAAAATCTGTGGAGGTATAGCGCCTTTCTTGTTAGGAAAGCTGCGGTAACACCAAAACATAGATTGGAAAATGATCGAGTGTGTCATTCTATTGAACGGTACTTGTAAATTTTATTGTATACGGGGGGGGGGGGGGCAAATAAATGCGGCCCGGAAAACAAAGTCCCAGGTTACAAAGAAACTACAGCAAAGGAAAGGAAATAGTTCGCTAACCTGCTTATAGCAAATGTTGAAAAGGACCACCATTCATCTCTTGGCACCTTTGGGCCCTGGTTTCGATCACGTGTAGTAGTTACATCCATGCATTCACGTCCAATCGTATCCACTCATCGGGGACACTTTTATTTGCCCCACCCTGTATTACATAACCTAGACTAGAATACTTTATTCTAGTACTTGCATCTTTTTAGTTTTACTAGTTACTCCAGAAATGATGTTAAGAAAATCCTAATCAAGTTGAGACTTCATTTCCTTGGTGCTTTATTTATCGTCATTGTGAAAACAGTAAGGGAACATCAGAGGTGTTTTTTTTAGCATTCCCACTAATGAATTGCCTAGAATATAAAAACAAAACCTTTTTCTCAATTGCAAACTTCTATGTCCATCAGCGGGTCTCTTCAGCAGTGCTGGGCCACGAGCTAGTGGTTTTCTAAATGAATAGCTATTCATTATTTTTGACCCATTCAATTAGAAACATCCTGTACTTCAACTGCCCCCTGACTGTGCCACCCAATCTTCTTGTGTCCCTTCACTATTTTTGAAAATTTTACACAGCCTATGAATTCTCAGTGTCACATAAAAGGTGTATCTACACATGCTTATTATTATATGCTTACCTGTACTTCACCTTCGATCTTGCTCTTCCCCAATCCCAGGTCCCTCATTGTGTGCAGGACGAATCTTCTTTGGTCCTTCCACTTGTGGATGTCATCCGTCGCAAAGAAGGCGCCTGGTTCAAACAGAGGGAGATGATAAACTTTATAATTTCCCATCTTATAATAAAAATATTAACTAGTAAGGAAGTAATTTATACCTACTAACCCAAGCATTAAACAGGTATCCAAAATGTATTGTTATTTTAATGAATAGTCTGCAACTTAGTTTCTTTACTTGGAAGTAAGAGATAAAGTGAAATAATGAGTCAGCATTATATACATAACTGTTTATTTATATTTTAATAGTGCTCCTATAGTGCCACGCATACTTTCATGAAATTAAATTAATAGAGAACTCGTTTTTTTTTTTTAAATAGCTTGTCTTTACATAAAACAAGAATAAGATATTTATCTTAAAAGGAAGCTCCTCCACATCTAAAAGTTGACCAAGTAAAACAGTATTTGTGAATAAAAATACTTATATCTTTGTACAAATTAGTATAATACATTTTCATAATAATTTGATATATATATTCCATAAAGGTGAATTTTTTTTAAAACTTTTGAAAACTTTAAATCATTTTTTCTCAGTGTCACTACATTTAAGGGTTAATGTTATTTTTCGTTACTAGTTTTTGACGGATTGAGTGTTTTTAAAAGTGTAGGGATGGATATTAGTGTTTTTAGAAGTGGGGAGACGCATGGGTATGTTCTTGAAAAGTCAGGAGACGAGGTAACCCGCTTCTGCAAACACTTCTAGCACTGCTTTCAATTACCTATATTTTAACATAGTGTAATGAATGTATTGCATTCGGTAAAAAACATATTTTCGATTTATATTTGTTTGTTTGTTTGTTTGTTTGTTTGTTTGTTTGTTTGTTTGTTTGTTTGTTTGTTTGTTTGTTTGTTTGTTTGTTTGTTTGTTTGTTTGTTTGTTTGTTTGTTTGTTTGTTTGTTTGTTTGTTTGTTTGTTTGTTTGTTTGTTTGTTTGTTTGTTTGTTTGTTTGTTTGTTTGTTTGTTTGTTTGTTTGTTTGTTTGTTTGTTTGTTTGTTTGTTTGTTTGTTTGTTTGTTTGTTTGTTTGTTTGTTTGTTTGTTTGTTTGTTTGTTTGTTTGTTTGTTTGTTTGTTTGTTTGTTTGTTTGTTTGTTTGTTTGTTTGTTTGTTTGTTTGTTTGTTTGTTTGTTTGTTTGTTTGTTTGTTTGTTTGTTTGTTTGTTTGTTTGTTTGTTTGTTTGTTTGTTTGTTTGTTTGTTTGTTTGTTTGTTTGTTTGTTTGTTTGTTTGTTTGTTTGTTTGTTTGTTTGTTTGTTTGTTTGTTTGTTTGTTTGTTTGTTTGTTTGTTTGTTTGTTTGTTTGTTTGTTTGTTTGTTTGTTTGTTTGTTTGTTTGTTTGTTTGTTTGTTTGTTTGTTTGTTTGTTTGTTTGTTTGTTTGTTTGTTTGTTTGTTTGTTTGTTTGTTTGTTTGTTTGTTTGTTTGTTTGTTTGTTTGTTTGTTTGTTTGTTTGTTTGTTTGTTTGTTTGTTTGTTTGTTTGTTTGTTTGTTTGTTTGTTTGTTTGTTTGTTTGTTTGTTTGTTTGTTTGTTTGTTTGTTTGTTTGTTTGTTTGTTTGTTTGTTTGTTTGTTTGTTTGTTTGTTTGTTTGTTTGTTTGTTTGTTTGTTTGTTTGTTTGTTTGTTTGTTTGTTTGTTTGTTTGTTTGTTTGTTTGTTTGTTTGTTTGTTTGTTTGTTTGTTTGTTTGTTTGTTTGTTTGTTTGTTTGTTTGTTTGTTTGTTTGTTTGTTTGTTTGTTTGTTTGTTTGTTTGTTTGTTTGTTTGTTTGTTTGTTTGTTTGTTTGTTTGTTTGTTTGTTTGTTTGTTTGTTTGTTTGTTTGTTTGTTTGTTTGTTTGTTTGTTTGTTTGTTTGTTTGTTTGTTTGTTTGTTTGTTTGTTTGTTTGTTTGTTTGTTTGTTTGTTTGTTTGTTTGTTTGTTTGTTTGTTTGTTTGTTTGTTTGTTTGTTTGTTTGTTTGTTTGTTTGTTTGTTTGTTTGTTTGTTTGTTTGTTTGTTTGTTTGTTTGTTTGTTTGTTTGTTTGTTTGTTTGTTTGTTTGTTTGTTTGTTTGTTTGTTTGTTTGTTTGTTTGTTTGTTTGTTTGTTTGTTTGTTTGTTTGTTTGTTTGTTTGTTTGTTTGTTTGTTTGTTTGTTTGTTTGTTTGTTTGTTTGTTTGTTTGTTTGTTTGTTTGTTTGTTTGTTTGTTTGTTTGTTTGTTTGTTTGTTTGTTTGTTTGTTTGTTTGTTTGTTTGTTTGTTTGTTTGTTTGTTTGTTTGTTTGTTTGTTTGTTTGTTTGTTTGTTTGTTTGTTTGTTTGTTTGTTTGTTTGTTTGTTTGTTTGTTTGTTTGTTTGTTTGTTTGTTTGTTTGTTTGTTTGTTTGTTTGTTTGTTTGTTTGTTAATAACCATGTGACGAGTATGTGACGAAAAGCGATATCGCATAGAGATCACGCGATGTCACGGCGATATCACACAGGGGTCACATAGTCGTCCAATGTCCGTTTTAGAGGGGTTTTGCGACGTAACTTTGTGATATCGCTGCGATATCGCTTTTCGTCACATTGTGACATTGGGGACGAATTTGCGATGTTTGCGATATCGCATTGTGATCTGTATGTGATCTTAGTGATTTTGGCGACATCTATGTGATTTATGCGATTTTCGCAACGAAAGCCATATCGCTGCGATATCACTTTGTGATCTGTATGTGATCTTAGTGATTTTGGCGACATCCGTGTGATTTATGCGATCTTTGCAACGAAAGCTTTGTCGCTGCGATATCGCTTTGTGACCTAAATGTGATCTTAGTGATTTTGGCGACATCCGTGTGATTTATGCGATCTTCGCAACGAAAGCTTTGTCACTGCGATATCGCTTTGTGACCTAAATGTGATCTTAGTGATTTTGGCGACATCCGTGTGATTTATGCGATTTTCGCAACGAAAGCTTTGTCGCTGCGATGTCACATTGTGACCTAAATGTGATCTTAGTGATTTTGGCGACTTTCGTGTGATTTATGCGATCTTCGCAACGAAAGCTTTGTTACTGCGATATCGCTTTGTGACCTAAATGTGATCTTAGTGATTTTGGCGACATCCGTGTGATTTATGCGATCTTCGCAACGAAAGCTTTGTCACTGCGATATCGCTTTGTGACCTAAATGTGATCTTAGGGATTTTGGCGACATCCGTGTGATTTATGCGATTTTCGCAACGAAAGCTTTGTCGCTGCGATGTCACATTGTGATCTGTATGTGATCTTAGTGATTTTGGCGACATCCCTGTGATTTATGCGATCTTCGCAACGAAAGCTTTGTCACTGCGATATCGCTTTGTGACCTAAATGTGATCTTAGTGATTTTGGCGACATCCGTGTGATTTATGCGATCTTCGCAACTAAAGCTTTGTGACTGCGATATCGCTTTGTGACCTAAATGTGATCTTAGTGATTTTGGCGACATCCATGTGATTTATTCGATTTTCGCAACGAAAGCTTTGTCGCTGCGATATCGCTTTGTGACTTAAATGTGATCTTAGTGATTTTGGCGACATCCGTGTGATTTATGCGATCTTCGCAACTAAAGCTTTGTCACTGCGATATCGCTTTGTGACCTAAATGTGATCTTAGTGATTTTGGCGACATCCCTGTGATTTATGCGATCTTCGCAACGAAAGCTTTGTTACTGCGATATCGCTTTGTGACCTAAATGCGATCTTAGTGATTTTGGCGACATCCGTGTGATTTATGCGATCTTCGCAACGAAAGCTTTGTCACTGCGATATCGCTTTGTGACCTAAATGTGATCTTAGGGATTTTGGCGACATCCGTGTGATTTATGCGATTTTCGCAACGAAAGCTTTGTCGCTGCGATGTCACATTGTGATCTGTATGTGATCTTAGTGATTTTGGCGACATCCCTGTGATTTATGCGATCTTCGCAACGAAAGCTTTGTCACTGCGATATCGCTTTGTGACCTAAATGTGATCTTAGTGATTTTGGCGACATGCGTGTGATTTATGCGATCTTCGCAACGAAAGCTTTGTCACTGCGATATCGCTTTGTGACCTAAATGTGATCTTAGTGATTTTGGCGACATCCGTGTGATTTATGCGATCTTCGCAACTAAAGCTTTGTCACTGCGATATCGCTTTGTGACCTAAATGTGATCTTAGTGATTTTGGCGACATCCATGTGATTTATTCGATTTTCGCAACGAAAGCTTTGCCGCTGCGATATCGCTTTGTGACTTAAATGTGATCTTAGTGATTTTGGCGACATCCGTGTGATTTATGCGATCTTCGCAACTAAAGCTTTGTCACTGCGATATCGCTTTGTGATCTAAATGTGATCTTAGTGATTTTGGCGACATCCATGTGATTTATGCGATTTTCGCAACGAAAGCTTTGTCGCTGCGATATCGCTTTGTGACCTAAATGTGATCTTAGTGATTTTGGCGACATCCCTGTGATTTATGCGATCTTCGCAACGAAAGCTTTGTCACTGCGATATCGCTTTGTGACCTAAATGTGATCTTAGTGATTTTGGCGACATCCCTGTGATTTATGCGATCTTCGCAACGAAAGCTTTGTTACTGCGATATCGCTTTGTGACCTAAATGTGATCTTAGTGATTTTGGCGACATCCGTGTGATTTATGCGATCTTCGCAACGAAAGCTTTGTCACTGCGATATCGCTTTGTGACCTAAATGTGATCTTAGGGATTTTGGCGACATCCGTGTGATTTATGCGATTTTCGCAACGAAAGCTTTGTCGCTGCGATGTCACATTGTGATCTGTATGTGATCTTAGTGATTTTGGCGACATCCCTGTGATTTATGCGATCTTCGCAACGAAAGCTTTGTCACTGCGATATCGCTTTGTGACCTAAATGTGATCTTAGTGATTTTGGCGACATGCGTGTGATTTATGCGATCTTCGCAACGAAAGCTTTGTCACTGCGATATCGCTTTGTGACCTAAATGTGATCTTAGTGATTTTGGCGACATCCGTGTGATTTATGCGATCTTCGCAACTAAAGCTTTGTCACTGCGATATCGCTTTGTGACCTAAATGTGATCTTAGTGATTTTGGCGACATCCATGTGATTTATTCGATTTTCGCAACGAAAGCTTTGTCGCTGCGATATCGCTTTGTGACTTAAATGTGATCTTAGTGATTTTGGCGACATCCGTGTGATTTATGCGATCTTCGCAACTAAAGCTTTGTCACTGCGATATCGCTTTGTGATCTAAATGTGATCTTAGTGATTTTGGCGACATCCATGTGATTTATGCGATTTTCGCAACGAAAGCTTTGTCGCTGCGATATCGCTTTGTGACCTAAATGTGATCTTAGTGATTTTGGCGACATCCCTGTGATTTATGCGATCTTCGCAACGAAAGCTTTGTCACTGCGATATCGCTTTGTGACCTAAATGTGATCTTAGTGATTTTGGCGACATCCGTGTGATTTATGCGATTTTCGCAATGAAAGTTTTGTCACTGTGATATCACATTGTGATCTGTACGTGATCTTAGTGATTTTGGCGACACCTGTGATTTATGAAATGAAATTCTTGTCCCGCCAATATTGCTTTGTGACTTACTTAATGAAGTATATTATTTAATGGATTCTTATATTGCTTAATGAAACCCACATCTTTGCGATATCACATTGTAATTAGTATGCGACCCACGACTTTTTTTTTTAAGGATTCACAGTATTAAAATATTCTAGGAACTTTTATAAATAGTTAAAATATTTTATCATTTTAATATATAATATTTAAACAAAAGATTAATTTCAGTGATTTACGTTAGATACAAATGTAAACAAAAATTTCAGCTAGACTGCTTTCTTTTAATTTTTTTTTAAAGAAGATATTTAAGATATTGTGTATCAGAGAAATTTTCTGCTGTTTGTGTTTTCACTATTTCGTTGTTATATTATATTTCACAGTGCATTTTACTTATTTGGGATTTACAAGTAGTATAAATAAATAAGAAAGGAGTGTTAATTTTTTGTGTAAATTATAATGTGGCTTGTGATCACATTGACACCTGTAAGAACCTATTTATAATATACCATTTCAAGCTCAAACAATTATATAAAAGGAATAGTATTTATAATTTGTTCCTTCAGAAGTCTATTAAATATATGCTACAGTAAAAAAATAATTTAGCTCAACTTATAAGAAGGATATGATTTTAAAAACTTCTTGAGCATGCAGCACAAAATCACAGTAAAAAGTCAATAGATAAATAAAACAATAAGTAAAAAAAAATGTGTATATATATATATATATATATATATATATATATATATATATATATATATATATATATATATACATATTTTATATTTTTATATTTATTTAAAAAATTTATATTTATAAAAAAATTTAATCCGGGAGGATTTACAAGAAATTGTCCCACATTTGTAGAATGAAAACTCGGAAAACTCGCATTAGGCAAATTGACAATTGAAGATCATGAATGATGTAGCTGGACACTTCCTTTTAACCATCAACAGCAGGTACACTAAAAAAAGACAAGAATGAAATGAGAGATAAAGACCACTTGCCACTTAAAACAAAAAATATCTGGATTAAAATAGAAATTCGTGAAGTTATGGGGACACAGTAATATCTATGCTTGCAAAATTTTAAAAGTGTATATACGTTTTTTAATGAATCATTTGACATTTCATGCTGAATGACAGGATGATGTTGTCGAGAAAGAAACTTTTAAATCTATTTTCCCTTTGTTTTTCTTTTCTTGATATTAGGTTTTTCGAAATGTTTAGGTTTTTTCTAATTATTGGAGAAATCAGAAATTTTTAAAGCACATGTTGTAAAATATCAATTTTATAAATTTCCATTCTAATTAAACAATATGTGTTAGTTTTCATTTTTTTTAACGTTAAAGTAAATAAATCAATAATAAAAATAAAACTTTAGGTGATAATTCACACCCCACCCTTAAAATTAAAATAATTCTCTGAATTAAAATGAAAATAATTCTCTGAATTAAAATAAAAATAATTCTCCGAATTAAAATAACAACTATGTAAATAAAATAATTCCCTGGATTTGAATAAAATTAAAAATCCTCTGAAAAAAAATAATTCTCTGGATTAACATGAAAACACTAAAAAAGGAAAATAAGTAACATGATACAAGTAAATTATGCAGGTTATCACTCAAACTAAAGGAAAGACCAACTCTCAGCAATTTCATTTTTTTTTTAAGTACAGATTTACTGCTTAGATATCATGTACAACACCACTAAAGTGATATTTATGTAAATATCACATTATTAGGAAAATCAGAAAAATGTATTATTTGCCAATTATTAAGCATAAAATAAAAATTGTTACAAGTATACTACTATGATATGCAAAAAACTGGAAGAACATGAATAGAATTTCGTTCAACTTCAAGGTCCCTTTGTGAATTTAAAATACTACAAAGTAAAAAATTAAGCAAGATAAGTAAATATTTTTAAAAAAAAAAGAAAAAAAGGAAGAAATGAAAAAAAAAAAAAAAAAGATTGATGTAGATTCTCATATTAATGCTCATTCCACTGAAATCTGGTTGTCTGCAATAACGCCAGGAACACTGTGAGAAAAAATAAACTTAGGTAAATAATAGAAAAATTGTAAGCAAAACCAATATTTTATCAGAAAAGGGAACCTATTTTGAGAAAGATTCCCTTAGCAAGAATTCCATTTTTTTTTTTAAGATAAAAAAAAATACTAAATATATCGGGCCATTAAAAATTGTAATAAGATTAACCAAAGTGATTATAACAGCAGAAAAGACCGTTCAAGTTCACAACAAAAGAATGAAGATTTTGTCCTATTTATTTTCCTTTTAACCTTTACACAGAGAGAATTTAACCTTTACACAGAGAGAATTGAACAAGTTTAATTCTGTTGGGCACTTTTTGAATGTTTGGGCTCATGAAACTGGTTCATAATAAATAATTGTACCCCAGAAGGAAGAAATTACCAACTATTTTAAGTTGTCGTGTTATAGCACTATGACCTGTTTCAACTACTCAATAGTAAGTACTTTCACAAATGCCAATTATATAGATCCTAACAATACTGTTTTAAGACAGCACTTATTCATTAGTTTCATGAATGAAAATATATACTTTTCTATGCAACAAATCCTTGAATTTCTTTAACGAGAATCAAATAAATATGATTGAAACAAGCGTATTCACTTATGGAAATTACTAATTATACTTACTTTGAATTGTCTCATTCACTAAAAAGTGGTTAAATAAAGGCTTTGACCTTCGGCCTTGAAATGAGGAATTGGGAGGCCCATCCACTAATAATTTCTTTGAAACTAACTTGCATGATTGAACCCTAAAAATAAAACTAATTATCAGGATTAAAATAATAATTATCTGGATTACAGGAAGACACTCTAAAAAAGGAAAATAAGTTACAAGATACAGTAAATTATCCAGGTTACCACTCAAAGAAAATTCCAACTTTTTCAGCTGATTTTTTTTTTAATTACAAATTTACTACTTAGACATCATGTAGAGCACCAATAAATTGTAATTTATGTACATGTTAATTTCTTTAAGCAATCAAAATCAGGAAAAAAGTATTATTTGCCAACTATTAAGGATAAAATTTGAATTTTTAAAAGTATACTACATTGATATGCGAAAAACTGGAAGAAACTTCATAAATAGAATTTCGTTGAACTCCCTTTGCGAATTTAAAATACTAAAGTAAAAAATTAAGCAAGATAAGTAAATATTTATAAAAAGATTCATGTAGAATCTCATATTGTTTCTGGAAATGCTCCTTCCACAACTGGAATCTGTTTGTCTGCAACAACACAAAGAATACAGTGTGAGAAAAAATAAAATTGGGTAAGTAACAGAAAAATTGTAAGCAAAACAAATATTTTATTATAAAAGGGATTTTGAAAAAGGTTCCTATAAAAAAAAATTCCATTTCTTTTCTTCTTATGAAATAAAAATACATCAGGTCATTAAAAATTGCAGTAAAAATAAATAACCAACGTGATTATAACAGTAGAAAGGATCATTTAAGTCCACAAGAAAAGAATTGACATTTTCTCCCTTGTCCTGTTCCTAGTAACCTTTACACAGAGAGAATTGAACAAGTTTAATTCTGTTGAGCCCTTTTCCTTCCAAACCCCTGATTTACTATAATTTTAATATGAATTATTGGCAGGAATCTTTTAGAACTAACCTTATAAAGAACTTATGTACATACCATCCTACAGTTCACTATTTCAAGAAAGGCATTCACTTCTTGTGAAAGGTTAATTCTATAAGATATTTATACCAATAGAAGCATAGATAAATACAATATTCATTATATACTTAAAATTTACATTTTCTTCTCTCTTTTTCTCTTTGACTTGCATATCGCAGATAATCTTCAATTCGTTCATCTTATATCTTAATCCAGGGAATCGGGGAATCCTTTTCTCATACTACCTGCAAGTAAAAAAACATTGGGAAATGAAATACCAAAATTTACTAGAATACTCCAAAATGTTTTGAACCAAGATGTTATGGTACCCAAAACTGTACCCCAGCAGAAAACATACTCTCAGATATTATCTGAATGTTTGGGCTTGTGAAACAAGTTTTCATAATAAACAATAACAATAGCTTCCAGAAGGAAGATAATAAACAGCTTTTTAAATTAGTTGTGCTATATCACTATTACCTGTTTCAACTACTCAATTGTAAGTATTTTCACAAATGCCAATTATCTATATCATAACAATACTGTATTATTTGATAGTTTCATGAATGAAAATATATATTTTTTCTATGCAACAAATCCTTGAATTTCTTTAACAGGAAAAAAACATTTTCACTTCTGGAAATTATCCTATTAGAGAGAAAGATAATACTCACTTCAAATAGTAAGTGGTTGAATGAAGGCTTTGACCTACGGCCTTGAAAGGAATACTTCGAGGCCTAATCATCCACTATTCACCCCCAAATGATTTGAACACCTGCACCTAGAAAAAAAAAAAAAAAAAAAAAAAAAAAAAAAAAAAAAAAAAAACAAGGATGATGATAAAATACAATATTCAATATTTCCCCAATTTATTTCATACCTTTCTCCAGTTTATATTTTTAGATAGATTTAAATTATTGTTACTGTCATAAAATTTAGGAAATCTATTGATTTAAGTCAACTTTTTTTTTTCAAGTGTTTTTGACCAATTTACTTAAGTAAATAACTAAGTAATTATTAAAGTTATTAATAAAGTTACTAAATAATTACTAAGTAATTATTAAAGTTATTTTTAAGTAATTATAAATTAACTAAGTAAATAAACAAATGTCGCTACTTATGTCAACATTCAAATCATAATTTTAATATTTTATTGAGAGTTACTATTTTTTAAATTCAATGTATACAGAATAATATAATGGTGATTGTTTATATTGCTCTTGGATTAAAATTATGCAATAAAATAATTAAAATCAGCAATGGTGATAAATTATTCAAAATATTCTTAAGATTTAGAACCATTGTTCAATAGCTAGTCTTTGGAGTGGAAACTTTTGGTTAAAAGTAGAAGTTATTTACAACATCAAATAATTTGAAAAATTGAATTGTGAATAAATAAATAAAAATACAATTTAAAATTATTCTTTAAAAAAAAAAATTGTTTTTTTTTTTTTTTTTTGAGAAAAAAGGCAAAACATTTTTGTTAAAACCAATTGGTTTAAGCCATGCCAACCCTGCACTCAACATCAGCATTTTTAATACAAGTTTAAAATTAAGTGAGAAAATAGCAAAGAAATTTTCCAGCAACTTAAAATTAGACACTGAAAATAATTACAATGATTTTATTTTAAATTTTATTCATGCAAACTTTTCTTTAAAATGTGTTTGATACAGGGATGGGAGTGATCAGAGAGCAAAAAGAAGGAAATCCAAAAATTCGTTAAAAAAGCTCGAGGGAAGGAATACACAAAAATTCAACAATAAAAGTATGCAAGAAGTATGATTAAAGAATTTAAAGATACAATGAAATTTCTCATACTATATAATAATTGCATTTCAAATATTAGGAGTTAGTAAAGTAATCTGTGAGGAAAGGGGAGCTAAGAGGGAAAATCTTTTGTTTAGACATGAGGAACAGTATACTTTTTGCAGGAAAAACTGGTTCAGATCAGAAAAATGCATATCTTCAAAACAGGGATATAGAGAAGGAAAATGCTACATAAAAATCAAACAGGATTAAATCCTCCAAAATTAGGAAAACTATAATCCCTGTTAATATCTAATGAAAATACAGACAGATTGGTTGTTTTCAGATTATCTGGCGCCGTCAGCTACACAAGGGCTATAATGCGCCGAAACATTCGTCATTAGACAAGCCAACATACATTTACAAACACCCATGCCCAACACGGAACTCAAACCCGCAACCTCGCGGTCTAGAAGCTAGCACGCTAACCAATATACCGTTTGGTCGGCAAAATACAGACAGACAAGAGGTTAGCATAGATCAGTGGTATTTTACAAATTTATCAGTGAAATATCCAAAAAACTCTCGGAATATACTACTACAACCCTACTAAAAAATCTTTAGGGTCAAAATCATGAAACAGATCAAAACATGCCCCAAGTGTTTCTATATAAGAAATTAAGGAAAATGCTAATAGAAACCAACACATGGCTTACATTTTAATAATTTTGTAAAATAGTTAGTTTTTTTTTTAATCTTGGGTTTTAAGACAAAATATTTTAGAGGGGAAAAAAAAAAAACAGTTTTCTATCAAATTTATCAACAACAGCAATTACAAGAACTATATAATACAGAGCTAAATTGTCATAGGAACAACTGGAGCAGAAGAGAAAAACCAGGGAGCAATATAAAAATTAAAAGGCGAGGCTAAGTCTATCAGCCAGATGACAGTGAGAGAAAAGTGTAAACCAACATAAAACTTTAAAAATTAATCTTTAAAATTCTAGAAAAAAGTATTTGGCAATAAAAAACACAATTATTATCATCAAGAAGGGTCATTCCATGCAAAGAAGGAAAAACTTGTAAAAATGAAAATTTGAATCAAATATTTTTTATAGAATTTTGGGTATAAAAAGATTTAAAGTTCCTTTCTAGTAGTTCCTTTTTTTAA
Source organism: Linyphia triangularis (assembly GCA_963978545.1). Classification (NCBI taxonomy): domain Eukaryota; kingdom Metazoa; phylum Arthropoda; class Arachnida; order Araneae; family Linyphiidae; genus Linyphia; species Linyphia triangularis. The sequence goes on from OZ021726.1 coordinate 87,912,475, forward strand.
TATGTTAATTTCTAAAAGTTGACTCTTGAATTATAGTCGAGTTCGTTCTGTTTTGTTGAAAGTGGATGGTGTGATTTTTAAAGTGGGAAAAATAATTTATTGTTTTGTCAATAGTTGTACAAAGGATTTGTAAATTATTATATTAACTTAAATAATAGTAAAAATTGTTTAAACAAGTTTTTCAATGATAATTTTTTTTTTATTTCGTTTATTTTAAAATGGATTGCTTCATGTAGTATGTAAGTTTCCAGAAATGTGTTTACTTTCATATGATGTTAATTAAAACCAAACAGATAATTGTTATTATAATTTTTTTAGTTAAATATTCAAAAATTAAAATCTATAACGTAAGTTACCCAAATGATATAACTTGAGGTTTCAATGGAGAATTTTTAAAGTCAAAAACTGTTTATGCCAAATAAGAATTTTAGATACAAACGATAAAACGCTCCTATGTATTAGAAATTCCGTAAAAAATTCAAATATTTACAAATTATCTTCCTGCTATTCTGCGTTGACGAATGCATTTAGCGGATTTTTTATCCATACATTATCAGTTTGAACATTAAATACAATTTACAAAAACCAAAACACAAATTATAAGTTATTTCTTTTAAAATATTTCTGCTAATTAGTAGAAAAGTCATACACTAATTTTTAAAAATTTTTACGTTGTAATAAAAATTATACTTAAAACTTTGACGATTTTTTATTTTTTTCCAAATTGCATGGTTTAATAATAATAAAAAAAAAACTCATCAAAGTATCGAAAACTTTCTGGAAAGTTCGGTCACATATTAATAGTCGCTAACTTTTAAATTTTTGTTAGAAAGGAAAACATTTAAAACATTCATTTTGGAAAATTTAGTAAAACTTACACATAGCCAGTCTTTATCCTTCAAAATTCCCAGAGGAAATGAATCTAAGCAAAATTCTTGAAGTCTCTTGTATCCCCCTGCAAACAATTTCGTCAGCGCCGGCATATAATAGTTGCTCTGTCAAAGTACTCTGTTGGGTTTGTGTTTCCATTCCAAGAATCTTTCCAAGCGAGGGGAGAGGAGCAGGAACACTAAAATAAGGACGAAGGTACCCAGAGGGGGTTTGAAGACAAAGCCACTATCGCAGAATTCTCAGAATCTGACCTTGAAAGCAAGTACAAGAAAGGCGTAGAATTTGGTCCCCGTACCGGAACGGAAGTACCGAATGTGGCTTGTCCACTTGGTGTCCAATTCTCCTTAGCGCTCTCCCTTGAAGCTTCACTCAGCATCATCAGATAACAAAAACACGTCAATACAGTGGAAGTAAAAAAAAAAAAAAAAATAATAATAATAATAATGGTGAAAATATATCTAAATAAGATCGTCTCTGGATTTTAGAAAACATCCTTATATCCTTTTCAAGGTCAAAAGTGAGCACACAGAAAAAAAAACGTTCCTTTTGTTAAATTGTTAGGAGTTGCGTTATGAAACGCGCTTCTGATGAATCGATGCATTTTCCACGGTGAAGATTTTTAGGGTTCGACCAAAGCCCCCCCCCTCTCCCATCATTATATATTAATAAAAATACATTAAACAACTAAACATTAAAATACTCGTACAAATATTTCTAACTTTGGGAACAAAAACAATGGGAATTGACTGGTTGGTTTTTTACATTTTCCATCATTTTTTCTGCCAGATAGGTAAAAATAATTTTTCTTTAAACAACTTTTTATAATTTGAAACAATTTTGGTATAGGCATGATATTTCTCTACATCTAAAAAGTAACTGCTCTATCAGAATACTTATAGACAAAGAACCTTTACAATGTTCAATCTTGGAAGTTAATAGAATACTTTTCATTAAAGTTAAAATGTTTTCCCTCTATGTACTACTTTGAATGCCGCAATATAATTGTTAAAATACGTCAAACCTTCTAGAACGAAGAGACGAATTTGATTGCTCTCTTTAAAGATCACAATTAAAACTGAACTAGGATAGAAAAGAGTACACATTTTTAAAAAAAATGCCAGAAGAGGATATAAGACATGAAAACGTTGCTTCAACTTCTGAAAATACCTCTCGCATTTCAGTGTTTTATTACGTATTTTAGACAAGATAATTCAAACAATGGACAATAAATTTACTAACGACTTTTACTTGGTTATTTCATGATTTGATTCCTAACGACTTTCCGCGCAGGGATCACTATCACTGAATGCTTTAGACAGAATCCAGAATCTGTGAAGTTATTCCTTCAGTGGATAAACTAAGAGAAGAATTACTCACGTTTATAGATTGAGGGCTAAAGATTAGGAATTGATATAATGTTCAAAACTACTCTGGGTTGGTTGTTTTGTATGCTCACTGACTTATTTTTATGCACAATAACTGCTAATCAGGACGTGACCTACAGCTTAACGTGGAATCCGAACCACAACGTTCAACCATTTTTTACTCAGGATTCGAACCCAGTACCTTTGGCATGAGAGACTAACTTGCTAACCCAGCAGCCAACCATCAAATGGGCCGAGACTATTTTAGGTACTGCTGTACGAGGGGAAAAAATGAGTTAGATTATTGATGATGAAGAAGAGGATTGGGACGAATTTATTAAATGTACCGAAGGGAAGGAGTGTAATTCTTATATTTGAAGTTTTTTTTTTTATAATATTAATAGAATAAAATACGTACTCTTAAATATTCGGGACTATTTCAAGTTTACGATAACCTGTTGACAATGCTTCTTACTAAACTCTTGCGAGATATTGTTTTCTAAGCTAAACATAAAACTTGTCCTTTGGCCCGATTAATTAATGAGCATTTAGAAGTTTTGTAATGACCACTGAGTAATGTTTTTAAACTCAATCGGTAGCGAAGTTATCATTAATAAGACATGTGAAAGCAGATCTGAAATGTGTCGGCATCTTGCTTTTTAAAATGATGGTCATAATATAATATTCCATCAGTAGAATTTAGTCTTGGTGTCTTTTTTAATTATCGTTGTGGGACATTTATTTTGGTCCCTTTGGTACTTGCATATTTATTTACAATCTACCTTCAAATTTTATACAATGGGTTTCAATAAATTCTTTTTATTTGTATTCGTCTACGAAGAAAAGTCTAACCTACTGCCTATAAGGTATCACAGTGTGGCTTATACCACTTTAGGATATTTTGATGGGTGTCAGAGAAGCTTGGCGCCCTCTGGAAAGTTGGTCTACCACCCTCTTAGGTGACCCATGATTGTTTCAATAAAAAATTTGTATTAAATTGATTCCAATCTTAAACACATAGTCAACTGCTAGTGCTAAAAGATTGCAATAACTGTCGGTGTTTATTTTTAACATAACAGTAAGTAAATTGTGCTTAAGTTGTTTCATATATATTTGAATAAAAATATTAAAAAATAAATCTATTATATCGCAGTAATAAAGGGTAGAAAGTTTCTACATAAAGATTATAAATTCACTCTGGCTATAAAGGAATATTTGTTTAATAATTAAAAAGGATTCATTTTATTACAGGGCCGTGGACGAGGAAGGGGGGGCGGTAGAACCCCGGCCTCCCCCCCCCCCAAAAAAAATGTTATGAAATCTTGTTAAACAACTTCCCCTTCTTTTTTTGTGTGTGTAATTTGCTATATGTGTTTAATGAAATCTTCGACCATACCCACCCCCTATCACCCCGAAAAAAAATCCTGTCTACCGGCTTGTTTTAGAACAATATTATATTTTTAACACAACACTCTTAATAATCATTAAACAATTAAAAAACATAAATATTTAAATTGTTATACTAAGTGTAGGAAAAGTTATTGCATCAAAATTGTACAAAGTAATCAAATACAAAAGTGAGAAAGTAATAAATATCAACAACAAAAAATGTGTAAAACTCAAAATCTATATTATTCTGATTCAAATTTATCTTTTAAATTTTAAAGTGATAACATGTTAATATTTTTGCACTAAAAAATTATAAAAAAAGGTCATTGTGATAGGGTCCGAATATTTTTTTTTTTTTGTGATTTCTCTATAGAGTTTTTAAAAATTGAAAACTAAGCCGGAGCAAAGAAACAGTGACGAGTGTCAGTAAATTTCATAGATTGAAATGATGTGGAACGAATCGTTTCGTATTTAAATAATTCCAGTTTCCCTGAGAAGTTTTCCACTCGAAATGTCGGAGCATTTACCCTCACAGAGTGAGGCAGTCTGAAAAGTCGTGCCACAAAAGCCTATTGTCGCACTTCAAGCAACGCACACATGGCCAGCCCATTGAGTTGGGGACACAAAGGGGTATTTTGAAGCTGCTTGACAGGGGGGCAATTTAGTAAATGATAAGTGACTTTTACCTGCTAGGGTGTTTTCGCTAGCTGCATTTTTACGATTTCCCGTGCTGACTGCTGACTGCTATGTTTATTCTTCTGACTATCTGAAGTCTTGATAATTTTTTACTAAATTATTTTAAAATGCCTAAAAGAAAACGTTTTCTAACCCAGTTTGAAATTGAGGACATTGTTTCTAAATGGGATGAAATTAGTGAAGATGAAACTTATGCAGATTCTGACTCCGACTGTGAAGAAGGCGAGAAGGAGCTTATTCGTGATGTGTGTACGCAAATCTTTTTTTTTTTTATTTCAGTTCACATTAGTGGCAGATCTAGGATTTTCCTGAGGGGGGGGGGGGCGCAACACTTGTGCCTTAGCCAGGATGAAATCAAATATTTTAAAAAAGTTTAAAAAAAAAAAAAAAAAAAAAAATATGCAGTGTTCTAGAAATATACTTCAAGATCATCCGTATCCATTGATTACCCCCCCTCCCCCTTTTTCGTCACATTTCTGACTCGCTATCTTAGCGTAAGGTGAAATGCCCAGGTTATACCAAAATTACTTTTCAATTTAAAAAAAAACAAAAAAACTCCCCTCTCCCACTCCTCAAAAAACACCCTTCTATGCTAGATATTTTATGAACTACTTTGTTTCTTTATACTCATGACAAATAAAACGTTTTTGCAAAGTTTCATGAACGGACCAATTTTTTATTTTTGATATCGCAGTGACAAAGCTTTCGTTGCAAAAATCGCATAAATCACACGGATGTCGCCAAAGTCACTAAAATCACATACAGATCACAATGTGATATCGCAGTGACAAAGCTTTCGTTGTGAAAATCGCATAAATCACACGTATGTTGCCAAAGTCACTAAGATCACATACAGATCACAATGTGATATCGCAGTGACAAAGTTGTCGTTGCGAAAATCGCATAAATCACATGGATGTCGCCAAAGTCAATAAGATCACATACAGATCACAATGTGATATCGCAGTGACAAAGTTTTCGTTGCGAAAATCGCATAAATCACACGGATGTCGCCAAAGTCACTAAGATCACATACAGATCACAATGTGATATCGCAGTGACAAAGTTTTCGTTGCGAAAATCGCATAAATCACATGGATGTCGCCAAAGTCACTAAGATCACATACAGATCACAATGTGATATCGCAGTGACAAAGTTTTCGTTGCGAAAATCGCATAAATCACACGGATGTCGCCAAAGTCACTAAGATCACATACAGATCACAATGTGATATCGCAGTGACAAAGCTTTCGTTGCGAAAATCGCATAAATCACACGGATGTCGCCAAAGTCACTAAGATCACATACAGATCACAATGTGATATCGCAGTGACAAAGCTTTCGTTGCGAAAATCGCATAAATCACATGGATGTCGCCAAAGTCACTAAGATCACATACAGATCACAATGTGATATCGCAGTGACAAAGTTTTCGTTGCGAAAATCGCATAAATCACATGGATGTCGCCAAAGTCACTAAGATCACATACAGATCACAATGTGATATCGCAGTGACAAAGTTTTCGTTGCGAAAATCGCATAAATCACACGGATGTCGCCAAAGTCACTAAGATCACATACAGATCACAATGTGATATCGCAGTGACAAAGCTTTCGTTGCGAAAATCGCATAAATCACACGGATGTCGCCAAAGTCACTAAGATCACATACAGATCACAATGTGATATCGCAGTGACAAAGCTTTCGTTGCGAAAATCGTATAAATCACATGGATGTCGCCAAAATCACTAAGATCACATACAGATCACAATGTGATATCGCAGTGACAAAGCTTTCGTTGCGAAAATCGCATAAATCACACGGATGTCGCCAAAGTCACTAAGATCACATACAGATCACAATGTGATATCGCAGTGACAAAGCTTTCGTTGCGAAAATCGCATAAATCACATGGATGTCGCCAAAATCACTAAGATCACATACAGATCACAATGTGATATCGCAGTGACAAAGCTTTCGTTGCGAAAATCGCATAAATCACATGGATGTCGCCAAAGTCACTAAGATCACATACAGATCACAATGTGATATCGCAGTGACAAAGTTTTCGTTGCGAAAATCGCATAAATCACACGGATGTCGCCAAAGTCACTAAGATCACATACAGATCACAATGTGATATCGCAGTGACAAAGCTTTCGTTGCGAAAATCGTATAAATCACATGGATGTCACCAAAATCACTAAGATCACATACAGATCACAATGTGATATCGCAGTGACAAAGCTTTCGTTGCGAAAATCGCATAAATCACATGGATGTCGCCAAAGTCACTAAGATCACATACAGATCACAATGTGATATCGCAGTGACAAAGTTTTCGTTGCGAAAATCGCATAAATCACATGGATGTCGCCAAAGTCACTAAGATCACATACAGATCACAATGTGATATCGCAGTGACAAAGTTTTCGTTGCGAAAATCGCATAAATCACACGGATGTCGCCAAAGTCACTAAGATCACATACAGATCACAATGTGATATCGCAGTGACAAAGCTTTCGTTGCGAAAATCGCATAAATCACACGGATGTCGCCAAAGTCACTAAGATCACATACAGATCACAATGTGATATCGCAGTGACAAAGCTTTCGTTGCGAAAATCGTATAAATCACATGGATGTCGCCAAAATCACTAAGATCACATACAGATCACAATGTGATATCGCAGTGACAAAGCTTTCGTTGCGAAAATCGCATAAATCACACGGATGTCGCCAAAGTCACTAAGATCACATACAGATCACAATGTGATATCGCAGTGACAAAGCTTTCGTTGCGAAAATCGCATAAATCACATGGATGTCGCCAAAATCACTAAGATCACATACAGATCACAATGTGATATCGCAGTGACAAAGCTTTCGTTGCGAAAATCGCATAAATCACATGGATGTCGCCAAAGTCACTAAGATCACATACAGATCACAATGTGATATCGCAGTGACAAAGTTTTCGTTGCGAAAATCGCATAAATCACACGGATGTCGCCAAAGTCACTAAGATCACATACAGATCACAATGTGATATCGCAGTGACAAAGCTTTCGTTGCGAAAATCGTATAAATCACATGGATGTCACCAAAATCACTAAGATCACATACAGATCACAATGTGATATCGCAGTGACAAAGCTTACGTTGCAAAAATCGCATAAATCACACGGATGTCGCCAAAGTCACTAAGATCACATACAGATCACAATGTGATATCGCAGTGACAAAGCTTACGTTGCAAAAATCGCATAAATCACACGGATGTCGCCAAAGTCACTAAGATCACATACAGATCACAATGTGATATCGCAGGGACAAAGCTTTCGTTGCGAAAATCGCATAAATCACATGGATGTCGCCAAAATCACTAAGATCACATACAGATCACAATGTGACATCGCAGCGACAAAGCTTTCGTTGCGAAAATCGCGTAAATCACATGGATGTCGCCAAAATCACTAAGATCACATACAGATCACAATGTGACATCGCAGCGACAAAGCTTTCGTTGCGAAAATCGCGTAAATCACATAGATGTCGCCAAAGTCACTAAGATCGCATACTGATCACAATGTGATATAGCAGTGACGTGAGATTCGTTGATAAAATCACATACTCGTCGCATAAATCACATAGATGTCCCCAAAATCACATAGAGATCACACTGATACCACAAAAATAGCATAAATGTTAAAATGTGATATCCCTGTGTATCCCTGCGATATCGCAAAATTACGTCTTATATCACATACATGTCACAAAATGACCTATTTGTGATTTTCATTATATAAAATTATTTTGGGATATCACTGGATGTCGCTGCGATATCACAAAGCAACATTGCAACTTCGTCACATTGTGATGTCGCTGCGATATCACATGGAAGTCGAAAGTGACGTGAACTTTTGCGACATCGCTGCGATATCCCATGCAAGTCACATTGTGACCGTGATCTTTGCGACGAAAAACTTCGTTGCAGTGACGTAACTGTGACAAAGATGGTTTGTTTGTTTGTTTGTTTGTTTGTTTGTTTGTTTGTTTGTTTGTTTGTTTGTTTGTTTGTTTGTTTGTTTGTTTGTTTGTTTGTTTGTTTGTTTGTTTGTTTGTTTGTTTGTTTGTTTGTTTGTTTGTTTGTTTGTTTGTTTGTTTGTTTGTTTGTTTGTTTGTTTGTTTGTTTGTTTGTTTGTTTGTTTGTTTGTTTGTTTGTTTGTTTGTTTGTTTGTTTGTTTGTTTGTTTGTTTGTTTGTTTGTTTGTTTGTTTGTTTGTTTGTTTGTTTGTTTGTTTGTTTGTTTGTTTGTTTGTTTGTTTGTTTGTTTGTTTGTTTGTTTGTTTGTTTGTTTGTTTGTTTGTTTGTTTGTTTGTTTGTTTGTTTGTTTGTTTGTTTGTTTGTTTGTTTGTTTGTTTGTTTGTTTGTTTGTTTGTTTGTTTGTTTGTTTGTTTGTTTGTTTGTTTGTTTGTTTGTTTGTTTGTTTGTTTGTTTGTTTGTTTGTTTGTTTGTTTGTTTGTTTGTTTGTTTGTTTGTTTGTTTGTTTGTTTGTTTGTTTGTTTGTTTGTTTGTTTGTTTGTTTGTTTGTTTGTTTGTTTGTTTGTTTGTTTGTTTGTTTGTTTGTTTGTTTGTTTGTTTGTTTGTTTGTTTGTTTGTTTGTTTGTTTGTTTGTTTGTTTGTTTGTTTGTTTGTTTGTTTGTTTGTTTGTTTGTTTGTTTGTTTGTTTGTTTGTTTGTTTGTTTGTTTGTTTGTTTGTTTGTTTGTTTGTTTGTTTGTTTGTTTGTTTGTTTGTTTGTTTGTTTGTTTGTTTGTTTGTTTGTTTGTTTGTTTGTTTGTTTGTTTGTTTGTTTGTTTGTTTGTTTGTTTGTTTGTTTGTTTGTTTGTTTGTTTGTTTGTTTGTTTGTTTGTTTGTTTGTTTGTTTGTACACCTTTTGGAGGTCCTAAGTACAAAAAAAGTGTTCTAGAAGACCTGTCATATAGGTTTTCATCAAAATTAAGCATACAAATAAGGTAGTTGCTATTGAAAAATGTATGTTCTTCAGCAATTGGATTTTCATCAAAATCGCTCGTGTTAATCCGTTTTAAGTTGCTGTAAACATCTCCACCTCCAGAATTACCATAGAAATACGATAAAGGCGCTATGAGTAGAAAAACGAATGTCTTTAACACAGAGTTCTCTTCCCTTGATTATCGCCTATCAAAGACTTTTTCTCCTCTGTTTCACTTAAAAGTAAGATTAATGTAATAATTATCGAAAAGTATATCACGAATTTCACCTTTTTCACGATGTTTTTTTTTTTTTTTGGGGGGGGGAGGGGGGACGGTTTGTAAGAATTATTGCCAAATATAATGCCAGATATTTTTGAACTAATTAAAAATATTTTATTTTAATTAATTAAAAAATGAAAACGAAAGCGGTAAATTACACCATTCCACTTCATGCCAAATTTGAATGCAGTGACCGCTATCTCTATATATATAAGGCAAAGCCCTCACTCACTCACTCACTCACTCACTCACTCACTCACTGACTCACTGACTCACTCATCACTAATTCTCCCACTTCCCACATAGTCACAACTCTGAAAATCGGCACAAATATCAACAATGGTAAAAATAGAAAAAGTAAACTATTCCGATCTCGATTAACACACTTTAAGGGGTCGAAAAGGGGTCAAACGTTCCAAACGGGGGACATTCGAAAATCCTACTTCCCACATAGTCACAACTCTGAAAATCGGCACAAATATCAACAATGGTAAAAATAGAAAAAGTAAACTATTCCGATCTCGATTAACACACTTTAAGGGGTCGAAAAGGGGTCAAACGTTCCAAACGGGGGACATTCGAAAATCCTACTTCCCACATAGTCACAACTCTGAAAATCGGCACAAATATCAACAATGGTAAAAATAGAAAAAGTAAACTATTCCGATCTCGATTAACACACTTTAAGGGGTCGAAAAGGGGTCAAACGTTCCAAACGGGGGACATTCGAAAATCCTACTTCCCACATAGTCACAACTCTGAAAATCGGCACAAATATCAACAATGGTAAAAATAGAAAAAGTAAACTATTCCGATCTCGATTAACACACTTTAAGGGGTCGAAAAGGGGTCAAACGTTCCAAACGGGGGACATTCGAAAATCCTACTTCCCACATAGTCACAACTCTGAAAATCGGCACAAATATCAACAATGGTAAAAATAGAAAAAGTAAACTATTCCGATCTCGATTAACCCACTTTAATGGGTCGAAAAGGGGTCAAACGTTCCAAACGGGGGACATTCGAAAATCCTACTTCCCACATAGTCACAACTCTGAAAATCGGCACAAATATCAACAATGGTAAAAATAGAAAAAGTAAACTATTCCGATCTCGATTAACACACTTTAAGGGGTCGAAAAGGGGTCAAACGTTCCAAACGGGGGACATTCGAAAATCCTACTTCCCACATAGTCACAACTCTGAAAATCGGCACAAATATCAACAATGGTAAAAATAGAAAAAGTAAACTATTCCGATCTCGATTAACACACTTTAAGGGGTCGAAAAGAGGTCAAACGTTCCAAACGGGGGACATTCGAAAATCCTACTTCCCACATAGTCACAACTCTGAAAATCGGCACAAATATCAACAATGGTAAAAATAGAAAAAGTAAACTATTCCGATCTCGATTAACACACTTTAAGGGGTCGAAAAGGGGTCAAACGTTCCAAACGGGGGACATTCGAAAATCCTACTTCCCACATAGTCACAACTCTGAAAATCGGCACAAATATCAACAATGGTAAAAATAGAAAAAGTAAACTATTCCGATCTTGATTAACACACTTTAAGGGGTCGAAAAGGGGTCAAACGTTCCAAACGAGGGACATTCGAAAATCCTACTTCCCACATAGTCACAACTCTGAAAATCGGCACAAATATCAACAATGGTAAAAATAGAAAAAGTAAACTATTCCGATCTCGATTAACCCACTTTAATGGGTCGAAAAGGGGTTAAACGTTCCAAAAGAGGGACATTCGAAAATCCTACTTCCCACATAGTCACAACTCTGAAAATCGGCACAAATATCAACAATGGTAAAAATAGAAAAAGTAAACTATTCCGATCTCGATTAACCCACTTTAATGGGTCGAAAAGGGGTTAAACGTTCCAAAAGAGGAATATTCGAATGTCCTACTTCTCATTTCTTCACAACTCTAAAAATTGGTGAGAATATCAATAAAGACAAACGAAGAAAAAGTAAGTTATTCCGATCTCGATTAACCCACTTTAAGGGGTGGAACAGGAGTTAAACGTTCCAAACGAGGGATATTCGAATGTCCTACTTCCCCTTTCGTCACAACTCTGAAATCTGGTGCAAGTATCAACAAAAACAAACGTATAAAAAGTAAGCTATTTCGATCTCTATTTACCCACTCTAAGAGGTCAAAAAGGGGTTAAACGTTCCAAACGAGGGACATTCGAATATCCTACTTCTCACATAGTCACAACTCTAAAAATTGGTACAAATGTCAACAATGGTAAACATAGAAAAAGTTAGCTATTCCGATCTCGATGAACCCACTTTAAGAGGTCAAAAAGGGGTTAAACGTTCCAAACGAGCGATATATTCGAATGTCCTACTTCTCATATTTTCACAATTCTGAAAACTGGTGTGAATATCAATAAAGACAAACGCAGAAAAAGTAAACTATTCCGATCTCGGGTGGATCAAGGGGTGGAAAAGGGGTTAAACGTTCCAAACGAGGAATATTCGAATGTACCACTTCCCATATGGTCACAACTCGGAAATTTGGTACAAATGTCAAAAAAGATTAAACATAGAAAAAGTAAGCTATTCTGTTCTCGATTAACCAACTTTAAGGGGTCGAGAAGGGGTTAAATGTTCCAAACGAGGGATATCCGAGTGTTCCTCTTCCAATGTAGTCATTTTTCTGATTTTTTTTTGCAAATGTTAAAAAAATAAGTCATTCCAATATCGATTAACGAATTTTTAAGGGATGAAAAGACGACGCAACATTGAAACTATACGAGGATTAACTTAATGTCTAATTAACTTAATTCCAACACAGCTACTACTTTGAAATTTAGAACTAAGAGCAAACATAAACACAATAAACTATACCAGTTTACTATTCACAATTATAAATTTCGTTTAAAATGTCAACAAAGGAAAGTTCCTATTTTGATAAATCAATTTGTCGGGATCGAAATGGGAGCAAACGTCTGAAGTGTAGAATACATGAATGTCTTTTGATCGCTAAAATGCTAATGGTAAAATTTCGTAGCGCAGCACGGGTATTCAGCTAGTTTAAATATAATTGAAAGTTGTGCGATGTTCCACATCCCTGTGTATTTAAATGGCGTTTATTATTATCAAACAAGGATGACTGTATGTATAAACTTTGTATCCACATCATAAGTTTACATTTGATACTTATCCAGTACCAGGTACCTTGAAATGTCAGGCCTTGCAACTAATCTATCAATAAATTTGCTATTGACTAATCGGAAATTCTACTTCTTTATCCTCTGCTGTACAAAAGAGATCTAACTTTTCAAATTAATTATATCTATAAAGATTCGCTTTATGCTTTATTTCCGTTTAGAAAGCAGTGTGCTGTGGTTTCTGATCATTCCATTGGTTGGCCATTTAATTATTTACTCGCCATGCGATATATTTACCGTTTATCATCAAGTAATTATACGAAAACTTCATTTTAAAACAATTTTTGCATTTTTGTACCATGCTTACTCGGGGGAAATTTTAAAAATAGCATTTCGTTAAGAGGATGTCCTAGTAAGAATTTCCCATAATCGCTGAGTTACAATTTTCTAGCCTATAGTCCGGGAGCAAATGTAATCCCGTGGGCCACTTCATGATGCAAACATGTGGCTGGTGTCATTCGCTTCGTATTAATGCGTAGAAAATGAATTCCGATGGTGTGGGTATCTGGCATCCCGGTACGAGAGGCGCTACAGTCGAAAATCCAAAATGGCCGCCTCCTTACCATCTAACGTAGGTTTTTGCCGAATAATGGCTTTCCAGCTCATTTTATCAACTAGTTGACTATCAAAAAACTTGTAGGAAATAAAATTTCTTTTCCAATGGTATATAACACATGTATGTTAGGTAAAATTGCAAAATTAAAAATAGCCACCGGAGGGCCATTTTAAGTACGCTTTTCAGGTTGATTGGTTGGTTTGTGCGCTCAATGACATATATTTGTGCACAATAATGGCTAATCATCCGGGACCATCAACTTAACGTGGATGCCGAACCACAAATAAATTTCATGCCTAATCCGGGATTCGAATCCGGTACCCTTAGCATTCGAAGTTAGAACTCTGACCACACAGCCATCAAGTGGGCAGAACGTTTTTCAGAATAATAGCTTCTCAGTGCGCTTAATACACTGTAGGAAATAAAATGACTTTTATAATGGTATATCTACCTAATTCAAAATTCAAGATGGCCGCAGCATCACCATTGCCTGAACGTCTTTTCAGAATAATAGCTTTCGGGTACGCTATCTGAGCATGTTGGTTATTAGAAAACTTTTTGAAAATAAAAAAGCTTTCTGACAGTAATAGACCCTTACATTGTCAATTCAAGATTTAAATTTCAAAAGGACACCATTAGTGGTCACCTCTTTGGGACTCTAATAATAGTTTCCACATTATATTGTAAGATAAATGAACATCACGGACAGTTAATATTTACAGATTGGGCAATAGAATAAAGCATTGACACTTTTGACAAGTACAGCAGACTGATAATAAACTACGGCAGTTCAAAATTGATACAACAAAGATTTTAATACTTGGAATGTAAATGTTACAGAAGAGTGTATTAGTGTAATAGTTTCTGTTATATGTAACAAATGGTATAAACAACATTAAGATTGTCCTTATCATTAAGTTAAATTAACATCTTCATCCTCCCCATTATTATTCATCATCAGGTCAACAATAACAGTATAGTCACATCTCCACCACATGAGCACATCTCTGTGCAAGGCAGATTGGTGAGATTGCATCTGCAGGGAATGGCACACCGACGCTTCAGACAGGAGCATTTAGTCAACTCTAAAAGCCCGTGGGGAGCACAAGGTTCTGGACACGTAATAGGCTCAAATTTCCCATTTACAAGTGACCAGCCAAAATCAATAGGTTGAGGTATGTCAGGATGCTGTCGAGTATCTTGTGTCCAAATCATTGCTTGTTAGTGTGCATGCAAAAGACCTGGACAGAGAGATGCTTTTGTTGGTGCAAGATGTTCCCCAGTCTTTTTTTGTCTTTTTTTTTTTTTTGTCTTTTTTTTTTTTTTGTCTTTTTTTTTTTAGTGAAGAGCCACCATCTTACCTCCCCAATGACCGATATCTGTCATTTTAGTTCGTGGTACATACACCTGACAAACAAATGCCTCCAACGTTGGTAACATTTCTGTGGAAATGGTTTCAGAATGACCCATAAGGCCCAGTGCAGCTATAATGTTATCACTAGCTGCATACAAAGCATTCTACCATATAATCTTTTCTTTTCCAGAAAATGATCCTGTGAAATCAGCACCAAAAGGGGAGGGAAGTCCTTGTAATTCTGAAGCCTTATTGCGCCCTAGCATGTCAGATTGGCTGAAGATGAATTAAAATTTTGTTTCTGCTACTACCCACTATAATGCTGGATTCTCTTGGAAGCATTGGATATCTCCGAAGAGCAAGTACTAATATATCTATGTCTTGAGAATATACGTGAATCTTGCTAATGCCTCTGGAAGCAACATATATACTGTGCAAAATTATTTTAGTATTTGCTTCCTCCTGCTTGGTTTCAAGACAAGACACGTCTATATGGCTTGCATTTGAATGATTTATCCAACTGAAAACAAATTATTATTAATGACTACATAGTCCATAATCAAGTAAAAAAAATAAAGAAACAGGTGCATGGTTAATTTAAGGATAATTGTCGATGGATGCACTTTGTATTTGATATGGACCGATTCACCCTTGTCGATGTCCTCAGCGAATTCTGTAGGTGTCAAATATCATGTGGACCTCTTTGTACAAACCAAACTTCTTTGACATTTGTCTGAAAAAGTGATCTGCAAGCTCTTCAGAAGTCTTGCCAGTCTTAGGTTTATCGATGGAATGCAGCTCTGCCATTCCATCAATTACTGCAACAGTTTGTGCCTCTTCATCAACTGAAAATGAATTGTGTGAGAATTTGTTTTTCTCATTAGATGAAGGGTATAGATTTTGGGGAAGCTCCTCCAGGATGCCCATAAGCTTGATTTTTTTACGAACAGTTATGCATACATACATGTAGGGGAAACAAAGCAGGTGGCAATGAGATTTCATAACGATAAAAAGTTGCCTTGAAATCTATATCACACCAACTTCTTGCTGCAATCATCAGCTTAGAAATTGATAGAAAATATTAAAAAAACACTTCTTCCTTCAATATTACTTTAAAATTTTTGAATGCTGATTTACAGGCTTAAGTTTTGCCTTTTTCATTGGTGGCCAAAACTGTACTGAAGGCTTTGATGGTACTGATTTTTCTGTTGGTACTGTTAGTTGGTTGATAATTTTAATGCTTTCCTCAATGAATTTGGAAAGAAGACTCTCACCAATATCAGCAACTGTACAATTGTCTTTTTGAACATCATCGGGAAAAACTTGCTTAGTCACCAGATGTATAAGATGTTCTGTGTTGCATTTAAAAGGGTTGGTTGTCGATTTAAAAACCTCTATCAACTTTTCAACGTTGTGATCCTGACGTTTGCGAACCGATAGGCATTGTTAATGATGACACTTTGCATTTGGGGTGGCATTTTTCATCATTGTTTCGGTTGCTACAGCAATTATTGTGAGTTCCGGATCTGCCAGAAAGAATCTTGTCCGAGCATTCTCATTTAGAGTGATGCCTGTAAGTCCTCCTTGGACTTTAAGTTTTCTGTTCTGGTGCTCCAGAGCTTCACCGACTCCTAAAGCGTAAAACAATATTTTGGTTTCATTGACTCCCCACTTTCCTTGTTGCAATTCATGCCATATAGTTGTATGCATTATATTAAATCTCTCCATATCCATCAAGTACAGTAGAATCATTCTTACAGAGTTTAGTCGATCAAAGGCATACTTTATGAAGTCTTGTGTGGCTGCCAAGTGCAAATACCAGTCTGCATTTCTAACTGACCTGATGGCTGTGTAGTTAACTCTGGCTACGCATGCTAAGGGTGCCGGGTTCGAATCCCGGATTAGGCATGGATGTTCTTTGTGGTTCGGTATCCACATTAAGTTTGCAGGTCCAGGACTTATTAGCCGTTATTGTGCACAAGTATATGTCATTGAGCGCAAAAACCAGTCAATCAACCTGAAAAACGTACTTAAAATCGCCATCCGGCGGCTATTTTTAATTTTGTAATTTTACCTAACATACATGTGTTATATACCATTGGAAAGGAAATTTTATTTCCTATAAGTTTTTTAGTAGTCAACTAGTTGATAAAATGAGCTGGAAAGCCATTATTCGGCAAAAACCTACGTTAGATGGTAGGGAGGCGGCCATTTTGGATTTTCGACTGTAGCGCCATTCATACCCGGATGCCAGATACCCACCATCTGAATTCATTTTCTACGCATTAATACGAAGCGAATGTCACCAGCCACATGTTTGCATCATGAAGTGGCCCACGGGACCACTTTTTTCTACATTAGCGCCCAGACTACTAGTTTATTGAGAAACCACTCAGTATAAAACCTTGAAATTTGGTGATTAAATACAAAAAATAATTACTGAATGAAATGACATAAATTGTTTTAATTTAAAGTCTATCTATTATGAAAGAAAATTGAGAGAGAAAAAAAAGACTATTGTAGAGGGCGCCACTGCATAGGCATTTTCGTAAAGACTTAAAATATAAAATAGGATATATTAGACTATATTTTCGAGTTTTTGATTTATGTCAATTCTTTAAGTGATCATTTTCGTACCTATACTCAATAAATGTCAAGGTGGTTATAGAAAGTAGTTTCTAAATGAACTGGGCTAGAAGGTTGTAACATACCGAGTATAGGGAATGATCCTTGTACTAAGACTTCATCTTAAAGTTCTCTAACAGAACTCAGATGGTGATTAAAGAGAAACTATAAACAACGAATTTTTCTAGATCATTGCGACTCACTCTCTCCGTTCATCAATTTAAGTGGTCCGTCTGGAGGTCTCCCCAAAAACTCAGGCTTCCCGAAAGCTTCTTTGATGGCTTCTGATCCATGGAGGACCACGACATTTTCCGATCCAAGACGCAAACTGAAAAACAAGGAATTGATTATGAGCACTCACTAAGGTCTTTATTATACAGAGCCACTCCTGTGTTCAAAGATGCACGAGCTGGGCATTGTTGTGGCTCAATATAATAAGCTCCATAGGATTGCATGCATCGCTTAGGGTCTTATTATACTGTTGCGTGATTGGGTTTCAAAGATTTGAAGCCAAAGCAGATCAAAACTTGCAGAAATTTAGTCCAATGCAACTCTTCACCGATTCTCTTACAACTTCAGAACTTCTCGTTTTAGTAGACTCAATGCAGCTCTTTTCACAACAATAGAGCACAAAACAGCAGTTGAAAACTTGACGACACAAATGCTAAAATCGCTGCAAAAGGCAATGCTATACAGTTCGCTTTAGAACTACTCTGAATGCTCACTGAGACTCAGTATCTCAACTCAGTAATTCCAGTCAACTAATTCAGTGACTCAAAATCACTCAACTAACTCCCCGCACACTTGGCCGTTCTTGTATAGGGGAGGCTAACATTCTTGAAATTTCTAGAGGTTTGGAGAACTTTCCAGATCGTAGTCGAAAAGTCCTATACATGTACATGGGAACCGAATATGTCGCCAAATGGTCGCCAAGCTTGGTGACATTTGGCGATTTCTCACCAAATTTGGCGACAAAAATTAGTCGCCAAAACCGTCGCCAACTTGGCGAGATTTCCATTACCATAATGTTAAATGCCCTGCTCCTTGTAAAACTCGCTTCCCAGCGTTACCTTTGTAAAACTGGTTATCAAGCATTAAGACACACATTGCGGGGACGCAAACTAACGACGAACTATTGCACTGCCTTATGCGAAATGTACATAAATTTTACTATTTACAAACTTAACACTACGAAATATTTATAAATATACAAAAATTCGTAACAATACAGAGCTACTTCGAGTGGCGAACGCGTGCCTCCGCTTCAGTCGCCCAGAGAAGCCCCTCGAAGCAAAATATGCAATCTTATGGACCTTATTATACTGGGCCACTGCTGTGGCTAGAGGTTGCGTCTGTTGCTTGTGGCGGTCAGATCTTAAGCGAAGATTGCAATCCTATGGAGCTTTTTATACTGAGACACAACAGTGGCCAGAAGCGGTGGTGGGCGTTCGCCACTCGAATGACTCTGTATAATAAGGCCCTTGGGAGTCTGAGCGCCACAAGCGACAGGCGCAACCTGTAGCCACAACAGTGGGTGGCCCAGTATAATAAGCTCCATAGGATTAGATGTTTCACTTAGAGTGGCGTGTCTGAGCGACAAAAGCAGTGGCAGGCTAACGCCACTCGAGTGAACCGCCTAAGTTTAAGACACACTAAGTTATAAGACACAAAACTTTTTTTACTATTCCAGGTAAAAAAGCATTTGAGAGTTGCATACAATTTCGTCAGCATTCGTTGCACTTAGAATAATAAACTGTAGAATACGAAGAACGAAGTCAAATCGCCATTAGCAACAATGCGAGGTTGAATAAAAAAAAAAAAAAAAATTACAGAAAAGCTTTAAAAAATTTGTATAAATTTTTTAAGGTTAAAAAAATTATAAACTGAATAAAAAACATAATAAAACGACTTCTTACATTGGATGTTTGTGGTCTGATTGAGAATTTTATGTCTGTTAATTTGGTTCTAAAAACCAATAAAAAGCTTCATTCCCTCCCCCCCCCCCCTTCAGCACCAAAGCCTGATTCCATCAGTAAAAGCTAACAAAGCCCTGGCTTGGGGCCCTGAAATTGTGGAGGCCCCAAAATTTTCAAAGTTGTTGCAGTTGAATTGACTTTCGAATCCTTTTTCAATATTTTTAATTACGTTTTGAACTTAGGGAGAGCTGGTACCGTAAAATTTGCAAATAATCGATTTTGGATTTATTATTGTTTATTTAAAATTGAAATTCTCAACTTTAAAAAGATATCTCATTTGTAATAATACCTCAACTAGAAGTATTTATAATAATTTTTTGAAGACAAAATTGCCAACTATTAGTGTAAGCAAAGTTTTCTTTAAAATGCTTTTATCTCAAAACTACATTTTTCATTATTCATGTACTTTTTTCTCAGAATCTGCACAAGCCATCTTCCTAAATTTTTATTACCACATGTTCCTTTTATGTATCTCTATATACTGAAGTGTGATTTTGTTGTTATTTTAAAAATATTTCTGGTTTGGCTTATTTCGGCAAAAAAAAAACTTGTGGTTTTTAACAAATTTAAGTGACTTCCACTAAAATCAGTTTTTTAAAAAAAAGTAAATGAACTAAAATCTAAAGCTACTTCAGTAGAATGACAAGTGTCTGCTAAATGCACTGAAAAAAAATTAGGCTTCTAGGTCAATTACTTTCTGAGAAAAAGGTACCTGAAATATGCCAAATAAACATTACCGTTATAGAGGGTACCAACTTCCCTTAAATAAACACAAACCCTAAAAATTGAATTAAAGTAGCAGTTGTTAAACAACTAGATTACATTTTGGTTTATTTTCTGTTGAGAGATTTTGGACTTTAGAAAATAGTTATCAATAAACTTGCCAAAATACCAAAATCCTTCCAGCAAACACTGTCAATATAAATAATAGAGAACCCTTTTCACAATTTTTTTTCATAGGGCCCCAAAAACATGATATGATTTGGGTATGAGTGGTGCCTTGCTCTCCCCCCTCTCCCCTTCTTAAATCATTCTCTATAATGAATAATGGTATCCGTTGCTTTTCTCACCTCTGCATATTTGCTTTGTGTTCTTGTCTTATAATGTTTGCTTATCACCAATACCCCTCTTAATTTTCATCTCAGTAAGATTACGAATCCGACATTTGAATTAGTACCTCACTTGACAATAGAGGTCGGAAATATCGATTAAAATAAATATCGATACTCTATATCGTTGCATAGAAAAAAAATATCGATATATGATTTTTTTTTTTTTTTTTTTTTCGATTTTCAATTTTGTTAGAAACGAAGTTTTTCGGGGCAAATATCTACTTTTCATGAATTCATGCCAAACTTGTTTTAATAAATAAATTTTTAAAATTGTTTTAATAAATAAATTATAAAAATTGTTTTAAGAAATAAATTATATTATCAATCAGAACAAATAAAATACATTTGGATGTAAATGCATAAATTCACATTAATTTTTAAAGAAGACATTTTGAAAAGTAGTTTACCGCATATTTTGCTAATAGAGATGTTTTTAATATTTAAAATTAGATGCAAATTCCAGGCACACGTTGACAACAGAAACGGCGCTATGTTAATCACTACTAATAAATGATCTTATATTTCTTTACATTATGTTTTCTTTTTGGTTAGGGTAACCCTTTAACTGTCTCTCAGCCAAGTTCAAACTTTAGTTTTGAAGTTTTTGAAAAGGGAATAAAGAAAATCGAAAAAACACATGGAACTACAAAACGATCATCAAAAAACTAAAAATGTTTGAAAATATCGATATATCGGTGACTTGTAGCGATATTTTACCATCGATATTTTTTTTAAATATCGTCGTATCGATATATCGCCGACCTCTACTTGACAAGCCAACTAGAGGACATGAGACCATGGTCGATTCAATAAGCAGCAGCCCCCTTTTTTCTGCAAGTCAGTCTGTGAAATTCGAACTATATCATAATAGGAAAATCCTCTGCTGTGCGTAAACAAGTTCAAGAATTGTACTGAATCTAGCAGTTATGTTTTTGTTTTATATAACTCGAGTTGGTGGCAAAGCTGTATTGGAAAAATAATTATTTTAACAAAGTCAAATATATACATTCATGAGCCACCGTCGTATAAATCGCCGCTGTGAGTATAAATGTCTATTTAACCTAATTAAAAAAAAAATATTTTTCCATATAACTTTCTCACCATGTAATATTATATAATATTTAATAAATAACTACTACGAATAATTACACATTAATGAAAATATGTCATGTATATGACGTCACAGCATATAAATAATAGCTGTGTCGTAATAGTGACTACTACTTCATACTTAACTGTAACCGTCACTGTATTATATTCCTATTTAAATACTTGTTTTGTGTTACCTGTGTTGTCGTTACTCATGTTGTTACTCTGTTGCAATAAACACGTTTGCTTTACGAGACTGAGTGCAAGTTATTTGAAATTTTTTAAATCCAATTAATATAATTATTTATTAAAAAATATTTACTTTTAATACTTGAGAAAATATTATACTTAATGTACAATTCTGTATGCTTTAAAACATATAACAGTAAACATATCTATTTTACTCAATTCAATTCTTATGATTCACAAACACTACCAACCACTTCAACATAACAACAAAAACATTTCTTTTCAAGTCTAAAGTTTTTTGCTGAATTATCACTCACCTGAAGACATCGCCATATTTCTTGCCGAGTTCTATGAAGTCGAGGTGGACATTTTCCGTCAGAAACGGCAGGTACCCGACAATCGGCAGTCCGATGGGCCCCGGAGGAAAATTGCTTCTTAGGTGTCTGCTCACAACAGAAATGAGGTACACCGCAATCAAGACGCATATCCCAACAGAAATCTCGTACTCGTAGTTCTTCGCATGAGCAAAGACGTCCCCGAAGTGTTTTTGAGTGGTTTTAAAATGTGTGTTTAAAGAATTCATGTTCATACGTCATTAAACCGACTAGCTCTAAATCTAAAACCAATGACATCCCGTTTAAACAGAAATCGTATCTGCTTATCAGTTGGATCAAACGAAACAGATAGGAACAATCCTTTGTGTATTCGAACAATTGAAAAAAGTGGATAACGAAACTATTTAATACTTTTTTAAAGAACTTCTAATAATAAGTAAATTATAGGTGTTTTGATCTTTGCGCTCTTTGGTACATAAAATTCGTATTTGGCATCCGTATTTAGCTTCTTATAAAATTTCTTATTTCTTATTTGGCATGGCCGACCAAATGGTATAGTGGTTAGCGTGCTAACTTCTAGACCTCGAGGTTGCTGGTTCGAGTCCCGTGTAAGGCATGGGTGTTTGTAAATTTATGTTGGCTTGTCTAATGACGAATGTTTCGGCGCATTATAGCCCTCGTGTTGCTGACGGCGCCAGATAATCTGAAAACAACCAACTTATTTGGCATGTAAAAATATTTTTTGCTGTTTAGCGATATATTTATTTTTAAGTTGATTTTACTAACTTTTTCAATCACCGATATATTTTCATAGAGTAATAAATGTATTGGAATCGGTCAAAAAAAATGATTTTTTTTACCATGAGCCTTAAGCCCAAGGATATTGTTTTCAATTTAAAAAAAGTGTGGTCCGGTGTCCGTCTCCACTTAATAAATGTTTGGGCATGCGTCGGCTCCGCCTACTTGTATGAAAAGATATGTATGCTGATATTGTTTGGCTGTATTAGTGTTTCGATGTTTTATAAAACTCAAAATGAAAAAAACTTTGCAATGAGCTTGGACTTAAGACCCAGAGTAAATTGTACATCGGCCCTAAAAAGATTACAATGTTTTAATCGGTCTTTTTTTTTTTCTCTCTTCTCTTTGTAATTCTACACGTTTTGTAACACCCCGAGTTTTAATAGCAGTCTAGAAAAAGTGCCTGTGTGTCCATGTGTGTATCTGTGGTCAACGTAACTTCCGAAAGAACTGATATATGATAATCAACTTTTGTATCCGAGTTAGTGGTGGCCATGGAGCCTGTCTTTAAAGGTTATCGTTAAATTTGCGCATGCGCAAAAGGTAGCTGCCATTGAAAAATTTACGTTTTTCTTCAAAAAAACGACGTTAACGATTTTGATTTTTTGATTGCAATCGCTATGATAATGCCTTTTAAGGTGTTCTAAACATTAGAATTAATTGGAGAAAAGTTGTAAAAATCACAACAGACAAGAAACACAGCAGAGAAAGAGAGAGAGAAATCTTTAGCTTGTTTTGAAATTAATTTTATAAAGTTATATAACAAAGTTAAGAAATAAAGTTAATATAAAGGCCGCATATTTTTTAGCTTATTTGACGGTATCGTTAGCACAATTAGCCAACTAAATCTCACAGAAATTTAAAAAAATTACTCGAGGCACGTAATTTTAGAAACAACATCATCTTCTTACATAACTCCTGAATAAATTTTGACACTTTTAAAAACTTTATTAAATAATTTTACAATTGTCTAGACATCGTGTACAATCTTTAACTACAAGAAGTGTGACACATCATAGTTAATTTTAGCTCCTGGGCAAGAACCGAACCTTGTATGGATCCATTCTATAAGTCACGGATAGTTTTCCTTGGAAATTAGGTTCGAATCCGTTGGGAAATTTTATATCAAACTTCTGCACCATCGAAGTAAAATACAAAAAGATTTCCATGTAAGCCATCGTTTCCCCTGGACATGCCCTTTTACCTAATGAAAAACAAGCATACTCTTTTTAGTTCAAATCATTTCTTTATTTCTAATGTCTAATCGAGTGTTCAGAAACCACCGCATTCACTATTATATATTTTATCTTCATAAAAAACCGTTCCTATTAATACACTAGTTTTATAATTATATAAGTCGGTTACTATAATTTTCTATCTTAATTACTTTGTTGGTAAAGTCCCAATTTGGAATAAATTTAGGAAGCTAAATTTAGACATTCATACAAATTGTTATTTCCAACCTCGGAATTTATTCATTATGATGCTTTATTTCATCCAAAAGAAATAACATAAAGAGTTTTGCGATAGTTTCTGAACACCCATTGCAAGGAAATATAAATACGAAAATAAATGAAAAAATATTCCATATTTTCTTGTTTTTCTTTTACAATATGTGTCACGGAATTATATCAGATATATAATTTTTATGAGTAGATTTGTAGCTAGTTAATTGTGGTTAAGTAAAGAAGGTTTACCAAGGGTACATATACACAATAAGAAGATGTAAGAAGTTTAATAATTCTAAGAATACTTTTTTCGAAAAATAAAGTTACAGAAAATTTTAACATATTTTAAATGGGGTTCTCACTTAAATCACAGAATGAAAATCAATGACTTTTAAGGACCTAAATAATGGTTTTTTAAAAAAATAACTTTGGAAATTTGTTTTCAAGTATCATGTCTAAAAATAAATTTTTAAGAAAGTATATTCTACAAAAAAAAAATTTCAGAAATTTTCAGTATTATATGTATGAAGTATTTAATAAAATTATTTAAGTAATATTTTTATTGAAATATGGGGATAGCAAGTCTGATTTTTATAAACTTTGCAGTCGAGCACACAACATACGCAAAAATTAAGCACTTTTATTAATCGTCGAAACCCTTTTAAAGCATTAAAAATACGATTTTAAACACATTTTAACACTTTCGAAATATCTGATGACTGTTTGTGTAGAAATGGTACAGATTCCTTAAAACATGTTGACCACGCTATAGAGAATATCTACAATTTTATAGACCACTCGTTATGCTTCATCTCGAGTATGCAGCACAATTATGGTCCTAGGAGAGATATTGATTTGTTCAACGTAGGATACATTGCATGAAAGAAGATCCTGTGTGGATTTGATTCAGTTGTTTAAATTTATCAATTAGAGGGATTTTGAGTGTCCATCATAACAGTTAAATTACTGTAATGTAATTTAGAGAAAAGAAAGCATTTCCTGTACAGTATTGTTATGAATTTTTCTCAGAGGATGTGATGACGCAATTTTTACTAAATAAAAACTATAATTTATTCTTTTTCCGAAGGATCACAAAACTTCTCCGAACAACAGAACAATTGTCCTCAAGCTTCGTTACGTACGACTTCGGACACAGCGATAATTCAGGCACTGGTAAAGTAAACAAAAAGATCCGATGCTTTCCGAACAGCAAACGATTCTCGACAATACTCACGATTTCATTTTTCGACTTTTTAAATAGTTTCGCGGCAGAAATTTATATCAAAATCTAGCTGACCAATCACCTGATCGAAACGGCTCGAAGTTTCTCTATTGATTCAGATGTTGCACCTTTTTCTAACCTGTACTATCACTGCTAACAAATAAATTAAAATAAAATAAAACTTTAAAAGAAATACGTCGCTATATATAGTTATGCACAGAATAAAGTACGATAAAATAGAACTTTAAGATAAATTCTTCACTGTTTACAATTATATACAGACGATTTTTGTAACAATATAGTGCTTGATAAATGCAACAATCTGCGAGACTACATCGTAAATTGCACTGGAGTAGGCAGTTTTTAAAAGCTGGATCCGCATTGTTGTTGAGCTATACTAGACCAATCTAGAGCCTGTGTGTCAATTAAACTGCAGTTAGTCATTATTTTTGCATTTGTGCTATAATTCGCAAAGCTATGCCAAAGCTAGACATGAGCAAAATATTACCCATGATGAGGAATGGTATGGTGGCAATTCAATTGGCTTTATCTTGCAGAACAGAACCCATTTACAAGCTGTTCAGAAGTTACAACTGAAATTCAGTATGAAGTAATGAAAAAAATATGTTAAGCAAATTACTAAAAATTTCACAAGTAGTTTATATTTCAATGTTTTTACAGTCATTGATTTGTCGAACACGTCTGTCCCAAAACGTTTACCAACAGATCCTTAATCTTCGAATACTTTTCCTATGTTCAAGCGAGTAAGACTTACAACGCCAGGGCTGATTCTGCGTCATGAGTAGTTTATATAAAACTAGTACCAAGTTACAGTCACCATCTGCACTTCACTTGGTATTAAAATAGTGACTTCTACCATTCCGTTGGTATTCGTCGCTTTGGTGCAGAATCCGATCCAGAGTTCCAGCCTTGATGTGATTTTCGGAATAACATTCAATGAGATAAAAAAAAAATTGCATTCGTCTCTTCTACCTAATACTTACCTAAAGAGAACGGCATAAAGTTGCTTGATTTTACCACCGAATTTCCGTCGGGGCTGAGGAATCGTTCTGGTTTAAAAATGTCTGGCTCTGACCAGTTCCTTGGATCGTGGTGTGCGTTCCAAAAGTTAGCGATCACCATGGTTCCTTTTGGAATGGAGTATCCACCTACAGTCGCATCAGCTACGGTACTGAAAGAAAGAAACGTAATATGTCACTAAAAAGTTGTTAGTCCTGTTTATAAATCAAGCGTGTTATTCCCAAGAAAAACTTTATTGAACTTTTAAATGAACATAAGTTGCAACTAAATATCTTTAGTGTTAAAATTGCGAAAGGAGTTTTCAGGAAAACGTATTCCAAAATTGGGTAAAAGTTGAACTTACATATCTCAACAGATTTTTTTTAAATGGTTTTGTGTAAAAAATTAGCTCAAAGCGTGTATATATATATATATATATATATATATATATATATATATATATATATATATATATATATATATTTTTTTTTTTTTTTTTTTTTTTTTTTATTTAGGAAGGTTGAAAAAATAGCAATTATTTTTTTTATTTTCCATTGCATATTTTTCAGTATATAGACAATTTTAATTTCGAAAATAAAATTGCTTCAGTTTAATTGAAGGATTCATTGGGCAATGTCAAGATTTACTCATCGACAAACAACCCGATAGACTGCTTAGTGCTGGGAAAATGAAGTCGTTGCCAGATCGTTGGGTGGACGAAAATTACGGACTGCCCAAAGAATAAAAATAATAATAATCTTGGGTTGTACCAACACCTACACAGCAGAACTGTCAATAGTAGACCATAATTAGTAATAATATGCACACACAAAATATATCTACTCTAGCACTTTATATGGTTTCCCGCATTCCCACCCAACTATAGAAGCAAACTGTGATTGGATAATTGTCCACCCATTATCACCAACCCACGGGCGTATTTTTCCCCCTTTACATTACCATCGGAGCTGTCTAACCCGTGATTTATATATATCGCTGGTTTTACTGAGACTCTCAACTTATGAAGTAGCATACGGAGCGAAATTGATGCCTATTTTGAGGAATAAAAGCTTAGACCAAGAAAAAAATAGTACAGTTTTCTGTGCTGGGCGTAAAGACATTTTGGCAGTTGGTACAGTTTGTTTAACAACTTCTTGTTTCTGACAATGCCCCTTCATCCAGTGCGCCTTTCAAGTGGTATAAAATTACGCATAAAAACTCACCACTCGAGTGATGAACGCGTGCCACCGCTACAGTCGCTCAGACAAGCCCCTCGAAGCTAAACATGCAATCCTATGAAGCTTATTATACTAAGCCACCGCTATGGCTAGAGGTTGCGTCAGTCGGTTGTGGCGCTTAGACCCTAAGCGAAACATGAAACATCCTATGAAGCTTATTATACTGAGCCACCGCTATGGCTAGAGGTTGCGTCAGTCGGTTGTGGTGCTCAGACACTAAGCGAAACATGCAATCCTATGGAGCTTATTGTACTAAGCCATAGCAGTGGCCAGAACGGGCGTCTTTACTGTGGCACCCATTCGCCACAGGAGTAGTGCTGTATAATAAGCGCCAAACAAAACAGCATAAGCCGTTATAAGTGCACTTACAATCTCACAATGTTCAGAGGGACGATCGTCTTCCACCTCATAATTTCCAGGATGACTGCATGGGTGTAGGGCATGTTTTTCAGGTCCTGGAAGTCCGGCTCTCTGTCGGGGCCAATGACGTCAAGGATCTCGTTGTATACTTTAAGCTGGACGTCCGGAAAGGCCGCTAAAGTGTAGATGCACCACATGATGGAAGTGCGGACGGTCTCACTTCCAGCTCCGAAAAGATCCATTACGTTGCAAATCAACATTTCATCTGAAAATAAATTATATTGGGAAGATGGTGAAGGATTAAGTTTATAAAATAAGGAAACTGCAGGTCCCTTAATGTTAAAAAAGAAACGGGAATAAGGTATAAAAACACAAGCGTAATATTTATATACCTCGGGACACCATTACTTGAGCCTTATTCAAGGCTCAAATAATGGTGTCCGCTGTAGGATGGATCCTTCCGCGTCAAGATATAGTCCCTGACAAATCACAACTTTTACAGTAATATTGATAACCTGCGCACATATTTTTGTATTAAATTGAAATATATGTTGATGACAGTAAGAAAATAAGTGCTTTTAAGTTTAAATTTAAATTAATATTTCATTATTCTAACCACGGAAACTATAAGGAGTTTTAACAAATCGACCACACATCGTTCCAATCAGCCAATCAGTAAAACCGGTTTGTACGTCGTTGTAGTGTATTCAATGAGCTCAAGTAAGCCTGCCCCAATGTATAGATGCGGTCAACCTTAACTGGTAATAGGATCTCGTATGCAAACACATTAACTCAGCACTCCGATTGGTTGCGAATAAGTGTGAACCAATTAAAGCACTAAAGTGAGCCTGTTTGCATACGGGTTCTTTTTTACCAAGAAAGGGAACCTGCAATACGAAGCCGGATCTTTCTGGGAAGGTAAATAACCGAGAGGGGGGGGGGGGGGTTCTTTGTGCATATAGGTAAAAACTGCATAGAGGTATCTTTCCAATTCTTCAATAAATTTCTATTTTTTCCCCAAAGGTATTGTTTTCAATTAGTCAAAAGTATGGTCGGTCTCCACTCAATGTTTTGGAATGCGCAGGAAAGGCATTGTGTGGACATGCATCTGCTTGTATAAAAAGAAATGCATGCTGATGTTGTATTGATGTATCGATGTTTTTTAAAACTCAAATAAAAAAAACTTTGTAATTAATTCCTCTCGGGATTAAGGCCCAGCTTAAACTGTACATCGGCCCTAATAAGCCAATTATTTATCTTAAAATGCATCGAGAGTTTTTATTGTTGTTTTTTTTTTTGGTTTTTTTTAATGCATAGTTATTTTTGGATTAACGCGTGTTTTCATTAATATTGCAAGATTTAAGGAATTGCGAGAGAATTTTCAAAACATTTTAATTAAAAACAGTTATGTAAGTCCAGTTTAAATACAAACTGTTAATAGATATCAATTTATTGACATGTTTATTAAAATCATTTTTTTTTTCCAAATTAATATGATTTTTTCAACAACAAAAAAAAGTATAGACTATGATTTTTGCTGTTGTACCTCTCAAAAGTTTTAGTATCATGAAAATAAATGTATAAAATATGCTAGATCAAAATTCTGCACTCATAACCGCAAAGGTCCTAAATTCAAGCTTTTGAAAATGTACATTTGTTTAGAATTGTGTGTGACAAATATACCCGGTATATAAATCGTCCCTAATTATAAATCTTTCAATATTAATATAAAACTTATCGATGACGTTTTTGCAAGGACAATTTATATTGTGTAAAAAGAGAAAAAAAAATTTAATTGGATTTTACGCCTCTAATATTATGACGATAGAATAGAAATATGTATTTCATATCTCACCAGTGAAATACGAGTGGTCGCCCTTTTTCTTTCGTAAGTCCATTTCAACATGGTAGCTGTCGATGAAATCTCGGACGTTCTTTGGATCGAGTGTTTCTCTATGTTTCTGTATTTCCTTCCTGAAACAAAAAACATTCGTAGTCAGCCCTCTTGCAATTTATTCATTTAATTGAGATGGGCAAGGTCCTTATTATACAGAGCCATTGCAGTGGCGAACGCGTATCGCCGCTTCAGTCGCTCAGACAATAGATAATAAACAGCTGGATAGATTGCTTGATGCTGGGAAAAAGAAGCCGTTGCCAGATCGTTGGGTGGACAATAAAAATACGGATTGCCAAGGATTGAAAATAAAATCTTGGGTTGTGCACACCATAACTGTCAATAGCAGACCTAAATTAACAATATTGTTCAAAAAAATATCTACTCCAGCACTTTACAAGGTTTCTCACATTCCCACCCAACAATAAAAGTGAACTGTGATTGGATAATCATCCACCCACCATCATCAACCACCAGCGCGTTTTTCCCCTCGCATTTTCATAGGAGCAGTCTATCCAATTGTTTATCTATATTGATGCAGACTAACCACTCTAAGCGAAACATGCAATCCTATGGAGCTTAATATACTGAGCCATAGCAGTGACCAGCCCAGGCGTCTGGCACGCGTTCGCCACAGGAGTAGCTCTGAATAATAAGGGAGTTAAGAGTTTCTTACTCTGAGAAAAAGTTAGATCTTAAAATGAAAACATTCACTTGAATTAAATCCAGATTAAATATTATACATAATCTATTTTATCGCCTCTGTAGTTTCATACTACTTAAAAGCTCTATATAATACTTAAAAGCTTTTAGTGCTAAAATCAATCAGGTACGTTCTGTAGATACATTTTAGCACTGAAAGCTTAATATAGGAAAGAAATTGTGTGTGTACGTGACCTGAAAACGTTTTCTTTCTTTCATTCTACTTACTCAAGACGTGCTTCAAACTTATTTTTTGCTTATATTTGGTACACCATCTGCCACCAGAATTTGCATATATATATATATTGATGGCGCAGGCACCTCTCTTCACGTCCCCGCCATACCAACAAGTGGACATTGACACCTCTACGAATTTAACTTACAGAATCCACCACACCATACACGATAGTGATAAGGCAGTGTGCTGGAACTATTATCCTATTGTTATAATCATTGTAATGTGGCAATTGTCATTATTATAATTAAGTGTGCTTAACAACACTTACTACAAACATGGATACATATTCACCCTCACTTTAGAGGAACTTTGAAGTAACTTACAAATTCACTCACCTAAAAAATTCTCGAATTATATTGAAATTATATATTGCCTTGTCAATGCTGAAGAGTTTGGTGTAGAAGGGCAAGTACTTGAGCCAAGGAAAGAAGGCGTAGCTCGAAGTCTGGCTCGTTGCTTCGTTCCCCTCGTCCAGATGCTTGTCCAAGAGTTGTCTGTCTGGGTCGTCGTACGCGAGTCGCTTCCCGAAAACCAGAGCACTGATGTTGTTGGACATGCTCGAAGACAGAGGGCTCTTCACGTCTATTGGTTCGCCTTTGCTGCTGCTTAAGATGTCCAAAACACTTTTGATTTCGTCCTGAAAACGATAGAGTGATTTCATTCAGCAAGAAACAAGCTGGATACTCGCATAAAAGGGGATTCTAATACACGTGCTTATAATATATGCTTACCTGTACTTCACCTTCGATCTTGCTCTTTCCCAATCCCAGGTCCCTCATTGAGTGCAAGACAAATCTTCTTTGGTCCTTCCACTTGTGGATGTCATCCGTCACAAAGAAGGCGCCTAATTCACAGAGAAGGAGATATTACTATTATTTTGTAGAAAATGTGGTGTGATTATAGAAATTGAACTGAAGGATTTAATGACTGTTTTCCAAAAATTTAAGTGAATTCTGCAAAGCCTGTGTTGCTAGCATGATAAAGTTAAATAAAGGTCCATGCAAGCACCCCTAGCCTTCATAGAACTACTTTTTATGTCGTTTTTAGGGCAACATTCCTCTAACGAAAGTGTTTCATTTAAAGTTTTAATAAACTGACTAAGTGCCTTATTATACAGATCCACTCGAGTGGCGTACGCATGCCACCGTTTCAGTCGTTCAGGCAAGCCACTCGAAGGGAAACATGCAATCCATAGACTTATTATTATCGATAGACTGTGCGTTCCAACTTCAATCATACAACGAGAATGAAACCGAAATGAATCACAAAATTCGTCTATCAGTCACGTGGTTTTTAATTTGGCTACGTCGTAAAATTAATCCTTTATCTAATAATCTTATTATCCTTTATCGCCTGAGTGAGGAGAAACCCGCCAAATCTGCAACCCTGCTCCCAAAAAGTCCCTACTCATGTGATTCATTTTGGTTTCATTCTCGTTGTATAATTTAAGTGGGAACGCGCAGTCCATGATAATAATAAGTCTATGATAATAATAAGTCTATGATACAATCCTATGGAGCTTATTTTACTGGACCACTTCTGTGGCCAGAGGTTGCGTGTGTTGCAACGATACATGCAATCCTATGGAGCTTATTATACTGAGACACAGCAGTGGCCAGCCCAGGAGTTTTTACTGTGGCGAGCGTTCGCCACCGGAGTTGCTCAGTATAATACGGGCCTAACTTGAATTCGAGTCGTCGTCATCCAATGACACCTTAAAATTTCAATTTACCGACGACCTACACCTGCGAGCACTTTTACTTAGTATTAAAAGCACCAAACACCAAATTAAACGCATTCACTAAAAGCTCTACTTGGCTTCAGAGAATTCACAGCCAATCAAATTTTTTTAATGAGCGTTTTTACAAGTGGTTTCCTATTATGAAATAAAAGTGAAGACGTGTTTAAACTTTAATTATTCTTAAAATATAATTACGTTTTAGTTAGGATTAAAATGCTTTATTTATTATCTTCACATTTTATATCTCTATCTAATAATTATCCACTATCAGGTACCGAGTCCTTCAACTAATAAAAATTATATATCTATAAATATAGTTAATATAACTCTAAAATATAACACTAAAATTCATCACCCGCCTTCATGAGGACGTCTGTTGGAGCGGCCAATATTTCACGCTAAGAGGTCATTCTCAGATTGGACAAAGTCGTATGGAATCAGCCTACACATTAGGTTGGTAAAGTTACCCCATAAATAAAATTCAACTGGTTCAGTTCTGGAGGATAAAGTAGGTAGTCTATGCGTTTATTGCTTTGGGTAATCAAGTACAATGAATTTTCTCAAATATGTTCATGCAAAAATTAAAACCGACATGGTCAAGAAAAAGCCGTAACGTCATGTACAATGTACATCCCCAAACAATCACCCCATTACTCTTAGTACTTCCAAGACGGCCATTTTTCCCCCGGCCGATTCATGATGTATTAACATTAATAAAATAAAAAAAAAATCCGAATAATGTTCTATGTGGTATCTAAATTCTCAGTCGCCTCGCAGACTCTTACGGAAATTTCTGTATTTTTATGAAATTAATAAAGGGAATTTTTTCAAAATAACACTTCACTAAGGATTTTTAATGGCAGTTTCAAGAACATTGAAACAAAATCATAAATAATAAGTTTTCTAGATGATTGCGACTCACTCTCTCCATCAATCAGTTTAAATACATCTGGTGGTCTTCCCAAAAACTCAGGCTTCCCGAAAGCTTCTTTGATGGCTTCCGATCCGTGGAGGATCACTATATTTTCTGAACCAAGACGCACACTGAAAAAGCAAGGAATTGATTATGTAAGATCTCTAATTTTGAAGGTACTAGATTGATGGACGAGTGCAAATTTATGCACCCCATCGAACATCATTCTGAATTTTTTTTTATGGAATGTGGAGAAAAGTCAGTATATTACGAATCCACTGGAGGGGCAAAAATCGACCTTGAATGAATTGAACTAAATCCGATAGCTAAATAAGTCATAACTTGACAAAAAGTGAACACAATTTTTCGTCTGGTAACCCACCGCACTTTGATTTTCAAAGAGGAAGGGCGCAGACGAATTCTGATCTCTGGCCCTGGAAAACTTGCATATTTTAAAAGTAAGCCAAATTGGCGGCATCAGTTACGTCATAAGTGACCTATTATTTATTGCCAACTTGGCTCACTTTTAAAAGATGCAAGTAAGCCGCCGCTAGACATCTAAATCGTCTGCAATCTTCTTAATTGAAAATTAAAGAACGATAGGTTGCGGAATTAAAAAAAAAAAAAAGAAATGCCCATTATTTAGCAAGTTTTGGCACATTTGGCAGTCGGATTTTGTTCAACTCATTCAAAGTCGATTTTTGACCAGTTTAGGCCATTTTTGCTGAGGCAGACCAATGGATTCGTAATCTTCATATTTGCGTCATCAACAAAATGATGTTTAAATTCAAAACAAACATCAAAAACCGACATTAATAGGGTATGTGAGCACCCCTCACCTGCATACAAAGTGTGCAGCTTGTGATCATGCTTGTTACGAAGTGATCAACCACCGCACAGTCCAGTAATCGCCATACCTCCTGTAAGGCAGTTTCTAAATCTACGAGAGTGGCTGGAGTCGGGAGGAAACGTTTATATAGCATGGCCGATTACATCCCAAAGCTTTTCATTGATATTAACGTCCGGCGAGTATGCCGGCCACTCCATCCGCGCAATTCCCTCACTCTCCAGAAAGTCGCTCCAGAATGGCAGCTCCATGGTGACGCGCATTATCGTCTATTAAAATGAAAGAGGGACCAACTGCTGCAGTGTACAGTTTTACAACGGGGTCTAAGACTTCATCTCGACATCTGTACACCCGTCACAGAACATCGCCTAAAGATGTGCAGGTCGGGTCGGTGCGATATCCCAAGGAAATCCTAGCCTAGACCCTGATGCTTCCACCACGGAATGCGTTGATGTTCGGTGATGTTCTGGGACCAATTGTGTGTGCCTTGTTCGCTCCAGACCCATACATGCTTATCATTGGTTTGTAGGGCAAATCTAGACTCATCTATAACTCAGCCCCAATCAGACACAGTTCAATTCATATGCTGGCGGCACCACTTTAATCGTGCCCCTTTGGGATTGGATGGATAAAGGAACACAAACTCGTGGTACCCTCCCCACCCGCTCCTTCCCCGTCGACAAACATTAAAAAAAAAAAAAAATTCGGCAATGTAACACATACCTGAACACGTCTCCATATTTCTTGCCGAGTTCTGTGAAGTCAAGGTGGACATTTTCCGTCAGAAACGGCACGTACCCTACAATGGGCAGTCCGATGGGCCCCGGAGGAAAATTGCTTCTTAAGCGTCTGCTCACAACAGAAATGAGGTACACCGCAATCAAGACGCATATCCCAACAGAAATCTCGTACTCGTAGTTCTTCGCATGAGTAAGAACATCCTCGGTGCGTTTTTGAACGATTTCGAAATATGCGTTTGCAGAATACATATTCACATCTACAAACGAGCTAGCTCTGAATCTAAAAGCAATGATGTATCATTTAAAAAAAAAATCCTATCTGCTTATGAATTTTATCAAGTGAAATTGATAAGAAGAATCTTTTGTGTACTCGAACAATTTGAAAAGTGGCTATCACTTTTACTTTTTTTTTTTTATTTGTGCGATTCAATGTGCTGAAAACTTATCGTGTCAACTTTTCACTTTTACAACGGGGCCGAAACTCGATGGGGAAGTGGGGTTAGTTTGGGGGGGGGGGGCAATATTTCCGGAAACCACTTTTTTTTTCATGATCTACCAACTGAATATTGTTGCGTGGCCGGGTTCGAAAGATTTGAAGCCAAAGCAGATCAAAACTTGCAGATATTTATTCCAATATCACTCTTCACAGATTCCTTTACAACTCCAGAACTTCTCGTTCTAGTAGACACAACACAGCTCTTTTCACAACAATAGAGCACAAAACAGCAGTTAAAAACTTGACAACACAACTACTAAAATCACTGCAAAAGACAATTCAATACAGTTCGCTTTCGGAACTCTCTGAATGCTCACTGAGACTCAGTATCTCAATACAGTAATTCCAGTCAACTAATGGACTCAGCTAACAACTAACTCCATCACCCGCTCTCCTGAGCTTTTATAGGGGAGGGAACATTCTTGAGACTTCTAGAGGTAGATATTTGGAGAACTTTCCAGGTCATAGTCGAAAAGTCCTACACATGTACATGGGGACCGAAAATATCCCCAAATGGTCGCCAAATTTGGCGACAAAAATTAGTCGCCAAAACCGCTCTATCTCGCCAATTTGGCGAGATTTCCATTACCATAATGTTAAATGCCCTGCTCCTTGTAAAACTCGCTTCCCAGCGTTACCTCTGTAAAACTCGTTATCAAACATTAAGACACACATTGCGGGGAAGCAAACTAACGACTAACTATTGCACTGCCGTATGCGAAATGTACATAAGTTTTCCTATTTACAAAATTAACACTACGAAATATTTACAAATATACAAAAATTCGTAACAATATATTGAATTTACGCAATAATATTTTCTGAAATTCTTTGACTTATGTAGCAAAGTTGATACAACAGCCTAAAATTAGTTCAGAAATATTTTATGGAAAAAGTAACCAGTTAATTCATCATTATAAAATAATTTAATTCAATATCATACATTATTTTAAAAGATTTACTTTCATGATATTGCACTAAAATGAAGAAAGCAAATTTTTAATAATTCTGGATAACAATTAATAAAAAATTAACCTATACAAGGTTTTTTTGTTTTGGCTCATCGTTACAGAATTACTTATTCCAATATTGCACAATACTTTCAAATATATATTTTTATGAAATTACACAAAAGGGCTATAACACATACTTGATTCTAATTTAGGGGAGAGATAGTGTCAGTGTTTACTTTTTATTATTTTTAATTATCCATTTGTATACATAGAATAATAAAAGCATAGCATTCGGTCCAAAAAAAAAAAAAAAATTGATTTGTTTTACATTTCTCCACGTTTTGGAACATCCTGATTAAAAAAAAAAAAAAAAAAAAAAAAAAAAAAAAAAAAAATCTAGAAAAAATGTCTGTCTGTGTCTATGTGTGTCTGTGTGTACGTGGTCAGCATAACTCCCGAACAAATTGACCTG
Organism: Linyphia triangularis; assembly: GCA_963978545.1. Classification (NCBI taxonomy): domain Eukaryota; kingdom Metazoa; phylum Arthropoda; class Arachnida; order Araneae; family Linyphiidae; genus Linyphia; species Linyphia triangularis. Next base: position 87,949,603 of record OZ021726.1, read on the forward strand.
GGATGTTCAAATTTGATGTGACCATGAGACCTACCAATAAAGTTTTTGTCAAAATCCCTCATGCGTATAAGGTAGCTGCCATTGAAAAAAAAAAACATGTTTTTCAATGATTGCTAAAAAACGACGCTTTTTTTTTTTAACTAAAAAAAAAAATACCCATAGAAGAATTATTGCAAAAAAATATCCCCAACAAACTGGCTATTTTTTCTAAGTGAATGAGGAAAATATAAAAACTTTAAATGACACACCTTGACATCGGTATTTTAGTGTAATTGAAAGTTGTGCGATGTTCCACACCCCCCTAGTCGTTATGGGATTGTTTTTCTTTAGAACATTACGAAATGTCCTTTTTTACGCTACATTTTCTATAGGAAAAGCGCATTTTTCCTATTTTTGGAACGGGGACGAAATGATACCTTTGCCCCAGCGGTTGGGAGAGAGGCGATCGCTCCCTTTGCCTCCGTGGAGTTGGTTGAACTCCCGGCTGGGAGTGGAAAGGAAGGACTTTGTGAACTAGCACCTTCCTCCGCGTACATATGTGAGAGAACCACCTCTCTGGAACAGGTTGAAGTAAAAAAAAAAGAACTGATAAAAAAAAGGGGGGGATATCAAATCATTTCGGTGCAGAAGGAATTTTTTGAAGTTGGTATTTCAATGCTTTCTCCGGGTGAGGACGTGGACACACACGAGTCATTGATTGTATTAAACTTATTTTGCTCCGGAATCAGATTCAGATACTGCAATTCGACAAAATAAGTTTATTAAAAACAATGAGAGTGCATACTGTTAATCGCTACTGAGCTAGAGACATATCACTCATCATTTACGATGCAATTTCAATTATAATTTTGTTTAAACCATTTATTTCATTCTTGATTTCATAATGCAATTGTTTTGGATTCGACGAAAGTCCTGAATCATCATGAAGTAAAATTTGTTTCTTTTATGGTAGATTTTCAATTTCACCATTCCAAAATAAGTCGGAGCAAGCACTGTCACTTAGTGTACACAAGATTTTCACAATGACAAGATTGATGATCTCCTTAATATTTCAAGAATATGTGCTTTGGGCAAAAGCTTTAGATAAGTTACTGTGTTTCTCGTTATTTCTTTTAATATTAGCATCTTTATATCTAATTAAGAAATCAAGAGGTAAATATCCACCCGGTCCAATTGGTTTACCTATTGTTGGATATGCTCCTTTCCTGGCGAAGTACGCGCACTTGCAATTCATTGAAATGGGAAAGAAGTATGGAGACGTATTTAGGTAAGTAAGCTTGGCAAAAATTTTATTGTTATATTATATTTGATCTAAACCGAAGAAATATTTAAATATGATTTTATTCGGAGGGGTCCCATTTCATCGAAAACAGGAAAACAAAAGAAATACAACAAATTACCAGCGCATAAGCGGCTAGATTAAAAAGTTACATATAATAATAATAATAATAATAATAATAATAATTATACAAACAAAAAGAAAGGAAACGGCAGAAAATTAGAATTTCACCAGGGGGTTGACTCAAATTTCCAAAACCATTAAAATACAAGAGATTTTTCTGTCGACATCTTTTTCGAATGCCCCAACCCCAAAAGTTCAAGAGAAGAAAGGAAGGAGGAGAAAAAAAAAAGCAAAATACTTACGAACCAAAATGTAGGAAACTGGAAAAATCTTCAGATTGAAATTACACTTTCGTATTTTTATTTGAAAAAACTGTAATAAAAATTTTTGCCAAAAGAAGTCCGGAAGACATTTCAGCCGGCAAAAAAAGATTATAAAAAACAAGTGCGTGACGTCAAAGATCGTTGAAGGCTATTTTGAAAAACATTGTTAAGATTGGGTATTTTGGACGAAATTTGTCCCATTAAATTTATTGAGTATCATTGTAAATATATATATATATATATATACTTATTTTGTAATATTAATATATAACAATTTTGTAATATGATGATATTTTGTATTTTGTATATGAGTATTAACCCCCAAACGACGTGACGGTTAGTAAGAAAATTTGCCAATCGACATCTTGGTTTTTTTCTTTGCTAATAAATTGTGATTGTGAATCCACATAGTATTTTTTAAAAGTTATAAAAATAATTTTGTAAAAAACCTTAAAAATTCAAAGTATGCTTCAAATGATCTAAATAAAGAAGGTAAAGGATAAAAAGTCATTGTTTTTAACTATTTCAAAGTCGTCTTGAATGAGTTAAAAGTTTCCCCTTTAGAAAATGCAACAGTGCTATGAGCAAAAACTTAAAATATAAATCATTATAGATATCGTATAGCAAAAGAAAAATAGTTAAATATTTTCTCAAAATTATTAATATTTTGAATATTTCCATTTGTATTAAACCTTGTATTTTTTAGTTTACGATTGGGCTCTCGGTTTGTAGTAGTTTTGAATACAGCAGATGCTATAAAAGAAAGCTACATAAAACCTGAATTTCAAGGGAGGCCTCAACTCAATGCATTCTCAATTTTAAAGAAAATAAGTAAGTTCATCAATAAAATGATAAGGGACAGTGTTAAACAATGTGATTGTGTTCAAACTCAAAATTATTGCTTTGGTAACACAGAAACGTAAGTTGCATTATATGAAAATTAAAAACACATTCTTAATTGTCTAAACTATTTTTAAGGCCTACCCTAGTTTAAGAAATCTGTTTTAATTTCAACAACAACTACTAAATTTTTTTATAATTATGTATATTATTTTTTTTTATAATTACATTTTTCTAGCGTGATATGTTTTATCTATCAAAACTACATTACTAGTTAGTACAAATGAAAAACATAAATTACTCACCAGGGGTCGCTTTTTTCTATTGCAAGGATATCTCATATGGGGTATACACATGCTGTTCAGAAACCACTGCACTAAGTTTACTTTTACAAATTCTAAATTCTTTTTTTGCAGAAATTACTGAATTTCCTGCTCAAATGTCTCTATTTTTAACAGTTATACTTTACATTAGAAATTATGAAATTTTGTAATATTTAATAAAAAGCACGCGTGAACCACTTTAATTTTTTAAAACAAACTTTAATAATTTATCTACATTAATGTGTGTTTTATATATATATATATATATATATATATATATATATATATATATATATATATATATATATATATATATAAAGATAATGGGATGGACATTTGGTTGGGAAGATAATTATGAAGCTTCAAGCAACAAAAAACTAATGTTCGTGATGTTCTTCTACATAAAAAACAAAAAAACATGGAACATGGTAAACGTAAGAATCATAGCTCAGTGTAACAGTCTAAAAGTTTTGCCACTGTCCCTACCATGACATGGAAATACATAAACACTGTCATCAGCAAGTACGCACGTAAAAACATAATCACATATGAAGGACTACGGCAAAGAACGATCAGAGTATTATTTTTTCGAAATCGAGTTTTTCTCGCCATCTGCAAGGTAATATCAGATAGTTTAAACACGCGGAGTCCTCTGGTAAATAAATATCATGGTACGTGATATTTTGAGCAACCATTTACCTCAAAAACCATTTACCTCAACCCTGAGACTTGAAATTTTAAATCAGCTTTTCTGGAGAATTGAGAAAAACGGACTCTGATCGTTCTTTGCCGTAGCCCGTCATTTCCCAAGTATTTTGTTCAAGCAGCGTGCTCCTACATTGGACGTTGCAAGGAGATGCATATAACAAACAGTGGACTACCAAAGGGCTAACAATCTTGTTCAAACCTTAACTTTTCAAAATTGGAATGAATTTCTTAATACTGATCTATAAATGCATTAGTTCTAATTAATAATTTCAACCCCTTCGGCACTGACAGTCACACTCATGCTTCGGACTTATTTTCATAATAAGTACGAAATATAACTATTATGTATGTATAAACTTTTATGTTGAATTTACTTCGCATTATAAGAATGTAAGTATTGGAACAGGTCCCTTCTTTAAAAGTGAAAACGATGTTTGGCGTGAACACAGAAGATTGTTGGTGCACACCATGAAAGATCTAGGAATGGGAAAATCTAGAATGGAGCAGCACATACAGGTAAAATGACTATGCTTTCATTCATAATTTTAATCACCAACGTTCGAGGTAAATATGGGAAAGCGCACTGAGTTGACTTGTTTGTCATTTACATCGATATAGATAAACAACTGGATAGACTGCTCCAATGGCAATGCAAGGTGAAGAAAAAAACATTGGTTGATGATGATGATGATGATGGGTGGGCAATTATCCAATCGCAATTCACTTCTACAGTTGGTTGGGAATGCGGGAAACCTTGTAAAATGCCAGAGTACTTTTTTTTTTTTTTTTGCACAGTTTTAGTAATTAAGGATAGTTCTGCAGTGTTAAATCCAAGATTTTTTTTTTTTTTTTCAGTCCTCAGCACCCAGTATTTTTTGTCCACCCAACGATCTGGCAACGGAAAGCGTCATTTACCCAGGGTAAAGCAGTCTATCGAGTTGTTTGTCTACATCAATGGTCATTTAGCAAAGTTCCGGCTACTTATCACCGTCACTATATCAAGCGCTCTACACAGCCACATACGTCTCATAATTTACAGGAAAGCTGAAAGGTCGAAACGTTCTCGATCAAACCTCTCTCTTTCTCCAACCCCACCATACCAACGAAAGGACATTGAGACCACGACCTATTTAATGCGCACCATCCTTTATTATCCCACACACCGGTATTTGGTGGACACCAGGATCGAACCCATGATCTCTCGATCATGAGCTTGGTGCCTTAACCACCAGAGTCCCCTGAGTTGACCTTATGCGTTAACTTTTTTTCCTGTAAATCACACACACTCAAACCAAAGGTAGTAAATACTGTCTGTTTTCACGAGAATATGCCTCCGCCAAGAAATTTAGTTTTGTCTCTTGACATGGAAATACATTGGGGCAGGTTCACTTGAGCTCATTAATAGGGTTTTCTAATGACCTGATTTGCTGTTTGGAATGATGTATGGCCGATTTGCTAAAAAAAACTCTTATAGTAGCCATGGCTAGAAAAAAAAAATATTAATTGAAATTTAAATTTAAATGTGCTTATTTTCTTTTTGTTATCAACATATATTTAAATTTAATACAAAACTACGCGTACGCAGGTTATCAAACATTACTATAAAAGTTGTGATTTGTCCAGAACTATATCTTGAAGCGGATGGGTCCATCCTACATCGTATACTCAAGGCTCAAATAATGTTGTCCAGAGATATAGTCTAATTTTCCACTGGGGATTCGAGGAGAAAGACATAAACATCGGCTTGCTGAACGTCCTAATGGCGCATTATCGATACTCCATAGATTATTAAAATAAATTTATTCATTTAAACAGTTTCTCGTCACCAAGACGATTGCTGCATTGTAATCTTGTAGACCGCCACTATTCTGCGTGCATCCTACTCTAAATTGACGAGTACTTTTTCTATAGTGACCACCATTATCTAGACTTTCTGGTGGAAGCTATTTTCCTGATAGACACAGTATGCTTCTATGGTTTTGGTGATACTTGTGACGGTTCACCTTGGCATGCGCATATCCTCTACGCATCTTTACGTTAATTGGTCAGCCAGAACATCGGCAAAGTGCATGTCTGAGAGGAGTGTAAAAAAGGCGGCCTGGTGCTGGTTCTCTCTCTCTCTCTCTCTCTCTCTCTCTCTCTCTCTCTCTGTCTCTCTCTCTCTCTCTCTCTCGTCTCTCTCTCGTCTCTCTCTCTCGTCTCTCTCTCTCTCGTCTCTCTCTCGTCTCTTTCGTCTCTCTCTCTCGTCTCTTTCGTCTCTCTCTCTCTCTCGTCTCTTTCGTCTCTCTCTCTCTCTCTCTCTCTCTCTCTCTCTCTGAGGGATTATTTTTAGAGTGTCAATCTGAAGTTGTTTAAAAAAATGTCAACATATTTTTTCAGTTCCTTAAAAATACAGCTTAAAATATATATGCACATACAACCACCAGCTCACCTTTCCATCTGATTGTATAAATAGTCTGTCTAAAATAAAAACGTGCGACAATTTTAGTCTCCGAAATTAAAGGCTGGTGATGTTTTTATTCCTTTTTAATACGCCTACTATGCCAATCCAAACTCAATAAATTAATAAAAAAATTCTGTAAAGAATGTAAACGAAAAACTTCGCCAATTCATTTCAACAATTCACTAAATTTCAACATTTTACAATTTACAAAGAGGTATCATCATCATTACTACTTGTACTCACTGATCTCCAACTACAATTTCTGGAATAAGTGTAAAAGGTTGCCTATTGGTTACCAACGGATTCTAACTAGTTTGGAGGGAAGCTGTTAATATAAATCTCTATGGCGATTACTAAGCCTTCTTCGGGTTCAAGTTCACATCCAATCATGCACTATCCAGAAGTTGTAGTTACGAGATCAGTGCTTGGTGCTGTATTTCACACCCATTGTTGTCTCACAAAAATAAAAAAAACACTTTTCGCTCTATTCATGAACAATTTATTTAAAATAATTTTCTCAAAACCATTTTTCAGAATGAAATTAGCCACTTCCTAGCGGTCTTAAGAAGTTACAAGGGTCAGCCTGCCGACCTGCATGCATCGTTAGGGCCAAGCATTTCCAACGTAATCAACATATTCGTCTTCAATGAAAGATACGATTGCGAAAGTCCAGAAACGAAAGAAATGGATACAAAATTAGTATTGATCTTCGATGCGCTGTGCCAAACAGACTCTCGCATATTTTGTCCATGGTTACAATACATTCCGTTCATGAGAAAGACAACAAACACAGAAGCTATACAGGCTGCTTTCGATTTGAGTCAAATTTTTCGGTAAGTTTGCGAGACGGGTATATAGGCGTAATCGTATGAAATATTCTTTAATTGGAGAGGCCGATTCATGTTTAAAAAAGCATAAGAAAAAAAAATTTAATTTGATACGGACTCACAAAGTATTTAGAAAACAAATTATTGTACTTCTATGTGGGATCCCTTAGGCTAAGGCCACAGGAGCAGGGTTTTTTTCTTTTTCTTTTTTTCCCATGCTGAAATGCAGCTTGAAAACAAACAACAAAATATAGACGAGCTGCTGTAACATACAGGTGGTCAGACGTAGCTTATTTACACGCTGATGGTGGGAGGATCGCTTTTTGCTTTCTCAAAGTCGACAGCTGAAGTTTGCAACCAGGCCTATTTTTCAAACTCAGGGCTACCACACGCTCGTGAAAACATTTCGCTGCAGATAACTGTTCCTGTTGTTGCTATATTTGAGTGTTATCGTCTTAATTCTTTTATGTGTGTGTTTAAAACATCTATGTCATGGAATACTAGTTGAATTGTGAACTTATCCTTCTTGAAATTGAAAATATCCAATATCTTTAAGATAAAAGGTATAGTGTTTTCAAAAACCGTGAACTGAAAAGAAGTACTTGGATTGAAAATGGATTCAGGTTGCTCTGGTATATCATAAACAAACGACTGATCTCGGGTTAAGAACACGCAAGTGTAGCCGGCTTGTGCAGATTTTCAAGCTGCATGAAAAAAAGCTGCGTTTTACACAGAGTGAAAAAATGCTCGTGTGGCCTTAGGCCTCGGTTACGATACGAGCGGCAAGCGGTTTGCGACAAGCGGCAGACCGATAGAACGATAGAAGGTGTTCTGACTACGGTTTACAGTGATTCGAAAAGTTTTATATTTGAAATGTTATTTTATAATTTTTTTAAATAACCTATGTTTATGTGATGTTTTTTGATAATCTCACCACGACTAAACAATTTTGGTTTTAGATACTTCATCTTGTACTTGATAATCACGCAAAATAAAGCGCTCAGCGAGTTCGCTGGGTGACGTCACGTTAGGAATTGAAGGAAAATACCGCCTTCACTCTCATCGTAGCCAGAACAACTCGCACATGTCTATTACTCCATTTCCGCAAGCCTTTCACCTCTCGTATCGTACCCCAGGCTTTAGCCTTTGTAGCCCTGAGCATATCCACCTGGTAGTCTAGTTCCAGCCACGTTCTCTGCACCATTTCCATTCACAATAATACTTATTTTATGCAGTGGTTATTGAGGCACGAAGATCATATTCTTTGACTAGACTTTGTCTTTGATGTAGCACCAAAATAAAAAAAAAATAAAGCAATGGAGTGATGTCTGGGGATATTAGTAGACAGGCAATTAGGCCTCTGCCTCCGGAACCACTGGCTTGGATTGCCGCAAAACAAAAATTGTCGCCAAAATTTAAAAATTCAACAGCCAATTATGCCTGATAACGCTCACTTATAGATAATAGATTTCTTTAATCGACTGTTGCAATCAAGGATATTTGATTAGGACACCCTCTATGTTGTGCATACATAACTAGTATCATGTGGATAATCAGCATCTTCCGCTAACGTGACTGCCACGTGTATGTATAATGGGGAAATTCCCTGAAAACCTAAGTTATCAGACTTAAACTAAAACTCAAAGAAATATAAAAGTAGGGAGCTAATAAAGTTAAATGTCCAAAGTGTATAGCAAAAATTTATACGGACACAATGTAATTGTTTTTAACATTACCATAATTTAATTGAAGTTTTTAAAATTGAAAGTTCATCCATTCATTTCACTGTGTATACGAGCTTTTTTTAAAAGGAACAAATTCAAGGAAATTAAAATTGTACTTAAAGTAATCATTATAATCAAAAGGATTATAAAAATACTATATTGTTGCGTTTGACGGGTTTGAAAGATTTGACGCCAAAGCAGATCAAAACTTGGAGAAATTTATTCCAAAATAACTCTTCACAGTTCTCTTACAGCTCCAGAACTTTTCGTTCTAGTAGGCACAATACAGCTCTTTTCACCTCAATAGAGCACAGAACAGCAGTTAAAAACTTGACAACAACTGCTAAATCACCGCTAAAGACAATGCAATACAGTTCGCTCAGTATCTCCAGTCAACTAATTCAGTGACTCAAGTCAGGAATACAGCTCTCACAATGAACGTTGAGAGACAACTAACTCAGGGATTCAAAATCAACTAACTACTCCCTCACTCACGGCCGGGTTTATATAGGGGAGGCTGCGAATCTTCTTGAATCTTCCAGAGATGGACATTTGGAGAACTTTCCAGACAGTAGTCGAAAAACCCTATACATGTACATACATGGGATACATGTACCGAAAATGTCGCCAAATGGTCGCCAAGTTTGGCGACATTTGGCGATTTCTCGCCAAATTTGGCGACAAAAATTAGTCGCCAAAACCATCACCAACTTGGCTCTATCTCGCCAATTTGGCGAGATTACCATTACCATAATGTTAAATGCCTTGCCCCTTGAAACTCGCTTCCCAGAGTTACCTCTGTAAAACTCGTTATCAAGCGTTGAGAGATTCATTGCTGGGAAACAAACCAAGACGAACCATTGCACTGCCTTACGCGAGATGAACATAAATTTTACTATTTACAAAATTAACACTACGAAATATTTACAGATATACAAAAATTCGTAACAATATTATTGCACTGAATGCAGGAAAAGTTTAGAAACTAACTTCAAAGTTCAAATCTTTACTTGTCCCGTGCGTTAGCAAAAACCATGTATTTTTTTTTTTATAAAAACAACGGTTCCTTAAATTTTAATTTTTATAAAACTTCTTATTCAAACAAAATGACCGAAAAAATTCTGAAACAGCAGCAACTCTTTTTAATCCTTAGTTGTTGTTTTTTCTCATTATCGAGAGAATTCTTAGTAACAAAGTAGCATAGAATTGCACTATTATTATTTTTTTTTACAACGTTGTATCCTCTGTATATTTTCATAGGCAAAGGATTAAGCAACACAAGGAAACTCTTGACCCGAAGAACATTCGAGACTTCATTGACTCGTATCTCGTTGAGATGAAGTCCCAAAAAGGAAGAGATCCTCACACTACTTTATCAGGTAATTGAAATAAATTGCCATTGAATGAATAAGAAAAATATCAGCTATTTATAGAACAGAGTTTAAATTTGAAGCTTCACACATGAGCATTATTAAGAAGACACTCGACTATCTTAACTTTTTTTTTTATTATTATTTTATTTTTAAATAAAAAGATAGAAGATCCTTATTTGAATTTATATGACAGAATAATATTTTTCAAAAATTAAAAAATTTCAAATATTTGTGCATATTTTATTATATAATATTTTTTAAAAACTAAAAATTTTTCCTACAATTTTTTTTTTTCCAAATATTTCTTTAAACTATATTATATAAGAATTGGCATTAAAATATGGAATACTTGTGGTAATTAATTATAATACAAATGTTTATTCGTAATAACAAAAACAAATTCTATAAACTAGCAATAATTTTACTTTAGTGTTAAAAAAAAAATTAAAGCTACAACGTATTTTATTAATTAGAATCCCAATTTATAAATTAGACATATTTTACAACATGCTCAAAAAATTTCATATTTCTCCATGTATTAAAAAAAAAAAGAAAGGCCTTAGAGTTTCCTAATGTCAACAAAAAACGATCAGTGAAAAAAATCGATTTAAAGATTTCCTTTCTTAAGCTCATCTTATCCTCCAGCATAAAATGTCATACAAGTCATGGAAAAACGTAGATACAGTTTTAAAATTTTGCTTGCATATTTAGAAGATTCCAAACTATAATTATAGCAAATAAAAAAAAAAATTGGGAAATTTTAAAATTCTTAGGGTAGAGTGTCCTCTTAAAATAAAACCTTTGTCTTCTAAAGTTCTAACAAATGCGTTGGCAAAAATAATTTGGATTCTAATGAAAGTGGCTATTTAAGTTTCAAAAACAGTTGCAAATAAATTCATAAATACCACATGGACTTCTGTTTAACCCTTTTTAAATTTTATGTCGGCAAAAATATATTATCCTGTCTTCGACGTTTCTGACAACTGATACCAAAATAAATTCTGATTCTTAAGAAACTAACAATTTAAATTTCAAACACAATTGAAAATGAATACATACTTTCTTTGCTAAACATTATTATTCAAATGTGAAGGGTTTAATGCATTTACGTAATGTACGATTCTTATAATTTTCAAACTAAAAACAATAGCAATTCATGCAACTAGTTGCTTTTCTACTTACTTTTTCAAACGAGGGGAAATGCTTATTTGACGAGTGCATAAGCACGAGTCAAATAAGTCTTATTTTTACCACGATTTCTCATTAAAAAGAGTTTAATTTTTAGAACGTTATTATAAAGAAAATATTTTGACTGATTGCTATCCCGCTGTTTTCATGATCATGCAAAACCAACATGTCCAAAGATTAGAAATGTCGCTAAGAGGGAAATATCACCTTGCGAGATAATTATTTAAATTAAAATATGTAATTCACTTTGAAATGTACTTTTATTATTTTTCAGCAAAAGAAATATTTTATTGTTTAACAAGATATTTTACAGCCTACGGTTTGAGGCTCTGATATAGGCTTATCATGTATACACAATGGTAACATTGTAATATACCGAGTGTTCAGCGAAGTAATTCAAAAACAAAAGTTGACAGAAAAATGAAAAAAAAAGTATAATTATTTTGAAAGCTATAAGAATCTGAAACAGAAGATTCAAAATTAGTTACAAATATTGCCAACAGATGGAGCTGTAGTTGCAAAATTCTAGAAATATGTTATAGATTTGTCCCCCTGCAAGCAATCTTTGCAATCACGCTTACTTCCTTTCACGTTTTAGCCGACCAAACGGTATAGTGGTTAGCGTGCTTGCTTCTAGACCGAGAGGTTGCCGTTTCGAGTCCCGTGTTAGGCATGGGTGTTTTTGTAAATGTATGTTGGCTTGTCTAATGACGAATGTTTCGGCGCATTATAGACCTCGTGTTGCTGACGGCGCCAGATAATCTGAAAACAACCAACCTTTCACGTTTTAACAAGGAACTGTCAGAAAACTGGTCACTCTGAGCTTATGAACAATCTTTATTCATAAGAACTAACTCCACCTGTAGGTATCATTTGTAACTAATTTTGAGAATTTAGAATCAGGTTTTTACAGCTTTCAAAATAACTGTACTTTTTGTTTCATTCTTCCGTCGATCTTTGCTTTTGTTAGTTATTTAATTTTAAGAACAGGGAGTTCTTCGCCGGACGATCCTGTATCGGGATTTCTAAAAAAAAAAAGCATAAGTATCAGCAACTGATAACATGTGTCTCCTAGATGACGCTTTAGCGGGTTCTGTGGGCGACATATTTGGTGCAGGAAGTGAGACCACGAAGACCGCCCTTTTGTGGATCATCTACACTGTGGCGGCCTATCCGTACGTCCAGAAGAAAGTGCAGCAGGAAATAATGGACCAGATTGGACCAGAAAGGAAAGTAGTGTACGTGGACATAAAAGTAATGCCCTACACTCATGCTGTCATCTTGGAAGTCATGCGGTGGAAGAACTTGTCTCCAATACCGATCCTGCGGAGGTAAATGCCTACACGTTAATTTCTGTAATTGATTTAGAATTTAAACTGGGATTGAATAAAAATGGTTTTATGAATATGTGGTGGTCTCGTTTACAAACGGCAGATACAGCACATACGCACTAGTGATTACTTTTGCCTAGTGGTTACCTCTCCCCACTTCGGAGCTGGGAGTCCTTGGATCAACTCTCCGACTTCCCAGCATTCACCACGAGTATGAAAAGGAATGACTCCCCTGAGGAGGCTATGAGGAGGAATGAGCTATTCTGTAGCTTATATGATGTAAGTGCTCTGCAAACAATTATTGCGTACTCACGCTACCTCATGCAGAAGCACTCCAAGTTCTTTGAAAGATGCTACGAAGGATGTAGTGATAGTTGCAAGCTTTTTCTAAATAAGCTTGCGATTTCTTTTGAATGAATGCTTATTTTTTTAATGTGTTATAATATTTGATCAGGCTCAAAGGCCTGTAATGCATTGCAAGACATCAGTAACACTTACAGACTCACATACAGGGTAGCCATAATTAAACTTGCACCTGTTCAGATTATCAATATCGATACATATATCGATAGTTCAGAATTGTCTAAAGTCTGTTGTAATGAATAGATCGTCGTAAAATTTGGTATGCATACTATTTAGACCATAAAATGATATTTAAAGAAAAAAAAATTTAACACAAGGTAAAAATGTTGCCACCAGATAGAAATATGGCACGGAGAGGATTTATACAGAGGTAGATTTCACAGGCTAAACTGTATCAGGAAAGTTTTTAATGAAGTTTTAGATAAAAAATATAGCAATCCGACGCATACATTTTTAAATATATATCATAAATAGTGAGATTCAAATGTAACATTTAAAAAATCCAAAATTCCTAAACGTCTGATACTTGACACAAATCTATACCATTGTTGGATTTGGCTTGGCATTTTTTTTTTTTTTTTAATTTTTTTTTTTTAAGATTTTTGATTACTTTTTATGAGAGAACATTTATATATATATATATATATATATATATATATATATATATATATATATATATATATATATATATATATATATATATATATTATATGCTTAATTGGATACACATATTGTGTATCCTATTAAGTCCCTAGTAAGGATAATTCCTTATACTCGCTATGTTACAATCTGCTAACCCAGTGCATTTAGAAACTACTTTCAATAAAACCTTGACATTTGGCGAGTAGGTACTAAAATAATCACTTAATAAAATTACATAAATTAAAAACTCGAAAATAGCAAATAATATATTTTAATTTATATTTGGAAGACTTACGTCAATGCATATGCAGTGGTTCCGCCTGGTTTTGTCTTTTGTGATTTTATTTTTTTAATTAAAATAGATAAACATTAAACGAAAACAATTTATGTTATTTTATTAAGTAAACTTTTTCTTACCTACTCACCAAATTTCAAGATTTTAATGCAAAGTAGTTTCTATATGCATTGGGCTAGCAGATTGTATCATAGCGAGTATAGGGAATGATCCTTACTATACTAAACTCCAACTTAACTTGACATCACTAAACGATAGATATTCACCGTGCTCATAGGCAATTAATCCATTTTAGCGGAGTGAAGACATAATTCTCTTTCCACGCCGCCAAAATGAATTAAATGCCTATGAGCACTGTGACGATCTACCGTTTAGTGATGTCAAGTTAAGTTGAAGTTTAGTATAGAGTTTCCTCTTAAATGTAAGGCCCCTATATTAGGCGAGCCGGCGCGAACGCCATTTTGTGTCTAAAGGTTGGCTCAGCTTGGCGCTGTAACATTGAAAGCAATATAAAACTTCGTCAACTTCCATTGCACGGTATTTAAAATTAAGCTGAGAATTTTCAGAAAAACTGCTAGGAATACTTGTATATCCCTTTCCTATAATGTGTAAAATCAGAGAAGTTGTATTTTACACTCATTATGTCGTATTTAAACAAGATATTGCTGAAGTGGGTTTCAATTTTGGAGAGTTAGCGCTACTTGGCGACTTAAAAATGAATATGTTTTGATTTTCCCTATCGTTAGTGGATTTTCGGCGTTGACGATATCGTTCTCTTTTGTTAATTTTATTGCTTGTATTCACAGCTTTTTTTTTTTAAAACTATTTTTTACCGGATATGATATAAAAATGAATTATATTAACACGATTTTTTTGTCAAGAAATTAGGAAAACCTTTTTAATTATTTAGCAGTTTCTTTTAAATCAAATTTTCCAATACTGCTTCATAGTGTTTGCTTTTATCTTATTTGATACATTTTTGAAAACCAAAAAATATTAATTACTTCAAAACTATATTTCATGAAACCCATATTTTAAATATTTTAAAGATGTTTCAAAATTTTATTTCTTAATTTAACCAGCACAGTTTCTTTATGAAAAAGATAAATATGGTTCAGATAAGGACCTTTTCTTCAAATAGGCCCTTCATCATGTTTAGAATTTGGGAAATTCCTTATCTATAATTTTGCTGTATATAGTCTTTATATGAAAATGTTGTATATATATGAAAATAATAAGTTTTAGGATGTTTTTTAAATTCATATTTCCTACATTGAAAATAAAATGCAAATCATCTTTAACAGAGAGGCAATCCACTGATAATTCATTAGAAAACGTTCTGATTACTCAATTTGCTAACTTCATGACTTAATAATTTTACTGCTTCTTAACTTATACAAGTATATATATTCCATTTTCGTAATAGCTTTATCTGATGTATTACAGTGAAACCATTGTATATCATTGCACTTTTTAAAATGGATGAAGTGATTTTTATCCATGAATAATATTAAAAAAATCTCATTAGAAAGTGTTACTTCTAATTCAGAGAAATGTTTCAACAACTTCCTTGTGGTGGAGAACAACATTTAACAAGGTATATTAAAATACAATCATAAAGAAACAGAAAGAAAAAAAAAAGCTCTACCTTAATTGGGGATGGGATTATTTTATATATTATTTAAGTTGAAAAACAATTATAAATTTTTAGCATATTAAATTGCCATTCTTTTTGAAAAAATTACTTTCTTCTAACCTTAATAACAGTACTGTTGCAAAACTAATAAAAATAAAAAAGAATAAAAAACTTTTTTATAATCAATGTAAACTGCAACATTCCAAAAACTATGATGGTTTAATTTGGAAAACAAGGAAAAGGAATGCTTTCGTGTTTACAATATAAAAATATAGTTCAGTAACACGCAGAAGTTTGCAAAGAACATTGGAATAGGAAAGTGGTATAAGGAAATCAAAATTACTTCAAAATAATAATCAACGCAAAATCATAGACAGTTAATCGTAATAAATATTAAAATATAACTTCCGCTGCATATCAACACTTAGTGATGTGATTCACTTGTCTCGGCGACAATTTTGAATCCATCATTGGCGTCTGTTTGCTTGTGTTGGAAATTGAAATAACCTCCTTTTCTTTTCAAAATCTTTGTATTTAGTCGCCCTTGAGCAATTAGAGGACAAACAACAACCCATTTTACAAAAAATATTATAGAAAAACGATCACTTTTTACAAATACCAAACGAGGAAAGCGCACATTCATCCAACTCAAAACCACGTCGAAACATGAATTGCGGCAACCCTTACGACACAAAATGGCGTTCGATCCGGCCTTCCTTTTATAGGGGCTCTACTTAAATGTAGACAATGAGGAACTTACACAAGTGAGGAAAAAGAATATTTTTCGTATTTTCTTGTGTTATCCAACGAATATATTTGAGCAGTGCAATTATTTTTTATCTTTTTGCTTTCAATTAATCAAAAATCGAGTTAGAAATCAAAGCAAGTCACGTGACCAAAAACGCATAAAAAAACGTGACGTAATTACGCACAGATTCCGTCGAAAATCAGAGGAGGAACCTCGTCTAAAACATGTTTTAGACTGGTTCATCATCTGCGCGTTGACGTCACAAGCAAAAGTAGCTTTTTTCCCGCCAAATCGCAAAGTTAAAAACTAAATATTTTTTTTTTTTTTAACTATCTATCCGAGCTCAAATTTTTAAAAGAATAGTATTGTTTTTCATGATTTTTCTCTACTTTTATTTAGTTTTTGGTTGTTTTCAGATTATCTGGCGCCGTCAGCAACACGAGGGCTATAATGCGCCGAAACATTCGTCATTAGACCAGCCAACATACACTTACAAACACCCATGCCTTAACACGGGACTCGGAACCCGCAACCTCGCGGTCTAGAAGATAGCCCGCTAACCACTATACCACCGTTTGGTGGGCCTACTTTTATTTAAAAATAAAACCAAAAAATTTGAACGTTCTCCATTAGGCCTCGAGTACGATGCGAGCGGTAGGCGACTGGCTGCGGACCGAGAGAACGATAGAACGGCGGCGGGGGGTTGTTCTGGCACGATGAGAGTGGTATTTTACATCAGTTCCTAACATGAAGTCATCCAGTAAACTAGCTGAATGCTTCGTTTTGAGGGATTATCACACACAAGATGAGGAATCTAAAACCAAAATTGTTTTGTATTGATGAGATTAACACAAAACGTCACATAAACAGATGTTTTTGAGAAAATAATAAAATAACATTTCAAATTTTATTACCAAATACAATCAAATACCGTTAACGTGAAATAGCTTAGCAAGAAATCCCGTTTAACGCGAAATAAAAGCCGTTCCCCGTACTTAAAATTTAACATTAATTTTTTCAGTTAACACGAAATTCGGTTAAGGTGAACAATTTAAGCGACCCCATCCACTTAACGTTAACGAGGTTTGACTGTAAAACTTTTTTTTTTGAGAACAACCCTCCACCGTTCAGTCGCACATCGCTCGTATTGCGCACGAGGTTTTAGGTTATAGTCCGAGTGGCGACTGCAATTTTTGGACCTCATGGAACATCATTCTGAATTTTTTATAGAAATTGGAGAAAAGTGAGTAGATTACGAATCCACTGGTCTGCCGTGGCAAATATGGCCGAAACGGATCAAAAATCTACTTGGAATGAGTTGAACTAAAATCCGATTGCCAAATATGTCATAACTTGCCAAAAAGAGAACAAACTTTTTCGTCTGGCAACCCACTGCATTTTGATTTTCAATGAGAAAAAGCGCAAACGATTTCTGATCTCTGTCTCGGAAAACTTTTATCTTTTAAAAGTAAGCCAAATTGGCGACATCAGTTACGTCATCAGTGACGTAATGCTTATTGCCAATTTGGCTCATTTGTGAAAGATGCAAGTAAGCCATCGCCACGCATCCGAATCGTCTGCAACCTTCTTAATTGAAAACTAAAGAGTGAGGGTTACCAAATAAAAAGAAAATGCTCCTTATTTGGCAATTTATGGCGCATTTGGCAATTGGATTTAGTTCAACTTACTAAAAGTCAATTTTTGGCTAGTTTCGGCCATTTTTTGCCACGACAGACCAGTGGATTCGTAATCTACTCACTTTTCTCTAATTTCTATAAAAAAATTCACAATGATGTTCGATGGGGTCCAAAAATTGCAGTCGCCTCTCAGTCTATTACGATTTTCAGTCATAGAGCAACAGCGTAACTAATATTTGTTCTTGACGCTTGCACACCTGCATTTCAGCACTACGAAGGATACAACTTTTCGAGGATACTTTATTCCAGAAGCGACTATTCTGATGGCCAACTTTTGGAACGCGCACCACGACCCTAAGCTGTGGACAGATCCTGGCGTCTTCAAACCAGAGAGATTTCTGAGCGAGGATGGGCTGTCTATTCGGAAATCCCCGAATTTTATACCATTCTCTTTAGGTAAGAAGTAAGAATTTTATCTGAAAAAAAAAATGCTTTTGCTGTATATTAACGAAAATTACGAAAGTTGCGGAATATAAACACCTCAAATGGTTCACATTTTGAGTTTCATGTTAGTTTCAAATCATCAACCTTTAAATCAAAATGGTGACTACGGACTAAAAGAGTTGGTGTTATTATTCGTTGTGATTGGCTTTTGCTGGTTTTACGGTCCCTGGTGTTTTGAGAAGCGGCAGTGTTTACAAGCTGTTAGCTTTTACCAGTGGTGTAGTGGAGCCGGTATGTCATACCAGTAATTTTTTGATATCCGATATCCGGCTCTCAAAAAAATACCGAAACTCCTTTCGGAGGAATTATTAAGATTTATTGTAATTGGTGTCAGTTGAAAATTGATAATTTTGTTACTACAACCCAAATTCAAAATAATTGAATAACATTACTTTCTATACAAAACTTAGGAATGCATCGCGTAAAATGAACATATGTAAATTAAAGGAGTGACCTATGTTATTCAAGAATTTAAATACAATTTTCAACAACTATACAGATATTATTTCAATACTTATTGATGTAAAAAAAAATAGTTTTAAAGCAATTATTTAAGACGATTCGTTTTAATTTTAGTCATATCTCAAAGAAAATCGCAATGAGAACACTGTGGAAATTTTTATAAATTATCTTCGAAATAGTTTTCAATGGATTGATTTATGTATCAGTTTTTTATTAAAAACTGATTGATAATAACTCATAAATCTTTATGCTTGTATTGTGATCTAACTTATTGAGGAAATAAACACGTAAACTAAAAGTATTTAGTTTTTTCTTATATGGATGGTAAAAGTTATGACAAATATTGTAAATTCGCATTTCACAATTAAAAAATCCCAGACTATAATTGGGGTTACCGGCACTATTGACAAGTGTGCTACCGGGAAATTTTTTTATTTTTTTTTAACACTGCACTTTTTTTAGCACACTTTTACCTGTTACATCGTTCGCAACGAAGATCATTATTTCTCAACGACGTTGCAAATAACCATTCTACGTCGCAACTATTTGTGGCAGACACTGTTACAATGCACCTTGAAAACTAACAGGTGTGTGGTTTCTTGCGCGTAAAACAGAAAAACTCAATCGCTGGTGGGCAATGCTCAAGGACAGAGAACTAAAGTCAAGGTTTTTCAACTTGCTACGCTTTTATCGCATTTCTACGAGAATTTCGAAGATGGAGTAGATTTAGAGGCATTAGCACCGAGATTTTAATCAAAATCGTTGGAGTCGTTTTTTAGCAATTGCCGAAAACATGATTTTTCAGGATTACAGCCTTATGCTCATGCACAGATTTGTCAAAAAGAGAGGTTTCATGGCCTCCACTAACCCACACACCAAATTTGAACATCGTAGGTCTCTTTGTTCGGGAATTATGCTGAGCACGTACACACAGACAGACACTTTTTCTAGACCACTTTTGTGAAATCAGGATGTTCCAAAAAGTAGAGAAATGCAAAAAAAAAAAAAAAAAAAAAAAAAAATTGACTGAATGCTATACTTTTCTTACCCTATGTAAACGTATGGGTAATTGAAAATAGTAATGATGAATGAGTAAGTCAGTCGGTAAATCTTTCGTCTTTATATGTACAGATTTTTATTTGATGTTTTTTTTACTGGCCAATTTTATATAAATCCTTTAATTTTTCACACCTGTATACCAGTATAACGCATACTTATTTCCACTTTCAGGCAAACGTGCATGCCCTGGAGAGGTTTTAGCCAACATGGAGATCTTCCTTTTCATCGTATCCATACTGCAAGTATTTGATGTGTCCTTACCTCAAGGAATGAAGCCCACATTTGACGCCGAACAGACAATAGTATATAAACCAAAAAACTTCTTGGTTCATATGACGCCTAAAGATTCCCAGGATTGAAATGTAAAGAGACACATGATAAACTTTTATATGAACCGAACCGATTATAATTACAAATGTAGCTTTGCATATGAACTTATATACAGTGGTGGTCAGAATTATAAGGACAACTGAAAATTGCGCAGAAAAAAACTTATTTCTTAAGTAAATAAAATGAAATGTATTTATAAATTATTTTTTTTAATGCTAGAAATCATTGTAGGATGCAAAACATTAGAAAATTCAAAATATGATTGCTCTGTCAAAATTAAGTGGAAGTCATAGTTAAAGATCATTGCTTATATTCGCTATGTTACAATCTTCTAGCCCAAATGCATTTAGGAACTACTTTGTAAAAAACTACGAAGAAGTATGAAGAAAAACGATCACTTAATTAAATTACTTACATTTAATATCTATCTATTATAAATTAAAATTCAAAAAGCAAAAGACTATTGAAGATGGCGCCAGTGCAGAAGCATTGATGTAAGAATTCCAAATATAAAATAAAATATATTGGGTGCCATTTTCGAGTTTTTAATTTATGTCACTTCATTAAGTGATCATTTTTGGTACCTATTCCCCAAATTTCAAGGTTTTACAAAAAGTAGTCTCTAAATGAGCTGAGCTTGAAGATTGTAAAATAGCGAGCATAGAGAATGATCCTTACTAGGACTTCCTCTTTAAAAAAAATATCAATGTAAAAACTGGACAAAATTATGTAAGGACGGTGAATGTTTTGGCCTGAAACACACTAATAATTAATAATCTCCCCCCTTCTTTTCAATCACTTTTTTATAAGTATTAATGTCATGGGGTTTGACAGTTCCTTCTGAAAGTTCTTGAAAATTTTTATCCATGCTTTTTCGATGAAGGACAGAAGTTCTTGCTTGTTTTGATATTGAATATCATTATTATTATTATTATTATTATTATTATTATTTATTTATTTATTTTTTATTTATTTTTTTGGACTTTGTGTGCCAGAATATCCCACAAATTTTCCATCAGATTTAGATCGAGGCTTCAACCAACCAACCTGAACATCTTCCAGAGAATCGCACAACATTCAATTACACTATAAATCTGGTCATTGTATTAAAATTTGACATGCATTGGTGTTATTCACCGTTTTCGTTTTAATATTTTCATGAAGTTTAAAAAATGACAAGTTTGGAGATAATTTTGACCAAAAGAAAAAAAAAAAGAAACACCGTCAAATTGGCAAAATTGGTAACATGCTTTTCGAAAATTATTTCATTACCCTTTTTCGGGTAAGTGAAGCATTGGAGAAACATCAGGCGTTAATGGACAATGCTGAAGGGAATAGAACTCTGTTTTTAAGACATTAACTTTGAAAAATTGTACGACAATAGATCTCAAGACTTCTGAAGATGAAGAAGTGATGTAAGACCGCCGTGTTCTCTAATGGTGACTGGGGAATGTTAAATCAGTTGTAGTTGCAAAGTCCTCCAAGTTCCCATGCAAATCAATACCTCTGGGGGGTGGCAAAGCCAAGTCTTCTGCTTGGTAATGCCTCTAAATTTAGAAGTTACTCATACGGTTGGTAGTGCTGCCATCTACAGAGTAAATACCGAACGAGGTAGAAATGAACTCTGGTGGTTATAGGAAAACTTGCACACTCCCTCTCACGAGCGAGTGTGGTCCTATACAGCACTGACCACTACCGACCTGTACTGGATATGGGGTTGTAACAAAATGCTTGAATGAAGCAGAGATGCCTTAATCACCATAGTTCTTGATAAGAAGAAGAAATATTTTTAAGCAGACACCTTCTTTATGAGGGAAATTCATATTTGGAGTGGGTACAGAAAAATTTTCATCCACACAATGAAAGATCTCGGACATGGTAAATCAAGAGAGGAAAAATTAATTCAGACAAAATAAGGATATTTTTATCTTTAAATAAAAGATTAACAAATGGTTACATAAAAAAAAAAAAAAAAAAATAAAAAAAAAAAAACTCTTCTTTATCTCCCATAGTCTTTGTAAAAAAAAATAAAGCTCTCTGGACATAATTTACTTAAAGCCCAATTTACTTTTTTAAAAAATAAGGTTTAAAAACAAAAAAAAAAAATTTGCTATGTTACGAATTTTTTCAGAGGAAATGACGACACTGCAAAACTTTTTAAACAACAGTGAACTCGTTATCAAGCTTTAACAACAGCTTCAGTGCACACAACTTTTCATGCACAGTGATAATTCAGGCTCAGCAAAAGTAAACAAGCACCTAGCTCTTTTCAAAACAACGCTTAAAATACAACTAACTCATTTCGCTAATCGGTGGTGTTTTTATACCAGCTAGCGAAGTTTCTCAAAAATTCAAGTGCAAACTATTTTCAATGCAGAACGGTCAAGAAATCTGACCAGACCGCGTGTCACCAACCCTTTCCTGTATTGTAGCAGCCGAAAAAAACGTAATAAAAAATAGAACTTCGAAAAGAAAAGGAATTAAGAGAAACACCATTCACAATTATTTACAGGAAAATCGTGTAACAACTGCAATGCCCCCTCTTATGGAAGGTCTCTCCAACTTTACTTATAATCTTCCAAAGTCATTGGTATTAACACAATAATTATCTATATATATAAAAGAAAGTCGTGTTAGTTACACCACTTATAACTCAAGAACGGCAGAACAGATTTGGGTGAAAATTGGTATGGAGGTAGCTTAGAGCCAGGAGACGGACATAAGATACTTTTTATCCCGTTCGACAGCGTTCCCGTGTCACTTGACAACAAAACGCAAATGATAGCTATGTAATTGAAGTATAATGACAGCTATGTAATGACGTATAGATAACAATTTGATATTTATAAAACTCGGTATGGTTGAAAATTTGAGTTTTGAAATAAATTTTTAGGTGAATTGAAGTGAAGTGAAGTTTAATTAATAATGCCGCGAGCAAGACGATCGAATCTTTCCCGACAAAGCCGTAATGCAAGAAGAATACGAAATACTGCAAATGAAAGGACTGAAGAAGAACAAGAAATTGCACGTGAACAGCTCCGCGATAGTATGGCTCGACTTCGTGCTTCTCAATCACGAGAGCAAAGTGAAGCAGCCCGTGAAACAGCTCGGTTGGCAATGCGGAATCGTCGAGCGAACAACAGAGGTCAACAAATAGATAATTTGCGGAGCCATTGTATTCATTGCTTTGAATATTTGTTTTTAAAATAGAAGCTGGAGCTGCACTATAGACACCAGGCATATTTTATTGAGTATGTTCACCGGTGTTTTGTACGTATTAAAAAAATATATACAAAATTCTTTTAAGCAATAGCAGTAATATTATTTCTACGTTTACAAAATTTTTAATGGTTAAATTTTTCTAGCTGGCTTTTTTAACCCTTTACACTCGAGGCCACATGATTGGATGCCGCAACTCGAGAAGACCACTAGGTTTGATGCGGAAATTCGATGCAAGGCCAATGACTGTTTAGTTTCTATGAAGCTAATCCCTAACCTCGGATTGAACCAAAAATCCCGCGAAACGTCTCAAGTTGCTGGTACCTCAGCGCGAAAAAGGCCTCGAGTGCAAAGGGTTAAAATTATGAATCTAACTTTATTTAATGAGAGTGAGTCAAAACATACATAGAATCTGGCATAGCAAAGGATTATTTAGACTCAATTTGACTTCACACTTGCAACCTAAAACGTAGATTCAGCGAAGATTAATGAAATTCACTGAAAACTTTCAAATCATTTCGACATTTGCCACCAAAGAGAAGAATGAATATAGATTCAAAATATAAAGCATCTGCGGCCAAGAGAACTAGGGCATCACCGCTGTAAAAACAGCATCACCGCTGTAAAAACAGCATCAACTGGAGAATGACAGAGCTCGCTATTACAAAATGAACCAAAACATGAAACTGTTATTGTACTTTGGAAGCTGATCACCAACAACAATTAATCCGAAGAAATTCCGCGTCTATGTAACACAGAACAGATAGATATCCTTCAGCGGGTCCCCAGCAGCGCGGGGCCACACAGCTAGTTTCAGATATTAGAGTCTACTAACTTGCGCGAAATCAATCATTTCAATGTTAAAAATCATCGAAATTTATAGAAAAATTATTAATTAATAATAATTAATATATGATTAAATTGATTTTTAAATAATGTTGGGCACCTCGTCATTACAATCTAAATTTTGTAAATTGTTTTAAACATTTAGTTGTTGAGATATGATACTCTTATTTTGCAAATTTAATATATGCACTTGATTAGAATGTGAAAAATTGTAACAAAATATTCCTAACATGATTACCTAATAACCAGTGGCAATTTACATGTGACGTTATACAATCCTCATTATAAAGTAAGAATACTGAATAACTGTAACTGTGATCCTATTTCAAACTCTATCAACTGTCAACAAACACAACGAACGGCGTGCGTGATATTCTATTTGTAAAAAAATTTGAACAAATTTAAATTTCTTATTCATACTTAATTCTTTTAACTAAATAATTTTTTAAAGGTAAGTGCAATTACTACTTTTATATTTTGTAATCTAAAGAGAACGTACTACAAGTTTAGTTTTACACGTGAGTTTGATACTCAGGTTCTTTGTACATCGAAACATACTTCCTTTGAATTAATTTACGTTCTCTTGATGCGTGTTTTTGGTAAACTCCTAGTTCACGTTTATGGGTTGGCGCACTTTTGAAAAGTTGGCGACAAAGCCAGAATGTCGCCAATTCGGAATTCCAATATGAAAAGTTGAGAAACGAACCAGCTCCATGATTTGTGGTATAGAAAGGTTGAAGCCAAAGCACGTCAATTAAAAAAATGGGGTTGCCAAATTTAAAACTGTATCACCTACAAAACAGCGCCAAATCGGCTTGGCGATATTTTAACGTCAACTAGGAATAGAATAGTGTTTTTTCTTAGAACAACTCAATACTATATGTTATAGATAGCTGTTTTTACACAAACATAAAATGTGCACACAAAAAAATTATGTAGTATGAGTCTTCTAGAAAAAGTCAAGGGAACGTGTGATCGATTCTTGGTAAATTCCTGGTGTATGGTGCGATTTGTAAAAATTGTAGCCAAATTGAAGTCTTATTCTGCTGACTGCACTTGTTGCTGAACCTGTTGCTGATTGGGCGGGGGTCCTCCATGGTTCTGGTACATCTGTGGTGGTGGTTGTTGCGGGGACTGAACCGGACTTTGGCACGGGGGCATGGCATTGGGAGGTGGACCACATTCCGAATTCACTTGTCGGTGGACCACCCCATTCGGGTCATGACCCATACTTTGTTGCTAATGAGGTGGTCCGTGTGGAACCGGTTGGGACTGCATTTTACAGGTAAAGTCCCATTCGCGATTCGACAGTTATAGTTGCCAAAAAAAATTGGTACTTTATTACTTACTAACTAAAGAAAAATTTCATATCTTCTCTAAGATTATGAACCTCTTTATTCTCCAATTTGTAATTATCGTGGTTAGGGGTCCAATTCTTATAATCTAGCATTTTTCAAACCTGAGTATGCATGAAACCTGTAATTTTTCTTGGTTCGTTAACAAGCACACTTTGCATCCACTTTCTAGAAAATAAAGAGGTACATTTTTTTTAAAAAAATATTTACTTTTAAGTGCTTGAATTCTTTTAAAATAAACACTAAAAACTTTTAAAGTGCTTGAATTTTATTTTCGAAAAAAATTAATATTTTGGTCAACAAAATGAGCAAATTCTCTCGAATTTAATTAAGCTAATCAGCAACCTGGAAAACAGTGTGTTTGAACATACAAATATTGTGTCACTCCTCTCTTCGATAAGTACTAGCACATGCACAACATTGGAAACTGGTTTACTCCGATCATATCATGTGATCTCATATTTCTTTTTTGTATCGTGTTAATATTTTGTGCACTGTTTAAAAATGACATGGAAATGTATTTTCAATTCAAGCTGGCTGAAAAAGCCAGAATATAATGCATTGTTGCAAGTTTACATATGTTGGATCCGTATCTTGGACTATGTACTTGGTGTTGTTTAAAGTTTCAGCTTAGCATCATTAGGGGAAAAGGCTTTAAAAACCCATGCACAAAGCAAAGAAAGTTAGTTTTTATAAGAAGTTGCGAAGAGCATTGTTAGAACTATTTCTAATGATAAAAAAAATATGAATATTGCCCACAACTATCAACTTTGTTATCGAGCGAGCTACGACGGATGTGCATGTAATTAAAAATGAATTTTTGAATGCTGAAATGCTATGGACATTAAAAACCATAAGAAATCACAGGTCTTATAAATCTAATGAAAACAGTGATAAATTATTTCATTGCATGTTCACCGATAGTGCGATTGCATTTAAATTTTCATGTGGAGAGAGAAAAAACTGCTTATTATGCAGTATTTGGAATCAAGCCTTCAAACTGTAGTAAAAGGCAGTTTAATCAATAAGAGTTTTGTATTATTTGGCAAAAGTCTCAATGTGATGAAAATAACACAAGAAAAACAAATTGATATTCTCATACGATATTGGCATAATAACAAAGTTACTTTACTTCAGTTTTCATGGGACATAGTATTGCTTTTGGAGTACTCAATGGTTTTTATCGTTCTATTGTAACCTTAAAATTTTCTTCTATTAAAACCTAAAGAAAAATTTTTACATTTGCTTGATTCGAACATGCACCAATTGCCAATAATAAAAATATTGTAAATTTTTTTTAAGGTTTTTGTGTTGATAACGCATCCTTGAAAAGTCCTTGAACAGGGTTTCCACGGTCATTAAAAGTGCTTAATATTTTTGAACTTGTTTTCAAGGCCTTGAAAGTGCTTGAAAATACTTAAGAGGTGCTTAAAAGTTCTTGAAAATGCTTAGAGGTCCTTAAAAGTCCTCAATTTTTGCAGATGTTGTCCAAATGCAAAATTTATAAAAATTCAACTCAAACTTGCTATCGCCACTTATCTGCACCGTATCAGGATTTTCCGACGTATTTGTATTACGCATCCACCAACTTGTAACTCTTTTGGTAAAATATACTTTATTAAAATTTTAAATATAGACATGATGCCTGAAAACAAATTTTCAAAGGTCCTTAAAAGTATTAATTAGGTCCTTAAAAGTCATTGAAAAGTCATTAATTTCCATTCTGTGATTTGAGTGGGAACCCTGTTGAATTTTTTTTTTCTCCCTCAAGTGTATGAACCATGAGGTAGTATGAAAAGACTTTCAGTTGATTATGAAAATCAAACTTTCTTCAAACTCAAAGATTGTTCTAATTTTGTCTTCCACTGCCTCTTTTCTTATTGAAATAAAAGGTTTGCTCAGCTCAATGAGATCAAGGCAAGTGTGTTAATTAGTCATCTGAAGCAACAGGAGTTGTGTGTAAAAACGGTCTTTTAGTGAAAACCTCCAAAACTTGATAGAATGCACTTCATTGACATAGAATCTTTCAGATTGTCTGACAGTAAGTGGGTTAAATCGACCTTCCCAGATTTGCCCATCAGCCACTCACACAAAATCAAAGTTAATATAAATTATGCAAATCCCAAAACAGGAAAAGTATGTGTCGTAGTTGAAAAAAATATTATCCTGGCATATTGCATTACACTTTCAACAACAGATGGTAAGAGCGTTCCATTTTTGTGCCAGTTCAAAGAACTTTTATTTCTTTAGTAAGCTTTATGAATAATTATTTTGAATTGGCCCCATTTGCATTTTTGTGGAATTGTGAAATTCTTTGCCATCAGAGTTATGTTTAATTGAATCATTTCACTGGCATCTGCAAAAAATACTTAAGGCATTAGAAAATTGTTTATATTATAATATATATTAAGGTTAACTTTTAGGAATTATATACATTTTCTTTAAAAATTTTAATCAGAATGTGCTAGCTTCTAATTATGTAAGTTTCATCATTGTCCTGGCAAATAAAGAACACAATGACAGCAAACCAGAATAATGTTGCTTGTTATTTATTTAAAATATATACAAGTTTAACAGAACCTCACTACTATTGTAATTAAATTTGAAAATTTTGTTTTAATTGGCATTTTTTTAAATCACTTCATTAAAAAAAATTCGAATTATTACCACCATTGTTTTGGCATTGGTATATATATATATATTTTTATTGTTTTGGCATTCGTATATATATATTTTTTTTTTAATTCCGCCCTCACAAAATAAAAAAAAAATTGCTTTACTTGTATTTTTTTCTTATTGTATAAGGTCTAAATAATAACAGAAATATATATAACATACATTTATGGCATCCTTTTTTAAAAAATGTTTTAATATTGAAAAAGTTGCCTGTTTCTGAAGAATGACCCATGTGTGACAAGTATGACACCTCTTTTGAAAAAATCAAATGATTGTAATTCATAAATTATCTTGAAAATAATTCTCAAGAATTCATAAGATTTTAAGTTCTTAGTCTACAGTATGTCAAGATTTAGTGGCTGTGTCTGTTTTTTTTGACTGACCTAATTGGTGAGTTGTGATTAGGGTTTTGCTTGGAATCTTAGAAATCTTTCCAGTCGTACCGTAGTCTTGGAATTTACTCAAATCTTTCTACATTTCACTCATTAATAACAGAGTGGCCACAGAACCAGGAAAACCTGGAAATCAGGGAACTTTCTGATTCTGGAAAAAATCAGGGAAATGTTAGGGAACTATTTAAAATTTCATGAAAATCAGGGAAATGTATTGTTTAAGGCACGTTCATCTATATTTTGGCGCTATTTACTTGGAGATTTGTAGTGCTAAGCCATTAGAAGTTAAATACTACGGAATGATTTAAACTTTTCATTACCAGCAAAACTATTTTTTTAAAAATTGCATATTTTCTCTATAGCATACATGTTCTATTTGATCAGGGTGTCTAGACATCTGGAAAACCTAAGAAAATTGGGAAAATTTAAAAAAAAGTTTGCCCTAAAATCAGGGAATTTTTTAGAAATCTGTCAGGGAAATCAGGGAACTTTTTTTCCTGAATTTTGTGGCCACCCTGAATAATAAGAAAGATTGTCTCTTTAAATGGGTCAAATTTCGAAATTATAATACTTTATATTTTGATTGTATCATTAAATAAAAATGTTTTATTCACATATAATTACTATTTTTACAAGCCCATCTGGTGACTGTGGGGTTAGCGCTCTTGGCTCGCATGCCAAAGTCGACGGGTTAGACATGGATGTTCGTTGTGGTTCGGAATCCACGTTAAGCTGTATGTCCCAGCCTGAATAGCCATTATTGTGCATAAAAATAGGTAATTGAGCGTAATAAACAAACCAAAACTATTTTTACAAATGCAGAAGTTGAAATTCTTTAACGTTATCAATTCTGAAAATCATGATTGATTGTCACTAATCTGCAAATGACACACTAATTTGTGACAAGAATACTAAAGTAAATATTTTATATTTTTAACTCATTTTATGATAGCAAACCAGGAAAAGGGAAGTGCTCCTGACCCGTCTTAGAATAGGCCACACTCGTTTTACCGATATGCACTTTCTGCTTGGAGAAATGCAATGCCTGTGTAGTTATTATTATTTTATTTTTTTTAAGAAATTTTAAGTGAATGTCCTACTCAGGGTTGGCACGTTTTAAACCAATTGGGTTTATTTCTCAAAAAAAAAATTGTGTGTTTTTTTTTTAAATAATTTAAAATTGTATTTTTATTTATTTACAATTAGATTTTTCAAATTATTTGATGTTGTAAATAACTTCTACTTTTAACCAAAACTTTTCCATTTCAAAAGGAATTTATTGAAAATGTAACAGTTATAGAATGATGATTATTGCAAGAAAATGATATAAAAAAGTTTAATGCTGGACGTTTATGTATTGTATATCTTACTGCAAAAACAACTGCAGCGAATGTTCAGAGAAGTTTTACTTTAAGTTGTACATTTGTTGCGAAACAACAAAACTTGTTTTTTTTCTCTGTTCAAAACGATAAATCCAAAATTTGTTTTAAATGGAATAAAGAATTTAGTTTTATTTTTTAAGAAAATAATTCACTGAAATGAAATATCTACATTCGTGGTACTATCACATGATTGTTTTTGTAAATAAAAAATTATACGGATAGGTACTATTGAACAATAAGTTTTAATATTAATCTAATAAATAGATGTATTAATGTTTTATAATTATTCAAAATTATTAATTAAACTTAAATTATAGTCAGCATTTTAAATTTGTTTCTAAAATAAAGTTTTTTATGTTTCATCAACTTATTTCTAAATCCTAAAAATATCATTTTGAACAATTTTTCACGTTCACTGATGAATCTAAAAGCAATATTCCATGTATTATGCAGTAAATAATTTCCCTTGTATTATACTGTATACATCGAATTTAAAAAATATTATCTCTAAATAAAGTATCAAAGGAATATTAATTGTTATTTGAACGATAACTATTCTAGTTAATGCAAATTTCATTTATAAATATGTATCCAAGTAATTAGAAAAGATTTTTAAAAAAAACTGGTTTAAACCACAAAATCCACTTTATTTGATTTTTTTTTGCAAAAAACCTGTTTTTTTTTTCCAACCTTAGTCCTACTTTTAATAATGTCAGACAGCATTATTTTAACACAACTCACCCATCACTGTCATTTATTTTAAGTTCACCATCTCACCAAAACCTCTTTGTATTTTTACAATAAATTGGCTTTTATTGTTTGATTTAGAGTTTTATAAATTTTTTACTTTAATTGCCTGTACTATTTTAATCCTGACATTTTATTAATTTTTAGAATATAAATACAATTGTTTGGCGCAGTATGGCCCTAGTGTAGATCTTGCAACAAAAAAAACAACCAATCATTTTATGAGTTAATGTATTGAAATATAAAAATAATATGTAATAAACTTATTAAATTTTGATTTTATACTTGTTTGTTAATGCGTCAAATTTGAATTATGCATATGATTTCTTAATTAATTGTGATTACTTCTAGATGCCCAAATATAAAGTTGGAGATGTAGCGGCACTATTCCCGAAGCCATCCAAACCGAAAACAGAATCTGGGAAAAAGATTCAGGCGCTGTTTCAAGAATTTTATAATAAGCCGAGCAATCCTTCTAAGAAATGGAAAGGAGGACAGGAACAGGTGCTCTAATTTTAAATACTTGAATTGTGCTTGTTTAAGAATGACACAACTCAATGCAAGCAAATTTGCACTTGAATTAAAACTAACAGTTCATTAAGAATAAACCTGAAATAAAATGTGAAAAAGCCTTTTGATCAGTATTTAAGCTGGGGTACAAAATTTCTTTAGCGAAAAAAAAGTTACAAGTTACTCTTTAGTGAAATGCTAAAATGATTACAAGATCTAGTACTTACTGTTGATGTTTAATTTAAAACCATTATCGACCTTTTTATTTTAAAATCATTGTTAACTTTAATTGTAAAGCTATTTTATACCAAATATCAATTGGAAAAAAAACTTTTCACCCTTCAGCTTGTTTGATCTTGTAGATCAATAACTAATCTTTGGGTAACAGAATGGTGATTTTGTGACTGAATATTTAAAAAAAGAAAATCGAAACGACATTTTCTAATTTTAGCATTAGAGTAGGTTTTTAAGCATTTTGATAGAAAAAAGCTTCTACCACTTAATCTCTGCTTTTGGTTACTTTTCTGGGCCTTCACAAAATTGCAACTTTCAAAATAGGGCATTTAAAAACATTATTGGTCTGAAAATAGAGGGTATTTTCATACAATTCTATATTTAAGAAGAACTATTAACTGTTTGCCTATTTTATTGAATCGCATGTTTTCATTCACTTTTTTTTTTACTTACGTGACATTAGTTATAAAAAAGTATATATTAAACTTTTCATACCAAAAAAATTATTTTTTTTTAATGATAAATTATGGCTTTAAAATAATTCATTTTTTAAAACTCACATACTACTCCTGTAAAATTTAAGTTTTTTTGTTATCATTTCAACAAGCCTCTTCTACCTAGAAATGTATGTTGTATTATACTTATGTTTTATACTTATGTTTTATTTCTGTTAGCTTGAAAGCAAAAAGAAACAGTTTGAGAATGTGAACAGCAATGAAAATACTGAAAATGTCGAAGACAGGTAAAGGATATATTGTTCGTTCTTGCCTTTTATTTTGTAAATTTTAAAAAATCAAATTTTCTTTGTAAAGATGTCTGTTATTTCATAAAATGTGATTTTTGGATAAACATTTTTTTTTATTTTTTTTTTGGTATCGTTAATTAAAATGGAGATTTAGCATTATTTTCTATTTGTTCCCATTAATTACTTTCGCCAAGATTCCCACGGTTCTTGAAAGTCCTTGAATTTTTAAGCAACCACCAATAATCTCTGTCTCCATTTTTTTTCACGCCTCCATTTTGTATTTTTCTGTCTAAAGTATGTAATTTTATGGTTCTTGAATTTTCTTAAAAAGGGCCTTGAAAGTCCTGGAATTTTTTCTTCAATAAGAGTAGGAACCCTGTTCACTAAACCTTGTTATGATGTCCTTAAAGGAAGAAAATCTCAATTTCTTAGCTTCCCATCCCTCTGCATATGTTGCAGTTCTTGCCAGTTCTCTTTAGACACCAACATTACCAACTTCGTGAAAATCAAATTTTATTAAGTACAATTTGTGATGGAAACTCAGTAAATATCGTGAATTTAAGTTTTCAAAATTGTAAACAACACTTATCTTTCATAATGCTTACAGAGTTCGTAGACCTCCTTTCATAGACTCGTGAAAATTTCCTTTTTTTTTTTTGTAAAAGGGCCCTTATAACTCATAAAAATTGTGTTTCTACTCTTGATATTTCTCTTTATCTCCTTAAAAATAATCATCGATAAATTATTAAAACCTAAAACATAGCACATTTTTTTTTATTCGATAAAACGTCTCTGAAATTCTTACCGTACTTCAGAGTCTACCGCGCATGCGCTTCGTCACTTCAGCCACAAAGAAAAACCTTAAGACAGTCTCGGAATGAGACGATTCTCGACAACCAGCCGCATAGAGGGAAGGGAAAACTATTTAATTAGGCATGTCATTATCTTCCCCGTTAACTCCTGAAAAATTCCTTTGTAACTCCTGAATTTTACTATCATAAATTAAGTATGAACTCTGGCTTGTGTTTTCTGGTTATTAACAGAACTCTGAAAATCAAAAATTGTATCCAAAGTGCCAAACAAGTGTCTGTTCTTATTACACTTTGTTATACTCTATTTTTGGTGACTTATTTCTACTTTAACCCTATTTAGGAGCAAAATTTATTTAATGGAAGGGATTTTCAATAAACATTTTACAAGTGGACAATGTTGCTTGTGAAAAAATACAAAACTGTAACTTTGTTTTTACAATAAAATTTAAAGGTTAAGCAAGTTAAAAGGGGACAATAATATAACCCATAAAAATGTTTTTAATATAAATCCTTTACATACATTGCCAATTTTAATATTCATTAACAAAGCGCCATTTCTGTTACAAGCATTGGCATCTAATTTTAAATATTAAAAACATCTCTATCAGCAAAATATGCGGTAACCTACTTTTCAAAATCTATTCATTAAAAATGAATGGGAAATTATGCACTCGCATCCAAATATCTTCTATTTATTCTGATAGAAGCAATTTTTGGTAACGGTAAAGAGTTTCTTCAATGATCGGTTAAGTGCTCTTTCAGCTTGATTGGATGACAGGAAGTTGGTTTATTAGTATTCTGTAAAAGTAAACTTTTAGTGATAGTTTAGCGACAGTCAAAGTTTGATAGAATGCATTGTTTTCGACATTGAATCTATCTGCCGAGTTTCAGCCCATGGCCGGGGGGGTTAATTAGGCCTCCGCAAATTTGACCGCCATCAACATACCCAGCCACACACAAAGTTAATGTAAAGGATTTAAAAAGAAAAATAATGTGATGTAAGCAACACAACCAAAAAAAAAAATTCAAGATGAGTTATGTGTATAGTTGGCTTGGTCTGTTTTCACTCGAAAGTATTTAATGCCAGAATAAACATTATTTCCTGAATTTATAAAAAAAAACAAAAAAAAACAGAAAATTATTGGACATAGTCATCCGACAAGAGTCGGACATATCTTGGAAAGGAGATATGCTAACTTTTCTGTGGATTTTCTGTAGTCTTAAAGGTTTTACCAGGGCTCAAAAATTGTATTGCCTGACATGCCAAGGATATGTAAAAATTCAGATTGGGCATGTATTTTTTCCTCATATATGCCCGGCCAGGCATGTAAATATTTAATGAAGAATACCTTTCAAAAGATAAATATTTTGTATTTTCACTATTTTTGATCGGGTTAGCATCGCCCATCAATTCGTTCGTTGATATTTTGTTAGATTTCGTCTTTTATTGCTCTTAGCAGTTACAAGTACAATAAGGACTCCAGATATTTTCAGGGGGAGGCCTCAGACGCATATGTTGAAGTTTCCGTAGTTAAATGTTATCAAGAGACTGGAGTTTCAAGCCAAATAATTTTTAAATAAAATTAAATAGGTTTTTTTTTTTATATATATATATATTTGTCCTTCAAAACTGGTTATTTGCAACTACAGGAACAAAGCAGGTCTTATTGCATGCAGTTTAGATCCCTACTAGTTCAGAATTTTATGATTTACATCAGTACAAAAATCACAACAAAGTCAATGATCTTGTGTGATATGAAAATATGTTTAACATAGTGTCTTTGCTTATTTCATTTTAGTGTAAGTGCAGATCAATGTCAATGTACGTATGTTGTTAATGATAATTCTTTTTCAACCAGTCAGTACTAGGTACATGATTATGAATGAAATGTTCAAGCATGTAAAAATTTTATTTGAGCATGTTGGGCATGTAAAAATTTTGGGACTTTTCAGGCCCTGAGTTTTACCTACATTCTTTGAAACCTTTGGAAAAGACCTATACAAAATATCTTTTCTCATTTTTTTCCCAATGCTTCTGAAAATCAGAAATGCTTTTGCTATTGCTGAGATTTACCTTGGTTTTTTTAGTGTGACCCTAATATAATTGTCGCTATTCTATCTTGTTTTTAAATGTCATAATGGACCATGGTTAAACCATAAAAATTCTTGAAACTGTGGAAAATTTATAGAAAGGTTGACATCTCTGCATAATTCTTGTTTCAAGATACAAGTATGTTCACTTGCAGTTTCAATTTTTTTACTTAAATTATTAAAATACTGCTTATGTTATGTATTTTTTTTCCAATTATCTGATATTTCTTTCAGCAAGCCCAAAAAGAAGGAAAAAAAGAGGAAACTGGAGAACATTAAAGACTCAATCGTACATGAGAACAAAAAGGCGAAACTAGAACATGCAAATGAATCCTTTCCTAGGAATAAAGCTAAAAAAGAAAAAAGCTCAGAAAGCGAAAGCTTTCGACCGAAAAAGAAGGCAAAGAAAATGAAATTTGTGACAGAAAGTGATTCTCCTTCAAAAAAGAGTGCAGTAGAAACAAACTTTGAGATTGAGAACGGTTTTTCAAAACCGAAACCGAAAGAAGACACAAATATGCCTGCTCCCTTTCCGAGACGCCAAAAAAAAGGTAGGAAATCGGAAACGGAAAGCTATCTGCCCAGAAAAAAGACAAAAGAAATGAGAGATTTGGAGATGGAAAATATTTTCCCCGAGAGTAGTTCCCGCAAAAAGAAAGCAAAAATGGCGGAACAGGTGACTGAAACTGCCTCGCCCAAAAAGAAATCAAAGAAAAAATCCAAAAAGGAGGCACCCAATTCTCCAAATGCACAGGAAGAGAAACCTGAGAAGCCTAAAGTGCAAAAGGAGCAGAAATCAAAGGTTATTTTGCGCATGAAACCGAAACGAAACATTCCTTCGTGCAAAGAAATCTTTGCAACTAGCAGTGTAGGAGAAAATGCAATTGATTCAGATGGACGTGTAGGAAAAAAGAAGAAATTTTTAAATAAAGACGTTAAAGGAAAAGTGGAGGAAACTGAAGAAAGGATTTCTCGAACACTTTTTATTGGAAACTTGTCTGTTAATACTACAAGAAAGGTAGGTGGAATTGTTTTCCTTTGAAAAATCTTCCGCTTTTATGCGGATTTCTGCTTTTTTTTCCCCTCGAGAAGTTCAACTTTTTCTACAATTTTATTGTTTTTATAGGGCTTTATCAGGCTAAACTTGCCTAAAACCCTCCTCAGGAAAAAATTATGGCTAAACTTCTGTTTTGTGCACATATTAGTACATAAATATATCCTTATTCAGTTATTTTTGCCATTCAAAATATTCCTGTCTATATTTTACTATTTTCACACCAGCCATTAGTTCAATGATAGGATGTATATTTGTACTTGACTAGTTTTCTCTATAATCTCTAAGTTAACAGGTTTGTTTCAATAACCGTTTAATTTAAATGCTTCTTTTCATGATTGTTATTTATTTACTTTCTAGTAAAATTGTGTAATTTGTAATCACACACACTTTTAGAGAGTTGGGTAATTTTAAATTTTTTTACCCTGGGCCTTAAGCCTAAGGGTATTGTTTTCAATTGGTGAAAAGTGTGGTCCTGTGTCTATCCCCACTTAATATTTGAGCATGAGCAGGAAAGGCATTGTGTGGGCATGCGCCTGCTTGTATAACTACAGGTGTGGAACATCACACAACTTTCAATTACACTATAGTACTGACGTGGATTTGTGTCATTTACCGTTTTTATATTTTCATTATTCATTTAGCAAAAATGGCCAGTTTGAAGATATTTTTTGCAATAATTCTTGTATGTGTCTATAAAAAAAAAAACTTTGCCAAAGTGATGATTTTGGCAATATACATTTCGATAATTCTTATGTTATCCTTTTTTATAACAGGGATGAGATTCTTCCGCCATGTGGCGGAATTCCGCTTTTTTAATTTTTTAGAAAAAGAAGAATTCCGCTTTTTCCCGCTTTTTCGGTGTTTTCCCGCTTTTTCTATAACACGGAAAAATAACTTTTTTTCTAAGGCTGAAACGCGAAGCAGCTTCACTTCTGAAAGATCGGGAAACCTATCGCTCAGGGGTCGCATCACATTCCTGCTCCAAGTACAAAAATCCACTGAAATGCATTTTTTAAAGTCAGATTGGCGCTCAAACTCGCATTTTGTATACTTCCAACTGCGCCGAAATTTGAACCTTTTGTGTCATTTTTTTCTCTGCTCAAAATGTAAATTCCTTCTTACGATTTCACGCCATTAACGTATACTAATAATGCGCTTGCTTCCAAGTCTGACATCCACGGAACTATCGTTTATTTACGTTAGTATGAAGTTGCTTGTTTTCGTTAAGCGTTACGCTGATGTAATGTCCACTACTGCCGAGATTTGTGTGATTAGGACGTGCGTTATTGCTGTGATTTAGGTTGCTGTGGTGACCATTTTCCCGGAGTATTACGCCGATATAACAGCATTATTGCTGAGAATTGTTCCGATATATTCGGCACTAACGCTGATATTTGACTTTATGTGATGGGCATTTTCGTTGAGTGTGCCACCCTGTTGTAAAATCTGAGATTTGCACCGATGTTACCGAAATAATGTTGATATTACCGTGAGGAATTGCGCTATCGCCGAGATTTTGTGATGGTAATTTTCGTCGAGTGTTACGCCCATACAATAGCGTTATTGTTGATAATTGCTCCCGTATATTAGGTTTTAACTTTGATATTTCAGTTAGCGTAAGAGTTGCTTTTTCATGGAATGCCGTACTTTGATAATATCCGATATTACCGAAATTTGTGCAGATATCGTGGACGCTATCGCCGATACGCACGTTGTTGTGATTTTCATTTCGGCTGATATTTAGATTTTCGCCTGTATTGCAAGCGCTATTGCTTTCGTTAGAGTGATGGTCATTTTCCCGAGGTTTACTCTGATACAATACCGGCTATTACCGAGATTTTCATCACCGTTTTGTAGCCATTCGCCTAGACTTCCGTAAATGGGATAGCCGCTATATCTGTGATTAGTGCCTGTTTAAAGATCGATTTCGCCGTTTCATGTGAATCTATACTAACATTTTTATATCATTTTGTATAAAAATGATATAAAAATATTCTGAAAATTAGTCCCAATTAAAAAATGCTGTGTTTAAAGTTTTTATTTTAACTGCAATTGTATGTAAAATTGTTTGTTGCCTTTTATTTTATTGAACAAGCTGAACGGTAGGAATAAAAATTTAAATGTAAAGATTTTAGTACTGAAAATATAGCTTAAAAATTTAGAAAACTAGGTTTAATTATATTCGGCCTGTTTATCAATATGGTATAGTTGCTTAAAGTTGTTTGATTTGTTGAAAATTTGAAGTTTTTGCCCAATTCCATCGCTTTTAAAGGATTTTTTTTTCCCTTTTTTTCTTCTTTTTTCGAAGCTATACCATGCCTGATGACAGCACAAAGTGAATCCCTACATCTAGGTGCCTCTATTTTGAACCATTTTTCTCACCGACAGACAGAGAAGGTGCAGTGCAGTATAGCTTAAAATGTGTTTTACGCATAAAACGTTTGGAGTTTAGTTTTCAGCTTTTTGATTTTTTACCAAACTCATCCCTGTTATAAGTGATACTGAGCGGAGAAGAAAAAACTATCGTTGATGAAGTATGCTCAAAGAAAGAGAACTCTGTGTTAAGGGCATTCGTTTTTCAACTTTTTACGCCATTAAAGCATTTTTACTGGAATTTCAAAGGTGGAGATCTTTAGAGCACCATAAGAGGCATTACCATAGCGATTTTGTACAAAATTGTTTGAGCCATTTTTCTGAAAAACGTGATTTTTTCAATGGCAGCTACCTTATGCGCATGCTCATGCACGATTTTGACGAAAACCTTAATGGTAGGTCCTTGTGCCATCACTAACCTGCACACCAAATTTGAACATCGTAGGTCAATTTGCTCGGGATTTATGCTGACCACGTGCACACAGGCCGACATGTTTTCTAGGTCACTTTTTTGAAATCAGGATGCTCCGACCTAAACGTTGAGAAATGCATTTAAAAAAAATTAATAATAATTTTTGACCGAATACTATACTTTCATTACCCTATAAATATGGGTAATTAAAACTAAAAAGAGATGTATGCTAATGTTGTTCAGTTGTATTAATGTATCAATGTTTTATAATACTCAAATTAAAAAAAAATTGCAATGGGCTTGGACTTAGGCCCTGGATAAACTGTACATAGTCAGTAAGCCGATTATTTTAAGTTTTACTTTAAATTGATATTTTTTGTTTGTTTTGTAGTCTTTTTTTTTTTTTTTTTCATTGTAGCTTTTTATTTACTTTTTGTTTTTCAAATTGTTTAAGCATTATTTACTGATAGAAGAAAAAAAAAATTAATAATTTGTTGTAAATATGCATAATTTTTATTTATTATATGCATTTATAACATGCAGTTTTTGTATTTCAGAGTCTGGAGAAACTTTTCAGTCCATTTGGAACTCTGGAATCTTGCCGTCTCAGGGGAGCAGTAAGTTAAAAAAAGCATATTTTTAAAATAATATTGATGATTTTATTATAGTTTGCATTATACATTTCATACCATTAGGTAACACAAAGAAATATGTATACAATTACTTGTCTTCACATAATTAAAAAATTTTAGGTATCCACAAAAGCTACTATTCCTAAAAAGATTGCTGATATCAAGTATGTTATTTTTCTCTGTTTATAAATAATATGTAATACTTTTTTTTTATGGAACTTTATTTCTTTTGTGGTTTTCTAGAAGTTGTAGGGAAATATCAGTACTTTAACTGACAAATAGAAAATAAGAAAGAAAAAAAAGTTTTAAAAAATATTAATTAATATCTAGTTTTCAAAAAGTTTTTAAAATATTTTTTCTGCATATTTTATACTCAAAAATATAAATTAATTACATTATCAATTGCTTCCTTTATTTTATTGCTGCTTAAAGAAAGCAATTTTTTTAAGCCAAGAATCAATTAGAAATTGATTTTATTCATCCGTTTCTTAATTCCAAACTATGTTTTCTAGTGTTTCTCAAATGAAAATGAAGTGTTGTGATCAACACTAAGATAATTTCTTGGGAACTGTACCTATAGCATATAACGTTCCATTATTTTAATCCCAAGACCACTTAGTTGCAACTTAGCTCTTAGCTTATCAATGAATAATTTAAGAAGATAACATGAAATAACATATCTATTTGTTTCTCAATGCAGTTTTAAAAACATGTCTAAATTGGTACTTTTCTTAATACTTACTTTATTTTAGCAATTTAGGTTGTATGATTTAGTTTTATTAAAGAAATATGCTTTAAACTTTTAGGCGTAAATATCATGCTGGACTTCACAGTCGAATTGGATACGTTGTGTTTAAGGACAGAAAGGATGCCATCGAGGCCATGTCCCTGTATGTATGACCCTTGAATTAGTCAATTTTTATTTTATATGTTTGATCTTTATTTGAGTTTTAATTCATCATCCCTGTTAAATTTACCCTTACAAAAATTCTGATTTTGAAAAAGGTGACCTTTGCAAGGTGTATGTTTCAAAGGTACTTTTCCATTTCGTCGGTGCAAGTATCGCCAAGCAGACTTTATTGGTGACAACACACAGTATACCCATAAATAAATGTTAATTCTAAGAATTTTTTTATTATGAGCGTTGATATTCCGTTTGGCATCTGTTGTATTGATTTTGGCCACTTTATCGCCTGTGACGGTGAAATTGAAAAGTACTGTTTCAAGAAATGACACGTAAAGTAATGTAAATATTGGTTATATTCTAGTATTTTTCAAGAAATGGCTCTTAAAATAATGCAAATAGACGGCTTGATATCAGTTTCCAAATTTACTTGAATTACGTGTTTGCTTGCAATCAGGGCCTATTCTAACGGGCAGTCGTGGCCTATTTGGGCAGTCGTAAATTGTATTTGGGCAGTCGTAAATCAGAAATTGGGCAGTCGTAAAAAATAGAAAAACAAGGAAATTAAAAATATGATTTTATTAAAGGAGTGCAATTATTATTCATCTTTTTGAATTTGAGTATAATAAAATTTAAAACGACTTTTTTATTTGTTTATGCAACCCTTCCTTCTTTGAAGTTTCAGCTTCAAGAAAAACTCTTACCAGGCAACCCAATAATTGGCATATTTGACATAATCGAAGCTATTCTGGCGGTTATTCGTTCCCTTAACGCCTCGAATTTAGTAGTGTTTTTTTAAGTTAAATAATTAGGTTTAAATTTTAACAACTTTGTGTTAAATTTAAAAACTAGGAAGACCTGAAATTATAAACGTATAAATGGGGACTTGTGGATCGACAACATGACGAATCACAATTTTAAATTCCATACATAGGAGGCGAAAATATCATTATGAGACTGCTTAATAGGCCTATTTTTTTAATCTCTGTTTAGCGTAATAATGCTTGTAATGTCGGGGGGGGGGGGGGGGGCGGAAGTTTGAGCAGTCGTAAAAATTCCTTAGAATAGGCCTTGCTTGCAATAAGGCTACCTTCTTGGGTGTATGTGGCTGAACTTAATGAGTAATTTGTGTTTGCACTTAAAATTATGTTTTGTCATAAAATTATTTAAACATTCACAAAAACTTCTTCATAGTCAGACTATTTAAAACATGCATTTTTATGGAAAGCAGCACAATCTCAAAACCAGGAATTTATGAATAATTTTTTAAGGTTTTCCATCTCTAACATGGCGAGGTATCCAGTCCTTTCTAATCATTGATATTTAAATTTTCAGAATACTAACTGAAATATTTTATTAGTAAGACTTTTTCAAAAAGTTTGGGAAATGTATCTGGAAAATCAGAAGTATTAGAGATTTTTAATTTTTCTTTTATGGTTTTTGTTAAGCAGCACTCAATAAGCATTTGGTGGATCGAGGCCTAAAAAATTTATTAATGTATTTTTTCTTTAAGGAGTGGATTGCTTATCGATGGCCATCACATTGTAGTCGATCGTGCATCTGCATCTGGGCAGAAGAAAGTATATGATGAAAAACGTTCCGTCTTTGTTGGGAACTTACCCTTTGGTGAGAAATTCACATTTATTTTTTAAACTTGTAATAATCCCAATTAAAACACATGTGTGGCAGTTCCCTTTGTTTCCCTCTCCTAGAAAGCATCCCCTCCTTTGGAATTTAAACAGTTGGTTCTCTATATGTTGTATTAAATCAGTGGTTCTCTACCTTTTTAGCTGCGCGAACCACCTATTTTGTAAAAAAAGATTTTGAGGCCCACTTGCTAATAGAATATGTGCATGTACATGTGTGCTTCAGTAATTTTTAAAACATACTGTGCAAGATAGATTAAACAATGAATTTTTATAAAAAAAAAAGTAACTTTATGGTATTCACTCTGCTGTCACAACTATAAGAAAACTAAACAACAAGTGGTCAAAGTTTTTAAAAAAAAAAAAAAAA
Source organism: Linyphia triangularis (assembly GCA_963978545.1). Classification (NCBI taxonomy): domain Eukaryota; kingdom Metazoa; phylum Arthropoda; class Arachnida; order Araneae; family Linyphiidae; genus Linyphia; species Linyphia triangularis. Next base: position 87,992,104 of record OZ021726.1, read on the forward strand.
GTCAATAGGATTTTTGGCATTGTTTGTCGCCCATGAGATAGTCAATATCTGATTAAAACTGGATAGTTTTAGCTATCTCTCTTTTTCACTTATTACCCCATCGAAATATGCAATTGAATAATTCGATTGTTGGTAACATTCAAGTGACTCGATTGTTCCTTTCTCCTTTAATATTTAACTTGGCTTAGAATTTTATCTTAGACCTTAAAGAATATTTATCTTGGCATTAAAGCTAATATATTATTAATCGTAGCTTAGATTCTCAACCAGCGCCCATGGGTTGGGAACCGCTGTATTAAATGTCTTGTTAGTCTTCCTTTTGCAACGTCCAAAATTGAAAATAACCAAACTTATTACTACAGTATTTCAACTTTCTTTTTCTAGATGACCAGGTCTCTGCTATATCAAAGAAGTTTCATTTAATTTTTAATCTTCTGAAAATTTAAATCATTATTTCGTACTTTATAATCTGATGCATTATTTTAAAGAATATGAGTATAGTGAATCTAAATGGAAGCTATATATGAAATAAAGTGTAAATTAAAATTTCATTTTTTTTTTTTTCCTCAATTTGCTTCAATCAGACTTTTTGTCCTTCTGTTAAAACAAAAGTATCGTATTACATGTTTTCCCGATCTGTAGGATGGCAGTCAATGATGGTCATAAAAATATTTTAATTAGTTTAATTTTTTTAAAAATTTACACCATATTCAGAATTTTAATAGTTAGTATTAAATTTAGGTCATCCATTTTGACAGAGACAACTAATTTTTTATGCTAAACTATCTTTCAATATTTTTAGTTGACCACAATGAATTAAATTTTGTCACGTTATTTCAAGATTTTTTTTTTTTAAATATCAATAAAATAAATTGAAAGAAAATTAGTTGAAGAGGCCATGGAAGAAGCTGATTGTGATATATTAGTATTCCAATAAAGTGTTGAGACACACCTGTTGAGACACACCTTCCCTTTAAGTTTCTTGAAATAAAAAATTTCTTAATTTTATTGCGGATTCTCAATTTTTTTCCTCCCCTCTTCTAGACATTGAAGATGAAACTCTGTGGTCCTCATTTCTACGGTGTGGTGATGTAGAAGCTGTGAGAGTGATCAGAGACAAAGAAACCGGTGCTGGAAAAGGGTTTGGATACGTATTATTCCAGGTAGGTTTGAAATACTTTATTTCAAAAAGTGCAACTCATTGAGATTTTACTGTATTTTTATGATTAGTACTCCTGTCAACAGAAATAAAACTAGTAGAGTATCTCAAATCCAGATTTTGGAAAATTCCAGATTTCAGAACAAATTGTTCATACACAAAATCGATGAAATAAAACATATAAATGGAATAAACAAAGAAAAATCCTTATATAACTTGATGTGGTTTTGAAAAACATTTGTTTTAAGGTTGTTTTTATACTTTTGGCTAAGCTTTTCTCCTTGAATCCCCATTATTTCCGATTCTTTAATTGTGTATTTGCTCTAATCCTTTAATTGCAGTGCCTAATACTTCTAGGTAATTTTATCCTTAACCACTTTGTTTTCACTGTCATCACTTTCGGATACGGAAAAACTTCTGTAATTTTTTTGTGCTGGAAAAAGTCCGGATCTGAGATATTTCCGGATTTTGGAAGTACGGGTTTCAGATATTTTACTGTACTTCCATTGTGGCCATATTCTATAACTTGAACTTTCACTAAATTTTTTTTTTTTTTTTTTTTAATTTCAAAAAAATATGTGTTGTTAATTGACATACAAGTAGAATGTTACAGGAAAAAACATCCGTAAATTTTTTGTAAAACACAGGGGTCGCAGCATTTGCCCTAAAATTTCTAATATTCCTTACATTTTTGTTTATTCCTGAAATTGTACTTAAATTTTTCAATAACTCTTTAAAAAAAAGTTTTAAACTTCAAAAATTCCCCAATTTTTCCTCCAGAACCAGTTAATAGACCCAGATGTTTCTCCAGAGGAGAAAATCTTTTCTGAAATTTAAATTATTAAATTTTTTAAAAATTGGCAGTTTTTTTGTCAGTATTGAAACATGCTTTGAAAAGAATGCCTTGTGTTAGGAGCCTATGTCAGCTTTAAAAGAAATTATCCATAAAAAAATTTTAATTATCCCTAAAATTTCAAATTAATTTTTTTTAGAAAACTCACTGCGCCCACTAAAACCATTTTAGTTCATTTCGGATTCAACGCAATTTAAAGGATCACTTAAGGTTTTAAATTTTTTGTATAACATGTGTTTATGTTCTTGAAAAAAAAATTACAGTTACTGATAATTTTTATGGAAATTTGTATTAATGGCCCTATTGTCACCCTTAGCCCTTCCAAAAGGCATTCCCTCTTTTGTAATTTTGTTAGAATATTTCTGACCAAGTATACCCCTCATGTTGCTCTTAAACAAAACAAAAAATAACACTTAGCAGGTATTCAACTTACTATTTTTTAGGGTTGCTTTTGCAGTGATTGATTTTTGAATAATTTGTACTGGACTTCAGTTATGATAAAAAATCAAAAACATAGTTTTTTTATGATAGACTGGGAAATATCTTATAGTAGAGTTCATTTATTACTGAATTTCAAAACTAGATACCCAGGAATACAGTCAGAAGGTTTAATATGTGAAACATATGAAACTTGTTCATTGTCAAGATAACGTAGTTGTATACTAGTACTAATGGTTTTGGACGCTAAGTACTACACTAAAATATCCGAAATCCGGAAATATCTATGATCCTCACCTTTTCCAGCACTGCTATCTTAACTCTTGTTTTTATACGAAAGTTTGTCTGTATCCAAAAGTGATGACCCGCGAAAACTAAAAAGAAGTTGAGTTTAAAATTCCCAAGGAGCAATTAGTTTGAAGTATTAATCACTGCAATTAAAGAATTAGAACAAAGAGACAATTTCAGAATCGGAAATAACGGAGATTCAAGAAACAGGAGATAAGTTTAGCGAAAAGTCAAAACTATTAAAACAAATGTTTTTTTAAAACCACATAAAGTTATATAATGTGTTTTCATAGTTTATTTCTTTTATATGTTTTATTTCATTAATTTTGTGTATAAAAAATTATATGTACTAAAATCCAGAATTTTTCAAAAGCCGGAATCGCCAAAGTCCCTGCGATTTTGGATTTAAGATACTCTACTGTAGTTGTAAAAATATATTTTAAAGTTGTGTATAAAGGGTTAAATCACATTTGAGCTAAGCTTTGATATTATGTCCATTTCTCATATAATTTCACCATTTAATTGCTATTTATCTTTTCAGAAAATTCAAGCGAAAGAAAATGCTCTGGCATTAAATAATATGGAAATCAATGGCCGTACATTGAGAATAAAGTCTGTGGAGGGTAGCAAAAAGAAGGCACAGACTCCAAATCCTTGGAATAATGCTATGTAAGATCATCAAAAAAGTTATGGGTAATTCCACTCAAAATCAACCAATATGAGACTTGCAAAAATTATGTCGCGCAAAATTTTGACTTTATCAACACATCCCTCTATTGTGTGTCATTGAATGATACACATGACCATCTGCTTTGAAACAAAGTTTTTTAAAAAAAATTATACAATTTTTTTGGAAAAAAATTATTGGGATAAACCACCTATTGGCAACATTTCGATCAAATTTCATGATAATGCTTCCATTGTATAATGGGAAATAACATCTGTATTATGTCTATGTATTTTTTATAAAACTTGTGCTGTTAAAGAGCAATTTGCGTGTGCAGAGTGGCCACAGAACCGGAAAAACCTGGAAATCAGGGAAATGTCAGGGAGCTTTCTGATTCTGGAAAAAATCAGGGAAATGTCTGGGAACTTTTTAAAATTTCATGAAAATCAGGGAAATTTTGTGTTGTTTAAAGCACGTTCATCCATATTTTGGCACTATTTGCATGGAGATTTGTAGTGGTAAGCCATTAGAAGTTTAATGTTACTGAATAATTTAAACTTTTCATTACCAGCAATATTATTTTTTAAAAAATTGCATATTATCTCTTTAGAATACATGTTCTATTTTATCAGGGTGTCTAGACATCTGGAAAACCTAAGAAAATTGGGGAAATTTGGAAAAAGTTTGCCTTAAAATCAGGGAATTATCAGGGAACTTTTTTTCTTGAATTTTGTGGCCACCCTGGTGTGAAAATGACTTATTCTTATCTAAAATATTGATGTTTTTCATTTATGCAAATCAAGCTCAATTATCTGATCTAATATTAGTGTTTCATCATCATATTTGACACGATAGCCCAGGGTGGGCCAATGCTTGTCATTGAAGATTTCTCCAGGACAGCCTGTCCATGTGGTGTAGTGGTTAGGATTCCTGGCTTTCACCCAGGCGGCCCGGGTTGGATTCCCGGTGTGGGAATCGAATTGCCCTTGCGCCATTAAAATTCAACAAACCAGGACAGGCTATTTCTCTTCTTCCAGTCCTTCACTCCGATTACTTTAAAATCCAAATCAACAGAATTGAGCCATCATAGTTTTTGCCTTCCTCTTTTCCTACTTGTAAGAGGCCCTGCAACAAAAATCTTCTTTATTAGATTATTTATTAACACTACTTTTTTTAAAAAAAATGGTGCTTAAAGACTTCAAATCTTATATGGCGATTGCCCTATTAAAATCTGAATACAAGAATCATCTATCTGGTGAAAATCCATTGCAAATGACACATCCTAATAAAGGTCGTTCATCAACCACAGCTCTACCGAAAGAAATACAGACGGATAGAATTGGACATACCATAAGTGAACAGTTGGGAAAGTCTGCAGACAATGTAAAACCACACGATTACTTATGCCTCAATGCCAAATCCATTTTCATCCAAAAGGTTTTGAAAATTTCTATAAAAAAAATATATAAATTCGACTGTAATACAATTGTTCAACTAAATGATTTGGCCAATGGTGTGTAAACGCACCATTTTTTTTTTCTTAAATAAAATATTTTTCATGCACGAAACTTTTTTTGTGTCTTAATTAATGTAATTTAAGCCGATTTCAATGAAAACAATACCATATTTTATAAAATTTCTGAATTAAGACAATAGACCATTTTCTTTGACATCACCAAGGATAATTCTAAGAATCTTTCTCTTGAAAATTGCAACTCTGTTTTCTCCATTTTTTTTGTTAAAGACCAAGTCTCTGAACCATATATTAGGATTGGCCCAATGATTAGTGTTTTAAGTTATGTTATATTTATTTCATTAAATAACCAATTTTTGTCATTTTTTCCAAACTTCATTATGATACTCCTATGGTAGACTAAAAACGTATGGTAGAAGTCTCTCACTTTTTTGCTTGCAAATTCTGGAAAACTCGTGCCAACTATATATTTTAAAGGTTATAAGAAAACGATATAAGATAACTTTAAGAGTAATCTGTTTTCTTATGAATGCTAATTAAATATTAAGTTTTAAATCATGCTAAAAATGTATTGTATTTAACTCTCTTGTGCCTGTTCCGGCCCAACCGCCCCAGTTGGCCGAATCCCCTTCTGGCTGTGTCTCTTCACTTTCAGCTCCTACCCCCCTTCTTAACTGGACTTTGGCGGTCCAATACCATTAGATGCACACTAATGCGACACATGACTCTATTCACCGCGGGGGGGTTAACTGGTGAAAATCGGAAATTCAAATACTTTGTACTGCTAAAGAGAAGATAAACTCCTTGAGGATATACGAGTTGTCAACCTCAGCCTAGAAACCAGGTAGTGAAGAGAGATAAATCACCCTTAGTTTGGCAGGGGTCTATTCCCTGTCTCTCTGCCCCATTTGGAAGAGTGAAAATGGTTTTCTTCTCGGGCGGGAACTCGGCCCCTAAAGGATATTCCAGAAAACTGCAATGGAAACTAGAGAGTTAATAATTGCAATACTATGAATATACACTTTCTGTACTCAAATTACTCCTTAATTCCTCCATGATGGTTTTCTTTATAAATATTGCACTATCATTTATACAGAAAAGGTTTTTTTATTTATGAGAGCTTGGAAGAACAATCGTGAAATTTGGTCAAAATGTTGCTAAAGAATTATTGAACATAAGTTGTTTTTTTAATTACAAAAAAGATATTGTATCAGAAAACTTGGTCTTGTTATATATTTTCTGAAACATAATAAAAGCTAAATAATCGATACAAATTTTAACTCTCTTTATTGATTAGTTCTTAAGTTGGACGGAGGGATTAAGCTGAGGGTGCTTTTTTAGCAAAATGTTTAAGAACTTTCTTAAATGCTAAAATTCTAAAGTGTTGTTAAACTCTTTTGCTAAAACATTTTGACACAATATGTACAAAATTGCAATTTTTGTTTTCTCAATGTGAGTTCAAAGACCTAAAAGAACAGGTAAGCTAAAGTGTGAAAAGTATTTTTCCAGTTTATATTGGTATAAAACAGCTTTATATTTAAAGTTAATAATGATTTTATTGTAAAAAAAAGTGTTTTAATTGCGTTAAATTAAAAATCCTGAGTGATGGAACTCGTAATCATTTTACCAAAATGCTAAAATAAAAATTGCGATTTTAGCTTTTTTGCTAAAGAAATTTTGTATCCCAGCTTAAACACCGAGTTGAAGCCACTTAAAGATAGTTAAATGATACACAATTTTGGAATTTCAAAAATTCATGTCTCTGAAACTTTTAGTTGCATAAATCTGAAAATTCATATTTTTCATTTGATGTACTAATTCTGTATAAAAAAAATGAACAAACATCAAAGACATGGATTCTTGATCTTTGGTTGATTTGATGTGGAATTACTCTTGTTTAATATTTGTATTCATATTTCTTTTAGTCAAAATCTCATTTTAACTCCATATATTTCGAGTATCAAACCACGAGAATGAAAAATATTTTGTTCTGCACTTAACCTTCAACTTGTATCAACTAACTTATCAAGGGTGAGAGTGTATCTCACACAATTTTGTTATTACTTTTAAATCCTTAAGTTTACCTATTTTTTACACATAATGTAATTAATAGTTGTCTTAACTTTCCACATTTTTTTTTTTTTTTTAATTTTGTGCAAATAGTGCCGTTTCTTTTATTGTTGTATAAATGAGAACAATGGTTTTTAAATTTTTATTTGTGTGTATGTATAAAATTAATTCAGTTATAGTATTTCAATAATTTTATATGGTTTGATTTCCATCCTTAGCTGGTCATCAAAAGCAAGTTATTTGACAGCAATTACACACCAAACAATCTGTTATTGATTAAGGGGAAAAGTTGTGGGAGTTTTCTGGCTTTCTCCCTTTAAAAGGTGGTACTAACTTAGAGCCCGGCCAATCAATAATTAAATAAAACTAGGGGTGTGGAACATCGCACAATTTTTTATTACACTATAATATTGATCATTCCATTACAATTTATGGTATTATTTACCGTTTTCATAATTTAAATAAAAGTGGCCAGTTTGGCGATATTATTGACAATAATTTTTGTATGGGCAAAAAAACGCCAAATGGTGAAATTGGATATGTTATTCGATAGACACGACATTGTCATTTCTCGTGGGTGAAACAGAAAAAACAATCGTTGAAGGGCGATGCTCAAGGGCAGATAACTATGTTAAAGGCACTCGTTTTTCAACTTTTTACGCTGTTATCGCATCTTAAGAGGCGTTAGCACAGAGATTTTAATCAAAATCATTAGAGCTGTTTTTTAGCTATTGCTGAAAACATGATTTTTTCATGATTTCAACCTTATGCTCATGCACGATTTTGACAAAAACCTTAATGGTAGGTCCCATGGCCACCTCTAACCCACATATCGTATTGAACATCGTAAGTCAATTAGTTCGGGGGTTATGCTGACCACGTACATACAGACACGACATTTTTTCTAGGCCACTTTTTTGAAATCAGAATGTTCCAACGAGTGAAGAAATGTAAACAAAAAAAAAAGATAATTTTTTTTTTTTTTTTAACGAATGCTATATTTTCATTATCTTATGTAAACATATGGATAATTGTTAGTAAAAAGATAGAATCAATAGAATAAGACTAGGAATATTTGTCATTTTTTTTTTCTGCATTCCATTTTTTAATTGTAATTGTGTGGACCTCTCTCTTGATGTGGTGTTTCGTGCTTTGGCTGTATAACATAACAGGTACAGGAATTAGATTTCTTATAATGAGGTGCACAACATTAAAACCTCCCTATTTATGTTTTTAACGCTTAAATCACAATATTATTACAGATTGAAAAATGTGTATTTAGTTGTGCATTGTTAAATATAAATAAATCTCAAACAGGAAAAGGATTGCTTTCAAGAGGAAAAACAATAAAGATGTGAACCCTAACAGCAGGAAGACGCTTAAGAAGCTGATGAAGAAGGGAAAGCAACAACACCAAAAAAAGAAAGTTGCCAACATTTTTAAGAATTTGTCAAAAAAAGTGAAACCCTCTGTATAATATAGATTCACTAGAAATAGTCAAATAAAAATATTTCTTAAATAATTTTAATTTCGTGTTTCTTTTTTGTTTGTTTTTTTCCCCCAAAAAAATTTATAGGTAATAGTTGCAGGGGCGGTGGGTGTGATTGCATCCCCCAAAAATTTATTTTATAATTAAAATTATATCACTTAAGTTATATTTTTGTGCGCTATAAATATTTTTAAAAAATTCCGCTAACAAGAAAAAAATACTTATAATTTAAAAGGGGAAAAAAATGATAAACAAAGTGCCACTTTAGTGTTTTCAAAATTCTGTAGAACACTGAAAAACAGACAATTCTGGTAAAGGCACTCCTATGTTACGTTAGAACGGACCTTGGGGTCTATTTGCTGGGGACGCAATTTTTCGTAGACAGATTAGGGGATAAACACACTTTTCGCGCCATGGTTGCCGTCAGGAAGAGTGAAATGAAATCATCTTATCGAAATGTATAATTGTAGTTTTTCTAAGACACATGTATAAATATTGGGCACTGCAATAGGGTGCACTTGCATCCCTCTGAATTTTGAAAATTAATATGAATAAAAGTGGTATGATTCATTGGAAATAGAAGTATGATATAGATTTTAAAATATTCAATGGATAAGGAATTTAATTCATAAGTATTTATAAAAATTTCATTAAGATATCTTTTTGAAAAATCAAAGTCGAAAAAAAAAAAAAAGCCTTCCCCTCTCCTAAGTGTCGTTTGCGACCCCCTAAAAATGATTCTGCCGGCTCCTATGAAGACCTTGAAACTAAAGAACTCTGAGAGCTCTTTGTGAGGTCCTTTCAATTCTCTTTTTTGGGGGGGCGGGGGGAGACTCTCTCCTAAATAGGTATCAATCTACTGAAATTCTTATAAGGGTTGGTCAACTTAGTGTATTGCACAGAAATAGGACGGAGATCATAAATTGAGCTTGGAATGTCGCAAAAGGTTATGAAATTTGCAATAGCACAAGTAAAAAGATAATGATGAATTAAATTGAAAAAGCCAAAGAGAATACCAATGTGAAACTACACGGGCGGTGCCAGAACAGTGCAAGAAGAGACACTTGCACCCTCCTGGCTTTTGAAAACTACAAAAATGTGAATTAAAAACAATTTACAGCAATAAATAGGTCATGTGTCTTGTAGAATAGATTTTAAAGTATTTACTTGAACAGAAAATTAATGTATAACTATCAATTAACAATTCATTAAGAAATTCAATCTCAATTTATAAAAGACGAGCTGAATACCTGTGCTTCGCTAGGAAATTTTAATATGTGCAATATTTGAACTAGCTGTGAGGCCTCACGTTGAGGAAATCTGTCATTCGTGTATAAGTCGAGTCCCAGTTTTTGCTGCTTCTCTCGCAGGAAAGTTCATCGCTACGCAAAATCGAGCTCGCTTCGTTCGCTGAAAAGTTCATTGACATAAACACGGGCTTACTTCACTCGTTGAAAGGTTCATTGCTATACAAGCATAGGCTCACTTCGCTTGCTGGAAAGTTCATTGCTGCTTAAGCATAAGCTCGCTCCACTCACTAAAATCTAATTGTTAAGTAAAGCCTTAATATTGGAAGTCTCCCTTGTCAAGAAAAAAAATTCCCTGTTAACACAATAATACAACACCCCTTTAAGATTATTTTAACACGTGTTTGTGGAAAGCAAAATTAGAGGCCAAAACTACTTATGTTGAAACTCTCAGAGCTCTAAACCTATTAGAAGTCGCTTTTTGTAAACAAATTAATTAAAAAATAAAATTTTGACATTCTTTTTGTCAATCCAATTAGAAGGCCAAAACTATTTGTGTTGAAAATTTCAGAACTGTAGCCCAATTACAAATCATTTTGTAAAAATTTTGTTAATTAACTAAAAAAAATAAAAACCAAATAAAATTTTACAATTCTGTTTTTTAAAAGTCCAATTTGAAAGCCAAAACTACTTATGTTGAAAATTTCAGAGCTGCATCTCTATTTGAAGTCACTTTGTAAAAAATAAATTAATTAAAGAAGAACTAATTAAAATTCTAACATTCTGTTTGACATACATAAAATTAGAAAGCCAAAACTTTTTATGTTGAAAATTTCAGAGCTCTACTCCAATTTTAAGTAGAGCTACAGACAGACATACAGCTTGTTTTATTATTATAGATTAAACTGATCATTGAAATATTAAAAGCAATATCTGAAGAATATTTTATTGAATATTATATGTCCCCCTCCACCGACCCAAATTTTTTTGATAAAATAGATTTTGAAATTGCACTGTATTGGGCACACTTTTGATCCATTTCCCATTTTGTGGGTGTTATAAATATGGAATTGTGGTCTTTCCTTTTTATTTACCTAATTCTGGCAAAATCGCAACATTGTGTGACTAACTATTTGTTCAATAATTCTTGTAAGAATAATAATTCTTGTATTCAATAATTCTTCTCCCCCTTCCCTGAAAAAAGAATATTTTAGCCAATTTTGACCCATATTCGATTTTGTGACTGTTACAGCAGGGTTCCCACTCTTATTAAAGAAAAAAATTCAAGGACCTTTTTAAGAAATTTCAAGGACCTTTTTAGAAAAATTTAAGGACTATAATTTTAAATATTACATCAGATGTAAAATTACAAAACGGAGTTTATCGGTGGTCAGGGATGTAGTGGAGTGGAAACACGAGGCAACGGCGGTCCTTTACATTTATAGAAGGCGGAATGACGTTCCCTCATCTAAAAATTTTTTTTTCTTCTTCTTTTTACGTGATACTGAACTCAAAGCCAAGTAAGCAAACAAAAACATCATTTCCTGGGAACTTGCTTTCGTCTGGGATCCACAACTTCAGAGCTGAGCAGGCAAGTTCTAGTTTTTGTAAAACACTTGAAAGAGGCGCGGCAACCCACACATGGCCATTTCTCCTTGATTAGAAATGAACTGACATATATGTTTACATCTAGCTATGATTCATTCAATAGCAATTATCCTCTTCAACGAATAATCTGTATTTATGGAGGAATTCCAGACGTCAAATTTGTATGGTTCGTCGTATATACAGACTAAAACTTCCATACACAAATTCATGCCAATTATCTACATTTTTAAAGAACAAAACTGTGACCTAGCACATTCAGTTCTTTGAGCCCTTTCCTTGAAGAATATTTCGCCTCCTCTAATTTTAACGGGGACGCTAACCGATTTATCAACAAAAGTTATGTAATTTTTTTTTTTTAAATTTTTATATCACGGACGGATTTAATAAATTATTTGTAAACCTCTCAATGTACCTAAGAAATGAATTCGTTCAAGAGGAAAAAACAAATGACAATAAAGATGGGGTTTTTTCATAATCCAAAAAAGTTAAGCAAACCTGCGGTTCCGACGGAAAAAATTGGAGTGCTAAATATCCAGATAGGTAAGAGCAGAATGTTGATATTTTGTATTCGCTTTTAAGGTGTTTTGAGATCACGGAATTATGCATTTATATTTTGTCAGATATTGGGAAATATTTTATTCCCAGTTATTGGAAAAATCAAATGTAACTTGTTTGAACATGAAAAAATATGTTCAAAATAGTATTGATTTTTAAATGCTTCGCTTTTGAATGTTTGTGAATTTGAATATGTTTAGTTCAACACATAAAATGTTGCTTGAATGTACAGTAAAGAGACTGGCTTCAAGAGCTCCGCTACGTTGTTGTGACAGAACTGAACAGTTGTTTACTTTGTTTCACTTTAACTTGGCAGTACTGATAATGCTACATTAGCCAAATTGCAGCCCTTCACAACCCAAAGTTGAAAAGGGGTTCCAAGACTTGCGCTAAGAGCGGAGGACTACTAAAAAAAGTAATACGTAGCAAAAATTAGTAATTTTAATAACACGCATTTTATTCAATTCTTACAAAAATAATTTTATAACAATTTTTATATTTTATAAAAAAAAAAAAAAAATTGAATTCGTGGGTTCCTTAATAAAAGCTGACTTAAAATAATGTTATTTAGTGCAGAAAACAATACGATTTTAATAGTTTGCACCCATACCATATAGAGCACCCTTACCATTTTTCGAGTGTTTTCTATACTCATTTTCATTGTAAGGCGCGCGAAAACTCATTCTTGCACACATAGCATTTTACTCCAAGGCCGGTTCTGTATATTTGATTTTCCTTAATATAAAAGTGCTAATGGTTTTGCAAATGGGTATAAAACATCGAAATTGGGCTGCGAACAAGTAGGAAAGCAATTCAGATGTACTACTTTAAAATGCAAAATTAAATTGCTTTTCGGTTTGAGAATGGGAAAGTTTTACATTTACAGTTATTACAGAATTTATTCCATAAACGTAGCAGCAGTTCTTAAAAAAAAAAATCATACAGTGGCGGCAATAAGGGGTATTATTATAGTAATATTAACAAAACTATTTAAAGTTGTCATTTTCACTCTCTCCCCCCTCCCCTACACACAGAAAAAAATATATACATTTGTAACAACGCAACATAGCATTCCCACACTTTTTTATTTTACACTACACCACTGTCATTGGTCACTTAAAAATTCAAGGACTTTCAAGGACCTTATCCTTTTTTCAAGGACCAAATTTCCTCAAAAAAAATTCAAGGACTTTCCAGGACTTTCAAGGACCGTGGGAACCCTGCTGTTATAAATTTGGAATTGAAGATTCTCCTAAACATAAACATCAATTTCACCAAAGGAAAAAATGTGTGGGGTTTGAACTTGGTTCAATCGTAATCTAAAATGAGATGAACTAAAGAATTGAAAAGGTATATAAGTACAGAAACATCTGTAAAATTTGTAGTTCGTTTGAGCATTCCCAGTTTTTTGTTTGCCCTTTTTGTAATATCATGTATGTGTAAATTAAAAATAAAACTAGATTCATAAGTTACTCCATGGTCCCTTCATGTAATATTTTCTAAAGATGGAAATATTATTTATAGAGTAATTTTTTAAAATAGGTTTTAGTTTCCGTGTAAATGTTAAAACAAAACACTTATCAATATTAATAAAAAGCTTATTCTGTCGGCACCAGCTATTTAATTTGTTGAGTTCAGATTGTAGAATTTCACAGTCAGAAGATGATGTTATACACTTAAAAAATTTTAAATCATCAACAATATTAAACAAGAATATCATTAATGAAGAGATTAAAAAGTATTGGTCCCAGAATAGATCCCTGTGGGACACCAGAAGTACTCAAAAAAGCATAAGAAAAAGCAAATTTGTATTTGACATAAAGAGTTCTCCGAGTTAAATATGAAGGTAACCATATAAGTAGGTTTTTTTTTTTTTGTTTTTTTTTATCAAAACCAATATCTAACAATTTAGTAAGTAATAATCCGATATTAACAGTATCAAAAGCTTTAGCAAAATCAGTATATATAACATTTAGTTGTTCATACATATTTAAAACGTTAGAAATATTGTTATTTAAACATAGGGGATTGGTTGCAGTTGAACGGGTGGGGTTTTTTTTGTTTGTTTTTTTATAATACCATGCTGATCAGGTGAGATAATATAAGTTTGGAGAGATAATTTATTACAAATAATACTTTCAAATACTTTAGCATGGAGGAATGACCATAGGTGTATAATTTTTTTTTATATCCGATTTGTTACAATTTTTATATACAGGTGTAATTTTAGCTGTTTTCCAGATATCTGGGAAAACACCACTATTTAACGAGTGGTTAAATAAAATGAGCAGTGGATAAATAAAACTAGCAATATTTGCTTTAATGATAAAAGGGTGGATTAAATCAAGACCGGCAGAACTAGATCCTTTTAGTTTTTTAATACTATTTTCAATGTCCAGTATGAGAAATAAAATCTATTTTAACCAAATCAATAGAGTTAATACTAGGATTAGAATTACAGTTGTGACTGGTCTCGACAGTTGAATCTACGTAGACACTTGAAAAATAGTTTTTATAAGCTTCAGCAACATCATTATTATCCGTAAGTTCTATATCATTCCAAAACATTTGATTTATAGGACAGGATTGATTTTTATTTCTATAATAAGACCAAAAGGTTTTCGGACTCAATTTTAAAGATTTCTCTGTAAAATTAATATAACTTTTGCGGGCGCTACGAATATCAGATTCAATACTTTGATAGATTTAAAATGTTTTAGATCATTAGGATTGTTATTTTTCTTAAATTTATTCAAGTAGGAATTTTTAAGCTTTATATTGTTTATAATCGTCTTTGTAAACCAATTTGGATATTTCTTTTCGAAAATATTGGTTTTAGCGACTGACAGATCAAGTATTATATCATATAAAACTGTATAAAAATGGTTTAAAGATAAGTTACTTCAAGAATATTGATTTAAGAAATTCCAATCAACAAGAGATAAAAAAGCAAAACAAAGTTCGCTCTTTTAAAATTATAACATTTGATTTCAGACTCTTTAGAACTAGGTTTATTATTTAACTAGCTGAATACCCGTATTTTAACATGTGCTATATTTAAGATAACTGTGAGGCCTCGCCTTACGGAAATTTGTCATTCGTGTATAAGTCCCAGTTTTTGGTGCTTAGCTTGCAGGAAGGTTCATCGCTACTCAAAATCGAGCTCGCTTCGTTCGCTGAAAAGTTCATTGACACATAAACACAGGCTTACTTCACTCGTTGAAAGGTTTATTGCTATGCAAGCATAGGCTCGCTTCGCTCGCTGAAAGGTTCATTGCTGCGTAAGCATAAACTCGCTTCACTCACTAAAATCTAATTGCTACGTAAAGCCTTAATATTGGAGGCCTATCCCTTGTCGAGAAAAAAAAATTCCCCGTCAATACAATAATACAACACTCATTTAAGATTATTTTAACACGTCTTTGTGGAAAGCAAAATTAGAATACAAAACTACTTATGTTAAAACTTTCAGAGGTCTAGGCCTATTAGAAGTCACTTTTTGTGAAAAAATTAATTAAAAACAAATTAAAATTTTAATATTCTTTTTGTCAGTCCAATTAGAAGGCCAAAACTACTTGTGTTTAAAATTTCAGAACTGTAGCCCAGTTACAAATCGTGTTGTAAAATATCTGTTAATTAAAAAAAAAATTTAAATTCTGTTTTTCAAAAATCCAATTAGAAGACAAGAAGGCCACAACTACTTATGTTGAAAATTTCAAAGCTGTAGCCCAATTTGAAATCATTGGGTAAAGTATATATTAATTAATTAAAAAAAAATAATTAAAAAGAAACTAAATAAAAATTTAAAATTCTGTTTTTCAAAAGTCCAATTAGAAGGCCAAAACTACTCATGTCGAAAATTTCAGAGCTGTAACCCGATTAGTAGTAGTTTTTTTAAAAGAATTTTAATTAATTAAGAAAATTATTTAAAAAAAACTAAAAAATTTAAAATTCTGTTTTTTAAAACTACAATTAGAAGGCTAATGCTACTTATGTGGAAAATTTCAGAGCTGTATCTCTGTTTGAAGTCGCTTTGCAAAAAAAAAAAAAAAAAAAAAAAAAGAACTAATTAAAAATTTTAACGTTCTGTTTGACATGTATACAATTAGAAGGCCAAAACTACTTATGCTGGAAATTTCAGAGCTCTACTCCGATTTTAAGTAGGTTTCTATAGAGCCACAGACATACACACAGCTTGTTTTATTATTGTAGATACTCTATTAGTTTTATATAAATTAATCAGCAAAGCATGATGGTAATTGTCTTCAATAGATATTGGAAAAACTAGTTTCGTTACAGTTGTAGTATAATAATCAAGTTTAACTAAAACAAAATTCTATTCTTATGATCATCTATAATAATAATACAAGCTGTGTGTCTGTCTGTCTGTGGCTCTGTGGATCTATAGAAACCTACTTAAAATTGGAGTAGAGCTCTGAAGTTTGCAGCATGAGTAGTTTTGACCTTCGAATTATATACATTACCAAAAGAATGTTAAAATTTTAATTAGTTCTTTGTTAATTAATTAATAAATATGTTACAAAACGATATCTAATAGGGCTACAGCTCTGAAATTTTCTACGTAAGTAGTTTTGGCCTATTAATCGAATTTTTTAAAAAAAAGAATTTTAAATTTTTATTTGGTTCTTTTTTAATTAATTATTTTAATTAATTAGAATATTTAACATTAAAACATTTTACAAAACGACTTCTAAAGTTCGACTTAACGTTCGTTATAAAGTTCGACGACGACTTAGAGTTCTGAAATTTTCAACAAAAGTAGTTTTGGCCTTCTAATTGGACTTTAGAAAAACAGAATTTTAAATTTTTGTTTAGATATATTACAAAACGATTTCAAATAGGGCTACAGCTTTGAAATTTTCAACATAAATAGTTGTGGCCCTCTAATTGGATTTTTGAAAAACAGAATTTAATTTATTTTTTTTTAAATTAATTAACAAATATTTTACAAAACGTTTTGTAATTGGGCTACATTTCTGAAATTTTCAACACAAGTAATTTTGGCCTTCTAATTGGACTGACAAAAAGGATGTTAAAATTTTAATTTGGTTTTCAATTAATTTTTTCACAAAAAGCGACTTTGAATAGGCCTAGATCTGTGAAAGTTACAACATAAGTAGTTTTAGCCTCTAATTTTGCTTTTCACAAACACGCTTTAAAATAATCTTAAAGGGGTCTTGCATTATTGTATTAACGGGGAATATTTTTTTCTTGACAAAGGAAAAGCTTCCAATATTAAGTCTTTACGTGTAGCAATTAGATTTTAGTGAGTGAAGCGAGCTTATGCTTACGCATCAATGAATTTTTCAGCGAGCCTATGCTTGCATGTCAATGAACCTTTTAACGAGTGAAATAAGCCTGTAATTATGTGTCCATGAACTTTTCAGCGAACGAAGCGAACTCGATTTTGCGTAGCGATGAACCTTCCTGCGAGCGAAGCGCCAAAAACTGGGTCCTATACACGAATGACAGGTTTCTGCAACGCGAGGCCTCACAGCTAGCTAAAATATTGCACATGTTAAAATTCGGGTATTTAGCTAGTTTTCAATAAAATTAAGTTGTTTTAGTTTATGCAAATAAAGAAAATAAATGAAATCATGAGCACATGAAGATTGTCACTTGAAGTATTGTTTTACAAGTTTATATAAGGTAAATTAAAATCCCCCGCAGTGGACAATTCCCGTTTTTTTTTTTTTTTTTATTCAATTCTAAATGTTTCGAAAAGGCCATAAATATAAAAATTTCTTCTTAATGCGCTTCTTTTTTACTAACTTGCGATCAAAATTACCTTATTAGAGGTTGGCGAGAAAACGACTGATTTTGTTGGCATTCAATGTGACGTCACGGCTTCGCAAACATCTTGGCTTGAAATGCAAAAGCGGAAACCAGATTTGCAAGTTCCTCACAAATCACGCCAACCTGTACGGAATGTTGCAATGGTCTACCAACGCCAACTTTTTTTAACGCCAACTATTTGGCAGAAACCTCACGATAACCATAGAAATGATAGGGTCTCTTTACGTCACGAATTTCTTTTGACTGTTTTGATCGGACTGGTTTTGGCTCGGTTTTGGGGCATTTTCTTTTCTTAATATTTAAATAACAAATTTTTGTAAGGAACATTTGTTTAAATATTTGGAATCGAATCAGAAAGAAATTCTTCATAAATATGTACAAATTTCAATCGTTTTTAAAACAGGTGGGAATTGTCCATTATGATATTGGTAGCATTAGAAAAATATTCATCAATAATATCGTAAAATTCCTGAAACTAGTACTTGCAAACGATGACGTTAATATAAGTAAAGTTATTAACAATACTTGTAATCCAAATTGCCTCACTGGCATATTCAAAATAAGATAGAAGCTTGGCATTCAAGTGTTTTTTTTACTGCAATTAAAACACCCTCACCTCGACACAAGTTGCTGGTAGTCGCGATATTTTCGAAACACATCATTACGATCATCAGAAAGATCATTGTTAAGAAACTCATCATTGAGCCAGGTTTCAGACAAACGAATTAAGTCATAGTTTTCATTCGTAGTTGAAACAAATACATCAGTAAATTTAGATCTCATTCCGCGTACATTTTGATAATACAATGTTAGAGCCACATTATTGTTTTGATCGAAACTTTTAGTAGAAGCATTATTAAGATCAGGAATGTGTTCACTCTTAGATAGTAAATCGCTTTTAACACAATCATAAACCACATCAAGTGGAGGATTCGATATAATGCTATCATCAATTTTAATCTGCCGAAAAATTTTGATACAATTCACCCCTCATCAGGCCCCAGGATTTCGTCAAGTAATGCATGAACTTCGCTTTTAAGAGCTTCAATGTGAAATGGAGAATAGCCGTTATATTTAGTTTTCATTTTTGTACATGTTAGATAGTTCAAATTCAAGGAACACAAAAAATCGTTTACCTCCCTTACTTCTGTAGACTGGTTTAATCTAGAAACAAATACTACTGCTTTACTAGGAAACCTTCCTTCAGGCCTCAACTTAGAGGTTTTACCCGTGCCACTTATAGTTTCCTTTACAACTTTTGGTTTACGTAAATTCAAATTATTAGCATTCATATCGGACACTGAACTTTTCGGTTCCATGGAGACAACTGGTAGATTCGGATTTGTTGGTCTTGATGACACTTGCGTTGCTTACTTGCATATTACTTGAAGTTTGAAGATCACTAAGTGGGCTTCTGATGCGTGATTGTGTATTCAATGTTTTCAAATCTTGTACACAGTTCCTTTTTCATATGGTTGGTTGTATTCAGATTATCAGGCGCCGTCAGCAACACGAGGGCTATAATGCGCCGAAACGTTGGTCATTAGACAAGCCAACATACATTTACAAACACCCATGCCTAACACGGGACTCGAACCCCCAACCTCGCGATCTAGAAGCTAGCACACTAACCACTATACCATTTGATCGGCACAAAGATTTTAGAACAAATGTTGTTAGATTGAATTTTACATTTGTATCATGCTTTGAAAAAATGCATCTGCCTAAAGTTGTGGTGGTAATGTCAGTTGAAATACCACTCACCGAAATTCTAACTCTCGAATCATAACTTATTGAATGTTTTTGAACAAACGATTCAGATAAGAAAGA
This sequence comes from Linyphia triangularis, assembly GCA_963978545.1. NCBI lineage: Eukaryota > Metazoa > Arthropoda > Arachnida > Araneae > Linyphiidae > Linyphia > Linyphia triangularis. The sequence goes on from OZ021726.1 coordinate 88,011,599, forward strand.
TGTTTGAGAACCTGAATCCAAAAGAATTCGAATGCTTGTTAGTTTACCACTAATATCTTTAACTAAAGCTACTGCAGTAGCAAGCAAAGCTTTTATTGTTTTTAGCTCGGGACTTAGCGTGGCATCAGAACGCAGAAAATTCGTTGTTGTTGACTTGCACCCCAGTTGGTGTTGGTCCTCATCAGACTGAGTTAGGATAGTTTCCTTATTTTGTGGACGCTGGTGGCATGGGCAGATTTAGAGGTCAATCAAGGTTGGTTGTATTCAGATTATCTGGCGCCGTCAGCAACACGAGGGCTATAATGCGCCGAAACATTTCGTCATTTAACAAACCAACATACATTTACAAACACCCATGCCTACACGGGACTCGGAACCCGCAACCTCGCGGTCTAGAAGCCAGCACGCTAACCACTATACCGTTTGGTCGGCGGTCAATCAAGGGGGTTGCGATTATGACCGTTATTGTTTTCAGGGACGGTGATAGGGGTGGTGATAGTTTGCCAACTTGAAGGAGGAGAGGGGGGGGGGGGGACATCAATTAGTGTGATTTTTCGGCAATAATTTTTACACGGACAAAAAATTTAAAAAAACGGGATGGATTGTCCTTTCGTGTGCGTGAAACGGAAAAAATCGTTGATTTGCGATGCCAAGGGTAGAAAGCTTTGTGTTAAAGGCACTCGTTTTCAACTTTTTACGCTTTTATCACATTTCTACGAGGATTTCGTTTATTGAAAATAGGGACGAATGAACACCTTAAGAGGCATTAGCACAGAGATTTTAATCAAAATTGTTAGAAATTCGTCGCTGTCAATATGTGAACTTTTGTTGCGGCTTCAACTGATGATGTAGAGAATCCCTAACGTCGTATGACCTCCCTCTATTTGGAGAAGCATACTGATGAACTGTGTTGTGGAGCACTAAAATGTACTTTCGATTAAATAGATTTTAAATGTTGTAAAATTAATATACTGCCGTTTATGTAATAAACCTCATCAAGAAAAATTGATTAATTGAGCGAGAATGTGACCAGGGGCGGTCAAAGCAAATTTTTAACACTAAGCGAGAACAATTTTGGCGCCCTCCCCAATTTTGGCGCCCCCCCTCCCCCCAACTTTTATTAAATTCTTATCCCTCTCCAATTTTTAGAGTTTGGAATCCAAATATTTTGAAAGATTTATGTTCTATGCAAATTGCAAATTATTTATTAAGTATTAAAAAATATATATACTTAAAAACCTTAAAATTAACAATTAGTCGGTGAAAACAGAAGGGGAGAGAAAAATTTTAAATTTTAAAAAACAAATTAATTAAATTTAGCATTTACATTATTGAAATTTGTTACCCATTTTTCTTCATCTACTAACATGCATAATCATATAACAAATATTATAAACATGTAAATTTATCAAAAAAATATGTTTCCGGCACTTAAAATACGATAATAAATATTACTTGTCAAAAATGGAATGTAATCTAAATTTTAAAATGCCACTAAAAACGAAATCGAAAATTTAAAATAAATCTTTGACATGACATGTCTCAATTAACTATGCATGAACAATTATTATTTACTCCCTTTACAATCACACATCGACAGCGATTACTGCATTAGGGAACTAATTTAGCAGTTGTATAACACCAGTTTGACTCGAAAAAGTTTTTAAACTTTCGTTAAGTTAACAATATATTAAAATAAAAAAACGCTTAATTATTTGTATTTACTTATTTAAATTTGGCAAATAACTAACAACAACAAAAAAAAAGCTTTATAATAGAATAAAATGATTAAATTCATTTTTTTTTTTTTTTTTTTTTTCAATAATAAATATACATATTTTAAATGCTAACTATTCTTTATATTTCATTGGATCATATTAAATTGAAACATATAACTAATACCAATTTAAAAAATATTTTATCACTGCAAAAATTAAAATTGAAATCCCAGTTTTATCTTAAAATAGTGTCTTCTACAATTCTATCCTAAAACAATTTCAATATAAAATTAAATTGCATGGCTGGTTTTGAAATTAGGCTACATTCTTTCCATAACTAAATTTTTTCAACATAACTGAAATAACATAACTTTATATACTTACAATTCTCGGAATTTCTTCGCTTGAGGTGGAAGACGGTAGTATAAAAAACTGTTTCATGACTTTTGCCTGTTTTTCATGTTGTTTTGTTTCTTGAACTTTCCTTTTCCTGTTAAACCATCCGGATGGTTTTTTCTTTCCTAACATTTTGTTATACACAAAACTCAAAAGAACGCAGATAGAGTTTGCAATACTTTTACTAGAGAACAATGTGAATAAAATGAAGTTTTTTTTGCTATCGAAATTTCTCCCGTCAAAATTTCAACGAGACTCGCTAACTCAAAGGTGTCTATAAGACCACACCCAGAGACTATATGCCATCTCCACTTTTAAGGAAATGCAGGCAGGCGCCTTCTAAGTATTTGAGGGAAGGAGACACTGAGTCATTCTATGAAATTTCCTCCTTTACGTAATTAACGAACTCCCCCCCTTCTCCTTCAAGTTGACCGGTGTACATGATTTTTTGTTACAAGTCGGGACCGTGCACTAAATGGGAACCTCTTTTGCTATCTACAATAGTTTATTGTAGTCAGATTCTCAATCTGACATATTGGTACAAATTGGCTTTCCTGGATGATGGATTACACTACCCTGCTGAGACGGCAACTTTAAAATGCTGACGAGTCCAGCACAATAGGTTTGAGGGTCATTTATTGCCCTGTCTCTGTCTGGTACTTTTTTTTAGTTGTAGGTCAGTAAACAAGTCTCACGACCTATTGGCGACAGTTTTACATCAACCATTTAGCAAGATCACCCATCCTTTCTGCAGCCCACTTTTCCGCCCCGAAAAAGTAACCCCCCGAGGAGGTGTGTGGTTTTTTGAGATGTCCGAACAAGATGCTCTGTCGCCAACTATAGTAATGGGTTTATAGCCCAACAATAGTCTGCACGATTACGGCACGGGTGGTCTTCAGACTTCTTTGGACCTTTTCTCGCCTCAGGCGTGAAGCTATCTTCGGCCACTCTTCCACCAATGTCCCCAATAGCCCCATATTTTTCTTAGAATATCCTATTACTCCTACCAAACAAAAAAAAAAAGGGGGATTGACATATGGAAGCAATTGGGATTTAAAAAAAAACTTAGGGAAGGCAATTATATTTAAACATTAAAAAAAAAAAAAGGAACTTCGGGGCCGGCCCATTTTTTACAGACACTAATCGACCTGGTCCATGCACCGGAAAACCAAATGACCAGTACGCCCGTGGTTTGACAGCTTGAACAAAACTCATTAAACTTTAATGGCAGTTTTCCGCTTATTTCACATGGATTTCAGACATTACTAAGATTGTTGCAAAACCTAATAAATACCTCATCGTGTGAAGTTCAGCTATTTGATATGGGTTGAGGTACCTCAACTTTAAAATGCGAAAACTAACCGTAAACATTTTTTTTATATATTAAATACCTTTATCAATTATAATTATAACAGTATACTATACTGCTACAGATGAGTATATATAAATATACTTATCATGCATCCTTTTTACCAATATGTATTGCATCTGCAGTAAATCGTTAATCTATATAGTTTGGAATGTAATAATTATAATTGCGCTTTTATGTCATAACATAGAATAATTTTATTAATCAACTCAAAATTGTCAATATTATTATTTCAACAAATATATATTACTCATATATGATACATCTAGCAAATTAAGCTATTTTAGATGTTTTTTCGATCGAAGAAAAATAAAATATAGAATTAAAGTGAATTCTCTGAACGCACTTGCTTTATTGACCTGCCTTTTCCTAAATTAATTTCTAACAATAAAGTATAATTACTAGACAATCAAACACAATGTAGATTGTTTAGAGGGAACACGTTTATAGGGGACATATCTATTAATTTAATTCTGAAAATGTTAATTTTCAATTTAACAATTGGCTGATTCAAACATTCAAAAAAACAAAACAAAAGAAACATACAAGACTGATCTCTTGACGCCCCCTCTCGCCAAATTTCGTAAATTTGGCACCCCTCTCAAAATTACCAAGTTTCCGTAAAATCATTTTTTTTTTCTTTTCTTTTCTTTTCTAGACACACCAAGATGGTAAAGATAGAATAGAATTTAGGTAGACAGATTTCAAACTTGTAACCTTCTGATATTGCCAGATATCTATAGTGATTTTCGATGTCAAAAAATCACATTTCTTACCAATATGATAGAGGGGCGCTTTTTTCGATTTGAAGAGTGGAGACCGGGGGAGGGGGGGGGGTTGGCAGTTTTCATTTTGGGAAGTGAGAGAGGCACGTTTGGGAACACATTTATTAATTTAATCCTGAAAATTTTAATTTTCAATTTGAAAAATATCTGAATTAAAAAAAAAAAAAAAAAAAAAAATCACATACAACTGATCTTTTGGCGCCCCTCCCAAATTTACGAAATTCTCTTAGAATATTTTTTTTTATTTTCAAGACGCAACACGATGAAAAATACAGAAATAGAATTGAAGTAGACAGATTTCAAAGATTTATCCTTCTGGTACTACCAGATCGCTAGCGATTTTCAATGTCGAAAAATCACATTTCTTACCGATATGGTACAGGGGCGCTTTTTTCGATTCGGAAAGTGAAGAAGGGGGAGGGGGCTCAGTTTTCATTTTGGGAAGTGAAAGAAGCACATTGGGAAACACATTTATTGATTTAAACCTGAAAATTTTAATTTTCAATTTGAAAAAATTACTGATTTAATAAAAAAAAAAAAAAAAACTACAGAACTGATCTTTTGGTGCGCCTTTCAAATTTACAAAAATTTCCTAGAATGAATGCATTTATTTTTCTTTTCAAGTCGCAACAGGATGTTAAAGACATATTTCAAAGATGTAATCCTTCTGGTATCACCAGATCACTAATGATTTTCACTAATTCAAGAAAAAAAAAAAAAAAAAATACAGAACTGATCTTTCGGCGTCTTTCCCAAATTTACGAAACTTTCTTAGAATATGTACATTGAATTTTTCTTTTCAAGACACAACTCACACAACACGAAGGTAAAGACAGATAAAGAATTGAGGTAGACAGATTTCAAAGATGTATCCTTCTAGTATCACTAGAACGCTGGCGATTTTCGAGGTGATAAACAAAAACCACATTTCTTACAGCATTTTTCGTTTTGGAGAGGGTAGAGCAATCTATGGTAGGGGCGCATTTTTCATTTTGGGAGTTAGCCAGTTTGAGAGACACATTTATTGATTTAACCCTGAAAATATTAATTTTCTATTTGAAAAATGAATGATTCAAGGGGAAAAAAAACAAAAAAAAACATACAGAACTGAACTTTTGGCGCCCTTCCGAAATTTATTAAATTTCCATAGAATAATAGGTTATTTTTTTTTTCAAGACATAACACGATGGTAAAGATAGAAATGAATTGAGGCAGACAGATTTCAAAGATGTATCCTTCTAGTATCTCCTGGACCCTAACGATTTTCGAAGTGGTAAACAAAAATCACATTTCTTAACGATACGGCACAGGGGCGCTATTTTCGTTTTGGTGGGGGGGGGGGGCATGTTTCATTTTGGGAAGGGAGGGAGGCACGTTCAGGAGACACATTTATTGACTTAATCCTGAAAGTGTTAATTTTCAATTTGAAAAATGACTAAATTAAAAAAAAAAAATCCTATAGAACTGATTTTTGGCGCCCCCTCTCAAAATTTCGCAAATTTGGCGCCCCAAGCGAAGGCTTGCTGGGATTGCACCTTTGAACGCCCCTGAATGTGACGATGAAATAACGCCGTCACAATTCTCAGAATTTTCAATTATTACTTGGCACTTTCCATTAAGATGCAGTATTTTATCAACTAAATATGAGGGTTTATTCTTTATTAATTGCAGCGTAAAAATAGCGTGGAAGGGAGAGGAGGGGAAATAATTTGTTTCTGTTGGGTGATGTTTAACTACAGTACACAAATAGTCAACAATCGCATTTTCTCTTCCAGCAGTGTTTAGGGTGTCAATGTGCTGTCATATGTTTAAGTTTCCTACCAAAGAAGGGGCAAGAGTTCTTAAGTTGTCTGTGAATACATTTCTCCATTTTGTTTGGTATCGTGACTTCTCTGGGTCCACTTATTAAATAAAGTTAGGTACTTACGTACTATCCTGTCGATCGTTGGCGATACAAAAAGTTAACCAAACGGATTCCCTTGTCCAGTCGATCCAGATAAATTCTCGCTCAGCAGCCATTCTATATACTTTCGTACTACATAATAATCCATTTTAAAAATACAGTATGCTTAACCCTTTGCACTCCAGGCCTTTTTCGTGCGGAGGAATCAGCAACTCGAGACATTTTAGGTTCGGTTGGTGTTTTTGGATTTGCTTCATAGAAACTAAACACAGTCATTGGCCTTGCATCGAATTTCCGCATCACACCTAATGGTCCTCTCGTGGTGTGGCATCCAATCGTGTGGCGCCTGAGAGGTGCCACTGGAGTGCAAAGGGTTAATCTCGTAAAACACCTTTTGGAAGATGTTTCTACAATTGATATCAGACTCCTTGCCTAAAATAATTCATTGAAATATCGAGAAAATGGGTAAAAATAAAGAATTTTTTTATTTTTCATAAGCGGAGATTGGGTGCAAAAAGTGACTGGAACGTATTCGTAAAATAAAGGATAAACATGAGGAAACTTTTAAAACAATATTACATTTTGCCACGTCTAAACTAAAAAAAGAATGATTCGGTTCCGCCGATACCACTAACTGATATTTAGCAACTGTTTGACATACATTTTTAGTCTATTTTATTATAATGTTTCCATCTGTGGGAACTTCATCTTTTCTGATAAAATGCACCTAATCCATTTTAAACTAAATGTTCTAAGCAATTAATTAAAAAAATAACTCGTCGTCGCCTTTTTTAAGACAAAATAACTTTTGGAAATTCTTGACACATCTCAACCAAACAATGCAAATATAAATAAAACTGTTCGTAAATTGTACACATACCTTGTAGCCTTTCACTCCACGAATTTCAGCTCCAATAAAATCTAGATTGATGCTTTCTATGAAGCCAAACATTGTCATCGAATCAATTTTTGGTAAATTGTCCGATTGCCCTTTATCGAAACCCGGCAAAACAGGCATTTCTAAAGAAATATAACTAGACAACAACAACAACAAATTGATGTATTATGATAATACGCTTTGAAAAAGGGGATAACGAAACGAAACACGAAGACACAGGTTAGCGTGAGATGTAAACACTGGACTGCATCTGCGCAATCTGCGCTAGAACGTCAGTTTTTTTATGCGTTTTTGGTCACGTGACTTTTGCTTTGATTTCAGCTACTTTCAAACTGGACTGAAAACATATCGACAAAAAATAATGACACCACTGTAATTTATTCGTTTGATAATACTAAAATTATTCATTTCCCCCACATGTGCAAGTTCCTTAAATAAGATCAGACGTATATTATAACGAGTGTTCCGATTCACCCCTTTCTGCGGGATAAATCGGAACACCATGAATAAAATCAAAATAAATGCAAGTAATGTTTTTTCCAACATTTTTGGGTTTGTTTGATCATCATAGAAGAAGGTATGACGCAAGTTTCAAAGTCAAAAATTAGTTCGTTAACGATTATTATTACACCGGATTTTTACTTTCAAAGTTGAAAAGGATTCCGATTCACCTCGTATTAAAGTAATCGAACGATTCTTTTAATCGCTAATAATTTTGCTTATGTTTTTATAATTATTATAACTGTGAAAGTGTGTAGTCTTGTTTTACAAATTATAATAACTGGCATATTTTTTTATATACACAGATGTTTTAACATTTGTAAACACAGCAAAAAAACAAAACAAAAAAAACATTCTGGGCTCGATTTGAAAAAGTATCCCACCATCAATGCGTCTATTTTGGGTAAATTTAAACTGACTACCTTTACGAAACTGTCATTTATTTTTCAAATAAAGCTTCTTTAAATAAATATTTTATAAAATTCAACTACAATGGTCATAATTAATCGTAAAGTCGGAAGAAAGGCGTACCAAGCTTAAAAATAAACGCATGAAGTTGTTTGCTCACAAACTTCCACTCTACAATAGTGACGTCACACTCTGGGAGGAGCTTAAGCAATCGTTTCTGATCACATGACGATGCGCTCAGAAAACCATTTTTTAAAAATTCGATTTATAAAAATGTGAGCAATTATTTCGAGTAAAAAATGCTTGCATTATTATTACTTCGTTAAATACTATACGTATATGTCGCATTTGGTTATTATTTGTTGATGGTGTCAAATACCCTAGATAATTTAATTCCTCTTAATTAATAGTCCATTTTCTTTTATGTTTGATTTTCTGCATTCTAGAAAGAAACTATTTTCTAAATAAAAGTTATTGGGTGTGTTGAAATAATGTATGTGTAATAAATTATACTATTAATAAAAGTTACAAGCTATTCTTTGCCAAACAATAATACTGATTTAATGGTAATGTTATTTTGTCTAGGTATAAAAAATGATCTTTGCAAAGTAATTTTTAGTATAATGGTTTTATCTTTTGGTAACAATTTATCTAATGGCAGTTCTAATTATAGTTGGTTTGTAAATAAATGTTTGGTTAGACTAAAGCAACAATAAAACATTCAGTTAAAGTGATTTTATGGTAGTGCTGGTTTGAAGTATGAAAAAATATCTATTGCAAAACACATTTGAGAAAAACATTCAAGCATTGATGATTAATAAATAGTTAACAGACACTGAAAAATACACAATTCTCCCTTTCAAATAAGCTTTTATAGATTTACATACTAATCAGCAAACTTAAAAACTAGGCAAAAAGATGTAAAATGAAACTCTAAAAAGTAACTAAAACTAGATTCACAAAATACTAGTGAAAGATAAATACAGAAACTGACGAAAGCTAAATGAAAAACTGGTAAAAGCTAACTACAAAAAGTGGTGAAAGCTAAATACAGAATAGTAGTAAAAGTTAAAAAAATTGGTGAAAGCTAAATCCAGAATAGTTGTGAAAACTAAATCCAGAAACTGGTTTCAGGGAAAAACATGAAATCTGGTTCAACATTTCACCATGAATTTCGTATATGAAGTAGAACCACAAAAGTGTAAAAGCATTTCACCAAATAGCGATTGCATCTACTATATTACCAGATTTCTGGTGAAACCTCGCACCAAATTTTTAACAGTGCAATATGCATTTTAAGATATACAAACAAAAGTTTACAACGTGTTTATGGTGAGAGGTTTAAAGGTTTATGAAAATGTAATTATACATAATACAATTTATAATTATATACATAAATATGCACACATATCATTTGTGTAAGTTGATAACATTTAGGTACAATTAATAGTTTGACTAGAAATTATACACAGTATTTCTCATGAAACCGCTGAATTTAAATCAATGACTTTTCAAGACCTAAATAATGTTTTTGAGGATCTTAGAAAATTTGTTTTCTCACATCATGTGTTTAATATGAGGCTTCATGTCTTTAATGTGAGCAGTGCAATATGCATTTTAAGATATACAAACAGTTTACAACGTGTTTATGATGAGAGGTTTAAAGGTTTATGAAAATGTAATTATACATAATACAATTTATAATTATATACATAAATATACACACATATCAATTGTGTAAGTTGATAACATTTAGGTACAATTAATAGTTTGACTAGAAATTATACACAGTATTTCTCATGAAACCGCTGAATTTAAATCAATGACTTTTCAAGACCTAAATAATGTTTTTGAGGATCTTAGAAAATTTGTTTTCTCACATCATGTGTTTAATATGAGGCTTCATGTCTTTAATGTGAGCAGTGCAATATGCATTTTAAGATATACAAACAGTTTACAACGTGTTTATGATGAGAGGTTTAAAGGTTTATGAAAATGTAATTATACATAATACAATTTATAATTATATACATAAATATACACACATATCAATTGTGTAAGTTGATAACATTTAGGTACAATGAATAGTTTGAATAGAAATTATACACAGTATTTCTCATGAAACCGCTGAATTTAAATCAATGACTTTTCAATACCTAAATAATGTTTTTGAGGATCTTAGAAAATTTGTTTTCTCACATCATATGTCTTTAATATGTGGCTTCATGTCTTTAATATGAACAGTGCAATATGCATTTTAAGATATACAAACAACAGTTTACAAGGTGTTTATGGTGAAGGGTTTATGAAAATGAAAGTACACATAATACAATTTATAATTATATACATAAATATACACACATATCAATTGTGTAAGTTGATAACATTTAGGTACAATTAATAGTTTGACTAGAAATTATACACAGTATTTCTCATGAAACCGCTGAATTTAAATCAATGACTTTTCAAGACCTAAATAATGTTTTTGAGGATCTTAGAAAATTTGTTTTCTCACATCATGTGTTTAATATGAGGCTTCATGTCTTTAATGTGAGCAGTGCAATATGCATTTTAAGATATACAAACAGTTTACAACGTGTTTATGATGAGAGGTTTAAAGGTTTATGAAAATGTAATTATACATAATACAATTTATAATTATATACATAAATATACACACATATCAATTGTGTAAGTTGATAACATTTAGGTACAATTAATAGTTTGACTAGAAATTATACACAGTATTTCTCATGAAACCGCTGAATTTAAATCAATGACTTTTCAAGACCTAAATAATGTTTTTGAGGATCTTAGAAAATTTGTTTTCTCACATCATATGTCTTTAATATGTGGCTTCATGTCTTTAATATGAACAGTGCAATATGCATTTTAAGATATACAAACAACAGTTTACAAGGTGTTTATGGTGAAGGGTTTATGAAAATGAAAGTACACATAATACAATTTATAATTATATACATAAATATACACACATATCAATTGTGTAAGTTGATAACATTTAGGTACAATTAATAGTTTGACTAGAAATTATACACAGTATTTCTCATGAAACCGCTGAATTTAAATCAATGACTTTTCAAGACCTAAATAATGTTTTTGAGGATCTTAGAAAATTTGTTTTCTCACATCATGTGTTTAATATGAGGCTTCATGTCTTTAATGTGAGCAGTGCAATATGCATTTTAAGATATACAAACAGTTTACAACGTGTTTATGATGAGAGGTTTAAAGGTTTATGAAAATGTAATTATACATAATACAATTTATAATTATATACATAAATATACACACATATCAATTGTGTAAGTTGATAACATTTAGGTACAATTAATAGTTTGACTAGAAATTATACACAGTATTTCTCATGAAACCGCTGAATTTAAATCAATGACTTTTCAAGACCTAAATAATGTTTTTGAGGATCTTAGAAAATTTGTTTTCTCACATCATGTGTTTAATATGAGGCTTCATGTCTTTAATGTGAGCAGTGCAATATGCATTTTAAGATATACAAACAGTTTACAACGTGTTTATGATGAGAGGTTTAAAGGTTTATGAAAATGTAATTATACATAATACAATTTATAATTATATACATAAATATACACACATATCAATTGTGTAAGTTGATAACATTTAGGTACAATTAATAGTTTGACTAGAAATTATACACAGTATTTCTCATGAAACCGCTGAATTTAAATCAATGACTTTTCAAGACCTAAATAATGTTTTTGAGGATCTTTGAAAATTTATTTTCTCACATCATATGTCTTTAATATGTGGCTTCATGTCTTTAATATGAACAGTGCAATATGCATTTTAAGATATACAAACAACAGTTTACAAGGTGTTTATGGTGAAGGGTTTATGAAAATGAAAGTACACATAATACAATTTATAATTATATACATAAATATACACACATATCAATTGTGTAAGTTGATAACATTTAGGTACAATTAATAGTTTGACTAGAAATTATACACAGTATTTCTCATGAAACCACTGAATTTAAATCAATGACTTTTCAAGACCTAAATAATGTTTTTGAGGATCTTAGAAAATTTATTTTCTCACATCATATGTCTTTAATATGTGGCTTCATGTCTTTAATATGAACAGTGCAATATGCATTTTAAGATATACAAACAACAGTTTACAAGGTGTTTATGGTGAAGGGTTTATGAAAATGAAAGTACACATAATACAATTTATAATTATATACATAAATATACACACATATCAATTGTGTAAGTTGATAACATTTAGGTACAATTAATAGTTTGACTAGAAATTATACACAGTATTTCTCATGAAACCGCTGAATTTAAATCAATGACTTTTCAAGACCTAAATAATGTTTTTGAGGATCTTAGAAAATTTGTTTTCTCACATCATGCTGTGTTTAATATGAGGCTTCATGTCTTTAATGTGAGCAGTGCAATATGCATTTTAAGATATACAAACAGTTTACAACGTGTTTATGATGAGAGGTTTAAAGGTTTATGAAAATGTAATTATACATAATACAATTTATAATTATATACATAAATATACACACATATCAATTGTGTAAGTTGATAACATTTAGGTACAATTAATAGTTTGACTAGAAATTATACACAGTATTTCTCATGAAACCGCTGAATTTAAATCAATGACTTTTCAAGACCTAAATAATGTTTTTGAGGATCTTAGAAAATTTGTTTTCTCACATCATGTGTTTAATATGAGGCTTCATGTCTTTAATGTGAGCAGTGCAATATGCATTTTAAGATATACAAACAGTTTACAACGTGTTTATGATGAGAGGTTTAAAGGTTTATGAAAATGTAATTATACATAATACAATTTATAATTATATACATAAATATACACACATATCAATTGTGTAAGTTGATAACATTTAGGTACAATTAATAGTTTGACTAGAAATTATACACAGTATTTCTCATGAAACCGCTGAATTTAAATCAATGACTTTTCAAGACCTAAATAATGTTTTTGAGGATCTTTGAAAATTTGTTTTCTCACATCATATGTCTTTAATATGTGGCTTCATGTCTTTAATATGAACAGTGCAATATGCATTTTAAGATATACAAACAACAGTTTACAACGTGTTTATGATGAGAGGTTTAAAGGTTTATGAAAATGTAATTATACATAATACAATTTATAATTATATACATAAATATACACACATATCAATTGTGTAAGTTGATAACATTTAGGTACAATTAATAGTTTGACTAGAAATTATACACAGTATTTCTCATGAAACCGCTGAATTTAAATCAATGACTTTTCAAGACCTAAATAATGTTTTTGAGGATCTTTGAAAATTTGTTTTCTCACATCATATGTCTTTAATATGTGGCTTCATGTCTTTAATATGAACAGTGCAATATGCATTTTAAGATATACAAACAACAGTTTACAACGTGTTTATGGTGAAGGGTTTATGAAAATGAAAGTACACATAATACAATTTATAATTATATACATAAATATACACACATATCAATTGTGTAAGTTGATAACATTTAGGTACAATTAATAGTTTGACTAGAAATTATACACAGTATTTCTCATGAAACCACTGAATTTAAATCAATGACTTTTCAAGACCTAAATAATGTTTTTGAGGATCTTAGAAAATTTATTTTCTCACATCATATGTCTTTAATATGTGGCTTCATGTCTTTAATATGAACAGTGCAATATGCATTTTAAGATATACAAACAACAGTTTACAACGTGTTTATGATGAGAGGTTTAAAGGTTTATGAAAATGTAATTATACATAATACAATTTATAATTATATACATAAATATACACACATATCAATTGTGTAAGTTGATAACATTTAGGTACAATTAATAGTTTGACTAGAAATTATACACAGTATTTCTCATGAAACCGCTGAATTTAAATCAATGACTTTTCAAGACCTAAATAATGTTTTTGAGGATCTTTGAAAATTTATTTTCTCACATCATATGTCTTTAATATGTGGCTTCATGTCTTTAATATGAACAGTGCAATATGCATTTTAAGATATACAAACAACAGTTTACAAGGTGTTTATGGTGAAGGGTTTATGAAAATGAAAGTACACATAATACAATTTATAATTATATACATAAATATACACACATATCAATTGTGTAAGTTGATAACATTTAGGTACAATTAATAGTTTGACTAGAAATTATACACAGTATTTCTCATGAAACCACTGAATTTAAATCAATGACTTTTCAAGACCTAAATAATGTTTTTGAGGATCTTAGAAAATTTATTTTCTCACATCATATGTCTTTAATATGTGGCTTCATGTCTTTAATATGAACAGTGCAATATGCATTTTAAGATATACAAACAACAGTTTACAACGTGTTTATGATGAGAGGTTTAAAGGTTTATGAAAATGTAATTATACATAATACAATTTATAATTATATACATAAATATACACACATATCAATTGTGTAAGTTGATAACATTTAGGTACAATTAATAGTTTGACTAGAAATTATACACAGTATTTCTCATGAAACCGCTGAATTTAAATCAATGACTTTTCAAGACCTAAATAATGTTTTTGAGGATCTTTGAAAATTTATTTTCTCACATCATATGTCTTTAATATGTGGCTTCATGTCTTTAATATGAACAGTGCAATATGCATTTTAAGATATACAAACAACAGTTTACAAGGTGTTTATGGTGAAGGGTTTATGAAAATGAAAGTACACATAATACAATTTATAATTATATACATAAATATACACACATATCAATTGTGTAAGTTGATAACATTTAGGTACAATTAATAGTTTGACTAGAAATTATACACAGTATTTCTCATGAAACCACTGAATTTAAATCAATGACTTTTCAAGACCTAAATAATGTTTTTGAGGATCTTAGAAAATTTATTTTCTCACATCATATGTCTTTAATATGTGGCTTCATGTCTTTAATATGAACAGTGCAATATGCATTTTAAGATATACAAACAACAGTTTACAACGTGTTTATGATGAGAGGTTTAAAGGTTTATGAAAATGTAATTATACATAATACAATTTATAATTATATACATAAATATACACACATATCAATTGTGTAAGTTGATAACATTTAGGTACAATTAATAGTTTGACTAGAAATTATACACAGTATTTCTCATGAAACCGCTGAATTTAAATCAATGACTTTTCAAGACCTAAATAATGTTTTTGAGGATCTTTGAAAATTTATTTTCTCACATCATATGTCTTTAATATGTGGCTTCATGTCTTTAATATGAACAGTGCAATATGCATTTTAAGATATACAAACAACAGTTTACAAGGTGTTTATGGTGAAGGGTTTATGAAAATGAAAGTACACATAATACAATTTATAATTATATACATAAATATACACACATATCAATTGTGTAAGTTGATAACATTTAGGTACAATTAATAGTTTGACTAGAAATTATACACAGTATTTCTCATGAAACCACTGAATTTAAATCAATGACTTTTCAAGACCTAAATAATGTTTTTGAGGATCTTTGAAAATTTGTTTTCTCACATCATATGTCTTTAATATGTGGCTTCATGTCTTTAATATGAACAGTGCAATATGCATTTTAAGATATACAAACAACAGTTTACAACGTGTTTATGATGAGAGGTTTAAAGGTTTATGAAAATGTAATTATACATAATACAATTTATAATTATATACATAAATATACACACATATCAATTGTGTAAGTTGATAACATTTAGGTACAATTAATAGTTTGACTAGAAATTATACACAGTATTTCTCATGAAACCGCTGAATTTAAATCAATGACTTTTCAAGACCTAAATAATGTTTTTGAGGATCTTAGAAAATTTGTTTTCTCACATCATGTGTTTAATATGAGGCTTCATGTCTTTAATGTGAGCAGTGCAATATGCATTTTAAGATATACAAACAGTTTACAACGTGTTTATGATGAGAGGTTTAAAGGTTTATGAAAATGTAATTATACATAATACAATTTATAATTATATACATAAATATACACACATATCAATTGTGTAAGTTGATAACATTTAGGTACAATTAATAGTTTGACTAGAAATTATACACAGTATTTCTCATGAAACCGCTGAATTTAAATCAATGACTTTTCAAGACCTAAATAATGTTTTTGAGGATCTTTGAAAATTTGTTTTCTCACATCATATGTCTTTAATATGTGGCTTCATGTCTTTAATATGAACAGTGCAATATGCATTTTAAGATATACAAACAACAGTTTACAACGTGTTTATGATGAGAGGTTTAAAGGTTTATGAAAATGTAATTATACATAATACAATTTATAATTATATACATAAATATACACACATATCAATTGTGTAAGTTGATAACATTTAGGTACAATTAATAGTTTGACTAGAAATTATACACAGTATTTCTCATGAAACCGCTGAATTTAAATCAATGACTTTTCAAGACCTAAATAATGTTTTTGAGGATCTTTGAAAATTTGTTTTCTCACATCATATGTCTTTAATATGTGGCTTCATGTCTTTAATATGAACAGTGCAATATGCATTTTAAGATATACAAACAACAGTTTACAACGTGTTTATGATGAGAGGTTTAAAGGTTTATGAAAATGTAATTATACATAATACAATTTATAATTATATACATAAATATACACACATATCAATTGTGTAAGTTGATAACATTTAGGTACAATTAATAGTTTGACTAGAAATTATACACAGTATTTCTCATGAAACCACTGAATTTAAATCAATGACTTTTCAAGACCTAAATAATGTTTTTGAGGATCTTTGAAAATTTGTTTTCTCACATCATATGTCTTTAATATGTGGCTTCATGTCTTTAATATGAACAGTGCAATATGCATTTTAAGATATACAAACAACAGTTTACAACGTGTTTATGATGAGAGGTTTAAAGGTTTATGAAAATGTAATTATACATAATACAATTTATAATTATATACATAAATATACACACATATCAATTGTGTAAGTTGATAACATTTAGGTACAATTAATAGTTTGACTAGAAATTATACACAGTATTTCTCATGAAACCGCTGAATTTAAATCAATGACTTTTCAAGACCTAAATAATGTTTTTGAGGATCTTTGAAAATTTATTTTCTCACATCATATGTCTTTAATATGTGGCTTCATGTCTTTAATATGAACAGTGCAATATGCATTTTAAGATATACAAACAACAGTTTACAAGGTGTTTATGGTGATGGGTTTATGAAAATGAAAGTACACATAATACAATTTATAATTATATACATAAATATACACACATATCATTTGTGTAAGTTGATAACATTTGGGTACAATTAATAGTTTGACTAGATAAAATACACAGCATTTCTCATGAAACCGCTGAATGTAAATCAATGACTTTTCAAGACCTTAATAATGTTTTTGAGGATCTTAGAAAATTTGTTTTCTCACATCATGTCTTTAATATGAGGCTTCATGTCTTTGATATGAACAGTGCAATATGCATTTTAGGATATACAAGCAACAGTTTACAACGTGGTTATGATGAGAGGTTTAAAGGGTTATGAAAATGTAATTATACATAATACAATTTATAATTATATACATAAATATACACACATATCATTTGTGTAAGTTGATAACATTTGGGTACAATTAATAGTTTGAACAGATAATATACATAGTATTTCTCATGAAACTGCTGAATTAAATCAATGACTTTTCAATACCTAAATAATGTTTTTGAGGATCTTTGAAAATTTGTTTTCTCACATCATGTCTTTAATGTGAGCAGTGCAATATTCATTTTATGATATACAAACAACAATTTACAATGTGTTTATGGGAAGAGGTTCAAAGGTTTATGAAAATGAAATTATACATAATACAATTTATAATTATATACATAAATATGCACACATATCATTTGTGTAAGTTGATAACATTTGGGTACAATTAATAGTTTGACTAGATAAAATACACAGCATTTCTCATGAAACCGCTGAATTTAAATCAATGACTTTTCAAGACCTTAATAATGTTTTTGAGGATCTTAGAAAATTTGTTTTCTCACATCATGTCTTTAATATGAGGTTTCATGTCTTTGATGTGAGCAGTGCAATATGCATTTTAGGATATACAAACAAAAGTTTACAACGTGTTTATGGCGAGAGGTTTAAAGGCTTATGAAAATGTAATTATACATAATACAATTTATAATTATATACATAAATATACACATATATCATTTGAATAAGTTGATAACATTTGAATACAATTAATAGCTTGACTAGATTATATACACAATATTTCTAATGAAACCGTTGAATTTAAATCAATTACTTTTCAAGACCTAAATAAAGTTTTTAGGGATGTTTGAAAATTTGTTTGTGTCTTTAATATGAGGCTTTACAATTTATTCGACCACAGCACTAATATCAAAATGCTGCAAGCACAACTTGCTTTTTGCATTATGCGGACAGATTTTGATTATGTTTTAATTCAATATTTTCTGAAATTTGCCATCGTTCAGTCATAGTTCTGGGATTAGTCATCGTTTAGTCATGGTTCTTCGATTAGTCATCTTAGTCCTCGTTTAGTCATCGTTCTTTGATTAGTCATCTTAGTCACGGTTCTGGTATCGTTCAGGACTTTCGAAACTCAAGGAGGCCACATTTTAGTTAAATATTACAAGTTTAAAATCTCTAATTAAATTCAACCAGCAAAAAATATTAAATTTATATAAAAACTAAATTTAAATTATTAAATAAAAATAAATAAATTAATCAAATCTCAATTAGACAAAATAATTAACAATCAATTTATGTTCTTTCTAAAATTAGCTTTTAAACATGTAATTAAAATGGCAATAAAAAAATCCTGAATTTTTTTTTTTATAATATTTCGCAAGTTTAAAATTTTTAATTTTAAATTTTAGTTTAGTTCAAGCAGGCATAACAATTTTATTACAATTTTTTCTTAACTATTTTTATGCAACTTGTAATTCTTCAATGCATGAATTCTTTATGCAATTTTTCATGCAATATCCCAACTTAGAACGTTTAATGTTCAGTAATCAATGTCAGATTTTGAGAAGAAAAAAATAGAAAGAAAAAAAAAAAAAAAACTACACCAAAACTCAAAAATAGAATTAACTTCATATTGCATTTTAATTTCCAAGAAATTGTTTGGGAATCAGCTGGTGCTCAATAATTCAAATAGCTGTAATATTGTCTCTACCAAATAAATCATCCCACCTGACTTGTATCTAAAAAACAAAAAAAAGTTACAGTTCATTTACACTACTTGTTGATACCTGGATACAGTCAATATGAACTGCTGAAAGGACCATCAGCAGAGCTCAATTTCTGAGTAATGTGATTTCTCTCGTGTGACTGCAGCCGGTTGGTAGAGCATCGACCTCCCAAACGACTTACAGCAAGTCTGAACCACAAATCTTGCCGACGAATGGAGCAGTGGGGGAAGCTTCACCACAAATCCAGTCTGTCTCTGAAGTCTTCCACGGTATAGGAGCTTGGATAGTGCGGTGCCAGCTCAGGTGTTGACCTCCCCTTGAAATCGGCTCACAAACTGCAATACGCAACCCATGCCCACCCGTGCTTCGTGCTTTTCGGGTAAGTTGGCGTGATTGGGATACAGTCAAACCTGAAACCTCTTTACGTTTTCTTTCCTTACATGTCGGAATGAAAAACGACCATCGGGGCTTCACTTCTCTTCCTTCTTTGTGGTCTGGGGTTTTTTATGGGCCGTTTCACTTTACCAGATAGATGTGAGATGGGGTGTACAAAGTTGAAGAATTACACTTTGTTGCCCTTGTAGTTATTTCATTCGCATTCCCGCTACATGAATTGAACAGGAATTTACCCTTTTGCTGAATTCAACGTTGGAGGAATAAAGCAACGGATAATATTGAGGTAGGATTCATTGCCCATTGAAGGAGTTTTGAAGGGTATGTTGTAACGCAACTCGGAAATCGGGGTTGTTTTAGGGAATTTTTTTTAAATTCTACAAAAATCAGAGAAAACAAATGTTTCTGACTGCCAAAACTAACAATCAACAATTTCGTAATCTGAGTGCATGATATTTTAACAGGGCCTCAGAACTTCCAAGGCTCATCGACTGAATGTTCCATTTTGTGATCTTGCAATTTCTGCAGAAATATAGCTTTAAAATATATAAAACTATTTACCAAGTGTGTAACTAGAATACGAGTAAATCATTAAAATTTGAAGGTAAATTTAACTTTTTGTTGTACTCATTTCGTTCATTTTTAAAAAATTCTGTTGTAATAGTAACGAAGTGTTATAGAAATTCGAGCAAACACTAACAATGGGATTTTCTATTTAAATTTAATCCTCTCATTTGGTAATAAAAATATTATCATTCTTCCTCATTAAAAAATAACTAAATCAGAGCAAATCAATGATAAGCAAGCAGAATAGAAGCTTGTGTAAAATTTGCTAGAAAGTCAAAATTTTCAATGGATTTTGCAAAATGTAAGTGTCTAATTCTCTTTCCAAATTTGGTAGCTACTAGTGATAGTTTGCAGCATATTTAACACCAGGAGACGCTGTAAGTTAACAAAAAAAATTAATTTTAGGAATTTTAAGGATAATTTCAGAACATTTTAGGGATAATTCTTAAAATTTTAGGGATAATTCAAAAGAATTTAGGGATATTTCTTTTGAAGCTGACATAGGCTCCTAACACAGACATTTTCTTTCCAAAGCTTGTTTTAATACCGGCAAAAAAAAAAAAAAGCCAATTTTCAAAAAATTGAATATCAAACAACTTTTTAGCAAAATAACAGTTGTATAATTAAACAATTATACTAGTATTATGACAAACATGCAAATTTAATTAAATCCAAATTTCTCATCGGGAGGAATATCGAGGTTTTTTTCGTGGGGTTTGGAGGAAAATCGGAAGAATTTTTGCGTTTTAAATTTTTTTAGGAAATTTCGAAAAATTTAAGTACACTTTTGAGAATTTTAGGGAGAAACAAAAACTTAAGGAGTATTAGGAATTTTAGGGCAAATGCGACCCGACCCCTGTCACACTTCAATGACATAAAGTCACAAGAACATACGGACTTGAGAACTTGTGCAAAATATGAAAGAAGGTCACTACAGGAAAGAATTGAATTTCCATAATGCCTATTTTTCTTTAATCTTTGGAGCCAGAATAGTAAGGTTACAGCATACATGATAATTTACAAATACAATATGAGCAACCAACTATTCTAACTTGTATAACATTTCAATGAAGACGGTAACTTTGTAGTTGGCCCATTCAAAATGCCAAAAAGCCTATATTTAATCAAACTTTGAAGCCAGCGTAGAGCGGGCACAGCATGTATGATAATTTTTCGATATGCAATATCAATTGTCGGAGAGTACCTGCCAATGCTCTCAACTTTCGCAAAATTTGCACTGAAAATGGAAATTTGATCTATATATCACACAAAATGAAATAGCAAAAATGCCTCTTTATTTTCAAGCATTGCAACATATACAACAATTTCCCAACTCAATATGATCAAATGCTACTACTTCAATCTATACCCACATATAAAGGCACGAACTGTATCAAATGGTGATGCTGCAGTATCCTTTGGAAATGACTTTGGAACTTTCATGTGGTTCAAAAAACGCGGAGCGTGATGCCAATGCATACGTATTGCGTAAACTTAAGACTCAAAAAGTTGCAAGAATATTTATATTAACATTCGAGTCTTCTGACTTGTGCAAAATTTCCAAAAAATGTCATCATTCAGTTGGCAAAACCAAACTGTCGAAATGGCTCTTTTTCTACAGACATTGCAGCATGTAAAACAAATTTCCAACTCATTTTGAGTGATTAGAAAATAACTACTGACTCTTCTAACTTGCGCAGAATGTGCATGAAAATTGGACAAATTATCAAGGCCTTTTAATTAAACATTAGAGCAAACAATCAGTTGCTGCACCAATAATCTCAACCTTGATTGTCTCAAAATGAGCAAATAAAGAATATCTTTTGCATCTTCTAAATTGTGCAAATTTGCATGAAAGTTGGAAAGATCAAAGTACCAAAATAGCCCTTTTTGTACCAACATTACAGCATATACGATAATTTCCTCTCAAATTCTGAGTGATTAGAGAATAACTACCGACTCTTCCAACTTGTGCAAAATGTGCATAAAATTGGACATATTATATACATATTTTGAAAAAAATCAATACTTCTTACTTACACATTACAGCAAACGATCAATTGCTGCAGCAATGATATCAATCTTAATTGTCTTAATATGAGCAATTAAATAATATCAACTGCATCTTCTAAATTGTGCAAATTTGCACAAAATTGGAAAGTTGGCAAAATCAATGTGCCAAAATAGGCCTTTTGTACAAACATTACAGCATATACGATAATTTTCCCACAAATTCTGAGTAATTAGAGAATAACTACCGACTCTTCTATCTAGTGCAAAATGTGCCTGAAAATTGGACACATTATATATATTGAAAAAATCAATGCTTCTTCTTTAAACAATACAGCAAACAATCAGTTGCTGCAGCAATAATCTCAATCTTGATTGTCTCAAAATGAGCAATTAAAGAATATCAAATGCATCTTCTAAATTATGCAAATTT
The DNA here is from genome assembly GCA_963978545.1 of Linyphia triangularis. Classification (NCBI taxonomy): domain Eukaryota; kingdom Metazoa; phylum Arthropoda; class Arachnida; order Araneae; family Linyphiidae; genus Linyphia; species Linyphia triangularis. The sequence continues at coordinate 88,034,336 of OZ021726.1, forward strand.
GCATGAAAGTTGGAAAGTTGGCAAATTCAAAGTGCCAAAATAGCCCTTTTTGTACCAACATTACAGCATATACGATAATTTTCCAACAAATTCTGAGGGATTAGAGAATAACTATACAGACTCTTCTAACTTGTTCAAAATGTGCATGAAAATTGGACATATTATATATATTGAAAAAATCAATGCTTTTTCTTTAAACATTACAGTAAACAATCAGTTGCTGCAGCAATAATCTCAATCTTGATTGTCTCAATATGAGCAATTAAAGAATATCTACTGCATCTTCTTAATTATGCAAATTTGCATGAAAGTTGAAAAGTTGGCAAATTCAAAGTGCCAAAATAGCCCTTTTTGTACTAACATTACAGCATATACGATAATTCTCCAACAAATTCTGAGGGATTAGAGAATAACTATACAGACTCTTCTAACTTGTTCAAAATGTACATGAAAATTGGACATATATATATTGAAAAAATCAATGCTTTTTCTTTAAACATTACAGCAAACAATCAGTTGCTGCAGCAATAATCTCAATCTGATTGTCTCAATATGAGCAATTAAAGAATATCTACTGCATCTTCTAAACTGTGCAAATTTTCACGAAAGTTGGAAATTGCATCTACATGTATGCCAGAGATTATTTTATTTTGAAACTGCATAGTTGGCAAAATCAAAGTGCCAAAATAACCCTTTTTCTACAAACATTACAGCACATACGATAATTTTCTAACTCATTATGAGTAATTAGGAGATTAACTACTGACTCTTCTACCTTGCACAAAATGTGTATGAAAGTTAGGACATTTTATATGCATTGGAGAAATAAATTCCTATTCTTAATCAAACAGACATTTGCTGCCACAAGTATCTCAATATGTTCAATTAAAGAATATGTACTGCATCTTCTAAGTTGTGCAAATTTGCAGAAAGGCAGGAAATTCGATCAACGTAATTGGCAAATCAAAGTGCCAAAATGCCTTTTTCTCGTAGAAAATTACAGCATATACGATAATTTGCCATATTCAACGTAATTGGCAAAATCAGCGTCAAAATGTCCATTTTGCGTGAAATTTTGAAGCCTGTATAGAGTAAATCATATACGATTATTTTGCAACTGAATATGAGCAATTGTTGTTTAATTTTTACAAAATGTGCATGAAAGTTAGAATTTTTATATATGAAGTTATCAAAATCATAGCCTCAAAATACTTCCCCTCCCCCTATCCCCACTTGAGAAGGCTGCAAAATATTAATTAATGCTCTTAAACTTAATCAAGTAAAAATAAATAAAGTAACAAGTTATTTGGCTGAACCATGAATAATTTTTTAAAAAGAAAATATGCAGAAAATACACAAAAAGATAATGTTGAAGCTTTTTGTATCGTGATAAAACTGAAACAAGTAATATGACAGACATGCCACAAGATAAAGGCGCATATGCAAACTGTAAAAATCTTCAATAATCTCATAGATATAGTTTTAAGAAAGATTCTGATGTAGTAAAAGTTGAAAATCATACAGAGAACAACAAAAAAATCCAACTTTAAAGTTAAATAAAAACTTATAAAGACACATGTAAAGAAGCAATAAGCACTCATTGTCGCAGTAGCAAACTTGCTTATACTGATTAACAAGGCACTGTAGGAAAGTATCCTAAAAACACTGGGCACATTTTAAAGTTAAAAACATGTAATACCACCTCATCTAAATCTGTAGTAATCAGGTATCACTGTGCAATCTATGGATCAGCCAACAAGTGATTAGTCTTATTCTTGAATGACATACCAATAATCACTGAGGAAATTCGAAGGTTGTTTTCAAAGTCTCATTCTCAGTTAAATGCCACTTAGTAACTTTCATAATAACACTAAAATATCAAGCTAGCTCGTAACAGTCAAGGATGCACCATTGAAATATATCCTAAGAACAAGTGCAATAACAAAATATTTCCAAATTTTTGTTGAAATGCCATTAAAAACACTTTTTCGAAACCTTAATTTACGTTATAGCCCTCGTGTTGCTGACAGCGCCAGATAATCTGAAAACAACCAACCAACCTTAGTTTACAATTTGGACATTATGATGAAGATGCGACATCATTTGAGAATTATATGGTACTTAATGATGGCCTAACTTTCCAAATTAAAGGAGGGCGGCATTCATTCTAGGAGGGCTGTGAGGATAAAACAGTGACACGGTTGTGTCCCGCATGTGAGGAAAGTCTATGACATGGCAGAAAAAGGAAGAGGGAGGACAAAAATACGTGAAAAATTTACTATAAGCGCACTTATTTACAATTTACTATTACTGCAACTACAAAGGCAATGGCGAGTGACATTTGTCACCTAAGAGTGAAGAGTTGTAACTGCAATGCTGATGAAAGAACATCAATACAAGAGGATAAATGGTTCAACAAAACAATGCAAGTGTGCTATATTCTTCCGCCTGTTTAATTCAATATAGAAAACCTCAAAGAACTTTTCTTAAAAGCAGGCTTTCAATCAAGTACTGGCACTGGCCAGTTTGAAAATCTTATTTTACAATAGATCTACCTAATGATTTTCAAATAAGTCTTAACCGTAGAAGTCTTTGCAAATCGTTCAGAAGCTTACGACGAGTTACTTGTCCTTATTCAATTATATAACACTTAACATCCGTTTAGGGTTACATCCGAAAGTTGAAAAAGCATTATGAACAAAAAACGTTGAATTAAATAGTTGAAAAACAAGCAATACTGTTTTCAAAACCAATGTTTTGTATTACAATTACATTGCTGAGTCTTGGCCAGGTTGGCAATTCTAAGGGCACATTCAAATTAACATTCTAGTAAAGAAAATCATTTAATGCACCTAAGAAAAAAGCAATGCTTCAAAAAAAATTAATAAGAAGTATGGAATGATTTATTCCAGGGCATTTATGGTTGCATCTGATAAACCAGAAGAAGTCTCTGATGCAATTATCTTCCATAAAAGTAGCTTTGCACAATTTTGGAAAGCGTTAATAACTTCACAAATGGTTCATTTGTCTTTTTTTTTTTTTTTTTTTTTTTTTTTTTTTTTTATGACTTTTGATTGCAAGCAATTAGCTCGTTTCGAATGAGTATGGAGGCAGAGTATGGGAGAGGATATTTGATTGAACCACAAGAGTACTTCTGAATTTATCTCAATTATTATTGTTATTATTATTATTATTTTAATATTCTTGATTCCTAATACTATGAACAATAGTCTTTTTTTTTTTTTTTTTTTTCTGCTGACCCTTCAGGGCAAACAATGAGCTTGATTCGAATGAGCATGAAGGCACAATATGAGATATGAATACAAAAGTACTTGAATGTCAAAGTTATCCTGATCATTGGGTTTTGCTGTATATTCTCGGTAACTGTGTCATTAATGTTTTTGATTACTTAACTGTACTAGGTTAGTTGGCGGTTTACATTGATTGTCATCCAATGTCATGTTCAGTACTTGAGTGCCTTTTGGAGCAGAACTCATTTGAGCTTGCACATAAGAATTGGGGACATCTAATGTCAGGATCTCAGTCTTTATTTAGGTTGCAATGCTAAATAGATTGAGGACTGTAGAGGGAGCCCTTAACAATATAAAGTACACATAGATCTTGTTTTTCGTGAGATTGTTGCTGACAGGTTATCATTGCTTGCACACACTGCACCCAGCTTAAATGCTTAGAGTGCACAAAACCATACACTGAAACTCACCACACAAAAAGACACCTCGACACCCAAAAAAATCTACCAACCAACAATCCACAAAATCCAAAATCAACCCAACAAGCCACACACATCCAACAATCCATAAAATCCACAATCCACTAAATCCCACACACACTTCCAAAAAAACACCACACAAAAATAACCACACAAACACACACAAAATTCCACACAAAAAATCCACTCACACAGAAAAAAATTCACACACACACAAATGCACAAACAAAAAATCCATTCACACAGAAAAAAAATCCACACACACACACAAACCCACACGCAACAAAGCAATGAATAACCTGTTTGCATCAAAAACACAAAAACAGCTCTAAAGTTGATTATGCGCATTAGCGCCAGCATGATTATTTGTTGGGGGGGAGGGGGGGATACAAGAGCCGGCTACAATTTTTGCTCAAACCTTGATTTTTTTTAATGGAAATTGCAGTAACTTTCTGTTCAAATAAATATAATTAAAACTTTTCCCCTCTGAATTCTACCATTCTTCAACACTTTATTTTTGACTTGCACAAGCCAGGGAAGGAATTACTGAATTATTTTACCTATGTCAGTAGTAAAATACGACAAACGATATTCTTGACAGGTGTTCATGATTTTGCACTTATTTTTTCAGGAAAATACAAGTTACTCGTTGCAGTATAGCTTGGCGTACTGTGCATCTATTAATGTAACTAAAATGAGATAAGAAGTACAACCTGTGGCTCATAGTTGGAAGTTTTATAATACATTTTCAGAGCTGGAACAAAATGTTTTTTCCACAATGTTAATTTTTAATTTCACTATATAATCTGGAGTGTCAACTCGATTTCAAGATTAAAATTTTCCTCACAACTTAGGGAGGTAAATTTTTTCTAGAGCCGAACTAAATCGCTGATTTTCCATGTAGCATAGATGCTATCGCATCACAATGTTTCTACATTCATCCTCAATCCATCAGAGTATAAGTTCAAACGACAAAAGTTAGAAATGTCTCGTGAAATCTGGGAGGCTAGGGGCTTGTTCCCAATCCATTACTATAGTGTCAGGCAATAATTAAGCATATAAAAAGAAGAATCCTAAATGGTCTTGCGATTGCAGAAGTAAGCGTACACAAACCAGTGAAGCCAATATATAAGCGACCCTCTATGTGCAGCGGTTCATCTAGTTAAACTAAGAAAAACGTATTGTGCTGTTTTGTGAAATTTTAGAATTTTTTTTATTTAATCTACTGCTATATATAAAGTCAAACGACAAAAATCACTACTATTTGTAGTCGAAAAGTTATTTTACAATGGTTATGGTTCCTGCACCCCATGCTTAAAATAATAGAAGATAAAGCTTAATATCATCGTAAATACTTACAGAAAGTAAACTGAGCTTTTGCATAAAAAAAAGACTGTAATTTATATCTGCATTGACAAAGTTTGATGAGATTATGGATGTCGCAAAGTCGACACCAATCTGCTTGCTCAACGGAAGTCGCTATGAATATTGGGAATACCAGATGAAATTGATGACGACGAAAAAGGAACCTCGGTTGGTTGGTTGCTTTCAGATTTATTAGCGCAAGGGCAACACAAGGGTCAAACTGCACCAAAAGTAACTTTGGTTGGTTGTATTCAGATTATCTGGCGCCGTCAGCAACACGAGGGCTATAATGCGTCGAAACATTTCGTCATTTAACAAACCAACATACATTTACAAACACCCATGCCAACACGGGACTCGAACCCGCAACCTCGCGGTCTAGAAGCCAGCACGCTAACCACTATACCGTTTGGTCGGCAAAAGTAACTTTGGACTACAGGGGATGAGGGAGAAACTAAATATGTAACTAATGTTTTAGTAGTTGAAAAATATGACATGAAGGAAGGTAAACCAAATAACAGGGGGCGCAGTAATTTTCTAAAATATATAAGTAGGAATTTTAGGAATAATTCAAAAATTTTAGGAACATTTTGGGGATAATTAAAAAAAATTCAGGAAAAATAAATAAAAATTCAGGGATATTTCTTTAAAAGCTGACAGGAGCTCTAACACTATATATTATTTGCAAAGCTTGTTTCAGTATTAATATTGGCAAAAAATATGTCAATTTAAAAAAATCATAATAACTACAAACAATTTATAAGCAAAACAACAATTGTATAATTTTCTATTTTGACAAACAAGCGAATTTCATTAAATCCAATTATTTAATTTTTAAGCAACAAAATTACAAAAAGTATACTGCTTCAACTTTAAAACTTGAACTAATATGTTTTTCACTACAATTTAAAAGAGTTTGTCAAGAATTACAATTTTAATGATTATAATTTCAGAAACTACTTTATTTGGAGGAATATAGGGGATTGTTCGCAGATTTTGGAAGAAAATCGGGGAATTTTTAATTCTGTTCAGAAATTAACAACAATTCTAGGACTTTTTCGGAGAAAAAAGAAATATAAGGAATAGGAATTTTAGGGCGAATGTCGATCCTTGGTTGACCGGGAAAATTCAATCTACACGTATAGTGTGACCTCGCGACCCAGAAAACCGAACATCGGTGCTCGGTTGACCGGGAAAATTCAATCTACGTATAGTGTGACCTCGCGACCCGGAATGCCGAACGTCGGTGCTCGACTCACCAGGAAAATTCAATCTACGTGTTTTGACCTCGCGACCCAGAAAACCGAACGTCGGTGCTCGGTTAACCAGGAAAATTCAATCTACGGATAGTGTGACCTCGCGGCCCGGAATGCCGAACATCGGTGCTCGACTCACCAGGAAAATTTAATCTACGTGTTTTGACCTCGCGACCCAGAAAACCGAACGTCGGTGCTCGGTTAACCAGGAAAATTCAATCTACGGATAGTGTGACCTCGCGGCCCGGAATGCCGAACATCGGTGCTCGACTCACCAGGAAAATTTAATCTACGTGTTTTGACCTCGCGACCCAGAAAACCGAACGTCGGTGCTCGGTTAACCAGGAAAATTCAATCTACGGATAGTGTGACCTCGCGGCCCGGAATGCCGAACATCGGTGCTCGACTCACCAGGAAAATTTAATCTACGTGTTTTGACCTCGCGACCCAGAAAACCGAACGTCGGTGCTCGGTTAACCAGGAAAATTCAATCTACGGATAGTGTGACCTCGCGGCCCGGAATGCCGAACATCGGTGCTCGACTCACCAGGAAAATTTAATCTACGTGTTTTGACCTCGCGACCCAGAAAACCGAACGTCGGTGCTCGGTTAACCAGGAAAATTCAATCTACGGATAGTGTGACCTCGCGGCCCGGAATGCCGAACATCGGTGCTCGACTCACCAGGAAAATTTAATCTACGTGTTTTGACCTCGCGACCCAGAAAACCGAACGTCGGTGCTCGGTTAACCAGGAAAATTCAATCTACGGATAGTGTGACCTCGCGGCCCGGAATGCCGAACATCGGTGCTCGACTCACCAGGAAAATTTAATCTACGTGTTTTGACCTCGCGACCCAGAAAACCGAACGTCGGTGCTCGGTTAACCAGGAAAATTCAATCTACGGATAGTGTGACCTCGCGGCCCGGAATGCCGAACATCGGTGCTCGACTCACCAGGAAAATTTAATCTACGTGTTTTGACCTCGCGACCCAGAAAACCGAACGTCGGTGCTCGGTTAACCAGGAAAATTCAATCTACGGATAGTGTGACCTCGCGGCCCGGAATGCCGAACATCGGGGCTCGACTCACCAGGAAAATTTAATCTACGTGTTTTGACCTCGCGACCCAGAAAACCGAACGTCGGTGCTCGGTTAACCAGGAAAATTCAATCTACGGATAGTGTGACCTCGCGGCCCGGAATGCCGAACATCGGTGCTCGACTCACCAGGAAAATTTAATCTACGTGTTTTGACCTCGCGACCCAGAAAACCGAACGTCGGTGCTCGGTTAACCAGGAAAATTCAATCTACGGATAGTGTGACCTCGCGGCCCGGAATGCCGAACATCGGTGCTCGACTCACCAGGAAAATTTAATCTACGTGTTTTGACCTCGCGACCCAGAAAACCGAACGTCGGTGCTCGGTTAACCAGGAAAATTCAATCTACGGATAGTGTGACCTCGCGGCCCGGAATGCCGAACATCGGGGCTCGACTCACCAGGAAAATTTAATCTACGTGTTTTGACCTCGCGACCCAGAAAACCGAACGTCGGTGCTCGGTTAACCAGGAAAATTCAATCTACGGATAGTGTGACCTCGCGGCCCGGAATGCCGAACATCGGTGCTCGACTCACCAGGAAAATTTAATCTACGTGTTTTGACCTCGCGACCCAGAAAACCGAACGTCGGTGCTCGGTTAACCAGGAAAATTCAATCTACGGATAGTGTGACCTCGCGGCCCGGAATGCCGAACATCGGTGCTCGACTCACCAGGAAAATTCAATCTAAGTGTTGTGACTTCGCGACCCAGAAAACCGAACGTCGGTGCTCGGATAACCAGGAAAATTCAATCTACGGATAGTGTGACCTCGCGGCCCGGAATGCCGAACGTCGGTGCTCGACTCACCAGGAAAATTCAATCTAAGTGTTTTGACCTCGCGACCCGGAATGCCGAACGTCGGTGCTCGACTCACCAGGAAAATTCAATCTACGTGTTTTGACCTCGCGACCCGGAATGCCGAACGTCGATGCTCGACTCACCAGAAAAATTCAATCAACGTGTGGTGTGACCTCGCGACGCAGAAAACTGAACGTCGGTGCTCGGTTGACCGGGAAAATTCTATATACATCTAGTGTGATCTCGCGACCCGGAATGCCGAACGTCGGTACTCGGCTGACCGGTAAATTCCAGCTATGTATAGTATGACCTAGCGACCCGGAAAGCCAAACTGCACCATGCACAGTTAATCGCTACAAAAAAAAAAAAGGGGGGGGGGGGAAAGGAACAGATATTTTCAACTTCTATTGGTTTGGAGAATCAGAGCTATACTTTTTTTTTTTTTTTAAATAAGAAAGAATGACACAATCTTCTTTTCCTTATTTTTATAACAAATAAGAAGTTTACATTAAAATAGAAAAACTCACTTTGAACATTTGCCAAAATTATTTCAACAGAACTTGCTCTAAGAGAAAAAAAAATTTTACCCTTGATAAATAAACTTAAATTAGTGTTATTCTCTAACTTATCACCCGACTCGTAGACCACGAATTAAAAACAAGTATATGTTTATATTTTCAAACAAATTAGCGTATTTTAAGAAAAGAATTATAATATATTAATTAGTAAATAGAAATGCGCAAAAATTAACGTTTCGATGCATGAGTAGTTAGTTAGTGCTATGGAAACATCCGTAAACCGCGTAACTGAAATAGTATTAGTTTTATAAAATATTTAAATGTTTAATTGTCAAGGATTAAAAATTAACGAAATTATTACAAAAAATAAAGAGAGTAAATTTCACTTCAAATTTGAATGGTTCGTTCCTAATCTAGTTACACACCTGGTAAATATGTAGGTTTTAATATATTTTAAGGCGAAACTCAATAGAAATTGTAAGACCACATAATAAAGCATTAGGTCAATGAGCCTAGGAGAAAATCTGAGCCCTATTAAAATATCATACACTCAGATTACGAAAATGTCGATTGTCAGATTTGACAGTAAAAAACACGTATTTCCCCCGATATTTTTGTAGAATTTTAAAATTCCCTAAAATACCCAAGATTTCCAGTTGTGCCACAACATTCCCTTCACACCTCCTTCAGTAGGGCAACGAATCCTACCTCAATATTCGTTGCTTTATTCCTCCAATGTCGAATTCAACGAAAGGGGAAAATTCCTGCCCGATTCATGTACCGAGAATGTGAATGAAATGACTATAAAGGACAACAAAATGTAATTCTTCAACTTTATACATCCCATCTCACATCTACCTGGTTAAAGTGAAACAACTCATAAAATGGCAGACCGCAAAGAAAAGAAAAAGAAGTGAAGTCACGATGGTCTTTTTATTCATTCCCGACACGCAAGAGAAGAGAAAACGTGAAGAGGTTTCAGGCTTACCTGTATCCCAATCATGCCAACTTACCCGAAAGGCACGAAGCAAGGGTGGGCGCTAATTGCGCATTGAAGTTTGTGAGTCGTTTTCAGGGGGAGGTCGACACCTGAGGTGGCTCTGCACTATCCAAGCTCCTGTACTGTGGAAGACTTTGAAGACAAGCTGGATTTGCGATGACGCTTCCCCCACTGTTCCATTCGTCGGTAAGATTTGTGGTTCAGACTTGCTGTAAGTCGTTTGGGAGGTCGGTGCTCTACCAACCGGCTGCAGTCACCCAAGAGAAATCGCAGTGCTCGACGTTGAGCTTTGATGGTGGTCCTTTCAGCAATTCACATTGTCTGCAACCAAATATTAACAAGTGGTGTAAATGAACTGTAATTTTTGTTGCCTTTAAATATAAATCAGGGAGTAGTGATGGATTAGGTAGTGACAATACCAAAGTTATTTTAAAAATTGAGTTCTAGCTGTAATTCTTCAAAGTACGTTTAATATCAATTCATTTTAGACTCGGTTTCTTTTTCTTGTTTATTCCTTGTAAGATTATTTAGAATTTTAAAATAAATTCTTAGTATGAAAGCATATTTAAATTTAAGGCTTAGTTTGCCGACAGACGCATAGTTGCACCAGATCTCTTTAAAAAAAAAATAAGCTAATATATATATATATTTTAAATATTGCATTCAATTCAATTTTACATTTGAAATTAAATTTCTTTATCAATTATGCCATGCTTGAACAGATGTTGATTCTAAATTTAAAAAAAAAAAAAAAAAAAAAAAAAAAAAAATTAAATTAATTCTATTAGTGCCGCTGGTTGAATTTTTGATTCTGTTGATATTTAATTAAATTATATATAATTCAATTAAGTTGTCTCAGAAAGCCATTCAATTGATTTAAAAAACAATTACTTTAAATTTATTTAAAAAAAAAATAATTTCATTAGTTGATTAAGAAAACAATTACATTAAATTGACTTAAAAAAAAAAAAAAAAATAATAATAATAACTTTAAGTTGATTTAAAAAATAATTTCATTAGATTGATTTAGAAAAGAATTACATTAAATTAATTATAAAAATTATTATATTAAATTGATTTAGAAAAAAAAACGTTATATTCATTTAGAAAAAAAATTACGTTAATTTATTTCGAAAATAATAACAGATTTATTTTTTAAAAAATGTTGCACCAATTTTTAAAGGTAATAAATAATATTAAGCAGTTAAATTAATCAGTCCATGGCCTCCTTGAGTCGTCTCTTCAGTTGTCTTGTCAGCATCCTGCCCGAGTCACAGAGGGGAACTTTTGGCAGTGTTTTTATCCCAAGTCTTTTATATATATATGGGAACTTTTCGACCTAGGAGAAGAAAATCTAGTAGAATCTTTTTTCAAATCTATATATATATAAAAATATATAAAAAATATATAAATCTATATATATATATATAAAAATTAGATAAATTTATACAAATGAGCTCCTCCAAAGTGCATTTGTCCATTAGAGAAATTTTAGTACTGAAGCATTATCCCATCGACCGTTGGTGAATTTTGTATTGGAAACAAAAGTTCGAACTACTTTGGACTCCTCGGAGGTCCAGTTCATTTCAAATCGGAGCCGGGACATTTTCTCGGGAAATATCCAATATGACCTCACGCCCTGGAATGTCGAAATATGACATTTGTCTGATTAATATTTGTGTAATTTGACCTCCAATCGAGAAATTCCAAATGATTTCCTGAAGACTTAACTTTTTGCAATATGACCACCCGCCCGCCCTATTATGCTGAATGATGATATTCAGCTGACCAGGTATAATAGCTACGTGTACGAGTTAATATTAATTAGATTTGTGTAATATTAGATAACATCCTGGAATGCCGAATAATAGTATTCGGCTGACCAGATTTTTATTAATCCTTATCAGCTTCGTGTAATTCGACCTCTCATCAAAGGAATGCCGAATGATAACATTCGGTTGATCAAGTTAATATCAGCTTTGTGTAATTTGACCTCTCGTACAGAAATGACATTAGTTTAATACCAGTACTTATTTGTGTTAATATTGCTCTTATGACACTAATGCAAATTTGTTTCTTAAATGATCGGTTCGGTCAGGATGGTCACAATATTTAGGGGGGAAAAAAATTCCTCGGTAATTCCCTGATAAGATTTCTAAAAAAATTCCTTGATTTTATGGCAAACTTTTTTTCTTCAAATTTCCTCAACTTTTCCCGATGTATAGACATTCTGAATAAATAGAACATGTATGCTAAAGAGATAATACGGCATTTTTTAAAAAATTTTTTTAAATAGTTTTTGCGGCAATGAAAAGTTTACATTTTTCAGTAACATTATACTTCGAAAGATTATCAACACAATTCTCCGGATAAATGGAGCCAAAACACCGACAAACGTTTGTGTTTTGACTCCGTACCTTCCGACACAATACAAAATTTCCCTGATTTTCGTGAAATTTTTAGAAGTCATAGATACTCATTATCTATGAAAATCTTCTATAAACTTTTGAGGCAGTCACTAAAATGCCGCTTTTACGCATGTTTCTATTGATATTCAGATCCGGATTTCAAGCCATATTCTAGCAAATACAACTTGGAGATATTTAATGATCGAAAACTTTCCTTGTTAATTTTGATGACATAAGATAAAAGAAACCTGTCAATTTTTGATGTTTTTAAATATTCTATATTAACTTTGATTATATTTGTGGTGCGTAAAATTTTCGGAGACCTAATCAACCCACTTGCTTTCATTCAGTAAAGTTAAAACTTGACAGAATGACTCGTCATTGCTGCAATACATTATATCACATTTTTTTTTGGGGGGGGGGGGGGTAGGCGCTTATTCAATGACACGGACAAATTGTTAACTATATAGTGGTCTAACACTATAAAAAAGTCTATATATTTGTCAGATCTGTGTACGAAATAGTGCTACCAGCACTATCGGACGGGGTAAAACTTTTAAGGAAAGATTATCGAAAAGTAAAAACAAAATTTAAGGTTACAAAAGAACAGAAGACATTTCTTTATTTCAAATTCCTCAGAAAAAAACTCTTAACAAAAACCGTTTTCCTTTTACTCTCGAGACTATTTTTTATCATTCACAGTTGCCACTCACCTTGGCAGTAAACAATTTACAGTGGCACTGAAGTAACAAATATATACATCTAATTAAACAACTTTTAACAATCTTTAACTTTGATTTTGTTTGTTTATTTGAGGCCGCCGGGAAAATCTGAGGAGGCTTAATTAATCCATTTGCAGTTATCCAATCAGTCTGAAATTTGGCAGATAGATTCGATGTCGATGACTAATGCATTTTATCACATTTTAAGGCTGTCGCTGTCACTAAAAGGTAGCTTTTACGGAAATACTAATAAACCAACGTACCGTCATCCAATCACGCTAAAATAGTAGCATTTAATCGACCACTAAAGAAACTCTCTCCTGTTGCCAAAATTGTTTTAATAAATGAATAATAAAATTGTTTTAATCCAAAAAAAAAAAATTCCTGACATTTCCCTGATTTCCAGAAAATTCTCTTAAAAATTCCCTGATGTGCATTTCTGCTGACATTATAGTTTAAAAAAAAAAAAAAAAAAAAAAAAAAAAAAAAAAAGATAATAATAGCAATTTAAAAATATATATATCTAATAAGTAAATATAATTCTAAATGGTCAAGGTATAATTACATCAAAATATAAATATATGCTAAAAAGCAAAACAAGCATCTTTAGAGCATGAAAAAGAATGGAAAACATTCCTTAAAAATACAAAATTCCCATCAAAACAATTCACAAACTACACTTATACTTGCTAACTTCAAGGAAAAACAAAGCAAGTACAATACTTTTCTTTTTAATTTTAAAAATGACACAAATAAAACATGTTATTTTCGTTAATATATGTCATAGGTTGTGTCCTGTTCATAGCATAAATTTAAAACAGTGTCCTTAAATATTTACATGAAACTTAAATAATCTGCATTTTGCTATTCGGTCACAAATTTCTCTAGGTACATATCTTTCATGCAATATGATGCCTTTTGGATATTGTAGTTGACAAACGATAAAAAACTTATATTATATGAAAGAAAAGGCCCGAAATTAACAGCTTCTAATAAAATTAATTACTCATAGATGCATAGAAATAAAAAAATGTACAATAACAATACTATCTTAAACCACAAAACTACATATTAGATGAGGCAAAAAATAGTTTTCACTAAACAGGACAAGCACAGGGTTCAATACTCTTTTGGCAAAAGAAAAATGCAACTACTTTTTGAAAATCCGATTTTTAAATTTTTTTTTGAGGAGGAGGATATTTCAATTCTTTAATTGATTTATTTAAAAAATATAAATTAAATTCACATATCACTTTCAGTACAGGGTGGCCACAAAATTCAGGAAAAAAAGTTCCCTGATTTTAGGGCAAACTTTTTTTCGAACTTCCCCAATTTTCTTAGGTTTTCCAAATGTCTAGACACCCTGATCAAAAAGAACATGTATGCTAAAGAGATAATATGAACCACTACAAATCTCCATGTAAATAACGCAAAAATATGGATGAACGTGCCTTAAATAATACAAAATTTCCCTGATTTTCATGAAATTTTAAAAAGTTCCCCGACATGGGGTCCCTGATATTTTCCAGATTCAGAAAGTTCCCTGACATTTCCCTTGATTTCCAGGTTTTCCCGGTTCTGTGGCCACTCTGTAAATATCCAAAAGAAAATAAAAGATATTTGGATGCGAGTGCATAAATTCACTTTCATTTAAAAAAAAAAAAAAAAAAAAAAAATCGTAGTTTGCCGCACATTTTACTGATAGAAATGTTTTTGACCTTTAAAATTAGACGCCACCACCAAGCACACGCCGTTTCGAGAATTGCGCTCTGTTAATGAGTCTAAAAATTGGCAATGCTTGAAAAGGATTTATATATTAAAAAACCTTGTTTTTATGGGTTCTGTTCTTTACTTTGATCAGCTTTCTGCTGCAAGTAACAAGAGAGAAACATGCTCTTACTTGAGGATGCTCCTCGAGATGAATGTGCCCCATTTGTTCTTCCAATTTCCATCCTACCTCTGTGATTGGGTCGGATGAGTTGCTTGGCGGGGGTGTTGTGGGTGGTCTTCTGGATCTTACATTGTAAGGTCCCCGTCGTCCCCTTTTGGGGTAGACCTTCTTTCGTGGTCTACCCCGGCCTCTTTTCACTTGTGGTGCGGCAGCCACCCTGTGGAACAAAAATATTTTAATTGAAATTATGCATGTTAGATGAAGCCATTGAGAACTTTTCCCATTAAAGAGCCCCATCGGCAATATCCAAGTACAGCACGGATTCTGCGCCATGGTGATTTTCGCCAAATAAATGTCAGCAGTCGCAATTTTTTACTTAAAACTGAACTGTCAATGGTTGCCATAATTTGGCGCGTTTTTATTTAAACAATTCTTGGCGCCGAATCCATACCATACTTGGATATTGTCAACGGCCCCCTTTAACGTAAAAGTACCAAGCTTTGTCATAGTACTTGTAAATGTGCATACTTTCATTAAATTAAATTAATTAATTAACTTTTTTTTAAGTAGCTTGTCTTTATATGAAACAAGAAAAGAAATTTAACCGAAAAGAAAGTTCCTCCAAAGATAAAAGCTGACGAAGCGTAACAGAATTTGTAAATAAAAATACCCATACCTTTATACAAAGTAGTGCAATACTTTTATGATATATGTATAATAGTATGATAGGCGATAAATAGGTTTTTTTTTTGTTTTTTTTTAACATTTGAAAACTTGAAATCACTTTTTCTCGATGTCACTACATTTAAAGGTTAATGTTATTTTTCCTGAGTAGTTTTTAGACGGATTGAGTATTTTTAAAAGTAAGGGGATGGATTTCAGTGATTTTAGAAGTGAGAAGACGCATGGGTAATTTCATGAAAAGTGGGGGGACGTCTCAACCCGCGTCAACCCACACTTCTAGCACTGACTCGAATTATTACTTATGTAGCTTCACTAAAAAACCTTGAATGTAATATTTCAGTGCAATGATTTCATTCTTTATGAACATATTGTTCATTGTAAGTACTTTTCTTTTTGTGGGGCCTGATGTAGCTGCACTAATGAATGCTTAAGTTTAATAATTAATTATTCCATTCCTAATGAACATAGAATGAATTATCAAATATAATGAATAACCCAAAAGATGAATTGTTAAGTTATAAGAATATTAAGAGATAAGGATGCTTCAGTGATTATATACCACTCGGTAATTCGATGTCCTTTCAGTTTCAGTCTGCACAAGAATTTCAAAGGTACAAAACAGCTACAGCCAAAATACTATTTCAAAATTTAAGGCGTTTTGCATTATAAGATATAAAACGGAAAATAAAAAATAAAAAATTTTAATTGATAATCAAAATTATTTCACTGGAGTAAAACAGTCATAATTCTATATTCGAATTCGAATTTTTAATTGCGCTAAATTTTAAAATCCGATATTTTTATTATTGATTTAAAAAAATAAAAAACATTTTGAAGCAATTCTTCAACCGAAAATGTGCATTGGTGTATAGAGATTAGATTAAGAGACAATCAAGCATAACCAAAACAATGTTTAGAAAAGAAGTTTTTTTGTTTTAAGTAAATAACACTTGATAACCCTAAAGAAGAATACTTACTGTTCTTCTTCTTCTTCTTCTGCTGCAGCTGCTGCTGCTGCTGGTGGTTCTTCCCTGTATAAAAGCAAATCTTGAGTAAATATCATGTCCATTTTTAAAGTATACTAACAAGAAGTAACCCCAAACTAAGTTTTGTGTAAATGTTAAGTTACGACAGTCCGTTTCTATGAGCAGACCTTAATTTCTTAATCATTTTAATCTAGATTTCTTAGATGGATGGGAATCTTTAAAAAAAAAAAATAATAATAATAAAAACGAAAAATAAAATAAGAATAAAAATTGGCGAGGTCATGTCATTATTGTAAAATTTTATTTCAATACTTCGAAATTTACTTACATCGACATTTTAAGCAATCAAACAAATTTACCAATTTTTAGTAAAAAAAGAAATCGAATAGTGTTAAGGACTACAGTCGTGAGGGTGAAAAAAATGTACAGCAAATTTATCACCTTGCCATACTATACCAAAGGGCCACTTTTAGTAGTATTGTATAAATATATCAAAATAAGCACAAAATATCGTTTTCAAATATTTACTTACACGACTACTTCGAGCACAGGAGCGTCAGCTGTGTCTTCAATTCTACATTTTATAGAAAAGATATCATAAGTTAGTAAATTATTCAAAAAAAAAAATTTTTTTTTTAGTCAATATTTTATTTCAGAAACGACCAAAATATTGCTCTAAAATGGTAGCACATTGAGATAGAACAAAAATATTTCTTTACTGTTAAACGTTGAAAACTCTACTTGGAAAAACCACTAAATGAAGCAGCAGATCAGTTCCTAAAAGATTATGAAGATTTTTTTTTTTTTTTTAACAAGATCATAAAAATGATCAGAAAATTCAGGAAAAAAAAAGGATCTCCAGAGGGCGCAGTGAGTTTTCTAAAAAATTTTAGTAAGAATTTTAGTGTGAAAATTCCAAAAATTTTAGGAATATTTTAGGGATAATTTTTAAAATGTTAGGTATAATTTAAATACATTTAGGAAGATTTCTTTAGCTGACACAAGCTCTTAACACATTCTTTCCAAAGCTTTTTTTCAATACCGCTAAAAAAACTGCCAATTTTCGAAAAATCGAACTTCAAACAACTTTTTAGCAAAATGACTGTTATATAATTAAACAATGGACAATTCCCGCATCTTTTAAAAACGAGTCAAATTATTTTATATTCATGAAGAATTTCTTTCTGATTTCAAATATTTAAACAAAAGTTCTTTAAAAAAAAAAAATTAGTTATTTAAATATTAAGGGAATGCCTCAAATCCGATCCAAAACCAGTCCGATCAAAACACTCAGCAAAATCTATGATGTCAAGCGTTTCTTCCGTTTCTATGATAATCTTGAGGTTTCTGCCAAATAGTTGGCGTTGGTAAACCATTGCCATATTCCGTACAGGTCGGCGTGATTTTCGAGAAACTTGCAAATCTGGTTTCCGTTGCTGCATTTCAAGACAAGATGTTTGTGAAGCCGTAACGACACATTTAATGCCAGCGGAATTAATCGTTTTCTCGTCTAACTTGAAAACTTTGAACGCAAAAAAAAAAAAAAAGCGCGCGTTGAGCAGCAGAAATTTTCGTGTTTATGGCCTTTTCGAAACATTTAGAATTGATTGAAAAAATGGGGGGGGGGGAGAGGCGAGATGCGGGAATTGTCCATTGTACTATTTCGACAAACATCATATTTAATTAAATCCATGATTCTTATCTCGAAGAATATTGGGTGTTTTTAGCGGGTTTTGAAGAGAAATTGGAGAATTTTTAAGTATATAATTTTTTTTAGGAATTATCAACAACAAAAAAAAATATTAGAAATTTAGAGAGAAAGAAAAATTTAAGTAATATTAGGAACTCTAGGGCGAATGCGAGCCCCGGAAGATTTCGAAAAAGTTCCTGATTTTACGGCAAACTTTATGTTCAAATTTCCCAAACTTTTCAAAATGTGTTAAGACCCTCAAAGCTAAGAACATGCTAAAAATATGCCAATTTTTTAAAAAAAAAAAAAAATAGTTTTGGCGATAATAAAAAGTTTAAATTATTCCGTAACTTCAAAATTATAAACGATTACCATCACAGTTCTCGGGAAGAATGGCGTTAAGGTACGGATGAACAGGAAACCCTACCTTTAAAACATTGATAGTATAATCCCTTGATTTTCGTTAAACTTTTTTTTTTTTTTTTTTTTTTTTTTTAAATCTCCCGACAGATTAAAAAATTGAGCTAGATTTGCGCTAATATAATAATTTGATAAAAGACATTAATCAATTTTTTTTACTTACACTTGTTCTGGCAGATGTGGTGGATCCAGCTCATCCACGGCAAAGCTGCATTAAAGAAGGGAATAAACACACGTGAATAAAAGATACAAAAATAAAAAAAAATTGCCGAGTGAGTCTGTCCCTAATACAAAAGTGTCTAAATTGGTAGAGGTTGCTTTTAAATACTGTTAACATTGGGAATTTAGAGCATGTCGCCAGCTATTGAAAAAAACATAGGAATAACTTCAATTTGCTTTGCAATTCTATATCCCCCGCCTCTGGGCCAGGGGTTGTTATACTAAAAGAAAAATATATGTATTTTTATATATATTTATAGTGGACAGGCTTACTTGACGCCATTGAATACACTGTAGGATGGGTCCGTCCATGTAAAAGATATATACTAAACTCCAACTTAACTTGACATCACTAGACGGTAGATCGTCACAGTGCTCATAAGAAAATAATCCATTTTAGCGGAGTGAAGACATAATGCTCGCCAAACCTTATAGCCTTTGTTCCCTACAGGGTTGAGGTTTGGCGAGCATTATGCTTTCACGCCGCAAAAATGGATTAAATACCTATGAGTACTGTGACGATCTACCGTCTAGTGATGTCAAGTTAAGTTGAAGTTTACAGGGTGTCCACAGAAAAGTTATTTTAAAATTCCCCGATTATTCCCTGTAACACCCAAATTTTTCCCTGATTATAAGTTATCGACAAAATATAAATAAATAATAAACTTTCAAGTAAAAGAACATTCAAATTCACCATCATAAAGAAAATTACGATGCATGTACAGGGGTCAAAGTGACTAAATAAGAATATATAGGATTTTTAAAAAAAAAAATATAGGACAATTTGAAACATCAAATAACTGCACACGGTTGCTACAGAACTTAAAAATTAATTCGTTATACATTTATATACTCGTTTATTGTATTTAAGAGAATAGAAAACACACCTTTAAAAAAAGAAATCGCTTGATCCTGAATATGTCACCTGTTATTGCCTCAATATTCCATCCCTAAATCGAGTTTTATTAATTACATTATTTGCAATCTTAAGTCTTTTGCATCCAGCATCTATAAGTGCTTCAATTTCTTTAAGTATTTTCTTTTTATACCTATTTTCAGTCTTTTGTTGGTTCAGATTTACTGTTCAGTTGGATTGGCGGCGAAAAGTGGGAGATTTAGCGCCGAATGTGGCGAAACGGGGACTTGGTTTTCCGAAAACCCTAGTAACTGTTTGGATTTGACTACACAACGTATTGACGTCATTTTCAATTTTGCGACTTTTATGAAAAAATCGTGGATAATATTCCGAATCCGGTACGGATTCTGCGCCAAGGCGATTTTCGCAAAAAAATGCCAGCCCTGCCATTTTTTTAAGAGCAAGAGAACTGCCTATGGTTGCCATAATTTGGCGCGGTTTGATGTAAACAATTCGTGGCACAGAATCCGTACCGGATTTGGAATAAAAATCTGACATCATACAGTATACCTTAACCTTTTTGTTTACTTCATCAATTATTGACGGAGCACTCAAAATGTTCTTTAGTAGTCCTGCAAGTTATTCACAAATTGTTTTTATCCGTTTTTCTCGAGGCAAAGTTTTGTTGCTGCATCTCTCTCTGTAGTATAACCAATTAATTTACTACGTTGGAAGAAAAAACAAATCAGAAATTCAAGACCGCGTGCTATGAAAAAGTTCACATATTTACAACATTACAACTCCCACCGGTCCAGTAAAGTTGAGTTGTAGGTTACGCAGCACGTGACGTCACAAGAGATAAAACGCCGCCGTTACAAACACGCTTTTGTCAGGTCTTTTTCACCTACGACCGCACCAAAGAATCCCAAATATAAAAAATGGCAACGAACCGCGCCATTATTACGATTTTCGAAGAAAATATAGATCGAATCAATATAGGATATATAGGACAATTGTAAAATATAGGACAATATAGGACGTTTTTGCCGATTTTTAAAAAAATATAGGATTTATAGGACATATAGGACGTCTGCGACCCCTGCATGTACTGTTTATCTTTACACATTTATGACACAAATACCAAATTGCTTCATTTAGTGTAGTGTATGTATAGTGTACCTGTACTGTAAGTGTGCAATTATACTTTAAAATCCCACTTTTTTTTCATTACAATCTAATCTCAAGAAAAAGGACTCTAGTATTAAATTTCAGATTTAATAAGCTGTTTTCTTAACTAAAATTTTAAAAATAAAGACAAACCATAAATCATGTCAAAATGGATCAAACACACACACACATTTAACAAATACTCTATATATTATATTAACTATTTTTGTTTTCTGAATACTTGAAATTGTAATCATAGTTTAGTATAGTTCCCGGCAAATCGCAACTTTTTTGTTAATATTGACTACCCGCATAGTTTGTTTTTAACTTAAATATATGTAGATAACACCCCCCCCCCCAAAAAATAGGCACTTTTAAATTAAAATTTTACTTAATACTTTATTTTTCAAAACCACGGATACTATAAAAGAGTTTTAACGCTTTAACCGAGCTATTTCCTGACACTCACTAGGCGGATCACAATTTGCGCGGGACAAAACGTCAATTAGTAATAAGCGCCATCTGAAATAATAGTCTTTTGTTGTTGTTTTTTTTAATTTTCATTTATTAAAGATAAGACTTTAAATGAATATTATGCGAGTCATTTTATTTAGTGATCATTTTCGTACTTACTCACCAATTTTCAAGTGCTTATAGAAAGTAGTTTCTAAATGAACTGGGCTAAGAAGACAGTAAAGTAGCGAGAATAGGGAATGATCCTCTTTAAAGGACATTTCATTCGAATTAGAAAATTTAACAGCACTTCAATTATAAATTGAATGTTTAAATTTAATTTTTTTTTTTTTTTTTTTTTTTTTTTTATTGATTAATGAAAATTAACTCACTTTAAGCGTGTTTCGGTCTAAAGATGTGAGATAGACTAACGATCAGGCAATATAAGAAAGCATTTTTTTTATAAAAAGATTTAAAGTAAATAAAATGTTGTACTGGCATTCAGTACAGTCACAGTGGCGTGCGGTGACATTAGGGAAGCAAGATCATTAATAGCTAAATGGATCCCCTTTGACAACAGACCCATAATTAACATAATAATAAAATGAAACAGATATATTATAAATTTAAGAGTTTATTTCATATAGAAAGTTTAAAAAATAATATACATTTAACGAAGTTTGTTGATGATAAAAAAAAAAATAGAAAAACGTCTCAATATTGTGACTTGCTATGCTCATAGATGGCAGAGCACTTGTTTAAAGGCAATTTCGAATTTGCTTTCTTTTCGATAGTTCACAGTAGTATTAAACGTTAAAAAAAACCATAACATATTACATTTAAAAATGTATTTAATGTTTAAAAAGAACATTACTCACATTCAATTTTTTTTAATTTTTTTTTTAATTATATTTCCCTGCATAAGAAAACTTGGAAAAGAAATAATATTTATGCTCCCTGTTGTACTATGGTCAACGCGGAACCGGAAGCAAATTCCGAAATGCTTGGAGAGCCTAATCCCAAAGGCTTTACAGCCTCCTGCTGGAAGAATTTTTATCAAGACTAATGGCAGCATTTACATCTTATTTTTTACCAAAATTTGCCGGCTTAGCAAAAAAAAAAAAAAAAAAAAAAATCGAAATGCATTCATTTTTATAATTTATGCAGAACGTTTCGAATGTTCTTTTCCCATAAGCTTTCATTTATTTAGGGCAAGAATTGCTTCCACGGACCGCCCTCCACTGACTAAGCAATATAGTATATAAATAAAATACTGACGGAGGTAGAGGAGCGAGGGCAGCTTCAGCCATAATCCGCTGTTCCTCTTCTCTGGCAATCCTCTCCTCCCTTGCGATCCTCATTTCTTCTGCCAGAACCCTCAATTCCTCCTCTTTTTCTTCTCTCTGGCTTCTTTCTTTTCTATAATAAAGAAAGAAAAAAAAAAGCCTTAGTGGAATGGTAAAGTACTTAAATAAACTACAATCCAAGACAACTTATCAACAACAAAAAGTATTAAGTAAAATTAAAATTTAAAAGCTTTTTTTAGTTCAATCAACATATATTTAAGTTTAATACAAAACTATGTGAGGGGGGTTATCAATATTACTATAAAAGTTGGGATTTGCTCAGATCTTTTAGCAGCGCATTCAACGATGTCACTCACGTGGCGAATCACAATTAGCTCAATTTGACACTTCTCATCAGTTCAAGAACTCGCGTGTAATGTAAGATTATTGAGGCAACCAATCGGCGCGTATTAAAACCGGATCACACTTCAGCGTAGCGTATTCACGAGGTCAGGATAAGTTGTCTTCGACTATAGAAAAATAAGTTCTTCCTGAAGTAGTGTCTGAAATTATGTTTTAGGGTCTTAATTTCAGTTATTTAAGCACGTTATTCCAGGAGTATATTTTTCAAAGATTTTCATGTATGCTCTTTAGAAAGGACTAGATTTTTATTTGCAAATGCCGATGGCCAACTGAAAAAATTGACGAAAATTTTTTAAATATCGGATACCTTATTTTAAAGATATTACAACTCAAAATTCGAATAAAGGTGTGTGTGTGTGTGTGTGTGTGTGTGTGTGTGTGTGTGTGTGTGTGTGTGTGTGTGTGTGTGTGTTTTACCCGGCATAACTCTATAGCTCGGGACAACATTACTTGACTTGAGCCTTTTGACTAAAACTACTTATGTTGAAAATTTTAGAGCTGTAGCCCTGTTACAGATCGTTTTGTAAAATATTCATTAATTAATTCAAGAAAAATGAATTAAAAACTAATAAAACTTTTAACATTATGGTTTTCAGACGTCAGATTAGAAGGTCAAAACTACTTTATGTTGATAACTTCAGAGCTCTATGCTTCTTTTGTTTTATTAATAAAGATTATTGCTAAAAAAAAAAAAGAACTAACTCCAAGTTTAAAACTTTCAACTTCATGAAGCAAAGAAAAAATGAAAATACTCACTGTAAGTTTTCCTCGAGGGCTTTTGTGAGGAGTCTTGTTTCTGCCAGTTGTCCCTCGTTTGTCCTTTTTTCAACTTTTAATCTTCTGTTCTACAATTGGCAATAGAAACAGACTTTAGATTAATGGTAACAAAAACATGTACAGTCAAACCCAGTTAACACAGCTAAAATTTTTCGCGTTAACCGTGTTAAACTAACACCACCTAAACAATTAAATTGATATGAAAATTCAATCTATTATCTGTGTGATAAAAACTTCAATAAAATTTACACTATTAATAAATATATAAATGCCAAAAAATAGAAATTTTTTGTGTTTTATATAATTTTATTTTAAAACCTTTTATCTTGGGAAATATTTGTTTTCGTAATTGAAAATGGAATGAAAAACATTGAATATTTGAATGCTGTATAACAATTTGAAAATTAGCAATGAATTCTCTGAACAAAAAAACTTATTCATGTTGTTTTCAAACTACGCTAAATAATGAAACCGCAAAGAACGTAAACCGTCCAACTTCTCGTGATGACGTCACAAACAAGTGGTAAGGCCTTGTCTTTAGGTGGTGTTGGTTAAACGCCTCGAAAAGTTTTCATCTAACTAATGCAGATTTAAACTGTAAGTCCTCATTTTTGTCATCCCGCATCCTTTTTCTTGTAAGGTTCAAATTGATTAACAGCATAAGACCTTTCAATCTTTTCCCGATTATCGTATTTCATAATTGTCACTTCTTTTTTTTTTAATTATTTTATTTATTCTTTTCTTACAAGACACAAAACCAGTTTAATTGATACCATCTATAAATATGCGTCGAAATTAGCTAATTTCATAGCAATTTATAAGAAATTTAATTGCTCTGACATTTTGTTAGCTTCAACTTGGAAAAATGTTTTCGCAACACCTTTATATTTCATCCAAATAACAAAGATAATCTAAAAAAAAGTGGTTTGAAAATCAAATTCTATTTCTTCTTTGGCGGGATTTTACATCATGCGATTTCATGTTGAACGAATAAATTAACCTTAAGTTCAGGCTTCATCGTAACGAAAACTGCTTATATTGCGCGGTAAACGGGATTTCATATTAAGCGATTTCGCGTTAAAGGGATTTGACTGTAGAATATGTTAAATGAAATTAAACTAAGCATCTCAACACAAAAACAAGAAAGGAAATTATTCAAAGTCTGTATGTAAACCAAGCAAGATTTTTAACAATGACCAGTTTGCATAGTTTAAGTGCTAATATAGGCGTTTTTAGAAGAATAGTTTGAATTTGTTATCTGTTTGATTTGTCTTTTAATTAAGCTAAGAACTTCATACACGTCTATTACAGTAGATCAGGTGCCGAAAATTTATTATTGAAACCTCTCCCCACACATACCACACTCCTTCAAAGTTAACAAAGCCATGCCAAAGATGTCGGGCTCGAATCCCTGATTAGGCATGGATGTTCGTTATGGTTCGGAATCCAAGTTAAGCTGTAGGTTTCGGCCTAATTAGCCGTTATTATGCATAAGTATAGGTCGCTGAGCGCACAAACCAACCAAGTTGACGAAGTATGATACACTTGTCAATCTATCTTGTTTTTCTAAGGAACAACAATTTTACTGTGTTGAAATTGGCGACAAACATGTTTATCTAAGCTGTAGTCGGAAATTCGGAAGTTAAAACCAATAATTATCAAAAATTAAGTATAAAAAGTAAACAATTGCAACAAAAACTTCAATTGACGCTACTGATTACTACTAAACCCACTTCCCATCCTCCAATCGAGCTAAAACTTTGAAACTTCCCTTTGAACTTTGGCTCAGAGTCAGCGACAATGCTCTCTCTGGTTTATAGGGAATGTCACAAAAAGGTTTTTTTTTTTCTATTGCAAACTTTCACTTATCAACTTTTACGCACATACGTTCTATTATGCAGATCTCAAACTAAATTAAAACATGTTAAATTTGGCGATGTTTAATGACTGAAATATCCTCCTATTAAGGTTGACGAGGCATCTTCGCAGGGCTGATTAACTAACTTGCCTTCATCCAAACGAGCTGAATCTTGGCAGATAGATTCGTTATGGATGGCAACGCATTCAATCCAGTTAAAAAAAATTAATAAAAAGTTCGGAACGAGTTTTTTTGTTCGTAGTTTGATTCGTAGTGAAAATTCGATCTGAGCTCAATAAGTTGTAATTACACATAAAAATTGGCAATGCATATAGAGGATTTATACTATTAAAAAATCCACTTTTATGGGCTATATTATTCTGCCTTCAAAATGTATTCATTGAAGCAAATACTTTGGAAGATATTGCAAGGGGCCAGCAGTGATTATTCTAAAAAGTTCAGGTAGACATTTTAAGGATCATTTCAAAAATTTTAGGCATCATTTAAAAAAAATTTGGGATAATTCTTAAAAATTTTACGGATAATTCTTAATGGTATCGAGATAATTTTAAAAATTTAAAAATATTTCTTTTGAAACTGACACAGACATATTTTCCCCAAAATCTTGTTTTAATACCTGCAAAAAACTGCACATTTTCAAAAACATTTAACTTCAAACAACTTTTTAGAAAAGTCACACTTATATAATTAAACAATTATACTATTTTAGCAAACATAAAATTTAATTAAATACACTTTTCTCATCTGAAGAAATGTCAAGGGGGAGGGGGGTTCACGGTTTTTGAAGATAAATAGGTGAATTTTATTTATTTATTTATTTAGGGTAAACACACAAAAAAAGAAAAAAAGTTCCCTGATAATTCCCTGATTTCCCTGACAGAATTCTAAACATTTTTTTTTTTTTCAAATTTCCCCAATTTGTTCAGATCTGTAGACACCTTGATCAAATAGAACATGTATCTAAAGAGATAACGTGCCAATTTTTTAAAAACAGTTTTGATGGTAATAAAAAGTTTAAATTATTCTGTAACATAAAATTTCTAACGATTACAACAACAAATCTTCGGGTAAGTGGCGCCAAAATACGAAGAAGAACGGGAAAACATGCCCAAAAATTTCCCTGATTTTTGTGAAATTATAAAAAAGTTCCCGAACATTTTCCTGATTTTTTCCAGAATCAAAAAGCTCCACGACATTTACCTGATTTCCAAGTTTTTCAGGTTCTGTGGCCACTCTGTTATTAATTAATTAATTAATTAAAAATAAATTGGCGACAGGAAAGAGTTTCAACAACGGTCGGTTAAATGGGCGTTTGAATGAAGGCAAGTTGATTCATTAGTATTCCGTGAAAGCGATCTTTTAGTGACAGTAGCAGCCCCAAAAATTTAATAGATTGCATTGTCATCGACATCGAACCTATCTGTCAAGTTTCAGACCGATTGGATGACGGCAAGAGAGGGCTAATTAAGACTTCAGTAGATTTGCCTCCCATCGACAAACATAATCGAAGTCAATAAATAAAGAATTTAAAATTGAATCATTAGATCTAAGGGGGATCTAATCCAGATAATCCTTTTGAAGGAAGAATTTTATAAGATTTACAAACCTCTTCCTCCAGTTGCTGCAACCTGGAGGAGAGAACAGACATTTGGCGCTCCTCGGAGCGTGCTTCCTCCCTTCTTCTCACTTCCTAAAAAAAAGATAATTTTATATCAGTTAATGGAACTAAGTGCAAGGCCATTTCATTCATAACATTTCATTCAAAAGCTCTACTACAAGACAACCTATCCTGACCTCATTGAATTCGGTTCCTTCCGCGTAAAAAATATAGTTCCGAGCAAATCCCAACTTATTTAAGCATAATATTGATAACCTGTGCGTATAGTTCGGTATCAAACTCTTCAATACAGATTAATAAATATGTATTAATAAATATATATTAATTCAATATATATTGATTTAAGCTGATAAATCTTAATACTTTACTTTTCTAACCACGGGTACTATAAGAGTTTTAAAGAATCATACGAAACTATTTCGTGACATCATTCACTTGGAGAAACACTATTGGCTCCTCTCAGTTCAAGACGTCACATGTAAGATTACTGCGCAGCCAATCAGCGTGTATTTTAACCGTATCGCACATCACTGCAGCGTAATCAATGAAGGGATTCTGCTTCTGACCCATTAAAAACAAAATTAAAGGTAATAACACTATCGGAAGAGCCAATTGCCTTTTCAACGAAAAATCCGCATATCTTCCGGAGATTTTTTTTATCTCTCTGAAATTTAATAACTATTTGCACGACTAGAACAACACTAATCCGTTTTAAAAACGTAACTGCTTAGAAAACATCCGTTTTTATTTGATTATAAATCATTAGAAAAACTATTTATTTTTTAAGACTGATAATTAAATCGTATCTATAACAAAATTTAAAAAGAAAACATGACTTTCATATATATATAAAAAATAATAACCTACTCATAGTATCTTTTTATAGCCTTTAACCCTAACTTGCCTATACAAATAGCCATAACTTATTTACAAAGGGATCTTATCCCCAAAATAAATCACTAATCAAAACAGATACAATTATAAATTAGAGGTAAACCTAATTTGCCTATATACAAATGCCCTTAAGTTATTTATAAAAGTATTTTATCACCAAAATAAAACAGATACAATTATTCTCTGAATAACATTAAACTGGAAATAAAAACATTAAGATATATATATTTCTGGTCACTTACTTCCAATCTCGCTGAGATTCTTGATTCTGTAATGGCTTGTTGGAGAAGCCTAAGGGAAAAGTACATAGAGTATATATTAAGTAAGAAAGATATGTGCGAATAGAGAAGGTTAAAAAAACACTTAAAGACACTTTTTTTTAATATATATATATAAAGTTGTTTGCATATGACACAGAGATTTTTAACTTGGTATGAACTTCTGAAACAGTTACTATTTTTTTTTTTCCTTCCCCCCCCCCCCTTTTTTTTTAAGTTGCTTAGTGGAAAGCTAGATGTAAAGAGAAATGTATACTTTAATGAGATAAAATATAATACTTAAAAAAAAAAATTAAATTAAAAAAGAAAATACGTAAACTTTGGCATAAACAGTTAAGTTACAACAAAATTCGAGTGCAAAATTTCAGCAAATGAGCCTCAATTAAAAAAAAAATTTCATTCAAAATGTCAAATGTTGGTATTTGGACAGAGCTTTTTTAACCTTGGTGTGAACTTCTGAAACAGTTACTATTTCATTTTTTTTTTCCCCTTCTTTTAAGTTGTTTAGTGGAAAGCTAGATACAAAAAAAATATATATATACTTTAATGAAGGAATCAAGTAGGTAAGGGGTTGATTCAGTGGATTTGCCCCCCCCCCCCTCCCATCCCTCTCCTTCCTTGACCATTTATTATTCATGTCCATGGAATACACTTCAAGGTGGCGACAAAATCCAGGGAAATTTCCCTGATTTCCTCGATAGATTTCTAAGAAATTCCATGATTTTACGGGCAACTTCCCCCCCCCCCCCCCTATATTTCTGTAACTTTTCCAGGTTCTCCAGATGTGTAGACACCCTGAACAGATAGAATATGTATGCTTTTTTTTATATGCTTTTTTTTTAGTTAAAAATAGTAGTTATGGCGGGATTGAAAAATAAAAATTATTAAGTTATATTACACTTCTAACAATTACCACCACAACTCTCCGGGTAAATGCCGCCAAAATACGGATAATCAAAGAAAATTTCCCCGATTTTCGTGAAATTTAAAAAAATCTCCTGAGATTTCCGATTTTTTTCCAAAATCAGAAAGCTTTCTGACAATTTCCTGATTTCCAGATTCTGTGGTTACTCACAGGAATGTAGTGGGGGCCTGGTACGGCCAGAAAAGCACATGTGACGTAAGCTAACTTGGCAAAAGCAGCACTCATAATACCGCCTCTTAAAGGGCGAGGCTACACATGGGACCAATCAACAAACAACAAGATTACCTGTATTCCTCCTCATCCTCGCTTGATGGAGGGGAGGGAAAGTATGCTACAGCACCTCCTGAAAGAGAAATTGTGAAAGGTATGAGAGAGGTTTTTAGTGACAAAACATTATGATAATAGAATTTTAGTTTCTCCAAATTTTAAAAAGATCATAAGAATAAATGTACGAAAGAGACGGAACGCCATTTATTTTTTCAGATCGAAAATCCTAGAACATATTCTAATCAATTAATTAAAAAAAAAAATATACATATGTTTTAATCATTTGAGCAAGTCACATTAATAAAAGTTAATCTGCAGTAAGTAGTTAGACTTTCTCGAAGCTCAATAATGAATAATAAGTGGTTAACGATTGTGCCGAAAAATAATAATACTTATAACCATAAAAACGAAGTTTTTAATAAAAATCATTTATATGTATCGCCAGTTTTAATATTCATTAACAAAGTGCCATTTCTGTTGCCAGCGTGTGCTTGGAGTTGGCATCTAATTTTAAATATTAAAAACATCTCAGTCGACAAAATTTATTCTTTGAAAAAAAATGCACTCATATCCAAATATCTTTATTTATTCGGATAAAACAATTTATTTTATTATTTTTAGTGATAGTTATATCCTCAAAATTTGATAGAATGCATGGTCATCAACATCGAATCTATTTGCCAAGTTTCAGCTCAATTGGATGACTACAAGGGGGTTATTTAGGCCTCCGTAGATTTAGCAGCTATCGACAAACATACAAAATCGAAGATAATAAAAAGGATTTAAAAATAGCAGATGGGATGATGTTGGTGAGAAATTTATAATATGACACGCAAATGTTAACGAGAATCATTTAAAATGATTTAATTCTGGTGTTGGTACAAACTTGTCATAGCATTACATGTATGCATGACATTTTAGAAAACCGCTAAATACTAAAATAGAGCCTTTTGATTTTTCATAATTTAAAAAATTCAGTTTTAGTTATTTGAAATTGTTATTCAATTTTATGTTTGAATTTTTAAGTTTTCTCCCCCCCCCCCCGCCTTCCCATCACATACGACAGCCAATCGCTGCCACTGAATATTTCCACGCAAAAAAAAAAAAAAAAAAAAAAAAAAATACCTAGTTGTCAAACACTTTTTCAAGGAAAACAATAGAAATATGAAATCCCATTGTTTAAGTTCCTACATGTTTTTAATGAAATAAATTATTTTAAATCCCAGAAATTTTAGTATCAATTAATAAATAATTTAATAAAAATTCAAAAAAATTTAACAAAAATTTAAAATAATTTAATAAAAATTTAAAAATAACTTAATTTAATAAAAATTTAAAATAAAGATAATAAAAATGATAATTAATTAAATTAAAAAATTAATTTAATTAATGGGTAATTAATTTAAATAATTCAATTTTAAAATTTAATCAGAATAAAATCCCGAACTTACGCGACGTCGAGGCGCCTTCATTGATGGCGAACTGTCGGCGAGGTTGTGATGGTGTTGTCTCGTTCGGGTTTTCTAAAAGCAAAATGAAAATAATTGTGTAAAGGCTAAGACATGACTTTAATTAAAGCAGTGTTTTGTTGTTGTCTTCATTCAGGGCTCCCACTGAATCGTAGAATGAAAATCTATGACTTTTCAAAGACTTTAAAGGACCTCTAAATAATACTTTTAAGGGCCTTCGAAAATTAGTTTTCATTCATCAGGATCTTAATGTGTGACATTGCAGCTGCTTTAACCTAGAGTTTTAATATCGAAATCATTCGTGCTCAATATGCATTTCGCCTTTTAAACAAGACTTTGATGAGAGGGGGGACTTTGATTGGGTCGCAAAACATTAACACTAATCTCTTGTCTCACTTTTGCCGACCAAATGGTACACTGCAAAAAAAATCCCGTCAAATTTACGGTTTTAAACTGGCAGCTGGGTCGCCAGTTTAAAACCGTAAAAAATACGGAAACATTCCGTATTAAATACGGTTTTTGACTGATTGCAACGGTTTTTTCCCGTAAAATGAACGGAAACTTTCAGTAATAATTACGGTCATTCCGTACAAAATACAGTTTTCTCCCGTAAAATAAACGGAAACTTTTCGTATTAAAAACGGTTATTGACTGGTTACTAACATTGATCCCCCGTAAAATAAACATAAACTTTCCGTATTAAATACGGTAATTTCATACAAAATAATTTACTCCCGTAAAATAAATTAAAATTTCCTGTATTAAGTACGTTGATTCCATACAAAATGCAATTTCCACCTGTAAAATAAACAGAATTTCTGTGTTGAATAAGGTCAATTCCATATAAAATACAATTTCCCCCGTAAAGTACACGGAAACTTTCTGCAATAAATTTCATATAAAATACACAGAAATTTTTCTGTATAAGAAACAGTTTACCCCTATAAGCGAAGTTTTTCTCTATTTTACACAAAAACTTGCAGTGACAAAAAAGGTTTACAAATGTAAGTGAACGGTTTGCTTTTGCAAAATATTAAGAAACAATTGTAGATGGAAAAGCTTCTGCCACAAAATATATGATTAATTTTAGTATTAAACACAGTTTACAATATCAAGAAGGCATTTGTGTTCTGCTAAAGGTTTTGTTAGTAATAATGACCATATTCAATGGATGAAAATCATAAAAATTAAAGTACAATTCTGTATCACAGCAAAATATTCTATGTCCCATTATAAATTAAAACAAAAAAAAAAATTCCGAAGCAATAAGGTAATCCTTCAACATAAATAGAAAGGTAAAAAATATATCACAAAATGAGCATGTAACACAAAATAATTTATTAATAGCTATCAGTCTTTTCTTATATCAAACTATAATAAATTTATTTGGTTATCTATACTATGATTACCTAGACTTTCAATTTGATTAAAACATTAAAAAAATGCAATAATTTACTAACTTTCAAAATATTTTTTAACGCGACAGGATTTAAATGTATTTTATGACACTGTGTATATATATAAGTATTAAGTAAAACAAATTAAATTTGATAAAAATATAATTTTATTTCAATACACATAATAAAAGTATACATAATTATAAAATTTCAATACACACGAATGAAAAGTGGTTCAGATTACTTTATTTAATAAACAAAATATTATTGAAACACATCTAATAATTATTAAACATATTTAATAAATTTTCAAAATTGACAGTATAAAAGTATACATAATTATAAAATTTCAATACACACGAATGAAAAGTGGTTCAGATTACTTTATTTAATAAACAAAATATTAAAAAATTTCTAGGAATAATTAATCATATCAATCAATACAAGCTGCAGCAACTTTTAAGGCCATATGAAAATCATTATTAATTTTTCAGTTTAGAAAAATATGCAAAATATACGAAAAGGAAAAATTTAGATTGCGGAATGTACAAATTATTGAACACATCTAATAAATTTTCAAAATTGACCAATGCAAGTTATATCTGAATAATTATGACTCTACAAAATCACCATCTTATAAAATGTCCAAATTACCACAGTAAACATACTTAAAAATTTTTTAAAGGCTAATAATTCAATGTATTCACATAAGAAAATTAAGTTAAAATTGAAAGATGACCACCCCTACATTTTGCAATGAACTCGCCTGGATGACGTGGAAGGCACGTGATCAGGTGGAAGTGGTATTTAACTGCTGCTGGAGAGTCTGAAGAATCATTCTTTCACTTACTTCTGTGGGAGCGAGTTGCCTGTTGTTGTTGTTGCTAATCCTCACTGTCTGACGGAGTCAGACAAGATCTACAAGTTCGTTGACTAAAAGGAAGTCGAAGACTAGGAGAGGATTGCTAAAGATGTGACGGTTCAACCTGGCATGCGCACCTCTTCTGCACATCTTCACCTTGATTGGTCAGCCACAACATCGGCGAGAGCGCATGTCCAAGCGGCCTGGTAAATAAAAGCAGCTAGTTAAGGTCTTCGGGGCTGCTTGCTGGGTTTTTTTAGTTTTATGTTTAGGCTCAGTTAGCCTGTAGGATACACCGAGTTGGTGTTTAGGTTACCGCTGGTCGGTGGACCTGACGTAAAGTGTACCGGAAAAGCTGTCACCGCCTTGGAATCGCTGCCGCAACCAGCCCTGGTAAGCGTAAGAAGTTCACTACTTCCCCCTCGGTGTGGCGGCCCGTTGCTTATGCTTGCAGTGTAAACAATAAACCCAATGCAATCTTTGAACTCACCTCTGTTCTTTCTTGGTGACCAGAGTGCGTGACAAAGAGATCCTCCTTAGAGAGTCCAATGCAATCCAAGAGGTGCTCAGGAGAGGTCTGATGATTTTGGCACTTGGTGCAGGTGGCAAAGGTTTTCGTGCCCTCGTTGAAAGTTAGGCACTTGATGTGACCGCTAGCAAGCCTTGATAGAACAGTCCGGGTATGTCTGTCACACGGGAGGTCAAGGGACAAACCCGGTTTCGAGCCCTTGTACCAATTATGGGTTGGGGTGTTTTCCACTCCTCCGAGATCTTTGATTTTTCCAGAGAGTACAATTCCAAAAAAGTAAGTGTGGAAGAGGGAGATGTTGAAATCCTGCAATTCTCCTTAGCAAGGATATCGGCCTGATCGAGTTGCCTGGTCAGATGGCAGAGTCAGGCGAACAGTTGCTCCCTCAATGTACAGTAGGTCATGTACAGTGCTCCCTCAGGCCGGTGGTGGCGGTATTATGCTTTGGGGGACGTTCTCTTGGGCGTCTCTGGGACCCGTGGTTGTGGTAGAGCAGGTATCGGAACATCATTGCGGTGACTGAGCCTTTGTCTGGATTCATACCCAGAAGCACCTGTGATACAGATCAAAATAAAGTTTTTAATATAAATCCTTTATATGCATTGGTAACTTTTATGTGCAATTACAACCAGTGTTTAAGCTTTTTAAATGCCACTAACATAGCTCTGTAACAATACTAATGTCATAATTAGCATTCACAAAAGCAAAACTATTTTTAAAACAAACCTCAAATAGTAAATGAAATAAACACTTGTATGTAAATGATAGCAGATTATCAAAACTACTATTACCGGGTGGCCACAAAATTTACGAAAAAAAGTTCCCTGATTTCCATGATGGATTTCTGAAAATATTCCCCGATTTTATGGCAAACTTTTTATCCAATTTCCCCAACTTATCCAGAAGTGTAGACATCCTGATCAAATAGAACATGTTAGCTAAAGAGATAACGTGCCAATTTTTTAAAAATAGTTTTGGCGGTAATGAAAAGTTCAAATTATTCCGAAACATTACATTTTCAACGATTACCGCCACAATTCTCTGGGTAAATGGCGCCAAAATGTGGATGATCAGGAAAACGTGTCTCCAGAACAAAGAAAATTTCCCTGATTTCTGTGAAATTTAAAAAAAATCCCTGATTTTTTTCCAGAATGAGATAGTTCCCTGACATTTTCCCGATTTCCAAGTTTTCCTGGTTCTGTGGCCACTCTATATTAGTGTTATTTAAGTACAGCACCTCTAACAAAGGTGAAACAAGCAAGTTCTTATAAAACTTAGCTTACCACTGAACGTTGCAAGAAATAAAAATGTTTAATTCTAATTATAATACACTAAGTAAATTTATTCTAAAAGCACTAAAATTTATTCCAACAGTATTCTCACTTCAAATAAATAGAGTTGTATTTGTCCCTAAATCCTATCTAAAATAAAAGAATCTCGATAGTTTACCTGAAAAGTGCAGAGAACTTTTAAAGTCTAAGGAGTTGTTAGGAGCCAGCGATAAAACTGCTGTACAGCAAGGCATTCAGCACAACTGGTAGTTTCTTTTTGAAAAATTCCAATAAACTGTACAAAATATGAAAAATATTGTAAAATTTGTCATCCTTATGTACATATATTTACACTCGTGAAAAGAGTCAAATGAACTAGCTAGCATGAAATCATCTTTTAAAAACCTTATTTTGAAATATGGATCTGCACATCAATTGGGTAGTCTAGGGATGGGATAAATGGATTAATTTCCTTCAAAAATAAAATTTAAGTTTATCTCCTTAAAATAAAGACTCAATATTTCACACAACACTATTTCTTATTATATCATTAGGTTCATGGCATTTAATGTTATAAGCGATAAAACGATAATTTGCGGAAGGAATGGATTAGAAATTCTCAATTACTACTATCCGTTAACGCTAAAAAAAAGAAATTTATTGAAAGAAAATCTTTTTTCTTTGCTCACAAACGTAGGTTCATTTTTTAGCTACGTTTTTAAAGAATTTTACATTAATTCAACTAACACATTTCATAAAATGAAGAGGTCTTTTAACCCCTGCATTGAAAGGCTATATCATCACACCAATGCTATAGTACTTGAAAACAGCAACATTTTAAAAATCTGTTTTGCAATTAATTCAATCCCAAAGATCACCAGCCCTTCCCTTACTTTTGCCAGTGACCAAGTACGATAACATTTATGACAGATGATCTTGTCTTGACAAATAAGCTATCTAATGTTGAGGAACATGATTTTCTTCAGTCAAAGGCGGTAGGTGCCATGTAAGAGACTGAAAATGTTCCCAAGTGATTTCTAAGGCAATCCCAGCAGACTTTGATTTGAAACAATCGCAATGAAACTGCAGTGTCGTTTGACTGAAACTTCACACAATGGAACAGATGTAGTGGGGCATTTGGCGATAAAAAAAATCAAAAACATGGTAACTGAATAAGTTAAAACATAAACAATAATAAAATCAAATTAAAATTTAAGTAATAAAATTAAAGTATGCTAACTTAAAATAAAAACCCATTGTTACAAACTGCATTTTTCCTGAAAAAAACAAAACAAATAAAGTATAAAATATAACTTAAAATAAAACTCTTTGACAAAAACTACAATTACCCAGAAGAAAAAAATAACAAATAAAATCGCCCCCAAAAAATGTCCTAAACTACATCTGTAGTAAGTAATTTTTAAATAAAATTTTAATTCTCAGATATCAAATCTGATCTTCCGAAGTTTCATTTGCAAAATTTGTGCCAAAACATTCAAAAGTTATTACAAAACTAAAGAGCACATTTCTAAATGATAGCCAATGCAGTTAATTAAACTTCATTTAGTTTTACAACTCTTACAAACTCGTGAAATATTACGTATTACGTACAATATTCTATATCACACGCATATGTTTCAGAAAAACAATAGAACAACATCGCTGTTTTTGCTTACATTCAATAAAATAAACATTTTCTGATTCTGATGTAATTTTATGTACATACATGAATTTCATAGCAATGAACAAATTAATTGATAAATGATTATGATGAATGATTGATATGAATGCTTAATTGATCATTATAATGAAAAGAAACTTACCAAAGAAGCCACTTTCTTTCAAAACAAACATGCTCGGCGTCGTTTTCGAAGGAAGGCGTAACGCGCATGCGCAGAGAGCGATTCTTGGTGAATGACGGTTATTAACTGTAACCTTGCCTACGAAAACTGCTTTAAACCGTAAATTCAGGTTTACGGATTTAAACCGTTGATAATATTGGGAATTTCCGTATAAGTGACGGTTTTTTTTTACAGTGTATAGTGGTTAGCGTGCTAGCTTCTGGACCACGAGGTTGCGGGTTCCGAGTCCCGTGTTTGGCATGGATGTTTGTAAATGTATGTTGGCTTGTCTAATGACGAATGTGTCGGCGCATTATAGCCCTCGTGTTGCTGACGGCGCCAGATAAT
This sequence comes from Linyphia triangularis, assembly GCA_963978545.1. Taxonomy (NCBI): domain Eukaryota; kingdom Metazoa; phylum Arthropoda; class Arachnida; order Araneae; family Linyphiidae; genus Linyphia; species Linyphia triangularis. Next base: position 88,071,663 of record OZ021726.1, read on the forward strand.
CTGAAAACAACCAACTATGTATCACTTTTAAGGACCTCCAAGCATTTTCAAGTACTTTTAAGGCCTGAAAAACCAGTTTCAAAATATTAAACACTTTTAATGACCTTGGGAGCCCTGTCAAAGAAGTTACAATTTTAAAATAATGTTTCTGCTTTTGACAACAAACATCAGGAAAAAAAAAAAAACGCTCTACAAAAATTAAGATCGTGATCGATATTTAAAAATGAATCTCTAAATAATCTTTAAAAAATTAGCTAAACTAACAGTTGCAGCCACCAAAATTTGATAGAATGCTTTGTCATCGAGATCGAATCTAACTGCCAAGTTTCAGACCGATAGGATGACGCCAAGAGAGTTGTTAATTAGGCCTCCGCAAATTTGCCCGCCATCGACAAACATACACACAAAATCGAAGTTAATAATGTGGATTTAATGAAAATGTGTGCATAAATTTTAGAATTACAATGACTTTCATGAAATGGATTTATTTCATTAATTCAAATAGTATGTATTGGAAATTGATGAAATTTGGCGAAATAATTAACGCGTTATATTACAGTCGAAAATAGTACCTTACTTGGCTCTTTTAAAAATGGTATACTACGTTCTTTACGATCCGAAAATGCTTTTTAAACTATACGTTCATTTATATGAAGGCACACCGTGATAAAAGATCTCTACAGCAAACTTTAAACTTGATTCAATGAAAAATTTATTTCATTACATGAAATGTCTAATGGTTACCGCCATAAATCTCAGGGTAAATGGCGCCATGATACGTATAAACGAGGTAACTTATCATCAAAACAGTGATAGCAAAGTTCTCAGATTTTAGTGAGATTTTTTTTCTTTTAAACTAATAAAATAAAAAAAAACTGATATTTCCCCGATTTTTTTTTCTTCCAAAATCAGAAAACTCTCTGACATTTCCCTGATTTCCAGGTTCTGTGGCCATTCTGAACTAGGTGCTAAAAAATTCTCGCCAAGCGAACTGGTCAGGCATAAAACAAAGTTGTGAATTCACAAATATCGACTTAAATTATAGACTTAGAAGGTACCTCATCAAACAGCATTCTGAATTTTTTTGTAGAATGTAGAGAAATACAAGTAGATCACGAATCCACTGGTCTGCCGGGATGAAAGTGGCCCGAAACCATCCAAAAATCGACTTTCAATTAGTTGAACTGAATCCGTGGGCTTACTTTTAAAAGATGAAAGTATTTTTTGCCAGAGATCTGCCCTTTTACTCATTGAAAATTAAAAAGCGATGGGTTAGCAGAAAAAAAAAAAAAAAAAGAAGAAAAAAAAGAAGGGGGGGGGGGGGAGAAAAAAAAAGGGATGCTCGTTATTTTTCAAGTTATGACACATTTAACTATCGGATGTAGTTCAATTGATTCAAAATCGGTTTTCGAATAGTTTCGGCCATTTTTGCCCCGGCAGACCAGTGTATTGAGGATCTACTATAACATTTCTCTACATTCTCAGAATGTTCTATGGGATACCGATAAAATTGCAGTGGCTCTCGGGAAAATTACTATTTTTTTAGTTACTTTGTACTCGTTGAACAGAAGTTACCTGCTGATGGGAGCACCGGGAAAAAGCTTTTCCTGGGTCTTTTGCCCCTCTCCTCTTCAGTTTTCTTCTGCCTTTTCCTATCTGAACCGTTTGGGGAGGCTAAAAATAAAATGAAAATAATTATGCGAATGCTATATACATTGGGACAAGCTTATATTTGAGGAGCACATTGAATACGCTGCAACGATGTGTGAACCGGTCCGATGGCCATTTCGTACGTGTTTTGATTATGTGTATTTCGCTAGATTTTTACCATGCCTCCTTCAAAATAGAGAAGAAAGGAATTTGAAAGACTTGATTAACTTAGTTAAAAGTGTATAACCATCAAATGTTAACACTAAGAAATTAAAAAGAATATTTCTGTTTGGACACGCGTAATCGCGATGCCTTCTGTTAAATTTAGGGGTTGTTTTTGATAGTTTACCTGTTACCAATTAATTTCTAAACATCCGTTTCATATTTAAAATTGAACATAACAGAAATGCAATCAAAATCCCAAATTATTTCCGGTTTTTAAAAAAATAAAACTTCTATTACAGGTTATATAATAGCGGCATGCACGGCAAAAAAAAAATTCGCCGTTTTGAAGCTAAATTTGATTCGATTTGGAAAATAAAAAAATGCACAAATTTCAGGACATAGTCCAAGTTCTTTAGTCGGGATACTCCTTGTGATATCCCACAATGAATAATGTTAAATTTGAAGAAACTCTATTCTCTCTAACAGTGGCAAACCTAAGAGATGGAGTTTAAGATTGATTCATTCAAAATTGAGAAAATTTTGAAAGAGTGAAAAGTTCTTATCTTAAAAATTTTTCATTATACTAAAACATTCTTATCTTAATTTTACTGTATTATAAATTGATATTTTTATAAAAATTACTATTTGATGACAATTGTACTGTGTATATTGCACTTTATTTTTAATAATTTTCTCAGTCTCATTCCAGCAGAATTAGGACTGAAGCATTTTATCAGTATTTTGATATCTTTTAAGTTTCTGAGCTAGTTTTTGATTCACGGATTTTTGCATTATTTTTTTTTTTTTTCCCTTCAGAATATTGAAAATTATTTATCGTGGTAGAAAAGTACAACAATACTGAAATTGTGGCAAAAAACGCGTATGCAAATTTCTGCAATTTGCCATAAAAGTGCCCTCGTAAACAGGAATTGTCCTTTTTTTGGAAAATAGCCCCCTGCCCTTTTTCATTTGTAGGATGAACTCTGATATTTGGATGCGAGAGCATAAATTCATGTTCATTTTTAACAAATAAATTTTGAAACCTAGTTTTTCCGCACATTTTGCCGATAGAAATGTTTTTGATATTGGCCCTGTGTTAATGAATATAAAAATTGACAATGCATATAAAGAATTTTTTTAAAAACTCTGTTTTTATGAGTTGTACTATTTATGTTCCCTCCAAAAATCAAAAGCTGCATCCGCCTTTTACATTAATCTTTGACAAAATATTCAATGCTTCATTTCTGAATTTCAAAATTGATATGGAAAAGATGGAATAATTTTAATGAAATGAATTCTTATTTTAATATCTGGAAGAGAAGAATGCTTTTCTGAAGCACAGTGATGCTTTTAAGTATTACTCGAAACCTATCAAATTACCCGTCTGATGGCTGTGAGGTTATCGCTTTGTTCTCGCTTATCAAAGGTGCCGGGTTCGAGTCCCTGGTAAGACATGGATGTTCGCAAGGCCTGACTTCGGCACAAACCAACAAAGCCTAGGCTTGGGGCCCCCGAAATTTTGGGGACCCCCAACGTTTTTCAAAGTTGTTGAAATCTCGACAACAAACAATTAACCCTTACAGGACCATAAGATGTCCAAGACTAAATATGCCATTACAACACAATATTTTAGCTATTGTGGGTGTAAAGTAAGAGAATATCATCAAAAAAACATAGCAGGGTGTATAGGTTTCCTATAATTTCATGGGAATTATTTTTCCCTATGAACCATAAAAGTAAATAAACGAAGAGTTAGGTTTATTATATCAGTATTTTATTTATTGCTTTGTAATACAAAAAAACATAATAAAAATTATCAGAAAAGTAAAACAAATAGTTAGTTATGATATTCTACGAAACAATCTCGTTTACTTGTGAAGCACAAGTGGACATTGCGCATAACACATTTATTATGTGTCCTATTTTCTATACGTTTTTTTTTTATTCTTTCAGAAACACATTTGCCGCCTTGGACATACGCTTTATTTTGACATTCAGTAAAAAAAAAAATATCGATTCAATAATAATTGAACAATCGATAACGATTTTTGTAGAAGGGAAAAATATTTCCCTTGAGCGTGAAAGGGTTATAACAACTAAATAATTAAATCTCTAAAAAACATGAGCTAAATATTCAAGTGAATTACATTTTGGTTGATTTTCTGTTGGAAGAGATTTTTGACTTTAGAAAATGGTTATCAATAAACTTGCAGAATGAAGACGAAAATATTTATAGCAAACACTGTCAGTAAGCATTGTGGGGAATCCTCCATTTATATAGTTGGCATTTTTTTATAGTAGTGCCCCGAAAACATAATGTACTTTGGGCCCCATCGAGTGATGCAAGTCAAGCCTTGGATGTTCGTTGTGGTTCAGAATCCACGTTAAGCTGTAGGTCGCAACCCTGGTTAGCCGTTATTGTGCATGAAACAGGTCGTTGAACGTACCAACCAACAAACCGAAGCCTGGCAAGAGTCCACGAAGAAGTTTTTTAAAGCTATATAATTGATGTAATATAAAATGGATGTTTTTGAAGGACAAGTGGGTTGGGCACATACTTAACAGCAATTCGAAGCCGCAGCCTTTTTAATATTTAAATAATTAATATTTAGATAATATTAAAATATTTTATTCAATAATACAATTGTTATACATTGAGAATACATTTGCACATATTTCTTGAACTACTTTATTAGCATCAATCACAGTAATATTTTGAAAGATTTATTGTTGAATTTTAAAATTAATATGGAAAAGAACGAATAATTTTAATGGATTGAATTCTGTAGAAAGCCTTTTCCGTTTAAAAGTTCTTCGAAACCTGTTTTATAAAAGTAATATACTAATGGACAATTACCGCATTTTTTTAAAAACGAATGAAATTAGTTTATATTGATGAAGAATTTTTTTCTGATTTCAAATATTCAAACAAAAGTTCTTTAAAAAAAAAAAAAATAGCTATTTAACCCTTTGCACTCCAGGCCTTTTTCGCGCGGAGGACTCAGCAACTTGAGACATTTTAGGTTCGGCTGGTGTTTATGGATTTGCTTCATAGAAACTAAACACAGTCATTGGCCTTGCATCGAATTTCCGCATCACACCTAATGGTCCTCTCGTGGTTTGGCATCCAATCGTGTGGCACCTGAGAGGCGCCACTGGAGTGCAAAGGGTTAAATATTAAGAAAAGAAAATGTCCGAAACCCCGTCCGATCACAGTCCTATCAAAACGATCAGTTATAGCTGTAACTTTACAACATCCTTCCGTTTCTATGGATATCGTGATGTTTCTGGCAAATAGTTAGTGTGGTTTGGTAATTAAAATTAATTTGCGGTAATATAATTAATTTGCGGAAAATTTGCAAAACTGGTTTCCACTGCTGCGTTTCAAGCCTAGTTGTTTCAGATGTAGTGACGTCACATTTCATTCGAGCCGAATGTGTCGTTTTACTACCAAAATCTAACAAGCGAACTTAGGTTGGAAATCAGAAAGGGAAAAAAAAAAGAAAAGAAAAAGGGCAGTGAGCAGAAATTTTTGTGTTTATGGCCTTTTCGAAATATTTAGAATTGAATAAAAAAATATAAAAAAAAAATGCGGGAATTATCCATTGATGTTGCATAAAATGGATGTTTTTGGGGAACAAGTTGCGCCTATATTTGTCTCATTTGTTTATTTATGTTTAGTAGTAATAGCAATTCAAAGCTTTTTCTAATATTTAAATAATTAATATTTAAGTGTTGCGATAGTATATATTTACATAATGCTAAATAATTTATTCACTACAATTGCTATACACTGAAAAATATTTGAAAGTATTTCTCGAAATACGTTGTTAGCATCAATACAATGTGTCAGGCGCGTAGCCAGGGAGAGGGATACGGGGATATAACCCCTCCAGAAAATTTTCAGTTTGCTAATAGAACTCAGAAACCTAAGGATTTTTTTTTTTTGCTTAAAATAGTAAATTTATTAAAATGTTTTATATAATTTATAAAAATGTTTTTAAATTTCTAAATATAAGTAGGAAAAAATATCTGTAACAATATATTTGGTATCAATAACAAAAAATATTGTTATGATTTGTTGAGATATAATTAAGTATCCCTTCCCGAAAAAAATCTCCGGCTACACCCCTGCAATGGGTATATGCCAATCCCGATGTGGACCGTTGTAGACTAGCCGTTGCTGCGGATCTTGGCCAATCTCGCCCAGTGCTGGGTAAAATAAACTGGAAGTTTTAAAATTTTCATGCAGAGTTTTGAAATTGAAGTATAGGGTTATAAGAAAAGAAGGATGGGTAAAAAATATGTTTTATGATGGTTGCGACATGTTTTTTTTTTTAAATCGTGTATTTTCGAACAAGGCTTGAGATTCGGCATGAACTGTTGCCAATCTTCCCAGAATTCCCTTTCCAGACATTGGCCAATAAATACCGCTTTGCTACATGGGGTCATGTTTATTTTTTCTTAATTGTATACTATAATGTTTCAAAAGAGAAATAAATGTTTCGGTTTATTTAGATGTATAGTATTGGGCAAATGAAAGTTATTTCTGATATATATATATATGAAATGATAAAAAATTATTTGACAATTTTTTCTAATGAAAACCTTCTTGAAAAACTAGATTGCCTGTGAATTAAACAAGGAAATTGATAGCATCATTTGGATTTTCACTGACAACAGATTCCCGCTCAACAATAGGTTGGAGAGTTACCATCAATCAAAGCGATTATCTTCCTATTCATTAACATAGAGCCGATTCTGTTGGCAGCGTGTGCTTATTGATTGCGTCTAATTTTAAATAATGAAAACATCCTGGACAGAAAAATGTGCTGCAAACTACTTTTCCAAATTTATTTATTAAAAATGAGGTGTGAATTTATGCATTCAAGACCAAATATCTTTTATTTATTCCGATTAAAATAATTTTGGCAACAAGAAACAGTGGAGGACAGGCATTCGGCTGGTTAAAATACGTCTGAATTTTTAATGAAACGAGTGAAATTCATTAAATTTAGTGAATATTACTGTTTAACGAAACAACAGATGGAATAATTAAAATATCAAAAGAAATATCGTTATTCATATAAAAACACTTAAATTTAACTCTTGAAACCCCCCGAACTAAATACTGAAATACCGTCCATGGTTTTAATTAAAATATTTATTACTTAACGTTTATTTATTTTCATTAATTAGCTGTTGTGAAAATTTCATTGCATGGCTTTTAAAATGTATATTTGAGTGACATTTATGCAATATAATATACTAATGGTCATTTATGCAATATTTTCTAAGAACCATTATATACTAATAGCCCTTTATACAAAAGATAGTGATGACGCCATATACGATAGCTGGTCCATACAGCTTTTGAACAGTAAAGAATAAGTAACTTTTAAGAACTTTATAATGACATTTTGAAGTTTTTTTTAAAGACATCTTATAAATGTGTAGCAACAAAAATTCACCGTTTTCTTGCACATAAATTCAAAACATTACATGATAAGAATCAAATGATACTTGAATAGAATTTTATTTGTAACGGAATTTTAAAATTTTACGGAAAATTCTTAAAAATTTAGGGATAATTCAAAAATATTTAGGGATATTTCTTTTGAAGTTAATATAGGCTTCTAACACATACACATTATTTCCAAAGTTTGTTTTTGAACAGGCAAAAAATTGCCCATTTTCAAAAAAATTAAACTTCAAACAACTTTATGGCAAAATAATAGTTATAGAATTAAACAATTATACTATTTAGACCAAAAATACAAATTTATTTAAATCCACTTTTCTCATCTGGAAGAATAGTGGGGGGGGGGGGTTCGTTGGTTTTGGTGTTAAATTGGGGAATTTTCTTCCGAGGTTTTTATTTTTTTATAATTATCGAAAAATAAAAGTACAATTTTAGGGAGAAACAAAAATTTAAGGAATATTAGGAATTTTAGGGCGAATGAGACTCCTGAAGTTGTAGACATTTAGTGAGTAGGTACGAAAAAGATCACTTAATGAAATGACCTAAATTGCTTTCATTTAAAGTTTATTTATAATAAAGGAAAATTTCAATAGAAAAAGACAAAACCAGATGGAGCCACTGCATTTACAATGACGTAAAGATTTCAAATACAAAATAAAATGTTTTAAAAGCTATTTTCGTATTTTTTAATTTACGTCATTTCATGAAGTGATCAATTTCGTACCAAATTTCAAGGAGTTTTTACACAAATTATTTTCTAAATGAAGAGAAGATTGTAACATAGCGGGCAGTGTGGGAAAATTATTTATTAGCAATTGCTTTGGTGCATTTGCACACGGCATGATGTATCATGGTATTTTACAAGATGCGTTTGATAAGACCAGTAATTTAAAAATCAAATGAAATCCAATATTAACTTTAAATAAAAATTACTTTAAGACAATAACTTTTACATCTAACGACAAATTCATTATTTTCGGTTCATAACTTAAAGTTCATATAAAAAAAAAAAAAAAAAAAAAAAAAAAAAAAAATTGCCGCAAAATTTAGGGAAATAATGTCCCTGATAGACTTTTAAATAAATTTCTGAATTTAGTGCAAACTTTTTTTAAAATTTTTTCCCAACTTTCCCAGATTTGTAGACACCACTTTCAAATAGAATATGTATGCCAAAGAGGTTACATGCCAATTTCTTAAAAATAGTTTTGAGGGTAATCAAAAGTATAAATTATTCCGTAACGTTCAACTTCTAACAATTACCACCACAATTTTCCAGGTAAATGTCGCCAAAACACAGAAGAAAGAGAAAACATACCTTCAAAACAATGATAGAAAAATTTCCCTGAATTTCTCGGAAATTTTAAACAAATTCTCTGGCATTTCCCTGATTTTTTTTCCAGAATCAGAAATCTCCCCGACATTTCTCTGTTTTTCAGGTTCTGTGACCACTCTGGTAAAAAATTTTCAGCAAAAACACCAAATCATATAATTTTTTTTTTTTTTTTTTTTTAAATTTAAGGGTTAAAGAAAGTTTTTTAAAAAAATGTAGACTTACTCCCTCGGCGTTTCTTGGTTTTCTTCCCCATGTTGTGTCTTTAAGTCTAAAAGAAACCAAATAATAATAAGTAAAAATAATTGAAATAAAATTTACAAAAATTATAACTCTCCTGAAAAAGAAAAGAATGCAACACTTTAAATGGGTATGATTTAAAAATGAATGCGTTTAAGGCCCGATTTTTGCACTAGCCAACAAACCCCAGGCTTGGGGCCGCTCTGAAATTTTAGAAGCCCCAAAAATTAGCATAAGCTGTTGTAGTCAAAACGAAATACGATTCTTTTTTCGTTATTTTCAATTAGGTTTTGAACTAAATAAATTATATACTTAAATATATTTTAAGTTGCTGCCGTTAAGAAACTAAACGTCGAATTCAAGTCAGTTTCGAGTATTTGAGTGTATCTCATTTTGGTTTATTTTCTAATGTGCAATTTTTGAATTTAGAAAGGGTTATCAATAAACTTACAGACTTGATGTAACTGGTTGCTCGTGGTTACTAATTACTTTGGCAAATAAATCGTCTTTATTTTTTACAAACGTGTTTTTTTCCCCTACTATTAGTTGTAAAATCATTTTTAAACAAAAAATTACCCAATTATTAGTTTAAAGTTATATTCCGAGACATAATTTCAAAAATCTAATGTCGTACTTACCGAAATGAATTTTGATTCACAGAATTCTAATAGGTTAATTTTTATCTAATAATGTTAGTATCTATACTCTCTGTTATTTTGCTCTTAATGTAAGAATTTCAGTATCTTCTTTCCTTACGCATGCTGTTTTAGACCATACAAGGTTGAAGAAAAATCCCTTCCTACAAAAGCAATATTCCCCCCCACCCCCACTTTTTAAGGGGTTCTGAAAACAGGCCGTGCCCCCTAGTGATGCAACTCAGGCCTTGCATGGAAGATATTCTTCCCCTCACCAACCTGCAGTAGGGATATGTTGCAAAGGGGCGATACATCAAACAACAATAATGCACATAATCAAAAGCGCCTCCGATTTTACATTTTGTATTTCTCAATATTGTTGAGAGATGGCGCGACTATAGTCCTTCCATATTGTATTGTACCATGCTATACTACACTTCAACTTAACTAGACATCACTTAGACGGTAGATCGTCACAGTGCTCATAGGTATTTAATCCATTTTGGAGGAGTGAAAGCATAATGTTCGCCAAACCACAACCCTATAGAGAACAAAAGGCTATAAGGTTTGGCGAGAATTATGTCTTCACTCCGCCAAAATGGATTAAATACCTATGAGCACTGTGACGATCTATCGTCTAAGTGATGTCTAGTTAAGTTGAAGTTTAGTATAGGAGAACAGTGGGATGCTGCTTTCAGACAAAAATTATTTTGCGTTGTAATTTTTTGCGTTGCCGAATGTAGGATAAAACATATATCAATTGTTATGAATTTAAAAAAAAAATATTTTTATTTATCAGAAATTCCAAACATATTCGACCAAAAAAATGGTTAAAAGATTATATAACAGAGCATGCGATTACAATAAGTTTTTAAATCTCATGCAAATAAACAAGTGTATTTAATATACTAGTTGCATATTTATTGTTTTTGATGTAAGTTTAATTTTTTGCATTTATGTATTGAACTTAGTTCTTACTGCATCAACGACACATAATAAAACATGTATACTGTACATAAAAGTGTCAGATGCAAAAAAAAAAAATTGGGAATGTTTGCAATTAAATTTAAAAAAAATACATCTAGGTGCCCCCGCCAAGTTCATTGCCAGTCATCTTTTAGCCACTCGGCAGTATTTTGACCTCTCATGTCTGCTTTATTAGAGTATGTCTGAGAGCTGAATTTTTTTTTTTTTTTTTTTTTTACGGATAACCTGTTAGTCACTTTAGTCCCTAAGTTTCAAGTCTCCAATTACATTGGTTGTGGTCCAGATAGTTAATTTTGAAAACGTCAGAAAAACGACTTGAAATCCATCCAAAACTCACGCACTGATCATCAAAATCACTAAGGTATTTCAAGCAGAGATAGAAGTATGAAATTTGGTATGCTTGTAAGGTTTAACATGTATACAAAGAAAACAATCTAAAAATTGAGATTTTTTTCCCCTCCGAATACCCTAAAGGGGGCTATGTTCGGAAAATTTAAATCTCAATTCCAATTCACTTTTATTAGGACCAGAATAATAAAATTTAGAATACTAGTAGCTCTTAGCATATATAAATAGAGGAGAAAGTCACGACACTTCGCAAAACCTCCAAAATCAAGGAATAATAAATAAAAAAAAAGTGTACTTGGCATTATAAAATTGACCATTGGCGATATTTGATTGAGATCTAAAGTAGAGCCAAGTTTAACCCTTTGCACTCCAGTGGCGACTCTCAGGTGCCACACGATTGGATGCCAAACCACGAGAGGACCATTAGGTGTGATGCGGAAATTCGATGCAAGGCCAATGACTGTATTTAGTTTCTATGAAGCAAATCCATAAACACCAGCCGAACCTAAAATGTCTCGAGTTGCTGATTCCTCCGCGAGAAAAGGGCCTGGAGTGCAAAGGGTTAAAGTTGTTGAAAATTACGGCCAATACAAAATAGTCCAAAGTCAAAATTCCCCTACATAGGCCTAAATATCTAGCTACAAAAATGCTGTGTGACTAGGCCATTATGCGTCAGTGAACCAGAATACGTAATAGCCAGTGGTGTGGTGTAAAATAAAAAGGTGTGGGAACGCTATGTCGCGTCGTTACAAACATATTTTCTGTGTGTGGGAGAGGGGAGGGGAAAGTGAAAATGACAATTTTAAATAGTTTTATTAATATTTCTTTAATACTCTCAAAACAGCTAAAAGGGCACCTCAAAAATTAAAAAAAAATTGTGTTTCGACTTATTTTTTTATTCAAATAAATTTTTAAAGCTATTAAGCTATTTGGATTTTTAAACAATTTGCTTTGCACAACCCATTTTAAAAGATTGTTTAACACTTTATAAATGGATTATAAGAAATTTTCAAACATATTATTGACACAAATTTTTAAACACATTTCTTACAACAATTTTCCAAAATGTCAGAGATGCCTTATATGCAATGTGTTCGGATAAATTCCAAGATTCTGTAGATCCTCGAAATCTGTTTTCAAAACGAATTAAAAAGATTGCGATTGTTGCAGATGTCGATCGAGAGTTTTATGGTTTTTCTCCTTCTCAAAAAGAAAATGCAGAGAAATTCCTCTTACTTAATAGACCCTTCCTTTTCTTTTCCGAATTTGCTTCAGTAATAAAATAATTGGTAAATTAAAATCCTTCAGTCGATTTAAAATTTCTTGATAAAATATTAATTTGTATACTATCTCAATCATCTCTAATTTTAAGCTGGATATTTCAATGTAGACTCATTACTTGCCAGACGTATAAATTTGCTTGAGACATTCCTGTTTTTTTTTTTTTTTTTTTTTTTTAATCTTATCCAGTTCGATTTTGTCATTTAGGCAGTGGTGACGATTTGGTGACAATAAAAGTCAAAAGTGAGTATGAATCGTATGAGGATGCTAAGAAGGAAAAAGCAAACTGCATAATATATATGATATTGCCATTAAAATCACTAGATTTTAAAATGGATCGGGGTTAATTTCCGCCCTTATCGCCGCCACTGTATTTTTTTTTTTTTTTTTATAAACTCGAGGGAAATGATTTGATTTTTAGGAACTACTGCCGTATTTTTGAAATTAACTCTGAAATAACTGTAATTGTAAAAGCTTTCCCATTCTCAAACCGAGAAGCAATTTAATTTTGCATTTTAAAGTACACCTGAATTGCTTTCCTACTTCTTCACAGCCCAATTTCGATGTATTATACTCATTTATTAAACCATTAGCAGATTTATATTAGGGAAAATCAAATATACAGGACCGGCCTAAGAGTAAAATTCTATGTGTGCAAGAATGAGTTTTGGCGCTCCTTGCAATGAAAATGGGTCTAGAAAACCCTCCAAAAATGGTACGGGTGTTCTATATGGTATGGGTGCAAATTATTAAAATCGTAGCGTTTTCTGCACTAAATAACATTATTTTACGTCAGGTTTTATTAAGAAACCCTCGGGGTACAATTTTTTTTATAAAATATAAAAATTGTATTAAAATAATTTCATAAGAATTTAATAAAATGCATGCTATTAAAATTACTGATTTTTGCTACGCGTTCTTTTTTATAGAAGTCATCTGCTTTTAGCCTGAGCCTTGGTTCCCTTTCGCAACCCTGGGTTGTGAAGGGCTGCAATTCGGCTAATATAGCATTATCAGTACTGCCAAGTTAAACTGAAACAAAGTTAACAACTTTTCAGTTCTGTCAAAACAACGTAGCGGAGCGCTTGAAGCCAGTCTCTTTACTGTACTTTCAAGCAACATCTTATTTGTTGAACTAAACATATTCAAATTCACAAACATACAAAAGCGAAGTTAATATAATGGGTTGGGTTGGGTTGTTTTCAGATTATCTGGCGCCGTCAGCAACACGAGGGCTATAATGCGCCGAAACATTCGTCATTAGACAAGCCAACATACATTTACAAACACCCATGCCTAACACGGGACTCGAACCCGCAACCTCGCGGTCTAGAAGCTAGCACGCTAACCACTATACCGTTCGGTCGGCATTAATATAATGGATTTAAAAATCAATACTATTTTGAACAAATTTTTTCATGTTCAAACAAGTTATCAGTTTGATTTTCCCAATATCTGGCACTAAAAAAAATATTTCCCAATATCTGGCACTAAAATAAATATTTCCCAATATCTGACAAAATATAAATGCATAATTCCGTAATCTCAAAACACCTTAAAAGCTAATAAAAAATATCAACATTCTGCTCTTACCTATCTGGATTTTTAGCACCAACCAGTTTATACTGTCAGAATCGTAGGTTTGCTTCACTTTTTTGGATTGTCAAAAAAAAAAAAAAAATAATAATAATAATAATAATAATAATAATTACTGACGTTTTTTTTTTTTTTTTTTTTCTTCTAGAACGAATTCATTTCTTAGGTAGGGTGAGAGGTTTACAATTAATTTATGAAATCGGTGATATAAAAATTATATATATATATATATATATAAAAAAAAAAAAAAAAAAAAAAAAAAAAAAAAAAAAAAAACCTAGATACATAACTTCTGTTGATAAATCGGTTAGCGTTCGGGTTAAAATTAGAGGAGGGGAAATATTCTTCAAGGAAAGGGTGCAAAGAACTATATGTGCCAGACCACAGTTTTCTTTTATAAAAATGTAGATAGTGGAGTTAATTTGTGTATGGAAGTTTCAGTCAGTATATATGACGAACCATAAAAATGTGAAGTCTGGAATTCATCTACAAATACAGATCACTCCTTGAAGAGGATAATTTCCATTGAATGAATCATAGCTAGATATAAACATACATGTCAGTTAATTCCTAATGAAGGAGAAATGGTCATGTGTAGGGTGCCGCGCCTCTTTTTCGAGTGTTTTACAAAACTAAAACTTGCTTACTCAGCTCTGAAGTTGTGTAGACGAAAGTAAAGTTCTCACGAAATGACTTTTTCGTTTGCTTACTTGGCTTTGTGTTTAGTATCACGTAAAAAGAAAAAAACTTAGATGCGGGAACGCCGTTCCGCCTTTTAAAAAGGTTAAGGATCGCCGTTCCCACGCGTTCCCGCTCCACTACACTCCTGAGTAATAGCCAAGTCACACTAGCATTTCTGCAGCTAGATATTATGCCTATGCAGGAGAATTTTGACTTTGAGAAGAAAATTTTACTAATTTTCATTGCCCGTATCTTACAACAACGTTAAACTTGACTCTACTTTAGATCTCAATACTTTTCACGATCATAAACAATGCATGTAAAACTTGGCGCCTTTTCACAAAGATGCTTTTATTGAGTATATATATATTACAGGACATTTTACTAAATCATGCCATGTGCAGGTACTTCTGTAGTTCAAAGCATCTTAGCAAATATTATAGCCTTAGGTAATTAAAGATCAAATGGCCAACATAAAAAAAAGTTCTATCTTTGCTAAACATTTTTGGTGCTTAATACGACTTTTAAAAAAAAAAAAAAAGGTAACACAATTAACTACAGCAATTTTTTCATTATAAATACGTAACATGCATTTTCATTTTTGTAGGTACAATTGCATCTTATTGAACCGAGATCGAGTTGTTTTCATAGTGTTCGCCTACTACTCCCCAAACTAAATTCCACACATTGTCATCACACGTGAGTTAATTAACTCTTCGAAGATTTTGCCTCGTCAACCTTAAAAAGGGAAAGTTTTTGTCATTTAAATATGACCAAAATTGAAAATGTTTGGTAACTGGATAGAATGTTAGTATAAGCTGATAAGTCTGAAGTAAGGAGACAGAAACGTGTGTATATATTAGCGGCCTTTGAGTGGCAGTCCCAAAGCTTGATAAAAAAGCATTGTTATCGATAACGAGTGTGCTTGCCAAGTTTCAGCTCCATTGAATGACGGGAAGTTGGTTTATTAAGTATGCCGAAGTGATAATATGAACATGTGTAAAAGATATCTTTTAGTTACAGTGACAAACCCTAAAACTTGATATAATACATCCTTATCGATAACGAATATATCTGCCAAATTCCAAAGCGATTGAATGAAGGCAAGTTGGTTTATTAGTATTGCGAAGCGATGATATAAACGTGTGTAAAATGAGTCTTTAAGTGACAGTGACAGACACTGAAATCTGATGGAATGCATTGTCACCGACATCGAATCTATCTTCAAAGTTTCAACTCGATCGGATCACGACAAATGGGTCAATTAGCCATCCGTAAGTGTGCACGCCACAAACAATAATATAAAGGAATTAATAAATAAAAAAAACTAAAAAAAAAAAAAAAAACTCGTGGAATTGGTATGACACACAGGAAATATATGTTGAAAAATTAAGAGAAGTTAGGATAATTTGATGCCTGTTTAAAATGCCTTTGTTTCTGAAAATAATATTGGAAACATAAATTTAGATTCACACATCATGTTAGAATTTTTTTTTTTATTTTTTATTTATTATTATTTATTTATTATTATTATTATTATTTTTTTAAATCCTGCGTATTATGTAATAAAGCATGTAAATAAGCACTCATTCACCGTAGCAATAGGTAGTAGAATCAACACAAAATACATAGAATACCGTATGCAAAAAATTTATAATTTACAATTTATAGGTGAAAGTATTTTGTAAAGTTCAAATTATCACTTAAAAGACAATTACATGCTAGTTCGACCACTTCATGACATTTTGATCTAAAACTTCATAAAAACATAATTATCATTAGAATGAACTAGTTCAATTAATTTATTAGTTCATTAGAATTAAAATCATGTCGAGTGGTCAAAAATCACCAAAGGCAATTTTTTAATTGGGAAGAATATTTTAAAAATGATAAAAAGGAAAGCAATTGATAAATTTAAAATATAAACTTACTTAAAATGGTGATCAAAAAAATATTTTCGTCACATTCTTATTAATGTTCTTGAAACATTCTTTGTCACTCAATTCACAAATCACGTAATTTAGTCACATAATTACATATTTCGATTTAAAAAAAAAAAAAAAAAAAAAAAAAAAAAAAAAGATACATCACATTCTTATTATTCTTCACATTCTTCTCAATTTTAATGAAACATTCTTTCCGAACTGCCTAATTCGCTAATTACATATAGTACGATTCAAAATTCGAAAAACGGGGAAACTCAGAACATAACCATGCTTTCCGATAACTGAATAAAAGAATCGGATTGATCAGCAGTAATCCTAAGATTATCCCTCCCTTTCCCCTTCCCCCCCCCCCCCTTCTCCAGAACTTGTGCTGAAAAGAAACAGTGCAGATAACTTTGGCAATTAATTGCCAACTTGGCGAGATTTGTCTTTTCGATTTATTTTAGAAATCCACTGAGCCTCTCGTGTACTGCGTTTCATTTTAGTTTGGACTTTTTTTTCTTTTTCATTATTTCTGTAAGTATAGGTAACAAAAAAAAAAAGTTCCAAATATTTGTTCTTGAATACCGCGAGAACTACTTGGATCTCGGATAATAAAAATAAAATAAATAAATAAAAAAACCATAGTGAAATAAGAAAATCGTTACAAATATATATAAACAGAGGGTAAAAAATTTCCCCGTACGGAAGCCAAAGTAATTAATAAATTGGCTTAATTTCTATTCTTTTGCTTCATGTCATCAGTAAATACTGAAATATGTTAAATTGAGTCTTAAAAATGAGTTTATAATAATAATTTTAAGCTATGTGCCCCCAAACACGAAAAAATGGCATTTTGAGATATTCGACTTTGAAGTTAAAAAACATACATTAAATATCTACATTTTGTTTACTTCAAAAAATTATTAAAAATAATTTGAAATTAGATATAAATACAAATGTGGCATCATTTTAAAGAGAAAAATGCATATTTTGATGAACAATAATATACTCAAAATTAATAACCTGAAAAATTTTCATGTGCCGGACCCCCTTAAAATGTATAATTTTTTTTTTTTTTTTTTTTTTAAATAAACGTGTCAAAACACATATTTTGTCTTTTCCTTTAAAATTATATTTCAATTTTAAAACTCTGCATCAACATTTCAAAACTTCCAGCATATTTTAACTATATTAGCATTGGCAGAAATTAGCCAACAGTCCATTTCGGGATTGGTCAGTGTCGAGACGATATTGACCAGCGTATTTTTAAATGCAACTTGATATTTTGCTTGTATTAGTTGTCGATATTGATACTCAAAACATAACTTTTGTAAATTAAAGTTTTTGGGATAATTCTAATAGTTTTAATAACTCCCTTCAGTTTAAGGTATTTAATTTAGGTTGGTTGGTTGTTTTCAGGTTATCTGGCGCCGTCAGCAACGCGAGGGCTATAATGTGCCGAAACATTCGTCATTTGACAAGCCAACATACATTTACAAACATCCATGCCTTACACGGGACTCGAACCCGCAACCTCGCGGTCTAGAAGCTAGCACGCTAACCACTATACCGTTTGGTCGGTCCTATTTATTTAATTTAGGCACATTGATAATTTGATATTCATAACAAACACATCGACAATAATTTTGACTGTTATTTTTTTTTTTTTAAACACAACATTAGATTTTTTTTACAAGTTGTAATTTAACTTGAGTAATTCTAATTATATTCTGGCATCGAGATTTTGTGTGTTTGGAATGCGGTGGGCAATTCAGCGGATGACTATTATTTAACCCACTTACCGACATCCGACCGAGCCAAAACTTGGCAGATAAACCGCAAGTAAACGTTTTCCTCTTGTTTGTTTTTTATGCTGATTTTGGCACCTGTTATGCAGTTATTGTTTTTTTTATGTAGCTCTATTAGTCTTTGAATAAATTCGGGTTCTCATCATCATTAGAATATAAACCCTTTTCTTAAAAAACAAATAAACAATTCACTTGCTTCCCGAAAGAAACTACTCGCTGTCACAAATTAATACTCATTCAAGTATTTTCTACAGATTGCGTACCCACCTGATGCCTTCGTGGTTAGCACTATGGCCTCGCATGCCAAAGGTGCCGGTTTCGAATTCCAGGTTACGCTTGTTGTTTTGTGCTCTCAACGACCTATACTTGAGCAAAATCACAATGAATATCCATGCTTTAACTCAGGATTCGAACCTTTGGCATGCGAAGCCGGAGTGCTAACCACACAGCCATCACCGAATGCCGGGGGTATAGTGGTTAGCGTGCTAGCTTCTAGACCGCGAGGTTGCGGGTTCGAGTCCCGAGCTAGGCATTGGTGTTTGTAAATGTATGTTGGCTTGTCTAATGACGAATGTTTCGGCGCATTATAGCCCTCGCGTTGCTGACGGCATCAGATAACCTGAAAACAACCAACCAACCGAATGAGGTATAGATGTTCGTTGTGGTTCGGAATCCACGTTAGCCGTCATTGTAAATAAAAATAGGTCGTTGAGCGTACAAGTCAACCAACTGCCAAATTGTAAAAATATTTAAATTGTTGATTGAGAGAGCTAGAGAACCAGTATTACTTCTAAGCTTTATCATACGCAATTCGACACTTTATGTTACCCTTGTGGCATGAAAAGTCAAACCATCAACTAACTTAAGCTTTCTCATTTAATGGTACATATTAATGGTCATTAAGGTTTACGTTAAAATTGCGCACGCGCATCAGGAAACTGCCATTGTAAAGTTTGTTTTTCAGCAATTGCCCAAAAATGTTTCTGCGATTTTGATCAAAATCGCTGTTTAAGGTGCCCTAAACATCCTCACACGTAAAAGCCGACCAAACGGTGTAGTGGTTAGCGTGCTAGCTTCTAGACCGAGAGGTTGCGGGTTCGAGTCCCGTGTTAGGCATGGGTGTTTGTAAATGTATGTTGGCTTGTCTAATGACAAATGTTTCGGCGCATTATAGCCCTCGTGTTGCTGACGGCACCAGATAATCTAAAAACAACCAAACAACCTCACACGTAGAAACAAATGTCTTTAGCGTAGAATTCTCTTTCCTTGAGTATTGCTCATCTGCGACTGATTCTCCTCTATTTTACTTACAAGAAAGTATAACGTAATAATTATCAAATATCATATCGTAAACTGGCCACTTTTTTAATTAATGAAAATGGAAACGAAGATAAGTAAAATACAACAATCCATGCCAAATTAAAATGCAAATGACCAGTATTAAAATGTGATTGAAATTTGTGCGAACACTCCCAAGTAAATGTAAGAAATATCTTATAAATTAGTAATTAGTGCATGAGTAGTAAAAATTAAAATGTAAATAGGATAGAAATATTATTAATCTGCTATTGAAAAAAGTTAAATAATCTATACTCATAAATAAATGGAAATAAATTTCAAAGTAAGATATTGCATTTAACAAAATAATAATAATAATAATAATAATGAATACATTGAACTACAAAATCCGTTATGAGCTTAAATTATATAACATATATTATATTGCATTTAACAAAAAAAAAAAAAAAAAAAAAAAAAAATAATAATAATAATAATAATAATAATGAATACATTGAACTACAAAATCCGTTATGAGCTTAAATTATATAACATATATTATATTGCATTTAACAAAAAAAAAAAAAAAAAAAATAATAATAATAATAATAATGAATACATTGAACTACAAAATCCGTTATGAGCTTAAATTATATAACCCCCAAAAACAGAGTTTTTAAAAAATCTTTTATATGCAATGTCAATTTTTATATTCATTAACACATCGCCGATATCAAAAACCTTTCTATCAGCAAAATGTGCGGCAAACAAAGTTTCAAAATATATATTTTTTACAAATGAATGTCATTTATTAATTCGGATTAAAGTAATTTTATTATTTATTTATCAAAAAAAATTTGGCAACAGGAAAGAGTTTCAACAATGGTGGTTTAAAACGCTAGCCAAAGAGCGATTGGATGACGGCAAGTTAGTTTATTAGTATTCCGTAAAAAAACGACCGATTAGTGATTAGTTACAACCCCAAAATTTGATAGAACGCATTGTCATCGACATCGAAATTATCTGATAAGTTTCAGCCCGATTGGATTCAAAATCGAAATTAATATAAAGGATTTACAGAAAGAAAGAAGAAGAAAAAAAGGAGGGGGGGGGGGGGGAGGAAAAAAAAAAGATGGATACGTTGAACTATACAAAATCCGTTATGAGAACTTTCAAAATTAACACTACTATAAAAACCGCCAATTTAAAGAAAATCATACAAAGCAAAGAAAGAAACGCTGACGATAGCTATAATCAAATTGAATCACAATTAACACAAAGAAATAATATGGCAACCCTATGATGCAGCTGTTATTTATCTTTCATATGCAGCTGCAATGGTTTTTGAAACTTATGCTTTTAGTTTAAGTTGAAAGGGTTTCCAATCCAACCTTAAGTTTGAAAATGGTTTTGCCCTGTTTTCGAGTTATACAAAACAACCCAGCTTGGGGCAACATTTCATTTAGATTCCGTATCATTAAAATTTTCTAGATTATGAATTAATATGAAATTTTTCTTGTTTCAATTGCAGAAATTAATTTCTTTTTCAGGTAAATGGACAAACACCAATATCAGGTCGATTTTAATGGTTGGTTGTATTCAGATTATCTGGCGCCGTCAGCCACACAAGGGCTATAATGAGCCGAAACATTTGTCATTAGACAAGCCAACATACATTTACAAACACCGATGCCTAATACGGGACTCGAACTCGCAACCTCGCGGTTCAGAAGCTAGAACGCTAACCACTATACCGTTTGGTCGGCGTCGATTTTAATGCATATGTATGGTACTTAAAATACGATGGCATGCAGCACTGAAACACTACAACAGAATTTGAAAAACGGAAATCTATATTTTTAGTTACATCTCTCTTTGCATCTTCTTACACCTCTTTGACATTTTTTTTAAATGACATTTTACATTGGACTTTAGGTTGAAAAAAAAAAAAAAAAAAAATTGCATAATGACTTTTTGATGCTAGGAGATATTTATTTCAAAGTTCCTGGACCTAATAGTTACTTGAGTGCGATACGGTAGGCAAAACGTTCACCGAAAGATGACTCGCTGTCTGTCAGACTGCATATAGGAGTTAAGACTATTCCATTTCTTTTGTGTGGTTGGTTTTATTTAGATGAAATGTTTAAGAAATATTTTATTGTTCAAGACCGGATGCGGTATTGTACACAGAGAGGAAGAAAGAGGGCTAAGAGTACGTAAGAAGGGGAGAGGGTGGGGTACCTTAATTTTTCAAAAATATACTGTGGATTACAAAAAGAAGTAACTAAAAGCAATATACACTAATTTCCTGTTCAAATAAATAATATCTTAAAGCCTGTAATACACGTCTTTATGTCTGAACATTGGATTTGTCTATCCACCTTTTCTGTGATTTTTAAAAAGTAAATTGTAGGAAGGATAGAAGGTAGTAGAATGCATCCTCAATTTCATTCTTGTTATCGTTTGCTAAAATAACTTAAAGTGGTGCAGCATGGCCCTAGTGAAACCTTTGCTTCATAAAACTTCAATCAACCAACCAATTAAGCAACTTAAAATCTATCTGGGTAATACTCAGAATAACGCACGGGACATTTTCATTCTTCTTTCATTTCGTAAATCATTTAGAATTGCAAAATTATGATGAACCTAGTTGTTTTGTTTTTGCTTAACCCTTCACAGCAAATGGAAATGTCTTAAAATAAGACACAAAATTGTCTTAAACAAGTGGCACTGTTTTAAGATCTAAAATGGTGTCTTAATCTTTAAGACACTTGAAGTGTCTTAAAATGGGGTATTTTCAGACGTTTAGACTGTCTGAATTGGGGATATTTTCAGACAGTTGATGTGTCTGAAAGGATTGTTTATGTTACCTTTCAGATGTTGGGAAGCTAAAAATACATTTATTTAAATTAAAATGCAATAAATGAGCTTGTGTTAAATTACAAATTTTTATTAAAATAAAAGTCAAAATAACTTTTTGTTGACTATGTTTCAATTTCCTGGTAAATTTAAGCATGGGATTGCAAAACTGCAACACAACTGTTAATAATAGGCACACAACTATTAATATATCCAAGCAAGGGATTTGGGACTTAATGTAAATATATGTATTGGGATAAAATGGACATTGTATTGTGGCTGAATCTTAAATAGGAAAGGTTTGACTTCCAAGATTGTATCACAGTTTTAAGTTGCTTTTTACAAGTCAATTTTAACATCAAATAACAAGCGTGATGTAAACACTTATATAGTAGTTGCATTGGCAAGTCTAAGATACATTATGTGGCAACATAAACTTATTTGAATGATGAATCAAGCAGTAATAATCTAATTATTCTCCATCTGGGAATTTAACTTGTTTATAACATTTCCCTATAATAACACTACATAATAAACACTACAATGCTTCAATTATTGTCGAATAGTTGAAGCAGATATAGGACTTTAAAAAAAAAAAAAAAAACTTTAAAAGATGCATAAAAGATAAACAATTAAAACAAGAAGGCATAGAAGTATCTGTAAGGAGACATTTCAGAATATGGAGGTAGAGTATATTAAATTCGAAAAGTATGCAAGTTGTGCAAAAAATTTTGCGTTTCTGAAAACGTCAGTTTCTCAAATTTGTGTATGCTTGTAAAAAAAATATGCCAGATATACAGTTGAAATTTGTTATTATGATTAAATAACATATTAAGTGCATACTAAAACTAAAATAATATTAAAATTCCAGTAATTTGGGGATGGGACCTTTTTACAACAATTTTCCCTATCGCTGCGACTTTTCGTTAATCGTTGAGAAGCTAAAGAAGAGAGGGCATTTAAAAAACCTAAAAAAATGTAAGAAAAGGGGGAGGGGGGGGGGAATTAAAAAAGGAATTTGAAATATCTGTAAAGATGGCTGCTTCAAAATACAGAGTTGAAGCATATTAAACTTGGAAAACATGCAAGTTATTAAAACTTTTATAGTTCTTTCACGTTTTCTCAAAACGTTGATTTTCCAACTTTTGGTATGCTCATATAAAAGACTATGCAAGATATAGAATTGAAATTTTTTATGGCAATTATATAACATCTGAAGTACATATTAAACAAAAATATTATTAAAATCTATACAATTTAATTTTTAATTATTATTACTTGAAAAATTGCAAATTTTCATACGCTCAACAAATTACCACATAAAAAAACTTTCTATTATTATTTTGAGAAAGCTGATATTTAATGTAGTAGTATATAGACATTTCTAAGAAATAAAAAGCAAAAAAACTTTTTATTAGTTTTAAGAAGATTCCTCTACGAACGTAACCAAATTCAACTCATTGCAAATTTTTTTTTTAATCGAGTTTTGAATAAGTGATTATTAATAAATTATTAGCCTATTATTATAAACTTTTTTCTAAAATATAATTTAAAAAAGGTTTGAACAACATATGTAAAAAAAATTTCTTCATTTTGACCAATATTCAATTTATTTCAAATGCGTTGATTTTTCTGATTTTAATGCTGTCATCGAGTACCCAGTCCTCATAATATGCAGGTCATTTCATAAATATCCTCAGATGTAATAATATGGAACATATAAGATCATTCATAAAATAAAATTCAAGGACACAATAAATTTTATCCAAATTACATCAAATCATGCTAAATATATTTTCAAAATCATTAGTACCTGTAATATGCAACAAAACCAACAAAAATGTAATTGAATGTTAAAAACAGAAAATTTAGAATTCTGTGAGGGTGATTTAGAAATCGATCAATTAAAATTTACTGTAATAAAAGCATTGAAAATAAGATAAATAATATTACATAAACCAACTTTTTCACTAGGTTGGTTGGTTGTATTCAGATTATCTGGCGCCGTCAGCAACACGAGGGCTATAATGCGCCGAAACATTTCGTCATTTAACAAACCAACATACATTTACAAACACCCATGCCTACACGGGACTCGAACCCGCAACCTCGCGGTCTAGAAGCCAGCACGCTAACCACTATACCGTTTGGTCGGCACTTTTTCACTAGGAATGAAGCCGTTATGGGGACCGTTGTGCATATCAAAATAATCATTTCTGAGTTTGAGCAATTGATTGTCAAGTCACTTAAATACTATTCTACTTGTTTATGTATATATTATTGTGAACAAATGCTTTTTAATGCTGATCAAAACATTTGACTACTTCAAGCACATAATTATTTCAAGTTTGAATACTGTTATCATTAATATCCCTCGGCGTTCAAGTTATGTTTTTTGTGACATAGTACTTACTCTCATATCATGCAATCAAAGAGTACTGCTCCAACAGCTTGGCAACGATGCTCAGTTTGGATATGTTACTAAGTGCTATTGAGTATGAAGTAACAGTATTAAAGGGCAATTAGAACATAGTGTATACCGTTTGTCCATGATTCAGCAGTGGCAGCAGTTCTAGAAGAGGCAAGCAATACCAACACTTCTGATCACACTTTTATTGCATCAGATTAATGAGGAATATTTTTCCTATAACCCCCAATTGAATATTAAAAAAAAACAAAAAAACACTCAAGACACATTTGGGTACGTGAGAAAACTCTGGCAACAATATTTGATACTTTTCCGTTAGACAGGTACCAAAAACCGTTAAGTCGGAAAGTTGGCGTAGTTATCGCCAAGCTGAAATGTTTACGCGAAAATAATATTTTGATCTAGTGAACTTTTATTTTTATTCATTAGTTTGGGAGACTGCCAAACCAAACCTTAGCATAGATTGGAAGTTATTAGTTTGAATAAGTTATCGCTGCAAATTGGCTATTTTTATCTGGTACCCGTCAAATGGAAGAATTTAAATGAAGTTGTAATCATTGATCAGGAATAGGTTAATATTGGCCTATAACTCATGATCTATAGAACCAATTTGGACAAAGTTTGCTTTAATAGATAGAATTTTTGCTGAGAATACACTTTAAATACAAAAAAAAAAACGCAATTACATATGAAAATGAATGTCGTATTGCTGTCTATGCTGGAGCGAATGTGCGGCAACGGGATTCGAACCCAGGACTCCTAGGTCAGTAGATAGGCATGCTTACCGCTAGGCAAAAAGAACCACTAGTGCCTAGTTGTTGTATCTGTCATTTGTACACGAGACCACCACATAGACACTTCGCAGTGAGTTGCGAAGGGGTCGAACGATTGAGTTGCTTGTGTGCGAGTTGAGTTTGTTACATGAGAGTTGAGTGGTTGTGTGAGAGAAAACGTTGCTGGCTGAGTTGGTAGTGTGGAGGTCGTGCAGTAAATTTTTCTGAAGGCGCCGATAGATGACAGCATGATTCAGTTGTTCGGTACCCACTACTTTGGAGCGAATGTGAGCTAACTCGATAGGTTGCGATCTGGGAGATGAGTTCCTCTATTTTGGGAAGCGGATAGGCATCCAACATAGTAAATCTATTAATTGTCTGGGAGTAGTCTATGACCATTCGAGATTTTTTATTATCTCCTTTGATGACAAATGCTTGGGCTCTCCATGGGGAATTGCTTTGTTCGATGACTCCTTCATTGACGAGTCTGTCCACTTCTTTAGCAATAAATTCACGATCCTCTGAGGGAAGACGTCTTGATTTTGTTTGAATGGGTCTACAGTCAGGCGTAAGATTTGAGAACAAGGAAACTGGTGGGACATCAGCCTTGGTCAAAGCACAGATTTCTAAGGGAGGCCTAACACCATCAAAGTTGATCACAAGAGAAGAGTGCAGTTTTAAAATATCTTGACCAATAAGGAAGTCAGCACATAAATTTTTCATCACAAGGACTTCAACTTCAGCATAGAAGTGACTTTCTAATTCAATTGTGACTTTACCACATCCGGCAATACTGGATGTAACGGCAGAGTTCGCCATAGAAATCTTTCCTAAGTAGGGTTTCATCTTTAAATGGCACCAGTGGACCCACCTGGATTCAGCGCCCGTGCACGTGGGTTCAACGTCGAACCGTTCCGGCTTAAGATAATGATCCATTATAGCTAGAGCTCAGTTCTTAATAATAATTTACTTTTTCTTGTTGATTAAATTGTTATAGAAGTAAACATTACAACGATAAAACGTAAGAAGTTTTAATCAACAAGAGAATTGTGCTACATGTTTTGTTTACGTTTCTCAACTGGCGAGAGTGTTGCCAGGTTCGATACATGGAAAATCACAACAACAACTTTGGATTTCTGTGAAAAACAACACTTTTTTTGGGATCCTTCAAAATTTAAAGGTATTCCTTTTAGTTGGTAAATGAACTTGAATGATATAATTGCTACGGCCCATGGTCGTACTGTCTGAAAGCGAGAAGCGTCTGAATTTTGGAAATGTCTGAATTTGGTTCGAAGTGTCTTATTTTCAGTTACTTGTTGTGACTGAAAGCAATTTAAGACCCGTGTAATGTCTGAAATTCGAAGAAGTAAACCACCTTTGTGCAAAATAAGTCACCTAATGTGTCTGAAATGAATTTTTCAGACATTTTGTGTCTAAATTTAAGACACCAGCATTTACAGTGTTTGCACTCCAGTGGCGCCTCTCAGGGGCCACACGATTGGATGCCAAACCACGAGAGGACCATTAGGTGTGATGCGGAAATTCGATGCAAGGCCAATGACTGTGTTTAGTTTCTATGAAGCAAATCCATAAACACCAGCCGAACCTAAAATGTCTCGAGTTGCTGATTCCTCCTCGCGAAAAAGTCCTGGAGTGCAAAGGGTTAATAGAAAATTAGTTTGTGGTATAGTGGCATGGAAAAATAATTAATTTGACGACATCAAATATACATTTATAAGTCACTGACGTACGGGAGACTAATCGGTGTTATAAGATGCATATTTGACTTAGTTAAAAGAACTATTTTTCCATGTAATTTTGCAATAAACTAATATTAAATGAAGCATAACTACTACATTCATCCTAACTTAGAAATTATTGACCTGTTTACGAATAGATAAAAAAAGAGTCAAAATGCCCTGTGCGCACAGAAGAGAATCGGTTGATTGGTTGGTTTGTACGCTCAACGACCTAT
Source organism: Linyphia triangularis (assembly GCA_963978545.1). Classification (NCBI taxonomy): domain Eukaryota; kingdom Metazoa; phylum Arthropoda; class Arachnida; order Araneae; family Linyphiidae; genus Linyphia; species Linyphia triangularis. The sequence goes on from OZ021726.1 coordinate 88,099,107, forward strand.
TTTTATGCACAGTAAAGGCTAATCAGGCCGGGACCTATAGCTTAACGTGGATTCCGAATAATGCCTAATCCGGGATCAGTGCTAGAAGTGTGGGTAGACGCAGGGTGACGCGTCCCTCCCACTTCTAAAACCACTGAAATCCATCCCCCCACCTTTAAAAGCATTCAATCCGCCTAAAAACAACTAATGAAAAATAAAATTAACCTTTAAAAGTAGTGACACTGTGAAAAGTTATTTATTTTTACATTTGAAAACTTTGAAACTATTTATGGCATGTATCAAATAATTATAAAAATGTATTGTACTACTTCGTATAAAGATATTAAAGATATAAAGCGTTCTAGCTTCTAGACCGCGTTCGAGTCCCGTGTAAGGCATGGGTGTTTGTAAATGTATGTTGGCTTGTCAAATGACGAACGTTTCGTCGCATTATAGCCCTCGTGCTGCTGACTACGCCAGATAATCTGAAAACAACCAACCAACTTGGTCAACTTTTAACTTTGGAGGAGCTACCTTTTACGTTAAATTTCTAATCTTGTTTCATAGCTATTAAAAAAAAAAAAAAAAAAAAAAAAAATAGGATCCTCTTTTAATTTAATTTCATGAAAGTATGCACATTTATAGTATTATTTAAATCTAAATAAATAAACAGTTATGTATTCAACATTGAATTATTACATAACTTTATCTCTTACTTCCAAGTAAAAATACTACGTCGCCGAATATTCATTATAATAACAATAAATTTTGGCCCCTTGTTTAATGTAAATGTGAGGAAGAATAAATTATTTCTTTACTAATTAATATTTTAGTATAAGTATCGTTGAAGATGGGAGTGGGGGGGGGGGGGGCTGCACTTGCCACCAAATTTTGAGCGTCCCCCACTTCTACCCCTGTCCGGGATTCGAACAGAGAAGGTAAGAGCGCTAACCCCACAGCCATCAGGTGGGCAGCAGAGAATTGTCCACCAAATGTATTTGCATTAATTCTAACGATCACTTTCAGATTGAATTGATCTTTCAAATTGCTCAGCATGAGTTGAAAGACACCCATTTCACGCTAATCAAAAAGGAGGTAACCAGGGGTATAGTGGGCCGGTACGCCGTACCGGTACCTTTTTGAGAGCAGGTACAGCGTACCAGCATGTTTTTAAACTAATAAGTAATAATAATTCAAAAATCTTTATTCTGATATAAGTTAGAGAGAAAACAAATGCGAAAATTAAGAGTATTTAGATTCTTTTTGCATGGTATATTATGTAAAATATTGCGAATTTGTATTGTATAAATAAAAAATCTCAGCTACAGTTGGGGTTATCGCCACGATCGGGAAGTTTGCGTACCGGTAAAATTCTTTTTTATGGTGAATTCTTTTTTCCTTGTGAAATTTTTTAATTTCGACGTCTGGTTACTGCTGCCTGAAGGTAACCTACCCGAATTCATAAGATTGAAAAGGAGTGACAGCTTTAACAAAATAAAAGCCGACTCTTCTCTTATCTTAACATCACGCACCACATAAAGATGTCAATGCCTAAAAATATTATACGTTGCTACTTCCCCAGAACCCCTTCATAGATCCCAGCTGGCGCAATTAGGCCCCTGTATTGTCCTTGCGCCACAAAACACTAAGAAAAGAACATCATAGAACCGCCAACTTCCAAATAGATATACCCTTATAACACTCCATATATAAGGACACATTCTGCCTGGGAGGTCCCTAGAAAGTCATTTGGAATCCGGGGGGATGACTGGGGCCTTCCTAAAAAGGATCTCCCTGAAAAGGATGTGTGCTATATGGGACGAGACGGCATCGTCTGTAAAGCGAAATCCCGAATGGATGGGGGAGATTGGGGGGTGGGGGGTCTAAAGATCGACCGCAGGTGTTTGTGGAACTGTTTTACGCAAATTGGCATCTTTATGGAAGTGAGGGGTGGTGAAACTTTTCTGGAGTTAGCTCAATCCCAGCAATTTCAGCACGAGTAAACAAAATAAACGTTTGATGGAATCCGAGAACTGGCCATCCCCCAATAACACGAGTTACCACCCACAAAAGAATTTCAAAAGGTGGCGAGGGATTGATATGGTGTGCAGTGCTAGAAGTGTGGGTAGACGCGGGGTGACGCGTCCCCCCCACTTGTCCAGAAAATACCCATGCGTCTCCCCACTTCTAAAAACACCTGAAATCCATCCCACCATTTCTAAAACTACCGAAATCCAATCCCCCAATTTTAATAAACATTCCATCCGTCTAAAAAATAGATAATAAAAAAATAATAATAAAAAAAAAAAAAAATTAAAAAAAAAAAAAAAAAAAAAACAGAAAAAAATAGTATTAACCTTTCATTTTCATTACTTCTGCTTTTTCTGGCTATTTGTTACGTTTTATACTTCCATTCTTGTTTTGTTTAAATCAGATTCATTAAATTTTTCTTGGAAATGCTTGGCGAGTTTCGGCGCCTGTTGTCTGGGATTATTGAGGATTGGATAGAAAAATATATATTTATTGCACTATCATTTCCTGTTTTGTCCTTCATCATTTACTTTAAAATATTTTGCGTTTTGTTGATTATTAGTAGAAAACCGTGTATTCCTCCAACTTAACCATTAGCTCTTATTTCTGATTCTAAACGGCATTTGTACTCGTAATCCATCTAGTACAAAACAAGATGAGATTGATACATTTGGCTTCAAAACTGTAAGAAAAATGACTCCGATACACTACAGAACGTTGAGGAAGGAGCAGTGGAAATGTGCAAGTGCATCAAGTTGAAGAGACCACGTGGAGAGGGAATCTAGCACGTGGCAGCAACAGTAAGCAAACGCCCACTGCAGTAATGATTATCCAAAGTATTGGACACATGAACGCACATTCAGAAATACAACGAGTATCCATGGCTTACTTGTGAAGAACAAAAACTTGGATGCAACACATACAAGAGGCTGCTAAATAGCTTGGAACCAGAAAAAACATGGTTTGAAGCTTTCTAACGAATGGGTAGGGTGTAACATTTTGCCGACAAGGAATTTGACTAACGAGAATCCTTAAGAAAGCATATTTTTAAACACAAAAGCAGTAAAACTCATAAATGTGTAGGAAAAATTATCCATAAAGCCAAACGAGAAAGCTGAAAAATGCAAGCATTTCCTTTAAGAAGGTAAAATATCATTTCGCAATTTTTTTACTTTCAATTTTTGAATGCACGATACAATACTTGTATATATTATCATTGCCAAAATTGTTGAAACAAATTCATCTTATCACTGTCTTCTGAGTCATGTAATTCAAAATTGTATAATTTTTTTTTATTTATTCCCGACTATATTTTTCAGTTTTTATCACTAATTTTTTTTATAAATTTCTTTGAACATTAAGCAATACTGGGCATGGGATATTAGATAGTACTGAAATTAATTAAGCATAGATTTTCTTCTTAAAAAATATACTAAGCATGTAGGGAAATGCGAAATGTAATGACACTGAGAAAAAGTTTTATGTCACTGAAAAAAAAAAAAACTATTTATGTCATAGTGTTATAAAAATGTATTATACTACTATGTATAAAGATATAGGTATTTTCACTTGGTCAACTTTTAACTTTGGAGGAACTTGAAAAAAATATAAAGACAAAGTATTTAAAAAATAAAAATTAGAATTCCTAATTAATTTTATTTTATGAAAGTATGCTTATTTAGAGGCAATATTTAAATCTAAATAAACAGTTATGTATATAATGTTGAATTATTACTTCACTTCATCTCTTACTTCCAAGTAAAAAAACTAGGTCTCCGAATATTCATTAAAATAACAATACATTTTGGACGCTTGTTCATGTTGAAAATTGTTTCCTTTCTACTATTTAATTGTTATTTATTTAATTGTTATAAATTTATTGTTACTAGAAGCGAAATTATAAAATTTATCGTTGAGGGGGTAGGGGGGGGAGGGTGCACATATCACCAACTTTTGGCCGTCCCCCCCCCCCCCCCACTTCTACCACTGATGGTGTGGGAAGACAGAGTGCAGCTTCGAAAAGTTCGCTGAGGTCTGGAACTTCTTTGTCTCGTCATGGGATTGGAATCTGGCAACCAGTTTCAATGTTTGTGGGTGTGTTTGTTTTTAATACGCTTTTATTAGCTTCAGGCGTATGTATGTTAGTATGTAACGGAATCTTTGAACATGATTTTGACCCCCTTCAAAACGTCGGATTGACTCGAAATTTGGCATACTTATTAAGGACCGATGACAATTCAATAATTCAATAAGTTTGTCGCTTTATCACAAGGATGAACTCGTGTTGCCCTTGAGCCGTTAAATTCCAACCGACCAACCTTCTCCGGAATCGAACCCTGGTGTGCCGTTTGAAAGATTTGTCTTTTGAACGACAGTTATACAAAGCGTGTTTTTATTTTAGTCGCATTATCCTTACCAGGATCTTCAGGATTAGTGATTTTTCATATTCAGAGACAAGGTAGAGTTTTGTGCTAAGTAATACAGTGTGTACTAAGGCATACACATGACTTAAATTTGAGACAAGCATGTGACTATTGGCAGAAACAACTGGAGAGTTTTGTACACTAACTAAAAAAAAATATTTTAGTTTACAGAAAAAATAATTAATAGTGTAAAAACTAAAAAAACACGCTTTAATAGAAAACCAAACTAAAAAGTAGAAAATAATTAATAGTTTAAAAAACTAAAAAATACGCTTTATTAGAAAAGTGAACTAAAAAGTAGAAGATAATTTTAAATAAGTTTGAAATAAGAATAGAGTGATTAACAAGAAATATTTATTTTATCGTAAAAAAGCGTGGAGTGTTTTTTAAGATGTTTTCATAATGGCTCTACTTTTACCAATATCTGTCATTAAATATTTTCAACAATTGACATCAAGCACCCCACGCTTTTTTACGATAAAATAAATATTTCTTGTTAATCACTCTATTCTTATTTAAAATTATTTTCTACTTTTTAGTTCACTTTTCTATTAAAGCGTATTTTTTAGTTTTTTTAAACTATTAATTTTACATCTTTAGATGTGGAGTGATATCATCTTTCTATCTTCAAAGATTCAAGGGGCATGGGTTACGAGGAAGTCCTAGTCAAGCTATATATTACAATCTTCAAGCCTAGTTAATTTTGAACCTACTTTGTATATACAACCTTGACATTTGGTGAGTAGGTTACGAAAAGGATAACTTAATGAAATGACACACAGTTTTCATTTTATGTGAATCTATTATAATTGAAAATTAAATTGGCAAAGGACAAAAAAAGGTGGTATATATGTTACCGTTAAACTATATAATGCAGTTATTTCATAGAATACCTAGTTATTCCATGAAATAACTTATCGTGTTCGTTAAAGTGTGTAATATGTTATTAATTTGACACTTTAACGAGTTATTCTATGAAATAACTATGTATTCTATAAATTAACTAATGAGAGACAGTTAAAGTGTAAAATAAACAATCTATCTAAAATGAAATTAAACTAATGATAGACAATTAAAATGAAAAAGAAGCAATTTATCTAATTTATGCAGCGTATAAATGGTATTTATGGAAACGTACCATAAAATCATTTGTTACAACAAGGATTACTAAAATGACACTTTAAATTACAAAGAACATTATTTCTAAAACAAAAAAATTTTTTGTTGACACACTGGGTTTTACACGAACATTTTTTAAATCCCTGACCAGTACCTAAACTTTGAGCTGTAGCAACCGACCAGGAGATATATGATATAGATTATTTTACACTTTAACCAGCTGCAGATCGTTATTCCATGAAATAACTAGTTAAACCATGAAATACAAGAGAGTTTTACACTTTAACGGACACGATCAGTTATTTCATGGAATAACTAGGTATTCTATGAAATAACTGCATTATATACTTTAACGGTAACATATACACCGACGTGAAGTATTCAAATATAAAATATACTAGAAGCTATTTTCGAGTTTTTAATTTATGTCTTTTCATAAAGTGGTCATTTTTGTACCCATTCAACAAATTGCAAGGTTTAATAAAGAGTAGTTTCTAAATGCACTGGACTAGAAGACAATAACATAGCGAACATAAAGAATGATCCTTTCTGGGACTTCCCCTTAAAGGGGACTTGGTATCCCTTAGTTTATAAAAAAAAATTATAAAAATAGCGATTTTCTACTTTTATGCGTATTCGTAATCTTTGTAACTTCTCCTTATTCTGGCAAGTTTTTGAGCTGACCCAATAACTGCAATTACGTAAAAATTATGGGGTTTTTCTTTTTATGAAGAATTTAGCATAACTGATATAGCTCCTTCGATATTTCGAACGAATTTTTCTCAGTTGGTATTTTTTGGAATTCCCACCCCTTACTCAAAATGCTAAAACTCCAACAAATATAAATGAAATAACTGGAAACTTTTTTTGTGTCATTCTAAAGAACTATTTGACAAAGATAGACATGGATATTTTAATAAAATAATAACTTTCTTTTTTACAAATTATATGTTGAAAAATATCCTTTGTTCATAATTTTTTACGTATATGAACAGAATTTATTTGTTCTCCAAACTAGTTTTAATTATTCATAATCCGATGCCTAAAAGTTTAGAGGAACACTTTTCAAAAAAAAAAAAAAAAAAAAAAAAAAAAAGAATCAGAAAATAATAAAACAAAATAGAATTTGAAGTTTTATGAAATTAATTAGAAATTTTAAAATTTAGAGAACTATGTGCACTTTTTTTTATTTTTTTTATATAAAATTTAGTTATTATCTAATAATACTACCGAATATGTAAAAATTATAATTTTAAAGGCTTAAATTAAAAAAATAGTTTTAAGGCTGCCAAGTCTAATTAAAAGGACTTTTATGAATTGCTGCTTCGAAACAAAGACCAAGGGAAAAACATGAAGAAAGTGAATGCTCTTGCATAGTGGTACCGATTGCGAATTCTTCTGGACAAATGTCGAATTTCGAGCAGGAGCTAAGATATATAACCCATAAGAACAAAAGAACTTAATATAAATCCTTTATATGCATCGCCTATTTTTATATTCATTAACACAGCGCAGGATTTGGTAAACAGCGCGAGCTTAGTGTTTGCATCTTATTTTAAATATCAAAAACATTTCTAACAGCAAAAGGTGCGGAAAACTACGTTTGAAAATTCATTAATTAAAAATGAAAGTGTATTTATGCACTCACATCCAAATATCATTTATTTATTCTGGTTTAAACAATTTTATTATTTATTTATAAAAACAATTTTGGCATCGGGAAAGAGTTTCATCAATGGCCAGTTATATTAGAGGTGCCTACGGGGGGGGGGGGTTCGTGACACAAACTGCGTCATTAAAAATTTTTAGGGGGGGAGGGGGGACGATAAGAAAATGGATGTCCTACCATTATTATGTAATAATATCTTTAAAAAACGGGGGGGGGGGGTAATTTAGTATGTAGCACTTTCTTTGCGAATTTTTTTTTTTTTTGGGTGGGGGGTCCGTAATTAGTATGTAACAGTATCAGTGTGGTCAGTAAGGGTGGGGGTCATATATACAACGTAGCAATATATTTAAGGTCTGACCCTTAAATCATGGTACTCTCTCCATTTTCTGATTCGATGATGTATGCAGCGAGGGGGGGGGGACTGTAGTACCCCCATCGGGCAAGCTTATCCCCCCCCCCCCATTATCGTTTCCGTCTGGGAATAAATTTTAATTTTATTTTTGAAAGTGTATAATTTGCGAAATATCACAAAAACTTTTTATGTTTTTCAATAATTATTCCGATTTTTTGACACATATCCAGTCAAACATCCCCTACCCCCGATAGTCGTCATCCCCGAGGCAACATCCAAATTCCCAGTCCCACTACCAGTTTCTCAGCAACTAATGTAAAAGGGATCAGATGACGGCTTCCCCCACTCTCCATACGAACACTCGATACAGAAGACAAAAGAATGTCGAGGAGAAATTGGGAGAGGTCGTCAATTGCGAAAAACAGCCAACTATCTCACAGCAGACAGTTTTATCGGGGGTATGTATTTTTCGACATTCTGGCAAGCGGGGTCTACTACTGCTCTTATCTGCTTTTCAAGGGCATATGCAGCTTCCTGGGCGGTCTCCGCGACGCGTTAACAAATAATAAAAACAACATTCGCTCCTTTTACATCGTCTATATAATAGTCCACAAAATTGTCAGTTTTGAAGCGATTTTCTGTGTCTCTGGAGAAGGAAAAGTATCGAAAACCATTCATTGCCCTTTATGCTGTTGTTACTATTAGGCTGAGAGGCGACTGCAATTTTTGGACCCCATCGAACATCATTCTGAATTTCTTATAGAAATTAGAGAAAAGTGAGTAGATTACGAATCCACTGGTCTGCCGTGCCAAAAATGGCCGAAACTGGTCAAAAATTGACTTTTAATAAGTTGAACTAAATCCAATTGCCAAATGCTCCATAACTTGCCAAATAATGAGCATTTTTTTTATTTGGTAACCCTTACTCTTTAATTTTCAATTAAGAAGGTTGCAGACGATTCAGATATCTGGCGACGGTCTACTTGCATCTATTAAAAGGGAGCCAAGTTGGCAAAAAATATTACGTCACTTATGACGTAACTGATGACGCCAATTTGGCTTACTTTTAAAAGGTATAAGTTTTCCGAGCCTAAGATCAAAAATCGTTCGAGCTTTTTCTCATTGAAGACCAAAATGAAGTTTGTTGCCAGACGAATAAGTTTGTTCGCTTTTTGGCAAGTTATGACATATTTGGCAATCGGATTTTAATTCAACTCATTTCAAGTCGATTATTGATCAGTTTCGGCCATTTTTGCCACGACAGACCAGTGGATTCGTAATCTGTTCACTTTTCTCCAATTTCTATAAAAAATTCAGAATGATGTTCGATGGGGTCCAAAAATTGCCTCTCGGACTATATACTTAGAGAGCGGCAAGCTCTTTTTATCTTGTTAAAGATATCATGCATGACAAGAGTATAAGACTTCACGAAGAATAAAAACCCATGGTAAGAAGTTTTTTTTATTTACCGTCTATATTGTAGAATTATATATTGCCTCGAAACATTTATATTATTATGATTAATTTGACATCCCGCTCTTCGCCTCGTTGTTCCACCAAATTGTCTCACTTTTCTGTTACTGAATTCCTCCAAACAAAACAAAAAATATTCTTCAGAACTTCGTTAATCAAGAAAAACTAACAGGGTGGGTCACTGGTCACTGATTAAAATTTCCGGAGATAAGCGTTGGGAGAGACGTGTCTTTCAGTCAGAAAAATCTGGTCACATTAATTATAAAGGTTCAGCTATATCCGCTTGAAATTGTGGAAATGAAATCAGAAATATTCTTGAAAAATATGTTTAAAAAAAACTACAAGAAAAAATAGTATGTATTTTGGTTTTAAAATAGCAGGATTTAATGCGATTTTAAAAGCGGGGACAATCTAAACACCTGTTCATACTAAAATAGGACATTACATATTGTGTAAAAAAATAATAACGTACATTTTTTTTTTTTTTTTTTAGCTTTAATAAGGTTTGACAGCTTCTTTTAAAAATAACTATAAAAATCCAATTGGATTTAGAATATCGCTTTCAATTGTAGTAGTTGATAATCTTCAATAACATTCCAGTGAAATTTTTGATATTGAATATTTTAATTTCAGAAAAGATAATTTTCCATTTCAACTAAGATTCAGTAGATTATATTTGCCTCATGGTAGATTGCATTTATCAAGTTTGCTTCATGGTCGGATTTAATATTTAAATGTCGTTTTAAGGAGAGAGAATTGATGGAATACTTTGTGTTTAGATCGGGAAGTAAGTTTTGAGCAATGGAAAACCTTAATTGTATGCCATTTTTTAAGTAGATTTTAAAGTTTCAAGCTTGTAAAGGCTGACTATGATTGTGTTCCTGGTGGGAATCGAAAATGGTCAATGACGTTACTGGATTTTCAAATATTTAAACCATACATAAAACTATTTTTCTCAGATACAATATGCTAAATTTCAAGTAAATTTCGCTGGCATAATAAACTTTAGCATTTCCGACGTAAATGCTGATTTTTGAACAAAAACTTTAGTTATGTTAACATCATAATTTAATTCATATGCTAATATATATTAGAATACAAATGCCTTCATCCTAATTAATGGGGATAATTAATCGTTGGAACTCAAAATGTAAATGGTTAATTATTTATTTAAATTTGAAGCCAGACCGTCTGGTTAATTATTTATTTAAATATGAAGCCGGACTGTCAGAGTATCGAAGAAGAATAAAGGAATTATGACGTGGTTGAATCATGAAACAAATGCAGAAGCCTTCCAAGTATTAGAAACACGCAAAAACCACCGATAAGCAACCTAAATTTACTGAACTAATGCTGTGTTTTAAATATTTATTTTTTTTTGAACGGGGAAGGGGGGGGGGGGAATTCTTATAAGGCAAAATTTATAGGAAGTGTAGTTAATAGGACGACTACATAATAAAGTTACAACAGGTTTAAATTCTTTCTTGAAATTTAATTAAATTTTAAAGTTTATATTTACAAGTTTATATACAAATATTTACAGTTAACGGTCAATTTAAATTAGTTCAACCAGCATCGCTTTTAAAGGCAGGCTTGAAGCTACTGCTAGGGAATCAGACCGATGGCGTCTGATCAATTTGGATTCTTGCTGTGGCTTTTATACCGTTCCACATTTACATATCTCGAAATTTGGGCACGCGATATTTTATCACGACCCATACGGCACACTGGTGAGAAACGCTGTAGCACAGATCACGATGATTGAACTCAAACGTACTAGCTTCCTTTCGTTCGAGTGGCAACACTTTTTTTGGTGGGTGTTTCAAGGAATGAAGATTGACTTTGCCGCGTTGTAACTTCTATTTTGAACAGCAGAATTCTTGCGATTTGGTTTAGGCGGTTCTTGGCTTAGCATGCACTTAATTCTGCATGTTCATGCTTTGCGGTAGAACTTCCTGAAGGCGTTTTCGTGGAATTAAAAACGGTGAGTTATTTTATTCATTTTTCGTGAATTGTAGTGCCGCTACAGAAGTTATTTTGTATACCTTTTTAATTGAAAGTTATTGACTGTGTTGACACTGACCGTTCTAACCCTGTCATCCCACGCATCTGGGATGGCTAGCACCCCTGGTAATTCCTGGCGCCACCACTGTATGTATGTGATGGGAAGGGGGGATACAAAGGTTAATCAGTTGATACCTCTCTAAGTATCACAATTTAGTAAGTGGGACATCAGTCTTCTCTGTGCTTTGCTTTCTATCAAACTCTAACCCCTCCTAAAGTAGACAAAGATATAAAAATTAAAGAATTAGAAAAGAATCAAATCGAGGCTGTGCGTTCTTGGAAGAGGAGAAGAATCCGATAGTTAATTTTTTTTTTTAGTAAGGTCGATGGCTAATAGGTCTTCCTAATTACTTGATTCCATGAACCTCGGAAATGGGGGAGGGGGGTAGAGGATGATACGAAATTTTAAATCGCTGCCAACTACTTTTGAATCTTGACGCAATTAAAATTCTTGCATTAAACCAGGGGTGCAGCGGAGGAAGATCGGCTTTTGCCCTCCTTTACTATTAGAAACTTAACTTGACAACCCAATATATAACACATATATCAGACCCCATCCATCTTCCTCTCTAACATATATTTGAAAGAAACTAAAGAGGTCTTACAGGTCTTTCTTATACATCCTTCATAAGAATTGAACTGAGTTTGTGGCTAATTATGAGTTAGCCAGAGCTTAAACCAGTGACGTTTATTTGTAATAGATGATTTCCAGATGTCATATTTGACTGAGTCTTCATGAAACGCGAACCAAAACCCTCGTAAATAACATTTTTGAAAAACAAAAATTGTATTCTGGCACTTTCACTTCTTTCTCTTTTGCTTGTAATTTTTATAACACCAATCGAAAGGATCTTGATTGTGAACGTCTTATTAAGTAATGAATGAGTATAGAAACTTCATTTTTTGAAAAATCTAAAAAAGGCAAACTAAGCAGATATTGGAAAGCCAAACTAAGCATGACTTATTTGAACTGGACAAAATATTTTCCAAGCAGCATTGCTTTTCCAACTCAATCAGTAAAAATAATAAGCACGGATGTCCGCCGAAGGCCTATAAGAAGTACGCGTGCATCAACCCCTCCCCATCTCCGCTGACCAAACGGCATAGTGGTTAGCGTGCTGGCTTCTAGACAGCGAGGTTGCGGGTTCGAGTCCCGTGTTAGACATGGGTGTTTGTAAATGTATGTTGGCTTGTCTAATGACGAATGTTTCGGCGCATTATAGCCCTCGTGTTGCTGACGGCGCCAGATAATCTGAAAACAACCAACCAACCCTCCCCATCTCCATCTTCCTCGCTTCTCATATATTAAATAAAATCTGTATGCCTATTATATATAATACATTTTAAATTGATCATAGTGTGAATTAAGTGTTGATTAGATTTCCTAATAAAATATTAATTAACAGTTATTTATTAATTTTATATCCTGATAAATGGTTTAAAATCCATATAAAGAGACATGTGGGCCTTTCTTTGTAGAGAATTCTACCCAAGATCGTACAGGTTATATGCATTTTATCAAGAGAATTTATATTCTTAAAATCATTTAGTATTTACGCACAGTTGTAGAATTTCATGGTTCTATGCTCAGAAAAATATGTATATTTTATCTGTTTCAAATGCAGAAATGGTCCTTACAGACTTTATAAAATTATATTTAACCAAATGTAGAGTGAGTAAATCATAAGCGAAATCATAAGCGAAATAAGCGTAAGCATATCATAAGCGAAAATTCCTTTTCATACATGTGTATTTCGTATATAACTTTCAGAACTTGGTTTTATACATAAAGGTCAAATATTTTTGATTTCCATTTCTTTGGAAAAGATTAATAAAGTAATGAACATTATTTAAAAAAAAAAAAGATTTGATGGGAAATAAAATGGGAGATATAAAAAGAACGAAAAAGCACTAACCCACATTTTTTTTTTTTTTTTTGTCGTAAATTTTAATACAATCAAGAGGGGAGACTTGTGTACCTAGGGCCACCCCAGTTTTATTGAATAATGTTTAGTTCTAAGTTTTTTTACTTACTTGGGTAAGTGGCAACACCCAATTGCTCTTTTGGCAGCCATTTTGAAATCTTAGAGGAGAAAGCTGTGACAATTTATAAGTGGGAAAACTTTTTATATAATATGCAGTAACATTTTGCACCTCATATCTTTTATTGTTTTACTAAGTTAAGTCAAATACTTTTCTTTGAATTCTAGTCAATTTTGCCTGTAACATTAAGTACTAAATGAGATTTTTAAATAAGTCCTTTCTCCATGTGCATTTTTAGTAGAAGACATTTTATACTGTTGATACTTCAAAGCGATAATGCATGCAGCTCATTTTTTTGGAATCAGTTTATCAAGTTATTAAAATACTTGTGATTCACTAATACTTTGATACATTACAATTTATTAAATGATAAACCAATGACTGGTAATTACTTGATAAAATTCATCTGTGCATGTTTCTTTTCTATTTATTTTGGACTGAAACCTCACTTAGAGAGAATGACCCTAAATACATCATCTACTGACCCTAGGTACAACGAGGTCTTGTACCTAGGGCCATTTGTAATTTAAAAAAAAAAAAAAAAAAAACCTTCTGTTTGACAGAATCTATTATTTTAAGTATTTATACTTATCCCAATGCGAAGTAATCTCTCTATATATAAGGCAAAGCCCTCACTCACTCACTCACTGACTCACTCATCACTAATTCTCCCACTTCCCACATAGTCACAACTCTGAAAATCGGCACAAATATCAACAATGGTAAAAATAGAAAAAGTAAACTATTCCGATCTCGATTAACACACTTTAAGGGGTCGAAAAGGGGTCAAACGTTCCAAACGGGGGACATTCGAAAATCCTACTTCCCACATAGTCACAACTCTGAAAATCGGCACAAATATCAACAATGGTAAAAATAGAAAAAGTAAACTATTCCGATCTCGATTAACACACTTTAAGGGGTCGAAAAGGGGTCAAACGTTCCAAACGGGGGACATTCGAAAATCCTACTTCCCACATAGTCACAACTCTGAAAATCGGCACAAATATCAACAATGGTAAAAATAGAAAAAGTAAACTATTCCGATCTCGATTAACACACTTTAAGGGGTCGAAAAGGGGTCAAACGTTCCAAACGGGGGACATTCGAAAATCCTACTTCCCACATAGTCACAACTCTGAAAATCGGCACAAATATCAACAATGGTAAAAATAGAAAAAGTAAACTATTCCGATCTCGATTAACACACTATAAGGGGTCGAAAAGGGGTTAAACGTTCCAAACGGGGGACATTCGAAAATCCTACTTCCCACATAGTCACAACTCTGAAAATCGGCACAAATATCAACAATGGTAAAAATAGAAAAAGTAAACTATTCCGATCTCGATTAACCCACTTTAAGGGGTCGAAAAGGGGTTAAACGTTCCAAACGGGGGACATTCGAAAATCCTACTTCCCACATAGTCACAACTCTGAAAATCGGCACAAATATCAACAATGGTAAAAATAGAAAAAGTAAACTATTCCGATCTCGATTAACACACTTTAAGTGGTCGAAAAGGGGTTAAATGTTCCAAACGAGGGATATCCGAATGTTCCTCTTCCAATGTAGTCATTTTTCTGATATTTTTTTGCAAATGTTAAAAAAATAAGTCATTCCAATATCGATTAACGAATTTTTAAGGGATGAAAAGACGACGCAACATTGAAACTATACGAGGATTAACTTAATGTCTAATTAACTTAATTCCAATACAGCTACTACTTTGAAATTTAGAACTAAGAGCAAACATAAACACAATAAACTATTCCAGTTTACTATTCACAATTATAAATTTCGTTTAAAATGTCAACAAAGGAAAGTTCCTATTTTGATAAATCAATTTGTCGGGATCGAAAAGGGAGCAAACGTCTGAAGTGTAGAATACATGAATGTCTTTTGATTGCTAAAATGCTAATGGTAAAATTTCGTAGCGCAGCACGGGTATTCAGCTAGTTACTATATAACGATGTATGCATATCAGTTGCACATTTTTAAACGGCTCAGTGGCTCATTTTTTGTACATTGAAAAAAGGCGGCTCTAGGTACACAGGTATCCCCTAAATTATTGAAAATCTTTTTCTGACAATATATGTGACACTTATTATTTTCTACATTTATTGAAATTTTGCACGGCAAACAAGATAGTTCAATACATGCCAGATGTTGTTTTAATTTGTAAGTCATTATTGTTTCAGAAATTAGGACAGTGACTTTTTCGACTTTCAAAATTTTGTTGCAAGAATTCCAAATAAACAACGTGTATATAATAAAGTCCTAAACTCATCATTATTTTTCATTTGATAACCAGCATAGTATAGTAATTACATCTTTTAGTATCAAAAATTTAGAAATATTGAAATCCGGCAAATTTAAAGTGGGTGTGGGAGAGGGGGGGGGGGGAACGGCACCCCTGGTTAAAAGTTATTTCATTTCAGCGCGATTGAATGATGGGCAAGTTGAGTTATTAGAATTCCGTAAAAGCAACCTTTTAAATAACAGTGGCAGCCACCAAAATTTGATAGATTCGATGTCAATAATAATGCATTCTATCTGCCACTTTTCAGCTCGATTGGATGACGTCTAGAGGGTTAATTAGATTTGCACGCCATTAACAACAAACCTATACACAAAATCGAAGTTAATATACAGGATTTAAAAAGAATGTGTGTATAAGAAATGTGTTGTTTATAAGTTGGAGTAGATAAAACTCACTTCATTTCATTGCAAAATTAGCAACCAACATTGATATGCATATAATACGCATCACATTTTCAAACCTCAATTAGTTTTTATGTAAAAGCTTCCGCAAAATTGGAATAGCTTGTATATACACATTTTGTTTAAAAACTAGGGGTGTGGAACAACTCGCAACTTTCAATTAAAATTGGTCATTGTATTAAAATTTATCGTGTTATTTACCGTTTTCATAATTTCAATCATTTAAATAAAAATTGGCAGTTTGGTGATATTTTTGACAATAACTTTTACATTAGCGGAAAAAAAAAGCACTCACCCAGATGGCGAAATTGGCGATGTTATTCGATAAACATTATATTGTCCTTTCTTGTGTGTGAGACAGACGAAAATAAATCGCTGATGGTCGATGTTCCAAAAGGCAGAGAACTTTGTGTTAAAGGCACTCGTTTTTAACTTTTTACGGGAATTTCGAAGGTGGGGATGATTAGAACACCTTACGAGGCATTAGCACAGAGATTTCAACCAAAATCGTTAGAGCCGATTTTAGCAATTGCTGAGAAACGAGTTTTTCTTAATTTCAACCTTATACACATGCGCGATTTTAACGAAAACCATAATGGTAGGTCCCATGGCCATCACTAACTCGCACACAAAATTTGAATATAGTAGGTAAATTTGCTCGGGAGTTATGCTGACCACGTACACACAGACATAGATACACAGATATACATTTTTTCTTGACCACTCTTTTGAAATCAAGGTGTTCCAAAACTTAGAGAAGTGCAAAAGAAAAAAAAAAGATTTTTTTTTTTTTTTGATTGAATGCTATACCTTTATTATCCTATGTAAACATATAGGTAATTGAAAGTAAAAATGCACACTGTGCTTTTGCAGCTGCCATTGAAAATGTAGATGAATGGGGCCATATTTATAAAAATTGCTATTTTGGAAACTTTCAAATGAGACTGAATTGTTTGGAGAGGATGTTTTTGAAAAATATGCTTTTCTGAGTAATTGATGCAGCTGTTTGTTCAGCAATTTAACAGTTTTGTGGAGTGTTTTAAAGTGGCTTTCTTAGATTTGCTCTTATTTTACATAAATCGCATTTGATTTTGAATATTATAAACAACAATAGAATGATATGCAATCATTTTGATTTTTCGTAGCGAAAGTCACGTGGTACGTTTCTCTCTAAATTCAAAATATTATATCTATTCAGCAACCCATGGGCCACGGCCCATAAGTGGGCCGCTAGTAAAGTGATAGTGGGCCGTAGACGCTGGTCGAGAGCCTAAGCTAAGATAAATATTGTAAAAGCTTCATGTGCAGAGATGAAAATAATACAGTCTCTCAATTATTAGCTTGTTAGCAACAATCGAATTATTCGTTTGTCTTCCTGGATGTGGTAGCGAGTGAATAATGAGTGAATTCTATAGTTAAACAATCCAGTTTTAATAGAGATATTGACTTTCCTCGTGGATGACAAACAATGCCAAAAATATCATTTACTTAAAAAAAAAAAAAAAAACTTTAATTACTTGTTTCCTAGTTTTCTTATAGTTGTAACAGACAAGTGAATACAATAATGTTCCTTTCTTTATGAAAATTATCTTTTAACCTGTAAGGTTTCTGAATTAATAATGCCTATCTTGTACAGTTTGTTTTTCTAATTACTGATGCATGCACACATATTCTATTAGCAAATGGACCCCTATGTTTGTTTGTTTTTTTACTAAATAGGGGGTCCGCATCCGTACAACTGTAAAGATTTGCAACCGCTGATCTATCTTATTTCGTAAGTAGTGCGATCCAATCCTTCCCTACCTTGGGCAATACCAGGGGCGCAACAGGAAAATTTCTGTGGGAGGGGTTTTCATTCAAACCTTAAGTTTTCCCCTGTATTTCTCTATATAAAAAACAAATTCCATGTAGTACTTTCTCCTATCATATTTGTCACATGTCATCAATATTTTAGAAGTTTCTTTATCTGTCACCTACCTACATATGACAAAATATTAAAATGGTTTTGGTCCAGTTTTCGAGCTATACAAAACCATCAAATATTGGACTGCATTTTATCTAGATCCCGTATTATCAATATTTTCTAGATTATAAATTAATATAACAAATTTCTGGTTTGTTTAAATTCAATTAGAGAAGGACAATAATCAATTTCAGGCTGAATTTATTATATTTTGTTCCGCTTTAAATAAAATGGCATGCAGCACTGAAACACTATAAGTTATATTTGGAAAAATGGAAACATGGATATTTTTTTACATTTCCTTTTTAAACGACACTTTATATTGAACCTAAGTAGACTAAAATTATGAAAAAGTATTTTTTGAAGCAGGAATATTTACAAATCCGTCATTTATTTCAAAGTTCTTTGATCTAATAGGTATTTTAGTGCGATACGTTAGACAAATTTTGCTTGAATTATGGTGGATTAAAAACTTTTCTTTTGGAATTATTTACGATTGCTAAGTGTTTCTTTTTCAGTCACTTCAAAACACCCGGATGTTAGGGATCCTAAAAGGGGGGGGGGGAGTCCTGACCCTAAAAGCCCTCCCCCTGGGTGAGCACCTGGGCAATGCTCACATCAGATAAATTGCTAAAGACCCAAAGAATAAGATTCATGTCCTGATGAAGGGATAAGAATTTCCTAACGGAAACCGGACACCACCCCCAGAGTCCTCTTTATAACTCACCCAACTCCACTTTTAAAAAGAAATGTCACACTCTGGCTCGAGCTAGGTTATCTCTCCATTAATTTATTATGTTTTTAAGGGAGGACACATCATTAAAATGACCCCCGCTGGTCAAACACTTCAGTTATGACTATTCATGGCCCGAGTTCTCCTCTCCCCAAAAAAGAAGATTTGCGCAGTATGGGTGTCGCCCTTGCGCCATCAATCTCCAACCAACTCAACTTAACCCAACAAAAAAGAAAAAGATTTCTGAAAATGGTACTCATGATGAGATCAGATTACTAAAATTTCTTTGCAGGTGCTGAGATAAGGCCGCAAGAAAAAGAATGTTTTTCTTCTGGGTGTTAAATGACCCACGCCTTCTGGTCATCCAAGATACCTAGGCCGCCTCCACTCCATTCTGCTGCTGTGTCAATTAGGTAAAGAAATACTAAGCAAGGAATATTTTTTTTTTAAAGAGCTTCTTGATTTGAGACAAAACAATGCCGTGCCATTTTATATTAAATTCCTCTTCAATAAGGTCAGCCCAAATTTCCAAAACAATTCTGTTGCAGATGTGTTTGCACGCGTGCAACCAGAGAGAGTTTTTTTTTGGTCAGAATTCTCCCCCCCCCCCCCTTTTTTCCCTAGGATCCTAACATGCAGATGTTTTGCTATGAATAAATAAGAAACATTTACCAATCGGAAATAATTTTAAAAGAATACGTTTTTAATCTGCCGTAATCCAGACTGAGTTTTCCTACAGTATTGCATTAAAGTAGCTATGAGGTCCAAGAATTTGAAATAAGAAACATATTTGTTAATCTCATAACATAAAAAAAAAAAAAAAAAAATAAAAAAAAAAAATCATGCTTTTGTATTTCAAGATCCATACAGTGGCGCCGGAACCAGTATGGCAGAAGCCATACCAATTTTTTCCCATAATATTTTTTTTAAGTAATAGTTTGACGTAAAAAAATATAAATTTTTATTCTAAATAAATTTTGGGTGTAGTGAGAACTTTTTTGTACCTTTAAGGTTAAAGTAAAGTAAAAGATTCGTTTATTCTGTCTAACACAAGCACGGATACTATGAAACCCAAAGTAGTAGGCGAGTGAGCCTGAGACCAGCACATGTGATCAACCGCCAAAATCGATGCGGACGACGTGACAATCCAGTTCATGGCGGGTAGCAAAGCAAAAAGGCCCTCCATGTTATCAGACCTTATCTACGAGGCTGGCACTTTATAACTCTTGAACATCTTTTCTTTTGTTGAAAGGGGTGGAGGCCTAAACTAAAAAGGCTAAAATGCAGATGTAATGTTAGTAGTCTTTGAAGATAGGGTGGAAGCCATTTTTACCATCGATATAAATAAACAACTGGATAGACTGCTTAACACTGGGAAAATGAAGCCGTTGCCAGATGCAATTGGTGGGATAAAAAATAAGGATTGCCGAGGATTGAAAATAAAATTTTGGGTTGTACATAGCAGAAATGTCAATAGTAGACCTTAATTAGTAATAATGTGCAAAAAATTATATACTCTAGCATTTTACAAGGTTTTTCGCATTCCCATCCAACTATAAAAGTGAACTGTGATTGGTTAATCTTCCCACCAGCTTCGCAATCCCCGGCGCATTTTTTCTCTTTGCATTGACAATGGAGCAGTCTATCCAGTTGTTTATCTATATCGATGATTTTTACTGGTTGCGGCAAATCTTTGACCAGGAACGAAAAAAGAACAGCGACTTGACCATTATTGCTCATCAACTTGTTGACAATAGCGTTTAGATTTTTTTTTTTACTTATCTTGACAAACGTGGAGTTCTTCCTAATCTTCAAAGTTATTCTACCGTTGCTTTCCAAAAAAGCACATTCAATTGATCAAATTTTCATACAAATCATGTCATCGTAATCAAGTAAGTCAATTGTATGTCAATTTATTGCTGCTATAGACTCGCCCAGATAAAGAGAAATCAAATGATTTTGTGACATGGAAAATTTTCTTTTACAATAGCTAATTTCATCTAGTCTTTAAATCTTTTCACCTTCATTTAAAGGAAATCATATATAACATACTGCAGATTTCTTGACCAATAAACCGTCAACTAAAATTATTCACTGTTTTCCTCATTGTTTGGATGATTTTAACTCATCAAATTTATTTTATCAATATATTGTTGATATGTGTCACTTATTGGTAGTGGCGCGATTCGGTGTGAAAAATTGTCAAATGGTAAAATTAAGATGATTAAGAAAAGATAAAAATTTGAAAAAATATGGTAGGGTGGAGGGACCCTTAATTATTTAATGCATCTTCTGTAAATACAGATAATTAATGACATTTTATGCAAATTTGTGAGTTATGCATATAATTCGTTCTGATTTAATACAATCCAAAACGTATATTTTATCCAATTTGTAAATTTTTTTTTCAATAGTTTAAAAAGTTATGTGCTATTGAAAGGAAATTTTTTATGTAGTAATTATAAAGTCATCATAAATATCGAAATGCTGAGTGCAAAGTATAAACAATACGTTAATCTAAAATGTTCTGTTGTAATGTTAATGTTGTACAACTGAGTTTTTCACCAATTTTAACTGTTCCTTGTTAAGTATTTTACATGTTTTTTTTTGTTTTTTTTACTTAGATGAACCTCAAATAAAATTTCCTTTATTTAAAGTTGAATAATCAACTTGTAAAATACAATGGCATCGTTTAAAAAATTCTATTATGTATGGTATACCTCACTTTTTTTTTCTTTGAATTCCATTACCAGTACGATTGAATTCGTCTTTAAAATATTTTCTAAACTGAATTTTACATAATTTAACTGAGTTTTTGATGTGATTGAGTTATTGAATATTATTGGTAGATCTTTTTACTATTTTTTTCATTAGTTTGTTTGCCGGGGCAATAATTGTTTGAAAGAGACATCTCCTTTATATAAATTTCGTAATTTTTAAAAATCAGTCGTTAGTGGCGAATGACTATCATGTGCTTAATTAAATATATAAAAACGTTGATCGAACACCCAAGGGAAATTAATGGGGAAGAATGATTAACAGTAATAATAAAAAAGTTAAAGATTTTTTTAAACTTTAAAGAATGATGCATATAATGGGGACAAGGGTCATTTTTAATATTGCTAACTTATATGTGGTCAAAATACAAGCTACCTTCAACAGGTTGTTTCGTCATACATATACAAAAAAGCATAAAAGTATTATGTTAAAATGAAATATTTTACAGAGAAAAAATACTTTGCTACCCCCAAAAATTTTGTATCTTATTTTTTCTATATTTCTTTTAGTAGACTAATTTACATCTAGTCCGTTTGTTGTATGCATAACTTAAATGAAATTTGTACAAATATAGACGAGAAAAGTAATTTAAATTCAGAATAACAAATCAATTGTTGACTAACATATGATTTTAAAACTTTTTACATTTAATTTTGAATTAATATCATCTTCAGATGAAATCTGATCAATCTCGTATTTAAAAACCATAATATACACACACATAAACAAAATTTAACAATCTTCACTTCCAAATAGTCACTTTTTCAGCATAAAAACCATTTATATACAAACTGAAGCGCTATTGCGAGCGCAACTGCAAATATTAGGCTCCTTAAAAACTGAATAAATGAAATCAGTTGAAGATATCGCTTCATTATTACAGAAAGAGATCGTCACAGTTCGTGCTTTATTAGACGAGGTGGTTCGTCTTATCACTCTAATTTTAACAGTATCTGCTTCTTCAGCTTCAATCTAAAGATCATTGAGTCTTTTGCGTCACTTAAAGACGCACTTGCTAACAACAATGACACAGAAGCGTTTAACGCACACTGCTTTATTGTACGAACATTCAATAAGAACTATAGAAATTAGAATAGAAACTATAATTAGAGAATTTGTGTTAAAAACAACTGAAAGGAAATCTACTTTAGGTCAAATATAATTTGCTCTTCTTGAATCCCGATATCTCTCCCCTGGCTACGCGTCTGGTATAAAGGGAAGAAAATGAATTGTGAAGGAAAAAAAAAAAACTCCTAGAAATAATATAAAAGATAATTATAAGTTTTAAAATAACATAAATTGTGCTTTTTTTTGGTTTTAGATTTAATTTTGTGTCTGCTTGATATTTCCTAGCGGATTTTGTATTATAATCAATTACATATAACATTATACAAATATTCAAACAGTTTAACATAACAGAGTTATTAACCTTTGGTTAGTGGCGCGGTTGAAAAATACCCCCCACAAACAATTGATGCAGATAGATTTCTCAATAGATGCCAGCCCATGATCAACGCCTTTTTACAGTTTTTTTTTTTTTTCCCAAGTTATTTTAAAAATATTTTTTGATTTTTACTTTATTCTGTTCAATAATGTTGTGTATTTAGTTACAATACAAATTTTCTTTGATATTTGGTCACGGACTTAATAGTATGCACGAAAATGCGAAATTGGTGGACATTTGTCTCCCAATTGACTAAACGCCTGACAGAAGGTCGCGTGGCTAACCAAGGGTGAAATGAGAACTGCAGCCTTTTTTTATTTATTACTAGCTAAATACCCGTGCTTCTCTATGAAATGTTAACATGTGCAATATTTTAGCTAGCTGTGAGGCCTGGCGTTGCGGAAATCTGTCATTTGTGTATAGGACCAGGTCTTTGGCGCTTCGCTCGCAGGAAGGTTCATCGCTACGCAAAATCGAGCTCGCTTCGTTCGCTGAAATGTTCATGGACACATAAACACAGGCTTATTTCACTCGTTAAAAGGTTCATTGCTATGCAAGCATAGCTCGCTTCGCTCTCTGAAAGGTTCATTGCTGCGTAAGCATAAGCTCGCTTCACTCACTAAAATCTAATTGCTACATTAAGCCTTAATATTAGAAGCCACTCCCTTGTCAAGAAAAAAAATTACCCTTTAATACAATAATTCAGCACCCCTTTAAGATTATTTTAACACGTGTTAGTGGAAAGCAAAATTAGAAGGCAAAAAAAAAAAAAAAAAAATGTAAATTTTTTTTTAAAATTCTATTTTTCAAAAATCCAATTAGAAGGCCACAACTATTTATTTCGAAAATTTCAAAAGCTGTAGCCCTATTTGAAATCGTTTTGTAATATATATATTAATTAATTAAAAAAATTAATTAATAACGAACTGAAAAAAAAATTTAAATTCCGTTTTTCTGAAGTCCAATTAGAAGGTCACAACTACTTACGTTGAAAATTTTAGAGCTGTAGCCCTATTAGTAGTCGTTTTGTAAAATGTTAATTAATTAATTAAAAAAAATAATTAAAAAGAAACTAAATAAAAATTTTAATTCTGTTTTTCAAAAGTCCAATTAGAACGCCAAAACTAAACTACTTATGTTGAAAATTTCAGAGCTGTAGCCCTATTAGTAGTCGTTTTGTAAAATGCTAATTAATTAATTAAAAAAATTAATTAATTAATTAAAAAAATTAAAAAAGAACAAAATAAAAAAAATTACAATTCTGTTTTTTAAAAGTCCAATTAAAAGCCAAAAACTACTTATGTTGAACATTTCAGAGCTGTAGAGCTGATGTCTACATCATTTTGTGACATTTATTTATTAATTAATTAAAAAAGAACTAATTAAAATTTTAACATTCTGTTTGAGATGCTTAAAATTAGATCGCCAAAACTACTTATGCTGAAAATTTCAGAATTCTACTCCAATTTTAAGTAGGTTTCTAGAGATCCACAGACACAGACAGCTTGTTTTATTATTATAGATTATTATTATATGTTTTTTTTTTTTTTTTTTTTTTTTTTTTTTGAAGAAGAAGAAGAAAATTATTTTTCTATCTTGGAAAAATTACTGTGTTTATTTATTTTAAAATGAAAAATTTTGAACAATTTTTACAAAAATTTAGCTGAAACTACTGTTCCCTAAAAGTAAACATCTACACATTTTTGATAACACACATACATCTTTATTTGTCAGCATGAATTTGTTTTATATATTACATTGTCGTGTTACTAAAATCATAAATGTGTTCTAATTATGCTGCAAAATTGGCTTCGATCCATGATTTTCTAATTTTAGTTTGCTTTAAAATATGTTAGTTTAAAAAATTTGTCCTTAAAAAATTTTCCTCCCCCCCCCCCCCCCTCGTCGGGCAATTCCTAGTGCCACCACTGAAAGCCAGCCTCCCTCATTTGTTGTTCTTCCTCTCTGACGGCACGTAATTGTTCCGCCAGAGTCCTTATTTCCTCCTTCTGTTCCTGCAGTCTCTTTTCTTTTCTATAACAAAGAAAGAAAACCTTTCGTAAATGCTTAAGAAGTTAAACAAACTATACTTAGCGAACAGATTAACTATTAGACCTCATGTCATTTGGATATTTCAATTCTAAACTTCTGTTTAGAATTAAAATATTCAATCCCTCACACAGCTAAGATTAGACAGGAAGTTGAGGCCAGAAAATTTCCTCAACCCATTCATCATTGTCTGTGTGGGGTCTTGAGGTAGGTATATCCTGGCCATGCCTATACCCCAAGACAACTTATCCTGGCCTCACTGACTACTCTGGTATGATCGATCCTTCCGCGTATAAGATATAGTTCCAAATAGCAAATCACAACTTATATGGTAATATTGATAACCTACGCATATAGTTTTGTGTTAAACTTACACATACGTTGATAAATAAAAAAGAAAATGAGAGCTTTTAAAAATTAATTTTACTTAATACTTTATTTCTCTAACCACGGTTACTATAAAAGTTTTAACAAATCATACGAATTCGATCGAGCTATCTCATGACGTCACTCACTTGGCGAACCACTATTGGCCAAACACGTCTAATCATATCTCTTCTCAGTTCAAAGCATCAAGTAAAAGATTATTGCGCAGCCAATCAGCGCGTAGTTAAACCGAATCGCACATCACTGCAGCGTGTTCAATGAAGTCATAATAAGTTGTGTTGGACTATAGAAAAAAATACGTTCTTCCTAAAATCATGTTTTAAGGTTTTAATTTCAGTTATTTAAGCATGTTATTCCATGGGGCTCTTCAAAAGGGATAATTTTTTTTTTATAGTCAGATCAGCTGGACTACGTGGGTGTTCTGCCCCAAGAAAAAATTTCGCAAATGCTAAAAATAGAAAGTTTCGCCGTTTCTGTCTTAAGGCAATTATTAAATAAGCCAGAAACGTATTGGAATCGTGTCTTCTTTGAAAATAAACACAAATGTAACATTTTTGGTTTCGATAGGCGCTCAATTGTGTAGAGAAGAAAAATGACGAACCTAATTCAGAGTGGCCACAAAATTCAGGAAAAAAAAGTTCCCTGATAATTCCCTGACAAATTTCTGAAAATATTCCCTGATTTTAGGGCACACTTTTTTGCAAATTTCCCCAATTTTCTTAAGTTTTCCAGATGTCTAAACACCCTAATCAAATAGAACATGTATGCTAAAGAGATAATATGCACTTTTTTTAAAAAATAGTTTTGCTGGTAATGAAAAGTTTAAATTATTCCGTAACATCAAACTTCTAATGGCTTACCACTACAAATCTCCATGTAAATAGCGCCAAAATATGGATGAACGTGCCTTAAATAATACAAAATTTCCCTGATTTTCACGATATTTCAAAAAGTTCCCTGACATTTCCCCGATTTTTTTCAGAATCAGAAAGCTCCCTGACATTTCCCTGATTTCCAGGTTTTCCCGGTTCTGTGGCCACTCTGTAATTCCAAGAACTTTGTTAGAACAGTAAAGCATGGCAGTGGAAGTGACCTTGTGTATAGGTGCTTGTCAGCGTTAGGCCTTGAAAAATTGGTGTTTAATGATGGAATATTGAATCATGAACACTATTTGAATATATTTTTTGATAAATTAAAATTTTCAGCCTAAAATTTGGGTATTACAAATAACTTCATTTTCTATCAAGATAATGATCCGAGCACACAGCATTCAATGATCGCCTCTGTGGCCTCTATAATTGCCCACAAAATCTAAAAACACTACCTCAGTCAACATTTGAACTCAAAAGAACATATTTAGAGAGAGTTGGAAGCCAAAGAAGACACGACATTAAAACGAAAAGCCAACTACAGTAATGATCTCAGAATGGAGGGAAATTAATGCAGAAATTACAACAACAAAAAAGCAGTAAAATTTATTTCCAGACGCATAAAAGTTATTCTGAGTGTTAAAATATATCATACGAATTACTGATTTGCCAAAATATTACGATAAATACTAACAGTTAATTTTTTTTTTTTTTTTTTTTTTTTTTTTTAAGTGTACGAAGACTTTTGAGAGATAATTTTTGTGTTACATTTAGATTAATGATTTTTTCTAAAAAAAAAAAAAAAAAAAAAAAAAAAAAAAAAAAAAAATTTACTGTTTGCTAAAAATATTTTATGCAGTTTTATTACGATGAAATTAGAGATATTATTTAAAAAAAAATCCTATTTTGAAGTATTAATATTTCAAATGGATAATGTAAGGGGTCGTTCAAATATTACGTAAGCATGTTTTTGGTAATTTTTGACCCCCCTCCCCCCTTGTCAGCAAAAATAAGCAAATCACATACCCCCCCTCTATAATTACGTAAGCATACAGTAATTCCCCCCCCCCTGCTCCTGATTTTTTTTTTGTAACGTTAATAATCTAAAAAAAAGTTAGGATTCAGCAAATAATGAACTTTAACTTAATTTTTTCTAGTTGCCTTTCGGCCGACCAAACGGTATAGTGGTTAGCGTGCTAGCTTCTAGACCGCGAGGTTGCGGGTTCGAGTCCCGTGTAGGCATGGGTGTTTGTAAATGTATGTTGGCTTGTCTAATGACGAAAGTTTCGGCGCATTATAGCCCTCGTGTTGCTGACGGCGCCAGATAATCTGAATACAACCAACTAGTTGCCTTTCGCAACTCTTCTTCGACTCTTTTGAAACACCAACACTTCTAGTTTTTCGTCATTTTTAGAGGCATTTTTAAAATGACGCCATACCTCATTATTTATATCCTGAATATCTTTCAAGGGTTTGTTTGATGTAGACTTTTTAAAAGCTTCATCAGCTTTTTATATAAAATTTCACGAAATGAAGACAGAAGTTTTTTTTTTTTTTTTTTTTTTAAAAAGCAAACAGAAAGCAGAGCAACTATATTTGATTAATCTTCAAAAAGTTCAAGAAGGATTGCAGTGGAAAAAGAAACTTGTTCAAAACACAACTCAATTCGGAATCTTGAACCTTAAACCAACTACAGTTCCATCTTAGGCGCCCTCCAGTCGCCAAGCGAAACAAAAACAAAAATTGTCTGTCACATAAGTTAGGTTTAATGTAGGATTCACGTCTCCAAACACCCAAAAGAGGGGAATCCCCTTTATTCATTTTGAAACTGCAGTATTTTGCATCATCAATGTTTGATGGTAATTGGCTGAAGGCAGAGTACGTTACTCTTATGTGACGTAAGTTTAAATCCCTTAGATCTATTTGAATGGAAAGTCACCTATCCTAGAACTCGGTGTACAAAAGTGAAATTTTTTATAAGTTTCAATTTTTTTTTTAGAAATACAGGGATTATTAAATACTTACATAAGCATCACTCATACCCCCCTCCCCCCCCCCTTGTCAGCAAAAATAAGCAAATCGCTAACCACCCCCCTCCCCCTAGGTGCTTACGTAATATTTGAACGGCCCCTAATATTTGATTGAAACTTGTAAGTGTACGGAGACTTTTGGGAGTCACTGCATATAGATTATATCTAAATATAGTCACTGTATCTGAAAATTTCAGAGCTGTAGCTCATTTAGAATCGTTTAAAAAATTCTGAAAATGTTACTTAAAAAAAGTAATAAAAACATTCTGTTTGTCAAACGTCAAATTAGTAGGACAATTTTAGAGTTCTGCACTTATTTTAAGTAGCTTTCCATAGAGGGACAGACGCATACTTTTTTTTTTTTAACTAAAGATTGGTTTTTAAAAAGAAAGAACTTAATCTAGTTTAAAATTTTAAACTTAATGAAGAAAAGAAAAACTTAAAATACTCACAAAATTTCTTCCTGTAAGAGATTTGCACGTTGTCTCTCACATGCCAGGTATGCTTCGTCAGCTTGGTTTTCCACCCTTAGTCTCCTGTTCTATAATTTGCCATAAAAACAGACTTTAGATGAATGATAACTAAAACACGTACAGTTAAACCCCGTTAATACGAATACTCGTTAACACAGCCGAATTTTTCGTTTCAACAGTCTAAAAAAAATTTCATCTAACTACTGTAGATTTAAACTACTATACCAGCTATACGTGTACCTAATACTGATATTTTTGCTTCAAGTCTTCATTTTTTTTTTTTTTTTTTTTTTTTTTTTTTACATTTTTTACATTTTTTTTTTTACATACACAGCATAAGTAGCTTCAATCTTTTTCCTAATTTTTTTTTTTTTAAATCGTTTGATTGTGTGCTTGTTGGCGATTCCCTATTTGGCCGAAATTTATTTATTAAAAAAAAAAAAAAAAAAAAAAAAAAAAAGTCATTGTTTCTAACGATATAACAATTGCTGCTTCTGACTCTTGAAGAATGTTTTCGTACCACCTTTAAATTTCGTCCAAATAATGAGGACAATCTAGAAGAAAAAAAAAAGTGGTTTGAAAAACATATTTTATTTCTTCTTCAAAGGGAGTTTCACGTTGTGAGATTTCATGTTAAACGAATAAATCAACGTTAAGTTTAAGCTTTAACGTACGGATTACTGTTTATAATGCGCGGTAAACGGGATTTCATATTCAGTGAGTTCTCCTTAACGGGGTTCGACTGTAGAAAATGTTGAATAGCAATGGAATTGCAACTAAGCATTTGAAAGAAAATCAAGAAAAGAAGTGACTCATAGTCCGTATGTAAATCAAGTAAGATTTTAAGCGCTGACCAGTTTGTATAGTTTAGAAGAATAGTTTGAATGTGTTGTCTTTTTGACTTGTCTTTTAATTAAACCAAGAACTACATACATGTTTATTACAGTAGGTCAGGTGCAGAAAATTAATGATATAAACCTCTCCCCACACATACCACACTCCTTTCAAGTTAACGAATACATGCCAAAGGTGCCGGGTTCGAATTCCGGATTAGACATGGATGTTCGTTGTGGTTCGGAATCCACGTTAAGCTGTACGTCCCGGCCTGAAAAGCCGTTATTGTGCACAAGTATAGGTCGTTGAGCGCGCAAACCAACCAAGTTGACGTAGTTTGATACACTGCCAATTTGAAGTTTTTCTAGGCAACAAAAATTTTGCTAAGTTGAAATCGGCAACAATCATGTTTATCTAAACTGTAATTGGAAATTCGGAAACTGTAATCAATAATAATCAATATTTAAGCATAAAAGCTTTTACCAAAGCTTCAATTGACAGGTTTCTAATTAACCATCAAACCTACTTCCCATCATCCAATCAAGCTAAAACTTTGAAAGTTGCCAGGAACTCTGAACTTTGGCTCGCAGTCAACAACAGTGCTTTCTATCTGATTTAGGGACTGTCACAAAAAGGCGCTTTTACATACGTTTCTATTCTACGACAGACTTTCACTTATCAGCTTTTACTCACGTTCTATGATGCAGATCTAAAACTAAATTAAAATAGGTTCAATTTAGCGATGTTTAATGACTGAAACCTTCTGAGGGCAAATTGATCCTTCATTCAAGCGAGCTGAATCTTGGTAGGTAGATTCGTTCTGAATAACAACGTATTTCGTCATATTTTTTTTTTTGGGGGGGGGGGGTGGGGGGAGTTAATAAATATAGTTCGTAATGAGTGTTTTGTTCGTTAAGGTCAAACACTATGAAAACTGGATCAATAAAAATTATCAATGCATAACTATAAAGAATTTATATTAAAAACTTTGTTTTTAAAGGTTGTATTATTTTTCCTTCAAAATTCATTGAAGCAAATACTTCGGACAGGGTGGTTTGCTGATAATTCCCTGACTTCCCAGATAGATATCTAAAAGTAATCCCCTGATTTTACGGCAAACTTTTTTCAATTCCCCCCAACTTTTCCAGATGCATAGACACCCTGATCAAATAGAACATGAATGCCAAAGAGAAAATATGCCAATTTTTTTTATTTTTTTTTAAATAGTTTTGGCTGAAATGAAAAATAACATTAAACTTCTAGCGATTACCACTTCCATTCTCCGGGTAAATAGTACAGAAATACGGATGAACGTACCTTCAGAACAAAGGACATTTCCCTGATTTCCATGAAATTTAAAACAAAAAATTCCCTGACATTTTCCTGATTTTTTTTCTCTCCAGAATCTGAAAGCTTCCAGACTTTTCCCTGACATCCAGGTTCCGTGGCTACTCAATCAGATATTGTGACTAAAAACAGGATTCCCACTCAAATCACAGAATGAAAATCAATGACTTTTAAGGACCTGAATAATGTTTTTAAGGACCACCTTTGAAAATTCGTTTTCAGGCATCATGTCCATAGATAAGTTTTACATACAAGTTGGTTCAAGCGTAATACAAATATGCCAGAGAATCCCAATCAGTGGCGGATAAGTGGCTGTCATGCGGCGATAGCAAGTCAGAGTTGTATTTTTTTTTTTTTTTTTTTTTTAAATAAATTTTGCACACATCTATCCGTGTGCACATCAACATCATTTGTTGGGCACACAACATCCGAAAAAATTAAACTATAAGTGGACCTATAAGCATTTTCAAGGCCTTGAAAAGCAAGTTCAAAAATATAAAGTTAACGAGGGTGGGAACCCTAAAAGAGTGAATCATTAGACCTAAGGGGGTCAGACAGGATTTCTCTGAAAGAACACTACAGAATTTTAAAAGATTTACGAACCTCCTCCTCCATTTGCTGCACTCTGAAGGAGAGAACAGCGACTTGCATTTCTTCGGCCTCCCTTCTCTCATTCTGAAAAAAAAAAAAAAAAAAAAATCAGTTTATATCAGTTAGTGGAACTAAATGCAAGGCCATTTCTTGTATAACATTATTCTCAAGCTCAAAAGAGAACTTGTCTTGACCTCATTGAATGCGCTTTAGGAGGAATCCTTCCACGTAAAAGATAAAGTTCCGCGCAAGTCACAACTTTATACAGAGTGTTCAAAAACCACCGCACATAGTTTTGTGTTAAATTTAAGTATATGTTGATATAAAAAATAAAAAAAAAAATTTTTTTACTCGATTACTTTACTTTTCTAACTACGAGTTTCTACAAGAGTTTTAACGAATCATATGGCTTTGAGGGAGCTATTTCATGACGTCACTCACTCGGCAAATCCCTATTGGCCAACCATGTCTCCTCTCAGTTCAAGTCGTCATATGTTAAGATTATTGCCCAGTCAATCAGCGAGTATTGTAAAACCGGATCGCTCATCACTGCAGCGTAATCAATGAGGTCAGGATAAGTTGTCTTGGAGTGAAGCAGGGTGTTGCCAGAGAAAAACAATTTAAACATTCATCTCAATTCCTTTTGAACCATTAAAAACAAAATCAAAGATATCATAACACCATCACAAGACATTATTGTTTTTCAACGAAAAATAAATGCATATCTTCCGGGTATTTCTTTCTCTGCAATTTTGTAACTTAACTATAGTACGACACTAATCAGTTTTAAAAACGTAACTGCTTAATTAACCTTCATTTTTATTTGATTACAAATCATTAGAAAAACTATTTATTTTTATATGTTTTACAACTGATATTTAATTTGTATCGAAAACAAAACTAAAAAAGAAAACATGCCGTTCATGTGTAAAAAAAAAATAATAACATACTCATAGCATCTTTTTATAAGATTTCAACCTATTCAACCCTATATAACCATTACCTTATAACCATTCAACCCTAACTTGCCAATAGAAATACCCATAAGTTATTTACAAAGGGATTTTATCACCAAAATAAATAACTAATCAAAACAGTTACTATTATAAATTAGGGTTAACCCTAATATTCCTATACAAATACCCATAAGTTATTTATAAAGGGATTTTATCACCAAAATAAATAACTAATCAAACAGATACAATTATAAAATTTCTCATAATAAAATTAAACTGGAAATAAAAATATTAAAATATATATATGTCGGGCCACTTACTTCTAACCTTGCAGTGGTTAGAGATTGTGCAATGACTTGCTGCAGCCTAAGGAAAAAAGTATATACATAATATATTGAGTAATAAGTTGCTCAGAGAAAAATGTATATTTTAATAAAAAAAAATTTAAGAAATTCAAACTTTTGGTAGAATACTTTTGGCACAAACAATACAAAGGACATTTCCCGCATTTTTTAAAAACAATTGAAATTAGTTTATATTTATGAAGAAAGTCTTCCTGTTACCAAATATTCAAACAAAAGTTCTTTAAAAAAAATTGCTTACTTCAATATTAAGAAAAGTAATTGCGCCGAAACCCCGTCCGCTTGCAGTCCGATCAAAACGATCCACTCGCTACAGCTATGACGTCAAAACATTCTTCCGTTTCTATGGTTATCGTGCCGTTTCTGCCAAATTTTTGGTGTATGTTTGGTAGACAATTGTTATATCTCGTTGGCGGTTGGTCCCCCGGTTGGCGCTATTTGCAAGAAACTACCAAAACCTGTTTCCGCTGCTGCGTTTCAAGACAAGTTGTTTCGTATCAAGTGACGTCACATTCGCTTCGAGCCGAATAAGTCGTTTTTCCCGCCAAACTAACGAGCAAACTCAGGTTGCGAATTAAAAAAAAAAAAAAAAAAAAAAATGCGGGAATTGTCCATTACAACAAAGCTGAATTTGAATTTTTTTGTTCAATCAAATGTTAAAGTGGTTACAAGAACAATGAATCAAGTAGGTAAAGGGTTATTTCAATGGATTTACCGCCGACCAAACGGTATAGTGGTTAGCGTGCTGGCTTCTAGACCGCGAGGTTGCAGGTTCCGAGTCCGGCATGGGTGTTTGTAAATGTATGTTGGTTTGTCAAATGACGAAATGTTTCGGCTCATTACAGCCCTTGTGTTGCTGACGGCGCCAGATAATCTGAAAACAACCAACCAATGGATTCACCACTTTCTCCTCTCCTTTCCATTTATCATTCATGTTCATGGAGTAGTTAATATAAAAATAATAAACACCACAAGGTGACCATAAAACTCTTCTTCCAAACAAACCCCTAAAAACTTTTCCCATAGTACTTCCCTGAGTACTCATAACTCCGCCTCTTAAAGAGGCGAGGCTACGCATCGACCAATCAGCTTACCATTCTTCCTTTCCTGGCTTCTTGTGGAGGAGGGTTTGAAGGTCGGCAGAATGGGTGGAGCTCCTGAAAGAGGAAATCAGTAAAGGTAAGAGATATGTTTCCAAGCGGGATAGAATCACGGCACAGCAAATGTTAGTTTCACCAAATTAAAAAAAAAGATTATAAGGATAGATGTACGAAAGAGACGAAACGTGATTTATTTTTGCGGAGAGAAAATCCTAAACCATTTTCTATTCAATAAAATTAGAAAAAAAAAAAAAAATTAGCTATAATTATTTGAACTGATCATTTGATCAAGTCACATTAATTAAAAGTTAATCTGCTATAAGTTGGAGTTTCTCGAAACTCAATAATGAATAATAAGGGGTTTGGGATTGTGCTGACCTACGGGAAAATAGTAATATAACCCATAAAAACAAAGTTTTAAAATATAAATCATTTACATGCATTGGCCATTTTTATATTCATTAACAAAGCGCCTTTTTCTCTTGCAAGCATGTGCTTGGTATCTAATTTTAAATATATTAAAAACACCGCAATCGGCAATATGTCCGGGAAACTATTTTTCAAAATTTAAAATTCGTTAAAAATGAATGCGAACATTTCTATTAAAAATGAATGGGAATTTATGCACTCATATCCAAATATCATTTATTTATTCTGATTAAAACAATTTGGTTCGTTATTTATTTGTTAACACAATTTTGGCAACATGAAAGAGTTTCTTCAATGATCGGCTATTTCAGCTCGACAATTTGGTTCGTTATTTATTTGTTAAAACAATTTTGGCAACATGAAAGAGTTTCTTCAATGATCGGCAAGTTGATTTATTAGTATTCCGTAAAAGCCACCTTTCAGTGAAAGTGACAACCTCCAAAATTTGATGGAATCCATCGACATTGAATCTCTCTGCCAAGTTTCAGCCCGATGGGATGATGACAAGAGGGTAAATTAGGCCTTTGCAGATTTGCCTCCCATTGACAGACATACAAAATCGAAGTTAATAAAAAAAAGGATTAAAAAATAGCAGATGGGATGATGATTGTGAGAAATTAATAAGAAGAAGCGAAAATTTTAAGGAGAAACATTAAAAATTATTTAATTGTGGTGGTGTTACAAACTTGTCCAAATTTCAGTTCTAGTTATTTTATATTTTTATTCAGTTATATGTTTTCATTTTTAAGTTCTCACCCCTTTCCACTCTCACCCCCCCCCCCCCCTCCCATTACATACGAGACAGCCAATTGCTACTACTGAATATTTCCACAAAAAAAATTAGTTGTCAAAAACCTCCTTAAGAAAAAGAAGAAAAATATGAAATTCCATACGTTTTTAATTAATTTAATTATTTTAATTAAAAATGTAATTTCAATCTATAATAATAAAACAAGCAGTGTGTCTGTCTGTCTGTGGCTCTGTGGATCTATAGAAACCTACTTAAAATTGGAGTAGAGCTCTGAAAATTTCAGCATAAGTAGTTTTGGCCTTCTAATTGTATGCATCACAAACAGAATGTTAAAATTTTAATTAGTTCTTTTTTAATTTTTTTTTTTTTATTATTAATAAATATGATACAAAACGATATCTAATAGGGCTACAGCTCTGAAATTTTCAACATAAGTAGTTTTGGCATTTTAAAAAACAGAATTTTAAATTTTTACTTTATTCTTTTTTAATTAATTTTTTTAATTAATTAATAGACATTTTACAAAACGACTACTAATAGGGCTACAACTCTGAAATTTTCAGCGTAGGTAGTTTTGCCCTTCTAATTGTTATACATCACAAACAGAATGTTAAAATTTTAATTAGTTCTTTTTTAATTAATGAATTACAAAACGATATCTAATAGGGCTATTAGCTTTGAAATTTTCAAAATAAGTAGTTTTTGCCTTTTAATTTTAACTTTTAAAAAACAGAATTTTAAATTTTTATTTTGTTCTTTTTTAATTAATTTTTTAATTAATTTATAAACATTTTACAAAAACGACTAGTAATAGGGCTACAGCTCTGAAATTTTCGGAATAAGTAGTTTTGGCCTTCTAATTAGAATTTAGAAATAGACTCAACATCGAGTGAAACATGTACTCTGAATGGACATTGCGCTGAAGGGTTGGTTGTTTTCAGATTATCTGGCGCCGTCAGCAACACGAGGGCTATAATGCGCCGAAACATTCGTCATTAGACAAGCCAACATACATTTACAAACACCCATGCCTAACGGGACTCGGAACCCGCAACCTCGCGGTCTAGAAGCTAGCATGCTAACCACTATACCGTTTCGTCAGCATTGCTCTGAAGGGAGTTGCCCACTTACGGTCACCCCACTATCGGTCAGTGGGGGAAATGTAAGATAAATTATTGTTAGTTGCAAATACAGCAGGGGGGGGGGGGGGGAGTAAGAAATATCTTACGTGTTTTTAGAACCAGACTCTGAGACCCATCCATCCCTAGATAGCGTAGATTTTTTCAAGATGACTTTATATGTTTAGAATTTAATTGGATGCATTAGTTACTAATTACTTCAGTGAGTAGGGAGGGGGGGGGGTAGGAGGAACCATATATTTTTCTTTTCTTTCGTTCGGTGAGGGGAGTTTTTATCTGGTAGTATTGTTAAGAACCGATAGTGATACTACAACGACAGAACAGCACCCAGTACGGCGGTATTCAAATTCTTTTCAACATTACACACGTTGAGAAAATATATGTTTCCTTAAAAATTAAATGTATTCGGTGTTGGAAGCTTCATCAACCGTCTTTGAAAAAGAAAAAAAAAAACAAAAAAAAAAACATGACTTAAATACTATTGGTTTTATTGCTGGTTAAGAATCATTATTATGAATATAGAGAATATTTAAAATATATGTTGTAAATATTTCGCATTCATTTAATTCAAACATTGAAAAAATTTCAGATTTAATTTGCGTCGAAGTTTTTTTTTAAGTTGTTGTTATATTCTCAATTTTATGAAAATTTATGAGAGTTTCTAAAAATAATATGCTTTTAAAATAGTGTAGTATCGGTATAGCTATCAAAACTTTAAAGGTAAGACGGGATAATTTCATTAAAATTCTTCTTCTGAAGTCTTCTTACTGAAACTATAACAGCTGTATTATTCACTTTATTCACAATGAATTTAGTCCTACTTATAAAAATGGCATGCTATTGTATTTCTTCTTTTGTAAATTTATTACAAAAAAATTCCTTTAATTATTCATTTTATTTGGTACATATTAAAACTTCCTGAGATCCCACTTATTGAGGTTTAAAGAAATTCTGTAAATACATATTTTTACTTGGAATTTTAATATTATTATCACAGAAACATTGTATGTTTTCATCAACTAGGAACGTAACAAGGTACGCAACAAGAATCGTAAGGTCAAGTAAATGTATAGATATAATATATAATATTTACATAATCTCTTTAATTATTAGAAAGTCCAATTAAACATTATATTTAGAAATAAATTTCATTAGATTGACATACTTCAACCATCACACTTTTGCATGAAAAATATTAAACTTCTATATACTTCGCAAAAGTTTTTAAGATATATATATAAAATGTAAGTTTTAAAATATATTTGAAATTTATTTTTGCAAAAACTAGTATAAAATATAAGATTTAATATACGTAAAGACTAATTAAATATACATTTTTTCATAACATTTATATGTTTATGTAAAATACGCTATAAGTGTACCTAAAAAGTTTTAAATCTTTAAGAATCTTAATATCGTTAAGAAAATAAATAATCCATTTGCATGAAAAATGGGAATTTGTGATAATGGCGTTTTTATTACACAGAGTTGATGCAACTATCCAAAAATATTTATTAAATGCATGGTCAACAGAACCATGCTATTATTTGTCATACAACTTTTCATAATATCAAAAAAATATTTTATCAATCGCATGTTTCAATATTTAATACCATTAGTCAGTATTTTTTTTACCCAGTGGATTCTTAATCTATACTAACAATTCTCTGCATTGTATAAAAAAAAAAAAAAATCAGAATGATGTTCGATGGTGTACCTAGAATTGCATCTGGGTCCCAGATGCAATTCTAGGTGCACCATCGAACATCATGTCCCAGATTCTGGGACTAGTACTATTTCGTAGCTACTTTGCACTCGTTGAACAGAAGTTAAACTATGCACAATTGAACAGAAGTTAAAATGTTAAACTATGCATAAAGCGGGTGTTACGTGTGGAGGGCGGCATCGGCAGCTCCTCTTCCACTTTTGCTGACAGTTGGTTGTCGATTGGGCATGGTGGTACCGGGCAGCTTTCACGGGGTCTTCTTTCTTCTTCTGACCTCTTGGGTCTTTTCTTTTCAGACCCATTTGGTGAGGCTAAAAGTAAAATGAAAGTAATAATGCGAATGCTAGTTGAAGAATAACTTTCATATAAGAACACTATTTTTTTTTTTTTTTAGAACCCTATTTGAGGTACGGATGTAGTATATGGCATTTCTTTGGCGCGATTTTATTTGGCGTTTTTTTTTTTTTTTCCTTTTTTTTTTTTTTTTTCCCTTGTTTTTTTTTTTTTTTTTTTTTTTTTTTCGGATGAATGCGGTTTCAATCTTCTAGCCCAGTGCATTTAGAAACTACTTTATATAACAATCTTGAGATTTGGTGAGTAGGTGCGAAAAAGATTGCTCAATGAAATGTTGTCATTTAATTTCTGTTTATGAAAATTAAAATAGCAAAAGACAGAACCAGATGGAGCCACTGCATTTTCATTGACGTAAGGATTTCAAATATAAAATGAAATATAGTAGACCCTATTTTCGAATTTTTAATTTACGTCATTTTCACAGTTGCATGTGTCTATGGTATTGTACAAGACACATATATAAGTCCAGTGTTAAAAAAATCAAATGAAATCGAATACTAACCTTGAATCAAAATTAATTTAAGACGATTACTTTTACATCTAAAGGCAATTTCGTTATTTTTGGTTGATAACTTGTATTTATATTACAAAAAAAAGTGTTGCAAAAAAATTCAGGAAAAAAAGATAAGAAAATAAGTTTCCTAATAAGATTTCTAAAAAAATTCCCCGATTTTACGGCAATTTTTTTTTTTTTTTAATTTCCCCAACTTTATCCAAATTCGTAGACACCATGATCAATTAGAATATGTATGCCAAAGAGGTAAATACCAATTTTTTAAAAATAGTTTTGATGATAATAAAAAGTTTAAATTATTCCGTAACATTAAATTACTATTACCACCAAAATTCTGTAAGTTAATGTCCCCAAAATACGGATAAACGGGGAAACATACCTTCAAAACAATGACAGAAAATTTCTCCGATTTTTGTGAAATTTGAAAAAAATTCCCTGACATTTCCCTGATTTTTCTAGAATCGGAAATCTCCCTTACATTTCCCAGATTTCCAGGCTCTGTGACCACTCTGGTCTAAACGTTTCTGCAAAAACGCTTAATTTTAGAGTTCGAGAAATTTTATAAAAATATAGACTTACTATCTCTACGTTTCTTGTTTTTCCCCATAGTGTGGTCTTTTAAGCTAAAAGAAACGAAATAACGATAAGTATAAATAATTTGGGACAAAAATTATAATAATTATAACACTCTGAAAAAGAAAAGAATGCAACACTTTAAATGGGTATGATTTAAAAATGCATGCGTGCGAAAGAAGTGTTGCGATTTGTTACAGCACAAGCGTATAGAAGGTAGTGATGGAGCATTAAAACTGAGAGAGTCGTAGAGAATAGATGAAAAACTAAAATTATAGATGTCTAAAGAGTACTACTTTTCCAACAAAAGGTCTTGGTAAGATCATTTAATTTTACCTTTTATTTTTCATACATAAACGCAAGTTTTTCTTAATAAATAAGTGTTAAAACAGAACCATGATTTTTAAAAATATATTTAGAAACTGGTATTTTGTTCGGATGATCCCAGGTCCCTTCGTATATTTGAGCTCAATTTGTTAAGTATATTGCATCTTAATTATCATAAATAAGTGTCGTAAAAATATAATTTACCTTTTTAATTAGTTTTATTTTAGAGATGAGCAAAATTAATGTCGCCTAACCGCCGCTATAATAGACAACAATGGTCATCATAGGACTCCCCCTTTAAACTAACATCTAAATCCGCTTCCGATTATGCAGATATAATAAAAAAAAAATTTCTTCTTGTAATTGAAACAATATTTAAAGTATTTTAATGCATATAGGTGTGTTTACGCCGTACCCAACAGAAAAAAAAAACTTGTATAATATTTCATGTATATTATCATTTAAACAAAAAAAATTTCGTTTTAGACAAAGTCCTCTTGTAGGTTTTGGTGAATTTATTTTATACCACAAGTGATATTCATGATTTAAATGATATCTTTTGTTAGTAACTTATGTTTAATTAATGTGATGATCTAAATATTCAATTATTTAAACAATAAAATTCAATTAACGAAATATGAGAATTTTTTACAAATAACTTAAATGAGATTTTAAAAATAGTTATTAAATAAGCTGGATTTGATTTAAAATTATTTTAGGTAAAAATATTAGGGTAAAATAAGATATATTTATTAACAATTCCAATTTTGAAAACTTTTCTGCCCCCACCAAAAAAAACACACGCTGGTCCACCTTTTATTGCATAGAGTAGTGTTAAGTCATTATCCCCAGTTCTATTCTAAATTTAATCTAAGCAGTGTTAAAATTGTGAATGAGATTTATTTGTTTCATTTTTAAATCAAATTTGTAAGTATTTATTTTTTACTGATTTTTTTTAAAACTTGTCTTTGATATTTTTCAACATTAACTGTCTTTCACTCATTCAGTTGTCCATTTATAAGGATAACAATAATTATTTTTTTTCTGTTATTTTTCCAAAAGTGACCACACTGAACACCAAATTTTTTATGGACTAAAATATAAGTTTGAAAATGTTTATGTTGAGTAATGAAAATTTCGCACTGAAATATTAATAAATCGATATACATTCATTTTATGCTCAAATGAATAATTTAAAACTATACTATATGTAAGGAAGGCTGGCACGTAGGCTTGTCCTATTTGGAGCCTTCTAACGTAGGGACATATTTGCTTAACATCATAAAAGATTTCGTAGAATAAAACATAGTCCGTGTGACTAGTATAGAGCTTTTATTTTAGAGGTTCGTATCGTTGCGACTCTCAGCGTAGAATGAGAGATTCTAGTGGCTTACGTAAAAAAAAAGGACGACAGAGGGCGCTCGCAGGCGTGCCTCACATCTCCCCACTAAAAAGATTTGATTGCGTCTTTTAAAGACCTGTCAAATTAATTTAAGTTCTAAATTGAAAAAAGTAAAATTTTAAACATTTGAATCACTAGTTTACAGTTATCATGTAATTAAACTAAGAAAGTAAATTTAACTCTTAAAAATATAAACAAGTAGGAAATGAAAAATATGTAAGTAAACACAATATCATAAATTATGCACTCAAAATTTTAACCATAGGTAACACTTCATGAGAAAGAAAAAAAAGAGTTCAAGTGTCATTTAGTTTGGCATCATTTTTCCAGTGGGTTGCAGTTAAACGAGACAGAGAATCGGCATTCAGATGATCTTTTCCTCGACGATAAGTTAGTAAGGCATGGAAGGGTTGTAAAGCTAAGGCCCATCGTTGTAGCCTAGGACTTTGTGAAGCACATTCCGTAAGAAACTTCAGAGGGTTGTGGTCACTAACTATAATTATTTTAGATCCAAAGATGTACGTCTCGAATTTCTTAATGGCAAAAATGACGGCAAAGGCTTCTTTCTCTATAACTGCATATTTCTCTTGAGTGTTTGATAACTTTTTACTAGCGAAGGCTATTGGATGTTCAACATTTTGCTCGTCACGCTGGGCGAGACAAACACCGACGGCAAATGAAGAGGCATCAGCGTATATGATGAAAGGTCGTTGGAAATTTGGTGAATAACATCTGGGAGCATTGCATATAGCAAGCTTAAGTTTTGCAAAAGCTTCGTCTTCTTCCTTCTGCCATATCACGTTATTGTGTGCTCTTCTTTCTGTTAACTTGGTCAATGGGCGAGCTATTTCGGAAAAATTTGGAACATATGCTCTGTAATAGGACAAAAGTCCCAAGACACTGCGTACGTCTTTCTTAGTAGTTGGTGCTTCCAGGTTCTCGATAGCTTTGACTTTATCTGGATCTGGTTCATGTACGCCAGATCCTACAATATGACCAAGGAATCTTATTTTAGGCCTTGCGAAGTCACTTTTCTTGAAATTGGCTTCTTCTAACGTATGCAGGACTGCGTCGATGTGTTTTAGGTGCAAGTCCCAATCTTCAGAAAAAATTGTGACATCATCAATATACGATGCAGCATAGTCCTTATGCTTGTCTAGCACTTCATTCATGGTGCGCTGGAAGGTTGCGGCCGCGTTTCGTAGACCGAAGGGTAACACTGTAAAGGAGTACTGACCCCTATGAGAGACGAACGAAGTCAGGGCTTGACATTCGGGGGCTAATCGAATCTGCCAGTAACCTTTCAGTAAATCAATCAATGTAATGTACTTGGCTTTTGATACTTTGTAAATCAAGTCAGTAGCATTCGTCATAGGGAAAGCGTCTACTTCAGTCTGTGCGTTGAGATACCTAAAATCTATACATAAGCGAACGGATCCATCTTTCTTCGCTACACACACAACTGGGTGAGCATATTCACTTTCGGAGCGAACAATCAGTCCAAGTTGTAATAACTCCTCAATTTGACGATCAACTTCATCCTTCAATATTTCAGGGATTCGGTACGGATTCTTCTTCTTTGGTTCACTTCCAGGCTTCAATTTAATGTGGTGTTCTCCAACTTTTGCAATTCTCGGAGTACCAGACATCAGCTTAGAGTGCTTCTTTAGTAGACTCATAAGCACTTGCCCTTTGGATGGATAAAGGTGCATCAAGTCTAACGTCAGGTCAGGGTATATCTCACTAGGAACCAGTAGGACTATTCTTGGCGTACTCTCGATTTCTCCAAAGTCAATGTCAGCGTCATAAATGACTCCAACGTTGTTAGTAGAAGACTTGAATTCTCGTATTTTGTTAGCATGCACATGCCTAGTGCTTGCATCTGGGAGCTGAACTATATAACTGTAGGCAGTATGCTTTTTAACAATAGTGACGGGTCCAGTCCATCTGGCATACATCTTGTGGTCACTGTCGGGTATCAGGACAATCACTTTGTCTCCTTCTTTAAACTCTTTATGTCGTGCTTTCCTATTATGGTAGTATGCGTAAGCTTTCTTTTTTTCTGTGGCTGAGATCCCTGAATATTCCGCTGCGTTTTCTAGCTTCATCTTCAAATCATTGAGGTACTCAGTCACTGACTTGAACTGGCCTAAGGGAACTGAAGTTTCATTGGTCCACGTTGTCTTCAATATGGAAAGAGGTCCCGTTGGGCGTCTACCATATAACATCTGAAAGGGGCTAACTCCGGTTGTGGCATTAGGAACTTCACGATATGCCCACAGAAGGTAAGGAAGGTACTTGTCCCAATCCTTAGAGTGTTCTCGCATCGTGTGGTGAATCATTCCTTTCAAGACTGCATTAAATCTCTCAACGAGCCCATTGGACGCTGGGTGGTAGGGAGTGGATAATCTTGGGGAGGATCCAATCCTTTCCAAAAATTCTTTAGTCAGGGAGGCAGT
The DNA here is from genome assembly GCA_963978545.1 of Linyphia triangularis. Lineage (NCBI taxonomy): Eukaryota > Metazoa > Arthropoda > Arachnida > Araneae > Linyphiidae > Linyphia > Linyphia triangularis. The sequence goes on from OZ021726.1 coordinate 88,142,573, forward strand.
GAAATTGGTACCCTGGTCCGTGGCTACTACCTTAGGGATGTCAGTGCGAGTGAAAATTTGTAGCAACTCTTCACAAGTAACTTTAGCAGATAAATTCTTCAAAGGGACGGCTTCTGGCCACCTAGTACATTGATCAACAGCGCAAAGAACATACTTGAATCCACGACTGTTCGGTTCTACAGGCCCAATTAAATCTACATTTAGAATTTGAAACGGTTCATCGGGGCGAGTAACGGGTGTGATGGGAACTTCGTCGAAGGGACGCTTCTTAGTTTGGAGTTGACACGATACACATTTATCACAGAAGTCATCTATCTCCTTCTTTATACCTGGCCAATAAAATGAGTACTTAAGTCGTTCTGCTGTTTTCTTTTTACGGAGATGACCACCCCATAAACTAGCATGAGCGAGCTCCAAAAGCTGTTTTCTTCTTTGCACTGGAACTACGAGTTGGCTGACTGACTCTCCTAAAATCTTATCTTTACGATACAAGAAATTATCCAAAACAAAAAAGTTGTTTACCCCTCGCTTGGCATCTTGCCAATACGCTTCAAGGGTCAAGTCATTTGCTTGTTGACATCGGAACATTTCAGAGTCAGATTTTAACTCGTTAGGTATAATAGAATTAACCTGGTTTACTATATTATCAATTACACTGTCCTTATTAACACTAATATCATCATCATTATTTATATAAAACGCTTCAATATTATTAAAAGGCATTTCAGAATTTTCACTAATACTAATTTCACTATTACTACTCCTAGAGTCAAAATATTGCACAGTTTTCTCAAAGGTTACGTTATATAAATTATCACTCTTAATAATATTATCATCAATATTGTGGGAGTTTTCAATTACATTATTTGAGGTATCAACAACATGAATATTTGCATTACAACAATCAACACTTAACTCACCTGAATCATTTGAAATTATTCTATTATATGTACTTAAAGATAACAACATGTCATTAGATAACTCATCAACCATCGCACAAATAAAATATACGGGTTCACAAAATTTACCATCTTCTGTACACTTTGATAATGGTATATTTATTAAAGGGGCTTTGAGCTTATGACCAAATGCTGAAGTTAACACCACTTGGCCATGTGGGTCTTTATAGTGCTGAGGTACTAAATTACTTCTAATTATTGTTACCTGTGTTCCAGAATCTGCGACTGCATTTATTTTAACATTATCACATAACACTTCAATAGTTGGCAAACTATTAAAAATTGTATCACTCTCGTACTTCATGCCGTTTAATTTTAACAAGTGGTCGGACGATATTTTGGCTGTCAAACAATTAGAAACGATTGCATTTGTACTCTTCCTATTTGGGTCGTGTAGTAGAGTTCCATGAAATTTGGAGTTACATACATCGCACTTCAACATTGACTTACACCGCTTTGCACCACCACAATTCACACCATAGCATAGGAAACACCGATTGCTTAATTTCAATTCTTGCTTCCGCTGCTCCGGGGTCAGAGGGCAACTTTCGTCGTTTCCATGGTTACCGCAAAAAACACAAAAATCTTCTTTCGGCGCGTTGACGTAATTTACACTAGTAAACTTCCCGTTGGCGCGATTTGGTGTACTCCTCCAGTCTTGATGGCGTCTAAATGCTGACGTAACATCACTGCGCTGCTCCCTGCGAGAAGGGGAAGCAATATATTTCGCCAATTCCCTTTGCGAAACCTGTCGCTGGATATGGGCCATGAGCTTTCCTAAATCAAAACAGTCAGTTTCTTCTTTAGTAAAATCGAGCATTATATCTGAGGGTAGATTTTTAAAAATCACTGTTGATAACATGCTTCCATAAGATTCTGCTGATACGTTCAGGGTAGCAAGAGATCTCATATGAACACTACATGTATCATACAGTTTCCTTAAATTATATAAATCATTACTGTGTGCTACTTGAGGCAAGTTCATGAGTTGGGACATATGAAAGTTAATTAAGTTTTCCGTTTTGCCGAAACGTTCGATTAAGATGTCCATAGCATTTTTATAATTATCTTCATTTATCGACAGTCCTTGAATAGCATAGAGCGCCGGGCCATCAAGCAAGCTTAATAAGTAACAATGTTTTTCAATTGCAGAAAGCGAAGTGTTGTGAATAGCTATGTCATAACTATTTTTCCAAGAAATCCAGTTTTTAATGTTACCATTAAAGCTACTAATATTTAATTTTGGAAGTTGTGAATAACCACTTTTTACAGTACTTGTTTCACTAACCTGGCACTGCGCTGGAGTGACCGCTGGAACAGAACGGGCCGGCATATCTCCTTCCCTAGTCTGCCGATGAATGTCTGTTAACGCCAAACATTTCGTAATTCTGTCTTCGTAATTAATTGAAGCGAGCAGATCGTCTTCGAATAGCTTTTCATCCAAAATGAGCGCTTCGATTTGTTCATTTATGTTTTTCAACGCTCTTTCCTTTTCGATCAGTTGAGGAACCAGTTCTGGTGTGAGATTACTTTCTATTCTTGCTTTGTCGATCTTATCCATCAGTTTGGTGGTAGAGGCTCTCAGTATCGACCGTTTCTTTTTAAGCTTTTCCAAACCGTCTTCCATCGTCGTGCTTCTGTTTTGTAAGGCGAGCGAGTCCTCGTTAGGCTTAGGGCGTTCGTTGTCAGACGTACTTCGTCGAGCGAGTTACATCGCACTTCTGATAACCACTGTAAGGAAGGCTGGCACGTAGGCTTGTCCTATTTGGAGCCTTCTAACGTAGGGACATATTTGCTTAACATCATAAAAGATTTCGTAGAATAAAACATAGTCCGTGTGACTAGTATAGAGCTTTTATTTTAGAGGTTCGTATCGTTGCGACTCTCAGCGTAGAATGAGAGATTCTAGTGGCTTGCGTAAAAAAAAAGGACGACAGAGGGCGCTCGCAGGCGTGCCTCACACTATACTTTTTCTAAAAATTTCACCACTTTTCTCCATTTCATTTTTAATTTTCGATAGTTCGTTCAATTTATCTTATATATTTTTTATTTGTATATGCATTTGTGTAACATTTATAAAATTACATAATGGAATCAATATATTTTTAAATTGAAATTTGCACTCCTTCCTCCTCCACCTTTTTTTTTTTTTTTTTTTAAATTTCGGTCATTGTTAATTTGGGCCCCCTTACTTTTACTACTCACGAGCCGTCACTGCCTTCCAATAACAACAACAATCAACAAGTATTAGAGCATCTCCTGCACCTAATTTTTTTTTATTTAGCCCCGGATGCGTTTCAAAAAGCCGAGTTATCAAATACCAATAATACACACATTCATAAGTGCATCCGATTTTACATTTTGTATTTCTCAGTATTGTTAAGAGATGGCGCAACTATAGTTCAGCTCTATTGGTTTATATAATGCAATGAGCTCAGTAAAAATGTTGTTTACACCTTACAGGCAACATTATTTTGCTTATCCGAATTTAAGATAAAACACATAACAATTGTTAGCAATAAAAAAAAAAGTTTATCAGAAATTCTAAAATAAGTTTGACTAAAAAATGGTTAAAAGATTATTTAACAGAGCATGTGCAATTAAAATAAACTAGGGGGCTTCGCCACCTGCTCGCTAACGCTCGCCAACCCCCAAACGCTTCGCTGCGCTCGGATTGAGCGGCTTTGCCGCTCGAATTTGTGGTTAATACATCTTGCTGCGCTCGAATAAGTTTGCCAGCCATAAAAAATGTAACCAAATTTTTATAAATTTAATGTAAGGCCTAATAGAGAAAACACCCAAATTGCAAGTTTCATAATAGAAAGTTAAATATACTATCCGCCAACATTCTGACTTAAAACTTCCTTAGCTATGCCCTAACATTGAAGTCCCAATATCTTTTATTTATTCTGATAAATCGCCCCGTTAGAGAACGACGTCCAACGCGAAGCATTTTCTGAATAGAAATACTTCAAAATAATAATTACTCTAATACAAAAATGCTTCAGAAAAACAGAAAAAAATCAACTTTGAAACGAAGAGTTTAAAAAGAGCTTTAAAATTAGCAACGGTTTGTTGTTTACATACGTAAGGATAGCTTTAAAATTAGCAACGGTTGGTTGGTTGGTTGAACCCCCGAGCAGCCGGTTTGTTGTTTACATACGTAAGGATGTTGCCAATCATATATTCAAAATCATTGAGGCTTTGTAGTAGCTTAATGATGAAAAATATTGAAATTTTACTAATTAATAAAGTGTTAATAAATTATTTTGGCACGTTTTGGCAAATCTACAGCTTATTTCCTTTAAAATGACACCTTGATCATTGAAATTGGTTGAGCAGTTTAGGCGGACGGACTAACCCCAAAAAATGTATTGCCTATTAAATATATAGATTTTTAAATATCATGCAAATAAACAATAGTGTATAAATATAATAATTGCTTATTTATTGTTTTTTTTTATAAAATTAAATTATTCTTATTTATGTATTAAACTTAGTTCTTTATTGCATCAACGACATCATAAAACATGTATACTGTGCATAAGAGAGTCAGATACAAAAATATTTTAGGAATGATTGCAATTAAATGAAAAAATACATACATATGTAACAGGATAATTTACCAATTAATACCATGTACAAGTACTTCTATATCTCAACACATCTTAGCATATACTATTATAGCCTTAAGTACTTAATGATCATACGGCAAATTAATAAAAAAAGTTCCATCTTAGCCAAACATTTTTGATGTTTAATATAACTTTTCAGAAAAAAGGTATTATAATCCATAACAACAAAGATTTTATAATAAACCCTTTACATGCCATTGTAAATTTATATGCGCAATTGCATCTTATTGAGCTCATGCATTGTCAATTTTTAAGTGCATTGCATCTTATTGAACACAGATCCGAGTTTTTTTTTCATAGTATTCGACTATTACCCCCATAACTTGATTGAATACATTGTCATCCACAATGAGTCGAGTCTATCTGCAAAGATTCAACTTGTTAGATGAGGGCAAATGGGTTAATTAACCCTCCGAAGATTTTGCTTTATCAACCTTAATAGGGAAAGCTTTAGGTCATTCAATGTAGTCAAATTGAACATGTTTGAATTAAGCTTGGTATATGGATATTAGAACGTGAGTAAAAACTGATGTCTGGCCTTTGCGTGACTGTCCCAAAACTTGATAGGAAACATTGTTACCAGTTTACCATTCACCAATTTTCAGTTTCAGCTCAATTCGTTGACGGAAATTAGGTTTATTAGTATTCGGAAGCGATATTAGAAATGGGTGTAAAAGAGTTCTTTTAGATACAGTAATAGACCCTAAAAGTTGATACAGTGCTTTCTTATCGATAACGAATATATCTGACAAATTTCAGCGCGATTGATGACGACAAGTTGATTTAATATAGTATTCTGAAACGATAATAGAAACGTGTGTAAAAGAGGTCTGTTACTGACAGTGACAGCCCCAAAATTTTAGTGGAATGCATCGACATCGAATCTATCATCCAAGTTTCGACTAGATTGGATGACAACAAATGGTTCAATTAGCCATTCACAAATTTGCACGCTACCTCACTCAACAAACAAATAAAATCTAAGTTAATATATGATTTAAAAAAAAAATACATTGAATTGGTATGAAAGACGGGAAATACATATGAAAAAATTAAGAAAAGTAACAATAATATGATGCTTTTTTTATGTCTTTGTTTCTGGAAATAATATTGAAAACATAAATTTAAATGCACTTTATGTTAGAATTCATTTAAGATCTTGCCTTACAACCCTATTTCCATTGCATTATTCCTTTCAAACCATTTGAATTCTACAGCAACATAAATGTGATGTTTTTGGTGTTTTTTTTAAATTTAGATGAAAATTAAAATTTTCGTTTCTAATACTGTTAATTGTTTTTAAAAAATTTATTACTAATAAGGATAACTTAAACAAATGAAATCATCAAATGTGTTCAGGCAGTGACGTATCAAGGGGTTTGGGGTCATAGGACTGCAACCCTCCACCCCACCCCGGAAATCTAGAAGGGAGGGAAAAAAAAAAGGAAAAAAGAAAAAAGGAAAAAAAACGTTAAATTTCCAAAGTTGGAATAATTTCCAAATAGTTATTAATATCAACATTTAATAAACTTTTCAAATCAATCCTTTCTCCAAAGAAATTATTAACACGAGGAACGAAAGCCAAAACTCAAACTCGCCCATTTTTAATTTGCAAAAATGAAAACTTATGGGAAACGCGGTGGTTTTTACACCATGAGGCAGTTTTAATATTCGAAGACTTTCTTCATCGAATCAACGCCACCGTCGAAGAAATTGAAGAAGATTTATTGGTTGGTTGTTTTCAGATAATCTGTCACCGTCAGCAACACAAGAGCTATAATACGCCGAAACTTTCGTCATTTGACAAGCCAACATACATTTACAAACACCCATGCCTTACACGGGACTCGGAACCCGCCACCTCGCGGTCTAGAAGCTAGTACGCTAACCATTATACAGTTTGGTCGGCGAAGATTTATCGGAAAAGGATTCTAGCATTCAAGCAACCACGTATTTCCTAAATAATAATACATGCAGATTTTAATTTTATAGTAATGTCTTTAAGTATAACATGTGAAGTCTTATCTTATACAAACAATCTTTACACAATGTACTTGCACGAAAAAGACATATAGACTTGATCAATGCCATTGATATGGTAAATAGTGTAAACTCTATTTTAAGCAACACTAGAGAGGAGACGAAGTGTAAATTTCGGCCGTTTTATGAATAATCTAAAACAGGGTGGCCTCATAATTCAGGAAAAATAGTTCCAGCATTTTAGAGCAATTTCCAAACATCCCCCCCCCCCATTGCCCAATTTTTACAGATGTGTAGACATTCTAATCAAATAAAACATTGTATGCTATAGCGATAATTTGCCGATTTCATTTTAAATAGTTATGGCGGTAATGAAAAGTTTAAATTATTTCATAACATTAAACTTCCAACGATAACCACCATAATTCTATGGATAAATGGTGCAGCATTACGGATAAACGGGAAAACGCACATTCAATACGATAGAAAATGTCCCTAATTTTAGTGAAATTGTTACAAAATTCACTGATATTTCCCTGATTTTTTCCTGAATCGGAAAGCTTTCCTGACATTTCCAGGTTCCTGAGGCAAGGGCGGATCCAGAGTTTTATTACGGAGGAGGCGGTGGCTATTGAATAGCTTTCGGTAAATTTTGTTGCTCTTAAGTTGCATTACAATACTATGGGATGACTTAACTTTAATTATTCAGAATAAGTTACAAAGAGGCAAAATAACATAAAGACGACCAATGGTTGGTTACGTGTGAATTTACGACAATAAATTTGTCCACAACTATTTGATTGAGGATAAATTATTGTTAAATACGATGGACAGAACAACGAATAACATTGAATATTTTCAAACTATATTTTGCTTTGTTGTCTTGCTTCATCGTCGGCATTTTCATTTCCATCTTTTGGGATGAGAATAAATTTTAATAAAAAATTTCAGTGCGGATTCTACGAATTTTAATTGATTTCACTCTTAGCACTTTAGTCCATTTACAGAGACATAAAAAATATCTGATGTCATGGCTCTATATAAAATTTAAAATTGCTTACTATTAAATAATATTTTTATATTTGTTTATAATTGAACGCTTTCGACTTTTTATTATTATTCTGTTTTATCTTAATATTCTGTTGACTGCTTTGTCATTCTCTTCGCTTGGCGAGATTTGCTCCCGGTTAACGGAAGAGTACCAGTTTTTAATATAAATTCTTTTTCAGGGTGAACACAAAATTCAGGAAAAAAGTTCCCTGATAATTCCCTGATTTCCATGTTAGATTTCTAAAAAATTCCCTGATTTTAGGGCAAACTTTTTTTTTAAATTTCCCCAATTTTCTTAGGTTTTCCAGATGTCTAGACACCCTGATCAAATAGAACATGTATGCTAAAGACATAAAATGCAATTTTTTTAAAAAATAGTTTTGCTGGTAATGAAAAGTTTAAATTATTCCGTAACATTAAACTTCTAATGGCTTACCACTACAAATCTCCATTTAAATAACGTCAAAATATGGATGAACGTGCCTTAAACAATACAAAATTTCCCTGATTTTCATGATATTTTAAAAAGTTCCCTGACATTTCCCTGATTTCCAGGTAATTCCCGATTCTGTGACCACTCTGTTTATATGCATTGCCAATTTTTAAATTGATTAACACAGTGACGAGTCTGTAAACAACGCGAGCTTGGTGTTTGCATCGAATTTTAAATATCAAAAGCATTTCTATCAGCACCATGTGCGGCAAACTATGTTTCAAAACTTATTTAATAAAAATGAACGTCACACTCACATCCAAATATCTTCAATTTATTCTGATTAAAACAATTTTGTTATTTATTTATCAAACAAATTTTTGTATCAGGAAAGAGTTTCAACAATGATTGGTTCAATGCTATTATAACGTGTTTGGATGACGGAAAGTTGGTTTATTAGTATTCCGTAAAAGCGACCTTTCAGTGACAGTGACAGCCCCCAAAATTGGATAGAATGCATTGCCATCGGCATTGAATCTGTCTGCCAAGTTTCGGCCCGACTGGATGCCGACAAGGCGGCTAATTATTAGGCATCCGCAGATTTGCCCTCCCTCGACACACACACACACACACACACAAAAGAACAATATAAAAGATTTAGAAAAAGCTAAAATGTTGGACTTAATAAATATAGTAAACAAGTACTTAATAAGTTAGGTATCTCTTAAATAATTAAGTAATTCTGTGCTTAATTGTTTCTTCATTTATATATCAAACATTTAGATTGGTTAAAATGAATATTAACTAAAAATGTGGAACGGCTCCGTAGCAGCAACAATAACGCAAAAGCGAAGAAAACCAGCAAAAAATATCACATTTTCCAAAAAAAATTCAGAAGCCGAACTACTTTAAATAATTGTATTACATTTCTAAGCACCATTAAAATATGAGTGCAGATACTCAATACTAAGTCTCTGTCAAACTTGCAGCAGATATTATTAAATACCTCATATTTAAGCAGTCATACGGCATATTAGTAAAAAAAGTTTAGCCTTAACCGAATATTTTATGTACTTCGCATAATATTTCAAAACTAAGTGACAGAAACATGGTAAAATGACCTACATGGAAAAATTAAGAAGTAAGAGCATCTCACACATATATTAAGAAGTACGATTATATTTTTACGGTAGAGAAATATTAATTTTTACAACCTTTTTTTTATTTTTTTTATTTAAGAAAATGAAAACAAAAATTAATATAAACTCACCAGTTATGAGGAAAATCCAAGTTAATTCCATCGCTTGTTGCGATATATTCTTTTTACAGTTTTTAATATTATATATTTACATTTTTTTATTATTTTATATTCACATTTTTAAATATTTAATATTTACATTTTTTAATATTTTACATTTACATTAACTATATTATGTACATTAACTTATTTACACATTTTTAAAAGCTACTGCATAGCTTTAAATTTTTAATAACACAAACTACGCGTCATTTGTTTCTGCAACCGTGGAAAGCATTTATGCAATGTAACTATTATAGCATCGTAGATAATTTCATCACAGCATCTGAATAAGACCAACTCAGACAAATGTTTATCTCAAAGTGCGAAGAAAGGAGTCAAGAGCTATCATTCACTTGAATTCACATCACTTCCATCAAACAATCATTGACGCTACATCTGGCCATAAATTTCCAATTCGGAAACTTGTCAAAATTTGGCGATAAAGATATTACGGTTTGGCAACAGGAGAGGTTTTTTTTTTTTTTTTTTTTTTTTTTTTTTTTTTTTTTGGTCAAATTCAAACATTTTCATGAGCTCATACTTTTCGACTGATTTCTTCTCTCTTTTTAAATCCTTTATATTAACTTCGATTTTGTGTGTTTTGTCGATGGGAGCTGTATCTGTGGAGACCCAATTAACCCCCTTGCCGTCATCCAATCGCGCTGAAACGTGGCAGATAGATTCGATGTCGATGACAACGCATTCCATCAAATTTTGGGGTCTGTTACTGTCACTAAAAGGTCGTTTTTATGGAATACTAAAAAAACAGCTTACCGTCATCCAATGGCATAAAAATGGCATTAAACCGAACATTGTTGAAACTCTTGCCCATTGGCAAAATTTTTTTTTTTAACAAATAAATAATAAAATTACCTCAATCGGAATAAATAAAATTATATTTTTAGGTAAGATTCACGTTCGTTTTTAATAAATAAATTTTGAAACTTAGTTTGCCGTAAGCTGATAGAAATATTTTTGATGTCGGCGCTGTGTTAATGAATATAATTAGGAGTGTGGAACATCGCACTACTTTCAATTACACTATATTACTGATGTGGATTTGTGTTATTTACCGTTTTTATATTTCCATCATTCGTTTAGAAGAAATGGCCATATTGGCGATATTTTTTGTAACAATTGTAATATAAAACTTAAAAAAAAAAAAATCTTCATCAAACTAGAAATTTTGGCGATATTCTTTTCGATAATTCTTATAAGTGAAACTGAGTTGAGGAGAAAAAACGATCGTTCATAAGCTATGTGCCAGCAAAGAGAACTCTGTGTTAAAGGCATTCGTTTTTCCACATTTTACGCCATTGAAGCATTTTTACCGGGATTTCGGAGGTGGGGGATGTTTAGAACTCCTTAAGAGGCACATGTTTAGCCTTAGAGTACACCTTAAGAGACATTAGCACAGCAATTTTTATCGAAATCGTTAGAGCCGTTTTTTAGTAATCATTGAAAAACATGTTTTTTTTCAATGGCAGCTACCTTAGGTGCATTTGCGATTTTGACGAAAACCTTAATAGTAGGTCCTTGGGCCATCACCAACCTGCTCATCAAATTTGAACATCATTGGTCTATTTGTTCGGGAGTTATGCTGACCACGTACACACAGACATTTTTTCTAGAACACTTTTTTGTAATCAGGATGTTCCAAAACGTGGAGAAATGCAAAAAAAAAAAAAAAAAAAAAATTTTGACCGAATTCTATACTTTTATTTTCTTATGTATTACACATGGGTAATTGAAAGTAAAAATTTACAATGCATATAAATGATGCATATCGTTCCTTAAAACAAGTAATACATAAAAATCAAGTCTGTAATATAAATTCTTTACATGCTGACAGTTTTTATGCGCGATCGCAAGTGATTTTGATCAGTCCATTACAATCACTACACTGTAAAAAATAATAGTTCAACCTTTCACCACTTTTCTGGTTTAATCTAGCGAAGCTGAGAGATTTCACCAGAAAAGTGGTTCAATTCAATTCGAGCTACTATCTCGATAAATGAGTTGCACCAAAATTCCGGTGAAATGTATTGATCCCATCATGCATTGCGCGGTTTTGCTGGCAATACAACATGGCCGAAACTTCGCACTCGTAGAACTCTTTTCGTGTTGTTACAAGGCTTAACTCGATTGTTTAGCCGTGGTTGTTACTGTCGAACAACATATTTCAAATCAAAGGTAAGCTTTTTTTTATTGCTTACTTTAATAATAGTTTTGTTTGCAAGTTCCATCTGTCTAATTCTATCATTTTACTTAATTTAATAATGTGTAAACAACTAGGCCTATTTATCTGAAGCTGACAGTTCTATAGTGCTTTAATATTTGGTAAACAATTGCTTTGAAACTTGTAATATGTATTGTAACTTTAAAAGTTGCATAAGTCATAATATGTTTTCGATGTTAATAGTTTAGACGTTAAAGTATTCATACCTTTTACAACTTCCAACTTTTAGATATTTTATCGAAACATTTTAGTAATGAATTTTGAAGCTAAACATATACAAATTGGATCACTTTATTTGTGAATGTTTGCATCGTATAAACAACAGCAGGATCAGTTTCATAATCGGTATTTTTTAAATACGATTTAAAATCTTGGGTACTTTTCCATTTCGCGGGGACAGGCGATAATGTCGCCATAAATTATGCAATTGACGCCAAACAGAATATCCCCGCTGGTAACTTTTTACCGCCACATTTTGAAAACAAGACGCTGCCATTTTTAAAATAAATTAAATTAATAAATATAATCTGCTTGGCGAGATTTGCAGCATTATCAAAAAATTTTATGTGTATACTGTGCGTTGTCGCAAATAAAGTCTGCTTGGCGACATTTGCGCCTGTGAAATGGAAAAGTACCAAATCTTAATGTTTACTCTTGCTAAAATTGTCAAATTGTGTGAACCATGTAATATATTATTAATTTTCCTTACACTTGTTCTATATTTTTTTCAGAAAACAGATCTTATTCATTTGTGGCGACATCAAATAACAGATAAAACTTCTGTGCACTTGAGTACTCTTTTGCACAGCGGTAATGCATCTGTCTCAAGACACAATGGTCCCTGGTTCGAGCCTCGTCGCCCTTGAAAGCTTGCTAGCGCTTTATTGGTGTCTTGACTGTCAACGATCAAAAGTTTCACTACACACTCATAGCCAGATTATTCAAATACCAGTTCCTTCACAGCGATTTCAGCACATTAACATTGATCTGGTTGGACCTCTCCCACCGTTTGAAAGATACAGCTATATCCTCACATGCGTGGACAGATACTCCAGATGGCCTGAAGCAATACCAATTACAGACATCCAAACCGACACAGTCGCTCGTGCTTTCTTCAACCATTGGATTTCTCGCTTCGGCACTCCTTCTATTGTAACTACTGACCAGGGAAGACAATTCCAGTCTACACTCTTCTCTTCTTTATCAGCACTACTTGGTGTCAAGCTCATCCGCACGACCCCATACCACTCAGCAAGCAATGGAATGATCGAACGTTTTCATCGCTCTTTGAAACAAGCGATAAAATGCCACCGCAATCCGCTGGACTGAAGCACTACCACTAGTACTCCTTGGACTGCAATCAGCAGTCAAACAAGACCTTGTTTGCTCTCCATCAGAGTTAGTGTATGGTTCGACCATCCGACTACCTTCAGAATTCATCTCACCATCTGCGACTCCAGTCATCGAGACATCTGAATTCCTCCGTCTTCGTACATGTATGCAAAGCCTGTCACCAAAGCCAGCTTCTGCACACATCAAACACATCCCTTTTGTCCACTCAGCACTCAAAACTTGTTCGCATGTCTTCTTGCTCAGAGACCGCATTAGATCCACCTTACGATGGACCCTACCGAGTACTGGAACGCAACGCCAAAACTTACACCCTCGACATCAACACCAAACGTAGTGTCATCAACATAGATCGCCTCAAACCAGCCTTCTTCATTGCTGATGACTTCTTAGACCCAACTACTCCATCACACACAGCAGCCTTTTCACCCTCACCTACTTTATGCGTTCCATCTAGTGCTCCAGACACATCTCCCACCCCTAGTTCCCTAGAACCCCTCCCACCCCTCATACCTTTTACAACTTCCAACTTTTAGATATTTTATCGAAACATTTTAGTAATGAATTTTGAAGCTAAACATATACAAATTGGCTCACTTTATTTGTGAATGTTTGCATCGTATAAACAACAGCAGGATCAGTTTCATAATCGTTACTTTTTGAATACGATTTAAAATCTTGGGTACTTTTCCATTTCGCTGGCACAGGCGATAATGTCGCCAGAAATTATGCAATTGACGCCAAACAGAATATCCCCGCTGGTAACGTTTTACCGCCACATTTTGAAAACAAGACGCTACCATTTCTAAAATAAATTAAATTAATAAATATAATCTGCTTGGCCAATCTACACCCAAAATTTTTGCGACAAATCATAAAATAAAACACTTAAATAACTGTGTGCGCGTGCGAACAACAAGAATGCTCTTTATTGGCGGCACTTAAAAACCGCCAAATCTGTAGCTGCAGTGCCGTTAATACGCAAGTACCATTTTAATTTACATAAAAGTCAATTTAACTTGAAGCTTTTGTAAACTTAATATTTAATACTTCTATATTAAATTACTGGCATGTATTGTCATTTTTTTTTGTCAATAAGATAAAATTTGTGCCTGTTTAAAAACATTTACTCTTCCATTAGTCTGATACCAGATAAAAACCACCAGATTGTAGCGATAACTCATACAAAGTAACAACCTTCAAATCTATAATTCCTAAAATAAACCGTTATGACAATATAGGCTTGCTTTCTAGGTACTGATCTATTAGACGGGTACCAACTAAAAATTGTCAAACTACAATGATAACTCATCCAGACTAACAATCTTCCAATAATTTATAACTCCTATAACAAACAGTTATAAAGTTTCTATAGCAACCTTATAACAAACCTTTCACATATAGGCTTGGTGATACATTTACGTGTCATTTAAATATGTAAACATTTAAGCTTGACGCCAACTGGTACCTGTCTAATGGAAGAATTCCGTTTCCTATTGTGCATGTGAAATATCCTATAGAAGTAAATTGACTTATACTACTACGTAACTAGCCTCCCTGATAGCTGTGGGGTTAGAGCTCTGGCCTTGCATGTCAAAGATGTCTGGTTCGAATCCTGGGTGTTCATTGTCGTTCAGAATACACATTATGCTGTAGATAATTAGCTGCCGTTGTGCATGAAAACAGGTCGTTGAGCTTACAAACCAACCAACTTCTACATAACTGAAAACTAATATCAAGTCAGTAAAAACAAACTGAAAAATTTATTGTTTACATTTGCTAATTATGCTTCACGCAGAATATTTTTTTAAAATTTATCGAATTTCAATAAAATTACTAACAAAAAATGTTTTGCTGATAGAATTGTTGAATTTGTTTCCAGAAAAAAATCACTACAAAACTACATATTTTAAAAACTATAAACAAATCTTGAAACACAAACTTGTACAATTCTAATTTTGTATTAAATCTGAAGTGTTATTTTCCTACCCACTTCTCCAAACTAATTACTGAATTTAGTTCTTTGATAACTTCTTGGTACATGTGTTATGAAACTAAACATCTGTACTTTAAAAATGTTGAACAAAGTGCTAAAAACTTATTAACTTGTCTTTGGTTACATATCACTGGCACTATAATTCTTGTAGGCATGTAGGACAGCAAGATACGACTAATTATGCCAAACCATCAAATAAGAATATTTATTGTTAAGATAATATAAGATTACCATGATTTCTATGTTTCGAAAGCACAAACTAATAGGCTTAATATAAAAATGATAATGTGTTTTAAACTAATGAACTAGATGAATTAACATTTTTAAAATTGTGGTAATTATCAGCAAGTCTGAAGATTTTTTTGTCTATCGTATTTTCATGTTTAATACCATTTTACTTGCGGTTATTACTGATTATCAGAATGTATTGATATTTTACCTTGTAAACAGTTTGTCAATAAATATCTACTGTTTCTTTATAAGTACAATAGCAATAATATTGTAACTCTGAAGAATTCATTTTTTTTAACCCTAATGAATGTAAAGTTTTATGGTTTGGTAACAATGGCATATTTTTTTTATTTTTTTTTGATAACTTGGCTGTTATAATAAAAATGCGTTACTGTTCATTATTAAGGTATTTATAGTGTGTGATTTTTGTAAAATTTTTGGTTTTGTGCACAACTTGATAATTAGCCATTGAATAAGAATGTTTTTTTTGTATTCTAGCAATAAACTATTTTGTAAATAAGAATAATTTTTTTGGAAAAATGTGTATATATTGTGCTATTAATATAATATTAAAAGATTTATCTGCTCTAATGTATAGAAAAAAATAGTGATTTATTGTTAATGTTATTTTTCTAAATGTAAAAACATTTCTATTGCAAAGCAGTTCTTAGTAAAAATGGTTTAATGTTGTTAATTTACAAATTAGTAAATAAACACTAAAAAATATGTTGTATTATGTGAAAGAAAGCAAAATTATTTAACTACAATAATTTACTTACTTATAGATTTGTGTTAAAAGAAAAATGAACCTATATAAATTTTATTATGTGATATCTCTAGTCGTAGAAAATTATTTGTTTCAATTTTGGAAAGTCATGGATTTGTGACATTTTATTTTGGCAGAAACTGTCATTGGATTTTCAGTTGTGTACTCAATCCAATAACAGATAATTTAATTCCTCTTAATTAATAGTCCTTTTTCTTTTATGTTTGATTTTCTGCATTCTAGAAAGGAACTATTTTGTAAATAAAAGTTATTGGTGTGTTGAAATAATGTTGTGTGTTAAATTATACTATTAATAAAAGTTACAAATATTGTTTGCTGTAATGAACTCTGTTCTTTGCCAAACAATAATACTGATTTAATATGGTAATGCTATTTTGTCTAAGTTAAAAAAATGATCTTTGCAAAGTAATTTTTAGTAAAAATGTTTTTATCTTTTGGTAACAATTTATCTAATGGCAGTTCTAATGATAGTTGGTTTGTAAATAAATTTGGTTGGTTAATCTAAGGCAGCAATAAAACATTCAGTTAATAATAAAAGAAAATTTAACTGTCCCTTATTTTTTTATTTTTTTTGTATTCTAGAAAGAAACTATTTTGCAAATCAAATGTTCTGTGTGTGTTAAATTATACTATTAATAAAATTTTAAAATATTGTCTTTATTAAGAAAGTGAATTTATGGTAGTGCTAGTTTGAAATATGAAAAAATATCTATTGCAAAGCAGATTTGAGAAAATAACAGTCTAACTTTGATGATTAATAAATAGTTAACAGACACTGAAAAATACACAATTCTCCTTTTCAAATAAGCTTTTATAGATTTACATACTTTATCAAATCAACAAACTTAAAAACTCAGTAAAAAGTTGTAAAATCAAACTCCAAAAAGTAACGAAAACTAGATTCATAAAATAGTGGAAGATAAATACAGAAACTGACGAAAGCTAAATGAAAAACTGGTAAAAGCTAACTACAAATAGTGGGGAAAGCTAAATCCAGAATAGTAGTGAAAGCTAAATCCAGAATAGTGGTGAAAGCTAAATCCAGAATAGTGGTGAAAGCTAAATCCAGAATAGTAGTGAAAACTAAATCCAGAAACTGGTGCAGGGAAAAACGTGAAATCTGGTTCAACCTTTCACCATGAATTTCGTATATGAAGTTGAACCACAAAAGTGGTATATCATTTCACCAAATAGTGATTGCAGCTACTATATTACCAGATTTCTGGTGAAACCTAGCACCAAATTTTTAACAGTGTATATTTAGCAGATAACAAGAATATATTTATTACTATCTGAATACCCGTGTTGCGCTACGAAATTTTAATATGAGAATTTTAGCAATCAAAAGACATTCATGTATTCTACACTTCAGACGTTCGCTCCCATTTCCATCTTTGCAAATTAATTTATGGACCAATTTTCAGAGTTGTGACCATATGGAACGTGGGACATTCGGGTTTAGAAGGTTTAACCCCTTTTCCACCCCTTAAAGTGGGTTAATCGAGAACGGAATAGCATAATTTTTCTTTGTTGAGATTTGTATCAATTTTCAGAGTTGTGGCCATATGGGAAGTGGAACATTCAAATATCCCTCATTTGGAACGTTTAATCCCTTTTCCACCCCTTAATTGAGTTCGGAATAGCTTACTTTTTCTATGTTTACCGTTGTTGATATTTGTACCAATTTTCAGAGTTGTGGACTAGTGGGAAAGTTAGTGATGAGTGAATGAATGAGTGAGTGAGTCAGTCAGTGAATGAGTGAGTGAGGACTTTGCCGTATATATAGCGAGATATAGAAATTTTATAGCAGATAACAAGAACCGAGATGGTAGACAAACTACCATGTCCAGACGGACAGTCTTGTTAGATGGTAGATAAATTATGTGGTACAAGGCTGTACCCAGAATTTTTTTTTTCTGGGGGGGGGGGGGAGTTCTGTGGAATGAATGGAAGATATTAGGGTTCTGGGAAGAAACTCACCGGCTGACGTAATTTTAAAATTATAATACAATTTCTCAACATTCTACTTAACTTGCCATTAGACCCCCCCCCCCCCCCCGTCTTAGGCCCATCACCCTTCACTTTTTCTCATATATGCTGTATTTAATATAGTAATTTAAATATTAACGCATAATAACCCTTTAATATTTATAACATCAAAATTAGTCTTATTAGCAGTGTTGTTCTCGTATCCGAGCCTGCTCACCTTTAACACTTCCTTTTGTTGAGACTGTTCTTCCATCATAACCTTGGCCTAACATATTTTTGCAATCTATACTAAGTGATTGCAATAATTCTAAAATTGTACTTGCTAAGCCTTCTCCAGTATTAGTGTTGAATAGGTATCCTAATTTTGATAACCTTACTTTGAATTTTGGGACTAAAATACGAAGTACTTAAAGCTACAAATTTTTAATGATCAATTAAATTTTTATTTTCGCATTTCATTGCATTCTCATAATAGTCCTAAAATTACCCGAGGTTGCGGGTTCAAGTCCCGTGTTAGGCATGGGTGTTTGTAAATGTATGTTGGCTTGTCTAATGACGAATGTTTCGGCGCATTATAGCCCTCGTGTTGCTGACGGCGCCAGATTATCTGAAAACAACCAACCTAAAATTACCGTTGTTTACTGTTGGTTCTTTATAATCTATATATTTAATAGGCAATACTTTTTTGGGGTTAGTCCGTCCGCCTAAACTACTCAACCAATTTCAATGATCAAGGTGTCATTTTAAAGGAAATAAGCTGTAGATTTGCCAAAACGTGCAAAAAATAATTTATTAACACTTTATTAATTAGTTAAATTTCAATATTTTTCATCATTAAGCTACTACAAAGCCTCAATGATTTTGAATATAAGAATGGCAACATCCTTAAGTAAACAAACCCGCTGCTCGGGGGTTCAACCAACCGTTGCTAATTTTAAAGCTATCCTTACGTATGTAAACAACAAACCCGTTGCTAATTTTAAAGCTCTTTTTAAACTCTTCGTTTCAAAGTTGATTTTTTCTGTTTTTCTGAAGCATTTTTGTATTAGAGTAATTATTATTTTGAAGTATTTCTATCCAGAAAATGCCTCGCGTTGGACGTCGTTCTCTAACGGGGCGACTTATCAGAATAAATAAAAGATATTGGGACTTCAATGTAAGGACATAACTAATGAAGTTTTAAGTCAGAATGTTGGCGGATAGTATATTTAACTTTCTATTATGAAACTTGCAATTTGGGTGTTTTCTCTATTAGGCCTTACATTAAATTTATAAAAATTTGGTTACATTTTTTATGGCTGGCAAACCTATTCGAGCGCAGCAAGATGTTTTAACCACAAATTCGAACGGCAAAGCCGCTCAATCCGAGCGCAGCGAGGTGTTTGGGGGTTGGCGAAGTTGTTATCCAGTTGGCGAAGTCCCCTAGTCGTTGTTTATTGTACCAGAATCGGAATCTGCAATTTTCAGCTGCTTCCTTCTTTCGATTGGAATCTGCGGTGTTTTTCATGCTCTCTCTTTCTCTGATTCGAAATTTCTACTTACTTTCATAAAATTATCAGCTTCTATTGCGCAGTTTTTATGATCATTGGCTGTTATGACTTAGATTATTGAAAACATCATTTGCATCTTTTCGATTTTAATCCGTTTCCATTTGCTGAAAACACAACGGATCTCTCTGAAATCCAATGTGAATAACTTGATTTCTTTTCTTTTTTTTAAACTTAATTTCTTGATTTAAAGCATGAATGTTTGAAATATGGAATCCCACATCTAAAATATTGCACATGTTAAAATTTCGTAGGTATTCAACTAGTATAGTTATAAACTAAATTCAATGATAGCCAAATCATAAATCCAATAATTCACGCTTACCAACTTTTCGGGTCTCAAGACATTTTTTCTAACGTATATCTTTCAAGCGTATAGCTTGGCGTCCACTATCGCTAAGCAGAGCAGAGCAGCTCAGAGCGGAGTGGATTAGAGCCAATGACAAGGCTGTCAACGTCCATTGTAGCTCGAGACTCGTGCTATAGTAAACATTGGCAGCCTTGTAATTGGCTCTAATCCACTCCGCTCTGTGCTGCTCTGCTTAGCAATAGTGGACGCCAAGCTTATTGCGTGATAGTACGTTAGTCTATGGTTAGTAAAAAAACGGAAGCGCGTTACAATGGATACAAGATAAGACGTGTCACTTACTGGTAACTTGATTCCCTTGGCCTAGAACTGGTAACTTGAAACCACGAAACCCGTTTAGAAAATTTGCTGATCTCCTGTTGGGGGAGAACGTGGAGCTCCATTTAGCAACTCCATTCTAAGATATCAATTTAAATGTGAAACACATAGGGAAAAAAATATTTTCATGATTTTTATTTCGAGGTTGGGTGGGGTTCGAAACCCTGGAACCCCCCCTTGGATACGGCCTTGATGTGGTAATTCAATTACCTCGGCTTTGTGTCATCGCGTGTGAATAAGTTGTCGCATTTTTGGGTATTTTTCATCGGAATCGGGCGTGTTTGTACCGTACTGTTAATTAGTTACTAATTGAAAACTATATTAATTAGTGGCCAGTCAATTAGTTGCTTGCATCTATCTTTTCCAGGTTTTTTTTTTTTCTTTTCCCCTCGAGTGGCTAGTTTAATGAAGTTTAAGTTATTGTTACTCAAATAATATTAAAAAAGTTTTTTAGTTATTAAAAAAAAAGTAACTTTTGGTAGATGACCCATCTCCCATGCAAGGCCGCAGGCAAGATTATTTGCAGGGGGGTGCAGACCCATTTTATTATGTTCTAAGCAACATTTCCCCCTTCATAAATTAATTAATTGATCAGTTTTTTAAAATTTTAATCGAAATAAGGTTTGTTTCAAATCTAGAAAGTTTTAATTTAAATTATAATTAAAAATCTTTTAACTAAATGTCACAGAATTGATTTATTGCCATTGCTTCAAATACTGAATCAAAATAATTGCATCGAAAGAGAAATTATGTCATTAAAATTTTTAGTCCTGCAGTTCGCAAACAGTACACATTTAGAACATATTTGCATGGAGATTGTAAATGGGGATATACTTTCTACTTTAAATACTTTCAAAACAAAATTATATAACAAAAAATATTTCAGTTAAGTTTTCAATTCTAGTCGGTACCTTGTATCTAATCATTGTGTATCTTTTGTTGTTAAATTTAAAATGAATTACATACTGAATTATGATTGGTGCAGGATTATACCCTTTAATTAATTTTTAATTAATCAATCCTCAAATGAATAATTTTTATGCAGATACGTTAGTTTTCTAACACTTGTTAAGTATGAAAAAATGTGAATCTAATTAAAAAGTTTCGGAAACTTTTTCCGATGTATACTAGTATTGAAACTTTTTTTCTAAAACATAACTTCGTCTTTGAGAGAAAAGGTCCAAACTCCACTTAAAGTTTCAAACCACTTTTCGGTATTTTGGAAACGGGAAGAGAATCCCACATCGGTAAGTAAAAAATGCCAACTATATGCCGACTAATGCTATTCAGAATCGGTATTATCTTAGTTGTTTGTTCAGCTAGAATGCTGTCCTAAGAGCAAAATGCTGTGTGTCCAAGAATGAGTTTTGGCTCCTCTTACAATGAAAATGGGTATAGAAAAAATCCTCCGAAAATGGTATGGGTGCTCTATAACTACAATTTGCTGGAAGTTAATACCTGAATTTGGCATTTTAAAGGGATTAAAAACTAAAACTAATATGTAGTAATAAATAGTAAAGTATTTAGTATCTTTTCATTATTTTTATTTATTAAAATGATTTCTTCTATTACTAATTCCTTTAACGGACTTTCATTAACTTCAATAGGCATGATGTTTACTTAGGCTTGCCAGATTTCTGAAATGTTCAATCGAGACATCTGCCCAGCTTGAGGCCAATAAAACCCAAACAACCAACCATTATTTAATAGCAGACCATCACTCTTCTATAGTTTTCACTTTCCATACAGTACAGAAATGAATGACAAAGGAATTTTCCGAAACAACCCTTCGCAGATAATTATTTTTAGACTTTTTTGGTCATCTACAAAATCAAATTTAATTTTTACCGGGACGCGAAGTAAACCGGCCGGGACACCGGGATTTTGTCTGAAAACAAGGACTGTCCCTGTCAAACCGGGACGTCTGGCAAGCGTATGTATACTTACTGTACCTTCTGTAAAGAGCAAGCTCCTAAATTCTTTTATTCTGTTGATAGTTTTTTCATAGAAAATAAGACACCTTTTTTTAATCACAACAAAAGGTTTTGATCTAATATTCATTAAACAAATATATATATATACTAGCTGTACCCTGCCACTCTTCGCTGTGGCACATTGTGATTGAATGGTTGAGAAATGAGAAACAAAACAAAGAATACATTTCATATAAGTTTAATTTAGCAATACTTGTGGATATACAATATTTTTTGTTTTTCCACTGTCTGCGTAGATATAAAGACTATCTGGTTTGCCGACTCGGGAACACGCAACATACAGTTGTCCATGTGAAAAGCAATCCGAATCTAAATCTAAACCACACAATTCTAAAGATTGACCTTGAGCTTTATTGATTGTGATTGCAAATGCCAATCGAATTGGGAATTGCAATCTTTTAAATTGAAATGGTGTATCGGTCGGGATCATGGGTATTCGAGGAATGAGGACATCTTCACCTTTGAAAGGCCCTGTTAAAATCGTTGCTTCCACTACGTTATTCATCAATTTCTTAACTGCAAGTCGCGTGCCGTTGCAGAGTTTTGGCTGATTAATATTCCGCAAGAGGATAATTGGCACACCTATTTTCAATTTAAGTATGTGTGGTGGTATCCCTGGCAGATCAAATGAGTTTAAAAATTCCGTTGGATAATTAACTACTTCATCTGCTTTCACAACGGTGTCTATCGACTTATAAGTAATTTCATCACTTTGAATACTGGATTGAATAACATTATTAAGTTGATAGACATCTTTATTCTTTGCGGCAAGGATAGCTCTTTCACTGAGCCAATCGTGATTTCTATGATTTATTTGAATGTCAGGAAATACTTTTTCGATCAGTTCTTCTTTCGAAGTTACTAAATTACAAAAATGATCGGATATTCGTCTAGACCTCTCATCGACTGGCAGCTGTCCGTTTCCAATTTCCAGTAACTGTCGTGAGAATACCTCAGCTGATTAATCATTCTGCAACTGGACACGCATATTCGTAGTCAACTGCAATCATCATATCAATTGCTGTTTTGAACAAACGCACCAAATTGTTCCTTTCGTGAAAAAGCTCCTGCAGCTGCGAAATAATGGATCTTCTTAGCGAGGTATGTATTCCACAACGTGCATCTACTTCATCTCTATCATCACCAATGAAGTACATTTGTAGGAATTTATGGTCACTATCTGAGAACGGGAGCAGGGAGCCAGCTTTGTGATATATTTGCCCTTTGATTTTAAAAGTTGGCATGAATTGAGCAGTCACGATTTCCGCACCAAATGACGTCATTTGGAAGCAAGAGTTATATTTCCTCTGGTTTGACCTCTGGATGCGTGGAAGTGCAGTTTTTTAAATATTTTTTTCATCGTATTCTCGCGGGTAAAAAGCACGGCGAGCCCACATGTTGTATGATGAAGGGGTAAAAATGAAGAGGCCAATTAAATAGACAGCAGGTTTATTCGTTGCATAAGATAAAAATAGGTTCTTAAACCTAAACTAGGAGAGGCTACTTCCACGTCCGTTCACCTTCACTCCCTCAATCATACTCTCTCTGGCGACGAAGTCGCCGCTAGGGGATTACATTAGCAGCGCCCTCTACATCAATGGGGATAATATATATATATATATATATATATATATATATATATATATATATATATATATATATATATATATATATATATATATATATATATATATATAAAGCACTTTTCTTGTAACGTTGTTTGTATACTTTTGAAACGCATGATGTATTTTTATTTACCGACTGTTATTGCCCCACTATATTTTATAATTCACTTGTTTTTAAAGATGACAGAAGTTCCTTCGTGCTTTATTCATGTGTGTGATGAAGAATTTGAAGTTTTGAAACCAAGAACACACAAAAATTGGCAAAAAATTAAAAGTTTTGTAGAACTTTGACTCTCACATGACGGAAGAGAGAGAGATGTAGCTTCTTCTGTGAACTGTTTGCCTGGATTCCAGGAAACCAGACATATGGAAACCAAGCAATTTTTCCTGAAAATAGCTACTTTTACCACAAAAAGTGCTATATCAAGTTTACTAATTTAACTAGCATTGCACGAGATCAAAAGCGTGAGAAGGAGAACGATAACCACAATGACATTTCCTTGACTTCACCCCGCTCTTCTCAACGGCCACGAACCTCTTGTGAATCGAAGCAAAACAGGAACTTTTCCCAAATGTTTAATTTATAATCAAGTACGTTACCATGTCGAAAGATATAGTAGCAAAAGAAAGCGAGAGAAACTTCTGAAATGTCAAAACCTTTTCAGCCACTAAAGCTTTGCTCAGAAGGATGTGCGAATAATTTGTGAAATTCAATTTGTGAGATGATGGCGATCGAAATCGTTCAGTTTATTTTATGACAGAGTCGACGCTTGTCGCGGTATTTGTTGCAGCCAATCTTAATAAATTGCCCAAATGAGATTCAGTTAAGTTATTTGTATATTTATTCCTGATGAAAACCATCTTGCTGAAAGCTTTTTCATTATATAGTTTCTTCGGGCATGCAGTGGAGAACTCTATGTTACCTAGTTAACAAATACCATTTCAGACTCATTACAGTTACTATGTAAAAAAAAAATCATCCATATTGTGAAATTTGTTTTTTTAATCTTCTGTGCTGTCGGCGGGCCTCAGAAAAATCTGTAGCGGGCCGCGTAGTGGCTAACGCTGATCCAAACCAACTAACCAACCAACCAAACACTGAAATTTATCGACCCACAACTTGATAAATTTTCTAATATCCAGGATCATTTCCAGGCGATCAGGGCCCTCTTTCAACAGAAACGTACATAAAGCCATCGAATCGAGCAGAGTAAAATAATAACAAAGAAAGATGGACCAAAAGTAATTTAAATTGCCAAACTAAACTTGGACAGTTGCCAAAATATCCTCGTAATGTTTAATTAGATAGCGGATGATGAGCATGCATTTCTACAAGGACTTGCTCCATTTCAGAAAAGCTAGTAGAATGAAAGAAAACTACTTGTTGCACACATTTAACTCAGCAATATTCGTCTGGTGATTAGCAAGGTTGCATTCATAACATCTCCAAGCAAACACTCCCTTTTTCTGTAGTCATAACAATATACTGATAGGTTTAGCTTATTCTTCAAAAAGGTCATTTTGAGCTCAGAATATAATTAAAAAAAAAACAAAAAAATCTTGTTTTATAGAAAACAACCTATCATCCTAAACTGTCTGCTTTTGTTTGTTCACCATTGCTATTGAATATATTCAATTCCCATTTCAATATATTCAATTTTATAGCATAATAAATTCAGATTGATTTAAAAAATTTCTGTATAATATCATGATAGCTTATTTTTACAGTGCACAACTTTATGAGCATGCGTAATTATTTTTAGTATTTTGCAATAAGAATAGCAAAATTCAACTCTTAGAACATTTTACCCTTTCATGACTCCTTAAGGGTAGAAAGTCAAATCTATGATTATTTAGTCATAATAAAATGCACAGCTTTGGAAAAATGCATACTCGATTTTTTTTTTAGTGTTTTGGCTTTATGGAACATTAGAATATTCAACAGTTGGAACGTTTTGAGCCTTTTTGTACCCTTAAGTCCAAATCATTATAGTTTCAGTGAGAAGCTGTATAATTAAAAGTAGTTTGATGCTTATTTACTTATATCAATTTTGTAGAGAATTTGACAACTTTAAGTATTACCATTAATTTAAAAATTTTTACTGTATCATGTTTTGTTATTGTCTTCTAGGGATTCGTCTTGATCTTTTTTTTTAATAAATATAATTGCACAAAAAGGCTTATTTAAAATTATACATTAAAAATGCTCCATATTAAACAACTTTCATATAAAATATTTATCATAGATTGACTTTCAATTGATTTTTAAATTGTTCCCCAAAAATTATTTGCAACTAATATAAAAAGGGAGTTCCCTAAATTTAAAAAAAACAAACAAACTCTTTCCATATCTACCTATCTTTTTATTGCAAAAGAATATGACAACTAATAAACAATGAATGGTCTGCACAAATAACAATACATTATTCCGTTCATAAATTCAGGCTAACAATACTTTGCAAAATAAAATGTAATAGTGTTTAAAAATTAATTTTCTTTTGGTCTGTTGTGTGAAGTCATTGTTAAACTACAAAAGAGTTGCTGATTTTGCCTTTTCACATTATTTGAGTTCTTGCTTTTGAGAGAACAGCTTTTAAGTACTTTCATTGGAAAAGTGTGATTATATTTACTTCTTTGGTTATTTAATTGGTGAAAGATGGCTTCCAGGTTCCTTGCATGGTGCCGAAAGCTTTTGTAAGTTCACTGCGTTTTTCTTTATTATCTTTCTGTTTTACTTGTAAATGTCTACCATGTAAACTTTTCGTTCATACTAAAGTATCCAATGTTTTTAATAATATTCCAATTTCTGTAGATAAAGAAATAGGTAAATTGCAAATCCCAATTTAGTAAAATTTAATATTCTATTTATTCCAAGGAATAAAAAAGAAACCATATTCTTGATACATCCTAAACGTAATTAAAGTAAATGTAATTTAACTAATTGTAAATGGAAAAAAATAACTTCATTAAGGGGACATAGTACCCAAAAACTGACAAAAATGCCAATTTTTATCCCACAATATGGAGAATATCTTTCTGAATAGCTGTGCAAAAATTTATACTTGCACCTTTGATAGGTAAAAAGTTATATTGTATTTTCTCACACTATCAAAGCTGAAAAAGAAATCTTTAACACTGTTCGTTATTTTTCAGTTTGAGTGTTGTTTGAGTCCCCAAGTTATTTTTCCTAAATTTAGTTAGGACTGGTAAATTTTTATAGTGTATTTATATACATTTGATAAACAAAAGTTAGTATGGAATAAGGTGTGCTGTGTTAATTTTTTATTTTTTTAAATTAAAAAGTTGAAAACTTGAAAAAGACGGGTTTTTTTTCTGCTGTTTTTAGTACTAAAACATATAAAACCTTTTCCCATAGCTTGCATCTTCAAATCCATACTAATTATTGTTAACAATTATAATACGAATATATTGTAAAAATCTCACGAAAAAATATTTAAAATTGTGGGTGGAGTAGCATTTCGAAAAAAAGTTTGAAAAAATTTAAATGAATTGAATTATTTAAAAAATATTTATTCAAAATATTTTTGAAGGTTAAATTATGTTTATTTACCTTCAACACAATGGTTGGTTGTTTTCAGATTATTTGGGGCCGTCAGCAACACGAGGGCTATAATGCGCCGAAACATTCGTCATTAGACAAGCCAAAATACATTTAGAAACACCCATGCCTAACACGGGACTCGAACTCGCAGCCTCGCGGTCTAGAGACTAGCACGCTAACCACTATACAGTTTGGTCATCCCATTCAACACAATGTAAAATTATGATAGTTTAAATTTTAGTGGTGCAATTTCTGAAAATATTTTTTTTTTTTTTTGGATACCATGTCCCCTTAAGTGTCCTGTCAATAAACTCATTTAGAGATACAAATCAATTATGTTGGTGTTATAACACCTCACAATTTTCTTACATATGGGCTTTAAAATAACAACAAAACTTGATGCTTACAATCTCATAAAATCAATTGAGGAACTAAGCATCCGCTGTACATTTTAATCCCTGGACTTCCGACTGCAGTGCAGATTATACAAACAATACCAAGGTAATTTTTACCAACAAATGGTAAATACACTATTTTTTTATTGAAAAGTGAATTGCCTATTATTGCAGTAATTTGGCATTACTTAATATAAACTACTCTCCCCGCTGAATCCGGTGTCAGTTGGTAGTCCTACGATTTCAATAACCTAGATTCAGTTTCCCATTGGCCTTATATAATTTTCGTTTTACTATATAATACAACTATGATATACAATTTTCTAGTTATATAATTGTAGGTGATTTCTAATGGCTTTTTTCTTAATTTAAAATTTCTACAAAAGATTTTTTTTTTTTTTTTTTAAATTTTAAATGTTCTAAAATTATAGATTTTGTATTTTTAATCTAATGCTTAGTGGTTCGAATTCTGATGAAATTTTTTTTACTTTAATGCTTTGTTTTAATTATTTAATTCGAATTCTGATGAAAATATACTGCAACGAGAAGTACGAGATTTGGAAAAAATATGAATAAATGACTAGTAAGAGTTTAGTGCTAAAGATCCACCAATACTTGACAGTTATTTGTTTTCATGAGTATGGCCACCAAAAATAAACAATACAGAGAGTGGTTAACTTTTTTTCAGAAAATAAAAGTAGCATTTAAATATTTTGAAACTTGGTATAGTGAACAAATTGGAAATGAGCACACTTGTATTGTTTTCCCTCACAAAAATACAAAACGAAAGGCGATCTTTTAATTGAACTCTTTTCAGCAGTAACTTTTCCCCGCACTAATAGACGTAGAAAATTTCTTTGCTTATTTGTAGACTCCTCGTTTATGAAACAAATCCTAAATAACTTGAGTTTCAAATTTCTATATACTACAATGTATTATGAGCAATCTAAACAATATCTTAGTTCAGATTCTCTAACTATCTATATGTAACATTGGTGGGGTTACAGTGAGTTTTCTAAAAAAAAAAAAAAAAATTAGGTGGGAATTTTTTGGATAATTTTTAAAATTTCAGGAACATGCGAGCGATAATTTAAAAAAAAAAGTTTTAATGGTAATCTCAAAAAATTGAAGGGCGATTCCAAAAATTTTAGGGATAATTAAAAAAAAAAAAA
Source organism: Linyphia triangularis (assembly GCA_963978545.1). Taxonomy (NCBI): domain Eukaryota; kingdom Metazoa; phylum Arthropoda; class Arachnida; order Araneae; family Linyphiidae; genus Linyphia; species Linyphia triangularis. The sequence goes on from OZ021726.1 coordinate 88,171,502, forward strand.
AAATTCAGGATATTACTTTTAAAGCTGACATAGGCTTTTAACACAGACGTTATTTTCAAAGTATGTTTCAATACAGGCAAAAAACTGGAAAAAGATTTTCGTATCCGAGTTTTTTTTTTTTTTTTTTTTTTTCTTTGAGGGAAAGCGGGGGATTTTTGTGGTTTTTAATTATTTTTTTTTGGGGGGGGGGGAATTATCGAAAAATGTAAGTACAATTTTAGGGAGAAACAAAAATTTAGGGAATATTAGGAATTTTAGGACGAATGCGTTTCCTGCATTGGGTGAATAAGTGTTATTATTCAAATATTTTGGCCTTTCAAGCAAAAAAAAAAAAAAAAAAAAAAAAAAAAAAATTGTAAAAGGCACTTTTGAAGTACATTTTTTGAAGCACCTCACTGAAGCAAAACTACAATAGTAACTAATTATTTCAATAAACTCTTAAAAATTGAAATTAATGATTTCGTTTAATTTGCCTTCATTCCCTTTAAAAAACATGTATAGTGTTCAAGAATTTAAAATTTCAGTAACGAACATAACATAACTATTTAATCAATGAAAATTCAGCTATGACAATTTATATTCGTAAATTATATTTACAATATTTCATATTTGTATTAATTTATTATATTTCATTACGATATTATTAATTATTTCTAATTTATAAGTCTTTTATTACATTAATTATTTCCATAATGTATAGACCTCCTCAAAAAATTGAAATTCGAAATATGTTATTATAGATTACCCAACCTCTCTTCATTACATCATTTCGAAAAAGTTCTTATTTTTAAGGAATTTCAAAGGAGTCGTTGTTCTTTCAGGCTACGGCGCAGGAGGCAGCGGCGTCAACGCGAGGAGGAGGCGCGTTTGGAGGCGGAACCACTGGTCCAGACTTTAGAGGCATCCCAGTGGAAGGTGTTTTACACCGACTACTGGGTTCTGGACACAGTCTGGTGGCAGCCTTGCATCCTTGACCAACACTACCCTCTGGTCAGGGAGCGCAGGCTCACGGTCTGAAGGAAGGAGCAGACCGTGCGGATAATGGGCTTTAACATCGATGCCCATAAGGTGGACATAAAAAGGTCGACCATAAATAGAGATTTAAGATCATAACGTAGAGTGGATGATGTCAAAGAACGAGTGTTCATAAAGGAAGCTCTACTTGTAAAAAATAAGAAACAAGATCATAAAGTAGAGTGGATGATCGCGAAGAACGAATCTTCATAAATGAAGCTCTACTCGTAAAAAATAAGATTCAACATCATAACATAGAGTGGATGAAGTCGAATAAAAAATGTTCATAAATGAAGCTCTAATCGTAAAAAAAAAGATTCAAGATCATAAAGTAGAGTGGATGATGTCGAAGAACGAATGTTCATAAATGAAGCTCTACTTGTAAAGCCATCATAGTTTTGAAAATGTTTCTTTCTAACCTTAAAGGAATTTATATACTTTGAAAAGCCTCATCAAGCAACTGAGTAAATCTTTCTTAGAAACTTCAAGAGATTTCCTCCTCACAGAATTCTAGAAAGCTTTTTTATTCAAGACAATCTCCTTACAAACCATCAGAAACTTTTTTTATAACCTTCAGAAAAGCATTCTTATACATTCAAAGCCTCTATGTATAACTCAAAGTTTCTTCAGACATTTCAAAGCCTCTTCATATATATCAAAGCCTCTTCATACGTATCAAAGCCTCTTTACACATATCAAAGCCTTTTTATACCTATCAAAGTCTCTTTATACATATCAAAGCCTCTTTATACATATCAAAGCCTCTTTATACATATCAAAGCCTCTTTATACATATCAAAGCCTCTTCATGCATCTCAAAGCCTCTGCATACATATCAAAGCCTTTTTGTATACATATCAAAGCCTCTTTATACATATCAAAGATTCTTCATGCATCTCAAAGCCTCTTCATATATTTCAAAGCCTCTTCATGCATTTCAAAGCCTCTTCATATAAAGCAAAGCTTTTTTATACAACTCGAAGTCTCTTCATCAGCTAAGCCTCTTCCTACACTGTAAAAAAAAACCGTCACTTATACGGAAATTCCCAATATTATCAACGGTTTAAATCCGTAAACCTGAATTTACGGTTTAAAGCAGTTTTCGTAGGCAAGGTTACAGTTAATAACCGTCATTCACCAAGAATCGCTCTCTGCGCATGCGCGTTACGCCTTCCTTCGAAAACGACGCCGAGCATGTTTGTTTTGAAAGAAAGTGGCTTCTTTGGTAAGTTTCTTTTCATTATAATGATCAATTAAGCATTCATATCAATCATTCATCATAATCATTTATCAATTAATTTGTTCATTGCTATGAAATTCATGTATGTACATAAAATTACATCAGAATCAGAAAATGTTTATTTTATTGAATGTAAGCAAAAACAGCGATGTTGTTCTATTGTTTTTCTGAAACATATGCGTGTGATATAGAATATTGTACGTAATATTTCACGAGTTTGTAAGAGTTGTAAAACTAAATGAAGTTTAATTAACTGCATTGGCTATCATTTAGAAATGTGCTCTTTAGTTTTGTAATAACTTTTGAATGTTTTGGCACAAATTTTGCAAATGAAACTTCGGAAGATCAGATTTGATATCTGAGAATTAAAATTTTATTTAAAAATTACTTACTACAGATGTAGTTTAGGACATTTTTTGGGGGCGATTTTATTTGTTATTTTTTTCTTCTGGGTAATTGTAGTTTTTGTCAAAGAGTTTTATTTTAAGTTATATTTTATACTTTATTTGTTTTGTTTTTTTCAGGAAAAATGCAGTTTGTAACAATGGGTTTTTATTTTAAGTTAGCATACTTTAATTTTATTACTTAAATTTTAATTTGATTTTATTATTGTTTATGTTTTAACTTATTCAGTTACCATGTTTTTGATTTTTTTTATCGCCAAATGCCCCACTACATCTGTTCCATTGTGTGAAGTTTCAGTCAAACGACACTGCAGTTTCATTGCGATTGTTTCAAATCAAAGTCTGCTGGGATTGCCTTAGAAATCACTTGGGAACATTTTCAGTCTCTTACATGGCACCTACCGCCTTTGACTGAAGAAAATCATGTTCCTCAACATTAGATAGCTTATTTGTCAAGACAAGATCATCTGTCATAAATGTTATCGTACTTGGTCACTGGCAAAAGTAAGGGAAGGGCTGGTGATCTTTGGGATTGAATTAATTGCAAAACAGATTTTTAAAATGTTGCTGTTTTCAAGTACTATAGCATTGGTGTGATGATATAGCCTTTCAATGCAGGGGTTAAAAGACCTCTTCATTTTATGAAATGTGTTAGTTGAATTAATGTAAAATTCTTTAAAAACGTAGCTAAAAAATGAACCTACGTTTGTGAGCAAAGAAAAAAGATTTTCTTTCAATAAATTTCTTTTTTTTAGCGTTAACGGATAGTAGTAATTGAGAATTTCTAATCCATTCCTTCCGCAAATTATCGTTTTATCGCTTATAACATTAAATGCCATGAACCTAATGATATAATAAGAAATAGTGTTGTGTGAAATATTGAGTCTTTATTTTAAGGAGATAAACTTAAATTTTATTTTTGAAGGAAATTAATCCATTTATCCCATCCCTAGACTACCCAATTGATGTGCAGATCCATATTTCAAAATAAGGTTTTTAAAAGATGATTTCATGCTAGCTAGTTCATTTGACTCTTTTCACGAGTGTAAATATATGTACATAAGGATGACAAATTTTACAATATTTTTCATATTTTGTACAGTTTATTGGAATTTTTCAAAAAGAAACTACCAGTTGTGCTGAATGCCTTGCTGTACAGCAGTTTTATCGCTGGCTCCTAACAACTCCTTAGACTTTAAAAGTTCTCTGCACTTTTCAGGTAAACTATCGAGATTCTTTTATTTTAGATAGGATTTAGGGACAAATACAACTCTATTTATTTGAAGTGAGAATACTGTTGGAATAAATTTTAGTGCTTTTAGAATAAATTTACTTAGTGTATTATAATTAGAATTAAACATTTTTATTTCTTGCAACGTTCAGTGGTAAGCTAAGTTTTATAAGAACTTGCTTGTTTCACCTTTGTTAGAGGTGCTGTACTTAAATAACACTAATATAGAGTGGCCACAGAACCAGGAAAACTTGGAAATCGGGAAAATGTCAGGGAACTATCTCATTCTGGAAAAAAATCAGGGATTTTTTTTAAATTTCACAGAAATCAGGGAAATTTTCTTTGTTCTGAAGACACGTTTTCCTGATCATCCACATTTTGGCGCCATTTACCCAGAGAATTGTGGCGGTAATCGTTGAAAATGTAATGTTTCGGAATAATTTGAACTTTTCATTACCGCCAAAACTATTTTTAAAAAATTGGCACGTTATCTCTTTAGCTAACATGTTCTATTTGATCAGGATGTCTACACTTCTGGATAAGTTGGGGAAATTGGATAAAAAGTTTGCCATAAAATCGGGGAATATTTTCAGAAATCCATCATGGAAATCAGGGAACTTTTTTTCGTAAATTTTGTGGCCACCCGGTAATAGTAGTTTTGATAATCTGCTATCATTTACATACAAGTGTTTATTTCATTTACTATTTGAGGTTTGTTTTAAAAATAGTTTTGCTTTTGTGAATGCTAATTATGACATTAGTATTGTTACAGAGCTATGTTAGTGGCATTTAAAAAGCTTAAACACTGGTTGTAATTGCACATAAAAGTTACCAATGCATATAAAGGATTTATATTAAAAACTTTATTTTGATCTGTATCACAGGTGCTTCTGGGTATGAATCCAGACAAAGGCTCAGTCACCGCAATGATGTTCCGATACCTGCTCTACCACAACCACGGGTCCCAGAGACGCCCAAGAGAACGTCCCCCAAAGCATAATACCGCCACCACCGGCCTGAGGGAGCACTGTACATGACCTACTGTACATTGAGGGAGCAACTGTTCGCCTGACTCTGCCATCTGACCAGGCAACTCGATCAGGCCGATATCCTTGCTAAGGAGAATTGCAGGATTTCAACATCTCCCTCTTCCACACTTACTTTTTTGGAATTGTACTCTCTGGAAAAATCAAAGATCTCGGAGGAGTGGAAAACACCCCAACCCATAATTGGTACAAGGGCTCGAAACCGGGTTTGTCCCTTGACCTCCCGTGTGACAGACATACCCGGACTGTTCTATCAAGGCTTGCTAGCGGTCACATCAAGTGCCTAACTTTCAACGAGGGCACGAAAACCTTTGCCACCTGCACCAAGTGCCAAAATCATCAGACCTCTCCTGAGCACCTCTTGGATTGCATTGGACTCTCTAAGGAGGATCTCTTTGTCACGCACTCTGGTCACCAAGAAAGAACAGAGGTGAGTTCAAAGATTGCATTGGGTTTATTGTTTACACTGCAAGCATAAGCAACGGGCCGCCACACCGAGGGGGAAGTAGTGAACTTCTTACGCTTACCAGGGCTGGTTGCGGCAGCGATTCCAAGGCGGTGACAGCTTTTCCGGTACACTTTACGTCAGGTCCACCGACCAGCGGTAACCTAAACACCAACTCGGTGTATCCTACAGGCTAACTGAGCCTAAACATAAAACTAAAAAAACCCAGCAAGCAGCCCCGAAGACCTTAACTAGCTGCTTTTATTTACCAGGCCGCTTGGACATGCGCTCTCGCCGATGTTGTGGCTGACCAATCAAGGTGAAGATGTGCAGAAGAGGTGCGCATGCCAGGTTGAACCGTCACATCTTTAGCAATCCTCTCCTAGTCTTCGACTTCCTTTTAGTCAACGAACTTGTAGATCTTGTCTGACTCCGTCAGACAGTGAGGATTAGCAACAACAACAACAGGCAACTCGCTCCCACACACAGAAGTAAGTGAAAGAATGATTCTTCAGACTCTCCAGCAGCAGTTAAATACCACTTCCACCTGATCACGTGCCTTCCACGTCATCCAGGCGAGTTCATTGCAAAATGTAGGGGTGGTCATCTTTCAATTTTAACTTAATTTTCTTATGTGAATACATTGAATTATTAGCCTTTAAAAATTTTTTAAGTATGTTTACTGTGGTAATTTGGACATTTTATAAGATGGTGATTTTGTAGAGTCATAATTATTCAGATATAACTTGCATTGGTCAATTTTGAAAATTTATTAGATGTGTTCAATAATTTGTATATTCCGCAATCTAAATTTTTCCTTTTCGTATATTTTGCATATTTTTCTAAACTGAAAAATTAATAATGATTTTCATATGGCCTTAAAAGTTGCTGCAGCTTGTATTGATTGATATGATTAATTATTCCTAGAAATTTTTTAATATTTTGTTTATTAAATAAAGTAATCTGAACCACTTTTCATTCGTGTGTATTGAAATTTTATAATTATGTATACTTTTATACTGTCAATTTTGAAAATTTATTAAATATGTTTAATAATTATTAGATGTGTTTCAATAATATTTTGTTTATTAAATAAAGTAATCTGAACCACTTTTCATTCGTGTGTATTGAAATTTTATAATTATGTATACTTTTATTATGTGTATTGAAATAAAATTATATTTTTATCAAATTTAATTTGTTTTACTTAATACTTATATATATACACAGTGTCATAAAATACATTTAAATCCTGTCGCGTTAAAAAATATTTTGAAAGTTAGTAAATTATTGCATTTTTTTAATGTTTTAATCAAATTGAAAGTCTAGGTAATCATAGTATAGATAACCAAATAAATTTATTATAGTTTGATATAAGAAAAGACTGATAGCTATTAATAAATTATTTTGTGTTACATGCTCATTTTGTGATATATTTTTTACCTTTCTATTTATGTTGAAGGATTACCTTATTGCTTCGGAATTTTTTTTTTTGTTTTAATTTATAATGGGACATAGAATATTTTGCTGTGATACAGAATTGTACTTTAATTTTTATGATTTTCATCCATTGAATATGGTCATTATTACTAACAAAACCTTTAGCAGAACACAAATGCCTTCTTGATATTGTAAACTGTGTTTAATACTGAAATTAATCATATATTTTGTGGCAGAAGCTTTTCCATCTACAATTGTTTCTTAATATTTTGCAAAAGCAAACCGTTCACTTACATTTGTAAACCTTTTTTGTCACTGCAAGTTTTTGTGTAAAATAGAGAAAAACTTCGCTTATAGGGGTAAACTGTTTCTTATACAGAAAAATTTCTGTGTATTTTATATGAAATTTATTGCAGAAAGTTTCCGTGTACTTTACGGGGGAAATTGTATTTTATATGGAATTGACCTTATTCAACACAGAAATTCTGTTTATTTTACAGGTGGAAATTGCATTTTGTATGGAATCAACGTACTTAATACAGGAAATTTTAATTTATTTTACGGGAGTAAATTATTTTGTATGAAATTACCGTATTTAATACGGAAAGTTTATGTTTATTTTACGGGGGATCAATGTTAGTAACCAGTCAATAACCGTTTTTAATACGAAAAGTTTCCGTTTATTTTACGGGAGAAAACTGTATTTTGTACGGAATGACCGTAATTATTACTGAAAGTTTCCGTTCATTTTACGGGAAAAAACCGTTGCAATCAGTCAAAAACCGTATTTAATACGGAATGTTTCCGTATTTTTTACGGTTTTAAACTGGCGACCCAGCTGCCAGTTTAAAACCGTAAATTTGACGGGATTTTTTTTGCAGTGTATACATCAAAGCCTCTTTATACAAATCAAAGTCTCCTCATCAAATAAGCCTCTCCATACTCCTTCTTAAGTTATCTCAAGGCTTCTTCATTTACATCAAAGACTACTCATATACCTCAAAGAATATTCATCTGCATCGAACTTCATGCCACAGGCTAATAGAACTTTGAAGTTTAAGCCACCAACATCAGACTTTTCAACAAGTACAAGACATAAACGTTTCAACTTTCATAATATTCAATAGATGGGTTTTCAGGCTTCAAGGGAAATAGACAACTTTACCTCCCCAAGAGATGTGTTTTAAAATTCAGATCCATTCTTCATATACAAAACCATTTCGAAATAAAGTTAAACCACAAAAACTTAAATCATTGTCCTTTCTTTGTCGCCTACTCCAAATATTATCAAGAATTGACACAGATTATAAACAGGGTTCCTACTCAAATCACAGAATGAAAATCGATGACTTTTAAGGACCTTTAAAGATTTGTTTTCAGGCATCATTTTTATAAATAAATTTTTAACTACACATGTTCTACTAAAAAAGTTACAATTTGGCGCATGCGTAATATAAATATGTCAGAGAATTCCGATAAGGTGCGGTGGGGATAGCAAGTCTGCAGTTGGGCACACAACATCCGCAAAAATTAAGGACTTTCAAGGCCTTGAAAACAAGTTTAAAAATATAAAGCACTTTTAATGACCGTAGTATCAAGAGTGCATGGCTTTAAAAAAAATCAAAATGTAAACACAATCTTGTCAAATCAGTTCTTTTATTATGATTTTTTTCCACCCTACGAGACTTTACTCGTGTAATGTTACAAATTTGGAGGTCAGAAATGTTTCCATTGTCTGCGGTTTTAAACTGTGACTGCTGTTTCTGTCAAAACGAGATGAATAGCGATCATGACGTCATAGTCACGTGATTTTACTTAAAATATTTAGGTACCCAACTGAACTATATCAAGTCTTTTTTGCACCTTAAGGCCATCTGGATTTTGCCTGACAGTTGAAGCGTCTTCCAACGTTAGTCAAATTGGCTCAGCGAAGGTAATAAGACTGGAACCACAATTTTTTGAACAAACGTAAGCATATCTCGACGCTTTGTGAGAAGCTTTTTCAGTGGATCCCATTACATGTAACCATATGGGGAAATGAGGGAGCTGATGTCTTGGCAAAGGAGGAGGCAGAAGAAACACTGCCCTCCATGCTTTCCCTTGAGCTGTTCTCAGTCTGAAAACTCTTCCATAAGCAGACTTGGCTTGTCCCCCCTTTCATACTCTTGGTATCGTTCTGATCGCCCTGGAAGATCTCTTGCTCTAAATTGCAACAGATGTGCCCAGTCGACACTCTCCCGTTTTTTTCAGTAGTCATCTGAGAGACCTTACTTTTCAAGGCGGTGGTAAATTTTATCCCCAATTGTCAATCTGAGCAGGCCTTTCCTGCACTCATCAGAGGGTGTCTGGGGATGTCTCGTAATGACCTGTTTGATCATCCATTATTTTTTTTTGATTTTTTTTTTGCAAATGAATATAATAATCTTGTGGATATCGTCTAGGCTAGGCTACACAAGGAGATTAGAAACAACAACAGTAATTCATGAAATTCACTGTTCTTCCACGACTTCAAGTTTTTTTTTTTTTTTTTTGCTCAGAATCATGACTTATCATGAAAAAATTTACCCAATGCCCAAATTCAGAACATTTTATGACTTTCCAAAAGTGCATTACTTCGATTTTGAGTGTTAAAATACCATTTTATATGCAAATTGATGATCAGAATGAAATCGCGTGATGATTTTTGTTGTAATAGGCAAAAAATTAAGATTGAATTTTGAAAACTGAGCGTTTGAAATTTGCCTTAGGATTAACTTGGCTAATGTATTTTCAATGGGATATGCAGATTTTTTGATGCAATAACTGGATTTTCTGTTTTAATATGTAACTTTATTGACGATTTCAGCTCGATCGGTGCAGAACTTTTTGAGATTTTGAAGCGTACAAAAACCAACATAACATTTTTATATATATATAGATATATATATATTTATTTAATGAATATTAGATCAAAACTTTTGTATTTATGTATATATATATATATATATTACACAAAATTGATTAAAATAACCTGTATTACATCACTTAGCACATGACATTCCTAACTTTAGTAGAGGAAAATGTTGTTGTTTATATTAGTTTACATTTTTATCATATTATTTTTTTTAAATATTATTCTCATTTCGGCTCCCCTCTCAAAATCACATGTGTGCGATCGCACATGCCTTAGGCCGGCCCTGATTAATAGAATGATCCAACAAACGTCTATCTATCCGTTTCCTTCTAGAATAAATCCGATCAAACGGTATAGTGGTTAGCGTGCTAGCTTCTAGACCGCGAGGTTGCGGGTTCGAATCCCGTGTCAGGCATGGGTGTTTGTAAATGTATATTGACTTGTCTAATGACGAATGTTTCGGCGCATTATAGCCCTCGTGTTGCTGACGGCGCCAGATAATCTGAAAACAACCAAACTTCTAGAATAAAGGAGATATAATAACAGTAACTTTCTTTTATCCAAACTTAAATTTTACACTTATATTTAAAAAGAAAAACTTCAAAAATAACTAGACACTTTTAATAAACGTTTATCCTGATACTGCATTCACTGAGTGAAAATAATAATCGAACTCTTCAAAGATGCGGTTCAAAACGTCCGCAGATATGGGCTCGTGTGAAAAGGCATGCGTTTGCGGGCCGCAACGTGTGAAAGAGGCCTTAAGGTGCTCTAAACATCCTCACCCGTATAAACAAATATCTTTAACGCAGAGTTCTCTTCCCTCGGGTATTGTCCATCTGCTACTGTTTCTCCTCTGTTTTACTTACAAGAAAAGAGAATGTCATAATTATCAAAAATCCTGAAAATATGAAAACGAAAATGGTAAATTACACCAATTTATATCAAATTTTAATGCAGTGACCAGAATTATAGTGTAATTGAAATTTCTGTGATGTTCCTTACCCTTAGTAAATGCAAAAAATATCTTATAAATTAATAATTAGTGTATAAGTGGTGCAAAACTAAAATGTAAATAACGGATAGAAATATTATTAATCTACCAACTTAAAGTCTGTTTACTAATCTGCTATTTAAAAATGTTAAATTATGTATCCGCATAAATAAATGGAAATAAATTTCAAAGTAAGATATTGTAAGTAAGTAAAGCAAAGTAAGATATACATTAAAAAAAAAAATTAAAAAAAAAATCAATGAATACGTCGAACTAAAAAATCCGTTATGAGAACTTTAAAAATTAATACTACTAATAAAAAACCGCCAATTTAAAGAAAATCCAACAAAGCAAAGAAAGAAACGCTGACGATAGCTATAATCAAATTGAAGCACAATTAAAACAAAAAGAGAATATGACAACCCTATGATGCAGAGGTTATTTATCTTTCAAGAGCCATCTGCGTTGATTTTTGAAACTTTCGCACATTTTTTCGGTTGAATTCTCGAATGTGCCGAACCCATGCTCTAGCACAGAATTAATCCACACTTAATTCCTTTTTTAACCTTTAATTGCTGTGGCTTATATTGTTGCATAGTTAGATAACGAGTGCATTCTCTCAGACATAGGGTCGCAACCGGAAAATTTCTGTGGGAGGGGTTTTCAATCAAACATTAAATCTGTATTTCTCTATATAAAAATCAACTTCTAATACGGAACTTTCCCATCCCATATTTATCACATTTTATCAATATTTTTGCAGTTTCTTAATCTGTCGCCTACATGTGATAAAATATTAAAATGGTTTTTGCCCAGTTATCGAACTATACAAAACAACCCAGCATCATGGTGAAATATTTCATTTAGATCCCGTGTCATCCAAATTTTCTAGATTATAAATTAATTAAAAAAAATAAAAATTATTATTTTCAATTGCAGAAATTAATTTTTTCAGGTAAACGGACAAACACCAATATCAGGTCGCTTTTACTATGCAGGGTTATTCAGAATTCTTTTCCAGGTTTCGAAGCGCTATAGTAAAAAAATAAAAAAAAAAAATAAAAAAAAAAATGCAGACTAGACTAATGCAGCAAATAAGAACATTTGAAAGAATACAGAAACAATTCCAAGTTCTATTTACATAGCTTACAGGTGTTCTATGTATGAACCCTTGATCACACGGCATACATCAATGCGATAGTCCAGTTCCTGCCGAGCCCACCAAACGGCATAGTGGTTAGCTTTTAGACCGCGAGGTTGCGGGTTCGAGTACCGTGTTTGGCATGGGTGTTTGTAAATGTATGTTGGCTTGTCTAATGACGAATGTTTCGGCGCATTATAGCCCTCGTGTTGCTGACGGCTCCAGATAATCTGGAAACAACCAACCAGTTCCTGCCGAAAAGTCCAGTCCTTGCTTCGAAACCCGGGAAGAAATTCTGAATAACCCTGTATATTTATGGTACTTAAAATACAATGGCATGTACCACTGAAACACTACAGTAGCATTTGAAAAACGGAAACCCATATTTTTACATCTCTTTGCATCTTTTTACATTTCTTTGAAATGACATTTTATATTGGAATTTAGGTAGACAAAAAATAATAATAATACATAATGACTTTTTGATGCCAGGCGATTTACAGATTCGTTATTTATTTCGAAGTTTGTGGACTTAATAGTTACTTTAGAGTGATACGGTAGTCAAACTTGGAAAGTGCCAACTCAAATCCCTCATGATTTAATGAAATGATTAAATAAATTAATGAAATGTTCTTTCGCTACGTATTATTTACTTGAAAAGGTCAGGGACCATTGTTCATTATAAGGGGTGGAAAGAAACGTTCAACGAAAGATGACCCGCGGTCTGTCAGACTGTATAAAGGAGTTAAGACTATTCCGTTTCTTTTGTGTGGTGCTGGTTTTATTTAGATGAAATGTTTAAGAAATATTTTATTATTCAAGGCCGGATGCGGAATTGTAAACAAAGAGAAGGAAAAGAGGGCTAAGAATAAGCAAGAAGGGAGGGGGGGGGGGTACCTTAATTTTTCAAATATGTACTGTGGATTACAAAAAGAAATAACTAAAAGCAATATACATTAATTTCCTGTTCAAATGAATAATAACTTATACAGCCTGTAATACACGTCTTTATGTTAGAACATTGAAATTGTTTGTCCTCTTTTTCTGTATTTTATAATAAGTAAATACTAGTAGGAAGGATAGTACACTGTTAAAAAAAATTGTCCACCATGCACCAAAATTTGGTTCCCATTTAGCTGCCACCAACATTTGGTGCTTAGTTTCGCGATTTAATGGTGCTTACGGTCCGAGGTTGCACCATTAAATCGTGAAACTAAGCACCAAATGTTGGTGGCAGCTAAATGGGAACCAATTTTTGGTGCAAGGTGGAACAAAATTTTTAATAGTGTAGGTAGAAGGATGCATCCTCAATCATTCTTGGTATCGTTTGCTAAATAACCTAAAATCTACCTGGGTAATTCTCAGGATAACGCACGGGACATTTTCGCTCTTCTTTCCTCTTGTAAATGAGTTAGAATTGCAAAATTATGATAAATCTAGTTCTTATGTTTTTGTTTTATACGAAATTAGTTTGTGGCAAAGTTGCGTGGAAAAATAATTAATTTAACTACACATCAAATATACATTTATAAGTCACCGACACGCAGGAGACTAATCGGTGTTATAAGACGCACATTTGACTTAGTTGAAAGAACTATTTTTTTCCATATAACTTTGCAAAAAAAAACTAATCTTAAATGAAGCATAACTACTAGATTCATCATAGCTTTGAAATTATTAACCTGTTTACGAATAGAAAAAAAAAGAGTATTCGAGGTCTGGCAATGCTGCCTGGAGGTCAAGCGGGGTTATCACCCATAAAAGAATTCCGAAGAGTGGCGAGGGATTGATGGTGTGGGTGAGGGGGGAGTCGACTGGAATCTGGCAACCAGTTTCAATGTTTATGGGTGTGTTTGTTTTTACATCTTTAGGTGTGTGGGATGGAGCGTGGAGTGATCTCATCTTTCTATCTTCTATATCAAAGATTCAAGGGGCTTTGGTTAAGAGGAAGTCCTATACTAAACTCCAACTGAAATTGACATCACTAGACGATAGATCTTCACCTTGCTCATAAAAAAATAATCCATTTTAGCGGAGTGAAGATATAATTCTCGCCAAACCTTACAGCCTTTTGTTCTCTTCAGGGTTGTGGTTTGGCGAGCATTATGCTTTCACGCCACTAAAGTGAATTAAATGCCTATGAGCACTGTGACAATCTACCGTCTAGTGATGTCAAGTTAAGTTGAAGTTCAGTATAGTAAGGATCATTCCCTATGCTCGTTATGTTACAATCTTCTACCCCAGCTATACTTTGTAGAAAACCTTGACATTTGGGGAGTAGACACGAAATTGATCACTTCTGAAATGACACACATTGTTTTCGTTTAATGTTTATCTATTATAAATGAAAATTAAATTGCCAATGGACAAAACTAAGTGGAATATACATTGACGTACAGAATTCAAATAAAAAAAAAAAAAATTAAACATACTAGAAGCTATTTTCGAGTTTTTAATTTATTTTCATATGAAGTGGTCATTTTTGTACCCACTGAACAAATTTCAAGGTTTAATAAAAAGTAGTTTCTAAATGCACCGGACTAGAAGACAATAACTTAGAGTACATAGAGAATGATCTTTACTAGGACTTCCTCTTCAAGGGGACTTGGTATCGCTTGTTTTTACACAAAAATTATAAAAATAGGGATTTTCTATTTTTTTTTCATTCGTAATCTTTGAAAATTCTTCTTATTCTGGCAAGTTCTTGAGCTGATCCGATAACTGCAATTACGTAAAAATAATGTTTTTTTTTTTTTTTTTTTTTTTTTTTTTTTTTTTTTTTTTTATGGAGAATTTATCATAGCTGCAATAGTTCCTTCGATGTTTCGAACGCATTTTTCTCAGTTAGTGTTTTTTGGAATTCCCACCCCTTACTCAAAATGCTAAAACTCCAGCAAATATAAATGAAATAACTCGAAGCATTTTTTGTGTCATTCTAAAGAACTATTTGACAAAGATAGACATGGATATTTTAATAAAACACTAACTTTCTTTTTTTACAAATTACATGTTGAAAAGCATCCTTTGTTTACAATTCTTTTACGTATAGGTACAGAATTTATTTTTTCTCCAAAATTATTTTACTTATTTATAATCCGATGCCTAAAAGTTTAGAGTATATAACAATAGGAACATTTATGGTTGGTTGTTTCAAGATTATATGGCGGCGTCAGCAACACGAGGGCTATAATGCGCCGAAACATTCGTCATTTGACAAGCCAACATACATTTACAAACACCCATGCCTAACACGGGACTCAGAACCCGCAACCTCGCGGTCTAGAAGCTAGCACGCTAACCACTATATACCGTTTGGTTGGCTAACCTACGTTAAGCTGTACGTCCCAGCCTGATTAGTCGTCATTGTGCATAAAAAAATAGGTCGTTGAGCGTATTAACCAACCAACTAAAGCTTGGTGTCCACTATCGTTGAGCAGATCAGAGCGGAGTGGACTAGAGCCAATTACAAGGCTGCCAATGTCTACTATAGCACGAGCTACAATGGACGTTGACAGCCTTGTAATTGGCTCTAATCCACTCCGCTCTGATCTGCTCTGCTTAGCGATAGTGGACGCCAAGCTTAAGGAATAATGTAAGAATTATCGAAAAGTACATTGCCAGTTTTATTCAAGTCTCCATATAAGAATTATCACCAATAATTAATAATTTAAAAAACTAAAAAACACGCTTTAATAGAAAAGTGAACTAAAAAGTTGAAAATAATTTTAAATAAGTTTGAAATAAGAATAGAGTGATTAACAAGAAATATTTATTTTATCGTAAAAAAGCGTGGAGTGTTTTTTAAGATGTTTTCATAATGGCTCTACTTTTACCAATATCTGTCATTAAATATTTTCAACAATTGACATCAAGCACTCCACGCTTTGTTACGATAAAATAAATATTTCTTGTTAATCACTCTATTCTTATTTAAAATTATTTTCTACTTTTTAGTTCACTTTTCTATTAAAGCGTATTTTTTAGTTTTTTAAACTATTAATTATTTTCTACTTTTTAGTTTGGTTTTCTACTAAAGCATGTTTTTTAGTTTTTTAAACTATTAATTATTTTTTCTGTAAACTATAATTTTTTTTTAGTTATTATTTTTTTTTTTGTTAAGTGTACAAAACTCTCCAGTTGTTCTTGCCAATAGTCACATGCTTGTCTCAAATTCAAGTCATGTGTATGCCTTAGTACACGCCGTATTACTAGGCACAAAACACTACCTTGTCTCTGAATATGAAAAATCACTAATCCTGAAGATCCTGGTAAGGATAATGCGACTAAAAAAAAACACGCTTTGTATAATCGTCATTCCCACGACAAATCTTTTAAAAGTCTGCCTTATCAATTGTCGATGATAGGTTCTGTGATTGCTGGGATTTTAACGACACACCAGGGTTCGATTCTGGAGAAGGTTGGTTGGAATTTAACGGCGCAAAGGCAACACGAGCTAATCCTTGTGATAAAGCGACAAACTTATTGTATTGTCATCGGTCCTTAATAAGTATGCCAAATTTCGAGTTAATCCGACGTTTTGAAGGGGGTCAAAATCATGTTCAAAGATTCCGTTACATACTAACATACAAACATACGTCTGAAGCTAATAAAAGCGTGTTAAAAATATGTCGTCACACTGGCCTTATGAATGATGAAAATATAAAAACGGTAAATAACACCAATCCACGTCAGTAATATAGGGAAATTGAAAGCTGTATGATGTTTGTTCCACGTGCCTAGTTTTTTTTAAATTTTTTTATTTTTTGTTTTAAGTTTAGGTTTCAATATATGCAGATGCTATTTCAAAACAAGAAAAAACATCTGCATGCAAAGAGAAAGAATATGGTTTCGCAATTTAACTGGAAGGTAGTGTTTTTCCATTTGGCGTCAGTAACCGTTTTCGTTTCTCACAACAAAAATATCAAAAGCAGGAGTGTCTGTTTTCCAATACATGAATTAATTCAAAAGCAGATGACTTTATACAACAGTTATTATGACATGCGCGAAACTTCCCCTTTTGAATTTTTTTTTTTATGTTCAATTTTGTCTTGTAAATTAATACTTTTTGAGTAGTAGTGTAACCAAAAAATGGCACACAAAGACATAAAAACTAAGGGTGTGGAACATCGCACAACTTTCAATTACACTATACACAGACGTGGATTTGTGTCATTTACTGTTTTCATATTTTCATCATTTAGAAGAAATAGCCAAATTGGAGATAATTCTTGTATGGGTCCTTAAAAAAAAAAAAAAAAAAAAAAAAAACCTCCGCCAAACTGACGATTTTGACAATATACTTTTCAATAATTCTTATATTATCCTTTCTTATAAGTAAAAGTATAAGTGAAACTGAGAAGGGAAGTAAATATGATTCTTGATGAGGTATGCTCAAGGAAATAGAACTCTGTGTTAAAGGTATACGTTTTTCAACTTTTTACGCCGTTAAAGCATTTTTACGAGAATTTCGGAGGTGGGGATGTTTAGAACACCTTATACGAGACATAACCAAAGCGATTTTTAAAAAAAAAAATCGTTAGAGCCGTTTTTTACCAATTACTGAAAAACATGATTCTTTTAAAGAGAGCTACATTATGCGCATGAGGGATTTTGACGAAAACCTTAATGGTAGGTCCCTGTGTCATCACCAAATTTGAACATCGTAGGTCAGTTTTTTCGGGAGTTATGCTGACCACAGACACTCACACGCACATTTTTTCTAGGTAACTTTTTTGAAATCAACATGTTCTAAAACGTGGAGAAATGCAAAAAAATTCTTGTGTACATATGGATAATTGAAAGTAAAAAAGTTGCTTTGGAACTTTTAAAACATATTGCTCATAAAAACAAAGTTTTTAATATAAATCCTTCATAAGCATTGACCTATTTTTATGTGCAATCACAACTTCTTGAGCTCAGATCGAGTTTGCATAGTGTTTGACCATTCTGTACTACTATTTGCTAACTTCTTTTTTGCCTCCAAAACTTGATTGAATACATTGTCATCTACAACGAATCTATTTGCCACTAGTCCGAGAGGCGACTGCAATTTTTGGACCCCATCGAACATCATTCTGAATTTTTTATAGAAATTGGAGAAAAGTGAACAGATTACGAATCCACTGGTCTGTCGTGGCAAAAATGGCCGAAACTGATCAATAATCGACTTGGAATGAGTTGAACTAAAATCCGGTTGCCAAATATGTCACAACTTGAAAAAAATAGAACAAACTTATTCGTCTGGCAACCCACTGCATTCTGATTTTCAATGAGAAAAAGCGCAAACGATTTCTGATCTCTGACTCAGAAAACTAGCACCTTTTAAAAGTAAGCCAAATTGGCGACATTAGTTACGTCATCAGTGACGTAATGTTTATTGCCAACTTGGCTCCCTTTTAATAGATGCAAGTAGACCGTCGCCTGATATCTGAATCGTCTGCAACTTTCTTAATTGAAAATTAAAGAGTGAGGGTTACCAAATAAAAAAAAAATGCTCATTATTTGGAAAGTTATGGCTCATTTGGCAATTGGATTTAGTTCAACCTATTCAAAGTCGATTTTTGACCTGTTTCGGCCATTTTTGCCACGGCCGACCAGTGGATTCGTAATCTACTCACTTTTCACTAATTTCTATAAAAAATTCAAAATGATGTTCGATGGGGTCCAAAAATTGTAGCCTCCTCTCAGTCTACACGATTCGGCTCGGTTGGATAGCAGAACGTGAACGTAACGCACTGGGGTATTTTAGTCACTGAACGCTAACCGAAATTCGATTTTTAAAAATTCCACCTAGACACTTGAATTTTTGCTCGTACATACTTTATTAAGTATAGAATCTTACTCCGTATCCATTTTTTAAGTCTGAGATCCCAAATGTCACAGCGATTATTCGAAAGTTGATATTTGTACGAAGTGTGCATTTTTTTTTCAAAGCAAGCATAATTTTTTAAACAAAACTTCACACTTTTTCTTTCAAGTTTAATTTCACCACGATATACAGTCAAGAGTATAAAGTGAACTTACACCTTCTATCTAGAACCAAATTCCTTGATGAAAAGGAAACATTAACTTGAAAATCGATTTTTTTTTAATTTTTTTTTTTTATGTAGAATAGATGTGGAATTTATCATGTCGAAATAATCCCTACAGAAAATCGAATCCTGAAATAAGTAAAAGGTCCACTTATAGTAGAGCGGTTAGACACCAAATTAGAGCCGAAAACTGCACTTCGTGAAACAAGTCTGTAATTTTAGCCACTGATAGAATATGTCATTCAGATCTTTTAAAAGTGGAGCCACTCTGATTTTATTTCTGGTCGAGATTTTATACTATACTAAACTTCAACTTAACTAGACATCACTTAGACGATAGATCGTCACAGTGCTCATAGGCAATTAATCCATTTTGACGGAGTGAAGACATAATTCTCGCCAAACCTTATAGCCTTTTGTTCTCTATAGGGTTGTGGTTTGGCGAACATTATGCTTTCACGCCGCCAAAATGGATTAAATACCTATGAGCACTGTGACGATCTACCGTCTAAGTGATGTCTAGTTAAGTTGAAGTTTAGTATAGTTCAAAGTTAGGCATAAAATGTTCGTTTTTATCAATAAAAATACTTATAAGTGGAGTCACAGCCAAATCATGAGCTTTATAGACATATGTAATATGTTAAATTATTAGGTTTAGATGAAAGATTAAAAAAAGCAGCAACAAAGTTCAACCGGAAGTGATTTGCATTTCGACCGGAAGTCTATTTCTGCTAAAACTGCATCAAACAGTTCAAACTTAGATGTAACAAGATGCAGTATTAAGAGTTTTAATATAGACCCTTTATATGAAGGTGTTAAAATATGAAGAAGAGCCTTTTTAATTCTAATTTAAATAAATCTAAAACCTCGACCGGAAGTAGTTTTTTAATTTCAGTTCATCATAAAACATCATCAAAGAGATGTTTGTCACCAGAAAATAATGTCTAGAAAAAAATGTTTGTTTGTGGTCGGCAAAACTCCCGAACAAGTCGACCTAGGATGTTCAAAGTCGGTGTTATCATTAGTTGGTATTATTGTCAGTTGGTTGGTTAGTGGTGATCATGAAACCTACCATTAAAGTTTTCGTCAATATCACGTATGCGTATAAGGTAGTTCCCATTGAAAAAAAATCATGTTTTTCATTGATTGTTAAAAAAACGTTTCTAACGATATTTGATCAAATTTGGTGTGTTTGCTTCTTAATGTGTTCTAAACATCCCGAAAAAACGAATGCCTTTAACGGAGTTATATTTCCTTGAGCATAAGCTCATCGAAGATTTTTACCATCTCCTCAGTTTCACTTATAAGAAAGGATAATATAAGAATTATCGCAAAAAACATCTCCAAACTGGCCATTTTTTTTTTTCCTTAATGAATGATGAAAATAAAAAAAATGGTAAATGATACAAGTCCACGTCAGTGTTAATAATGTAATTGAAAGTGGCGCGGTGACCCCCCCCCCCGCCCCCCCTAGTTTCAAGAGAGCAATTCGAAAATTCCTACTTAACCGTTGCCCTTTGAACCCTCGAGATAGAAGAAGGAACGAAAAAGGAGAAGTCGATCTGTCTTGCACATCGTAAAGATAAAAAAAAAAAAAGGGGGAGACCGCAAACATTTCCATAAATATCATCTGAAATGTTGTTTCCTAAATTCCATCCGCTCCCACAATGAAACAAAGAGGACTTCGGGAAACTGACTCCCATTACCATTACTCCCCCCCCCCCTCCCTTCTCCTTTTGAAATTCTTAGTAGCCACGAGGGTGGGTGGTTAGTTTGTTTACTCATATTGCGAAGATGAACCACACCAGATGCGTTCCAACGACCCCCCTCCCCCCCTTCTCCATAAAGATGTCAACTTAGGTAAAACTATCCCACAAGACACCTGTTGCAAGGCTCTTCCGACTCTTCCCCAGACCTCCCGGTTGAGGATCTCGTCTATTTTGTGTCTCTCACAGCTACTAGGAGAAGGAAATGGGTTCCGAAAACATCAACAGTATTGACATCTTTATGATGAGCGGCGTTGGTACAGGAAGACAGTCGCTGTTTATTTTGGTAATAGACTGAGAGGCGACTGCAATTTTTGGACCCATCGAACATCATTCTGAATTTTTTTATAGAAATTAGAGAAAAGTTAGTAGATTACTAATCCACTGGTCTGTCGTGGCAAAAATGGCTGAAACAGGTTAAAAATCGACTTTTAATAGGTTGAACTAAATCCAATTGCCAAATGCGCCATAACTTGACAAATAATGAGCATTTTTTTTTTTTTATTTGGTAACTCTCACTCTTTAATTTTCAATTTTGAAGGTTTCGGACGATTCAGATATCTGGCGACGGTCTACTTGCATCTATTAAAAGGGAGCCAAGTTGGCAATAAACATTACGTCACTGATGACGTAACTAATATCGCCAATTTGGCTTACTTTTAAAAGGTGCTAGTTTTCCGAGCCAGAGATCAGAAATCGTTTGCGCTTTTTCTCATTGAAAATCAGAATGCAGTGGGTTGCCAGACAAATAAGTTTGTTCTCTTTTTGGCAAGTTATGACATATTTGGCAATCGGATTTTAGTTCAACTCATTCCAAGTCGATTTTTGATCAGTTTCGGCAGTTTTTTCCACGGCAGACCAGTCGATTCCTAATCTACTCACTTTTCTCCAATTTCTATAAAAAATTCGGAATGATGTTCGATGGGGTCCAAAAATTGCAGTCGCCTCTCAGTCTATAAAGACATCTCTTCCTTTTCAATCAAGAGTTTCAGTGCAGTAAGTAGCCCCTGCCCGATTGTGATGAAAGTGAATTTAGTCAGGAATGAAAAGGGCACCCAAAGACATACTCACCATACTAAGTAATACTATCATCTGTATTTGTGAATGAATTCTAGACGTCAAAGCTGCATTGTTCTTCATACACAAATGACGCCAACTCTCTCCATTTAAAAAAAACAACAAAAAAAACTGCGGTTTGGCAGTGCTTTGCGCCCTTTCTTTGAAGAATGTTTCGCTTCTAATTTTAACGGGAACGCTAACTGATTTCTCAACAAAAGTTTTGTAACTTTTTTAATTTTTTATATCACCCACGTGTTTTGAAATCACGGAATTATGCAGTTAAGCTTGGCGTCCACTATCGCTAAGCAGAGCAGATCCGAGCAGAGTGGATTAGAGCCAATTACAACGCTGTCAACGTCCATTGTTGCTCGAGGCTCGTGCTATAGTAGACATTGGCAGCCTTGTAATTGGCTCTAATGCACTCCGCTCAGATCTGCTCTGCTTAGCGATAGTGGGCGCCAAGCTTTATATTGGCTTGCCAGATATTCGGAAAATCAAACTGATACGTTGTTTGAAAATGACAAAATATATTCAAAACAGTATTGATTTTGTAACTCCTGCTTACTGTAATTCACTACATTAAAATAATGGAAATGAGTGGCATCAGGAAGGTTTATTCCCCTCCCTAATAGTTACTTAAATTTTTATAAAAGTGGAGAAAAGGGCAAAATTCACCCGAAAAAATAAACTGTGTGCCATTTAATAATAGATTTTGTATTTGTCATTGTGAGAAGGAAATAGTTTTGAAAAATCAAAGATAGGACCAAAAAAAAAAAAAAAAAAAAATAATATTCATTGCAACCTACAATACTGCCGAAATTCATGATATTGAATGTATATTCTTTTCCAAGAAGTGAAGGTATTCATATTTGCTTTGAGGTTATATATTTCACTTTCCTTAATATAAAATTGCTAGTGGTTTTGCAAATGGGTATAATACATCGAAATCGGGCTGTAAAAAAGTAATTGAAATGTATTTAAAAATTCAAATGTAAATTGCTTTTCGGTTTGAGATTCGGAAAGCTTACATTTACAGTTATTTCAGAGTTTATTCCAAGAATTTAACAACAGTTCTTTAAAAAAAAAAAAAAAAAAAAAAAAAAAAAAAAAAAAATTAACTACAGTGGTAGAGGTAAGGGGAAGAAATTACCCCCGATATTTTTTAAATTGTAGTGATTTTGATGACAATATCAATATCATATAAAAAAAACAAAAAAAACTAGGAATGTCCCAAGCAAATCTATACGTCTATCAATTGATGAGTCTACATTTGGTTGGTTGTTTGTACGCTCAACGGCCTACTTTTATATACATTGACAGCTAATCGGGCCGGGACCTACAGCTTAACGTGGATTCCGAATCATAACGACCATCCTTGCCTAGCACGGGATTCGTACGCGACACCTTTGGCATGCTAGGCTAGAGCTCTAACCACACAGCCATCAGGTCTGAATCGAAACTCGAATTGTTATGGAAATTTTTCTGATTGAAATTTTTTAAGAAATCATGTAAATAATCTGTTTAAAATGAATTGTTGATAATCTGTTTAAAAATTGTAGCAAAAAATCTATTTCAATTTTTTTTTTCAATAATATGTTTTAAAATTCCTTCTAATCCTTTTATAAAGTGTCAAAAAATCTGTTAAAATGGGTTGTGAAAAGCAAATTGTTAAAAAAATCCAGATTACTTAATAGTTTTAAAAAGATATTTAAATAAAAAAAAGTATAAATACATATGTTTTTCTTTTCAATTTTGAGGAGCTCATTATCTGTTTTGAGATTATTAAAGTAAAATCAAGAAAGTTATTTATTTTTAATTGTAATTTTACTCTACCCCCCCCCCCCCCCCAATCATACACACAGAAAAAACAAAAGTATACTTTTGTAACGACGCGACATAGCGTTCCCATACCTTTTTATTTTACACTACACCACAGACATCATCTGAGACAGGTTTTTAAAAGTGGTGGTTCTGAGTTAGTGCTCTTCGCATTGATATACCGCAATACCAGCCCATCGCTGCTAACAGATTGAAATTTACTCTAAACAGTTGATATATGGGCCATTGTTTTTTATCGCAGTAGAACACTGATTCTCACCCACTGGGCCGCGGCACTTTTGTGTGCCGCCAAATTCTTAAAGTGTGCCGCCAAAAAAGTTTACGCAAAAAAGATTTTAAGTAAAGTTTTACGACCAAATGTAAATGAAATTATTAAAAAACATCAAACTCATTTTTCTCCATTAAAAGTATTCTTATTATTCATTTGTAATTAATTCCTTAATAAACGTACTGCTATTTTTGTAGTACATATTATATTATTTTATTTTACATTCCAAATTATTATCATAAACTATTTTACACAGTGTATTATACGTAAGTAGGCAACTTTTAAACTTATCTTTTTCTTTGTGTGCCGCCAAATTTTAAAATCGATAAAAGTGTGCAACGACAAAAAAAAAAAAAAAAAGTTGAGAATCACTGCAGTGTAGGAGATATTACGCTTAGAATGAAATGCTTATTGACATTCATTTCACACGTTTACGCAAATTTGCCAGACCTCTGATTTAACCCTTTGCACTCGTAATTATGCTTTAGAAAGTTAGCAAATAACTCGGAATTTTTTTTCATGTTCGATCAAGAATAATTCTTTTGATGAAAATGTGTTCCAATTTAACTATAAGGTTTACCATCCTTAAATCAAAAATTTATATATATAGCCCCTGAATACACCCCTTGACCTAGGATGGGAATGTGGCCACATAATATTTTAGTTTTCAACGTCTCAAAATAATATATTGAAACTATTAAGAATACTTAAGTATATTACACTACACAGCATTAACCCTTTGCACTTCGCTGTCCCCTCTCAGGGGGACATCGTAATTCTAGCATATCACTCGGATGTGCCCTCTCAGGTGACATTAATGTTTATTAGTGATTTTGGAGAATTAACTTTTTCCAGCACAACTTTTTGAGAAATACATGTTTTCCTGAAGTTTCCTCTTGAAATGGCACAAGAAATCAAATCAAAATATTGTAAGATTACCATGATGTATAAAAAAAAACATTTGAGCGGGGTTTTGTGTCAAAAGAGAACGTGAGAAGTGTTGGATCACGACAGTCCGAGCACTTTTCTGCGCCACTTGAAAGGAGCGATAAAGGAGAGTTTGTCGATGGTTGGGTTTGTTGAAATTTACAAGCGCAAGGGCAAGATGCGATGTCCCCATGTACGGGGGGACATACGAGCGCAATGGTAAAACGAGTGATGTCCCTCATACGGGGACATACGAGCGAAAAGGGTTAAAATTCTTAGGTCGGCAATTTTTCACAAGGGCATTTTGGACATAGTATATTCAATAATATTTTTATCTATTGAAATGTCAATAGTACACTTCCAAAAACTAAAACTTCCTGCTCTTTAAAAAGTACTAAGAAAGGTTTCTATGTCAAATTATAGGTGTGTTAAAAACAACAGCGTACTGTCACCCACCGATGGCTGACGCGGCACTCAACGTGTTCAACTTCCAGCGGAAATGTATATAACAGACTTTTGTTTCTGCTGCCACAAAAAGAGAGAGAGAGTTAAATCTCTGTTGTGCGCACATTTTGACTCTTTTTTTTATTAAAGTCCTTATATTAAATTCGATTTTGTAAGTATGTTTGTGGATGGCGGACAAATCTGCGGAGGCCTAATTAACCTCCTTGCCGTCATCCAATCGGGCTGAAACTTGGCAGATAGATTCGATGTCGATGATAATGCATTCTATCAAATTTTGGCAGCTGCCGCTGTCACTAAAAGGTCGCTTTTACAGAATACTAATAAACCGACTTGCCGTCATCCAATCGTGCTGAAATGGCATTTAATCAATCATTGAAGAAACTCTTTTCTGTTGACAAAATTGTTTTAATAAATAAATAAATAATAACATAAATTATTTTAATCTAAATAAATAAAAGATATGTGGAAGTGATTGCATAAATCCGCATACATTTTTAGTACAAAAAATCCGAAATTAGTTTACAGCACATTTTTTTGATAGAGATGATGTTTGCATCTTATTTTATTTATTAAAAACAAGCACACGCTGGCAACAGAAAAGGCGCTATGTTAATGAATATGAAAATTTGCAATGCGTAGGAAGGATTTATACTAAAAATTTTGTTTTTCTGTGTTATGTTACGTCTACTCGTAAACGTTCTAAAATTATGATGAATCTAACAGTTATGTTTTTGTTTCATATAACTCTAGTTGGTGGCAGGCAAAGTTATATTGAAAAATAATTATAAACATAATATATTAATTAGGTCAAATATACATTTATAAGCCACCGACGCACGGGATATATGGATCTGATGAAAAAAAAAAAAAAAAAATCTTCGCCAAATAAATGATTTTAGCGATATACTTTTCAATAATTCTTATACTATCCTTTCTTTATAAGTGAAACTGAGGAGAGGAGAAAGATGATCGTTGATGAGGTGTGCTCGAGGAAATCGAGGCATTCGTTTCTCAACTTTTTACGCAATTAAAGCACTTTTACGTTAATTTCGGAAAGGGGACGGTTTAGAACACTATAAGAGGCATTACCAGAGCTATTTTGAACAATAATGTTAGAGCCGGTTTTTTAGCAATTTCTGAGAAACATGATTTTTTTCAGCGGCTGCTACCTTACGCGCATGCGCGATTTTGACGAAAACCTTAATGGTAGGTCTCTGTTCCATCACCAACACGCACACCAAATTTAAACATCGTAGGTCAATTTGTTCGGGAGTGATGCTGACCACACACACAGAAATTTTTTCTACGTCACTTTTTTCAGATCAGGATGTTCCAAAACGTGGGGAAAAAAAAAAAAAAAAATGATTTTTTGTTGACCGAATACTATTCTTACATTACCCTATGTATACATATGGGTAATTGAAAGTGGTAAAGTGAGGTATTCTGATAAACCAATTTCCAGGGGTCGAAACGGGATCAAACGTCTCAAATGTAGCCCTATCAGGGGTGGTAATGTTAGTGTCAAGATATCTTATCAATTGTAACACCTTTTGACATAAGGACCAGTGACCTTCCTTTTGCCAAGTGTGCACAAATTTAACAAGATCGGAATAAAACTGTGTTAGGTACTTATCCCATCGACCTTAGGCGAAACAAAAATTTCACAAATAATCCGTCAAAATGGCGGAAGGGATGATGCCCGATCTTCCGCGCAGCTGAGACATTTCACGGAAAGGCGCCGACGCTGGTGAGAGCCGAACCGGATAGGCGATGCGGTTTGAACTTATCTCACCAACAAAAAATTTGCCAATGGTAGACGGAATAATAAGAAAGTACCAGTTTTCATTCTAAATCCTTTATACATGCATCGCCAACTTTGCAATTTATTTAAGGTTGGTTGATTGATTGATTTGTGCGCTCAATGACCTATACTTGTGCACAATAACGACCAATCAGGCAAGGAACTAGAGATTTACGTGGATTCCGAACCACAACTAACATCCATGCCTAATCCGTGATTCGAACCCAGCACCATTGGCATGCGAAACCATCAGGTAAGCCAACTTCTTTAAGAGATTTGTGAAAGTGGTGTTTGACCACTGCAAATAAAACTATCCATCTATTCACTAACTTTTTGTTTTGCCGCCATAAGGATAGAATGCATTTTGATCGTCACAAACAAAATCGCAGTTAACATTAAAAATTTACTATCATCAAAGTGGCAAGCAGTGGCGGCTCGTGGGAAGTGAGGGGGCCCAAATTAACAATTGCATGTCATGGGGGGAAGGAAACATGCAAATATCAAGACACATGAATTTCATGTAATTTTGTAAATGTTACTTAAATATATATGGGAAAAGACAACAATATTAAACAGTTTAATTATCTAAGCATACTGATATCTGATAAAGTAAATATTTCAATAAAAGGAATTATTATTACGAAAACGACGCGACGTTTCGTTTGAGAATGGACGACGTCAGGACGTGAATGTACTTACACCTTTTGTTTTGAAAATTAAAAATGAAGCGAAGAATTCCTAGGCAAAAAAGTAAAGTACAGGCCTCAAATTATTCAATTGAACATAAAATTACGGCATATCTATTTATAAATTGTTCCGTAAGAAATCCGATACTCATTCAAGATTGAAAATTCCTGATTTGAAGCTGTAGCCGCTTTACACCCTTTTGTATGCGATCTGCACCCCCTAGCAACTTGTCTATGCGTTTGAGGGTTTAAATTTTTTATTTATGGAGATTATTTTAAGGATCTTCTGGTCTTCCGGGAAGCCTACCAAGAGCTGGACGTTATCTCAATGACCAGTGGTCAGTGATTAGGAACAGCCATAAGTACAATATTATCGGGACTCACTGTAAGATTAAAAAAAAAAAAAAAAAAAATTAAAAAAAAAAAAAAAAAAAAAAGAGTGTTAAAGTTTACCTTTTTGCTCCCCCCCCTCCCCCCCGTTAAATATAAATAGTTACTCCTAATCATATAATGAAAAGCATGTTATAATTAATAATTTCATTAAATTAAGAATAGAGAACACATTAAAATGAACTCATGTCGATTGGACGAAGTGTAAAAGCTAAACAGCTTTGAAGATAAAACTTTTTTAATATAAGAAAAGTTATCAATATTTTCAACATTATAAAACATTTTATGTACAATACATATGGCTGGATTAGATACCAAGAGTGTAGGAAGCAAAAGCTTTTTTATTTTGTTTGACATAATAATAAATTAAAATACTAATCACAAAAAAATAAGTTAAAGTATGAAAACCGATGTCACTCAATTTCTATTCTGTATTTAAGAAAAAGACAACAAAGAGTTAGGGAAGAGTCAAAACCGTGGTTAAAAATTCTGTAGAAATCACAGGGGAAAATTTTTCATCAAATATTACATAAATCATAGAAAAAAGAAACAAGAAAAAAAAAAAAAAAAAAATGCCGACAGCAACAATTTCACTTTTCGTAACTTTAGAGTAAATACTTAAATAAATAATTTTATAATATTTTTAAATAATTTAAATAAATCCTTTTAAAGACATCGGTATTGCTCCTAATATTCAAGTAAATGATATTTTATGAATCAATTCACAAAAAATAATTTTGGCTTAACATTAGAACTAATGAAAAATGCCATTAACTTAGAATGGGCAATATTTATAAATTTGCAACCAAAGTCAAAGGTATTGTTATATTGACCAGTTCAACAGTTTTAATTTAAATTCATGAAAAAAATGAATAATTACTTGATTTGAGGATGAATAATTACTTGAAAAATGCATTGCATATGCATCTCAAATTTGAGATGTCTACTTACATTGAAACCAACCTGCAAAACATCCGATGGGGCTCGACATTTCACATGCGAATTGAATATATTGCCTCTGGTCAATGAGTTTTGACATAGCGATAGTTGAAAATAGGTATTTTACCATGATTCTTGATATTTTGAAAAGAAGTTGAGCAAACATGGAACTCGCTTCAAATTTTAATATTTTATTTTATTCAAAATTTATTTTGAGAATTGGATCCTACCTGAGTTAAGAATAAACATCGTTTCTTCAATTTTAAGAATGCCCAAATTTTATTTGACAATTTCAAATTGCTTGTATCATTTTGCTTTTTAAAGGTTCATTGTAGGTTCATGACTCAGATTCTTTACTAAACGCTCATGAAATTTTTTTCTGGTAACAGTAACTAGGTTTGCTTTATCTACATTTTACATATTATTTGGGAGAGAGGGAGAGGGGGGAGGGGTGTTTTGAAAATTCTGTAACTGTGACGTTTATCTTTTAACTTTAACATAGCATTATGCGATGGCTTAGTTCTAGTGGAGCCACTTATTTAGAGAAGAACATTTTTTATTCTCTGTATAGAAATTCTTCCGTTGATGGCATCGGATTGTAAGTTACGTTAATAGTTTAATAGGATATCAAATATTAATGTGAGACAAATCACTTCTTCCGATCATATGGACGACATTTAAATATTCAAACATTTTTCGGGAAAAAATTAAATTTCTAAATAAAAACAATTTGCAGAGAAAATCCTACTCTTACATTTTGAAAAACAAAGTGCGAAAATGAATGTAATGGATATTTATTGTAGCCACTTTTTTCGCACCGTCATACTAGAGGACCAACGTGCAATCGCCGTCTCTACAAAAAATGGCCATTCCTTTACAGAGATGTCCACCCAGAGCAGAGTTATCAGGGATGTTTTAGAAATTTTGTATTTATGGTTTGGCAAAACAGGATGTCACGTGAAAGTTGCAATCTTATATGCCCTATCGGTTTCAAATTCAAGGTCGTCCGAAGAAGGGGTCATTTTGTCCCCAGGAAAACTAGCATCTTTAAATCTTTAAGAGAAGGGTCGCTTTTTTGTAGTAATGATTGTGATTGATTAAAATTTTTTCGGGTTTATTGCAAGAGCTCGCCCTCCTGCCTTCACAATAGTTAATGTCTAATGACAGAATAAATAAGTTTAAAGCTTTTTTTTTTTAAATATTAAAAAAATCCCACAACAAAACAATATTAACAAGCATATATGTAAGTGGGGCCAGGGTCCAAAAAAAGTGAGGGGGCCCAGGCCCCCCCTGGCCCCTGCACCAGCCGCCACTGGTGGCAAGATATTTTTTTATAATCACATATTGTAAACTTTAAAAGGACCTGACGTACGAAAATAGAAACGCGTGTAAAAGCGGCATTTTAGTTACAGTCTCCATAACTTGATAGAATGCATCGTCAAAAGCACACGAGTCTATATGCCAAGTTTCAGATCGATTGGAAAACTGCAAGTGTGTTTCCACCGAAGATTTTGCTCGCCACACATGAACAATTTGTTAGTTAATATAAATGGTTTAAAAACTAAAAACACATCTACACACACACACTTTTCTCGATTTAGATTTGGCCCACTTGATGGTTGTGTGGCTCGCATTGCCTCGCATGCCAAAAATGTAGGGTTCGAATCCCAGGTTAGGTATGGATGTTCGTTGTGGCTCGGAATTCCGAAAGGCCAAAGAAATATGTTGTTGAGTGTATAAAACAACCAATTTTAAATAGATCTGAAAAGGAAGCTTTACTATTGAACTTTTTGAAGCTTTACTATTGAACCTTTTGAAGCTTTACTGTTGAACTTTTTGAAGCTTTACTAGCTGGTTGGTTGAACTCCTGGCTGGGAGTGGAAAGGAAGGACTTTGTGAACTAGCACCTGCCTCATCGTACATATGTGAGAGAACCATTTCTCTGGAACAGGATGAAGTAAAAAAAAAAGAATAAAAAAAAAAAGGGTGGGTGGGGGGGGTTATCAAATCGTTTCGGTGCAGAAGGAATTTTCTGAAGTTGCCATTTCAATGCTTTCTCCGGGTGAGGGCGCGGACACTGCAGCGTCAAACCGGGGAAAAAAAAAAAAAGAAGAAAAAGAAAAAGAAAAAAAAAAAAAAAAAAAAACCTTAAAGGCAAATGTATAATACGACCTAAGAATTTAATACGAAATGTTTTATTCAAAGAAAAAGAAAAAAAAAAAAAAAAAAAAGCAAAATTCTTTCATAATTTAATACCGTAAAAGTTTCTCAAGGAAATCTTACAAAATATTTGTAAAGAATGCTTCTATTAACGATTTTGCTACTATTTTGTAATTTAAATCATTATTTATTTTAGTGTTTTTTAATTTTTCAACTAAAATGTCACGTAATTCACAAAAAAAAACCTCCTCGAAACTTAAGCAAAATAGTTTTTAAAAATCCGGTGTGCTTCCGGAACCCAATTAATTATGCACAGTATGATGTACCTTAAAATGCTGGGACATAATTTTACGATGGCCCCCTGAGCAAAGTTGCATTTTATTCTTCGTTCCATCGACATCCCTAGTCAGGAAGAAATTTGCATTTTCCCTTTTTGCCCACGAACTGACCAATACGCTTCCACATTGCTAATTTTGCCGCGCGTCATAGGAAAACAACGCATGCGCAGTAGAGGTGGAAGTTGGCTTTGGAAACTAGTGACGCCACATTTTCTTTGTGTCTGAGTTAGCTGATGTGTGTTGTGCTGTGAATTGAAGTTTCTCGTCAATTTTTCTTCAATTCGTAGTACTTTATAATATAATTAATAACTACAAGAAAAAGGTCCATCTAGGGTTGGTCTTGTTGAACTATTCCGTAAGAATCGTGGAGTTTAAATCCAATGTTTATACCTGAACTGATAACCCCAGCCTAGTGCAAATCAATGCGTCTGGTGTTTCGGAGGAAGAAGCTGAAACTTCATTCATGTGAGTGTTACTTATTTTGATGCTTTACATTCGAGTTTTACTGTCTGTTTTTTTTAATTGATTTTGTGTTTCAACGAACCCTATTTATCGAAACTTGATTTTAATACTATAGTGAAAACAGTGGCGCTGGAACTTACTTGTTAGAGCTATGGCAAGGAGAGCCGAGTTGTTAGTGTTGATGCTTTGCAGGGGCGTACCCAGAATTTTTTTTCGGGAGGAGATATAAAATATTAAGTCAGCAAATCTTAATTATAATTTTTATTACTAATGGCAGATATTTTTTTGTTACGCATGTTTGAAAATTTAAAAACATTTTTAATAAATTTATTATTTTAAACCATAAAATCCTTTAATTTTGATGCGCTAATAGCTAAAAGGAAAATTTCGGGAGGGGATACATCCCCATATCTTTCCCTCTGGCGATGCACTTTGTATTTGTGAACAAAAAGCCGAAATTAATATTAAACCTCCACTGTGTAGTTAATGTTCTACTCCACTTTATTTCAAAAGTTAATACTAATTCTAAGCCAATCTGATGGCTGTTGCCAATCTGATGGCTGTTGGGTTAGCGCTCTGGCCTCACATGCCAAAGGTGCCGGGTTCGAATCCACGTTAAGCTAGCTGTAGGTAGCGGCTTCATTAGCCATCATTGTTCATTAAAATAGGTCATTGAGCGTACAGACCAACCAACCAACCTTACTAATTCTAAAATGTGTTGTTTTTAATGAAAACATTTCTTTCCACCGAAGTTACTTGAAATGGACAATGCTTGTTTATTAGCTACTTGGAATTACGGGCACCGTCCGAAAATTTGTAAATTTGTTTGATAGTAATACCGTCTTATCCTTGCATACTCCTTCCTTTAAGTTCCAGTGCAACTGCTTTCACTTATTTTAAATTTTTAAGCTGAGTGCACAACATTATCCAAAGGTAGTTTTTACAAGTAAGACGCATTATTTTGAAAACTTGGTTTGCAATTTAAAAAATAGTTGCATTCTGATACATACAAATGAAATAATTTATTACATAACACATAAAGTCCAATGCATTTTAAACACAATAGCCTTCAGAACATTATTATCCAACAATTACTTTAGTTTCAGTGATATTGTTCATGCATTAAAAGATTTCTTATTACTTTAGTTGTAATATGTATTTTCAAAATAGATGCACACAGAAACTTAATATTATCATATTAAGACATTTTACATATTTTATAATTTCTAAAGTTAAATATATCAATAGTTAATGGAAACCAAATTCAATCAGAGAAGGTATTAATAATAGAGACATGCATTTTTTTTATTTAATTTAACTACTTATTAAAATAATTCAATTACACACAATGTTCAAAACATGGCTAGTTTTACCATGTCTAAATTTTTTTTTCAATGAAATACGCCCAACTCGCATTACATGTGTCGATTCGATTGCAGTAGGTTTCCTTATCACCATTCCAAGATGCCAGATTTGCCGATTTTCATTGGCCTGCGAAAGGGAAATGTATCTGGAGCACATTGGGTGAGGGTTTCGTCTTTGTGATACTTTCTCTGCAAACAGGCCTTCCATCAAAACCCTCCGAAAGCCTAATAAGTACTGGGTATGTTGTGGAGCATGGAGTTGGGACTGTGGCAACAAGTCCGTGTTCTGTTGTTGGTTGGGCGGAACACGAGTGCTTTTCCACCGCTGGCACCTCATTGGTCTTAGTAGCATTGGAATCATTCACTTTTTTCAGTAGCTTACCTCAATGTTATGTCACATTGGGCACTAGAGCCAATTTTGTCAAAACTTTGTAGGGTGTTAGTTCATCTTGTAAGTATTAGTCTGGGACTGCATAAAAAAAATTTCTACAAAAGAGTGATTAGCCCAGAAAAAAAAAATGGTTTGTTTCCTGTAACCCGACCGACCCTTAAATTGCAATCAGATTATTTGACATTGGATTATTACAATAATTTTTTTTTAAAAGTATTATTACAAACCGATTCTATCCACAAATAAAAAGCCCCTTTTTTGTTTGGCTGTAATATATTGCTTTTCTTGTGGGAATATAATGCTTTTTGTGGCAGGTTAAGCTTATTCAGTCAAACCCTGTTAATGCGTAGTCGAGGGGAAAAGCGCAATTTTTCGCGATAACCGAAGTCCGTGTTAACAGGCTACATAAATTTTCATCTAATTAATGCAGATCTAACCTACTAGCTACATGTGTGTTTAATGCTGCTGTTTTTAATTTATGTCATCATTTCTGCCAGTCCGCATCCTTTACTTTGTAGCTTCAAATTGATTTGCAGCACAAGCAGGTGCAATCTTTCCACGATTTTTTAAAGCCATTGATGGATTGCTCTTGGCGATTTCATATTAATTTGGACGCAATTGGTGTTAGTGTGTGTTTTTAAAAAAGAATTTATCGATTTCATTAAAAAATCTTTCTTCGTTTCTAATGATGACGATTACTTCATTCGACTCTTATTGACAAGATTCGACACGCAAATGCGACTAAGTTTCTAAACCTACAGTTGGATACATGGGGTACGTGACGTCACTAAAGCAGTTTTGGGAGGGGTGCCATTTATATTCATACCGAAATCGGCTAATTTCATCGCAATTTCCTGGAGATTTGATTACTCGGGCATTTTTCCATTTTCATAGGGTTTCAACTTGAGTAATGTTTTCGTAACAACTTCCGTCGTCTCGAATAAAAAAGACTGTTTAAAAAAAAATGGTTCGAAGAGTACATTTATTTCGTCTTGAGAGGGATTTCAGTTATGCAATTTCGTTTTACACGAATAATTTAACGCTATGTTTAAGCTTGATCGCACAGAAAACTACTTATGTTTCGCGTTAAACAGGATTTGGTGCTAAGCGATCTTGCACTAATGGGGTTTGACTGTATATTCCAGGTCTAAACGGATGTATGACTTTAATAAAAAGTTATAAACTTCTTTTTGAAAAACAGATAAATTATGAATGAAATAGTAATTATGAAGAGATAAATTCGTTCCTTTCAATCTCTGATACTATTCAGTTCTCACATTATGTGCCAGAAATAATTAAAATAAGGTTTAATAAGCACCTAAACTTCAAAAAAAAATAAAAAATTATAAATACCCATTTAAGTACCCAATTTGGATAATTGGATATTGACAAACAAAAATAAATATACCCAAGCACTTTACATCACTGTTACCATCTCTGATCAAATTTGAATCTAACTTTAATACTAATATAATATTTCCTTTTGCTTTTTTGCAAATAATATTTAGCAAAAAAAGACTTTACTACCAATCTATCCATCCAAATATTTTTGCCCATGTTACAGGAAACAAACCCTTTTTTTTTTTTGCCTTGTGTAATGGCAATGACATAGGCACAGTAAATGAAGTATATTCATATAGAAAGAATTGTGGCATGGGTATTTTTGTGCAAATGATTCTCTTTTCTGTAGTTGATTGATAGGACATAAAAAAGATTAGTGTTGCCCAGATTTGATGTATGATATATAAAATTCAATTTCCTAAATTTTATAATTACATTATTTTTTGTTTTTGTTCTAGTAATTGTTTTCTGTAAAATGTAAAAATATTAACAATGATAATTTTTGGAACAATTTCGAGTGTTGATAATAATTTGAAGTAAATGTAATGTTTAAGAAGAGTTTTTACTCTGAAAGAATTCTCTGAAAATAACATTATCCTTTGGAGAAACTCGCCTTAAAGCTCTGCACCTCTGGCACTTCATTGCTAAAATATTGAGTTTTTTTTTATCAGAAATTAATCCAACTGACCAATCCCGAGGTTCTGTATATAAGACTAATTGGATCAATTATCTTGTGTAGTTGTTCAAAGTGTGTAGCAACAGGGAAAGGGTATTTTGATTAAATTCGCAATTCTGTAAATATCTGGGATTTTTCCTCTGGATATACTGTTGTTCCAATTGAATTAAATTACTTCTGCCTTGTGTAATTTTTCTTTTTCCCATTCAACCATATTTTTAAATTAAGTTCAAATTAAGTCCATTACCATTCTCAACTGGGTTGGAAAAAAAACCAGGTGTAAAAAAAAGCATTTTTTTTTTAAAATTCTTTTCTAATTAACTTTATACATGTTTATAAATAAAAATTGACATTAACTAGAACAATTAATGTTCAAATAACAATTTAATATTTCTTCTGAAAATAGTTTAAACTGTAGTAAGTTAATAGACAATTGTTGCTACTTATGTCGACATTCGAGTCATTAAATTTTAATATTTTTTTGAGAAACTATTTTTTAAATTCAGTGTATACAATAATAATACAATAGTAATTGTTTACTACATAATACATGGAATATTTCTCTTAGGTTCATCAGTACCTAATGGTGATGAGTTGGTAAATACAATATTTTTAAGGTTTAGTAAGTTTTTAAAACACAAAACCTTTATTTTAGAAACAAATTTAAAATGCTGCCTATTATTTCAGTTAATTATAAATTTTGAATAACTGTCATAATTAAAATTAATAAAATTGAGAATACTTAAAAAAAAAACCCTTAAACCAGTTGGTTAAACCATGCCAATCTTGATTCTCAATAGCACCCTCTTGTTTTTATGCCAGGATCCCTTGATTATCTATCCACAAATTTCTGGTCCTGAAGTAAGATATACCCCCCCCCCCAAAAAAAAAAATGTGAGCTAAAATTAAAATCAGACATCTTTTGTCTTTGAGACTCAAAAATTACTTTCTGAGCATTAACCAGATTTACATTGCGAAGAACACGATAAAGTCGTAAATGTAGTTTTTAGCTTTCCGAGCAAGAAATTTTCAGAATGAATATTTTCTTGCTGCAATTTATATGTTGTGTCATTAATAAACAGTTACTGCATTTTCAAATACAATCCCATACCATTATTCTTTTGTATGACGTTTAAAAAAGTACATACAAACACCGCTTATCCAAAAGTGATTGTTTACTACACATACATTAAACATTATGATCCAGTCATTTTTGCTTAAAATAAGAAAATTTATCCAGTTTTGTGACATTTTAATTTATTTGTGATTGTCATTATCTTTAAATCTTCTTCAAGGCAGTTGCACTGTGTGTGTATAACAAAATAAAAATAAAATGAAGTGTGTAAGCATTTTACATTGTATCAACTAATTTCAAACTTTGCTTTA
This sequence comes from Linyphia triangularis, assembly GCA_963978545.1. NCBI lineage: Eukaryota > Metazoa > Arthropoda > Arachnida > Araneae > Linyphiidae > Linyphia > Linyphia triangularis. The sequence continues at coordinate 88,208,639 of OZ021726.1, forward strand.
AATAGTTTATTAATTTAAGAAAAGAAAAAAAAAAGGAGGATTAATATTCATAATGCATCTTGGTACTCTAGTCTTATTTAATATTAATTCATATTTTGGATTTAAATGTCATCAAATTGGAAAGAAAAATAATCTCGACAATGAAATCTTGCTAAGTTCTTGTTCTAGGTATCTTGGTATCCAAACCAAAGTTATTAGTTTAAACAAAAGAATATTCTCAATTCATCTTGTAATATTACAGTTCTCGTCTAATTTTAAACATTCTGGATGTAATTTTCTAAATGTATTTAGACATTGTCTGAAAGGAAATCTTTCTAAGTTCTTGTTTTGGTTATCGTTGTTTTCAAACCCAAGTTCATTGGTCTCGGGTCTCATTCTTCTCGAGTTACCTTCAGATGGCAAGTAAGGTCCCAAGTTGGTTCTCCAAACTTCCACTTCTTAGACAGGTCTCTGTCTTCGAATAAATAAATGTAGCCGCATTGCAGTAGTATTTGTTTCGGCAAACAAATCTGCAATCCTTATCAACCACACTACTCTGCTTTATTTATTTGAGACTCATTATTTTGTACCTTTTATTAAGTGTTCTCTTTTCATTCGTGTGTGCTGGTTATTTCTAATCCATTCCTTCAACAAGTTATTGCATCACTTGGAGCATTGTAATACATAAAGTATTGATTTGTAAAATTCATATTGAGTCTATGGTCTACATGAGATCAACTTCGGGAATGGGTTTTATCCCCTTAACGTTACTCCTTGTAATTGGTGTAGCTTAGCCAATCTTGGCTCGTATTCCATTAAAATCCATACTACCGACCAACTGATCAACCAATCTACTCCTTGTAAACTTATCTCTGTTTATTCAGCACAAAATTTTGTGGAGCACACAATTTCTTTAGCAGACAAGCTGAAAGCAGAATTTTCTTTGTAGTTGTGTTGTAAGCACCATTCTCTTTCAATCTAAAGAGTAATAATTTATTAATAAATATCAACAGATAAAGAAATATGAATTTAGAATTAAATTATGAAAAACCTTTTTTTAAAAATAATTTTCGTAACGAGTATATAGTTTTACAATAAACACATCACAAAAAAAATTAGTTTCTAAAATAAAAGTATTAAAAATATAATGCAATTGGTTAAATATTTTGGTTTTATTTGATTAAAGTTGCATTAAAAATTAATATGGCCCCTTCAATTAGCTCATGGCTCATCTTATTTTTTTTACTATAACAAAATCCCTTCAGTTTTTTCCTCCAAGAGAGTACTTTCAAGTTTTTACTATAATCTTACTCCTTGTATTTGTATTTCTACATTTATTTAAATTATCTATAATTAGTGTATTGCCATAATCAAATTTTTCTTGTAAATTGCATTAACTGAGCGAGGCCCATAGTTAATACGTTTCTCTTGCTTTAAATCTTGAATGACTTGACAATATTAAAAAGTAATAATTGAGTGAACTATTTTTAAGCCAAACATTTCAAACTAATTAATGTTAGCTTTGGCATAGTTTTAATTTGTGTACACTGACTCTTTATGACATTTATACATGAAGTAGGAAGTCATAGTAGTTTTATTTTTGTAAATACAAACATGAAAATATGGGAAATAAAGTAACCCTTTAAAAAGAAAGCTAAAAAATAATTAACAATAAAATTTCAACATTCGTACTTATTTTTTTGACTAATCGCCATGTTCCAGGAATTGTTGTCTTATCTTTAAATCAAAAGTTGCAGCTTTTATGAATAATGACATTTTACAAAAATTGTATTCTATAGTATATCCCTAATTCTAAATTTTAATTTATTGCACATGTTGTTTTTTTTTTTCAAAAAAAAAAGAAAAAAAGACAGGTGCTGATTTCTAAAAAATTTAATATAACAAACATAAATAATAATAAAAAAATTATTGCATATTTATATAAATTCACTAAATTGGTTAAATTTTTAAAAAGTAATTAAAAATATTATCCACTGAAATTATTTGTACCCTCTTCTTCCCCACACCCTTATTGCGCACCCCTGCAAAAGTACTAGATATTGAGGGAGAGTTGAATTTCAATTATATTAAGTATGAAATTTGATGGCGATCGTTAAAAATAACTTTGTAGTTAACTTTAGGTGTAAAGTCAGCATTGAGCAGATCGCTCAACAGCAGAATTTGCATTGTTCTTGCACCTAGTCATCATTGCAATTTGATCAATCCACTGATAGAAGCACTGTAATAGGTTGTTATAAGATTACAAAAAATCTGCATCTTTGTGTGAAACAGCCACAACTGTTTTTTCTTCCATTTCAAAATGTTGAGCCTCATTAAGGAAGCATTTTATTTAATTTTGCTTCCTAACATCAACGTTTTAAATTAAGTTTTCGAATGTCTCTAGTGTTCGAATCTTGCGAAGACAAAAATTTGCAGAGTAAAAGCAGAAATTTCCTATTTAAACTATCGAATCGAATTTTAAAGTTAAAATCTGTTTTTATTCAAATTGTTTTTCTTTTGTAATGCCATTTATTCAAATTCGTTTCCATAAAAAAAAAACTTTTTAAACGGATTACTTTTCTTAGTTATGCTTAGCTAATACATTATTTAATAACTTATTTAAATTCTAATTATTAAATTAATAGCATTTTCCCCGCTGTTGCGTTTATTTTGATTGCGTTAGGATTCATTTGTGGAAGAAGATACATTTTTAAACATTCGAATAGATTTACAATAAGAAGTTATTTTCTATGTTGTACCAAAAATAAAATTTCTGCTTTCTTAACCAAAATTTGTAATTTTACTATAAAATTCGATGGAATTATATCTCAAATTCTAAGTAAATGTGGAACTTTTTTAATGAAGAAACTAAACTCTTATTATATAATGAGATAGCTTTGGTCAAGTTAGTTACTTTCCTAAAGCACTCAGAACTCGAAAATCTCGGAATGGTGAACAAATGAGTTCGTAGCCTGCTGTCCAAATCTACTTAGGAATTAGATAAAAATTTGTAGTTTTTTGCCGGTATTGAAGCATACTTTGAAAAGAATATGTGCTAGAAGTCTATCAGATTCAAAAGAAATAATACCTAAAATTTCTAGGAATTATCCTTACAATTTTTTGGAATTATCCCTAAAATGTTCCTGTAATTTATGGAATTTACGCTAAAATTCCAACCTTATTTAAAAAAAACTTAAAAAAAAACCCTCTTTGTTCCCTGTAAATGCAACGTTAAGTACTCACTCCTACATAATTCGGGTGTTGTGGATCTCTAGTACAAGACAAGACTTGTATATCTTATACCAGACTCGTATACAATGTTGTTTTAGTTTTTTTCCATGCTTAGGCATTGCTAATTAAGTATTTTTTAATTACTATTTAATTATTTATTTATAATTATTTTTAAATACTCTTTGATTCTTTTGCTCCAACTTTTAGAGTTACTGACATTTTGAAAGGTAGATTAACATACTTTTCCTGTTGTAAAACTAGCAGCAAAGATCTTAAGTAAAAAGGCAATGTAGTAGCTGGGTACTAGTTTTATCTTCCTACAGTTTCAACTAAGGTACTTGTTTTGCTAAAAAACATATTTTATGAAAATGTTTATTGCTTATACAGTCAAAATTGAAATCAAAATAAACATGTTTAATATGAAAATGTTCCAAGTTGGTTAAAATAACTAATGTTTTTTTTTTAATCAATGGCCAAAGTATGCTTTATCAAGCATGAAACATCTTGGTTTACTAAATCTCTTGAGTGCAATAAGGTTCCTTTTTTTTATAAGTTGGACACAAAAGCTAATTTTAAAATATTAAATTTGAAACTTAAATCATGTAAATTCAGTAAAAACTTAAATGTCATAGTATTTATAATTTATATCTTGGTGGTTGTTAACTACAGTAGGAATTGAGCTTGCAAGTATTAGATTCACATTTTCGAGTTTATTGTATTTCTGACATTGGAAAGACCTGAATTCAAAGAAATCAAATATTCATCTATTTTTTTTATATAAATTAAAATGTATTTTTAGTTTTTTTGTTAAAATGTTAAAATATATAAAAAGTACACATCAGCTAAATGAAAAGCTGTAGTTGTGTTGGAAATAGCAATATATAGTGAAGTTGTGGGATGTTTTAACATATTATGATCTTCACTAGCGTTGTTTTTGGATTTTTCTAGAGACACATCTTTTGTGAAATTGTGAATCCTAAATTCTTCTTTCATGTGGCTTTAAAAAAAATTAATTTAATTTAAAATTAATCAGTTAAATTAGGGACTATGTGCTTAAATGTCTTAATTTAGTTTAGTTTTAGGAAACTGTTAGAAAAGTATATAGTTTTTTAATTTTTTTTTTATATAAATATAATCATGAAAAATAGTTGGATGTGTCTCTATAAGAGGTAGCTCTATAAGAGGTCTTAACATATTTCTACTATTTCTCCAATTGGGTATTTTGGCACTTAGGTCCTTCTTCATTTCAACCTTTCAATTAAATAATAGTGATTTATTAAATAATTTTATTAATAAATTGATTTTATTAAATAGTAAGGGCAACTAAGCACATTGCAATAGCACTTTACCTGTCTTAAGTAAAAAAATATGCTGCTGAAATACTTATTGCTAATATAAAGAGATTTTTGCTATAAGTGTAACACAATTGTGTAATTTAATTTTTGTTGACCTGTTTCAAAATATATAAAATCCTCTTATCATTAAATATATATATCTGACATTTTGTGAATACTAGATACCAAACATTGTCTTGTAAAATGATTAATGTTAGGCATATCAATTGAATTTTCAATTCATGTAACATTTCTATATTTTTCATGATGTCAACACAGATTATTAATGATTATCCATGATAGTTAAATTTCTTGGATAGTCATTCTTTCCCTAATTAAAAGTGTATTTATCTTTTCCTTCTTGAGTAAATCTTCCTTGACAGTAAATCTCTAATTTAAAATTGTAAAATTAATGTTTTTTGTAGGCTATTAACTACATTATATATAAAACGTTGGAAAGGTATTCTTTTATGTTTGAATTTGCAAAATTCAATCTACAGCTTGGAATTTAAAAAAAAAATAAAAAAAAAAAAAAAAAAAATCCTAGCTTTATATGTAATTACATTTTTTAAAGATGTTTTAAGATATTAAATGAAAACATTGTTGTAAGATTCATATTATTGAAATTTAACTTGCCAGTAAATATAAAATTAATTGCTCTTATGTAAAATATATTTAAAATCAGACTTTTTCTACACCCTCTTAAAATACCAAGTCATCTACTGAGGACTGTGTATGAAATTAAATAAAACTTCTACTGGAACTTGCAAAAGAAAGGTCACCCAACTACAATTTCACTTGTTTGCATCAATCACTACAAGTGAATAAAAATAAAGCTAGATGTGCAAATCTTCAAAAGTGTGTGCCTATAAAATATTTAACTGGAAGTGTAAGCCGAAAGTGTTTAGTGTGGACAAAGCTTCTCTAAGTAAGATTGTTTCAACTTGTAAATATCATCCACTTCATTCTACAATTTACATTTGTTACTGACATTTTCTTAACTCCTGTGCCAATGCAACTCCTTCACAAAGACATTATTGTGTAACCCAGCCATAATTTAGCCACAGTACAGAAAATCTTCCTTGACGTCATATCTTCTTCGCTCGAATGAAGTGCTGTCTGATAATTGGAACTTTCTAGAGCTGAATGGAATCCTTTCAATTGCATTGGTTTGACAATCCTCCAGACAATGTATTGTCAAGCCACTTTAACAGCATATCAGTGTACTCCAGCGAATCAGTGTACTCCAGCGAATCAGCACACTATTTCTACTGACAGTGTGTTGGTCAAGTAGAAGTAGTGGATCTTTCAAGACCTCTCTCCAACAATGTACTCTGCTGACGTAACTAGTGTGTTATCCTATACTATTGGTCTAGTGTTGCCACTCTACCATGAACACAAACAACAGTGGTGTTACGCAGTACTGCTGTTGTGACTAGAGAAAATCTTCTCCAGCTGGTTATCCAAAAGAGTGAACTAAGGGCAGGCCAAGCAATGTCCCTCCCCTTTAATTTAACGATTTCAAGTAGTGATGTAACTCTTATACAAACAATTTATCTAAGTGATGCCACTCTACAGTGAACAGTTCAACATTAGTGATTCACCTGCACTGTGAACCCTTTTTCTGGCATGAACAGTAACTCAGCTAACCACTAAGGGTAAATGTAGCAGTGAACATTCTACTGTTGTGACCAATGTAAATATCTCATCCAATTAACCAAGTAAGGGTGTAACTTGATAAGTCCTCACTTCTGATATTACCAGTACATAGCAATTAATTTCTGACTCAAGTGAAACTGGACACATATTTGGACCTTGTTGTGCTCGTCCTTCTGCAACGGTTCCAAGTAATGCTCTTTCACATCAACTACTTGTTATCCAAGTGGCCATTCTACAGTGAACATTCTACTCTTGTGCCCAATGTAATTATCCTATCCATTTATCCAACTGTTGTACCTTGATGAACCCTCTATAGGGAACTTATTACTGATGCTACCAGTGCTTAGCAATCGGTTTTTGACTCAAGTGAAACTGGAAATTTTTTTGGACCTTGTTATGCTCATCTTACTGCAACAATGCTCTTTCTCATCAACTAGTTGTTACCCAAGTGGCCATTTTACAGTGAACTTTCTACTGTTGTGTGCGATGTAAATATGTATCCGGTTTTCCAAGTAAGCCTTTGCAAGCCCTCTTCTGTGAACTCGCTTCTGGTGCAACTAGTGTATCAGTTTCTGACTGAAGTGAAACCGGACGAGTTTCGGACCTAATGATGCCTCTCGGAGTTTGATTGGTTCAAACAGTGCTATTCCACATCAACTACTTATCCAAGTGAACATTCTACTGTTGTGCCCAGTGTAAATATTTACTCCTATCCAGTTGACCAAGTAAAGGCCATCTGATAAGCCTTCTAAAGGGAACTTACTTTCTGATGCTACCAGTTTATATTAATCGGTTTCTGATCCAAGTGGAACTGAACTAATTTTTGAACTAGTGATACTTCTCAGTTTGACTGGTCCAAAACAGTGAAACTTCACATCAACCACTTGTTATCCAAGTTGCTCACGATTCTTTCAACCATTATCATTGAATACTGTAAATGCATCTTATACATTTCTACTAGACAGCCATTTATCAAAAAGGGACCACTAGACATTGTATCCTGTGTAGCATGCATTCAACACTCTTGGTCATTTCTACCTCAAGCATATTCCACTGGCAGCAAAAGTAGAAAGCAGATACTGATGCCACTATATTTCCAGTATTTCAGTTCCAAAACTGAATTAACCTCAGACTCTGCTACATAAAAACTCTTGTGCACGTTCTACAGCACCTATACTGCACTTGTGTTTGCAAATGTGATTGAATAATTACAAGTTTTACTTTTTCCCACTTCCAATTAAAAAAAAAAAAAAATCTGGTTATAGTATAAATAAAAGAGCTGGCTTAACACTATCTGACAAGTACTTCAAGTAAAATAGAAAGTATTATAGTAAAAAAATATGCAGTAAAATTTGCTTCAATATCAAACAATTTTGAATTTTTCGTTAAACATTTTGTTTGATTTTATTTGTACATGAAATTCCAAGCTATTTTCAGTATCTTCTGTGTTGGCAAGATGATCTTGTATTTACTTAATCAGTTAACATTTCTTTGTTTGACTTTAACTATGCCTTTTATTCGTGCACGAGATTAAGTATTTGAAATGTAGCTTTTATTTGTTTGTATGCTCAGCAATCAACTTTGTTATGGAGTTTTTATTAGCTTACTTATTGTTTTAGTTAAGCATCCATGTATCATTATGCAAAAACTATTATTTTTTAGAAATTTGTAAAAAAAATGTTCCTGATTATTGTTTTAAAAGAATTTAATAATAAAAAAAACTCACTTTGGTAAAATTGTGAACAAGTCCTATTACCAATTTGCATATTTATGAACTTGGTGTATTTTAAGGAATATTGTATAAGGAAACTGGTGAATCAATACTTCCATTCAATGAAATTGTTCCATTGATTCCCAATATTAAAACTAAATCCACCATCTTAAGAAAAAAGAAAAACTCAAATTTTAGGTTGGTTTAAAAGTGAGTAATCATTTTTCTTTTGTATAAACCAGTGTATTAATTAACATAGGTGTCCCTTGGAACAGACACGGGAAACTTAAAGGCAATTTATCTGTCCTTCAGAAAATGTCAGAATGGCAAAAGTTCTTTGAAATTTTAAATTTGAGTTTAATAAGTAAAATAATAATTTAAAAAAAAACCTAAGCAGTTTTCTTTCTAGTAAGAACTATGAAATTATTTGAAATTTAAATAATTAAAATAGCTATTTTTAAATATCAAATATTAAAAAAAAATTCTAAAAAAATAAATAAAATATATATAAAAGTTTCAATTAAAATAAAATAATTGGTATGTAATGCCAATTGAATTATCATTCGGCACTCAAGTTTCTTGTTTCTCACATGTTATTCAATTTGGGAGAGACTAGAAGTTATACTCACTCTATTCAAATGAAAAGTAACTCAAATATAATTAACTAGAAAAGTTAATGGACTCTAAATTAATAACTAGATGGTTACTTCCAAAGTCTGATTGCAGTTTTCTATCTTAGGATTGTATTGATATGTTTTAGCAGTTAAACTTTATTTGTATTGTATTGAAAAATAATTTGAGATTGAGTAATAGTTTAAGAACAGAAATTGTTAAAAAAAAAAAAAAAAGCTTGTTAAAAAGTTAATTTTTTTTTGCCATGTCAATTAAGTATAATTTTAGGATAATTACAAATGAATTTTAATGATGTTAAAATTTTGAAACTTAATGGGATCAACACAGAATGCAAATGGTTCAATAATTATAAACAAGTTGATGTTACCACTAGCTTCATACTTGTATTTATCAACTTTTTATTACATATTTAAACTTCAGTATAAGCATGTTGAGAATAATATTAGTACTATAATTGCAATTGGGGTTAGGTTCCTTTCTGTAATTCACCTTTCCGAAAGAAAAGGAAAAAAATATCTCCATGTTTATGCAGAGGTTCATTTTTAAAGTATTTATATTATCTATGACTTATTATACATAAAGTGACGTAATTAACTTAATAATTATAATTGAGATTTTATTCCTTTTGGGTAACATTGTAAAAAAAAAAAAAAAAAAAAAAAAAAAATCCGAAAGGATTAACTACCTTTTTTTCTAAATACATACAAAATTAATTGAACAGTTTGAAATTTAAGAAAGGTACAGTTTCTCATTGGAATATTATCCTTCTAAATCTTACATACTTAATGTTTCTCAATTATTTAAAAAAAAAAAAAAAGTTTTGTAGTTAGTGCACATATGCGCTAAAAATTTAGTTTCAATATTCAGCTTGGAATTTCGAATGAAATGCAAAAGTTAACAATGTGCATTTCAATGTTGTGAGTAATGTTGTGCTTGAGAAATAATTTAAAATTTAAAGGATGAATAATTTAAATAATCAATATTTTTCTTTATTTTACTTTTTTGATATTCACCTTGTTAGTTTAATCTTCTACAAAATGTTAACTCTGATATCAATAATTAGGTTTATGAGTGTTTTATTGATAGCCAGACAAATAATTGTTAAAAAGATACAAAATTAAAAAAAAAAATTTAAAAAAAAAATCAAAAAAAAAAAAAAATCACTTATCTAAAACTAATTTAACATTACATATATTTTTAACTTAAAAGCTAATTATTTTAATTAAATTTATCTGCACTTGAAATTCCAAGCTGTAGTTTAAAAGTGTTTTCTGTGTTGACACCATTACCACTTAATAATATTTGCTTTTATTGTGTCAAAATTGTGTTTGTACATATTTGATTTACAGCAAAACTACATGATTATAATATTAATTACAGTTATAAAATTGTGTCTAAACTATGCATACTTTGTACTTTCTGATGTCAAACTAAATCTCTGATCTTTTTTATTTTGTATGCAGTCAGGATTTCTGTTACAAATATTCTCATGCAACCTAACTTTAAAATTACTTGAAATTTTTTTTTTTTAAGTTTTTAAACAAATGTTATTTTGTGTACTTTGAAATAACTAGACAAGATTCCTGCTATTGCATTGCTTAGTTGTTCATTTGTAGAAATTTGAGGAATTAAAAAAAAAAAAAAAAAAAAAAAAAAAAAAATAATAGTAGAATGCAGCAATTAAATTTGAAGCTAATAAAACTATTAATTGCATAATTTATTGCTATTAAAATTATTACGTAACTTCTTTAACTGTTTTGTTTTTTAAAAAGCAAATTTCTGTGTCTTTTATTATTGGTGCAGCAAGCTTTTTAAGTTTTCTCCTGTAAAATCAGAATGTCCGAAATTTCCTTTTAGCATCAAGCGATTTATATATAAATTGCCACAAACTTCTTTTTTTTGTCTGTAAATATAAATATTTTATTTAAAATTTATTTTAAATACATGCCCAAACAAAGCATCTTAGGATGCCTCATTTGGGTTTATAGCATGTGGAGGAAGAATTTACACCATAAAATTAACTTAGTGAATTTCTCAACTAACCATCTAAATATTATTAGATGGATTAATTGTTGCCAAAAACAATGCCTTGATGAAGGACGACCACAACCTTGAAAATTAAATATATATTTATTTTGATTTGATTATCAAAAATAGCTAACATGTGATTTAATTATCATCAAAGATACTTTGAAGATAATTAAGTCACTTTCTGGAAAATACTACAACCTTAAAATAAATTAAAATAGTTTGATCTGCAAAAATCCAACTAGAAATGTGAATCTACTACTATTCTGGAATGAAAGCTGGATATAAGAAAATATTCCATTGCATCTTTGCAAACTGAGAACCTCAAATTTTTGGCCACTTCGGAAACTTGTCTAAATTCAAAATGCGTTAGTAATATTTTAAATATCTTTCTTTCCCTCTTGCTGATCCTAATTGATGCACTTTCAGATTTTCAATTTTAAGACTCCGTAAAAATCCCATTTTTATACAGACTATCAAATTCTTATATGCATAGCTAAAAAAAAAAAAATTTCTTACTGATTTGTAAAAAAGATATGTAGTTCACTTAAAGGGATTGATACTGTCTGCTATTTAATAACTAACGATTAGTATTCAGGCTCTCAGAGTTACGCGAGAATGGTCCAGTTGTAGTACATTTTAATTAAGAAATGTGTTGTTTCTAAACTGGAAAATGATAAAGGTATATTGGCCATCCAAGTCATCATGAACTTTAAGTGATAAAATTAATTACATTATTTTTAAAGTGTTCATGAAGGTAGGAAAGTTTGTATTTATATTTTTAGAGCATAAAAAGTTGCGTTTGTACGTAGAAGTTCCTTTAAAAAGAAACTGTTAGAAGATTTGACTGGTACTATGGAGAGGGGGGATGATTTTGAAGCAACACCTTTTAGTAGTGAAGAATAAATATATGTATTTAAATCTCAACTTATTAAAATTTTACACATTTAGTTGCGTGGGAAAAGTTAAAATGACATAGTTACTTGGAAATTGATTTCACAATGTTATCACAATCAATTTAACATTTTTCATCAGTCTCCCCACCGTGAAAAAATATTTCTCAAAAGAATGCTAACTTCTTGATATACGAGTCTGAGTTTATATTAAAAGAACCAATATATCCCTACAAACATGATGTTTTTGTTTGTAAGCGTGTCCACAACACTTGAATTATGGTACAGTAGTGAGTAATAATCTGCATTTATCGAAAGGGGACCCTGTAGGACTTGTATACTAGTGATATGCCTTTATATTGCGTAATGTTTTAGGAGCGGTTTTCCAGGCCTTAAAAGTACTTGAAAATACTAAGAAGTCCTTAAAAATTCTTAATTTTTCGCTGATGTGTGACTTGGCGAGACAAACAAGCGAGACCAGTGTTTATGTTTTGTGATATAAAAGAGTTTGTGACTACCGAGTTCTGTTTGAAGCTTTTTGTTTAATTAAAGCTAATTACAAATATTATGTCCAGAAAGGGTACATTTCCATGTGCTTATGTGCACAGTGCATATGAAGAATGGATTGCAACATCATTTAAGTCTGTTCACAATGCAAATTTCAAATTGTGCATGAAAGATTTTGATATTAGCGTTATAGCCGAAACGGCTGTAAAATCACACGTTAATGACATGCCTGGAAACTAATTGTCGAAGGTCATTAAAAGTATATTATTTTTGTCTTTGAAATGTCGTTGGTTTTCATTCTATGATTTCAGTGTGAACAATGATTTCTCAATAGAATGCTAACTTCTTGATACATGAGTCTTGGAAAAAGAACCAATATATCCCAACAGTCCACAAACATGAAGGTTTTGTTTGTAGAAGCGTGTCCACAACATTTAAATTATGGTACAGCAGTTGGCAGTAAACTGCATTTACCTAAAGGTGACCGACCTTCCGTAGGACTTGCATACTAGTGATATGCCTTGAATTTGCGTAATATTTCAAAGGAAAATGCACCGACATTTTCATATTCCAGACCTTTTAAATTTAAGTTGGGAGTGTAAATGTATTTTGTCCTAATATTAATATATAGTCATAATTTAAAATGACACCTATTTTAGGTTTTCTATAATGTGGTCACTGAAACAGAGTAATTGAAAAAGTTGAATCTTAGAATGAAATTGAACTGAAAAGTATCCTTTTATGCTTGTCAGCTTTAAGGAACGTTATGAACACTTACGTACTAATACATTCCAAATAGTTCATATAATTTTGAAGTTATTATTTAACTTCAATAATTACAGTTTGAAATATATAGGAACTAGGTATTAAAAATAATTCAATTAAATTTTCGTCGAAACAACCGGTCCCTAGTGTTATTTGTGGGTACCAAAAGTTGATACGTTAAACTAGTAACTAAACTAGTAAATAGTACTTGCAGGGGTCACATTCGCCTTACATTTTTGTTTCTTTCTAACATTTCTAAAATTTTGATAACTGATAAAGTTTAGATAATTCTCAAAAAAATACATGAAATAAAATCCTTCCAAACCCGCAAAAAAAATCCCTTCATTCCTCCAGATGAGAAAAAGGGTGTAATTAAATTAGCATGTTGCCCAAAATGGTGTAATTGTTTAATTATATAACTGCTATTTTACTAAAAAGTTGTTGGAAGTAATTTTTTTTTTTTAATTTAAGTTTTTTTTGCTAGTATCTAAACAAGCTTTGGACGGAATGTCTGTGGTAGGCTTTTGTCAACTTCAAGAGAAATATCCCTAATATTTTGGGAATTATCCCTAAAATGCTCCTGACATTTTTAGAATTACCCTTAAAATTACTATCTCAATTTTTAAGAAAATTCTCTGCGCCTCCTGTACTTGCTTAGAACTGCAAATTCACTAACTGAACTGCTTGGGTGTTGAAACTCAAAACAAGAACTATATATATCAATGAATTATCATTACGTTATTTAATTCAAGAGGCGAAGAAGCACTTAACGTCCTAAGGTACAGAGTTACAACTAATTTTTGGGTTGTGTTAAATGTGATTTGTACTTAAAAAAAAAGTATTGTATTAATCAAGCCTTTTCATGCATAAAGCTATTTAGTCAATTGCTAATACAAGGTGTACAAAGTACGGTATTTGGTTCCAGGAACTGCCAGGAACATTTCCAATCAGCCACAGTCTTGACTCCTAATATGCATAACTTTACCAAGCCATCATTGAATAGTACAACACAGTAGCTAAACTGCACTTTTAAGGTGCTGTTAGTAGAAAATAAATTGTTTTGTCTTACAAGGCAGCATTGATTTAAGTAAAGGGTGAGAAGGTAAATTTATTCTTTTTTTCGATCCAGGGATCGCATTCGCCCTAATATTTCTTAAATTTTATGTTCCCCTACTGAAATTCAAATTCCTAAAATTGTATTTTTCAATAATTCCCTTTTTAAAAAAAATTCCGATTTTCCTCCGAAACCCGCGAAAAAAACCTTGATATTCCTCTAGATGAGAAAAGTGGATTTAATTCGCATGGTCAAAATAGTATGATTGTTTAATTATAAAACTGTCATTTTGCTACAAAGTTGTTTGAAGTTTCATTTTTAAAAATTGCAGTTTTTGCCGGTTAAATCTAGATCTGGAAAGAATTTGTCATTTAGAAGCCGATATCAGCTTAAGAAATATTCCTAAATGTTTTTGAATTATCCCTAACAATTTCCTGAAATGTTTGGAATTACCCCTAAAATTCTACATGAATTTTTTAGAAAACTCTCCTCGTCTCTTACGAAACATATACTGCTGCTAATTTAACGATATACAACATTAATTGGTACAAGGCTTTCTATTGTTTTCTCCTGCAAACTAGTTTGCAACTAGTCAAGCATAGTCAAGCAAACTAGTCAAGCATAGTTTAAAACGGACTGTATTTTCTGAAACAAATTTAATTGAACTAAACAAAAACAAGTTGAACACTATTCTTATTTCGAAAACTGCTTGGATAGTTATGATTGCTTTAGAATTTAATTGCCTATAATTTCACTCTTATGAAGTCGGAGATTCATTAACTATGGGCCGTGTAAACCATTATCCACGACATAGCCATATTCCACCATATAATTATGTAGGAATCAGTTAAAAAACAACAACTTCGTAATCAATTGCTATCTCATCGCGAAGTTGTATATTCCACTATGGAAAAAAATCTAGGCTTTCCTGGCCTTCTCTAAATAAAAGCTGAATTTAACAACTAAGCAGCAAATAAATTTTAATTATGTTGCTTACACAATACATTAAAAATAATCCAATTGTGTTTTAACGAAAATGATTAAGTATAAGAAATATAGAGAATATTTTTTTTTTCTCGAACTAATCGAATGTTTTTCAATGTAAGCACAATGCAACAAATCAGTTTTATTATTTCTAAAAGAATTTTTCTCTTGTTATAATCTTTGGTTGTCTCGCTATTTTACAGAAACTGTTTTTATGTGCTCTGGCCGAACCTTCCCTCACCTGTTTATTGTACTTACACTAAACAAGCACACATTTCACTCCTTTTCTTATTCTCGTTTCGATTTTTACCTTCTCGAAATATTAAACTTCCAGGACATTTTAGTTGCATATGTTTGTGTTGTCTTTTTCTTGAGTTAATTTTTTTCTGTTTTCTTTTTGTCATACATATAGTTATTTTCTTAATCTCCTGAATGGTTTCGTTTTTTTTCTTGTGACATTTGTTTCTGCAACTTTAGTTTATTTCGAATTGATTGGTTGACTTAGTCCCTATCGAACTGTACTTCAATCATTTAAACACAAGGAAGTATGTAAAATTACATATATTTTGGAAGCTATCTGCCATCTGTCCGATTGTTGCAGGTTTTGAATTTTGTGTGTGATCCTCGATCATTGAACTCTTGGGTCAACGAAATGGTTTTCTAACGTGCTTCCTCAACATTATCTTCAAGCATTTTGTTTCACAAATGCTACTGAATGAATAGTGACTGTAGTTTGTGTTGAATACAAAGACTCATTGTGAGAGTAACCCTAATTCAAAATCTAAATTCAATTTAAACAGTCTCCACAACAAGTTTAAGTATTCGGATATCTTTCCATTACCTATTATAACAGCTAGCATCCAACAATGCGGGATTCACAAGAAAATTCTTGAGGTTTCAAAAAAGAGTTATAACGTGAAGGATAAAAAATCATCAAAGATAAACCTTTCTGAAAAAATTCTTTTAATGCCTGTGTAAAATGCGAATAACTAAATTTTTGGAATTTTTAGTGTATGATTATGTGATATCAAGTGCAAATTAAAGCCAAGCAATACAATTCTATAGTATTCAAAAAGAGTCGCATACAAATATGTCTTTCTGTTATGCAAATAAAAAAATGAAACTTTTCATTTCATTTTCAAAATAAACGTTGCAAAACAACATACTAGATTTTTTTTTTTATAATAACAGTCAAGTTTATTAGTTTATTTAAATTAATTTAATCGTTTGTATTAGCATTAAATTTAAATTAAAAAAATTATGGATATGTTTTCAATTGTTTATGTTTCAATTCAAAACTAATATTTACATTTGTTGTTAGAAGTGGAACTATCTTTATATATTATAACTCCTAAATTTTTCTAGTCTTATTGACAAGTGTTAAATTATATAAAAATGGGGTCTTTAGGTAATTCATTAAAATGTTTCTGAAGTTTTGAAAAACAATTCACTAATTTTTAAAATTACCAAAAACAATGTGCACCTAATATGAACTGTCTGTAATTAAAAATTGTCCTAGAAATCTAAGACTAATTCTAATTTTTTTACATAGCAAGTTACAGTTAGCACAAATTTGTATTGGATTAGGGGGTTATATTTGAAAAGGAATGTATAAACATTTTTATTTTACTTTCAAATTTAAAAATTATCAATTTTATGAGTTTTGCTTAGTTTAAACTACTGTTTCTTTTAACTCATAAATTTGCTTTTAGTTTAGGATAAAAATTAACTGAAAAATGTAAGCACAGATTTGCCATGCCACAATTTCGCACAAAAATACATTTATTATCCCTTTTAAATTGTCTGAAACTTGCCAAGGAAAGCTGCTGTGGGGATATATCATTATACTGATTGCCTAAACGATTTACTCATTTTTCGAGTTCTTCAAATGAAACATTTTCTTATTTGAACGCTGAACGACTTACTTTTATGCACAATAATGGCTAGTCAGGACAAGACCTACAGCTTAATGTAGATTCCGAACCACAACGAACATCCATGCCTAACCCAGGATGTCACCATCAACTTTCAATACCAGAGCTCTAGCCTCATAGCCATTGGGTGGGCTTAACCTAAATATTAGTTTCTCGATAGTCTAGACATAGCTTGTCAGCAGTGAAAGTTTAGAATTTAGACTGAAAGGGTGTTCCAAAATGATCTGTACTAATTCATAACTAGTCATAATTTATTTGTTTTTCAAAAAGAATCAAGTCATATGTCCGTTTAAACCTTGAATATACAGTCAAACCCCATTAGTGCAAAATCGCTTAGCACCAAATCCTTTTTAATGCGAAACATAAGTAGTTTTCTGTACGATCAAGCTTAGACATAACGTTAGTTTATTCGTGTAAAACGAAACTGCATAACTGAAATCCCGCTTAAGACGAAATAAATGTACTCTTCTAACCATTTTTTTAAAAACATTCTTTTTTATTCGAGACGACGGAAGTTGTTACGAAAACATTACTCAAGTTGAAACCCTATGAAAATGGAAAAATGCCCGAGTGATCAAATCTCCAGGAAATTGCGATGAAATTAGCCGATTTCGGTATGAATATAAATGGCACCCCTCCCTAAACTGGTTTTGTGACGTCACGTACCCCATGTATCCTACTGTAGGTTTAAAAAATTAGTCGCATTTGCGTGTCGAATCTTGTCAATAAGAGTCGAATGCAGTAATCGTCATCATTAGAAATGAAGAAAGATTATTTAATGAAATCGATAAATTCTTTTTTAATAACACACACACCGATTGCGCCCAAATTAATATGGAATCGCCAACGGCAATCTATCAATGGTTTTAAAAAATCGTGGAAAGATTGAAGCTGCTTGAAGTGCTGCAAATCAATTTGAAGCTACAAAGTAAAGGATGCGGTCTAGCTGAAATGGAGACATAAATTAAAAACAGCAGTATTAAACACACATGTAGCTAGTAGTTTAGATCTGCATTAATTAGATGAAAATTTGTGTAGCCGGTTAACACGGACTTCGGTTATCGCGAAAAATTGTGCCGTTCCCATCGACTACGCATTAACAGGGTTTGACTGAATAAGCTTAACCTGCCAGCAGTACAATACGGCCAGTAAAAAAAAGCTTTATATTTGTAGGTTGAATCAAGTTTATTAATAACCTTAAAAAAAAAGTTTGAATCGGTTAAAAGTCAAATAAATTTATAAGTTTGAAACTAATGAGATGCCCCGCCTTTATTCCAATTTTGAATAAATTAATTTCATGGATTTGTACAGATCATTTTGGGGAACTAGCGTTCTTGGAATAATGTCGATCAAGGACATAAATGCCCTAATCACACAGGAAACCTTTCTTAGAACTAACTTCTGCACAGTGCCAGACTGATAAAGAAAGTGAACTTAACAACCCTACGACTTTTCGACAACATTGACTCAAATGCCCAAATGGGACATGACATTGAGGTCAGCTCCTGAACAAAGTGAATGGTTCTAATGCTACTGAGACCAATGAGGTGCCAGCAGTGGAAAAGCACTCGTGTTTTGCCCAACCAACAACAGAACACGGACCTGTTGCCCCAACTCCAGACTCCTCAACATTCCCGTACTTATTCGGCTTTCGGGGAGTTTTGGGTGGAAGACCCGCTTGCAGGAAAAGTATCACAAGTCGAAACCCTCTCTCAGTGTGTGAGGGTGCATTTTTCTTCCACAAGCCAATGAAAACCGGCATAAAGGCATCTTGTAGTGGTGGTGTTTGGAAATCTGTTGGAATCTAATGGCGCTTACTGCAATGAAGGCTGTGGCATATTTCATTGAAACATGCTTTGGTTACTGTAACTGTACTTTCAGTCAGTGGTGTAGAGAAGAAAGCTTGTAAATGGCCGTAATAATCATTATGTTTAGTATTGTTTTTCAAACTGTAATACTAAATCTAATGATTCATTTGGTCCTTTATTTACTTTTCGCTTCTCACCATTGATATCGGGCCTTTAATTCGAAAATGGCTTGTTTTCGACATTGTGTGATATTTCAAAACTGCCTGATCTTGCATTTAATTACATTAAATACAATAAATTACTTTTTTTATTTGCTATTTTTTTTTTTTCAATTATTACTTTTAAGCTGTTTTTGGATAAGGGTGCACTTAGCCTTTCACAAGTCTGTATTTCAGAGGTTAAGTATTGGGTACGTTTCAGTAGCGCAAGAAATCCTAGAAACGAAATTTGCTTTTTGATTTTAGGTATTTCTTTGATATTACTTCTTCACTTCAAAGATTTATAATAGAAAATATTGATTTTGAAGTCGTATCTTCGGGATCTTATCGGGGTAAACCAAAAATTGCTTCGCCGTCACAATTTGGGAAACGCTGTGTTAAATTATTTTTGTAATCCTTTAAAAAAATTTTTTTATCGAACTAGTGATTGACTAAGCAATAATGGATCTTGCTGTTTTACTTTTTTAATTCAACGAATAGCCTGTTTTGAAACTAAATCAAGTAGTGTTTTTTCTTAATAGCGTTTTTGTTGCTTGATATATTAGAGTATTCCAGGATTCATTAGCCTCAGGGAAAACCTGGAAAACTCAGTGAAAATAAATCACCCTTAAAATCTCAGGAAATTCTAGGGAAAAAAAAGAAAAATCCCCTCTAAAACCTGAAAAAAATCGTTGTTACTCTGGGAAAAAAAACCCTACTCTTCTGATCTATTTGGTTAACCCTAACTCGAGGAATTGAAGCTACAGAATTATTTGATAACATAGACTTTCAAAAAGTTATTTTTAAAGAAAGATACATTTTTTTTTCGAGTTCTTGGTTCTTCTGTTCTCGAGGTTTGACTATATTTATGTGGTTAAAAATAATCAAGCCCGCGATGGAAAACTCGGGAAAATATGAGAATTTTTTTTTCCTAAAAATAAGTATGAACCCTGTATTTTAAACTTTATTTCAACTTTAGGTTTTTTCTTCTTCTGACAGTTAACCCTCGTTTTTAACTAAAAAAAAGTTCCTTAACGTAAAATCATATTGCAATCCATTTGCATGAAAAGAAATCGCTTTCGAATCTAATGCATATAGTAATGTGAGCCTATGATTTCTTTTGCGTCTATGGTCAATTACGAAAAAGTAAATATAAAATTGAGAATTGCGCTTACAATACTTCACCTCTGAAATCAGACGAGAAACTACTTTCTAAAAGAGCTCATGTCCATTTTAACTCGTTTTCTGGAAGTGATGGGGGAAGAGAGTTGTTCAAGGTCTACTCTACACAAGTCTGACATACTAAGTATCACTACTGCACAACAAATGTGTTGTGCAGTAGTGTTACTTAGTGTCAGACTTGTAATTTACAAAGAATTTCAGGCAAGAAATGTAACTTGACTACAAAAAACTATTACAGGGGTTGCATTCGCCCAAAGTTCCTATTATTTTTCACATTTTTGTTTCGCCCTAAAATTACTAAAATTGCACTGTAATTAAAAAAATTATTATATAATTGTTTGGTTATATAACGTGTTTGATGAAAAGTGGTTTGGCCCGAGTTCGCCATAATGCGTGAAATATGCGTGAACACTCATTGAAACTCAATCCCCGCAAAATTTAACCTCATGCGTGAATAAGGAACTTTCACGCTTTTTGGTTTAATTTTTAAATAAAAGTAGAGAAAAAAATCATGAAAAACAATACCATTCTTTCAAAAATTTGACCTCGGATAGATAAAAAAAATATTTAGTTTTTCCCTTTGCGATTGGCGGGGAAAAGCTACTTTTGCGTGTGACGTCAACGCGCAGATGATGAACCAGTCAAAAACCGGTTTTAGACCATATTTCACCTCGGATTTTTAGTGGAATCTATGCGTAAGAACGTCACGTTTTTTTTAAATGCGTTTTTGGTCACGTGACTTTGCTTTGATTTCAAACTCGATTTTTTGTTAATTGAAAGCATAAAGATAAAAAAATAATTGCACTGCTCAAATATACTCGTTGGATAACACCAGAAAATGCAAAAAAAATATTTAGTTTCCTTACTTGTGCAAGTTCCTCATTCACACATCGGCACGTGATGCTTAAATTTTTTAAAAATAAGCATCCATTTTTATAAAATCAGATATCATACTAGCTATTTTTTTGTTGGGCGGCGCTACCTCCCTGTCCTTTATCTTTGAAAATAGCGTCTTTTTCTGGGAAAAAAATAATGCAAGACTGGTTCAGAAGTTGAGATCATTTCGCCTATCGCCGGTGATTTTTCTAGGTTTTCTGGATAGAGATCTATCTCCATGTTTTACTTAGCAATCATTTGCCCGATTTTTTTTTTTTTTTTTTTTTTTTTTTTTTTTTTTTTGTGGCTTTCGTCGGTATTTGCCCGATAGTTTTTTGCGGAACGTCGACCTGCTGTACCTGGACAGCATAGTGTAAATAGTTAGCTTAAGATTTTATAACCATCAAGTATTTTTTAGTATGCATTTAAAAAGCAATCACTCGATACGCAAAATCACGGTTATCACTTAATGTTGTAGTTATTAATTTTTGTCAAAAAAAAACTTATTCTGCTTTAGTTTAAAAAAAAAAAAATTAGTTTAAGAAATACTCTTTGGATTTTAAAAATACCCCTTAAAATTTTAAGAGGAGGTTAAAATATTCTTTGGAAATATTTTACTGGAAAACCCTGAGTTTGACTTTCAATTATTTTTAAAATTGGCAGTGTTTCCCCCCTCCCCCTCCGGTATTGAAACATGCTTTGTATAGAATAAGTGTTAGCAGCTCTAAAAGTGTTGGTTTTAAAAGAAATATCCCTACATTTTTTGAAATTATCCCTAAAATTCCTACTAAATTTTTTTAGAAAACTCACTGCGCCCCCTGTTATTATATCTGTCCTATAAATTCCATAAATCCTTTTGATAAAATAGATGGACATGTGACCTTTTAAAAAGTTTCTTCTTTAAAAATAAAAACGTATATATCGTATATATATATTATAATAAATTGTGACATTATAACCTTGGCTTTTTATTTTGTAAAATATATATGTTTTAAGACACTTCTAAATGAATTATTTTTGTTTTTTACTGAGCCTCAACCTAGAAGCTGGACAAGAGGAGAAAATAACGACATCCCGTTTAGCAGAAACTACACATAGGAAACAAGTCCATTTTGCGAACAGGTAAATGTAGTTACAAATATTATTCAGGTTGTACACAGATCGTAGGGAAAATTCAGGGAATTGTCAGGGATTTTGTCGAAAAGTTTAAAGGATTCGGGGAATTTTCCGAAATTAAACTGAAGCTTTTAATTTTGACAATTTTAGATAAACTGGTGCCAAAAATACCAAAAACAATTTGTAACTAGGGGTGTGGGACGTTGCATAACTTTCAATTACACTATATTTCTGATGTGAATTTGTGTCATTTATCGTGTTTATATTTTCATTATTCGCTTAGAAAAAATTGCCAGTTTGGCGATATTTTTTGATTTCGTCAAAATTGTGTTTTTGGCGATATTTTTTTCGATAAGTCATTCCAAGCCAGATCATCCAGGCTTGTCACCCAACCTTCTCAGATTTGGCTGAAACTTGGTACATGGTAACTTTAGACAAATATAAGAACCCGTATTTTTCATTTTTGAAATATTGACTTTGGTTTGGAAATTAAAGAATTTCAAAATTTTTATGTTTTTGAGGTATTACCTTTCGGTTACACTGCTTACACAATGACGCGTGTATGCATTAATATTGCTACTTACCACGATTATCGAAATAAAAACCTAAAATTTTTCATATTTGCTCAGAATTTAATGCAGATTCCAAATATGGTTTGCAAAATATAATTGAGTTCTTCTAAAGGGGTGGAAATTGAGCTAAAAGTTGAAAAAGTACATGTTCAGAAATCATAAAACATGCTTGATTTATTCTTTTATAACTTTTTTCTGCCATTTAAAATTTTTTGTGTGCTTTATGTCATTTTAAAGAGCATAAAATTTCCTATAAGAATGTATCATTTTTAGGGTGGTTTATTTTGATTTTAGCCCCCCGCCCCCTCTCCCGATTTCATTTTTTACAACTATGCTTTATTGGGGTGAAAAAAATTGTTGGGCTACCATCTTAACTAAAACTCTCATTAAATTATGTTATGCATTTTAATGAGTAATATTGTCATATTTATAAAAATATATTTTTAATAAAGGCTTACTATTAATACTGAAATTATTTATTAAAAACTTAAAAATCCATCTATTAAAAAAGAGTAGCACTGTTTCGTTATAATTTTTTTTTTTTTTTTAAATATTTCTAAAATGATAATAAATATCTCTGATTTAGTCCTTCTCATAAGATCAAATACTATATTCAAAATTATCCAATTATTCAATCAGAAAATGCAAATTTCCTCTTGTTTGATGCTACATATATGCGACATCTTTTTTTTTTTTTTATGGATATCTGAAATTATTTCAATGCGATACTTTAATAGAAGTGTTACCTTTATTAATTTTCATAAATAATTTCAGATGTGCTCCATTTATGGAATTTAATACTAATACAATTTTGTGCTTTAATAACCAACTTATATTTGTTTACTCTTGTTCCAAGTTGTCCTTCTTATGTCATCACTATAGTTAGCCTTTGCAATGTTATCTATTTCCTAGAAAAGCATGGCACTGCAGGGTTATTCACTAACAGCATATTTTCCCCTTATACTGCAGTAGGAGGGAAATATAAAGTGAGGATTTGTCTCCTTATCTCTGACCTACCACCCCATCCCTGAAAGGAAAATAAACACCAAACTCGCCCCCCCCCCCCCCTTCAAAGAACAACCTTTAACATTGCGGGTCTGATATTACTTAAAGCAGGCTTTTTGTTTACTCATTGGAATCATGACTATATTTTTTGTGGAGTGAGCAGGGTGTTAGAATGTGGGGGAAAAAAAAAAGTAATGGTTCCACCTGATTGAGCGGCTACAGTTTTCCGTGTTTTTTTTTTTTTTTTTTTTCCTACTTGGTTTAATTTTTGCTGTCTGGAGATTTCGGTAGAATCTCCTTCATTTTCTGTAGGAATGTCATACTGGAAAGAAAACAAAATAATAACCCACTTTAAAAATATCACATTCTTATAGGAAATTTTATGCTCTTTAAAATGACATAAAAGCAAAAAAAATTTAAAAATGGCAGAAAAATGTTAGAAGAGTATAAATCAAGTATGTTTTATGATTTCTGAACATGTACTTTTTCGAATTTTAGCACAATTTCCACCCCTTTAGAAGAACTCAATTATATTTTGGTAACCATATTAAACCGTATTAAATCCTGAGCAAGTAAGAAAAGCGTCATTGTGTATGCAGTGAAACCGAAAAGTAATACTTCAAAAATAAAAATACCCCTTTTTGAGATAATGAAGGTCAAAGGTCAAACTGTTCGACCATAAAATGAAATTTTTAAAAAATAGGTGCAAATGAGCCTCATATGAAAGCCCAAATATTCAGCTTTTCTTTTGACACCAAAAGCAATTTTCTATGATTATGAGGGACAAAATTATGTGCAAATTTGTAAAGCAAGAAATGCGAAATTTTGACTTTGGCCCATTTTTGAAGCTCTGTATTTCAGAAACCAAGCGATATTCAAACTTAATATTGGGCATTTTTTCTTTTCTCTATGAATCCAATAAGTTAGCAAAATTCTATTAAACTAGGGGGCTACGCCCCCTGCTCGCTGACGCTCGCCAACCCCCTGGATTGTTATGCAATCCCCTTGGCTCGCTTTGCTCGCCACAAAGTGAAGCATTTAAAATATGCCCTAGCAAAAAGCTATTTCAGCTGCATAATGCTATGAAATTGTAAACGTTTTTCTATTTATGAAGAGCCAGAATACTTGCCACGTCATTATCCTAAAGCTGCCGAGACGCGTTAAGCAAGGACAGTGTGGCAACAGGGAAACTTTGATTGGGAACAGAAAATTTTTGGAAAAAAAAGAAGGAAAAAAAGCCAGTATCTTACATATATTTAAAAAGGATCGGTTATTTCATTGAACAATTAAAACTTACGGGCTGGTATCGTATGAAGCGCTAAAATAATTGAAGTTGTTTATCGAAATTTCTTAACGAAGCAACCATATGTTCGCATATTTTTTGCGATACTTGGAAAATAAAATTTCCAGCAGATAACTTTTCCGAAAAGTCTGGTTTATCCGGAATTCCAATCCAAAAGAAATATACACATCTTGGATCTATTTATTCTTACATCATCGTAACTATTAAATCAATACGTTTTAAATGGGCAATAATTTCTATCTGTAGACTGTAATAAGAAAAACAAAATATAGCGAATCCGAGTTGTTGCTGTTGCTAGATGTGTTAGTCAAATTTCAAAAGATATATTGTGATTGGCTGGATTGCTGAATTTGGAAATTCGTGCATAAAGTACATTTAGAAGATTTGTTTGAAGTCATTGCCATTCAGGGGTCGCAGACGTCCTATATGTCCTATAAATCCTATATTTTTTAAAAAATCGGTAAAAACGTCCTATATTGTCCTATATTTTACAATTGTCCTATATATCCTATATTTCTACATTGATTCGATCTATATTTTCTTCGAATTCGTAATAACGGCGCCGTTTGTTGCCATTTTTTAATATTTCGGATTCTTTGGCGCGATCGTGGGTGAAAAAGACCTGACAAAAACGATGTTTGTAACGGCGGCGCGGCGTTTTATCTCTTGTGACGTCACGTGCTGCATAACGTACAACTCAACTCTACTAGACCGGCGGGAGTTGTAAATATGTGAACATTTCCATAACAATCGGTCTTGAACTTCTGATATGATTTCTCCTCCAACGTAATAAATTAATTGACATAATGCAGAGAGAGATGCAACAACAGAACTCTGCCTCGGGAAAAACGGATAAAAACAACTTGGGATTAACTTGCAGGACTACTAAAGAACATTTTGAGTGCTCAGTCAATAATTGATGATGAAGGAAACAAAAGGGTTAAGATTTACTGTATGATGTCGGATGGCGATTTTTTTTATTCCGAATCCTGTACGGATTCTGCGCCACGAATTGTTTACATCAAACCGCTCCAAATTATGGCAACCATAGGCAGTTAGTTATCTTGCTCTTTAAAAAATGGCAGGGCTGCCATTTTTTTGCGAAAATCGCCTTGGCGCAGAATTCGTACCGGATTCGGAATATTCGCCACGATTTTTCATAAAAGTCGCCAAAATTGAAAATTACGTCAATACGTTGTGTTGTCAAATCCAAACGATCACTAGGGTTGCTTTAAAACCAAGTGCCAGGTTCGCCACATTCGGCGATAAATCTCCCACTTTTCGCCACCAATCCAGCCGACACTGAACAGTAAATCTGAATCAACAAAAGAGTGCAAACAGGGGATAAAAAGAAAATACTTAAAGAAATTGGAACAGTTAAAAATGCTGGAAGCAAAAGACTCATGATTGCAAATGATGTAATTAATAAAACTTGATTTAGGGATAGAATATTGAGGCAATAACGGGGGGGGGGGGGTTGGGATCATGTATTCAGGATCATGCGATTTCTTTTTTTAAAGGTGTGTTTTCTATTCTCTTAAATTCAATATAACGAGTATATAAATGTATAACGAATTAATTTTGAAGTTCAGTTGCAACTGTGTGCAGTTATTTGATGTTTTATATTGTCCTATATTTTTTTTGAAAAAATCCTATATATTCTTATTTTGTCACTTTGACCCCTGCATTCTTCTCACAGAAATACAGCCGAATTTGGACGTTACGCAAGAGAATTATATATAAAGATTCTGAAAGGGGAGACGTGTTGATTTGACATGAAATAATGACCCAGTATCCCTGAGTCTTAAGTCCAAGCCCATTGCAAAGTTTTTTTTGAGTTTTGTAAAACATCGATACATCAATACAACTGAACAACATCAGCATACATCTTTTTACTTTCAATTACCCATATGTATTTATACATAGGGTAATGAAAGTATTAAAGTAAAAAATGAAAAAAAGAAAGTATAAAGAAAAATGAAAGGTAAAAAAAATTTCAATTTTTTTTTTTTTTTTTTTTTGCATTTCTCCACGTTTTGGAACATTCTGTTTTCAAAAAAGTGATTTAGAAAAAATGTGTGTGTGTCTGTGGTCATTATAACTCCCGAACAAATAGACCTACAATGTTCAAATTTGGTATGAGGGTTAGTGGCGGTCATGGGACCTACCATTAAGGTTTTCGTCAAAATCAGGCATGCGCACAAGGTAGCTGCCATTGAAAAAATCATATTTTTCAATGTTTGCTAAAAAACGGCTCTAAAAGTTTTGATAAAAAATCGCTGTGGTAATGCCTCTTAAGGTGTTCTAAACATCCCCACCTCCGAAATTCTCGTAAAAATGCTTTAATGGCGTAAAAAGTTGAAAAATGAATACCTTAAACACAGAGTTCTCTTTCTTTGAGCATACACCATCAAAGATCGCTTTTTACTTATCCTCTCAGTTTATCTTATAATAAAGGATACTATAAGGATTATCGAAAAGTATATCGCCAAACTGGTTATTTATTCTAAATGAAGGATGAAAATATAGGGTAAATGACCCAAATCTACGTCAGTATAATAGTGTAATTGAAAGTTGCGCGATGTTCCACACCCCTAGTTATACAAGCAGACGGATGCCCACACAATGCCTTTCCTGCGCATGGCCAAACCTTAAATGGGGACGGACACCGGGCCACATTTTTCACCAATTAAAAACAAATACCCATGGGCTTAAACCCAGGGTAACTAGAAAGTTAATTGCCTGACAATTTTAGAAATCATTCGAGTTGCTCTCTTGTTAGTAATATTGTTAAAGTGGTGGCTCAAACGTGCGAGATTTACTAACATTTCACTTGGAATTATATGCTTTTGTGGAAAACACCTTATTTCCTTAATTAAAGCGCGACCATTTTGTAGTAGGTATTTGGGGCAACTTAGTATAACATGTGTACGCTTGCTAAATCCACGACCTGGCGAGATAGTAACTGGTTATTTGAACGGTTTAAATTACGGCTAGGGGTGTGGAACATCGCACAATTTTCAATTACACTATTATACTGATCTGATTTGGTGTTATTTACCGTTTTTATAGTTTTATCATTCATTTAGAAAAAAAAATGACAAATTTGGCGATTGTTCTTGTATAGAACTTCCACCACCACCAAAATGGCGATTTTCGCTATATACTTTCCGATAATTCTTGTATTATCTTTTCTTGTATGTGAAACAGAGAAGGGAAAAACGGTCGTTGATGAGCGATGCTCAAAGTAAGAGAACTGTGTTGAAGATATTAGGTTTTCCTCTTTTTCTTAAAAATTCTTTTGCAAAATTTTAAATGGAATTTCCGAGGTGAGGATATTTAGAGCACCTTAAGAGGCTTCAACACAGCGATTTTGATCAAAATCGTTAGTCCATTTTTATCAATTGATGAAAAACTATTTATCAATTACTAAAAATTACTTTTTTTTTTAATGGCAAGCTACTTTATATTATTCTCATAAGCAATTTTGACGAAAACCTCAACGCCAGGTCCTATGGTCACCAGAAACCTGTACACCAAATTTGAAGATCGTAGGTAAATCCGTTCAAGGGATATGATGACCCAGAAATAGGGAAATGTCAGGGAGCTTTTTGATACTGGAAAAAAATCAGGGAAATGTCGGGGAGCTTTTTGATGCCGGAAAAAAAGGACGAAGGCATGAAGTCATCCGTAATTTTGCGTCACTTATTACCCTGAGAATTGTGGTGGTAATCGTTCGAAATTTTTATGTCACGGAATATTTAAACTTGTCATTAACCATCAAAACTATTTTTAAAAAATTGGCATGTCATCTTTTCAGTATACATGCTCTATTTGATCAGGGCATGATCAAATGGAGCTATATCAAGTAGTTCTGGGGAGTCGAGTATTCTGTGGAGTACACGCATGGAAAAATTGGGGAAATTTGAAAAAAAAGTTTGCCGTAAAATCAGGGAATTTTTAGAAATCTCTCTCAAGAAACTTTTTTTTCTGAATTTTTTGGCCACTCTGTATTAGGTTTTTTTCCCTCTATTAAAATTACATCTGCTAACCATAAATGTTCGTGCTAAAAGTGTACATATCGCTCCTTGAAACTTGTCTTTGCTTTCATTACCGAGTCTCGTATTATGGCTGAAGTTTCCTCGCAAAATGAATTCTAGTATTGAAATTCTATGTAGGGAGATAATATCAACATATCATTTCATGAAAACTTAGCTTTGTATTTGTCTGGGAAGTTTGAAGTGCTGTGTAAAAAAAAACAACAATCCGCGATTCGAAAACTCTTAATAATAACAACAGGAAATGGTCACACCTCAATTTTCATCCTTCAGCACTTTTCGAAACTTTCTTGCCAATGCAAACTATTTAATATTCAATATCCGGTTAATGGACGTCATCGTTTTATAATGTTCCCACGAACTCGTTATCTCTGCTGACTCGACACATCACATTGGTCATTTTGTCAAGACTTCTTTTTAATCTCTCTGTGCGTACTCGGTCCATCACTATTTAAAACGTAAATAAATTGATTCGCCTCCTCACTAAAAGTTACTTATGGGAATAATCGGGAAATAATGTATGGAAATTTGATTTTTTTTTCTTTTTTAATTCTGATAAAAATAGTCGGATTGCAATCCAAATTTATATTGTTAGTCATGATGTTAGTGTTGATCCCTGCAGGAAATATTATTAAGAGGGATTTTCCATCTAGTTTCAGTTCATTTTCCATCAACATATTCATAACTAGGAGTGTGGAACGTCGCGCAACTTTCAGTTACACTATGATATTGGTCATTGCGTGACATGATTTTGTTTATAGTTTTCATGTTTTCACTCATTTAAATAAAACAGGAAAAAAATTAATCGTTGATGAGCGATGCTCAAGATCCAAAAGCTGTGTGTTTTAGGCACTCTTATTTCAACTCTTTACGCTTTTATTGCAATTCTACCGGAATTTCGAAGGTGGGGACGATTAGAACGCTTGAAGAATTTGATTTTAATCGAAATCGTTTGATGATTGCTAAAAAAGGGCTCTAAAGATTTTGTTCAAAATCTCCGTGGTTATGCCTCTTAAGGTGTTTGTTCTTAACATCCTCACCTCCGAAATTCCGGTAAAAATGCTTTAATCGCGTAAAATGTTGAAAAACGGAATGCCTTTACCTGAGTTCTCTTTCCTTGAACATACCTCATCAACGTTTTCTTCTTTGCCCGGTTTCACTTACATGAAAGGATAATATTAGAATTTAAAAAAAAAAAGATCCATAAAAGAATTACCGCAAAAAATATCGCATGACTCTCCATTTTTGCTAAATGAATGATGAAAATAAAAAATCGGTAAATGACACAAATGTACGTCAGTATTATAGTGTAATTGAAAGTTGTGCGATGTTCCACACCCCTAGTTTTAACTTAGTTACTGGTAGTCGTTTTTCATAATGTGCGAGAACACGTAATCACGAGCTCAACTAATGAATGCTTCTGTTTACAGTAAATATGCTGGTGACGATCAAGCCCTTTTAGACAAATTAAATCCTTAAATTCTGCTCGATATTTTCAGGATAACAATTCACAAAGCTAATATTAACGGGCGTTTTTCAGTTATGTAATTTTAGTAGCAAACCGCAAGAGTAGCGTTATCGTGCAGGCTCTAGGTGACTTGCTTGAGAAGCGATTCCTGAGGGCTGGCGAGCGTAAGCGAGCAGGAGGCGTTGCCCCAAGTTACAAATATCAATTTCATATTCTTTTTTATACTTCTGCTATTGAAAATTGATACTCGATTAATAAAAAACTGATTCTTGCTAAATGTTACAAATATTCTGTTTTGTAAAATATGACCTCAGAGCGAAACCTCAAGATGAAAAAATAGAATAAAACTTTTTTAGCCCAATCTTTATGGCATAAAATGACAACTTTTCGGCACCATTAATATTTTCGATTTAAAAAAAACAAACAAAAAAAAACGCTTTTATTTTCGCTCCACCCTATTAGTTGTGGCCATGGGAACCTACCTATTAGGTTTTCATCAAAATCGCGCTTGCGCATAAGGTTGAAGTGATGAAAAATCATGTTTTTCATCAGCAATTGCTAAAACGCGGCTGTAACGATATTGATAAAAATCCCTGTGAAAATGTCTCTTAATTTGTTCAAAATGTCCCCACCTCCTAAATTTCGTTAGAAATACGATAAAAGCGTAAAAAGTTGAAAAACGCGTGCTTTTTACACATAGCTCTCTACCCTTGAGCATCGCCCATCAATGATTGATTTTTCTCAGTTTCACTCACACATGATAGGAAAATGTAATGTCTATCGCATAGCTTCGCCAATTCTACCATTTTAAAGGTTTCTTTTTCTTCTTCATATAAGTGCCAGAAATATCACTAAACTGGTCATTTTCATTTAAATGAGGGAAAATATGAAAGCGGTTAATAGCACCATATCAAATTTGAATGCAATAACCATATTATAGTGTAATTGAAAGTTGTGCGAGGTTCCACATCCTTAGTTTTTATATGGTGGCAGCTAACATGTTATGGTCATAAAGCAGCGGCGTAACAAAATTGATTAAAACCCCATTGCAATAAAAAAATAGAAGAAAAAAAAAATCTAGCCACAATTTTTTTTTTACTTTAAGAATTGTTATTTAAGCGAACTTTTTTCCCACAGTGTGTTTGAAAATTAATAAATTAATAACTTGATGAGAATGTGTCAAATTATGGCCTTCTCTGTTTTTTTTTTAACAAACGTCCTTTTGTCAGTTTATGTGGTCCATTGTGAGTTTCCGAAAACTTGACCGTTCCTGATAATTTAACAACATTTATGTAACATGTTCCATATTCGTCGAAATACGAGTATATATAAAAATTCCATCAGTATTTTTTTTTTTGTTACCTCAAAATCACATGGTTTCCCCTTGATTCTTTATGAAAGTTTTTCTTACATTTTTATTTTCAATCACTCATTAGGGTGGGCCGAAAAAACTTTTTTTTTAAAAATCCGTTTTGGAATAGCGCGGAAGAGTTACCTAATGGGTCAATTAGAACACACACAAAATTTCGTTAACTTTGTTTCATGTCCAGCTGCGCCCCTCTGTCATTGAAAATGTAAAAAAAAAAGCCCAAAAAATGCACTTTTAAGCTATTTTTTGGAAAATTTTAGAAATTATTTTCAATTACCGGCATTGGTATAGCATGGAATAGTTGCCTTAAGGTATGAGTTAGAATACACAAAATATTTCGGCCAATTTTCTCAATATTCATCCGCGCCCATCTTGATGCTTTGAACTAAAATCTGCCTAAGTGTTGCAAAATCGTAACAGATTAGACGTTAGGGTGTACAAAAAAAAATATTTTTTCGAAATCGGTCTTGGAATAGCGTGAAAAAGTTGCCTAATGGGTCAGTTAAAACACACAAGAAATTTCGTCCATTTTAGCCGCGGCCCTCTGGCATTGAAAATATCCAAAGCATACAAAAAATGAACTTTTAAGCCAATTTTTAGAAGGTTTGGGAAATTTTTATTAAAATATACCATTTGTATAGTATGGAATAGTTGCAGTCAGTCAGAACGCACACAAAATCTCGTCCATTTTGCTAAATATTTAGCCGCGCCCCTCTTGCTATGAATAAAGATGTCCCTAAGTGTCGTAAAATCATAAGTTTGGACTTTAGGGTGGACCAATTTCTCTCTTTTTTTTTTTTTTTCTTTTTCGAAATCGGTCTTGGAATAGCGAGGAAAGTTGCCTAGTGGGTCAGTTAAAACGGACAACAAAATTTCGTCAATTTTGTTCAATACCTAGCTGCACCCCTCTGGCATTGAAAATGTCAAATCATACAAAAAATGCACTTTTGAGCGATTACTTTAATTTTTTTAAATAACTATCATTTTCATAGCATGGAATGGTTGCATAATGGGTCAGTTAGGACACACAAAAAGTTTCATCCAATTTCATCAGTATCTAGCGGTGCCTCTGAGTAAAAATAAGGACGAAAAGCAGCGTTCTTTGAATGGGTCACTTTAGAAACCACATAAAAGTGTCGTCAATGTTGCTTAAAATGTAGCTTCTCCTCCTAGCATTTTAAAAAATCACAAAAATAAAAGATATACATATTAAAAATCAAAAGTATATTTGCTGGAATAATACTTATTCATATTTAGAAATGGAGAAATTAAATATTTTAAAGACGGCCAAACGGGGTATAGTGATTAGCATACTAGCTTCTAGACCTCGAGGTTGCGGGTTCGAGTCCCGTGTAAGGCATGGGTGTTTGTAAATGTATGTTGGCTTGTCAAATGACGGAATTTTCGACGCATTATAGTCCTCGTTTTGCTGACGGCGCCTGATAATCTGTTAACAACAACAAATATTGTAAAGTAAAAAAGAGCAGTCGTAATGCTTATAAAGTTTAGACTTCAGAATAGTACCGTCCCTTATTATCAAATGTTGGAAGTTCTCTACATCCTTGAATCTTAGTCCGTTTGAGTGGACGGACCGTATATAACCGTCTCTTGCGCCTTCTCTACAAACTTTCGTTGAAGCTTCAAGTTTAACCCTTTTCACTCGTATGTCTCCGTATGGGGGACATCACTCGTTTTACCATTGCGCTCGTATGTCCCCGTACAGGGGATATCGCATCTGAATTAGGCAAACTGTGATAACTCAACCAAAACATTTATGTTCGAAGTATTTCTATGTTGATTTGGTTTGGTGGAGGTGCCGGCATTACGTTCCGCCCCTAAATAGTGTTTATATAGTTTGATCATATTATTATATTTCTTAGATTTTTAACCTTTTGCACTCCGAACCATTCTGGACGGCTACCAGCAGCTAAGCCCTTGTTGCCCTTGCGCAAGCAAATTTCAACAAACCCAACCATCGACAAACTCTCCTTATTGCTCCTTTCAAATGGCGCAGAAAAGTGCACGGACCGTCGTTAACCAACACTTCTCACTTTCTCTTTTGACACAAATCCCCGCTGAAATGTTTTTTATATACAGTCAGTCACAAAAATCTACATACACTGATCAAAATAAAGGTTTCTCAAAAAGCAATTAAATTTCAATTTTAAAAATCATATCACACCTTCAGTTTTCTCTAAAAAATTTGTTTTCCATAATAAAAATATTCAGAAATAATAATTTCTAGGTAATTTTGTGATTTGTATAGTAATTATCAAGTCGCAAAAGTCTGCATACACCTGATTGGCGGACGGAAAAAAATTTGCATACAAAATTATTTTGGAAGATTGTCTTAGTTTGAGGTTACATGTTTCGTTATCTATTCTAATCTTCATTTCCCGAGATTTTTTGACATTGTAACTTCAACGAAATGAGTCAGGGAAAGGAAACATCTTTAGAACTTCGAAATATGATACTAAGAATGAAATGTGAAAAGAAATCTTATGCAGAAATTGCAAAAATTGTAAAAAAAAGTCGGTCAACTGTTCGAACAATCTACAGAAATTATGTTATGCGTAGAAAAGTGCTTAACAAATATCGATGTGGTCGTCCAAGGAAGTTTAATGATCGTGATGCAAGAACCATAGTAAGAAAAGTGAAAAAAAATCCGAAAATTAGTGCACCAAAATTAGCAAATCAAATTGCAACAGCTAGTGGAAAGAAAGTGCATCCCGAAACTGTTCGTAGAATTCTTCGATCAGCCGGCTACAATGATAAGAGTTTCTAGACGAAAGCCGTTCATTTCATCTACTAACAAACAAAAGAGACTTGATTTTGCTTCTGCACATATTGACCAAGATTTTAATTTTTGGAAAACAGTTGTTTTTACAGACGAGAGTAAGTTCAACGTGTTCGGGAGTGATGGCCGCGGAAAAATCTGGAGGAAAAAAAAACACAGAAATGAATCCCGAGAATTTGACTCCTACTGTGAAACACGGTGGAGGCAGTGTTATGGTTTGGGGAGCAATGGTGGCCGCTGGAGTGGGCAATTTAGTGTTTATCGATGGCAAAATGAATCGATTTGAATACCTGAAGATTTTGCAAGACAATCTACTTTCATCGGTTCGAAAATTGGGACTTGGGAACAACTTTGTCTTCCAGCAAGACAACGACCCAAAACATACAGCTAAGATTGTTAAGGAATGGCTACTCTATAAAACGCCTAAACAGCTCCATTCGCCGCCACAGTCCCCAGACCTTAATCCCATCGAGCACCTTTGGGAGGAAGTTGATAGGAGAGTTCGGGAGCAATCGGTAACAAGCAAGGAAACCCTAAAGAAGGCAATAGAGCTTGCATGGTCTCAAATTACACCCGAGACGACAAAAAATCTGGTTATGTCGATACCAAACCGAATTCAGACAGTTGTTACTTCAAAAGGAGGTCCTACAAAGTATTAATGTTACATTTTTTGGCATTTAATTCTGAAAGTTTGTATTGTTCTGTCTCTGTATGTAGACTTTTGTGACTATATAATTTAATATATTGTTCATTTTTGTTATATTTTAACGAATTTGTTCATAATTTTTTTGTTAGATATGAGTTATTATCCAAGATGTTAACGAAAATAAAGTTGTATATTCAAAAATATGAGTAAAGTGCTAGATCTGCGAAAATTAGCGGGTGTATGTAGACTTTTGTGACTGACTGTATATCTTGGTAATTTTACCATATTTTGATTTGATTTCTTGTGCCATTTCAAGAGAAAACTTCAGGGAAACAAATATTTCTCAAAAAGTTGTGCTGGCCAAAGACTTAAATGTCCCTTGAGAAGGCACATCCGAGTGATATACTAGATTACGATGCCCCCTGAGAGGGGACAGCGGAAAGCAAAGGGTTAATGCGGTGTAGTGTAATATACTTAAGTATTCTTAGTAGTATCAATAAATTATTTTGACACGTTGAAAAATAAAATATTACGTGGCCACATTCCCATCCTAGGTCAGGGGGTGTATTCAGGGGCTATATATATAAATTTTTGATTTAAGGATGGTAAACCTTCTAGTTAAATCGGAACACATTTCCATAAAAAAAATTTCATAAAAAATTCCAAGTTATTTGCTAACTTTCTAAAGCATAATTACGAGTGTAAAGGGTTAACACATCATCTAATGAGTTTAGCAAATCTCTCGACTGCTTGTGTGTGACATGGAAACTTCTCAGATGGTATAATAGGAACCTGTTCATGCCACATATCTTCCAATTCTTCATCTTTTATATACATTGTAAGCGTTGGTTGTGTTAAGGTGTATTTCAACCAGTCGATGAGATCAATGTAATCAACGGCATTAAAGTTAAGTTCTGGAGGTTTGAATAGCGTATGTCTTCAGGATTTCTTATTCCTGATGTTCAGGATTCATCTCGCTGCTAATTCCCGGATATGGTATCGTGAATCCATTAGCATTGCTGCTAGCATATTTTCCGAATGGGCAAAATATGCATTGTTTGAAAATATTTTTTGTCTGTAATTTTCTTGACATGGTCATGGCCTTGAGAGAGGAATTATCTTCCAGATATGTCGGGGCCCCACCGTGAAATGTGGTGTAATTTTTATCTTGAACCACATTGGTGTATAAACCAGAATTACAAACTTTACGATTATACGAAGCTCTTCGGTTGGATATCCAGTACCAATGTATATTTATATTGTTGCGTGGATGGGTTCGAAAGATTTGAAGCCAAAGCAGAACTAAACTTGCAGAAATTTATTCCGATATAACTCTTTCGCAGATTCTCTTAAAACTCCAGAACTACTCGTTCTAGTAGACTCAATACAGCTCTTTTCACACCAACAGAGCACAAAACAGTAGTTAAAAACTTGACAACACAACTGCTAAAATCGCTGCAAAAGACAATGCAATACAGTTCGCTTTGGAACTACTTTGAACGCTCACTGAGACTCAGTAATTCCAGTCAACTAATGGACTCGGCTAACAACTAACTCCATCACCCGATCTCTTGAGCTTTTATAGGTGAGGCGAACATACGTGAATCTTCTAGAGATAGATATTTGGAGAACTTTCCAGATCGTAGTCGAAAAGTCCTATACATATACATGGGGACCGAAAATGTCGCCAAATGGTCGCCAAGTTTGGTGACATTTGGCGATTTCTTGCTACATTTGGCGGAATTGCCATTACCATAATGTTAAATACCCTGCTCCTTGTAAAACTCGTTATGAAGCATTAAGACACATATTGCAGGGAAGCCAAGTTAAGACGAACTATTGCACTGCCTTATGAAAAATGTACATAAATTTATCTTTTTACATAATGAATGCTAAGAAATATTTACAAATATACAGAAATTCGTAACAATATATAGGTACATTTTTTCATATTTCATAATTTCATATTTATTTTTTGTGATTTTTGAAATGCCAGGAGGAGTAGATGGATATTGAGCAACATTGACGACATTTTTATGTGGTTTCTAACTGACCAATTATCAGTACGCTGCTTTTTATCCTTATTTTTACTTTTTTATTCGGATGGGTGCCGCTAGATACTCACAAAAATGGATGAAGCTTTTTGTGTGTCCTAACTGACCCATTATGCAATCATTCCGTGCTATGCCAATGCTGGTTTTTGAAATATTTTGAGTAATTGCTCATAAAATGGCTTAAAAGTGCACTTTTTGTATTAGTCCGGGGAATAGAGACTGAAAAAGGGGTCTTACCTTGCAAAAGGTTATGTAGTTATGATTTTTTAATATGTTATAAAGGTCGGTCCCGTGGTATATAAACCAAGTTTTCGACCTCCTAACCCTTGTGCGTTCACCATGATGCACCAAAAACTAAGCCGTTTTTCAGTTTATACGTCATAGCTCTTTGCCAATGCATCTTAGAAACACACATTATATTCGAAAGTTGTAGAATATTAAATTATCTACAACTTTTGTATACTAAGTTTTTTTGTAGAATTATTATGTAAATAGTTTTGTCGCATCAAAGTCAAAACTTTTTCGTAAAAATGCTACTTTTTTGAGATTTGTGTCAAGTTTTTTGATTATATCTTCATAATGGTACGTTTTAGAGAAAAAGTTTGTGAATAAAAGTTGTAGAGCAATCAATTTCCTACAAGTTTTCTTTATAAACTTATTTTCTAGGACTAATAACAAAGGAGTTACTCTGCTTTGTGTATTTTCCGTGGTGCACCACAAAAAAATACGTTTTTCAGTTTATAGATCATAACTCTTTCGCAATGCATTTTAAAAACAAACATTAAGTTTAAAAGTTGTAGAATATTAAATTTTCTACAACTTTTGTGAACTATTTGCTTTTGTAAAGCTATTATGTACGCAGCATCAAAGTAAAAACTGTTTCGTAAAAATGCTGCTTTTTTAAGTTTTTTGCCGAGTTTTTCAATTATATCTTCAGAGCAATAAGTCGTAGGGAAAAATATAGTATACAAAAGTTGTAGATCTATAAATTTACTATAAGTTTTATACAAAAAGTTACTATCTAGGACTAATAACTAAGGAGCTACTCTTCTTTGAAGGTTTACGAGATGATAACCTATAATATTTTATGTATAGGTAGGGGTTTAAAAATAGCTTCTTACTGCATAGTCTGACAATTTTAATAAAAAAATAAAACAATATTTATATAATACTAATGATAATGTAAAATAAAAAGTGGAAATATATTAAATAATGTATATATCTACAGATAATAATAGTAATATAAAATTTACCATTTTGCCGTGATGCACCAAAAATTTCTGCATTCGGAAATAAAAATGAGAAATAGACTGCATTCAAGTGGCTAATTCTAAACTACTTGGGGGTACAGATCTTTTGAGATAGAATAGAAAAATCACAAGTCGGGTGGCATTAGTGACATGTAAAGGAATTCTTTTAAGGACTCAGTTTCCGCGAAAACACCATATACTGTTGATTGTGATTTGCCACTGCCGAATTCAGGGTAGAAGATTAGAAGAACCGAAAAACCATTCTCAACCCTCCCCTCCACTAACCATCCCGACAGAATATCAACCACTCAGTGTAGTTTCTTAATATTGGAATACATGCATTGTAATGTTGGCTGCTTCATCATATCCAATATTACGGGAATTTGAAAAGATCTTCCTAGATCCTAATGCCAGTGTTCAAGCATCACCGAAGCAGTATCAAGCATTCTTGCTGCTCTCTTTGGTGGTCACAGGGCAACAGCTTGAAATGCTTTGCGTTATAAGCAATTTTCCAAATCAACAACTGGGAGCAAGTTAAATCTGTCAAAGCTACCTCCGACCCAAAAAGCTGCTACGCACTATGTCTTTCCCACATACCATCAAGTAAAGACAAGGATGGGCCAATTGAAGAATCCTCTGGTCTGTGGGTGGAAGGAGGACAGTAAAAGACTTCTTCCTATTACAACCACCAAGGATTCAGCTCCTCAATCCATTCTGACCTATATTTTCTGCCAGTGCGATATAGGATGCACTAAGGCCTGCGGTTGTATAAAGGCTGTTCTCAAATGCATTCATAATATGCAAGAACTGTCATGGACAAACCTGTGACAATATAGCGGACATCATAATTGATGACAACGATGATGACGGCTCAACAAAACTCTTAATTGAAGAAATAGCGGAGGAACTAGCAGAGCCTTCGTGGCTAAACGAAACTAAATTTAAGAATTTATAAGTTTTCTAAATTGTAAGTTTTATTGATATTACTATTATTATATATATATACATTTTTATAATATTTCTATTTTTTGATTTATAATACTATTATTTTAATACCTATATTGTTTTATTTTTTATTAAACTTGTCAGGCTTTGCAGTAAGAAACTGTTTTTAATATTAGATCTTACCAAGTAGCTCTTTTGTTATTAGTCCTATAAAATAACTTTGTATATAAAACGTAGCAAATTTAGGATTCTACAATTTTTATGATATACTTTTATGGATATCATCTAAAAACTCGACAAGAATCTTAAAATGGTATTTTTATGAAAGAGTTTTTGCTTTGATGCTTTTCATACAATTTGTTTTTCATACAATAGTTCTACAAAACAAATTTTGCACATACATTAGTGGTAGAAAATTTAATACTCTACAACCTAAAATATAATTTTTCCCCCTATAAAATGCGGAAAAAGGATATGATTGGTTTACTGAAAAAAAATTCAAAATTTCAGAATTCAGAAGGTTTTTGGTGCACCATGGCGAAAATGGTAAATTGATATTACCGTTATTGTACATAGATATATACATTATTTAATATATTTCCACGTTTTACTTTACATTATCATTAGTATTAAGTAAATATTTTTTTTATTTTTTTTATAAAATTGTCAGACTATGCAGTAAGAAGCTATTTTTAAACCCCCTACCTATACATAAAATATTATAGGTTATCATCTCGTAAACCTTCAAAGAAGAGTAGGTCCTTAGTTATTAGTCTTAGTAACTTTTTGTATAAAACTTAGAGCAAATTTATAGATCTAAATTTTTTGTTTAGTATATTTTTCCCTACGACTTATTGTTATTAAGATATAATTGAATAACTCGGCAAAAAACTTAAGAAAGCAGCATTTTTACGAAACAGTTTTTACTTTGATACGACGTAACTCTTTATATAATAGCTTTACAAAAGCAATTTGTTCACAAAAGTTGTAGAAAATTTAATATTCTACAACTTTTAAATTTAATGTTTGTTTTTAAAATGCATTGCGAAAGAGTTATGATCTATAAACTGAAAAACGTATTTTTTGTGGTGCACCACGGAAAATACACAAAGCAGAGTAACTCCTTTGTTATTAGTCCTAAAAAATAAGTTAATATATAAAACTTGTAGGAAAGTTATTGTTCTACGGCTTTTATTCACAAACTTTTTCTCTAAGACGTACCATTATGGAGATATAATAAAAAAACTTTACACAAATCTTAAAAAGTAGCATTTTTACGAAAAAGTTTGGACTTTGATGCGACATAACTATTTACATAATAGGTCTACAAAAAAACTTAGTATACAAAAGTTGTAGATAATTTAATATTATACAACTTTTGAATGTAATGTTTGTTTCTAAGATGCATTGGCAAAGAGTTATGAGGTATAAACTGAAAAACGGCTTAGTTTTTGGTGCACCACAGAGAACGCACAAGGGTTAGGAGGTCGAAAACTTGGTTTATAAACCACGAGACCAACCTTTATAACATATTAAAAAATCAGATCTACATAACCTTTTGCAAGGCAAAATGTCTCTATTCCCTGGACTATATGTTTTGGAAATGTTTAATGTCGGAGGGGTTCAGCTAGATATTTAACAAAATTGACGAAATTTCGTGTGTGTTTTAACTGACCCATTAAGCAACTTCTCCACGCTATGTCAAGACTGATTTCGAAATTTTTTTTGTTTTTGTTTCACCCTAACGTCCAATCTTACGAATTTGAGACATTTAGGCACATTTTTGTTCAAAGCAAGAGGGGCTTGGGCAAATATAGTTACGAATTTCTGTATATTTGTAAATATGTCGTTGTATAAATTATGTTAATAGGAAAATTTATGTACATTTCGCATAAGGCAGTGAAAGAGTTTGTTTTCCTGCAATGTGTCTCTTGATGCTTGATAACGAGTTTTACAGAGATAACGCTGGGAAGCGAGTTTTACAAAGAGCAGGTCATTTAACATTATGGTAATGGCAATCTCGCCAATTTGGCGAAATAGAGCTATGTTAGCGACGGTTTTGGCGACTATTTGGCGACATTTTCGGTCTCCATGTACATGTATAGGGCTTTTCGACTACGATCTGGAAAGTCCTCCAAATGTCTATGTCTATAAGATTCATGAAGGATTGACTTTCCTATATAAGCCTGGCCATGAGTTGAGTTAGTGGAGTTAATTTACTGGAGGTTTCTGAGTTAGCTGTCTCTCAGTGAGCATTCAGAGTAGCGAACTGTATTGCATTGTCTTTTGCGGCGATTCTTAGCTGTTGTGTTATCAAGTTTTTAACTGCTGTTTTGGGCTCTATTATTGTGTAAAGAGCTGTATTGAGTCCAAGTTTTGATCTGCTTTGGCTTCAAGTCTTTCGAACCCATCCACGCAACAATATTGAGTAAAACGGACAAAATTTGGTGTATAATCTGACACATTATGCAACTATTCCATGCTATACCAAAGCTTGTTTTTAAAAATAATTTCTACAAATTTCTGAAAACTGCTTTAAAAGTGCATTTTTTGTATGTTTTGGACATTTTCAGTGCCAAAGGGGCGCGGCTAGAAATGGAACAAAATTGACGAAATTTATTGTGTGTTTTAACTGACCCATTAGGCAACTTTTCCACGGTATTCTAAGACCGATTTCGATTTTTTTTTGCTCCGCTCTAACGTCCAATTTGTTATGATTTTACGACATTTAGGCACATTTTTGTTCAAAGCAAGAGGGCGCAGCTAAATATTGAGCAAAATGGACGAAATTTTGTGTGTGTTCTAAATGATACATTAGGCAACTATTCCATTCTATACCAACACCAGTTTTTAAAAATAATTTCCAAAATTTTCAAAAAATGGTTTAAAAATGCATTCTTTTTTCACTTATTAGATTTTACACTGTCACTTATTACATTTTCAATGCCAGAGGGGCGCGGCTAGATGTTGAGCAAAATTTACGAAATTTTGTGTGTTCTAATTGACCCATCAGACAACTTTTCCGTGCTATTCGAAAAAAAAAAATTTTTTGGTCATTTTCGGCCCACCCTATTACCCATATGTACATAGGGTAATGAAAGTATATCATTCAGTAAAAAAAAAAAAAAAAACGATTTTTTGTGTGCATTTTTCCACGTTTTGGAACGCCCTGATTTCAAAACAGTGATCTACAAAAAATTTCTGTCTAGGTGTACGTGTTCAGCATAACTCCCGAAAAAATTGACCTTCGATGTTCAAATTTGGTGTGCGGTTTGGGACCTAACATTAAGATTTTCGTCAAAATCGCGCATTCTCATAAGGTAGCTGCCATTGAAAAAATCATGTTTTTCAGTAATTGCTAAAAAACGGCTTTAACGATTTCGATCAAAATCGCTGTGGTAGTGCCTCTGAAGGTGTTCTAAACATTTCAATTCCGAAATTCCCATAAAAATGCGATAAAAGCGTGAAAAATTGAAAAACGAGTGCCTTCAACACAGAGTTCTCTTTCCTTGAACATAGCTCATCAACGATCGTTCTTTCTCCTCTTCTCAGTTTAACTTATTATTAAGATTCATCGAAAAGCATATCGCCAATGTCACGATTTTGGCGAATTTTTCTTTCTTTTAAAGACCCATATGAGAATTTATTTTAACTTATAACGAGACTCCTGTTTCAAAATGTTTAAATTAATACTGAAACTTATAATTGAAGAAATAATAAGAAAACACATGTGTAAACCCATCTTTTCTCTCCCACCAACACAATCTTCGTATTCCGATTCACACGAACCAGTTCATCGATTTCACAAGTACATCCGAAGTTGGAAAATTCTTAACGGGCTGCATGTAGAAGTGGCCACAGAACCTGGAAATCAGGGAAATGTCAGGGAGCTTTCTGATTCCGGAAAAAATCAGGTAAAATGTCAGGGACGTTTTAAAATTTAACGAAAACCAGGGACATTTTTAGGCATGTTTTCCCGTTCATCAGAATTTTGGTGCCATTTACCCGGAGATTTGTGTGGTGGTAATCGTTCTAAGTTTAATATTGCTGAATAATTTAAATTTTTCATTACC
Source organism: Linyphia triangularis (assembly GCA_963978545.1). Classification (NCBI taxonomy): domain Eukaryota; kingdom Metazoa; phylum Arthropoda; class Arachnida; order Araneae; family Linyphiidae; genus Linyphia; species Linyphia triangularis. Next base: position 88,252,070 of record OZ021726.1, read on the forward strand.
ACTAAAACTATTTTTAAAAAATTTGGAAATGTTATCTCTTTAGCATACATGTTCTATTTGATCAGGGTGTCTACACATATGGAAAACCGTGAACAAAATTGGGGGAATTTGAAAAAAAAAAAAAATTGTTGTGAAATCAGGGAAATTTTGTAGAAATCTGTCGGGGAATTATCAGGGAACTTTATTTCTTGAATTTTGTGGCCGCTCTTTGCGTATGGTCACAACTCCATAACGTGAAAGGAGATTCCACGCTACCAGTTGTTACCATGGCAACGGTGCAGCTTCTTTGGAACTTTACTGTACCTCGCATGACGATCTTCAGATTTAGTTGATTTGAGAGGGGTTTTATTCCTTAATCGTGAATTGCGCTGCAGGTTTTCTATTTATTTGAGATTTTTTTTACCTACCATAGAATCTTCATTTGCGATTCTAATCTACATTTAAGAAAGTTATAAAAATGAGTAATTAAACTTGACTTGCAATTAAAAAGTTTTAATTTTAAGCTATTTCGATGCAACCTGGCTGTACTTCCTGTAACTCGCGAGCCGCCACTGCCTCCGAAACAAACTAAGCTTCTTGGCTGCTAAGCGTGAATTAAAAATGTAATAAATCCACCAAAGGCAAGAGAGCCTCCTTCATTTCTATCATTGTTATAATGATAATAGAAATATATATATAGTTCATCCCACACTGCATTTAAAAAAAAAATTCAATAAAACAGCTTAGTTGTGAAACAGTGAGAGAAAGAAAGACAAGGGCTCAGATTTACTGTACAATGGTTTTTGACGACTTTTATTAAGTTGGCGATTTGGCGCCGAATGTGGTATCCCGTCGCCAACTTTGTTTTCCCGACAACCCTAGTGATCATTTAGATTTGACATCACGACGTTTTGATGACATTTTGGATTTGGCTGCATAGCCTTTTGACGTCATTTTTCAAATTGGCGACTTTAAAAAAAAAAGGCAACACGAAAGAGTTCAAACGTGGATCGGTTAAGTGGTATTTATTAGTATTTCAAAACGATTATAGAAGCGTGTGTAAAAGCGACCTTTTAGTGACAGCCACCAAAACTTGATAGAATGCATTGTCATCTACATCGAATCTATCTGTTAAGTAGCTTCCGCCGATATGAGCCACAAACAAACAAAATCGAAGTTAACACAACGGATTTAAAAATACCCGACTATCCAACTATCACTTGTCTTACCGTCGTTTACTCACAGTTTTGTCATTTCAAATTTATAGGATTGGTTTGTACGCTCAACGACTTATTTTTATGCTTAATAACTGCTAATCATGCCGGTACCTACAGCTTAATGTGGATTCCGAACCACAACGAACATCCAAGCCTCCCGGGATTCGAACATGACACCTCTGGCATGCGAGGCCAGAGCGTCAACAACTCTGCCATCAGGTAGTCAAAGTTAGAGGGAGTCCGTTCTGAATGACAAATGCTGAATGCAAATTTGAAAGACAATTCCTAAAATTGTACTTAAAAGTTTTCGATAATAATTACTAAAAAAACTAACTCAAAATACTAACCCAGACAGAGATGGACCTTTTTACAGAGATGTTTTTGTTGGGATTATCCTTAAAATTGTCCCTTGCCGACCAAATGGTATAGTGATTAGCATACTAGCTACTAGACCGCGAGGTTGCGGATTCCGAGTCCCGTGTTAGGCATGGGTGTTTGTAAATGTATGTTTGCTTGTCAAATGACGAATATTTCGGCGCATTATAGGCCTCGTGCTGCTGACGGCTCCAGATAATCTGAAAACAGCCAGCGTAATTTTTTGGTTGGTTGTTTTCAGATTATCTGTCCCCGTCAGCAACACGAGGGCTATAATGCGCCGAAACATTCGTCATTAGACAAGCCAACATACATTTACAAACACCCATGCCTGACTCGGAACCCGCAACCTCGCGGTCTAGAAGCTAGCACGCTAACCACTATACCGTTTGGTCGGCCGTAATTTTTTGAAAAAGTCTTGCCAGGAGTCGCATTCGAACTGAAATTCCTTAAATTTTTATATCTCTCTAAAATTCCTGCCAATGCAACGTGATGGCTGTGGGGTTAACGCTCGGGGGCCTCGCTGCCAAAGGTGCCGGGGGTTCGAATCCTGGGTTGGGCATGGATGTTCGTTGTGGTTCGGAATTCACGTTAAGCTGTAGGTCCCGACCTGATTAGCAGTTATTGTGCACAAAAATAAATCGTTGAGCGTACAAACACACAGACCAAACCCTAAAATTGTTCTTAAATTCGCATGTTTGTTAAAGTAGTATAATTGTTTAATTACGTTATTTTGCCAAAAAGTTGTTAAAAAGTTACAATTTTGTAAAAACTGGAGGACTGCAGAAGTAAACAAGCTTCAAAAAGAATGTGTCTGTGTTTTAGGAGCCTATGTCAGCTTCAAAAGAAATATCCCTAAATATTTTTGACTTATCCCTAAAAGCTTAAGAATTATTTCTAAAACTTTAAATTATTGTCCCTAAAAGTTTAAGATTTATCTCTAAAATTTTTGGGAATTATCCCTAAAATATTTGTGAAATTTTTGGAATTATCTATAAAATTCCTTCTTAATTTTTTTTTTTTAGAAAACTCGCTGGTCTTCGCTGGATGCCATTAAATAATAGGGCAGTTGACCTTGACCCACACCTCGCCAAGATCCATTCCAGTGTCAAATCAGGTAAGTGCCTTTCGGGTCTATTTATGTACAAATTGTTGCCCGAGTTATCCGAATCGGATGCTTTGCAACTTGCCGGCTTACGGTCAAAAACTTTTGAAGCGCCAGATTCTTAAAAAAAAAAAATGTACTGTAATTTGCAAAATTGTGTACTGAATATCCATTTTTATTGAATTATACTAAATCTATAATGTTCACTCTTAGTATAGATAAATGGAGAAGAAACTCGCCACCACGCCGCAAAGCCTCTAAAATCAAGAAATAATACTAAAAGTGTACTTGGCATTATAAAATCGACCATTGGCGATATTTTATCGCCATTAACTTTTCATTTTTGCCAAAACTACTTTTAAAAAATTTGTTTTATTCCCTTTGGCATAAATGTTCTATTTGATCTACATATCTGGAAAAATTGAGGAAACTTGGGGAAAAAAGAGTTTGCTATAAAATCAGGGGATGTTTTAGAAATCTACCAGCGAACTTTTTTAAATGATTTTTGTGGTCATCCAGCATACCGAATTTAATACAATCCGACAAATTTTCCCTCAAGCTCAAAAACTGCTAATTTACTGTAATTCCGTTTAAATTTCGCCACCTTTAATTGATTTGCGCATTTTTTAAAAAATAATTTTTAAATTTAATTTTTTCGAACTATTTTGAAAATTCGATCCATCCTAGTATGTAAAGATATTGAAAAGCACCGCCGAAACTGAACGCCTGTTAAATAACACTTTTGGTGACAGTGATCCTCCATTGATCTTCACGGGGCCTCTTATGGCAGGGGAGGGGGGGGGAGAGACTGCGGTTCCAGAGCCGCTTGCGGGTCTTGACATCAAAATTAAAGTATTTGTGCCTCCAGTTTCTAAAATGAACTAAAAAAAAAAAAAAACAATAAATGGTAATTAGTGCTTTGTACATGGTTCGTACGTTTTTAAAAAACCTTGAAAAGTGCTTGAAAAAAAATCATTTTCAAGTGCTGGAAAACCTTGAATTCTGTAAAAAATACGTTTAAAGTGCTTGAATTTTATTTTCTAAAAATATAGCATCTTAAAATATTTTTGTCAACAAAGTGAGCAAAATCTTTTGAATTTAGTTAAACCAATCATCAACTAGGAAAACGGCAGTGTTGAACGTAAAAAGATTTCGTCATTCCCCCATTTGATAAATACAGCGTTCCGCATTTGGCCATTTGGAACACGTGATCTTTGTTTTTGTATTGTGTGCAGGGGTGTAGTGGAGCGGGAACGCGTGGGAACGGCGATCCTTTATCTTTTTAGAAGGAGGAACGGCGTTCCCTCACCTAAAATTTTTTAAATTTGCAACATTTTTTACATTTTTTTTCTTCTTTACATGACACTTAACGAAAATTCAAGTAAGAAAATTAAAAAGTTCTTTCGTGAGAAATATACTTTCGTTTACGATCCACAACTTCAGAGCTGAGAAAGGAAGTTCAAGTGTTTGTAAAACACTTGAAAGTGGCAACCCGCACATGGCCATTCCATCAACAATCCGAAACATGCATTACACTCCCACCCCCTCCTCTCCTTCAATGTTTCTATGCTACTTCTTTAGAAATGAACTGACGTATGTTTACATCTAACTATGATTCATCCAATGTCAATTATCGTCTTCAGCGAATGATTTGTGTTTGTGGATGAATTCCAGCCTTTAAATTTGTATGGTTCTTCATGAATACGGACTACAATTTCCACTCACAAATTGACACCAATTAAATAACAAAACTGTGGTTTGGCATATGCAGATCTTTGCGTCCTCTCCTTGAAGAATGTCTCTTCTCCTCTAATTTTAAAGGGTAAGCTAACCGATTTATCAAATAAAGTTGTGTCACTTTTTTTTATATCACCCACTTAATAATCTATTTGTAAACTTCGCTTCGTACCTAAGAAATGAATTCGTGCAAGAGGATAAAACTAATGACAATAAGAGATCTTTTTTTTTTTTGGACAATAAAAAAAAAAGCGAAGTAAACCTGCGATTCTGACGGAATAAACTACTTGGGCCCTTAGAATCCAGATAGATAAGTATAGAATGTTGATATTTTGTATGAGCGTTTAGCGTGTTTTGAGATCACGAAATTATGCATTTATATGGGTTCGCCAGATATTTGGAAAATCAAATTGATACGTTGTTTGAACATGACAAAATATATTCATAACTGTGTTGATTTTTTAACTGTTACTTACTTTAACTTAATATGTAAAAATAATGAAATTGGGTGGAATCAGGAAGGTGCATGGGAGGATGCTTGGCATTCTTCTAGTTGCTTAAAGTTTTATAAAAGTAGAGAAAAGACAAAATACACCGAAAAAAAAAAAAAAAACTATGTGCCTTTTAATAATAGATTTTATATTTGCCATTGTAAGAAGCAAAATAGTTTGAAAAATCGAGGTTTGAAATTTTTTTTTTTTTTTCCTTTGCAAACTTCCACAAACAATGCTGCCGGCACTCATGCTAATGAGTCTGTATTTTCCAAAAAGTGAAAGTATTCACATTTGTTGATGTCATATATTTCATTTTCCTTAACATAAATTTCTAATGATTTTAAATGGGTATAATACATCGAAATTGGACTGTGAAATAGTAGGAAAACAATTCAAATGTATTTTATTATTTAAACGTAGAAGTAAATTACTTTTCAATTTCGAAATGGGTTTTTTAGAAATAAGCATTTATAGTTATTTGAGAGTTTATTCCTAAAATGCAGCAGACATTCTTTAAGAAAAATCTGTTTTCTCAAGTTTAAAAAAATCAACACTGAATGTGCATTGGAGACGATAAGGAAAACAAGTTGCTCCCGGATGGGTCTACATTTGGTTATCTCCCTTAAAATTAGAGATGATTGGAATGCTACACAAATTAATATTTTATCAAGCAATTTTAAATCGACTGATGGATTTTAACTTTCCAATTGAGCTTCTTCTAGCTGTTAATTTCATTTTAATTCATGGAGCAAATTTTGAAAAGGAAAGAAAGGGTCTATCAAGCAAACACGCATCCAGGGGGAGGGTTTTTAGGGTCAGACTCCCCTAAGATCCCTAACATCCTGGTGTTTTATAATAATTAAATAAGAAACTCTTAGCAATCGTAAATAATTGCAAAATAATACTTTTTAAAATATTATTCAGACAGAGTATGCCTACCGTATCACAATCGAGTAGCTATTACGTACAAGAACTTGAAAATAAATAACGGATTTGTAAATCTCCTAGCATCAAAAAAATCACTAAGCATTATTTTTTGTCTATTTAAATTCAATATAAAGTGTCGTTTAAACGAAATGTAAAACTATGTATACTTCAAACTTTGTTATAATTGATTTAAGGTATCGGCGCTAAATGCCCTTGTATTTAAGGCGCCAAAAATATTTAGTAAAATCAGCCTGATATTGGTGTTTGTTCTTTAACCGAAAACATTACTCCTTCTGTAATTGCATTTAGATAAATGAAAAATTTCATATTAATTTATAACATAAATATATCTACATTTTCAGCTCGAGAAAGAGAAAAACCATAACTCTTAATTGACATCTGCAACAATCGCAATCTTTTAAATTCATTTTGAAAACATATTTCGAGGAGCTACAGAGTCAGGGAATTTATCCGAACCATTGCATCTTAACAGAATTATGGAAGTCGGATGTTTATATTAAATCTAGGCCACGAAAACACAGATCAGGTGATGACCCTATTAGAAGGAGTTTTAAGTCAAATGTGTTTGAATAGAAACTCGATTTCTCATGGAAATTTTTATGATTGAAAATTGTTAAACAGAATATTTTCATGATTTTTTAAAAAAGATTTTGTAGGTATTGTGCCAGTAATATGTTTGAAAATTTCTTGATAATCCATTTAAAAAGTCGTAAATTATCTATTAAAATGGGCTGTTCAAAGCAAATTGTTTAAAAGTCCTATAACTTAATAGTTAAAAAAATTATTTAAATTAAAAATGTCAAAACACAATTTATTTTCTTTTAAATTTTTGAGGTGCTCATAATCTGTTTTGAGATTATTAAAATAGTATTAGTAAAGTTATTTATTCTTAGTTGTAATTTTTACTCACACCATTAAAAAAAAAAAGTGTACGTTTGTTGTAAAGACGCGACACAGCGTTCCCACTCCTTTTTATTTTACACTACACCCCTGAGCCGACCAAACGGTATAGTGGTTAGCGTGCTAGCTTCTGGACCGCGAGGTTGCGGGCTCGAGTCCCGTGTTAGGCATGGGTGTTTGTAAATGTATGTTGGCTTGTCAAATGACGAATGTTTCGGCGCATTATAGCCCTCGTGTTGCTGACGGCGCCAGATAATCTGAATACAACCAAGCAACCAACCACTACACCACTGATTGTGTGTCTCCGATTTTCTTCCAAATCCGCGAAATTACCTTGATAATCTTCAAGCGGAGAAAATCTTTTCTGAGATTTGAATTTCTAATTATGCAATATGATTGAAAATTGGCAGTTATTTGCTGGTATTGAAACATGCTTTGAAAAGAATGTCTGTGTTAGGAACATATGTCAGCTTTAAAAGAAATATGCTAAAAATTTTTCGATTTTTCCCTACCTCTTTTTTGGAACTATCCCTAAAATTCTTACCTATTTTTTTTTAGAAGATTCCGTGCTCCCCCTGTTACTGCGCAATCTCAAACACGAGAAACAAGGAAATCTCTACAAAACTTGGAGGGATGAGTAGGTAGGACTGTTCTCAATTACCAAATTAAAATCAGCGCCCTCTAGCATCCCCGCAACCGTAATACGGAACAATAAGAATGCGCAATAAAAGATCACGCCTGTCCTGCGTCATGGTTACAGTTGCATCGAGCTTTTGTTGACGTACGTTGTGCTCTCGACTCCTACTACGGTGGATAGCACCTTTCGTTGCAAACTTTTTCCGGGTTGCGCACGTTGTAGAAACGCCTTTTTTCTTTGCTTATACTATAATAGAAAAACATGGCCTCGACTGTATTCAAAAGGAAGAGAAATCTATCGGGGAATTATCGGGGAACTTTTTTTTCGTTTATTTTGTAGCCACCCTGACTTTCATAATGCACGAGGACACGTAATCACAAGCTCAACTAATGAATACCTCTGTTTACAGCAAATGTGTTATTGACGATCCCGTTCTTATAGACATTAAATCCCTTAAATTCTGCTCGATATTTTCAGGATAACAATTCGCAAAGCTTTTATTGACAAGCGTTTTTCAGTTACATAATTTTAGTAGCAAACCGCAAGAGTAGCGTTATAGTGCAGACGACCTGCTTGAGAAGCTATTTCTGGGGGTTGGCGAGCTTCCATAAAAATTTTCTGAAGTTTTTGAAACTATCCCTAAAATTCCTACCTAATTAAAAAAAATCCTCACTGCTTCCCCCTTTCCTGTTTTTAGATTTAAAAAATGCATAGTCCAACCAAACGCCCTTATTTTTCTAGTTTCTATTGTAGTCAGGAAGAAGTAAATTTTTGAAAAAGTCTTGCCTGGGATCGCATTCGCCATGAAATTCCTTAAATTTTTATTTCTCTATAAAAATTACTGCCAACGTGATGGCTGTGGCGTTAACGCTCTGGCCTCGCATGCCAAAGGTGCCGGTTTCGAATCCTGGTTTAGGCATGGATATTCGTTGTGGTTCGAATCCACGTTAGGCTCGAAGATAATGTGTCTCCCTATGTCAGCTGCAAAGGAAATATCCCTAAAAGTTTTTGACTCATCCCTAAATGCTGTAGAATTATTTCTAAAATTTTAAATTATTATCCCTTAAAGTTTAAGAATTATCTCTACAATTTTTGGGAATTATCCTTAAAATATTCCTGAAATTTTTTGAATTATCAATAAAGTTCTTACTTAAATTTTTTTTAGAAAACTCTGCGGCCGCTGGTCTTCGCTGGATGCCTGGGCAGTTGACCCACACCTCACCAACATCCATTCCAGTGTGAAGTCAGGTGAGTGCCTTTTGTGTCTTATTTACAAATTGTTACCGAGTTATCCGAATCGGCAACTTGCGGGCTTGCGGTCAAAAACTTTAAAAGCGCTAGATTCTTAAAAAAAAAAATCTACTGTGTATTCTAAATCCATACTTTGGGTTTTTTGGTGTGTTGCTGGATTATTGCTCCTAAAGATGTGTGGTTGTTCCAGTCTTCTTCCACAATGAGCTTTTATTTATGCAATTTTTTCTTTTTGAAATATATATATTCCCCCCCCCCCCAAAACATACATATTTCTCGTTTTATAGTTTTCTGTTTAATTCAATTTTCGAATTTTTTTTCGTCCTTGATCAGACCAGTCCATAATTCAATCATAGCATGAAGGGATGCAACCAAGCTTTTCCTTCATGTTTTGCCGTCGAGTATCGTATTTTTCACATTCGAGGATGAAATGTTCAGGGGTTTCCGGTTTATTGCAAGAGTTGCACAAAGGGGAAAGCAACAAGGTTGAAACGGTGAAGAGATGCATTGAGGGTGGTGGACTTGGCTTTCAGGCGAGCAAAGTTGGACGTCTATAAGTTTGTTGGGGGAGAACTTTTCTAACAAGTTGGATGATGGGTTGGGTTGTGCGACATAAACCAATGAGTGACAAAAACCCAAAATCGAAAATCGCGACATTAGCCAACACCTTTTAAAATTTACGACCTCTTCTTGGAGGGGGAGGGATAGCTTGAAATACTGAACCACTCCATATTTTCCGAATACTGTGATCTATAAAAATCGTTAGTGTCCAAATATGGCCGCGCCTCTAAGTCTTGAATGTCACGTGGATGTGCTGATAGGGAACATTGGGGGCTGAGGAATGCTCCCGGCAATATTCAGTGTTACTTTTGCGAGTTTTACTGTGATTTTGTGTCGTAGTCCGGGGAATAGACTGAAAAAGGGGTCTTCCCTTGCAAAAGATTATGTAGTTCTGATTTTTTAATATATTATAAAGGTCAGGTCCCGTGGTTTATAAACCAAGTTTTCGACCTCCTAACCCTTGTGCGTTCTCCGTGGCGCACCAAAAACTGAGCCGTTTTTCAGTTTATATGTCATAACTTTGTCAATGCGTCTTAGAAACAAACATTATGTTCAAAAGTTGTAGAATATTAAATCCCCCCAAAAAAACACTTTTGAAAAGTAGAACCACCAACCTCAAAAACACAAAAAACTTTCTTGCAATAAAAAAATCATAAACATGATGAAAATTTTCAGCCACAAACAGTGATATATAAAATGGCCAACCTCTGATTAGAACTCTAGGTTGTGACTCGCTTACGAATGTATGGTTACTTAATTTATTTTTAAAATTTAAGTTCTACTCCCATAAAAATTTACGCTGCTTGAGGTTGGCGCCCGTCATAGGAATATTAACAATGCTTGCGTTTAAACTAATTTATGGCTGTTTGCACGAATATTCGAGTTTACGATTTCATTTGGATGGGTAGGAAATACAAAGTGATGTAAATCTTCATGTTCATGTAATTTTCAAAATAGTATAGAGAAATTGTGCTCAAACTCTTGCATTTGAATCGTTATTAAGAATTTTTTAAGTAGGAAACTGAAGTGCTTGTGGTAAGCTTTTGTTTGGTTGATACATACATTTTGGAAAGTTTTTATGTGTGGGGGGGTTTTAAAAGTTAGTAATTAAGACGGGCGCCAACCTCAAGCAGCGTAAATTTTTATGGGAGCGGAACTTAAATGTTAAAAATAAACTAAGTAAGCCTACATTCTTAAGCGAGTCACAACCGAGAAATGTAATCAGAGGTTGGTCATTTTTTTATATCACTGTGTTTGTGGCTGAAAATTTTCATCATGTTTATGATTTTTTTATTGTAAGAAAGTTTTTGGAGTTTTTCAGGTTGGTGGTTCTTCTACTTTTCAAAAGTGTTTTTTTGGGGTTATCATAACTTTTTTTTAAACACTGGCGACTTCTCTTTTTTGAATTTGTCCGTTTCATCGTTTTTCTATTTATCACCTATGGTACACCTGGTACCAGGAATATTCATAATTCTTCAAACTGAGTTCGACGATACCTTACATGCAATAATTATCTTTAAAATTGATATACCGGAAGTGGTACCAATAGCATACCTGGTACTTTAAACATTCATAATTCATCAAAACAAAAGTCCAGCATGCCATATTTATCTTGGAAATTAATAAACCGAAAGTGGTACTACCTATGCTATACCTGGTAGCTTAAACTTTCATAATTTTTCAAGACAAGCACAACGACACCCAACAATCCTTATTTATCTTCAAAATTGTTAAACCAGAAGTAGTACCACCTATGGTACACCTGGTACCATGAATATTCATAATTTTTCAAGTTGAGTTCAATGATATCTTACATGCCAAAATCTACTTGAAAATTGACAAATTGGTTGAATGCGGAAGGCAGTAACCATTAAAATCGACCACGAACGAGTAATAGAAACTTGTGTAAGGCAACTCAACTCCCAAAACTTAAAGAAATACGTTGCCATCGACAAAGAGCCTGTCTGCCAAGTTTCAGCTCATTTGGTTAGTTTGTACGCACAACGACCTATTTTAAGGCATAATAACGACTAATCAGTCCGGGACCCACAGCTTAACGTGGATAAGGCCAGAGAGGGCCAGAGAGTTCATCCCATTGAAAATTTATTCTAATAAATTGTTACAAATAAATATTACAAGTTTTTTACAGTCTAAATATTGCAATATAAATTATTTTTATTATACCAAGCATTATTTTGGTTCACATAACCCATTGATATTGTCAAAATTTAAAATATTTTCTTAACAACAATTTTAAAATTCACTATGAAATTACAATTTTGAGGATACATGATTCTACGATTTCATTCTACAACAGAAATTCATTCTCAACACATCTTTAAAAACGAATGACATTTGTGCAAATTCCATTAGCCAATCGCAATGCGTGGTTCATTTAGTCCTCTGTAATGAATTGACTGTGACGTCACCTCGCATAACCTCCACATTTATACTTTGTATTTAGCCCATAGTATCTTGCAACAAAATGTGATTGTTTTCATTTTTCAATGGAGATTTCCCGAAATTAAAATGTTTTTGAAAGTTAACTCTCTCTAAATTGTCATACAGTTCAAATAACACATGCAACTTGAAGAACAAATATTTCTCTTTAATTCTGTCTCTTCAAAAATTAAATTACTTCAATTTTAAAGATGTTATAAGCCATATAATTATAGTCCAATTCGTTCTTCCTATACTTTAGCATTACGTTCATTTTCACTTAAGCCTAACATGTCGGAAAAACTAACTTCGAAATGATAGCAAACCTGTTTGGCAACTTTTGGCATATATATCTGAACCACAATTACAAGTTGATCGCCTTTATCTGTCGCCAAATTATGAAATGAAAAAAGTGGTTTTAAATTAATTAAAAATAGAAAGAATTATTTAATGAAGTTCAAATCAGCGTAGGATTTTAAGTTGAAACATTCCCCATCCTATAATTCAATCCATTTGAAGATCTAGAGCTTGGGCTGGACGTTTGTCTAAATTTTTACATCAAAATCTGGCTAGAACTCGGTTTTTTATTTCGTTTTGGAAATTTCAATTTTTTTTTCTTCGTTGTCTTTTATCTTAGGTATTCAATTTTTTTTTCTTTGAAAGATGTCACCGAGATGAATCTATGGTATTTTTTGTGTAATTATGTGAAGTTTCGTAAGCGCGCTAGAAAATAGTCAATTTCGGCTTTTTCGCTGGAAGTTGTGCAGAGAATAGATACTTACTGTCGGTTTCTGCCTTTTTAAGGTTGGCGGCGAAACGACCGTTTCGTCTGATTTTCTACAACTTTTGTAAGTTTTTTTATAAACCTATTATGGAAATAGTTATGTCGCATCCAAGTCAAAACTTTTTCTTAAAAATGCTACTTTTTTAAGATTTGTGTCTAGTTTTTTGATTATATCGCCATAATGGTACGTCTTGGAGAAAAAGTTTGTGAATAAAAGTTGTAGAGCAACAAATTTCCTACAAGTTTTCTATATTAACTTATTTTCTAGGACTAATAACAAAGGAGTTACTCTGCTTTGTGTATTTTCCGTGGTGTACCAAAAAAAAATACGTTTTTCAGTTTATAGATCATAACTCTTTTGCAATGCATTTTTAAAAACAAACATTAAATTTAAAAGTTGTAGAATATTAAATTTTCTACAACTTTTGTGCACAATTTGCTTTTGTAAAGCTAATATGTAAAGTGTTACGTAGCATCAAAGTAAAAACTTTTTCGTAAAAATGCTGCTTTTTAAAGTTTTTTGCCGAGTTTTTCAATTGTATCTTCATAACAATAAGTCGTAGGGAAAAATATATTGAACAAAAAATGTAGATCTATAAATTTGCGCTAAGTTTTATACAAAAAGTTACTATCTAGCACTAATAACTAAGGAAGTGTTTACGAGATGATAATCTATAATATTTTATGTATAGGTATGGGTTTAAAAATAGCTTCTTTGTGCATAGTCTGACAATTTTATAAAATAAAACAATATATATATATATATAATACTAATGATAATGTAAAATAAAAAGTGGAAATATATTAAATAATGTATACATCTATAGATAATAATAGTAATATAAAATTCACCATTTTGCCGTGATGCACTGTTGCACAAATTGTCTGTATATATTGTAAATAGTGACGTATTTTAAAATTCTATTGTAATTTATTTTTATCTTATTTTATTTATTAATAGCGATTATACAGGTTAGAAAAAGGTGGCAACACCTAAAGCAATCGAGAAAATTCGAGACGTTTCTTTTCCGACGAATTGGCTGGAAATTTCGGGAATATTCTCTCGCGCCAAGTATTTAATGACCGTAGTTCGGGAAAGTTTTCAGATTGACTCCGGACTTCGTTGAAAGCTGATTGCAATCGCTTTGTTGACCTATTGGAGTGAGCTTGTATAATCGCTATATTCGAAGCTGTTCTTGTTGAAGCTTGTATTGAAGATTAATAGTGATTGCACTGTTATCTGTGAATAAATTTTGTGAGTTTTCTGAAGAGAATAAATACTAGTTTTTATCTGAAAAACTGTGCCGTCATTGCCTCAGCGGAAAAATTCATCCAAAATTTCTGCATTCGGAAATAAAAATGAGAAATAGACTGCATTCAAGTGGCTAATTCTAAACTACTTGGGGGGTACAGATCTTTTGAGATAGAATAGAAAAACCTCAAGTCGAGTGGCATAAGTGACATGTAAAGGAATTCTTTTAAGGGCTCAGTTTCCACGAAAACACCATATACTGTTGATTGAGATTTGCCACAGCCGAATTCAGTGAAGATTAGAACCCCCCCCCACCCCCCAAAAAAAAAAAGGTTACTATACTAAACTTAAACTTAACTAGACATCACTTAGACGGTAGATCGTCGCAGTGCTCATAGGTATTTAATCCATTTTAGCGGAGTAAAGACATAATTCTCGCCAAACCTTATAGCCTTTTGTTCTCTATAGGGTTGTGGTTTGGCGAACATTATGCTTTCACGCAGCCAAAATGGATTAAATACCTATGAGCACTGTGACGATCTACCGTCTAAGTGATGTCTAGTTAAGTTGAAGTTTAGTATAGTGCTTTCTTTCTCACCCCTCCCCACCACTCTCTATGGTGGTAACAGGGCAACAATTTTAAATGCTTTGCGTTTTAAGCAATTTTCCAAATCAACAACTGGCAGCAAGTTAAATCTGTCAAAGCTACCACCGACCCAAGAAGCTGCCATGTTTTTCGCACATACCATCAAGTAAAGACATGGATGGGCCAAATGAAAATTCCTCTGTTCTGGGTGTGAAAAAAAAGGACAGTAAAGGACTTTTTCCTATTACAACCACCAGGGATTCAGCTCCTCAATCGATTCTGACCTACATTTTCTGCCAGTGCGATATAGGATGCACTAAGGCCTGCGGTTGTATAAAGGTTGTTCTCAAATGCATTCATAATATGCAAGAACTGTCATGGACAAACCTGTGACAATATAGCGGACATCATAATTGATGACAACGATGATGACGACCCAACAAAACTCTTAATTGAAGAAATAGCGGAGGAACTAGCCGAGCCTTCGTGGCTAAACGAAACTAAATTTAGGAATTTATAAGTTTTCTAAATTATAAGTTTTATTGATATTACTATTATATATAGATATATACACTTTTATGATATTTGTATTTTTTTGTTTTATAATACTATTATTTTAATACCTATATTGTTTTATTTTTCATCAAAGTTATCAGGCTTTGCAGTAAGAAATTGTTTTTAATATTAGATCTTACCAAGTAGCTCTTGTGTTATTAGTCCTATAAAATAACTTTCTATATTAAACATAGCAAATTTAGGGTTCTACAATTTTTATGATATACTTTTATGGATATCATCTAAAAACTCGATAAGAATCTTAAAATTGTATTTTTACGAAAGAGTTTTTGCTGTGATGCTTTTCATACAATTTGTTTTTCATACAATAGTTCTACAAAACAAACTTTGCACATACATAAGTTGTAGAAAATTTAATACTCTACAACCTAAAATATAATTTTTCCCCTATAAAATACAGTGGAAAAAAGATATCATCGGTATACTGAAAAAAAATTCAAAATTTCAGAATTCAGAAGGTTTTTGGTGCACCATGGCGAAAATGGTAAATTGACATTACCGTTATTGTATATAGATATGTACATTATTTAATATATTTCCCCTTTTTATTTTACATTATCATTAGTATTATATATATATATTGTTTTATTTTTTTATTAAAATTGTCAGACTATGCAGTAAGAAGCTATTTTTAAACACCTACATATACATAAAATATTATAGGTTATCATCTTGTAAACCTTCAAAGAAGAGTAGGTCCTTAGTTATTAGTCCTAGATAGTAACTTTTAATATAAAACTTATAGCTAATTTATAGATCGACAACTTTCGTTTAATATATATAAAATATTTTTCCCTACGACTTATTGTTATGAAGATATAATTGAAAAACACGGCAAAAAACTTGAAAAAAAAACTTTTGCTATTGCGAGCATTAGCGAGCAGGAGTTGTATTAAGTTAGAAATATTAATTTCATAATTTTATTAGCAATTTCATATTTTTTGTATACTTTTGCTATTGAAAATTAATACCCTTATTAAAAAACAACTTTTTCTTACAAAATATTACGAATATTCAGTTGGTTTTGTAACATATGACTTCAGAGCAAAACCTCCAAGATGAAAAGATTGAAGAAAACTTCTTTAGCCCTATCTTTTTGGCATAAAATGACAGCATTTCATCAACATTACGAATTTATTTTCGGAAGAAAAAAATAGGGGGGGGGGGGGTTGAATGTCGCCTATACTTTCGCTCTACCCCAGCGATTCTCAACCTGTGGGGCGCGCCCCCCTAGGGGGGAGCGAGCACATCCAAGAGAAAATATTATTTAAAAAAATTGATTAACTGACTGAAAGGAAAACACACATACACATAGAAAACAATATACATTTCGACATATTTAGCAAATAAAGTAAAACAAGTTACTAAATCAAAATTTAAGTAATCAAAACACACAAAATTAAAAACAAATTTAATAATTATTAGTGATTTCCTTGGACCTTCTTGCAGAGCAAAGTTTTTCGAAGGAAGGCTTTATATTAGAAATAGCCACACTCGGTTCTGTTTCTATATTTAGCCGATATCTATATTTTGTCTTCAAAGAAGCCACAGCAGAAAATCCAGTTCCACAAAGGTAGGATGTTGAAAATGGTAATAGAATGCGAAATGCCCTTGTTTCTAGTGCAGAAAAATCAATCATCCTCTACTCCTGCCCAAAATTCAAATAGTGATTTATTACTAAATTTTCTTTTGGTTTCGCCACTTGTCGTGAAGTCAATGAATTTTTCTTCCTCGTCAATTAAGAGTCCTTCGGGAGTCTTATGAAACGGATCCCTAACCCACTCGTAACTTGCTATCAGTTGGTCGTCAGCAAGAAAATACTTCTTAAAATTCTTTGCCAGCGTGGCTAAATGATTTTCAATGGTTACAAAAACAACTTTTACATGTTCTTCTTCAGCCTTGTAAGTTTTAGTACAATCATCCACATTTGCAAACATTGTTAGTTTTTTTGCTTTAAATTTCTGCTAATTCTACAAGAAGCATTAACTTTATCACTCGTATCCAACATATGTGTATTTGCTCCTTGGAGTTGAAGATTCAAGTTTTTTAATTTCTCGAATATGTCGACCAAGTAGCGCAATGTCATCACAAATAAACCATCGCGAAAATTCTCGGCTTCTGGTCTGTTTACTTCTTCTAAGAAAATTGCGATTTCTTCTCTTAATTCATAAACACGTTGCAAAAATTTCCCACGTGATAACCATCTTGCCTCGCTATAAAATAGTAACGCTGAATGTACTGAACCCATGTCTGTAAATGCGGATATTAGTGCGGAAAAGATTCTAGATTTCAGGGGTCTCATTTTTATATAATTTACTACGGTTACAACCGTAGTTAACACAATATTCAGATCGGGACTCATTTCTTTCGAAGTCGAAGCTTCTCTGAGGATCATGCAATGTGTCTAGACGCACTGAGGCGATTTTTGTTTTACAAGTACTTGCATATCTTGGAATCTTCCGGACATTGAACGAGCACCATCGGTGCATATTTCGACTAAATTTTTCCATTCTATGTTGGCCTCGTTCATGAAATCATTTTAAAGTAGCAAATAATGCGAGCACTTTTGTTTCGAGTTCTATTGGCTTGCAGAAAAGTAGTTCTTCTACTCTGACATATTATCACAAAATCGAAAATAGGTAATTAAATGAGCATCTTTATTACTCTGTTGCTTCGTCAAGCTGTATTGAAAACAATTTGTCACGCAACTTCGAGAAAAGCTGACACTGTACATCTTCAGCTATATCACCAATTCGACGAGCAACAGTATTATTTGAAAGAGGTATGGACTGCAATTGTTTTGAAAAATTATCTCCAAACATAGTTTCTGCAATATCAATTGCTGCTGGCAAAATAAGCTCTTCACCAATAGTGTGAGGTTTTTTACATCTGGCTATTTTATATGAAACTTAGTTAGATGCAATTATTATTATCAGACAAATTTTCTTTAAAAAATGATTTTTGCTTTTTATATGATTTTTATTTTAATTCGAAGAATTCTCTGGGTTTGTTGACGTACTCACTATGAAGCGTTTCCAAATGTCGTTTAAATTTATTACGTTTCATGCTGTCTGCGGCCAATATTTTTGAGCAAATGATACACAGGGGGCCTTTCTTCTCAATTTACTTCAGTACTGGTAAACCCAAAATTTAAGTATTCTTGAGAAAATTTTCTTGGGTTTAATATTTGCGGAACCACACTCGTCTGTGTACTTGTTGATGCTTGACTATCGTCCAATGCTCGCTTACTTCCGCTTAAACATTTATCCACGAGTCTGCATAAATCTGCTACCGTGAATATTCAATATGAGGAATTGCAATTAACACGAAAACATATATAACATACACATTCGCGATAGAAGGATCGACTCGAATGAAACTCGCTGGAAGTGAAACTTGTGTTATCAAACATTTTCCTTCTTTCTAAGAGAAAACATTTGCTCTGCGCATGATCGAGACGACATCGGTCGTGTTCACCACCCGCTTTGCAAAATGTCATACGAGGTTTTTCGCCAACGTTGGCTCACTTTTACTCTTGTTGTAGCATTTAGTTAAAAATTATTTAAAAACAGAATCCAAAATATTCAATATACATTATTGTTGTATACATTTTATTGTAAGCGGGGGCACGATGAAAATTATGATTGAAAACTGGGCCACGAATACTGAAAGGTTGAGAAACGCTGCTCTACCCTATTAGTGGTTGCCATGGAACCTACCATTTAGGTTTTCGTTAAAATCGCACGTGCACATAAGGTTGAAATAATTAAAAATCAAGTTTTTCTTTAGCAATTGCTAAAAAGCGGCTGTAACGATATTGATCAAAATCTCGGTGTTAATGCGTCTTAAAGTGTTCTAAACGTCCCCACCTCCGAAATTCCCGTAGAAATGCGATAAAAGAGAAAAAATTTGAAAAACGAGTGCCTTTAACACAGTGCTGTTTGCCCGTGAGCATCGCCCGTCAACGATTGATTCTTCACTTTTTCACGCACATAAGAAAGGAAAATGTAATGTCTCGCATAGCATCGCCAATTCTACTGTTTTGGAGTTTTTTTTTTGCTCATATAAAAATTTTTGCCAAAAATATCGCTAATTGGCTATTTTCATTCGAATTAGGGAAAATATGAAAACTGTTAGTTATACCATATCAAATTAGAATGCAATAACCAATATTATAGTGTAATTGAAAGCTGTGCGATGTTCTACATCACTAGTTTTTATATGGTGGTGGAAAAAGTGTTACGGTCATAAAGCAGCGGCGTAAAAAGGTTGGTTGAAATCCCATTGCATAAAAAAAAATTTCAGCCCCCCAATTTTTTTTTCGAAATTGAGATTTGTTATTTAAATGAACTTTTTTTTTCCTCAATGTGTTTGAGAATTAAGCAATAACTTGATGGAAATGTGTCAAAATTTGACCTTCTGTTTTTTTTTTTTTTTTATTTTTTTTATTTTTATTTATTAAACAAACGCCCTTATGTCAGTTTTTGTGATCCATTGTGAGTATTCGAAAACTTAAATGTTGTTAAATTATCATTGCCTTATCATTATTAAGTATCATTGCCCGTAGTTTACAATAACTTGAAACTTTGCTCTACTTTAGATCGCAATGTTTTTCACAGCCATAATCATTGAATAAAGTACTTGGAGCCTTTTTACAGAGATATTTTTGTTGGTACTCAAGCCTCGTATGTCAAAGGTGCCGGGTTCGAATCCTGGGTTAGGAATGGATGTTCGTTGTGGTTCGGAATTAACGTTGAGCTGTAGGTCCCGACCTGATTAGACACTGCGGCTCCAGAGCCGCTTGCGGGTCTTGACGTTAATGTATTTGCAGCTCAAGTTTCTAAGAATAAACTAAAAAAAACCCTTTAAATAGTAATTAGTGTTTTGTAAACCCATAGTAAATTTACTTCCGTCGCAATCGCTCTAAAATTTCTAATATGCTTAAAGTTTTGTTTCACCCTAAAATTCATAAATTTGTTCTTAAATGCTACGATAATTCCTTTTTATAAATTTAAAAAAAAAAAAATAATAATAATAATAATCATTCAAATTTCCCGATTTTCTTCCAAAATCCTCGAAATTACCTTGATAATCCTCAAGCATAGAAAATCTCTTCTGAGATTTGAATTGTTAATTATGCAATATGATTGAAAACGGGCATTTATTTGCTGGTATTGAAACATGCTTTGAAAAGAATGTCTATGTTACGAACCTATGTCAGTTTAAATGGAAATATCCTAAAAAATTTTAGAATTATAGCTAAATTTTTTTTGGAATCATCCCCAAAATTCTTACCTGATTTTAAAAAAAAAAATATTCCGTGCACCCCCTGTTACTGCGCAATCTCAAACTCGAGAAACAAGGAAAACTCGACGAAACTTGGAGGGATGTGTAGGGAGGACTGCTCTCAATATTACCAAATTAAAATCAGCGCCCTCTAGCATTTCCGCAGTCGTAATACGGAACAATAAGAATGCGTAATAGAAAAGCACGCTTGTCCTGCGTCAGGGTTACAGTTGCATCGAGCTTTTGTTGACGTACGTTGCTCTCTCGTCTCCTACTACGTTAGATAGCATCTTTCGCTGCAAATTTTTCGCAGTTGCGCACGTTGTTGAAATGCCTTTTGTATTTGCTTATATCATAACTAGCTGAATACCCGTGCTGCGCTACGAAATTTTACCACGTGCATTTTAGCGATCAAAAGACAGTCATGTATTCTACACCTCAGACGTTTACACCCATTTCGATTCCGACTGAGATTTATCAAAGAAGGAACTTTCCTTTGTTGACAAAATTTGTTGTTTTCCAAAATTTATAATTGGGAATATGTTGGAAATGAGACATTTGAATATCCCTCGATTAGAACGTTTAACCCTATTTGGATGCTTTTTAATTAGTTAATTTAGATTGCTATAGTTTATGTTTGAGTTCTAAATTACAAAGTTGTAACTATACCGGAAATGAGATATTAAGATATTCCTCGTGTAGTTTCATTATTACGTCGTCTTTTCATTCCTTAAAAATTCATTAATCGATATTGGAATAATTTTTTTTTTCTATATTTGCCTTTCTTAACATTCGCAAAAAATATCAGAATTGTGACAACATTGGAAATTGGGACATTCGAATAACCCTCGTTTGGAACGTTTAACCCCTTTTCCACTCCTTAAAGTGGGTTAATCAAGCTTGGAATAGCTTAACTTTTCTATGTTTGTATTTGTAAACAATTGTACCAATTTTCAGAGTTGTGATCATGTGGGAAGTGGGACATTAGAGTTTGGAAGGTTGAACCCTTTTTCCACAACTTAAAGTGGGTTTATCGAGATCGGAATAGCTTACTTTTTCTGTTTTTACCATTGTTGATATTTGTACCAATTTTCAAAATTGTGGCCATATGGGAAGTGGTACATTCGAATATCCCTCGTTTAGGACGTTTAACCCGTTTTCCACTGGTTTAAGTGGATTAATCGAGATAAATCGCCTATACTTTCGCCCCACTTTAATTTGTGGTGGCCATGGGACCTATTTAAGTTTTCGTCAAAATAGCACTTGCGTATAAAGTGTAAATAGTGAAAAATCATGGTTTTCTTCAGCAATTGCTAAAAAGCGGCTGTAACGATATTGATCAAAATCTCTGTGCTTTCGTCCTAAAGTTGTTGTAAACGTCCCCACCTCCGAAAATCCCGTAGAAAGGCGATAAAAGCGTAAAAAGTTAAAAAACGAGTGCCTGTAACACATAGCTCTCTGCCCTTGAGCATCGCCCGTCAACGATTGATTTTTCTCAGTTTCACGCACACAAGAAAGGAAAACATGTAATGTCTCTCGCATAACATAGCCAATTCTACCGTTTTTTTTGTGTGTGTTTAGATAAATGCCAAAAATGTCGCTGAACCGGCTATTTTCATTTGAATAAGGGAAAACATGAAAACGGTTAATAACACCATATCAAATTTGAATGTAATAACCAATATTATAGTGTAATTGAAAGATTTGCGATGTTCCATGCCTCTAATTTTTATATGGTAGTGGCTAACGTGTTACGGTCATAAAGCAGCGACGTAACAAGGTTGGTTGAAATCCCATTGCATAAAAAAAAATTCCTGCCCCCAATTTTTTTCTTCTTCGAAATTATGGACAGTTATTTAAACGAACTTTTTTCCCGTATTGTGTTTGAGACTTATATCAATAACTTGATGGAAATGTGTCGAAATATGACCTTCTCTGGGTTTTTTTAACAAACGCCCTTATGTCAGTTTATGTGGTCCATTGTAAGTGTTCGAAAACTTGAATGTTAAATTATCATTGCCTTATCATTATTAATTATCATTAATTTTCATTGCCTGTAGTTTACAATAACTTTGCTTTACTTTAGATCTTAATACTTTTCACCGCCATAATCATTGCATAAAGGATTTGGCGCCTTTTTACACAGTTGTTTTTGTTGGTGTTATCCTTAAAATGTTCCTGAAGTTTTTGAAATTTTCTCTAAAATTCCTACCTAATAAGAAGGGGAGGGGGGGGGGAGTCACGCCATCATTTTTCTTGTTTCTATTGTAGTCAGGAATAAGTAATTTTTTGAAGAAGTTGGGCCAAGGATCGCATTCGCCCTGAAATTCCTTAAATTTTTATTTCTCCCTAAAATTCCTGCCGACGTGATGAGGGTTAACCCTCAGGCCTCGCCTGCCAAAGGTGCCGGGTTCGAATCCTTGGTTATGCATGGATGTTCCTTGTGGTTCGGAATTAACGTTAAGCTGTAGGTCCCGACCTGATTAGCCGTTACTGTGCACAAAAATAAATCGTTGAGCAACCAACAGACCCAAACCCTAAAATTCCTAAAATTGTTCTTAAATTCGCATGTTTGTTTAAGAAGTGTAATTGTTTAATTGTGTTATTTTGCTAAAAAATTGTTTAAAAGTTCAAATTTTGTGAAAATTGGCAGACTGCAGAAGTTAACAAACTTCGAAAAGAATGTGTTGTTTTGACTTATCCCTAAATGCTTTAGAATTATTTCTAAATTTTGAAATTATCATTCCCTAAAGTTTAAGAATTATCTCTACAATTTTTGGGAATTATCCTTATAATATTTTTGGAATTATCTATGAAATTCCTGATTTTTTTTAGGAAATTAGCTGCTACCGCTGGTCTTCGCTGGATGGCAATAAATAATTGTAGAAGATCAGTGTTCACCCACACCTCGCCAAGATCCATTCCAGTGTGAAATCAGGTGAGTGCCTTTCGGGTTTATTTATGTACAAATTGTTGCCCGAGTTATCGGTTGCTTTGCTGCAAAAACTGTTAAGGCGCTATATTCTTAAAAGAATTTACTGTAATTTGCAGAATTGTGTACTGAATATTCATTTTTATTGTATTATACTAAATCCATAACGTTATTCAGAGTGGCCACAGAACCGGGAAAACCTGGAAATGTCAGGGAACTTTTTAAAATTTCATGAGAATCGGGGAAATTTTGTATTGTTTAAGGCACGTTCATCCATATTTTTGGGCTATTTCAAGAAGATTTGTAGTGGTAGGCAATTAGAAGTTATTTTACGGAATAATTTAAACTTTTCATTACCAGCAAAACTATTTATTTAAAAATTGTGTATTATCTCTTTAGCATACATGTTCTATTTGATCAGGGTGTCTAGACATCTGGAAAACCTAAGAAATTTTGAAAAAAAGTTTGCCCTAAAATCAGGGAATTTTTTAGAAATATGTCGGGGAATTATCAGGGAACTTTTTTTCCTGAATTTTGTGGTCACCCTGTTATTGTTCACTCTTAGTTCACGTAGCATAGATAAATACAAGAGAAACTCACCACACGCCGCAAAGCCTCTTAAATCAAGAAATAATATAAAAAGTGTACTTGGCATTATAAAATCGACCATTGGCGATATTTTATCGCCATTAACTTTTCATTTCTGCCCAAACTACTTTTAAAAAATTGTACTATTATCCTTTTGGCATAATTGTTCTATTTGATCTACACATCTGGAAAAATCGAGGAAAACCTATGAAGGAAAAAAGAAGTTTGCTATAAAATCAAGGAATGTTTTAGAAATATACCAGCGAACTTTTTTTTTTAATGAATTTTGTGGTCATCGAGCATAGTGAATTTAATACAATCTGACAATTTTTTCCACAAGCTCTAAAATCGCTAATTTACGTTAATTCCGTTTAAATTTCGCTACGTTTAATCAATTTGCGCATTTAAAAAAAAAAAAAAATTATTGTTAAATTTAGCAATTTTCTCGAACTATTTTGAAAATTCAATATATCCTAGTATGTGAAGAGATTGCAAAGAACCTCCGAAAAAGAAGTCCTGTTAAATAACGCTTTTGGTGACAGTGATCATCCATTGATCTGCACGGGGGCCTCTTATGGCAGGGGAGGGGGGGGAAGAGACTGCGGATCCAGACGTGAATATAATTTCGCTACAAGTTTCTATGAATAAACTTAAAAAAAAAAAAAAAAAAAAAAAAAAATGGTAATTAATGCTTTGTAAACCCATAATCAATGTACTGCTGGAATCGCGTTCGCAATTAAATTTCTAATATTCCTTAAATTTTTTGTTTCTCCCTAAAATTCATAAATTTGTTTTTAAATGTTACGATTATTCATTTAAAAAAAAATTACAATAAATAAAATAATCATCGAAAATTTCCCCGATTTTCTTCCAAAATCCGCGAAATTACATTGATAATCCTCGAGCGGAGAAAATCTTTCCTGAAATTTGAATTGTTAATTAATTATACAATTTGATTGAAAATTGGCAGTTATTTGCTGGTATTGAAACATGCTTTGAAAAGAATGTCTTATGTTATGAACCTATATCAGCTTTAAAGGAAATATCCTACAAATTTTTAGAATTATCCTGACATTTTTTTTCGGAATTATCGTTAAAATTCCTACCTAATTTCTTTAGAAAATTCCTTGCACCTCCTGTTACTGCGCAATCTCAAACTCGAGAAATAAGGAAAACTCGACGAAACTTGGAGGGATGAGTAAAGTGGACTGCTCTCAATATTACCAAATTAAAATCAGCGCCCTCTAGCATCCCCGCAGTCGTAATACGGAACAATAAGAATGCACAATAGAAGAGTACGCCTATCGTGCGTCATGGTTACAGTTGCATCGAGCTTTTGTTCACGTACGCTGTGCTCTTGTCTCCTACTACGGTAGATAGCACCTTTAGCTGCAAACTTTTGCGCACGTTGTAGAAACGTCTTTTGTCTTTGCTTATACTATAATAGAAAAACATGGCCTCGTTTTTATACAAAAGGAAGAGGAAACATCGATGAGGAAAATGTGAGTTTAAAAATGGGAGGAATTGTATACGTTCATTCCAAACAAAAACAGACTACCGACTTCTGTCATGATTTTTATAGCATAATTGTTGTATGAGGGAGGGGTAAAGGTGAAATGGAATGTAGAGGCTTTTCAGGTAATTATCAGTTTTATTCGTTCCATTCGTTACAAGTAGGCTGTTAAACAACCTGATCTAGAAGATGTTGTTTCGACGACCATTCACCACCGCTCTTTCGTTCATACAATTATTGTTTCTTCTCAGCGATGAAGTCGCCTAGGTCTTCGTCAAAGGCGCCCTCTATATCACCTGGTATGCTACATAAAATATAAATTGGATAATAATATATTGGAAAATGAATTGGAAAATAATATATTGGAATTGCTTATATTTATTTTGCTGTTCTTTAACAATTTTGCTCTTAGTGCAGAAAAGTCTGCCGACCTCTAACGCGAAGGAAACTGTAAAAACTAATACTTCCTCCTTATTATAAAATTTAATTTTATTGTGCTGTTTCACAAACAAAGGTTCATGGTATTTTTTGTAAAAAGAAAGTATTGATCTTCAAAGGGGTCGCATTCGCCCTAAAATTCCTATTATGCCATAAATGTTTGTTTCTTCCTAAAATTGTACTTACATTTTTCGATAATTGCTAAAAAAAATTTTAAAACCTCGAAAATTAATTGGTTTTTTTCCAAACGCCACGTGAAAACCCAGATATTTTTCCGAAGGAGAACATATTTTCTAAATTTTAATTATTAAGTAATAAAATTTTAATTATTCGGAGAAAAATAATCTTACTAAACGTCTTTGGTTTTTCAAACACTTTTTGGGTACTTTACTGCAGTTCTTGTTTTAACTTTGTTACTGGTAGTCATTTTTCAGAGTGGCCACAGAACCGGGAGAGCCTGAAAATCAGGGAAATGTCAGTGAATTTTTGAAAATTTTACGAAAGTAAAGGAAATTTTCTTTGTTCTGAAGGTATGTTTTCCCGTTCATCCTTATTTTGGCGCCATTTACTCAGAGAATAGTAGTGGTAATCGTTGGAAATTTAATATTTAGGAATAATTCAAACTTTTCATTACCGCCAAAGTTATTTTTAAAAAATTGGCACATTATCTCTTCAGCATACATGTTCTATTTGATCAGGATGTCTACACTTCTGGAAAAGTTGGGGAAATTTGAAAAAAATAATCAAGAATTATCAGGGAACTTTTTTACGTTTATTTTGTGGCCACCCTGTTTTTCCTAATGCACGAGGACACGTAATCACGAGCTCAACTAATGAATACCTCTGTTTACAGTAAATATGTTGGTGACGATCACGTTCTTTTAGACAAATTAAATCCTTAAATTCTGCTCGATATTTTCAGGATAACAATTCGCAAAACTTTTATTGACGGGCTTTTTTCAGCTATGTAATTTTAGTAGCAAACCGCAAAAGTAGCGTTATAGTGCAGACGACTTGCTTGGGAAGCTATTCCTGGGGGTTGGCGAGCTTCCTTAAAAACTTTCTGAAGTTTTTGAAATTATCCCTAAAATTCCTACCTAATTAAAAAACAATAAAATAAATCCTAACTGTTTTTAGATTTAAAAAATGCATAGTTCAACCAAACTCCATTATTTTTCTAGTTTCTATTGTAGTCAGGAAGAAGTAATTTTTTGAAAAAGTCTTGCCTGGGATAGCATTCGCCATGAAATTCCTTAAATTTTTTATTTCTCCCTAAAATTCCTGCCAACGTGATGGCTGTGGCGTTAACGCTGTATGAAGGATTTTTGACTATGTCTTAATTTCCAATTAAAACACGTTGCTATAACAACAAACAAAGTTTATTTCCAATTCCTTCGTTTACAAAATGTTAGGCCTGTGCCTAAGCATTTCTCAAGCCAGTAGGCTAATACAACGTCGCAGCTCTAAGGCATGCGTCTTTCCTCTGATAGGAACCGAGTCCTTCTCCCACTAAGGCAAGGAAGTGAAGCGCTGTTCAAGTGGTCTGGCCATCTGGTAAACATCCATGACACGCTCTGGCCTCGCATGCCAAAGGTGCCGGGTTCGAATCCTGGTTTAGGCATGAATGTTCGTTGTGGTTCGGAATCCACGTTAGGCTCGAAGATAATGTGTCTACCTATGTCAGCTTCAAAGGAAATATCCCTAAATGTTTTTGACTCGTCCCTAAATGCTGTAGAATTATTTCTAAAATTTTAAATTATTATCCCTTAAAGTTTAGGAATTATCTCTACAATTTTTGGGAATTATCCCTAAAATATTCCTGAAATTTTTTGAATTATCCATAAAATTCTTACTTAAATTTTTTTTAGAAAACTCTCTGCGGCCGCTGGTCTTCGCTGGATGCCTGGGCAGTTGACCCACACCTCACCAACATCCATTCCAGTGTGAAGTCAGGTGAGTGCCTTTTGTGTCTTATTTACAAATTGTTGCCGAGTTATCCGAATCGGCAACTTGCGGGCTTGCGGTCAAAAACTTCGCTAGAATCTTAAAAAAAAAATCTACTGTGTATTCTAAATCCATAATTTGGGTTATTTGGTGAGTTGCTGGATTATTGCTCCGCAAGATGTGTGGTTGTTCCAGTCTTCTTCCACAATGAGCTTTTATTTATGCAATTTTTTCTTTTTGAAATAAATATATCCCCCCCCCCCCCCTAAAGATACATATTTCTCGTTTTATAGTTTTCTGTTTAATTCAATTTTCGAATTTTTTTCGTCCTTGATCAGACCAGTCCATAATCCAATCGTAGCGCAATGGGATGCAACTAAGCTTTTTCCTCATGTTTTGCCGTCGAGTATCGTATTTTTCACATTCGAGGATGAAATGTTCAGGGGTTTCCGGTTTATTGCAAGAGTTGCACAAAGGGGAAAGTAACAAGGTTGAAACAGTGAAGAGATGCATTGAGGATGGTGGACTTGGCTTTCAGGCGAGCAAGTTGGACGTCTATAAGTCTGTTGGGGGAGAACTTTTCTAACAAGTTGCAGGACCTATTCTAACTGGTAGTCGTGGCTTATTTGGGCAGTCGTAAAAAATACAAAGCCAAATAAAATGGAGAAAAACTAGGAATGTGGAACATCGCACAGCTTTCAATTACATTATAATACTTGCATGGATTTGTGTCATTTACCGTTTTTATATTTTCATCCGTCATTTAGCAAAAGTGGCCAATTTGGCGATATATTTTGCAATAATTCTTGTTTGGGTCTTAAATCGTTGATAAGGTATGCTCAAAGAAAGAACTTTGTGTTAAAGGCATTTGTTTTTCAACTTTTTACGCCATTAAAGCATTTTTAAGGGAATTTCAGAGGTGGGGACATTTTAGAACAGCTTAAGAGGCATTACTACAGCGATTTTGAACAAAATCTTTAGAGTCGATTTTTAGCAATTACTGAAAAATGATTTTTTCAGTGGCAGCTACTTTATACGCGAAAACCTTTTTGACGAAAACCTTAATGATAGGTCCTTGTGCCATCCCCAACCCGCACACCAAATTTGAACATAGGTCAATTTGTTCGGGAGTTATGCTGACCACAGACACACATTTTTTTCTAGATAACTTTTTTTAAATCAGGTTGTTCCAAAACGTGGAGAAATGCAAAAAAAAAAAAAAAAAAATTAACCGAATAGTATGCTTTCATTACCCTACGTATACATATGGGCAATTGAAAGTAATAATTGCTCATTCTTATTTTGTAACGATAGTGGTTGTGGTACTACTTTCAAATATTTTACATTGAAATCATATTTTAGGAAGACAAATAAAAATGCATTTTCTCCTGAGACACCGCGTACATTTAAATGCACATTGAATTTTGGGCACATAATTTTTCTTTGCCTGAAATAGCCGAATTCAGTCCTACAACTGATAATAGTTCCTCCGATTGTGAAGAAGTGGAGTCTGTAAAGAAACGGCAAAAACCAGTTCCTCTGCCAGTAGAGGCGTCACGAAAAGTTGGCGCGAAGCACATGCCAGCAATGAACACTATGACTTTTTCCTCACGTTGTCGGATGTCTGGATGTTCTACGCGAACAATTTTTTTTTTGCACTAACTGTAAAGTATTTTTATGTATCACGTCCTCGAATGAAATTGTTTTACTGCCTTTCATGATTAAATTTCCCATCTGAACAATTAAATTAAATTTTTTTTTGCAAGCTTAAGGAGATGGTCAGTTTTTGTCCCATCTTTATAGTTGAAACCCAATAACTTTAAAAGTACGTTACATAGACCGAAAAGAATAATATACATAAAAATAAGCTTTAAATCATGTTTCAAGCAGTTGTGGGTCTCAGGAGGATATGCCTAAAATCAAAGCTGAGAGATGTTAAAATCTAAACTCCATGCCAAGACAAGCTGATCCTGTCCAAGCTTAAAATATTACTGACTAGAAAGATTTTAAAGAAAGCACACCGGATGTTATCGTTCCCCCCCTTGACCTTGCAATAGGGGGTGGATAGGGAATGGTATCTGAGTTCAGTGTCTCTTCAACAGTGGAGCGCGAAAACCCCCTTTTCCCCTTTGTCAATAAATCTTCATTTCGGCTGTTTGCGGTCAACACTTGTTCCACAGTGCTGTGTATCATGTCCTCCTTCTTGGGAGATGACCACTGTATTTTTAGGGGGCGGGTGATAACAGTTGTAAAATAAAAACATCAATGAATAGTTGACAAGAGAGGGAAGAAGGTGGATGACAGCTATTGCCTTGTGAGTGATCTTTTAATGTTTGGTATCAAAGACATTGAATTTGTATTCACGATTGTTTTGTTGTCTTTTGCGACTTCGCAATCAAAGGTATTTATAATTCTTTCATAAGAAAAATATTATAGAAGTATATACAGTGGCTAAAACAATTAAGAATACACTTCGTTTTTTGAGCACATTAGCACTTTGTATGGTGAATAATGCGCAAAAAATTTAATTATAGCAAAGCTTTTTGCAGAGGCATTAATCTATGGACATTTTACTTTATATACACACAAAAAATATAATAATTTATTAAAAATCAAATTAGTCATACAGCTTTGAAACTTCTTTAGACAAATTTTGCAATAAAAAAAATTTGGAATACACTTGTGAAAAATATGTTTATTTACCCAGAAATATTTTCAACTTGACGCTATTTTAATGTAATCTTAAATATTGTTAATCTTAACCTTTTCAATTCTAATTTTTTTATGATGAAACTTGTTAGACGAACTTAAATCCAAACATTTAAATAGAAAATTGCTCTTCGAAGAAAAACTAGTATTGATTCCTATTCAAATTATTAAAGGAAAATCTTATTGAAATATCTAAAATTGTTGGTAGAAGCCACACGTGTGTCCAGACAATCATTTAAAAATTTCAAATGATGGATCGATTGAAAATAAAAGTAGAAGGAAATTCTGTGGATATCACAAAAAGGTACATTTTGAAAGAAATCAAGGTTTATAATAAAGAACAAGGCACGCAATGTCAAAATATGGGGTCTTTTTCTTTGTAAAAAGCAGTTACACACACCACCAGACCTCTGACATCAATATCATAGAAAATCTAAGGAACACACGTGAAGTAGTGGTCTAAAGCATAAAATTAGAAATATAGCCCATTTAAAACAAGTGTTGCAGGAATAATGGGGTAAAATCCCTTCAGATACCATCAAAAAGTTGATCAAATCGGTACAACGACGTTTGGATGACATTATAAATGACAAAGGAAGTGCTCCTAAATATTGACACTTTCTTCGTGTGTGAGATATTACAAAAATTTTATTGGTGTATTCTCCAGTTTTTTAGGTAAAAATCTGCGTATGTTTATTTAAAATGTTTCCAAAAAATTTCCTATTTCATTTTTTTTTCTTGGTTGGTTATTACGCTTAACGACCTATATTTATGCACAATGAGATTTTTTTTAAAAAATCAGACCGGGACCTACAGCTTAACGTGGATTCCGAACTACAACGAACATCCGTGCCTAACCCAGGATTCGAGCCCGGCACCTTTGCCATGCGAGGCCAGAGCTCTAACCCCACAGCCTGTCAAGATTGTTCTTTATTTTTACTTTAAATTAAACCATTTGTTATGTGTAAAATTAGAGACGTGTTTTCACTTCTTGGTAATGTGTTATTTATATCGAAAGTTGGGTTTATTAAGTAAAAGTAAGGTGTATTCTGAATTGTTTGAGCCACTGTAGGTATATAAATATAAACCAATTAACCTCATGAAATAGGATAACAGAAACCTGATTTTAAAATTTGAGTGTTACTGTTATATTTAAAGATAAATGATCGAATTTTATTTTTTCAAATTAATTTGCTGTATGGGTTGAAAGTGAGGAGGGATGTTTTGTACGCTCAACGACCTATTTTTATGCACAGTAATGGTTAGGACGGTATCAAGACAGAAACTACAGCTTAACGTCGATTCCGAACCACTGTTAATGAAACTTGCCTATGTCAGCTATAAAGAAAATACCCTAAAAAATTTTAGAATTATCCTGATTTTGTTGTTGTTGAAATTATCCTTAAAATTCCTACCTATTTTTTTCCCCCCGAAAATTTCATGCCCCTGCTACTGCGCAATTTCAAACTCCAGAAATAAGGAAAACTCGACGAAACTTGAAGGGAGGGATAGGGTGGACTGTTCTCAATTACCAAATACGAAATAATAAGAATGCGTAATAGAAGAGTACGCCTGTCATAGATCATGGTTACAGTTGCATCGAGCATTTGTTGACGTACGTTGTGCTCTCGTCTCCAACTACGGTAGATAGCACCTTTCGCTGCAAACTTTTCGCAGTTGCGCATGTTGTAGTAACGTTTTTCGTCTTTGCCTATACTATAATAGAAAAACATGGCCTCATTTTTATACAAAAGGAAGAGGGGAAAATTGATGAGGAAAATGTGAGTTTAAGAAAGGGATAGAATTGTATGCGTTAGTTCCTAAAAAAAACCAGAATCTAGACTTCTGTCATGATTTTCATACCATAAATGTTGTATGAGGAAGGGGTAAATGTAAAATTTAATGTAGAGGCTTTTCAGGCAATTCGAAGTTTTATTCGTTCCATCGGTTACAAGTAGGCTGTTAAACAACTTCATCTAGACGAGGTTGTTTCGATGACCTCCTTCGTTCACACAATTATTGTTTCTTGTCAGCGATGAAGTCGCCTAGGTCTCCGTTAAAGGCGCCCTCTATATCACCTGGTATGCTACATAAAATATTATAAATAATTAAAAAATAATATACTGGAATTGCTTATATTTATTTTGCGGTTTTTTAACAATTTTGTTCTTAGTGGAGAAATGTCTGCCAACCTCTGTTCCGTAGAAAACTTTTGTAGTACAAACTAATACTTCCTCATTATTATAAATTTAATTTTATTGTGCTCTTGCACAAACAAAGGTTCTTAGTATTTTTTGTAAAAAGAAAGTATTGATCTTCAAAGGGGTCGCATTCGCCCTAAAATTCCTATTATGTCATGAGTGTTTGTTTCTTCCTAAAATTTTACTTGCATTTTTCGATAACTCTTAAAAAAAAAAAAAAAAACTTAGGAAATTAATCGATTTTCCTCCAAAAGCCACGTGAAAAGCCAGATATTTCTCCGAAGGAGAAAATATTTCCTGAAATTTTACTTATTAACTAATACAATTTTAATTATTCGGAGAATTATTTTGCAGTTCTTGTTTTAACTTTGTTACTGATAGTCATGTTTCATAATGCACGAGGACACGTAATCACGAGCTCAACTAAATGAATACCTCTGTTTACAGTAAATGTGTTAGTGACTATCACGTTCTTTTAGACAAATTAAATCCTTAAATTCTGCTCGATATTTTCAGGATAACAATTCACAAAGCTTTTATTGACGGGCGTTTTTCAGTTATGTAATTTTAGTAGCAAACCGCAAGAGTAGCGTTTAAGTCCAGGCAACTTGTTTGAGAAGCGATTCCTGGTCGTTGTCTCGAGTTAAAAATATTAATTTCATAATTTTATTAGTAATTTCATATTCTTTTTTATACTTTTGCTATTGAAAACTGATACCAGATTTAAAAAAAAGACTCTTATAAAATGTTACGAATATTCAGTTAGTTTTGTAACATATGACCTCAGAGTAAAACCTCAAGATTAAAAGATCGAATAAATTTTTTTTAGCCCAATCTTTATGGCATAAAATGACAACTTTTAAGCACCATTACTAATTGATTTTCGTGGGGGGGGGGGGGAAAGGGAATGTCGCCTACACTTTCGCTCCACTTTATTAGTGGTGTCCATGGGACCTATTTAGGTTTTTCATCAAAATCGCACTTGCGCATAAGGTTGAAATAATGAAAAATTATGTTTTTCTTCAGCAATTGCTAAAACTCGGCTGTATGGATATTGATCAAAATCTCTGTGCTTATGTCTCTTAAAGTGTTCTAAACGTCCCCACCTCCGAAATTCCCGTAGAAATGCGATACAAGCGTAAAGAGGTGAAAATCGAGTGCCTTTAACACATAGCACTCTGCCCGTGAGCATTGCCCATCAACGATTGATTTTTCTCAGTTTCACTCACATAAGAAAGGAAAATGTAATGTCTCTCGCATAGCATTGCCAATTCTACCGTTTTGGATTTTTTGTTGTTGCTCATTTAAAAAAAATTGTTGCCAAAAATATCGCTAAATTGGCTATTTTCATTTTAATGTGGGAAAATATGAAAACGGTTAGTTATACCATATCAAATTTGAATGCAATAATCAATATTATAGTGTAATTGAAAGTTGTGCGATGTTCCACAGCTCTAATTTTTTATATGGTAGTGGCTAACGTGTTACAACAGAAATATATCTGTTTATGAACGTATCCTTAAAATGTTCCTGAAGTTTTTGAAATTATCCATTAAATTCCTACCTGAATTAAAACACTGGTAATTTTTTAAAAACGTTTTGTCAGGGGTAGCATTCACCCTGATATTCCTTAAATTTTTATTTCACCCTAAAATTCCTGCCAACGTGATGACTTTGGGGTTAACTCTCAGGCCTCGCATGCCAATGGTGCCGGGTTCGAATCCTGTCTTATGCATGGATGTTGTTTGTGGTTCGGAATTCATGTTAATCTGTAGGTCCCGACCTGATTAGCCTTTATTGTGCACAAAAATAAATAGTTGAGCAACCAACTAAACCCTAGACCAACTACATACAGACTAAACCCTAAAAATTCCTAAAATTGTTCTTAAATTTGATTGTTTATTAAAGTAGTGTAATTGTTTAATTATATTATTTTGGTACAAAGTTGTTTAAAATTTCAAATTTTGTGAAAATTGGCAGACTGCAGAAGTAAACAAGCTTCGAAGAGAATGTATCTGCTTTAGGTGCCTATGTCAGCTTCAAAAGAAATATCCCTAAATGTTTTTGACTCATTCTTAAATGCTTTAGAATTATTTCTAAAATTTTAAATTACTGTCCCTATAAATTTAAAAATTGTCTCTACAATTTTTGGGAATTATCCCTAAAATATTCCTGAAATTTTTGGGAATTATTCATAAAATTCTTACTTAAATTTTTTTAGAAAACTCTGAGGCCGCTGGTCTTCGCTGGATGTCTGGGCAGTTCACTCACACCTCACCAAGATCCATTCCAGTGTGAAATCAGGTGAGTGCTTTTTGTGTCTATTTACAAATTGTTGCCGAATTATCCGAATCTGTTGCTTTGCAACTTGTGGCACTAACAGACTGCTGCTTCAGGGTCGCTTTCAGGTCTTGACATTAAAGTATTTGCGGCTCCAATTTCTAAAATTAAATTAAAAAAAATTAATAAATGGTAATTAGTGCTTTGGATTTGTAAACTCGTAATAAATTTACTGCAAGGGTCGCATTCGCCCTAAATTTCTAATATTCCTTCAATTTTTGTTTCTCCCTAAAATTGTTATTAAATGCTACAATAATTCCTTTAAAATAATAATAATAATAATAATCTCACACTCGGGAAATAATGAAAACTCGACGAAACTTGGAGGGATGAGTAAAGTGGACTGCTCTCAATATTACCAAATTAAAATCAGTGCCCTCTAGCATCCCTGCAGTCGTAATACGGAACAATAAGAATGATGCACAATAGAAGAGTACGCCTATCATGCGTCATGGTTACAGTTGCATCGAGCTTTTGTTGACGTACGCTGTGCTCTTGTCTCCTACTACGGTAGATAGCACCTTTAGCTGCAAACTTTTGCGCACGTTGTAGAAACGTCTTTTGTCTTTGCTTATACTATAATAGAAAAACATGGCCTCGACTTAATACAAAAGGAAGAGGAAAATGTGAGTTTAAGAAAGAATGGCATGGAATTGTATGCGTTTATTCCAAACAAAAACAGACTACCGACTTCTGTCATGATTTTCATACCATAAATGTTGTATGAGGAAGGGGGAAAGGTGAAATGGAATGTAGAGGCTTTACAGGCTACAATTCTATCCCATTCTTCAACTTAATCTAGAAGAAGTTGTTTCTACGACCATTAAACCCCGTTCCTTCGTTCACACAATAATTGTTTCTTCTCATAGGTGAAGTAGCTTAGGTCTCCGTTGAAGGCGCCCTCTATATTACCTGGTATTCTACATAAAGTATTATAAATAATAAATTGGAATATAATATACTGGAATTGCTTATATTTATTTTGCGGTTCCTTAACCATTTCGCTCTTAGTCCAGAAAAGTCTGCCGACCTCTAATGCGAAGAAAACTGTAAAAACTAATACTTCCTCCATACTGTAAAACTTCATTTTATTGTGCTATTTCACAAACAAAGGTTCATAGTATTTTTTGTAAAAAGAAAGTATTGATCTTCACAGGGGTAGCATTCGCCCTAAAATTCCTATTATGCCATAAATGTTTGTTTTTTCCTAAAATTGTACTTACATTTTTAGATAGTTCCTTTAAAAAAAAAAAAGAAAATTCACCGATTTTCCTCCAAAAGCCACGTGAAAACCCATACATTTTCCCGGAGAAGAAAATCTTTTCTGAAATTAATTATTAACTAATTAAAATTGTTTATCAATAATTGAAATTTTATGAGTGTTTTTTTCTGAAAAGTTGTTTGACATTCAAGTGTTTGATAATTGGCTGGTTTTAAAACATGGTTTGAAAAGTAATGCCTGTTAAGAGCTTATGTGAGCCTTAAAAGAAATGTTCCTAAATTTATTTGAATTATCCCTACATTTTTAAAACTTATCACTTAATTTTTTTTTTTTTTTTTTTTAATTTTCCCTTCGTTTTTTAAAAATTATGCCTAAAATTTGTTTAAATTATCTTCGAAATTTCTAAAATTAACCTTAAAATGTTTGGAATTATCCTTTAAATGTTTTATATCATCCCCAAAATTCCTATCTAATTTTTTTTAGAAGACTTGTTGCATTCCCTGTAATATAAATGTCTCGCTAGTCCCTAACTGTAATTGGGAAAGGTTACAGGGTCTTTTAATATGTATTTGATTTGACTGCTTATTATTATTTATTAAAGGCTTTTTCATAAGATTTATGGACACAGATGCAAGGTAGCCCAAGTTTCTTTATTTAAAAATAAGTTTTGTATTTCTTACTAATTAAAGTGTTATTAGTTATACGCACATTTTATGTTCTAATGAACTATTTGGTACAGTACCCCCCCCCCCCCCAAAAAAAAACAGAACGATGGCTATATCTTTTGTTCTAATTGTTGAAATAACAAACAAAAGGTACCGTTGTAAATCGTGAAAGGTTTTTAATAATTGTATGTAGTTTTTTTTTTTTATCATGAGGGGTCATCTACATATTAAAACAGAACCAAACTTAAAAAAGTTCAATAGCAACCTCATAATATTATTCCATATTTGGATTCAGCATTAAAAAAGAATGCGAAATACAAAAATTCGTAATTTTCCAATGAATGGTTTGTAATTTAAATGATAAAAAGAAAATGATAAATTAATGTTAAATAAAAAAAGTTGGTTTTTTGGCCATAAATACTTAAATAATTAAATATTTCAGTTATTTTTTTTTTCAAAAGGTAGTTTGTAAATGGCCAAACATAAATAGCAATCAGCTTTTGAATCAATTTATTTTTTAATAATTAATTATTAATTAATAAAGCAATTAAAAAAAATTTGAATAGAAACATATTTTTTTTTTTGCTTTTATTAGATTTACCATGTTCTAAAACCCCCCCATAATTTTTTTCTTTCCATTTTGACTATTAGTTCTCGATTTTTTAGAGAAAATGTAAAAAACGCTCCCTTTAAGGGACCGTATAGTAAACGACTTTTGAAAACTATCAAAGATTAATTCAAGGTAAACTAGAGGTGTGGAAAATCGCATAACGTTCAGTTATCGTATAACCGATAGTTTAAAAACTAAGAAACACGCTTTAATAGGAAAGTGAACTAAAAAGTAGAAGATAATTTTAAATAAGTTTGAAATAAGAATAGTGATTAACAAGAAATATTTATTTTATCGTACAAAAGCGTGGGGTGCTTGATGTCAATTTTTGTAAACATTTAATGACAGATATTGGTAAAAGTAGAGCCATTATGAAAATATCTTAAAAAGCACCCCACGTTTTTTTACGATAAAATAAATATTTCTTGTTAATCACTCTATTCTTATTTCAAACTTATTTAAAATTATCTTCTACTTTTTAATTCACTTTTCAATTAAAGCGTGTTTCTTAGAAAATAATCAATAGATTAAAAAACTACTTTCTAGTTTGATTTTCTATTAAAGCGTGTTTTTTAGTTTTTTAAATTATTAATTATTTTTTCTGTAAACTATCAATTTTTTTTTTTAATTTGCTTTCTTAAATTCCATTTATTTAAAACAACATTTTTAAGTAATTTCAATAAGTTATCCTTTAAAAATTTTACTGAATCATGTGACTTTTTCATTTTATAAATAATTTCAACGATCTAGTTACATTTGTGTTTATAGTGAAATATTTCTGTAAAATATTCATGCTTTGCTAAATACTGTTTACTAATGCCTACATTTAATATTTATTAATTTTCTAATCATCAGTAGTATTCGTTATATTTCTGCAATTACAGTTTTCGATATTTTATTTATTTCGTGTGAAGAATGCACATCTTTAATGTTGTAAATAAATTATGTTACTTTTGCATTTACTTGCTATTTTTGTATTAATCTTAAACATAACACTATAAATCCAAGTACTTTCGATGCAATTTTAGACTAATACTTGTATTTTTTAATCTTCGTGAAACGCACCACATTGACCGTTCGATTTCTCCCGCTGTGAAGAAGAATCTTAAAAATACCTTTTGTTTTATGGAACATCTCCCTGAAGATTGGTAAAAAAATGGTCGAAATATTTTCGCTCATAAGTGATGTGTTTTTCAACATAATGCATTTAAATTTGGAATATAGGGTAAATGATGTATTCTGAATCGAATGAAATGATAAAAAATAAGGGTTTGTATTGAAATTTTCGAAGATAGCGTTACTTTTACTTAGTAAACGGTCCCTCAAGGGAAAAAAAATGCATCAGATATATAGAAAATCGTAAGCAAAACATTTTGGTGTAAACCGTTAGATTCTACGATAATTAGAACCGAAGATATAGCCATCGTTCTGGTTTTTTTTTTTTTTTTTTTGCATACTGTACCTATACTTATGTACTTCTTTTTCCATTAAATTTATAATTTTCCTTAATTTTCTTTGTACATTTTGAAACCAGTGGCGTAGAGATGCCCTCCCCCCTCCCCCATCATTTTAAATCACTTGTGGCGGTGCCTCGGATAAGATTGAAAACCAATTTCGCAAACTTCAAGATTTTGAAGTGATGTTCTAACGGCCCCATTTTTTAAAGTATTCCTTCTCAACATCATTGTTAATTATTTATTCATGTGTAGATTTTGCATTTGGATGTTTGACTTATTATATTTATTTTCAGGTATTTCCGCCGCCAGACCGACGACTACTAAACCTGCCTCAAAGTGTGAGAAGAAGTCATCGCCAATCTTATTGTTAATTGATGGTAACCGTCCTAAAAATAAAAGCGTGGGGGTGTTGGTGTCGTTATTTACCATTTTCGAAATTATAATATAGAATTGAAGCCTCGCTCGATGAACATATGAAAAGTTTCGTACCCAGTAAGAAATATTTCTTACTTATTTAACACGTTGAGTGCCAATTACGAGATATCTCGTAGGTTGTTTACTTGACCGAAATGCCTACTTCCGAGTTATCTCGTCCCTTCATTACTTGCCATATTTGTACAGCTACGTTTAAACTCGTTAGCATAACAGTGTAAATATGAATAGATGGTTTCTCTTTCCTGAGACCAAGTATCAAGTTTGGCTTAAATGAGCAGAAAATACAACTATATAGAGTTTATTGAAAAGAAAAAGTTTATACAAAGAAATAAATTTCAACCCAACGTGGCAGTCAATGTGTTAATCTCCGTTAATGCAAATTGTAAAACAGTCTTTGGCATTCCCCCCCCCCCTTTTTCTTTTTTAAAGTTTTAAAACTGAATTGAAAATTATTTATCTGCAGGCCAATCTGAAATTTTTTCAGTAGTGGTAAATTATTTAGCATAGTTCTTATTTGTCTACATAATCGCTATATAATTCTTTGCATTTCGATGGCGTTTTTCTAATTTGAAACAAAATCTCGGCCTATTATTTATATCGTTGTTTATCCCTAAAATTGTACTTATATATATATTTAATAATTCCTTAAAAAAATATACATTAAATATCCTTAAAATCCCCCGATTGTCCTCCAAAACTCGCGAAGTAACCCCGATATTGCTTAAGATGAGAGAAGTGGATGTTTGTGAAAATAGTACAATTGTTCAATTTTTACCCTTTGCACTCCAGTGGCGCCTCTCAGGGGCCACACGATTGGATGCCAAACCACGAGAGGACCATTAGGTGTGATGCGGAAATTCGATGCAAGGCCAATGACTGTGTTTAGTTTCTATGAAGCAAATCCATAAACACCAGCCGAACCTAAAATGTCTCGAGTTGCTGATTCCTCCGCGCGAAAAAGGCCTGGAGTGCAAAGGGTTAAAACTCTTATTTTCCCAAAAAGTTGTTTGGAGTTCAATATTTTAAAAATCGGGAGGTTTTTTTTAATGTTACAATCTCCTAGAAACTCATTTCTGTAACCACCAGGACATTTGGCGAGTAGGCCTGAAAATGATCGCTTAATGAAATGAAATGACGTATATTAGACGCTATTTTCGAGTTTTATTTTAATTTTCAA
Organism: Linyphia triangularis; assembly: GCA_963978545.1. NCBI lineage: Eukaryota > Metazoa > Arthropoda > Arachnida > Araneae > Linyphiidae > Linyphia > Linyphia triangularis. The sequence continues at coordinate 88,292,428 of OZ021726.1, forward strand.
ATCCTTGCGTCAATGCATCTGCAGTGGCTCCACCTGGTTTTGTCTTTTGCTTTTTTTTTAATTTTCATTTATAATAGATAAAGACATTGAATGAAAACAATTAATGTCATTTCATTGTGGGACCTTTTCCGAAATTACTCTTCAAGTTTTATAAAAAGTAATTTCCAAATGCACTGGGATAGAAGATTGCAACATTCTGAGAAAAGAATTGTTAAGTCGTGAGCTTTTATTGTTACACAATGTGTGCGCGTTTTAAAAGAATTGAAGCCTCGCTGTGTGTTAATGCTTATGTTCTACTAAAAAGATGTCAACAGGGCCTGATATAAATAAATTGGGACTACGATCGTTGCAGACGATAATCAACCTTCCATAAAGATGGAAACCTTTCTTAAATTAGTGAAACAGATTGAAAATAAGTTTTATGTACGTTATGATTCCATTAACATGTTAAAATAATCATAAGGTACATAAATTGAGTAAAATATTTTGTTTGTTAGGTAAAAAAAAAAAAAGTGCAACACCAAATATAAATTGATTTATAATAATCTGATTTTGCTTTAATCAATTTTCATAGGCCTGATTTACCCATTGGGACAGCTTTGTTTATCGATTTATAGTCAGACGTGGATCCAGAGGGGGTCGCATTAGCCCAAATATAACTTTGAAGTATTTTGTTTCTTCCTAAAATTGTACTTCAATATTTCGATAATTCCTAAAAAATTAAAACCCTCGGAAGTTCCTCTATTTTGCACTAGAGTAGAAAAATGCATTTAATTAAATTCGCATACTTGTCAAAATAGTACAATTGTTTAATTTTTTGAATATTGGCAGTATTTGGTTGGTATTGAAACAAGCTTTGGAAAGAATGAAGACAGGATTCCCACGGTCATTGAAAGTGCTTAATATTTTTGAACCTGTTTTCAAGGCCTTGAATATGCTTAAGAGGTCCTTAAAAGTCCTTAATTTTTGTGTATGTTGACCAACATCAAAATTTACAAAAATGCAACTCACACTTGCTATCCCCGCGTGTCCGCCACTTATCCTCATTATATCGAAATTTTCTGACATACAAGTTGGCGCATGTGTAATACAAGTAACTGTTTTGGTAGAATATACTTTATAAAAAGTTTTTATACAGGCATGATGCCTAAAAACGAATTTTCAAAGGTCCTTAAAAACATTAATTAGGTCCTTAAAAGTCATTGAAAAGTCCTTGATTTTCATTCTGTGATTTGAGTGGGAACCCTGGAAGATGACACAGGGTCCTACCGTAGACAAAAATAAAAAATATTTATAATTGCTCTTTAATTATCCCTAATTATTTTCCCCCTTAAATTTACCCCTTTTTAATGTTCCTAACATTTTAAGAATTATTTCCAAAATTTTTACTGAAATTTTGTAGAAAACTACGCCTTCTACAATCTCGTAAAGGCAAAAAAAACCCTCCCTTTTATATTGAAGTGTGTTTGAGATGCGTTGTGGCGTGTATTATATTTATGTGTTTGAAATCGTTACGAACGAAACATGCGCCGGATCAAAAGATGGAATAATTTGCAATTCATTTGTGTTTATCCCTTCTCCCCTGGATCTGCGCCTCTGTACTGTTTAATTTATTCTATATTTTTGATTTTGGTACATGCTGTTTTTGCTCTATAATGAAGGAACTAGAACTATAATAACTAGAACTAATAACTTTTGAACTATAATGAGGAACTTGCACAAGTGAGGAAAATGAATATTTTTTGTATTTTCTAGTGTTATCCAACGAATATATTTGAGCAGTGCAATTATTTTTTTATCTTTATGCTTTCAATTAATCAAAAATCGAGTTTGAAATTAGCCGAAATCAAAGCAAAAGTCACGTGACCAAAAACGCATAAGAAAACAGTGACGTGGTTACGCAGAGATAAAGTCGCAAAACCAAGGAGAAACCCAATCATTCCTCGTCTAAAACTGGTTTTAGACTGGTTCATTATCTGCGCGTTGACTTTTCACGCTAAAGTGGCTTTTTCTCGCCAAATCGCAAAGTGAAAAACTAAATATTTTTTTTAACTATCTATCCGAGCTCAAATTTTTAAAAGAATGGTATAGTTTTTCATGATTTTTTCTCTTTTATTTAAAAATAAAACCAAAAAACGTGAAAGTTCCTCATTGGAGAGTCGGAAGTGATGTGTTTTAGAGTAAGTTATTGTACAATAGATGGCACCACTACTTGTTCTTTGGAAAAAAAAGTTTCATTACCTTTCAGATTGATCATTTTAATATAATCAAAGTTAAAATGGTATTTTAAATTCGCGCAGTTAGCAATGAATCGAACAAATTTAATGTGAAGAATTTTTTTTCTCTCCCCTGTATCTATCTGCTTCTAATTTGGCTGCATTGTTTATCATGAGACGCATCTTGCAGTACATTCGCATTTCCGTAGATGGCAGCACCTCTCGATTCCGGTGGAATAATTTTTAAAATTCAATTCGCTAGCCAATCTTTAATAGATGTCAAGTAAAGTATATGATCATATAAGGTAAACTCACTTTTTCGAAAGAAATTGATGAGCCCGCATTTCTGTAAAATAAGTGGAAAATTATCAGTCCACGAAACAATTGTAGAGAAAGTTCTGAGCAGGGGACAGTTTTCGTTTTTACAATTTACTGTCGTAGTAGTCTTGTTCCGCACTTGGGTTAATATTAAATTAAGTGTATACCATCTAAATTTTGATCAAATTCGTTGAGGAAAAGTATTTTGGTAAATACCGAATTGTATGATCGCTAGCTTGCAATAGCTAACATTCATTAGCAAACTGTTTTCAAGTAGAGTTTTCTTCGGAATGTGATGAATATATGTGTTGGTGATAAAGGCTTTGAACCTAGAAACACTTGCCACCAGGAGTGTAACCAGAAATTTTGGGGAGGGGATATAAATTTATAACTCTACAAATTCTAACAATACACAGTTTTTTTTTTTAATTATTGTCGAATGCATGTAATTTTTCTACTTATGTCTAGAAATTTGAAAACATTTCAAGTAAATTTATCACTTAAAAAAAAAAAAGAAGTTCTTTGATTTTTTGCACTCTTATAGCAAACTGAAGCATTTCGGGAGGGGATATATCCCCGAATTCCTCCCCCTGTTTACGCGCCTGCTTGCTACACAAGGTGTTGGTAAGTAAACAGCACCAATTTTTGTAATCTGGGTGAAATGAATACTAGTACTTTAGAAAATTTTTCATTAATTAGAAATTGTATCCATATACCTTGGATTAACCAAGAGTTTCGGTAGATAGCAGCACTTTCTGAATCCAAAACATTAACCATTGAGATCAACATTCAATCGTTACTCAACCAGTGGCGGATCCAGGATTTTCTTGAGGGAGGGGCGCAACAATTTTCCGTGCCTTAGTCAGGACGAAATTGAATATTTAAAAAAAGTTAAAAAAAAAAAAAATCTAAGCAGTGTTCAAAAAGTATACTTCAAGATCATCCATATACATTAATCCCTCCCTCCCCACCTCATCGTCACATCTCCGACTTGATAGCTTAGCGTAGGGTGGTTAACACTCCTTTTGTTTTTTCATTAACTATTTTATTTAATAAAAAATTGTATTCAAAATGTACCGTACGTATTAAACATTTTAGCAAGCTACATTTCCGGAGGTATCGATTATACTGAAGAAATTCCAATGAAAGCGGGAACTTGCTACTTTTATTTGTGACTAACTAAGTATAAACCTTACATTATACTTGCATCAAAATGGGAAATCAGTAATTGTATATCAAAATTTAACTTATTCATAAAATATTAATGCAGTGAGCTTATAAGTAAAAATACGTAGTTTTACTGGATAATCCATAGCTACTCGAGTAATCTAAAGTATGTAGGGAAAAATTGTTTTCCCAAAGAGAATGTTTTACTAATAATTATAAGTAATATTTTTAATAAGGCAATAGAAACAAATACAATTTAATTTTTTATCAGTTATTACAAAACAAATCCCAGTTTCGAAGTCTCTATTGCCAATAGTTATACTTACATATGAAAAAGTCTAATGATAAAATTAAATGAAAAAGTCCAGTAATAAAATTTGACATTATATAATATCGTAAAACAAGACCCCCCCTCCCGAAATAATCACTAAAAAAGTAGATCTTCCTGCTTCCCGTGGGCCCCCACCGAGTACTGCTACTTTACATCATCGTTACATATCGTTGATGGTCGATGCTCAAGGGCAGAGATCTCTGTGTTAAAGGCACTCATTTTTCAACCTTTTATGATTTTAACGTATTTCTAGCAGGAATTTCGAAGGTGGGAACACTTTAAGAGGCATTGGCACAGATATTTTAATCAAAATTGTTAGAGCCGTTTTTTAGTAAATGCTGGAATTTTTTCTTCATGGTTTCAACCTTATGCGTATGCACGATTTTGACGAAAATCTTAATGGTAGATCCTATAGCCACCACTAACCCGCACACTAAATTTGAACATCGTAGGTCAATTTTTTCGGGAGTTATGCTGACCAATTACTCACAGACATTTTATCTGGACCACTTTATCAAAATCAGGATATTCCAAAAGGAGGAAAAGAGCAAAAAAAAAAAGAACTTCACTGGGTCTATTGCTTCAACGAAACATTGCTACAACAACATCTATACTAAACTTCAACTTAACCAGACATCACTTAGACGACAGATCTTCACCGTGCTCATAGGCAATTAATCCATTTTGGCGGAGTGAAGACATAATTCTCGCCGAACCTTATAGCCTTTTGTTCTCTATAGGGTTGTGGTTTGGCGAACATTATGCTTTCACGCCGCCAAAATGGATTAAATACCTATGAGCACTGTGACGATCTACCGTCTAAGTGATGTCTAATTAAGTTGAAGTTTAGTATAGACAATTAAGATTGTGGACCAGTTTCTTCTTGAAAGACCTTCTAAAAGGCATTCTCCTGGTAGACACTCTGACCACTTTTATCTCGAATGAGAATATACACATAAAAGTGCTATAAGGAACCGATCTTCCACTATCTCCTTCGTGTCTGCTCATCTTTGGAAAAAAAAAATCTATTGCAGGAACCACATGTGGAACGTTAATAGAAAAATGCGCAGTTTTAGAATTGGGAAGGTGCTTCCATATACTACATAACATTCCATCATAGAACACCGTATGCTTCATCTCGTAAAACTCCTTTTGTTAAGTGATGCTAAAATTAATTTCCGATTCCTTGCCTAAAATAATTCACTGAAATATCGAGACACTCGACCGTTTCTCCTGTGTAGCCTCTCAGCCACTGTGTGTGTTGCACAGTGTGGAGGTGGGCTACTCTCGTTCCTCATTGGGCTGTGCTCTTCTTCCGAACATTGCGATTTGCGTTATATGTGTAACAAATTACTGCATACTTATGACTAATTTTCTAGAAATGAATCCATCTCAACCTCACTTGTCCTCAATGGAAAGCGTGTCCATTTATTTTGGTTACAATTCGAAGTACGATACAGATTCTGCGCCAAGGTGATTTTCGTCAACAAATTGCAGAATTATTTATTATTATTTAAAAAAAAAAAACAATTGTCTATAGTTGCCAAAATTTGGCGCGGTTTTATGTAAACAATTCTTGGCACAGAATCCACACCGAGCTTACATTTGACTAGTGTGCCCGAGCGCAGTTAAAATTGCTTGAAGAGGAATTGCTGGTTTTTTTTTTTTTTTTTTTTTTAGAAGTTCATCACAGTACCTCTACTGAGCAACTCTGTGAAAGTAAAAAGTGAGCGATACATCCAAATAACATCGTAAGCTTACGAAAAATGAAGTTGAAAGGTTCTTCAAAATTTCGTGTTGCCATCTAACGGATTATTTACAAAACAATCAAACGAAGTTTATTACAATTAAATTTGAATTTTCATATATAGTGAGGTTAACAAAATATAACATTTCATGACTGTTTAGTTTGAAATTTAGGATTTCTATTTGTGTATAGACTTCCAATTTTTCCTCGTTTTAAACTTTGTCATAAATATTGCATCTCACCGACACGTTTAATTTTATAACATTGTTCTCTAAAACTTTGTTATATTTTGATTCTTTTTTAGCACTTACATTGTATAATTCGGGCATTCGGTGGAAACTTTTTTGTTGGTCACAAAACATTTCAACCACCAAGCATCTTCGGAGGTCCTTTTGGTTCGACCGGATTTTTCCCGAATCTGCTGACTTAAGGAATCCGTTTGGTGAATATTTTGTCTCACCGCATTATCGCAATTCCCCTTGTTCGATTTTAATTCTGCCAAATTTTTTCCCATTTTATTATTTCTTGGTTAGTGAACAATAAAGAATGAGAAATTGCTTGCCATTCAATGCTCTTTGGGGAAAGCGTGATGCTAAAGGTGTTCACTTCATCGTTGAAGGGTTAGAGGACGTTAGGCAAGGATTGGTTGTATTCAGATTATCTGGCGCCGTCAGCAACACGAGGGCTATAATGCGCCGAAACATTTCGTCATTTAACAAACCAACATACATTTACTAACATCCATGCCAACACGGGACTCGAACCCGCAACCTTGCGGTCTAGAAGCCAGCACGCTAACCACTATACCGTTTGGTCGGCCGTTAGGCAAGGAAGAAATCTAGTGTAAGTTTGTGTTCATCTGTTTATAGCTTCCAGCAGTGTGTTATATTTGTCTCTTTATGTTTGCATTTCGACTCGGGTTGGCTAAACGCGAATTTAAGTTACCTGCCTGCAAACGTAGGAATCTTAAAAGAAAGTTGTTAGTATTGATATTTAAAATAATCTTTCTTTTCTTCACATACGTATGGAAGGGAGATAAGGCACAACTCTTTTATAAAATAGGATACTGTCTTATTTTTAAACTGTAAAATTATATATATTTTTGTTATGAAGAACATTAAAGTTCTTTTAAGTGTGTTTCTAATAAAAAAAAAAATTCATATTTGTTAAATGTTCCTTAAAATGCTCAGCCATTTAGAAATTTTAATCCCTAACCTAACCTTAAACTAATTGTTGATAAATTCAATCTTCTTTTGAAATATAAAATACAATAAGGGTACTGGTGAATTCAATAGCTGAATTGCATAATGGGTGGTGGCAATGGTTAAAATCAAAGAGCCAAATGGCGTAGGAAAAAAACAAAACTCGCTTCAGACGAATAAGTTCTAATATGACAGTCCACTCACTCGAAACTTAACATTGGTAGATGCTAAAAAGTAATAACTCTTTATCCTTTACGTCATAAACAAGGCGACTAAAATAATTTTTCTCGCCAAATGTTCACCGATTACTTATATTTTTGTGGCAACGTTCCATTTTCATTCAAGATACCAATCGCTTTGTATGAATGTTTGTTTATTTTTAAAAGATACTTAAAGATATTTTTCTGAAGTTTATTCAAAGATACTATAATAACCCTTCGGGTTAAAGATGGCAAGCTTCCATAGAGATAATGTAAAATAGTTGAGAGCACATGACGTCATTGCAGGGTTTCAACATTGGCAAGCTTATCGCTCTTTTTGGTTTCACTTGGCAATTACATTTTATGGTTTCCCAGAAATCTTTTATCCAAAAAAAGAACAAATCTGCCTAGCTTATTAAACTTTCACTTAAAAAATTTACACACCCAACCAATTTTTTTTAAATTTACATTTTTAACTAAAATACTTGAATACTTTTTAAAACAATATTAATATTATATTGAACCACTACAGCAAAAGTTCCATCCTGCAATGCAGTACGAATCCTAATATTAGATTTGGGTTTTTTACAGCATATTCCAATATTGGTGAACTTTTAGTAAGTTTTCGTAAGAAATATGAACATCAAGAATTAACAAAATTACTAATTACAAAATTATTGAAACACATTCTAGAAGAAAATGATTTCGATAAAGTTTCCATGCATTCTTCGAAGCAGTACATTAGGAAACTAAAAAATATCTAGTTATTGAGTGCAAGAATTTAGAAATGACTTGCAACTACAAAAACCAATATCATTTAGCATGTACTAGTTTAGAAGAATTTACTAATAGTTGACAATAATCATTTAGCTTTATTAATTCATAAAATAAAAAACCGCAATGGTAATTGAGATTGGCGTCAAATTTCAAAAAATCATAATAAACACATTTGCGTGCATTTATGCAACTAACAAATGATAAACATTCTTTCAAGCGATATCAAAGTAAAAAAAAAAGAAAAGTTCATTGAAAAAAAAAAAAAAAAAAACTATATTTAACATAAAAACTAGCCTGCTGAATGAGACGAAAAAATATAAACAAATGATTAAGAACACTAACCATCAAGTTTCATCACAACCATCAACACTGCAAAAAATGTCCTGTTAAAATTATCTTACGAAAATTCTATAATCTTCAGAACATTACCGAAATTTATTGTGCACAAAAGCGAACAATTTGAACAAACTTGAATAAATAATATGTTACTTTGCAAAGTAGAATCCTCCATTTTTGTTCTGCTATTTAAATCTCCCACGAATTCAACGAAATAAATCTGATGTTCTTATTTGTTTGTTTAAAAAGCACGATCGCCAAAGTAAGAACAAAGCTCTGCGCATGTCTGGAAATCGGAGCAATTTGGCGAAAGTTTTGTGCTCTCAACTATGAAAATCCGCGAGATGGCAGCGCTTATGTATCGGCGAAGCTTGCCTTCTTATAGTTTTAAGTTCTTTGGTTTATTACAACCTATACTACAGACATGGGATCGAGAATTCGTCGATTTATGTAAATACTTTTAGTCTTTATCCGGAAACTATTAACGATACAATTTCATTTTTATTTCTTTTGCTACATTTTACGAAGTTCCATAGGATACAATGATCTTATGTTGAACCGTTCATTAAATGAATATAAATGTACACTATTCTGTCAATTATCAATACAATATGGCGTTTATTTTTTCAAATATTTTTCAGTTGTTATTATTAGTCTTCTCCGGAAGCTGCGAATTTCGCTAAATTCGCAGTTTACGTTTCTTCCCAGTATATTTTTTGCCAATTGGCTAGCATTTTCTTTTGGTACCAATTTGATCAACTGTTTATTGAAATGTAAAATTTATTCAAAGTGGTCTTCAGATTTGAAATGGTGTTAAGTTGATGGTTTGGAACTCCCGACTATCTATTTCTGCCACTTATAAAGTGCTTAACACAGCCATATACGTAATTTTGAGCATCTAGAAGAATACGAGATCGAAATCTTGTAGTGTAAACCCCTCTTTCCAACCCCAAGAACGAGAAGATATCGAGGCGACGACATATATAATGTGCACTAGCCTCCATTAGGTGCACACCAATATTTTGCGGATAGAAGACCGAACCCTCAACCCTCCGGTCATGAGCCCGATACTCTACCTTAAGGGTATCGGAGCCCTAAGTTGATGGTTAAAATTCCAAGTCCGGTAAGGATTCTGCGCCTAGAATTTTTTACATTAAACCGCGCCAAATTATGTCAACCATAGGCAGTTCACTTGTCATGGGAAAGAAAAGAAAAAAAAAAAAAAAAACCCGCTGAGACTGCCATTTTTGTCAAAAATCACCTTGTTTCAGAATTCGTATCAGACTTGGAATTTTAACCAAGTATATCTCAGTAAAAGTATAATAGAATACACTCGACATATTTTGTTTAATATGCGAATTATTAAGAAAGATTTTCACTACTACATTGAACTTTTAAACGAATGCTAGTTTAGAGATAGTTAGTTCTTTCGATCGGTTCTTGCCAAAACGCGTAACCAGGGGTAGGGATATATACCCTCCCAAAATTTAATACTTCACTATTAGATGGCAAGGATATTTTACTATTCTCTTAGAATCAAGGATTCTCTTTGTTTAAAATGGTACATTTATTTAAAACATTTCTAAATTTCTAACCATACGTAGAAAAAAAAATACCTGTTAGCTGGATTACTAAATACATTCGGCATAGTTAACAAAAATTATTATTATAATTCGCTGACTTATAATTTCATATCCCCTCCCGAAAATAAATATCTGCCCTTGAAACGCTCTTAAATTTGCATGCCTATTTCTCCAATAATGTAGTTGGAAGCTTATCGAGAGCAGGTATGAAGTTAATTTTTCAGACACATTATTCATGTTGAGAGACCAAAATACAAGACCGGAAATAACGAACGGAATTTTAATTATAATTTGTTAATCCTAAATTGCTATGTGCTTGTCATATATCAGTTTGATAAAGATTAGTACCATTAGAAGAAGTAGCACTTCTAAACAGAAATTCTCTCAAATAAGACCACTATGGAAGTTCACGACATGGTTGCAAATAGAGATACAGGATTTAAACTTTTATATTTATTGATGTCAAGTTCGTAGCTAAGAGTACCAGTAACTTGACGACAATTTTTAATTTACAAATAGAAGAAATAAAACTTTACAAGCTTTTTATTTTTCGTCATTAAACTTAAAACGAAATATTTCAATCAATAAATACTGTCAAATAATACATGCTTGATAACTGAACTTGATGTGCGAAAAATTACTGACTGTCAGAATATAGCTTGCTTTAGGGTCAATTTCTTATTTTAGTTTAATACTTTCATTTTATACTTATTTTGCAGTACAAGTGTGTTATCGAACGTTATTGTGTAGGGGATGGATTTATCTAGTGTATTAGTGACTTGACTTTTGTTTCTAGCTTCAAGTAATGCGAAATTTTTAATCACTTTTTGGTTTATAAACACAGCTCATTTTAATATAATATATTCAATAAAAAGAAATCTCATGATTTTTTTTAAATATTAAAGTATAGTAAAATGCACTAATATTTAATAATTTAATTACACACATTAGACCGTCAAATTACTGGTAAATTAAATTGCAATTTGAAATATAAAATACAATAAGGCTACTGGTAAAAGAATTACATGGACAGAAATGACAACGTTTAAATTTAAAAATGCCGCACCCTCGACAATTGGCGTTAAAAAAACCTTTCGTTTCAGACGATTAAATTAATATAAAAACTCATTTCGACACCATAGCACATTGGTATCTCTATCTCTATATATATAAGGCAAAGCCCTCACTCACTGACTCACTCACTGACTCACTCATCACTAATTCTCCCACTTCCCACATAGTCACAACTCTGAAAATCGGCACAAATATCAACAATGGTAAAAATAGAAAAAGTAAACTATTCCGATCTCGATTAACACACTTTAAGGGGTCAAACGTTCCAAACGGGGGACATTCGAAAATCCTACTTCCCACATAGTCACAACTCTGAAAATCGGCACAAATATCAACAATGGTAAAAATAGAAAAAGTAAACTATTCCGATCTCGATTAACACACTTTAAGGGGTCGAAAAGGGGTCAAACGTTCCAAACGGGGGACATTCGAAAATCCTACTTCCCACATAGTCACAACTCTGAAAATCGGCACAAATATCAACAATGGTAAAAATAGAAAAAGTAAACTATTCCGATCTCGATTAACCCACTTTAAGGGGTCGAAAAGGGGTTAAATGTTCCAAACGAGCGATATATTCGAATGTCCTACTTCTCATATTTTCACAATTCTGAAAACTGGTGTAAATATCAATAAAGACAAACGCAGAAAAAGTAAACTATTCCGATCTCGGGTGGATCAAGGGGTGGAAAAGGGGTTAAACGTTCCAAACGAGGAATATTCGAATGTACCACTTCCCATATGGTCACAACTCGGAAATTTGGTACAAATGTCAAAAAAGATTAAACATAGAAAAAGTAAGCTATTCTGTTCTCGATTAACCAACTTTAAGGGGCCGAAAAGGGGTTAAATGTTCCAAACGAGGGATATCCGAATGTTCCTCTTCCAATGTAGTCATTTTTCTGATATTTTTTTGCAAATGTTAAAAAATAAGTCATTCCAATATCGATTAACGAATTTTTAAGGGATGAAAAGACGACGTAACATTGAAACTATACGAGGATTAACTTAATATCTCAATTCCAATACAGCTACTACTTTGAAATTTAGAACTAAGAGCAAACATAAACACCAATAAACTATTCCAATTTACTATTCACAATTATAAATTTCGTTTAAAATGTCAACAAAGGAAAGTTCCTATTTTGATAAATCAATTTGTCGGGATCGAAATGGGAGCAAACGTCTGAAGTGTAGAATACATGAATGTCTTTTGATCGCTAAAATGCTAATGGTAAAATTTCGTAGCGCAGCACGGGTATTCAGCTAGTATGATATAAATATGTAATCCTTTATCCTTACGTCATAAACTAGGCAACTGAAATAATTTTTTTCGCCAATTTTAGACGGAATACTTATAATTTTTGTTGCAATGTTCCATTCTCCTTGAAGATCTCAATCGCGTTGCATCAATTTTAAAATACCTCTTTAAAACTTAATCCTGTTTTAAACAAACGAAATATAATTTGTTTTGAACGTATATTAGGACACACATTGCACAGATGGCGTCAAGAATCCGTCGTTTTTTGTAAGTAATATTGTGGTGTTTTAATTAGTAATTATTAAACATTTGCTATCATTTTAGTATCTCCAATTGTGATTGAATAATGAAATAGTTGAAAGTTCATGAAATGTTTGTCTAATATATTCCTTCCTCAACTTTTACCAATGTTCTAAGCTTAAATCATTTTCACATTTTAATTTTTATTATAGAGAATATGAACAATTCCCGCCATTTTTTATTCAATTCTCAATGTTTCGAAATGGCCATTAACAGAAACATTTCTGCTCAATGCGCTTTTTCTTTTTTTTTAATTTGCAATCAAAGTTCCCCTGTTACACGTTGGCGAGAAAAAGGCTCATTCGGCTTGAATTGAATGTGACGTCAAGACTTCCCAAGCATCTTGGCTTGAAATGCGGTAGCGGAAACCAGATTTGCAAGTTTCTCGCGGTACTTACGTATTAACGCCACCGCAGCTACAGATTAGGCGGTTTTTAAGTGCCGCCAATCTACACCGCCAATCAGCAAACAACAAGGAATCCAAAAGATAACTGCGTGCGCGTGCGAACAACAAGATTGCTCTTTATTGGCGGCACTTAAAAACCGCCAAATCTGTAGCTGCGGTGGCATTAATACGTAAGTACTTTTCTCGCAAACCGTGCCAATCTGTACGAGATATGGTAATGGTCTACCAATGCCAAATATTTCAACGCCAACTATTTGGCAGAAACCTCACGATAACCATAGAAATGGAAGGATTTTTGACGTCACAGATTTTGTTGAGTGTTTCGATTGGACTGGTTTTGGTTTGGTTTTGGGACATTTTCTTTTCTTAATATTTAAATAACTAATTTTTTTTAAAAAGAACTTTTGTTTAAATATTTGGAATCGGAAAGAAATTCTTCATAAATATAAACTAATTTCACTCGTTTTTAAAAATTGCGGGAATTGTCCATTCTCTTTATAAGTTGCATTAAAATATGGAAATTTTCAATGCTATTGAACTTCAGATTATCGGCACCATATCTTTGTTTCTTTTTGTATATTGGATCATAAATTATATCATGCTAAATTAAGATAAGCATATTATATTTCAACGCTTTTAAAAGTCATCATTTGTTAACTTACAGAACATCGCGTATTGAATTTTTTAAAGAATTAGCATTTAGTGAAAATATTGATAGCGTGAATACAAAATATCTTGCAATCGTTTTTTATATAATTCTCAAAATAATGACATTCTTTTTATTATTATTAAATTCTTCTCTATAATCTTAGAGTCATGTGGGGCAAGTGTGCGCAGGTTTCTTTTTTATAATACCGTTGACAGTAGAGTAGGGGAACTGACTGCCTTCAGTAGTCACTACGACGTTGGACAAAAGACTAGAGTCTTGTCTGACAAGGTCACGTAGTTTCAGTAATATTAGTAAGTAAAATGTTTGGTTATAATTCTTACGATTTTTCTTAATTTTCAATTAAAATACTTTTATATTCATGTTGTGGAAATTAACATTGATTATATCCAAGTATGCTCAATTATGTATCTAGTTTTATTAATTACATATTGAAACTTGGTAAAATGACGCAACAATACTTAATTTTAACCTAATTCTATTCAGGCAATTTGGGTTAAGTGTGCGCATAAGGTCGTGGGATAAGAGTACGCATATTTCAATGCGTAATTTTACCCCGATAGTGACAGTTCTTTGTGTATTGACAATTCTTTTTATTTGTTTCAGTTTATTCTTATCAAGTCATATATTATCTAAAAAAACAACAATGCCTCGAAATTATAAGCGAAAGGCTCCACACAGATCCGTTGTTTCAAGTGATCAATTTGATGCTGCCAAAAGATTGATTGCTGAAGGTTTGAGTAAAAGAAAAGCAGCTGAACAAGTTGGAATGAAAGAGAGTACCCTCAGAAAACGTTTGAAATCTAACTCAACTGCAGCCACATTAGGAAGATTTACTCCAACATTCACTGCTGAGCAAGAGAATGAGATTTATAACTATTTAAAAAGATCTGATGAACTCTATTATGGTCTTAATATGACTACTTTAAGAACACTGATCTACGAGTACGCTGAAACAAATCATATTTCTCACCGTTTCAATCAGAAATCAAAGATGGCTGGACGTGATTGGGTATATGGTTTTTTAAAAAGACACCCTGACTTAAATCTACGACAACCCACGCAAACTAGCATAGCTAGAGCAATGGGTTTTAATCGCATTCAAGTTCATCAGTTTTATGACAACTTACAGAGTCTTCAAAATAAATATAAGTTTAAGCCTAGTCGAATTTATAATATGGATGAGAGCGGTATCAATACTGTACCAAAAAAGATTCTTAAGGTTATTTCTGTCAAAGGTAAAAAATTAGTAGGTAAAATAGTTTCAGCTGAGAGAGGTCAGACAATTACATTGGTTTGCGCTATGAGTGCTACGGGGAGTTATGTTCCACCAGCTTTCATATTTCCTCGTAAGAGAATGAAGGGTTATTTACTGAATAATGCACCTTCAGGAAGTATTGGAATGGTTTCTGATTCTGGATTTATAAATACCAATCTGTTCTTGGAATATCTCCACCACTTTAAAGAAAACGTACAGCCAACTAAAGATAATCCAGTGCTGTTGATATTAGATAACCACAGTAGTCACCTCTCTTTAGCTGCTGTCAACTTTTGTCGTGATAATGGTATCCACTTACTTACGCTTTCCACCACACAGTAGCCACAAAATGCAACCCTTAGATCGTGGATTTTTTGGACCATTAAAACTTAAATTTGCTTACGAGTGTGATAAATGGTTAAGTAGCAACCCAGGACGTGTCATTGGGCAAACAGAGGTGGCCCAATTAGTTAATGAGGCTTTTAAGAACACTGCAACAGTTAGTAATGCTACTTTAGGTTTTAGAACTTCTGGAATATGGCCTATCGATAGGGAGATTTTTTTCAGATGAAGATTTCACGGCAGCTTCTGTGACTGATATTAACCTTCCATCTACGTCATCAGAACAAAATATCTCGCATAATGTCATAGCTACTATATCAACTTCACTTTCCACGTTAGAGTCTTTGCCAAGCACTTCTAATGCGTCAATGATATCAGAACCTCTACCAAGTACATCTTCAAAATTCTGTACGCTACCAACTTCATCACACTCGAGTACGGGAACAGATTTGGCTTTAGCTGTCGTAACTGCACCATTAGATTCTCCACCAGCTGTAGATGTACGTTTTAATGCATTCACTCCACTCTCATCAATACATCCGTTTCCAAAAGCAAAAGTACAAACTAGACGGAGAAAAGGTAAAAAATCAATGATTGCTACTGACAGCCCGTTTAAATTAGAGTTAGAAAAGAAGAGCCAGGAAGAAGAAAAGATAGCCACAAAAAAGCGGCGTTTAGAATTAAAACAGGAAAAATCTTGTAAAACTATTAAAAATTCTAAAAAAGAAACAAAAAAGATTGATACTACTAAAGATAAGACTGTTAAAAGTAAGACTAGTAAAAAAAAAAAAAAAGAGTCTAAAGAAAATGATTATTTTTGCGCGTTGTGTGGCGAAGAATACGTTGATCCACCTATCGAAGATTGGATCCAATGTAGCTCATGTCATAGCTGGTGCAATGAACAGTGCACTCATTATCAAACAGGGAGTTTTATATGTGATATATGTACAACTGATAATTAAGATTTTATTATAATTCGATAAAAATGATCTCGTGTTAATTTACCTCGTTACAAAAATGTTAATTACTTTAAGCTTTATTCTCGATATAAATTGATATAGATAGTATTTGTAAAAGTATATATTTAATATATAAATATTAAAAATGAAGTAAATAATGGTAAATGTTGATAAAAAATTATATTTATATCATTAAATATAGTTTAACTATATTTAACAAGCTACCGTTTAAGTTATTATAAGTGCGTACACTTATCCGCAGTGCTGCGCACATATACCCCGATATTGGGGTAAGTGTACGCATTCTGACTAAGTTTTGTTTTAATTGTTTTCTAAAATTACCATTAAGTAAACTTTATTTCAAGTTATGTAATTGATAAATTAATAAAGTCTTTAAATAAATCAATTTTTTTCAATTTATTTCATACAAATATTATCATTTTATGATAATTAAAAAAAAAAAAAATGCGCACTCTTGCCCTACATGACTATCACATAAAACATTGAAACACTGCAAAAACTTACACACAATAGAGCGAGAAAAGTTAGGCCGTTCATTTTAGTACATTTTAAGTACATATTTAGTTTTTAGGTATATTCTAGTCGAATATTTAGTATAGAATTATGCTGGTGTACCGGCTCGGAATATTTTAGTCTAACTATATGAAGAACTGTGCACCGTATTCGAAAGTTTTATAAGAAAGAAAACTCTCTAAGTTGTGAAACTTAAAATCAGTTTACCTACTGAAGAGTAAAGTTTTTCATTCAAGCAAAATCTTTTCAGGAACATTAGACCAGTTAAAATGTATTAGGTAAATAAAAGTACCTAGTGTTGCAATATTTTAATGCTCTACATTTTTAACTATTTACCACACTGTTGACCGGTGATTAATTAACTCGTCCATCTTCAATGGACAATCATAAATATAAACTAATTTCACTCGTTTTTAAAAAATGCGGAATTGTCTATCCCCAAAAAAACACTTTGGAAAAGTAGAAGAACCACCAACCTCAAAAACACAAAAAACTTTCTTGCAATAAAAAAATCATAAACATGATGAAAATTTTCAGCCACAAACACAGTGATATAAAAAAATGGCCAACCTCTGATTAGAACACTCGGTTGTGACTCGCTTACGAATGTATGCTTACTTAATTTATTTTTAAAATTTAAGTTCCGCTCCCATAAAAATTTACGCTGCTTGAGGTTGGCGCCCGTCATAGGAATATTAACAATGCATGCGTTTAAACTAATTTATGGATAATTGTACGAATATTCGAGTTTATGATTTCACTTGGATGGGTAGGAAATACAAAGTGGTGTAAATATTCATGCTCGTGTAATTTTCAAAATAGTATTGAGAAACTGTGCTCAAACGCTTGCATTTGAATTAGGGATGGAACGGATATCCGGCAAATATCCGGCATATCCGGTTGATTTTTCAATATCCGAAACTCCGTCGGATATCCGATTTGAAATACCGGACATCCGATAATTTCATTCGGATATCCGGCTGTATATCCGACCACCAGGTATCCACAAGAAATAATTTTTTGAAAAAAATAATAATGATCTTTTTCGGACAAAGGGAACACCGCATCCTACACTTTTTTTTTTAATTTTTTTTTTCTTGGACATAAATTGCAGTCAAGTTAGAAAATGAAAACAGAAAGAGGCGCCGTATTATTGACGCCGAGTTGATAAGCATAAACCATTCCTCCAATCTTTTTCCATACGCATCCTTCATACGTGTTTTGCAATATGTTCTTTTCATTCCAAGTTTATGATCTGATTAATTCCAGATGTTATATTTGAATGCTTCTCCGTAAAACTCGAACCGAAATACTAATAAATAGTACTTTTTTCCATAACATAAGTGACTTCTTAAGAGTTTTAGTTATTATCACTTCCTCCTTTTTTTCTGACATTTGCTAGCGAGTAAAAAGCAATAAATAGCCAATGCGCAATCCTTAATGCTTTTTTTTTTTTTGTTCTATCGACGATAATACCCTACCCCTTTATGCTGTGAATGGTATGGTCTAATTTCTGATTTTTCATTGGCAGAAGTTGAAAGTTGGTATATTTTTTTCTGACGTAAAATGAAGTATTGTAATTTTTAGGTCTTTAAAGCAGCGCCACAATATGGAATTATATTTAGCTCTCTAGAATGCATTGAATTTTATTTTTCTCCAATTACAATCCAATTTATAATTTTTAATAATGGCTCATTTAAAATCACCCATTTGGAAGTATTTTAAAATTAATGGAAATGACGAAAGCAAAGCCTTATGTGTTACTTGCTCCACAGAATCGTTTAAAAAATGTGCGCGGCAAAAGCCCAAAATCCTTTTCCACAAAACCCTTATGGAACCATTTAATGAGTGTGCATAAGGAAATTCACCGAAGCTTAAAAGACTCACTAAATGCATCAAATATTGATGAACAAGAAAAAACAATTCATCAAAACAAGAAATGCACGCAGACAACATTGGAATCGAAATTATTTGTAAAAAATTGTGGAGTTTAGATGATCCTAAAACAAAAGCCTTAACCGCAAAAATATGTAAGTACTAATTTTGTTTGTTTATTTTAAATATATATTTTAAATATGGTATAACATAATGTTGATGAATTTTGGGTTCGAAATTTTTTAAGTTTATATTTAAAGGCGGAATATTCCGATAGATCCAATTTAAGTTTTCTACGAGATTTCTTTAAATCCGTAATGTTTTAGGTGTATTGCAAAAAAAAATAGACTTCAATTTCATAAAATATTTAAAATAAATCTTTTGTTATTAACAAATGCCTCCGGTATAATTTTGTAATCATTTATCAATTATAAACAATGCATGAAGTAAATTGAAAGTAGCTATATTTTGCACTTCAACATTGTAAAAAAAAAATTTAATATAATTTTAGGTGAGTTAATGGCTCTTGATGCTGAACCATTCTCCATTGTGAATATTGAAGGCTTTGGTCAGTTAATAAAATACCTAGCTCCTCGTTATCCGCTTCCAAGTAGAAATTATTTTCGTGATAAAGCCCTGCCAGAACTATATGAAAAACTAAAAGTATCAATATTACAAGATATAAAATCAGCAACAAAGATCTCTTTCACTCATCAACTAAAGTTTAAATAAAAAAAATAAACTCAGTGCGTGACAGCCCGTGTGGACTAAGGCCTGCTGGGCCCAGCTCAGCTTTCTCGACTGTGGCATTTGTGTGTCACACAGCAGATGTTTCAGTCAGATGGTCATTCTGACGCCGAACCCCAGTGTTTAGTTCCCAAGCATGCATGGTCCTCCTCAGTTTATTTCTTTCAGGTATAAACAGCTAAGTCAACCTTGCCCAGTCCGCGAATCAAACAATGGACCTGTGGCATGCAGCGCGGTGCACTAACCACTAATTATAATTTACTTAATACTTCATATCATGACCATTTTTTTCGTATAGCATATCGTATAACTATTGTTTTTAGTATATAGACCGAATATCCGGCCGGATATCAGTATCCGGTAGACATGGTACCCCGGATATCCGAAATCCGGTATCCGGCAAAACTCACATCCGTTCCATCCCTAATTTGAATCGTTATTAAGAATTTTTTAAGTAGGAAACTAAAGTGTTTCTGGTAAGCTTTTGTTTGGTTGATACATACATTTTGGAAAGTTTTTATTGTCGGGGGGCTTTAAAGGTTAGTAATTAAGACGGGCGCCAACCTCAAGCAGCGTAAATTTTTATGGGAGCGGAACTTAAATTTTAAAAATAAACTAAGTAAGCAGACATTCTTAAGCGAGTCACAACCGAGAGTTCTAATCAGAGGTTGGCCATTTTTTATATCACTGTATTTGTGGCTGAAAATTTTCACCATGTTTATGATTTTTTTATTGCAAGAAAGTTTTTTTGTGTTTTTGAGGTTGGTGGTTCTTCTACTTTTCCAAAGTGTTTTTTTTTTGGGGATATCAGAACTTTTTTTTAAACACTGGCGACTTCTATTTTTTGAATTTGTCTGTTTCATCTTTTTTCTATTTATCACTTATGGTACACCTGGTACCAGGAATATTCATAATTCTTCAAACTGAGTTCGACGATACCTTACATGCAATAATTATCTTTAAAATTGATAAACCGGAAGTGGTACCGATAGCATACCTGGTACTTTAAACATTCATAATTCGTCAAAACAAAAATCCAACATGCCATATTTATCTTGGAATTTGATAAACTGAAAGTGGTACTACCTATGCTATACCTGGTACCTTAAACATTCATAATTTTTCAAGACAAGCCCAACGACACCCAACATGCCATATTTATCTTCAAAATTGATAAACCAGAAGTAGTACCACCCAGGTTACACCTGGTACCATGAATATTCATAATTCTTCAAGTTGAGTTCATTGATATCTTACATGCTAAAATCTACTTGAAAATTTACAAATTGGTTGAATGCGGATGGCAGTAACCATCAAAATCGACCACGAACGAGTAATAGAAACTTGTGTATGGCAACTCAACCCAAATAACTTAATGAAATACTTTGCCATCGACAAAGAGCCTGTCTGCCAAGTTTCAGCTCGTTTTGTTAGTTTGTACGCACAACGACCTATTTTAAGGCATAATAACGACTAATCAGTCCGGGACCCACAGCTTAACGTGGATTCCGAATCACAACGAACATCCACACCTAACCCAGGAATCAAATCCGGCACCTTTAACATACAAGGCCAGAGCGTTCATCCCATTGAAATTTTATTCTAATAAATTGTTACAAATAAATATTACAAGTTTTTTACAGTCTAATAAATATTGCAGTATAAATTATTTTTATTATACCAAGCATTATTTTGGTTCACATAATAACCCATTGATATTTGACAAAATTTAAAATATTTTCTTAACAACAATTTTAAAATTCACTATGAAATTACAATTTTGATGATATATGATTCTACAATTTCATTTTACAACGGAAAGTAAAAATCAACACATCTTTAAAAAAGAATGACCTTTTTGCAAATTCCATTAGCCAATCGCAATGCGTGGTTCATTTAGTCCTCTATAATGAGTTGACTGTGACGTTAGCTCGTATAACCTCCATATTTATACTTTGCCCATAGTATCTTGCAACAAAATGTGATTGTTTTCATTTTTCAATGGAGATTTCCCGAAATTAAAATGTTTTTGAAAGTTAACTCTCTCTAAATTGTCATACAGTTCAAATAACACATGCAATTTGAAGAACAAATATTTCTCTTTAATTCTGTCTCGTCACAAATTAAATTATTTCAATTTTAAAGATGTTATAAGCCATATAATTATAGTCTAATTTGTTCTGCCTATACTTTAACCTTACGTTCATTCTCACTTAAGCCTAACATGTCGGAAAAACTAACTTCGAAATTATAGCAAACTTGTTTGGCGACTTTTGGCACATATTTCTGAACCACAATTACAAGCTGATCGCCTTTATCTGTCGCCAAATTATGAAATGAAAAAAAGTTGTTTTAAATTAATTAAAAATAGAAAGAAATATTTAATGAAGTTCAAACTAGTGTAGGATTTTAAGTTGAAACATTCCACATCCTATAATTCAATCCGTTTGAAGATCTATAGCTTAGTTAGGGCTGGACGTTTGTCTAAATTTTTACATAAAAATCGGGCTAGAACTCGTTTTTTTATTTCATTTTGGAAATTTCAATATTTTTTTTCTTCGTTGTCTTTAATCCTATGTACTCAATTTTTTTTTCTTTGAAAGATATCACCGAGACGAATCTATGGTATTTTTTGTATAATTATGTGAAGTTTCGTAAGCGCGCTAGAAAATAGTCAATTTCGGCTTTTTCGTTGGAAGTTGTGCAGAGAATAGATACTTACTGTAGTTTCTGCCTTTTTAAGGTTGGCGGCGAAACGACCGTTTCGTCTGATTACAAAATAATAGCCGCGTTGACATGACATAGTTTCTGTGTAAAATTGCCAGTCAACAAAGTGTTAGTATAAATAATAATATTTGAATACTTAAATTTACTGATATCCTTCGTAGAAAGACTTTTGTAGTAAGTATAACTAAACAAGTTTATTGTTGTCGTTGCTGTTGTTTTAACTTAGAGAGTTTACTAAATCTTTTAGAACATTAGCATGATTAAAAAATTCTTTTCCCGAGATTAATAAGGTTTTTGTGTAAAGTAAAATTCGTCTTTCAAACTAAGATAAGATGAATCGTCCTCCTGGGTGATATAAAAGTATAACAATAAAAAATGTATTTAATAACAATAAAAAAATATCTATATATTTATTATTTTACGTTAAATCAAGTTTTCATGCGACTAAATTCTGGGTTAGAGAAGAATTTTTGGTTAAAATTCCGAGTCCGGTACGGATTCTAAGCCAAGTTTATTTCACCAAAAAATGGTTGCTCCGCCATTTTTTTTTTTAATGACAAGTGAACTGCGTATGATTGCCATAATTTGGCAGAGTTTTATGTAAGCAATTCTTGGCGCAGAATCCGTACCGTACTTGGAATTTTAACCGAATTTTTTAAACGCATAACCCATTTTGAGAAATTTGAAAGAATAAAATAAATTAGATTTTGAGCTAAAATCGACTTTTCATAGTGTTTGACTTCTACGAAGAAAACAATCGATTCCGTGCCTTTTTGTTTTTCCCTAAAACTTTATAGAATGCATTGACATCGACAGGGAGTCTATCTGCCAAGTTTCAGTTCGATTAGATGACAACAAGAGGTTTAATTAAAGTATAAATAGAAAGGTGTGTAAAATTATCCTATTAGTGACATCCCACAAAACTTGATAGATTCGTAGTCGATGAAAATTCATTCTATCTGCCAAGTTACAGCTGGAATGGATGAGTTTGTTAATTAGCTCGGCGCAGATTCAAACCAACAAACGTACTATGTAAGAATGGGCTATTTATATATTTAACCGAATAAAAATATAAAAATGGTACCATTCCATATTAAATTTAAATGCAGTATTATATTGTGTGATTGAAAGTTGAGTTCCACACTACTAAAGTTTTTCTTGTCGATTTCGAATGATAATTTTATCCTCGGTGGTTCTAAGATCAAATAGTAAGAAACTAGCTAAATTAGGAACTTCAAACATAGCAATCGAAAAAAGTATTGAGGGATAGAACAGATATGTAGAATAGAAGAAAAATCAGATTAAATCACAACTTCTTAATAAATTAGAACTCTATTTCATATTTTAAACTGTTATCTTTTTAAATATGAACACGAAAGAACATTTAAGTGTATTTTAGCAGTAAACCTTCCAGAGATTTGTCAAATGACCGCTTTTGAGACTTTAATCAAAATTGTTAAGTTCCAGGTTTTCATTTTCTTATTATTTCTTTTAAATATTTTTTAATTCTTGCAAAATATTTTTTTTGTGTTTTATTGCCTGTGCTAAATTCTGTATTATTTGTAATCAACTGGAAAAGAATATAATGTTTATTTGAAAATCGATCATTTGACCGCCATCAGTAGAAATAGGTCTATAAAAAATGTCGGTAGGTTCAGTCTTAAACGAATCTATTCATATTTTACCATAATATATATCGTACTCTTCTATTAAACGGCTACCAATTGTCGCCAAGCCTAAATGTTTACAGGTTTAAATGATGCGTAACACATGCATCGCCAAGCCTAAATATTTACGGCTTGTGTAGCAATGTTATTTACGGTTGCTATTGCAACTCTTTAATAAAGGTTTGTTATAAGAATTATAAATGATTTGAAGGTTGTTTTTTGGATGAATTATCGCTGTAATTTGGCGGTTTTTATCTGGTACCCGTCTAACGCAAGAGTACCATATATCCAAAAAATGCTCAACCATTTAGCATTTTTAATCCCGAACATTACTCTGCGAAATCGTTGATAAATTAAATTTCATTCCGAGATTTAAATCACAATAAGAGTACTGGTGAACAAAATGAAATAATAACATCATGGTTAGTGACAACGGTTAAATTTAAGTGAACTCTACTCTCGCCGAACATCGTAGAAAAAACTTTCGCTTCAGACGATTAAGTTTAAAATATGACAACCCACGTAACCGCCTTTTAACATTGATAGATGCTATAAAATTGTAACCTTCTACCCTTTACGTCATAAACTCGGCGACAGAATTTATTTTCCGCGCCAATTGCTGACCAAATACTTATATTTTTTTGTGGCAACGTTCCATATTCATTCAAGATATCAATCGCGTTGTATTGATTTTGAAATAGCTCTTTAAAACTCGATCATATTTTCAAAAAACGACAGATTATTTGTTTTGAAAGTACAAGAGGGCATTTATTGCTGAAATGGCATCCAGAATTCGTCGTTTTATGTAAGTGATACTAATATTTATTACGCTTTATGTTTAAATTTTCACTATAAATATAGTATATTCATTTGTAACTGATTAATTAAATTGTCTGTATGCTGTTTACAATGCTGCCCTTACTATTATTCTTTACTGACTGCATACTGATGTTGACCTTTTTCTCACTTTATATATTTCTTTAAAATTATTTTTAATAAATTTAAATGTAGAACTTTAAGATACGATTATAGCGATTATAATTCCGCATAATATATTTGTATACTCTTATATATTGGCCCATATATTACGTTGTTTTAAGTTCAGATAAATAAATAGTATTTTAACGATATTGGAGGACATTTTATATTTTCTAACAAACATACTTGGTAAATGCTTTGCTTTCATAGGGGTACATAGTACATAGGGGTAATTGAAAGAAAAAATGCCCTTACAATGAACGTAACTCTTCTTATATTATAATTTTAATTATTCAACATTTGCAGCATTAAATTAACCCATAAATAAAGTTAAATGGAAATCTTTTATATGCATTGCCAATTTGAATGAGCTAACGTCGACTATTCATAGTGTTTGACCACTACGAAGGAAACCACTGATTCCGGTTGAACCACTTATTTTTGGCCCCAAAACTTGATAGAACGCATTGTCAATGATTACGATTCTATTTAGCAAATTTCTGATGGATTGGTTGACTACAAGTGGATTAATTGGTTTCCCGAATGTGCAATAAAGAGGTTTTTATTGCTAGACCCAAAAATTTGATAGAGTGCCTTATCATTGATAATAAATCTATTTGTTAAATTTCAGTTCGATGGAATGACGGAAAGTGGATTAATTAATTTTCAGAAGCGGTAATACAGTAGAATGTGTAAAAGCGCTCTTTTAGTGACAGCCCTAAAATGTTACAGAAATGGCATTTCTATCCATAAAGAGCAGGGACGGAACTAGGTCACTTTTTACCCGGGGCAAGAATTCATTTTGGCGCCCCCACACAATATTTTTTTAGATTTGAAGCTAACTATATATACATTGAAAATTAACAAAGGTTTTTCCTTTGTAAAATTCTGTTTTGAAACAAACAATAAAAGAATTAATTAATTGAAATTTTAAATAAATATATTTGACAAGCCCTTATTAATGACCAGGGTTCATTCTGCTTGCATAAAGACAAAAAAAACAACTAATGAATCAATACAAATAATGTCAGTTACAATGAAATAAAAGAACATAGTTGAATGATATGTAACACTTTTTAACTCAAAATCTGGTTAACCTGGTTTCAAAATGTCTTAGATCATAAACAATTAAGCTGTTTTACATTTCAAAAAATATTTTCTTCTGTAAAATACTAATACAAAAATTTAAAAAGCTTCCGAATATTACCAGAACTCATTGAACACAAAAGCAAATTAATTTAATGACTTGTCTACAAAAATCATTGAATAGTTGGTAAACACATAAATGTTTATTTTAGAACAATTAATTTAAACTTATTGAAACTCATTTTAATAATAGAATGAATAATATATTACTTACTGTGCTATGTGTGAGTTCTCCATTTTCTTGGAGAATTTAAAATTCTCACCAATGCAATGGACAAAATTTGACGAACATGACATCTGTTTGGTGAAAAATAATGCCGTCAAAATGACAATATAACTCACGCTGAAAATTGGCGCCTTTTTCTCGTAGCATGGAGACTGGATTCTTTTTATTTTATTTATCACTTCCTGGAAAATACTTTCTTTTTCGTTATTTTTTATGAAAAATAAGGCCTTGAGATCTATTTTTA
The DNA here is from genome assembly GCA_963978545.1 of Linyphia triangularis. Classification (NCBI taxonomy): domain Eukaryota; kingdom Metazoa; phylum Arthropoda; class Arachnida; order Araneae; family Linyphiidae; genus Linyphia; species Linyphia triangularis. The sequence continues at coordinate 88,318,716 of OZ021726.1, forward strand.
GAATTCATGCCTTGATGTTTTATTATTTTTTCATTATTTAGGAATAGATAAAATGTTACACTTAGGCACTTTTATGCTTCCGTTTTCTCTTTTTACGAAACATGTTTGAATGCTTGTGTATCATCAAAAAAGAAAAGTAGGAGTGTTAATAATTTAACCTGTAAAAAACAAACTTTTTTAGGAATAGACCCAATGTATTGGACTGCCCAGGCCAGGGAACTCACCCTGAAGGGTTTAGAGCTTGGATAAACCCTGGCCGGGAGGAAAAAGACCCAATGTATTGTCATGGGCTTTAAGCTAATTGGCCAAGTTTCAGAACGATAGGATGATGGGAAGGGGGTTAATTAAGCATCAGCAGATTTGTACGCCAGGCTCAAACGCACACTCAAACAAAAGTGAAGTTAATATAAGGGATTTAAAAATATATAGTAAAATATATTGTTAAAAATATATAGTCACATATTTAGTTAGTGCATTTAAATTGAGATTTGGATAGGATGTAATTTACTGTTTTCGTTTTTATTTTTAAAAAATCGATATGTTTTGCGATAAATAGGAATTCTTGTGCTCAATAGGAATTCTTGTGTCAACTTTTTATCTCATAATTTTTTTGCATTTCTTCACGTTTCAGAACATTCTGAATCAAAAAAGTGTTCTAGAAAAAAAGTTTGTGGGTCCGTGTGTTGTCTGTGGTCAGCATTACTTTCAAACGGATTGACCTACTTTGGCCATTACACCTGGCGTTACGGTTTTTGTCAAAATCGTGCTTGCGCTGTCATTTTTACAGCCAAAATAATTGCTAAATTAAATGAAGGAAACAGTGGGAATTGAAAGTTGTTCAAAGTTCAACACCCCCAGTTTTTTTAAACTCAGCACGATTCAAAATGTGTAAAAATGAAAAAAAAAAATCTGTTTTTAGCTGAAGAAATACTAAATTATTCTCTTAAAGAAAACGTTTCAATCGTTAATTACTTCAATTTTTAATTAACTTTTTGCTAATTAATTTTCATTAGGAATCGCAATGAACCTTTAAAGTTAATGATAATCAACCTCAAAAACAAAAGTAAACGATTTCTAAACAATTCAACATCTTGCAGCCCCCTGTAAAAATTCCTGCGGACTCCTAGAGAACAATAAATATATTTGGCAAGAGATATATCCCAAACGTAACCCTTGTCCTTAATACACATCTTCCGAAGTTTATTAGGTAACAAATTTAAAAAAATTCTTACCTTCATTGGTTTCAGTCTCGTGAACTAGCCAAGATGATAAAAGGTTGGGATATTCTTGCAGTTTCTTTTGCTTTTCTGCGATTCTGCGCCCCAGATAATTTCTTCGACATATTTCAATTTACGAAAATTTCAACAGCATTAAATTGTTGTAATGCTAAATTTTATCTAACTACATTGCGACTATATTACCAATGCGATTTTAAATTAGCATTTCTGGCAGCCTGCCATGTAGCACAAACCTATTCTTCATCAGGGGGTAGGGAGAATTCGTTGTCATTCTTTTGTAAAAGGATAGATTATTACTTTCTTTGTACAGAAATGTATTATTTTTTTTTTTGTAGTGGATTTTTTCTTCTGTTGGATATCTTAAAGATCATCCAGAATTTTAAGAAAAAATGAAAATTTATTTATGAAAAATTATCCTTTCGTCCAAATATTAAAATTTATACAACAAATAGTGCTTTGTTGGCTTTTCGGCGCCCCCTCTGGTTAGCGCCCGGGGCAGCTGCCCCCCCCTAGATCCGGCACTGATAAAGAGTCTAACTGCCAGGTTTTAGTTAGCAAGCGGGTCAATTAGACCTTCGAAGTGCTTATGGTAGAGTGTGTAAAAATGACCTTTTAATAATAGTCCCCAAAACTTGATAGAAGGACAAAACTGCCAACTTCCAGCTTGATTGGATGACGCCAAGAGGTTTAATTAAATCAAGCAGATTTACCCGCCACATTCCCATACACAAACAGAAATCGAATTCAATACAAAAGGTTAAAAACAAAGGAATCACTCAAAAGGAACGTTTTTAAATTGACTAGTCCCTATGAAGGGATTTTACTTTTGCTTGAATTGCTTTTTCCAAATACACCACAAACAGTAATTGATAGTACACTTAGTAATATAAGGAATTCAAAACAACGTACTATTTTTAATTTAGAACTCAAACTATGGTATCTTATCTACTAATTTTGGAAAATGAGCGTCACTGTAATAATGAAAATTGAGGTTTAACATTTCAATAGTTTAATAAAATCAAATATATTTTGAGTATTTGTTTAAAATGAGAAATATAAATTGAGGTTAATGAACTCCTGATAATTAATGTAAAAGTATAAAAAAAAAAAAAAAAAAAAAAAAAAAATTACAGTGAACTTTGCCATTTAGATTAATTCTTTAATAATTTTTTTTTTATTTTGTCTGAAATAATGTCATAGATATGACTTAACTACAGATATAAGCATCGATATATGCTTTGGTCCCCTTGGATTTGATGTCTATACTACACCAAACCATTCAGTACAACATCTGAATTTCAAAGTTATTCGATGTTCAAAGTGGGTGGGATTTCAACTGGTTACGAAAGAAAAGATTTCATAAACTGGTAGGCACGATTCTGTTGAGACAATCGGTGCCATTGTCCGCGCTACTTTGTGGAAGGTTTCCATACAAGACTAAAATATGCGTCAAATGATCTTTCTTTCTGAGGAATATTACTCTAAGTTATATCCAACAGAACTGATGCATTTTGTAAGCTGACAATTTGTGCCTTTTAGTAATTTTAAGGAAAAGTAATTAAGGGGAGAGTTTTTAGTTTTGTAAAATGCGTTTTCTTTGCAGAAGGCGCATTTTTTCAATCAAGAAAAAGCCAGAGATTAAGATTATCTCCAATCCCAAGTACGATTTGCCCCGATGATGATACCGACGACTGGATAAACACATTAGATTGGACCAAGGCGAAAGACTGGAGCAAGGAAGAGGAGTTGGCAGAGATAGAGGAGTTAACAAAGGAGGAGGATTTGACTGAGAAAGAGGACTTGGAAAAGGACTTGAGTGCGGACGATGACTGGACCAAGAACTTAGATTGGAGTAAGGCAAAGAAATGGACTGAAGTATAGTATAATATACCAAGCCACCATTCAGTAAGAGTTCCATTATACCTTTATTTTTTCCCCCAGTACATTTTCCCCCCAGTACATGTTTTGGCCATTTCAATTCCCCCTCTCATCCCCCCTAAGACTAAGTGTATGTTTAACTAGTACTACTTAAAAAAAAAAAAAAAAAAAAACGTACAAAAGATTAATTATTTCACTGAAAATCATTAAAAATATCTTTTATTTTTTCAATTAAAGTAACTATTTTTCCGAAACAAAAAACAATTTAGATTAAATAACTCCTTTAAAAAAGTAATAAATAAATTAAAAACATATTTATTTAATTATTTTCGATTCCCAAACCCCTCCAATTTTTTTAAAGCCTATTTGCGATCGTCTAGGGCATAAAAAGAAATTTTAACTAATATAATCTGTAAATCGACCAAAAATCAATGGAATTCACCAAATATGCCTTCCTTTCCTCTTAATCAAGAAAATATTACTTTGAAAAAACAATGTAGAAAATAACTAACTTTTTTGTAAAAAGCCATAAGATAGCATTTGCATCAGTGACGTATGAAGTACATGTCTTCGTTTGAAAGTGGGTGTATTCGTTGCCATGCAGGGTGTATGTTATGGCAGACGCAGAGTTATGATCTTAAACTTGTGTATGAGTGAGCAAATGCGATTATACACTCATGTCCATAAATTAAGGATAGTTCAGTTTTTCCCTAATAACTTCTCAGTGGAGTAGCATAGACACTTGAAATTTACTTCAAAGACACATCTTTATACAACAAAACGATAATTAAAAGAACTCAGTAGCAGAATGAAATGCAAAGTGTACAGCGGGGCATATGCAAAAGAATAGAGTAATATTAGTGTGCAGTTGTACTGATGCATTTACATTAAAAATCACTCAACACATGGAGTTGACTTTTAATGTGAGATACGATCTACCCTGTCATCAATATTTATTTGGCACAGTATTCTAATACTTAACATGAGTTACTTGATGAATTCTAGTGGCTAAATTGCTCGTCCCTCCTTTTGAAATGTTTGCAAGTGAGGGAAAGTTCCCAATGCATTAAATCTTCACACAATGCATATCGTAGAAGCGTCCCACACATGTTTGATGAAATTTGGATTAGAGGAGTGATCTGGCTTACTTATAGGGGCGATACTCATATTTTTAATCCTTTATCCAAAACAAAAGTGGAATATAATAAACCATAACTATCAATAAACGCTATTTTGAAACTGATATTTCACAATTAAAGACGTGTCTAAATCAAGTTAACGCAATGACAGTAAAAAAGTGGAATTCAATTATTTGTTGCCCTCTCGGAGAGCTTATTAAACAAATTCAACAAATTGAACATAAAGACCAAAACTCTTTTCCCACCAAACCATTATCTTGAACTGGCATTTACCATGAAATATCATGTGTCCACCTTTCTACAGATCCTCTGATGTCCAATATTATTCATGAGACTGACACAATTATTTTCAGTAAATAGTATCCGATGTTAAAAAGATTTAGTCTTTGGGGGCAGTATTTTGACTTGGTTACATAAGCTCCCCAAGAAACCAAAGGATAATTAAATTCCACTTTTTCCCTGTAATTATGTTAACTTGATCTAGACAAGTTTTTAATGGTGATATATCGGTTTCTAAATCGTATTTATTGATACTTATGGCACATTTTATTCCACTTTTGAATTGGATAAGAGATTAAAAAATATGAATATCGCCCCTATAAGTAAACCAGGTCACTCCTCTAATCCAAATTTCTTCAAGCATGTGTGAGACGCTTCTACGATATGAATTGTGTTAAGACTTGATGTATTAGGAACTTTTCATCACTTACAAACAGTTCAAAAGGTGGGGCGAGTAATTTAGCCACTACAATTCATCAAGTAACTCATGTTAAGTATGAGAATACAGTGCTAAGTAAACACTGATGACAGGGGAGATCATATCTCACAGTAGAAGTCCACACCATGAGTTGAGTGATTTTTAATGTAAATGCATCAGTACAACTGCACACTAATGGTACTCCATTCTTTTGCATATGCCCCCGCTGTACACTTTGCATTTCAATTTCTGACTGAGTTATTTTAATTATCGTTATGTTGCATAAAGATGTCTCTTTGAAGTGAATTTCAAGTGTCTATACTGCTTCACTGAGAAGTTATTTGGGAAAAACTGAATAATCCTCAATTTATGGACATGAGTGTAGGTATGTTTGTATTTTATATGTTTATTTCGTACAGAAATCCAATCCATTTAAAAGATTCACAGGGAAATCCGTGCAATTTCGAAAAGAAGTTCGAGTAATTTTGAAAAAGAAGTTAGAGTTCAAATAATTTCGAAAAGAAGTTCGAGTTCAAATAATTTCGAAACGAAGTTCGAGTAATTTCTAGTTCAAGTAATTTCGAAAAGAAGTTCAAGTAATTTCTAGTTCAAGTAATTTCGAAAAGAAGTTCAAGTAATTTCTAGTTCAAGTAATTTCGAAAAGAAGTCCGAGTAATTTCGAGTTCAAGTAATTTCTAAAAGTCCGAGTAATTTCGAGTTCAAGTAATTTCTAAAAGAAGTTCGAGTAATTTCTAGTTCAAGTAATTTCTAAAAGAAGTTCGAGTAATTTCTAGTTCAAGTAATTTCGAAAAGAAGTCCGAGTAATTTCGAGTTCAAGTAATTTCTAAAAGTCCGAGTAATTTCGAAAAGAAGTTCGAGTAATTTCAAGTTCAAGTAATTTCGAAAAGAAGTTCGAGTAACTTGAAATTCGAGTAACTTCTAAAAGAAATTCAAGCAACTTGAAATTCGAGTAACTTGGAAAAGAAATTCCAGGAATTTCAAAATGAATCGGAGCTTTTTTAAAATGCTTTTGGATTTCTTTGCGCAATAAACATAGCTAATACAAACCATCACCACACACACGTTACCAAAGGATACACCCACTCAAACTAAATTTAAGAAATTTTGAAGCGATATTTAAAGAGTTTCAAAATAACTACCAATTAAAATATATATATATATATATATATATATATATATATATATATATATATATATATATATATAGTAAATAGATTTGAACAATAATTTAATTTAAACATTTTTGGACTATCACAGTAGATTATTTTAAGTAAATAAGGAATAATTAAAGTGAAACTTTTACCCTAATCAAAAAATATAGTTCGTTAAATTAAAGTGTTATCCCAGAATATAAATGTAAGAAAATAAAATTTGGCTACTTTGCTTTAAAATTAAACACTTCTGAATTCAGTTGAGAATCGTGTCGGGGCTGTCCTCTGCAAAGTTAAAATAGTTATTGTATTTGGATAAAATCACAAACTGAAAAATCCCAAATAATTTCGAATCCGAAACTAAAAGTGAAATGAGCCATCAGAACGTACAAAACCTATTTCAAATTAAAGTTTTATTCAGGAAATACCAACTTTCAATAATCAACTAATTAATTAATCCTAGTAATATTTTCTGATCAAAATATGTAGTGTATCGATTTCGAGTGATTTAAAATAAAAATCTTTCAATGGAATCAATTTTGATCCTGAGGTTAAATTGAACTTGTTTCGAGGAAGAGGACAGCCCAATGAGGAACGACAGTAGCCCACCTCCACATGGTGTTCCTCGGCAACACTGTTGTTGTGCAACACACGGGTCTAGGACGAAATCCCGAAAGCCGAAATCCCGACAGGCCACAATCCCGAATGGGACGGAATCCCGAACGACCAAAATCCCGAATGGGACGAAATCCCGACAAGCCAAAATCCCGAATGGGACGAAATCCCGACAAGCCATAATCCCGAAACAGTGGCTGAGAGGCTACTCAGGACACGGTTGAACAACTCGATATTTAAGAGGAATTCATAGTAAGACTCCATAGTAAGTCCCTATACTCGCTATGCTACAATCCTCTAGTCCAGTGCATTTAGAAACTACTTAGTGCAAAACCATGACATTTGGTACGAAAAGGGTCACTTCATGAGATGACATAAATTGTTTTCATTCAATGTCTATCTATTAGAAATGAAAATTGAAATAAAAGAGACAAAACTAGGTGGAGCCACTGTATGCGCATTGAAGTAAGGATTTCAAATATAAAATAAAATGTATATTCGACGTTATTTTGGAGTTTTTAATTTATGTCATTTCATTAAGTGATCATTTTCTTTCCTACTCACCAAATTTCAAGGTTTTTTACAAAGTAGTTTCTAAATTCACTGGTATAGGGCAAGTATAGGGAATGACTCTTAGTAGGACTACCTCTTTAACTTCGTTATTTTAGTGAGAAATTAGCAGAGAACCGGATATTTTAAAATAGCTTACCTAATGAGGTATATGGTAGGGAAACTTAAGGTGTTTTTATGAATTTTATGTTTTATTTTAAAACTGAAAATTCTTCTATTCAATTCTCTTATAAAAGATGATATCACCGTTGAGTAGTTAGTTTTTACCTAACACCTGATTAACTTTCAAGAGGGAACTGAAAGATATTTATCGCTAGGAAATTTAACAACTAAATAATAATAATAATATCAATAATAATATCAATAATATCATCAATAATATCATCATCAACAATAACAACAACAATAAAAAAAACACCACTACTGTCTATACGCGATTACCTATGTTACATAATGTCGTATTTCATTGTTTCTGAGATTAGATATCATTTGGCGCTAAAACTAAAACAGCCCAGAGACAGTGTAGACGAGCATTCTACCCTCGGAACCGTGAATCCTACCTTGCAATTTCTACTCACCTTTCCTGTAAACCGGGGATACTCGCATTGTGTCAGCAAACTTTTGAATTAAAATCCAAATATTACGCATTAAATAAAATAAATACAAAGCACCTCGGCCCTAAAATTTACTTCAATTGTAAGCATTCGTATTTGTTCCAAGACTACAAACAAATACAGGTTGTGGGGTGGTTTGTTACGAACGAGAATTTGTGAATAGTTATGCATAGTGTGAATGTTTGGTAAATTCTACTTCAGTTATGCAATAACTTTTAACTGTAATTTTTTACTTTCAATTAACCGTATGTATATATAGGGTAATAAAAAAAAAATAGAATTTGGTTTAAAAAAAATCTATCTTTTCCCCCACGTTTCGGAACATCCTGATTTCAAAAAAGTGATATAGAAGAAATATCTGTCTGTGGTCAGCATAACTCCCGAACAAATTGACTTACGATGTTCAAATATAGTGTGCAGGATGATGGTGGTCATGGGACCTACCTTTAAGGTTTTTGTCAAAATCGCGCATGCGCTTAAGGTAGCTGCCATTAAAAAAATCATGTTTTTCAATGATTGCTAAAAAAACGTCTCAAACGATTTTGATCAAAATCGCTGTGGTAATGCCTCTTAAGGTGTTCTAAACGTCCCCACCTACAAAATTCCTGCAAAAATGTTTTAATGGGGTAAAAAGTTAAAAAAAACAACAAATGTCTTTAACACAGAGTTCTCTTTCCTTGAGTATACCTCATCAACGATAGTTTTTTCTTCTTAAGTAAATTTTTTCACTTATCGATAATTTTTATATTATCCTTACTTATAAGTATATCGCCAAAATCATCATTTTGGTGGAGTTTTTTTTTTTTTTTAAAGACCTATACAAAAACTATAGCAAACAATATCGTCAATCTGGCCATTTTTACCAAATGAATGATGGAAATATAACTACTGTAGATGAGACAAATCCACGTCAGCATTATAGTGTAATTGAAAGTTATTAATGAAAAAATTGTGAATAGTATCGGAAACACACGCTTTAAAGCAGTGACAAGGGGGAAGTTTATCTGGATATTTCTAGAATTTTGAGGAATGTGGCCAACCTAAAAAAGATTAGCGCGAGAATTTATCTGGGTCAGTCTAGTTCAGTTCTGACTGTGGATGTTTGGTAATTGAACTGCTGGGGATTCAGTTCTGGGTAATGTCAGGAAGCTTGGGTTTTCGCTGCTGTGCTCTGGTTTGAGCTTGAATGTATTTTAATTGCTGCTGATTAAAGAATTCTACATTTCTCTGTGAAAGATTTGCTTTTGTAATCCAGTGTCCTCGGAGAAGAAAATTCGTAACAGTACTAATAAATGAGCAGACGTGTCAGATAAGAATTTGTGCTGATTTACAAGCCACCAGGGCCAAGAACGTCAGTTCGATTGGAAGGTTACTACCACGCGTTGATCGAAATGCTAACTTCGCGATTACATGGTGCCAACAGATGGACCGATAGAGCTATATGGGGACCTGCGAGTGGTCACAGGTGATGAGAGTTGAGACGCAAGTAAATAATGTATAATAACTAGCTAAATACCCGTGCTACACTACGAAATTTTACCATTAGCATTTTAGCGATCAAAAGACCCATTCACGTATTCTACATTTCAGACGTTTGCACCCATTTCGATCCCGACAAATTGATTTATCAAAATAGGAACTTTCCTTTGTTGACATTTTAAACGAAATTTATAATTGTGAATAGTAAATTGGAATAGTTTATTGGTGTTTATGTTTGCTCTTAGTTCTAAATTTCAAAGTAGTAGCTGTATTGGAATTGAGATATTAAGTTAATCCTCGTATAGTTTCAATGTTGCGTCGAATTTTCATCCCTTAAAAATTCGTTAATCGATATTGGAATGACTTATTTTTTTAACATTTGCACCAAATATCAGAAATATGACTACATTGGAGGAGGAACATTCGGATATCCCTCGTTTGGAACCTTTAACCCCTTTTCGACCCCTTAAAATTGGTTAATCGAGAACGGAATAGCTTACTTTTTCTATGTTTAATCTTTTTTGACGTTTGTACCAATTTTCCGAGTTGTGACCAAATGGGAAGTGGGACATTCGAATATCCCTAGTTTGGAACGTTTAACGCCTTTTTCAAACCTTAAGTGGGTTAATCGAGATTGGAATGGCTTACTTTTTCTACGTTTAGCTTTATCGACATTCCTACCAATTTCCCGAGTTGTGACTATATGGGAAGTGGGATATTCGAGTTTGGAATGTTTAACCCCGTAAAATGGGTTAATCAAGATCGGAATAGCTTAACTTTTCTATGTTTGTTTTTGTTGATATTTTTACCAATTTTTAGAGTTGTGACCATATGGGAAGTGGTACATTCGGATATCCCTCGTTTGGAACATTTAACCCCTTTTCGACCCCTTAAAATTGCTTAATCGAGAACGGAATAGCTTACTTTTTCTATGTTTAATATTTTTTGACATTTGTACCAATTTTCCGAGTTGTGACCAAATGGGAAATGGGACATTCGAATATCCCTAGTTTGGAACGTTTAACGCCTTTTGCAAACCTTAAGTGGGTTAATCGAGATCGGAAGGGCTTACTTTTTCAACGTTTATCTTTATTGACATTCCTAGCAATTTTCAGAGTTGTGACTATATGGGAAGTGGGATATTCGAGTTTGGAATGTTTAACCCTTTTCCACCCCTTGAAGTGAGTTAATCAAGCTCGGAATAGCTTAACTTTTCTATGTTTGTCTTTGTTGATATTTTTACAAATTTTTAGAGTTGTGACCATATGGGAAGTGGTACATTCGAATATCCCTCGTTTGGAACGTTTAATCCCTTTTTGACCCCTTAAAGTGCGTTAACCGAGATAGGATTAGCTTACTTTTTTTACGTTTGTTTATGTTGATACTTGCACCAGTTTTCAGAGTTGTGACGAAATGGGAAGTAGGACATTCGTATATCCCTCGTTTGGAACTTTTAACCCCTTTTTCACTCCTTGATCCACCCAAGATCGGAATAGCTTACTTTTTCTGCGTTTGTCTTTATTGATATTCACACCAGTTTTCAGAGTTGTGACAATATGAGAAGTAGGACATTCGAATATATCGCTCGTTTAGAACTTTTAACCCCTTTTTGACTGCTTAAAGTGGGTTAATCGAGATCGGAATAGCTTACTTTTTCTCTGTTTACCATTGTTGACATTTGTACCAATTTTTAGAGTTGTGACCATATGGGAAGTGGTACATTCGAATATCCCTCGTTTGGAACATTTAACCCCTTTTAGACCCATTAGAGTGGGTTAACCGAGATCGGAATAGCTTACTTTTTTTACGTTTGTTTATGTTGATACTTGCACCAGTTTTCAGAGTTGTGACGAAATGGGAAGTAGGACATTCGAATATCCCTCGTTTGGAACGTTTAATCCCTTTTTGACCCCTTAAAGTGCGTTAACCGAGATAGGATTAGCATGCTTTTTCTATGTTTAGCATTGTTGGTACTTAAGACAATTTTCAATATTGTGGCCATGTCGGAAGTGGGACATTCGAATATCCCTCGTTTGGAACGTTTAACCCCTTTTCCACCCCTTAAAGTGGGTTAATCGAGATCGGAATAGCTTACTTTTTCTCTGTTTACCATTGTTGACATTTGTACCAATTTTTAGAGTTGTGACCATATGGGAAGTGGTACATTCGAATATCCCTCGTTTGGAACATTTAACCCCTTTTAGACCCATTAGAGTGGGTTAACCGAGATCGGAATAGCTTACTTTTTTTACGTTTGTTTATGTTGATACTTGCACCAGTTTTCAGAGTTGTGACGAAATGGGAAGTAGGGCATTCGAATATCCCTCGTTTGGAACGTTTAATCCCTTTTTGACCCCTTAAAGTGGGTTAACCGAGATAGGATTAGCATGCTTTTTCTATGTTTAGCATTGTTGGTACTTAAGACAATTTTCAAAATTGTGGCCATGTCGGAAGTGGGACATTAGAATATTCCACGTTTGGAACGTTTAACCCCTTTTCCACCCCTTAAAGTGGGTTAATCGAGATCGGAATAGCTTACTTTTTTTATGTTTACTATTGTTGATATTTGTGCCGATTTTCAGATGTGGTGGATTATGTGGGAAGTGGGAGAATTAGTGATGAGTGAGTGAGTCAGTGAATGAGTGAGGGCTTTGCCTTATATATAGAGAGATTGGAAGAGGAACATTCGGATATCCCTCGTTTGGAACATTTAACCCCTTTTCGACCCCTTAAAATTGGTTAATCGAGAACGGAATAGCTTACTTTTTCTATGTTTAATATTTTTTGACATTTGTACCAATTTTCCGAGTTGTGACCAAATGGGAAATGGGACATTCGAATATCCCTCGTTTGGAACGTTTAACCCCTTTTTGACCCCTTAAAGTGGGTTAATCGAGATCGGAATAGCTTACTTTTTCTATTTTTACCATTGGTAATATTTGTGTCGAATTTCAGAGTTGTGACTATGTGGGAAGTTTGAGAATTAGTGATGAGTGAGTGAGTGAGGGCTTTGTCTTATATATATATATAGAGAGAGATAAAACAAGCTGTGTGTCTGTCTGTGGCTCTGTGAATCTGTAGAAACCTACTTAAAATTGGAGTAGAGCTCTGTTTTGGCCTTCTAATTTAATGTATGTCAAACAGAATCTTAACATTTTAATTATTTATTTATTAATTAATATTTTAATTAATTTTTTTTTTTTACAAAGCGACTTCAAATAGAGATAGATCTCTGAAATTTTCAACGTAAGTAGTTTTCGCCTTCTAATTGAAATTTTGAAAAACAGAATGTTAAAATTTTAATTAGTTGTTTTTTAATTAATTTTCTAAATTAATTTTTTTTTTACAAAACGACTTTTAATAGGGCTACAGCTTTGAAATTTTTAACATAAATAGTTTTGGGTCTTCTAATTGGACTTTTGAAAAACATAATTTTAAATTTTTATTTAGTTATTTTCATTATTTTTTTAAAATGAATTAATAAGTAGTTTACAAAACGATTTCTATTAGGGCTATAGCTCTAAAATTTTTAGCATAAGTACTTTTTGGGCTTCTAATTTGACTTTTGAAAAACAGAATTTTAAACTTTTATTTAGTTCTCTTTTAATTAATTTCTTAAATTAATTAATAAATATTTTACAAAACGATTTCTAATAGGGCTACAGTTCTGAAAATTTCAACATAAGTAGTTTTGGCCTTATAATTGAACTTTTGAAAAACATAATTTACATTTTTTTTCCATTCTTTTTTAATTAATTTTATTAATTAATATACACATAACAAAACGATATCTAATAGGGCTACTGTTCGGAAATTGTCAACACAAGTAGTTGTGGCCTCCTAATTGGACTTTTGAAAAACACAATTTTAAATTTTTATTTAGTTTTTTTTAATTTTTTAATTAATTAACAAATATTTTACAGAATGATTTCTAATAGGGCTACAGCTCTGAAATTTTCAACATTAGTAGTTTTGCCCTTCTAATTGGACTTTTAAAAAACAGAATTTTAAATTTTTATTTAGTTCTTTTTTAATTAACAAATATTTTGCAAAACTATTCCTACTTGGGCTACAGTTTTGAAAATTTCAACACAAGTAGCTTTGGCATTCTAATTGGACTATTGACAAAAGGAATGTTAAAATTTTAATTTGATTTTTGATTAATTTTTTTAATTAATATTTTCACAAAAAGCGACTTCTAATAGGGCTAGAGCTCTGAAAGTTTCAACATAAGTAGTTTTGGCATTTAAATTTTGCTTTCCACAAACACGTGTTAAAATAATCTTAAAGAAGTGTTGTATTATTATATTAACGGGGGGGATTTTTTGTGTGTGTCAAAACAGGAGAGAGAGGCTTCTAATATTAAGGCTTTACGTAGCAATTATAGATTTTAGTGAATGAAGCGAGCTTATGCTTACGCAACAATGAACCTTTCAGAGTGAGAAGCGAGTCTATTCTTGCATAGTAATGAACCTTTCAACGAGTGAAGTAAGCCTGTACGTGTCAATGAACTTTTCAGCGAACGAAGCGAGCTCGATTTTGCGTAGCGATGAACCTTCCTGCTGCCGAAGTGCCAAAAACTGGGACCTATGCACCAATGACGGATTTCCCCAACGAGAGGCCTCATAGCTAGCTAAAATATTGCACATGTTAAAATTGAAGCACGGGTATTCAGCTTGTAATAATATAAAAAAAGCAGAGGTGATCATGTGACAAACTGATTTCTCCTTGGAGTGGAATGATGCGTTTACACGGTGACCTCAAACGCCAACGACTGGTAACGTGTAAATCAGCCTCAAGTCACAGAATTGACATATTCCGGAAGGATGACATATTCTGGAAGCAGTAAGCGAAACATTATCGTCACAATATGGAACATTTTTGCTTTCAATTACAGCATTTGGTCAAAAGAAAATTTTCGATTTTTTTTCCCTTCCTTTTTCCTTTCTCCACATTTTAGAACATCCCGAATTTAAAAAGTGGTCTAGAAAAATGTCTGTGTGAACGTGGTCAGCATAACTCCCGGACAAATTGACCTACGATGTTCAAATTTGATGTGCGGGTTAGTTGTGGTAATGGGATCTGTCATTAAGGTTTTCGTCAAAATCGTGCATGCGTATAAGGTTGAAATCATAAAAAAAAAAAAAAAAATCGCGTTTTTCTGAAATTGTCACTTAAGTTGTTCTAAACGTCCCCAACTCCGAAATTCACGTAGAAATACGATACAAGCTTTAAAAGTTAAAAAAAAAGAGTGCCTTTAACACAGAGCTCTCTGGCCTTGAGCATCGACCATCAACGATTGATTTTTTTCAGTGTCACACACAAGAAAGGAAAATGTATTGTCGTCCGATAACATGGCCATTTTTTTTTTTTTTAGCGCAAATGTTTAAAAATTATTGCCATAAATATCGCCAAACTAGTCATTTTTATTTAAATGAGTGAACATATGAAAACGGTAGATAAAGGTAGAAGAAAAAAAAAAGGCATTCTGAGTGATATCAACATTTTTTTTTTTTTTTTTTTAAAGTAATCGAGGGTTCTCATTATGTAAATGCAGATAAACTTGCTGCAGAAACTTCTCAAATCATTGGCAGAAGTGTAAGTGCTGAAACTGCTAAATCTGAAAAAGCGCTCAGAGTTAGCAAAAAAAATTGAAGACAAATAACTTTTGGAAGAAAGTAATAATTAGTGATGAATGTAAATTCCATATTTTCGGTAGTAACGGTTGGCGCATCGTATGGAGAAAGCCCAATACCGCTTTGGATCCAAAAAAAATTACGTCCTTCAGTTAAACGTGGTGGTGTCTCCATTATGGTTTGGCTTCAACCGTTGGAGGAAATTTAATTTTTATAGATGACATTATGAACCATATTGTTTACTTGGAATCTAAATGAAAGTGCTAAGAGTTTGGGTTTAGATTGAAATTTTCCATTCCAGCACCACAACGACCCCAAACACATGGCACGAAACGTCAAAATGTGGTGCTTCTTTCATTGTATAAAGCAGTTACACACACCACCACAGTCCTCCAACAACGATACCATAGAAAATGTGTGGGCAAACACGCGAAGCAGCGGTCCAAAAGCGAATTGGAAACAAAGCTCATTTAAAACAAATGTTGCAAGAAAAATGTGCGAAATTTGGAGTACATTATAAATGCCAAAGAACGTGCAGATAAATATTGACACTTTTTTTGCAAATAAGGTATTACAAAAATTGCATTGGTGTATTCTCAATTTTTCTGAGGTAAAAATCTGCACAAGTTTATTTAAAATTCTTCCGAAACGTTTAATATTAGACATTTTTCGTTGATTGTTCTTTATTTTTACTTTAAATAAAACAATTTGTTAAGTGTAAAATTAGAAACATGTTTGCATTTCTTGGTAGTGGGATATTTATATTGAAAGTTGGATTTATCAAGTAAAAGTAAGGTGTTTCTCATTTGTTTTGTTTTTTGGAACTACCGACTGTCTATTTCTGCCACTTATAAAGTGCTTAACACAGCCAAATACGTCTCGTAATTTTGAGCTTCTAGAAGAATACGAGATCGAAATCTTCTAGTGTAAACCCCTCTCTCCAACCCCACCACACTAACGAGAGAACATTGAGGCCACGACAGATTTAATGTGCACCAGCCCCCATTAGGTACACACCGATATTTTGCGGACGGAGGCCCGAACCCACAACCCTCCGGTTACGAGCTCGATACTCTACCGCAAGACTATCGGTGCTCTTCTCATTTGTTTGAGCCCCCTGTATATCTTTTGATGAAGATAAACGTCGTCATATACTTCAGTCACTAGAATATGAATGCTTACTATTACCTGAAACAGATAAAAATTAATGAAATTACTTAAGGGCGTCAATAGAGAAACTTTCTTTAATAAAAAATAGTTTTGAGTAGAGAAAAAAAAACAAAAAAAAAACAAGAGTAAGATGTTAGGATTCAAAGGGAAAGATACCTAAATCTAGTTAGTCATTTTATAGAAGTCAGATTGGGCCCCATCGCAAGAATGCTGTGCAATTCTAATTATTTTACCTTAGGAAGGATGTGCTGGAAGAGGTTCACCGCAAAGTTGAGTGGAGAGAAAAATTAAAAAGTCGGAAAAACGATTCAGCAGAGGGTGCAAAAGATGTATTTTGCATTTTTAAACAAGCATGGCACCAAGTTATTTTAATTTTAAATGATATCTTCTGGTGACTCGAGGCACTTAAAGTCTCAGAAAACAAAAATTTGTCTGCACATTTTATTTAAAAGTTTAAAAAATAACTTCCAATAACAAAATATCGGCAGACGGTGCAAAACAAAAAATTTAAGTTTGTTAATATAAGTACTAAATTATTTCAATTTTAAATAATATCTTCCGGTGCCCAGAACACTTGAAAACTGTCCAAAAATTAAGTTTCATGCAAATTTTGCCTCTAAACAGACAATAGTGTAAAAAAAGTAACAATATGTGTATATTATAAGTTATGACTCTCCTAAACATAATTTTAATTCACTTCATGTATATAAAGTGATACATGGAGGTTAAAAGTTATTAAAGGTATTTCATTTTTCCAAAAACGTAAGTTTTCATTCTAAACCATTCAAAATGCAATATTATCACCCCTGTTTCTCAAAGTCGGACTTTCCCATCATTTGACCTTGAACACTGGATCGAGATTATTATTAGTGTCCTATCTCAGGAGCACTCTCACAACTTGATAAAGAGCAGCTACTATCAGTTTTTAATGTTTTGAGAAATTTATTTGAAAAGCAGACATGAAAATAATCGAAAAGAGTCCCGAGTCAACAGTAGCTGAATTATCTGAAGTCGTGGCCCCAAAAGTTAAATCGTTATGGGTCAAAGCTTCCATTCACACATTTCGCATAAGAGAGTTATAAAAAATAAGAACCTACCACGATAAGTATAGAAATGTGATTAAACTATTTAAAAGCCGCCAACAAGAATTAAACTTTCCAACAAGAGTCTAAGCATTTAAAAATGAAATGATTTCTCGTCTTTTTGATATTACTTCTTACAAGTGTATGGAAAATATAAGATGTAAATGTGAGAAAAGTAAGAAATTTCCTTTTGCTTGAAGACCATTCATGCAAGATCAACTTTCGGCACAAAAAATGATAATTGGTGGAATTGATTCAAAAACAACAAAACAGTCTGTGAAAAGTTTGAAAACAAAACATAGTGAAGACGCAAGCTGTGAAAGTAAAATGTTAAAACAAGTCGAAAAAAATCAACGTTCATCGGAACATCAAAATTCAACAAATACCGACAGCAAATATTAGTTTCTCAATGGATCAATCTCAAAATTCGTTAAATTAAACTTCTCTAACCCGAGAATGCGATAGATTTGGAATTTCTGATCAATGTGCAGTCAATACAGGTCTATGACCTTAGGAAACAGAGGAGAAATCCCGACTACTGCTCAGTCTTTCGTAGTGAACTGATAGCCATCGATGAAGCCCTTAGCCTTCTTACGTCTCTTCCCCATGGAAATGAGATTTGGATTTTGTCTGACAGCAGAAGCGCACTACAACACCTGAGTGATTGGCGGGGTGTTAGAGACCATGTCGGAGTGGCAATACTTAATAAGTTAAAACGACTTTCCGCATCACATCAGATTCATCTGAAGTGGATCCCCTCCCACGTTGATCTTGAAGGAAACGAGATTGCGGACATGTTGGCAAAGGCTGGTGCTGGCGAGGCCTCTGTTCCGTCAGTGCCTCTCACCTTTACGGAGATGCATTCTCAGATTAAACACAGGAACAGGACTACTTGGATTGTCCCCCCCCAGCGCACCATTGGTATCAGTATCCCCGTCCTGGGGGCTCCCTAGCTCAGGGTTTTAATAGACAGGAACAAACTACTCTTGCCCTCTTTCGAAGTGGCCACCTTCAGACATTTGAAATTTATTGAGGGTTCCAGGAGCTTCGAAATCTGCAAACACTGCTCTACTGAACAGGCTTCGCCTGATCACATCCTCGCGTGCGTGGGACTATCTAAGAAGGATTTGGCTGACGACCCTGTTTTGGTGTTGGATATTTTGAGGGTGTGCGACATCATGGACCTGGTCTAGCTCTGCTGGCTTCCGGGGGCATGCAACAACAACAACAACAACAAGAAAGAGTAATTCGTTTTCTGGAGCTTGGGAAACCATTACAGTGGTGTATTTGCTTGCTCCATACTAACGAACTAGACCTACGACACCTTTTATGTGCATTGAATGGTGCCACAGTTGGTCCCAAAGCATTTCCCGGACCAATTGGTAAAGCCATTAAAACATGCGAGAATCTCACTTTAAAGAAAAATGTCTCAATGTGTTCAGAGAATATGCCGAATGTAGATAGTGTGATTCTTAGTAATGACCAAAAATATTCATATGATATTTGTTTTGCTGTATCACTTATTGCATCTTCTTCCAATCTATCATTGAAAAAGCCTTGTCTCGTTGCACACTCAAGATGGCCAACAACTGCAAACCGTATTTTGAGATTGTATGTAAGTACAGAAAATCCGTCAGAAATATTGATATCGCTTACCACGTATATTAAGAAAGTATATGCACTTTTATGATTTCATATTAAAAGAAATAGCTATCTTACAGAAGGAACACGTCCTATATGGAGACTTATATCATTTTTTCGATATATGGCACAGAATATACGAGTTGTAGTGGATGAGGTTATTCAGCAAAATAGGTTTTTTTTATCATCCCGAAAATATGGTTATGGCTATGCTCTCGGATGAAAGAGAGCATTTGAGGCTCCTTGTAGTTAAACTGATATTAATTGCTAGGAGTCAAAAGAAAGAAAGCATAAGCATTAGAATTTTTAAAGTGCCAAAACTTAACTTCAAATCAGAGGATTACACTGAACTTATTAACTGGCAAACAGTTGGTCGCTATGATCCTCCTATAATGAGTAGTATCCCAACATATGAAATTCAGAGTGCAGTGAATAACGGGAGAGCAGTGGAATGGGCAGCATATCCTTGTCACACTCAAGCAGTTAAACGTGGAGTCCGACTTGTGTCTGAAGCATCAGAAAATGTGCGGAGAAATGAAGCGCCATGGTTTCATATTAAATAGACTAAAATCAAGATCCTAAATAAAAAGTTTCATCATCAAGTCAGAATATAAGATTTCAAATGAACTTCAATTTCAATGAACTAGTGTGAACCTTTCATTAATGATGATGGTAACAAGTGCTTGAACCCAAGTAAATATTTAATCGCCTTATGAAGATGTTGGAAGTGTAAATATCTTTCACAGATAGATTATTATTATAAAATCTAGTAAGTTTACTTTTATTATAATCTTAGATTTTAATATTATATTGTTCCAACTCGGAAATTCTTTTTTCTTTAAATTGATTTTTGGCTCGATTTCAGAAGATTTGGGGCACCGCAAAATATGAAGCAAATTTAAAATATTTTTTTCTATGTTTAACCCCTTGCCTGTGGTATATACTTGAAAAAAAGTATTGAGTGCCCGAACTGAGTTCGAAGCGTCACAGGCAATGGGTTAAGTACATCTAAATTATAGTATTAAAGTATCTTGCCGATTCTGTATTTCTTTTTTTCGAAACTTTTCCTTTAGGATACTTTTTATTAAAAAAAATCACTTTTCAGCAAATATTCAAGGGGTTTTAGGGCACTGGAAGATATAAACGGATTTTGATAAAACTTTTACGATAGTATAATGAACTCAAAATACAACTTTTGCACCCCTTGCCGATTGGAATTTCAATTCCCCCCCCCCGCTCTTTTCTAGCGTAGAGCCAAAAAATATGCTACTCGAGTTTCGGAATATGGTGCTAGATTGAGGAATCTAAATATGTATACATTGGATGAGAGAATATTTATAGTTGATTAGATTTGAATTCTTTAAACTCATCAAACAGGGTGATTTCAAAAGTTTAAATAAAACATTCAAGTTATTTGAATAACTTTTTAACTTAGCCAATAGAAACCATTACTTTTACAATAGTGGCTGATAAATGGATCAATGTGTCACTATGTAAAAGGGTGGAGCGAAATTTTTTTTTTCTTTCAAAATTCCAATCGTCAGGGGGAGCAAAAGTTGTATTTTGGATTCATAACAATCAATCAAAACAATCAAATTTTCTGATGGACCCTGCTTACAATCTCAAAGTATGATTTGCAGTTATGAGCCATCTTGACTCTGCAACAATACTAGGTTTGTTCAATAATATATCGGAAGAACATGATACAGCTAGACAAATATCATATAAATATTTCTAGTCATTACTAAGAATCAGACTATCTATATAAGGCATATTCTCTAAACTTATTGGTTGGTTGTTTTCAGATTATGTGGCGCCATCAGCAACACGAGGGCTATTATGGGCGAAACAATCGCCATTAGACAAGCCAACATACATTTACCCATGCCTAACACGAGACTCAAACCCGCAACCTCGCTGTCTAGAAGCTATCACGCTAACCACTGTACCGTTTGGTCGGCCTAAACTTATTGAAACAAATTTCTTTATAGGGAGATTCTCGCAGGTTTTAGTGAACTTGCCATTCGGTCCAGAAAATGTTTTGGGACCAACAGTGGCACCATCCAATGCACATGAAAGGTGTCGTAAGGGCAGCTCGTTAGTATGGAGCAAATGCACCATTGTAATGGTCTCCCAAGATCCAGCTAGCAAACGAATTACTTCTGATTTGTGATGGAACAAGCGTCAATAAAGTTTGTTCCATCACATCCAATTACATTAAGTTCATTCAGATCTATTTCACTTACTTCCAGAAATTGTATTATGGACTCTTTTATAGTTTTTGCTTTTCCAGTTTTCACAGTAACATGGACGATATATATTGCGAGCA
This sequence comes from Linyphia triangularis, assembly GCA_963978545.1. NCBI lineage: Eukaryota > Metazoa > Arthropoda > Arachnida > Araneae > Linyphiidae > Linyphia > Linyphia triangularis. The sequence continues at coordinate 88,339,976 of OZ021726.1, forward strand.
TGGTTCCTGAAAAATTGTAAAATGCTCTTCTTTTTTCTGTATTTCAATCCCTTCTTGACTTGCACTCTCGTAATATCTTTCCTTCCATCAAAGTACAATTCTGTTACAGCACACAGTTGTAGATATACCATCTCTTCATTTCGAGTTCTTTGACGTGCTCTTCTAACCTTGCTGCGGTCTATATTATAAGTGAAATGTTTTCGTTTACCCCTTTGAGCACTGAATTATTTGAAGATTTTTATGCCCATGGGACGGATTTGGATGGACGGTTGACGAGTCAGACTCGTCCATCGTAACTTAGCCCAAGTAAGCAGATGACGAGTCTCACTCGTCAAATGCACCCAAAGGGTTAAAATTCCAACATGCTGGTTGCTCGATTGTAATACATTTTCTGATTCAGTGTTCAAGGTCAAATGAGGGGAATGTCTGACTTAGAGAAACAGGAGTGATAAATAGCATATCATTTTGAATGGTTTAGAATGAAATCTTACGTTTTTGGAAAAATGAAATATCTTTAATACTTTAACCTCCATGTGTCACTTTATATTCATGCAGTGAATTAAAATTATGTACAGGAAAGTCATAACATATAAAATGCACATATTGTTTTTTTTACACTATATGGTTGTTTACTTAGAGGCAAAATTTGCATAGAAAAATAGACTTTTGGACAGTTTTCGGGTGTTTTGGGCCCGAATATATTATTTAAAAAATTTAAATAATTTATTATTGCATTGATATTTTTTATTGCATTTTGAACTTTGAAATAAAATTTGCAGAACAATTTTCATTTTCTGATACTTTAAGTGCCTTGGGGCACCAGAAGATATCATTTAAAATTAAAACAACTCGGTGCTGTACTTATTTAAAAATGCAAAATACAACTTTTGCACCCGCTGCCGAATCGTTTTTCTGACTTTTTAATTTTTCGCTCCACCCTAATATGTAATGTCAATATTTCATTACATTGTAAATTACACTAGAGGAAATAGTTAACAGAGACGACTCGATCTGCAATTGGAGAAAATCAAACTGGACGAAATGATGCGAGTTTTTTACCTGTAGTTGGTTGTATTTTTGTATTTGAAAATTGAAGGATCACTACACTAGTTTGGACACAAAAGATATTGTACCAGTATAAAATAAGGAAGCTCCAAGGAAATTCTTGAAAGGACAACGGGGGGGGGGGGGGAAGCATTTGACAGGGTAACAGAATTGATTTGGGAGATGAAAGACTGGTTTCGCAATGCTATCCGGTTTTCCAACACTTTAACCCTACTAACCATCTTTGTCACAGTTACGTCACTGCAACGAAGTTTTTCGTCGCAAAGATCACGGTCACAATGTGACTTGCATGGGATATCGCAGCGATGTCGCAAAAGTTCACGTCACTTTCGACTTCCATGTGATATCGCAGCGACATCACACTGTGACGAAGTCGTGATGTTACTTTGTGATATGGCAGCGACATCCAGTGATATCCCAAAATAATTTTATATAATGAAAATCACAAATAAGTCATTTTGTGACATGTATGTGATATAAGACGTAATTTTGCGATATCACAGGGATACACAGGGATATCACATTTTAACATTTATGCTATTTTTGTGGTATCAGTGTGATCTCTATGTGATTTTGGGGACATCTATGTGATTTTATCAACGAATCTCACGTCACTGCTATATCACATTGTGATCAGTATGCGATCTTAGTGACTTTGGCGACATCTATGTGATTTATGCGATTTTAGCAACGAAAGCTTTGTCGCTGCGATGTCACATTGTGATCTGTATGTGATCTTAGTGACTTTGGCGACATCCATGTGATTTATGCGATTTTCGTAACGAAAACTTTGTCACTGCGATATCACATTGTGATCTGTATGTGATCTTAGTGATTTTGGCGACATCCATGTGATTTATGCGATTTTCGCAACGAAAGCTTTGTCACTGTGATATCACATTGTGATCTGTATGTGATCTTAGTGATTTTGGCGACATCCATGTGATTTATGCGATTTTCGCAACGAAAACTTTGTCACTGCGATATCACATTGTGATCTGTATGTGATCTTAGTGACTTTGGCGACATCCATGTGATTTATGCGATTTTCGCAACGAAAACTTTGTCACTGCGATATCACATTGTGATCTGTATGTGATCTTAGTGACTTTGGCGACATCCATGTGATTTATGCGATTTTCGCAACGAAAACTTTGTCACTGCGATATCACATTGTGATCTGTATGTGATCTTAGTGACTTTGGCGACATCCATGTGATTTATGCGATTTTCGCAACGAAAGCTTTGTCACTGCGATATCACATTGTGATCTGTATGTGATCTAAGTGATTTTGACGACATTTACATTACCCATTTACATTTCCACCAGCATTCAATTGAAATTGCCAAATTATGAAAATTGTGGAATTCAGCTTTAGTTTGTCGGGAAAACTGCAGATATTGAAAGAACATTTTCTATTGTTAGTAAAATTTGGAATTCTGAGAAGGCACAACTTTCTGCAATTACTCTGAAATCTTTGTTAATAACTAAAATTAACTTGTCATATTTCTGCAGAGTTTCTGGATTGTAGCCTCAAAAAAATATATTAAGTATGGTTGAAAGCTAATAAAAAAGTTAAATAAACCTATGAATTACAATGTATATTGTATATCTTCCGAAAAAACCGCAAACATTGAAGATTTTAGAATTGTGTGTTCCGAACTCCATAAATAAATACGTAAAAAAAATTATCCCTTTCCCATAGCAGAGACATGTCCTGATTTTTTAATCAGAAAAATCTGATCGTATTAGATATGACTCGTGTCTTTTAAACTATATATATATATTGATGATATTTATTTCCCATCTCTTTATTACTTTAAAATTTTGCATTTTCCCCTATTTAGTCCCCCAGTTATAACTAGATGGCGCCACTAGAGGCATGATCTCCTGAATTACTTCAGAAGTTAATTAGTTTTCGTTTTTATTCGCAACTAGCTGAATAGTACCCGTGCTTCGCTGCGAAATTGTGCTATGTGCAATATTTTAGTTAGAGTTGCGTTGCCGACCGAGATCCGTAATTGGTGTATAGGTTCCAACTTTTGACGCTTTGTTCGCAGGATGATTCATTGATACCCAAAACCAAGCTGGCTTTGCTCTCTGAAAAGTTCATTGACACATAAGCACAGGCTTACTTCACACGTTGAAAGGTTCATTGCTATGCAAGCATAAGCTCGCTTCATTCCCTAAAAAGTTATTGCTACGTAAACCCTTAATATTAGAAGCCCCTACCCTGTCAAGAAGAAAAAAAAAAAAAAATCCCTGGTAATACAATAATATAACACCCATTTGAGAATATTTTAACACTTATTTGTAAAAAACAAAATTAGAAGGCCATAACTATGTTGAAATTTTCAAAGCTCTAGGCCTATTAGAAGAAATTCTATTTTTCAAAAGACCAATTAAAAGGCAAAAACTACTTATGTTACAAATTTCAGAACTATAGCCAATTAGAAATCGTTTAGTAAAATATTTGTTAATTACAAAAATTAATTAAAAAAAAGCTAATCAAAATTTTAAATTATGTTTGTCAAAAGTCTAATTAGAAGGCCAAAACTAATTATGTTGAAAATTTCAGAGCTGTAGTCCTATTAAAAATCGTTTTATGAAATATTTGTTAATTAATTAAAAAAATTAATTTAAAAAAAAAGAAATCAAAATTTTAAAATTCTGTTTAGCAAAAATCCAATTAGAAGGCCGAAACTATACTTATCTAGAAAATTTCAGAGATGTAGCTTTATTAGAAATCGTTTATTTATAATATTTGTTAATTAATAAAAAAAAAATTAAAAGAAAAATTATCCCAGAAACCTTATATATATATATATATATATATATATATATATATATTGCATGCAACATTAGCTAGGGGCTCACCATAAGGTCGTTCTTGAAGGGGGGGAAAGAAATTTTCACTATTGGAGTCTACCCAGAGGGGTGTTCCTTGGCCATTGTAAGGTACTGGTAGTAGTACAATACAGTCGTCCATCCTTGAAGACAGTCATTCACGCCCCTCACAGGTGTGGAAGATTTGGAATTTCAAGATTGTGTGGTAGAAATAGAAAATGTACATATATTAGTAGCCTACTTTTTGTTGGAAATCTAATGACGCAGTTAAAATTTAGGATGCTAATAAAAAATGAGATATAAAATAAAAATTTTGCACACTTTCAATATAAATGTTAAAATTTAATCTGTTTTTCATTTCTATTCAGATTTCCAAAATATAAAAATACACCTTAAAAATGTTTCTCAATGCGGTATGAAATATTTGAAATCAGAATGACATTTTTAGTGTGCTTTTAACTATTTTCTTTTTGCTTGTATGCAATTAGTTTTAACTATTTGTATAAATCTTAGTTTGTTTCAATAGTGAACGATCGTATAAAACATTTTATCATTATTGGATAATTGATTGGATTGCTGTGTAATTATTAAGTTCTCTTAAATATTCTAAATAGTACTTAACCATTATGTCACAATAGTTGAAAATTATTGCATTTTTTATATAAACATAAACTATTTTCTAAAGTAAGAAACTGCAATATTTTACTATAAATTCAAAATGCTCCAATACAGAACAACGTACAAGAATAAGGTATAACGATTCAATACTTTGGACAAGAGAGGTAAAAGGTGAAACGTTTATTTCCTTTTTTTATTCAAAAATATGTTATAGAAACTGTACCTATTGCTTGTAATGAATTTCAAATACATATATGCGAAGAACTATAAAAGCCTGCCATTTATATATATAAAAAAAGTAAAGCAATTGTACAAAAGCGTGAAAGGATATATATTGATTTATTTTAAAAACTGCTTATTAATGTTATATTTATTACTTTTGTTTTTATAGTGAATATACCAATTATTGTTTATTACTTTAAAAAAAAATTTCAACATCCTCACCACTAAAATTCGCGTAAAAATTTACAGAAGACGTAATCAACCAAATTGTAAAATAAAACAGTTATTTTGCAACAGTTACTGACTGTTTTTATTCACAATATGTTTATGACATGTGAACTGAAATAAAAAAAGATTCGCGTACTCTTCTCATCTTCCTTACCTTCTTTTTTAAAACTACGTCATTTTAGCCCCTGTATTACACTGTGGAGATAACTTTCTTCAAGGGCCTATGTCTTTCAATTTCTTCAGATCATGTTTCAGAAATTTACACCTCCTCTTATCGGGAATTTCACCAACTAAACAATATTTGTGTTGCTACATATCGTCAAAATTGAAGACATTTTTTTATTTTTATATATTTTTTTAATAAAAGGATGAAAACTCATACGATAAATTATATTATTGTACTTTTTGTCTGTATTATTTTAATTTTACACCTTTCATACTATAATTCTTCAGATTATAGAAAATTTATCTATCTGTCTTTAGTAAATAAAAGTAATAATACAACATAAGTGTAAAATATAATATACCAAATTTACATCCCACATTTCTATTTCATAACCTGTAAATTGATAACAATTGGTCATATGACTATCGACACGCAATAAAGGGAATTTTGATTTTAAAAATTTTGTTTAAAATAAACACTTTTAAAATAATTTGATTCTACAAAAATTTAAATTAAAAGTTGAAAAATATTAAAAAGAGTTTTACGACAAATTTTAACAGATTTATGGAATCAGAATATTAAATGCTCTTAAAATTCACTAAAGTTAACTTAAAGTTAAGTTTTTATTTATGGTTTGGATACTTTAAACATTTGCAAAATAATTTAGTAAAAAAATATCAAGACTTCATAGAGCCAAAAGAATAAACATTCAGCAAAGGAAATCGTAGAAATGCAGTTAGCGAAAACCCGCCTAGCAGGTAAAAGTCACTTATCATTTACTAAATTGCCCCCCTGTCAAGCAGCTTCAAAATACCCCTTTGTGTCCCAACTGAATGGGCTGGCCATGTGTGCTGTCGAAATTTCTTCCTCTCACCCCAATTCCGAAATTGTCACATGCCCCCTTCCTCTCACAGGAGCCCATGTGAAAAGGTTAAATTAACAACTTACACAAGCAGCCGGTAATCGGGTAATTACCTGCAAAAATTACCGTATTTTAAAGTTTGGCTGGTATTTTGGAAGATAATTTGAAAATGAGGGTATTTGCGGATTTTTTTTTAAAAAATGGTGTATTTTTTATTTATTTATTTTATTTTATTACGGAAGAAGTATTTCTTTGGATAATCTGATAATGTGAAGCTTGTGTTGAAGAGACAAGAGTCTTTACAAAACCAGCAGGCGATGATATACGAGATCAATTCAAAAGACGCCAACAAATAATAAGATCGATTGGCGGGATAACTAATTGAAATGGTTATAGAGGGTCGCTTTAGGTCAGTTTGGCCTCTGGCCTCCAGTTCCTCCTTTTTTTTTTGTCTCGCAAGCAAAATTCAATGAACCAAAGAACCAAGATTGCACATCTGTTCCGTTTGTTAAAAGACTGGTCGCGTTGTCGGGTGAAGGAGAGGGGGGGGGGGGGGATGAAAAGTTTAGTATCTTTCCCTTGATCCAATCTTGACAGAAACCGATTCTATTTTCTCACATGATTTGTTAGGTTCGGCTTTTTTCTTTTCCATTTTTATCTATTAATTGGGTTAACGTTCCAAATAATATTGAAAAATATTCTTAGATATTCTTTGGTTATTTACTAATGCTTTTCATTTAAAACTTAACAAAATGAATAATAAATAACTGCAAATAATGATTTATTTTCAATTTGATTTTGTTCAATAAAGGAAGCAGTACAAATGGAAGAAATACTACCAATCTGTTTGGTTGGTTTATACGCTCAATGACCTATTTTTATGCACAATGACGGCTAATTACGACGGGACCTACAGCTTAACGTGGATTCCGAACCACAACGAACATCCCTGCTTAATCCGGGATTCGGATCCAGCACCTTTTGGCATGTGTGACCAGAGAACTAACCACACAGCCATCAGATGGGAACCAACCAATCTGGAAATGATGTTGAAAATGGTAGATAAATAAAAAAATAATACAACTTTAACCGCAAGATTATTATTTCTAAAAATAGTTAATTAACTTGAGAGAGCCATGAAAAACACATATTGACAATTAAAATACTTTATTTTCATTTGGAAGCAAACATTATTTCCTTTTATTATTTCAGTAACGATTAAGAAGCATGATGCAATCGAATAATTTATTTACTATATTTGTAATTTTTTTCTAATTCCTATCATGCTCACATATCACATATATTCACCGAATTCTGTTTCACATTAAATAGTTAAAAAAAAAAAAAAAAAAAAAAAAAACGAAAACTATGTAAGTCTGTTATTGTATAAACTTACAAAGCCAGCAGAAGACAAATTAAAAGTAACAAATATTTTAATAAAATAACATAACGATACGTATGTTATATTTTAACATTCCAGTCAATAAAAATGTGTAATATATATATATATATATATATATATATATATATATATATATATATATATATAAAAAATTTAAAAAAAAAAATTAAATCATTTTCACTACTTAAATTCATTCAGAAAACAGAGCATTGTAAAAAAAAGTATGATAAACCGTTTCAAACGAAAGCGTCTAAAAGCCCTGGTTTCCTAGGAAAGCGTCCCGTGATCCAGCGTTCACTTGAAAACGGGGAGTGACGTCACGAACCGGTCAGATTTTCGACAGAACGTGTCGTTGATCATTTGCTGCTACTCTTTCTGTGGGTCCTTTCAAGGTCAGATTCTGAAAACTCTGATGGGGATTTCATTGTTCATTCTTGTCCCTTGTTCCTTCATTCTCCGCCCCTCGTCAAGAAAAGTATGTTTGAGAACACATGACCGGCAACGTACGAAATGCCGATCTACCTTATATAATGACCGGCATTTTTAGCAAAGTATGAAAAAGAGCCATGATAAAACTTTGAAGAAAAAAAAAAAATGTTCTTCCTCAACAATACATTTGTAATTTTGAAAAAATAATGAAAACAGCCCTTGAAAAAGCTTTTATTTAAAATACTTAAAAAGAATTTAAGTAATAAAAAAAAAAAAAAAATATGAATTTTATTAATGAAACAAAATAAAATATGAACCTTTTTGTTGTACCAAGAAAGTTGATAATTTACTTAATTTCAATTTCACTTAACTTTATTTCTTATAAAAAGTAAAATCGTTATTTATATGAACTATACAAAAAATTGGTGATGTATTTTATACTTGGTCGGTTTGTCATTTGGCATTCTTTAGAATGCCTGAGCAATGCGTGAAATGTTTAATCGTTTTATACTTTGCCGGCTAATTTTTGGAATAATTTAAAATGCCTAGGTGCAGGTATTCTATAGAATGCCGGATTTAATACATTATTGCCGGTAACAATTTATAAAACATAGAAAATAATGTAGGAATTGAAATGCAAATCGTCAAAGAATTCCCTTTGAATTTGATCGTTCGGTTATTGGTCAATCTAAACAACACAATTATAAAACTGAAACAAAATTATTGATGCGACAAATTTATTTTGGTATTGCGGATTTAATACTTGATTGATTGTTAAAGAGTTTTTAATAATAATAGAATGCAAACTACTTTATAGTATTCAGCAAAATTTAATTCTTACTTTTTGCAAGGACAAAATAAAGGATACCATATTTATTTTAAATTTTCTTAATTCAGTTAATGTTTGTATGCTTTTCGAGAGCAGATAATAATAATTTTTTTATATATATATATATTTTGGTTTTAATAATTTCAATTGCAACAATTCATAGTGATCGTTTAATTGTGCCAGTATTAAATTCCGGGTAAAAGTTGAACGGTCAGAATCTCATTGACTTGAGCGTTCACCATTTTGTGCATAAAATGGTAGATTGCGAATGTGCCATGATTATAGAGGAAAATACATTCCATGCACAGATGTAAACAGAGGCGATATTAGATGTTATTCTGGTTCATGAGAAATTAGAATTTTGCTATAAAAGAATCAAATGTCATAGTTGTTCGTTTTATACGATTTTACAATTGGTAAAATTCACGAAGTTATTTTAATTTGGCCTATAAACCAAATTCCAGGTTACTTTTATCCGAATTGTCAAACCATTACAAAAATTTAAAATCAAATTTCCGATTTTGAATAATATAATCAATATTGGCCGGATGCCTTTCAGTAAGTTATTTCAAGAAAAAACTCACCATTCTTTACTATAATTACAGTAAAAGTTAACTATTAATTTATTTAGATTCCGGATATCCAAACTGCATGTATTCCGGAAATGAATTTCTTTTCAAAGCAATAAAAATATTTGTTGAAATAAATTTGTTGAATATTGGAATGAATGATAAAAATTATCATCTTATCGGAATTTCGAACAAATCATTATAAAATTTTAGTCAGATTTTCGATTTTGAATTAATCAGTTTTTCAATGTGGAAGATGTAATTTCGATTGTAAAGTTACGTTTCTTTAATATAGACTATAATTATAATAAAAACTAGGCGTGTTGAACATCGCACAACTTTCAATTACCCTATAATACTGATGTGGATTTGTGTCATTTACGGTTTTTATATTTTCATCATTCATTTAGCAAAAATGGCCAGTTAGGTGATATTTTTTGCGATAATTCTTGCATGGGTCTTTAAAAAAAAAAAATTCGCCAAAATGATGATTTAGGCAATTTACTTTTCTATAATTCGTATATTATCGTTTCCCATAAGTGAAACTGAGGAGAGAAGAAAAAACAATCGTTGATGAGGTATGCTCAAGGAAAGAGAACTCTGTGTTAAAGGCATTCATTCTTCAACTTTTTAAGCCATTCAAACATTTTTACGGGAATTTCGGAGGTGGGGATGATTAGAACACCTCAAGAGGAATTATCACAGCAATTTTGAACAAAATCGTTTGAGACGTTTTTTAGCAATTACTGAAAAATACTATTTTTTCAATGGCAACTACCTTATTTGCATGCGCGGTTTTGACGAAAACCCTAATGGTAGATCCCTGTGCCATCATCAACTTCCACACCAAATTTGAATATCGTAAGTCAAATTGTTCGGGAGTTATGCTGACCACAGACACACAGACACATTTTTTCTAGATAACAGTTTTGAATTCAGGATAATCCAAATCATAGAGAAATGCAAAAAAAAAAAAAAACGCCCACATTTTTTTTTTACTGAATACTATACTTTCATTACCCTATGTATACACATGGGTAATTGAAAGTAATAAGTAATAGATTTACAAGGATTCCAGACAAATAAATTGCATTGTATACCGAAAACGAATATATTTTTAATGCAATAAACGATGCATATATGACATATCTTTTGGATATCAGAATTCTGTATAAACCTGACTTTTGAAAAATATATCCTGGATGTTATGGATAGATAATAAAATATCTATTACCCCCCCCCCCCCATATTTATACAATTAAGCAAACAAAATTTATTAAAATAACATGTTTAGATTTGAGTGTTTTCTGGACATATGATGCTGATGTAAACTGATCACACAATTTATATGAATATGAAAAACACTACTTGCAAAAATGTATATCATTCGGATAAAGAGTCCTTGCTACTTGCCAAATTACAAATACACTAAAATCCATCATAAGTCAGCTTAAACTTTAACAAATACGTCCATGATTAGTTTAAGCAAATGAATAACATGATCAGTAAGATTGATGATATCGAATAAATCAGCAGAATATATGGAAATTATGATTTAAATACCTTTATTGAATATTATGTCAAGTCAGAAGTCACAAAAAAACACAATAGACAGGTTTTAATTAAAGATTCGCTTATTTTTTTAGACTTGATAATCTAATGCTTGATAATCTAAAACTTGAATAGTTTATAATAGTTTTTTCTTAATAATCTAAAACTTGATAATCTTAGCTAAAATAATCTAATGAGAATATTTTTTTTAACTCCTAAAAATGAAAAAAAAATAAAAAAAAAATAAATATATAGGAATCATTTTGGCATATTCTGTAAAAATCTGCGGCCCACAAAAAACTGGAACATAACTTATACCGCTCATCTCTAAAAGTTAATGGCAAACGCTGCTCTAGAATATTTATAAGCATATAGTGTTGTAATCAGAAAATAAATTAATTGTGTGTGCTTATATGTAACTTAGGAAATTTGTAAGCTGAGCATATTTATATTTAATAATGCACGTGAATGCATTTGATTGAAACGAGTTTTTCAATTCGTTATATAACTCAGCATGTCAATAAAAAAATAACACATAATTAAAAAGAAAAGGAAAGTACGTGAAATCAAAAATTTGGAAACTAATTAAGAAGTAAAATTTTTCATTTCATGACAAAAGAAATTTTTGAAGCACATGGTATCAAAACCCAACTAATGAAAAATACAGATTTAAAAACATATTCAAATTTTAAACCAATCAAAAATATCCATTTTATTTATACGTTGTATAAGCAATTGACTATGACGTACCCATACATAAATTGTATTAGTTTTAGATATATGCAGTGGCAATACTCTAGTTGACAATACGTTGTTGCTCCAAAACTCAGCTCAAAAAGCATGGTGATTGGTCTCCCGGGAAGCATAATCAAGCAAAACCACCACCAAATCAAATCAAAGCATGGTAATCAGTGTTTTTTTATTATTATTATTTAACTTAAAATTATTTTTAGTCAATTAAACTTTTCTTTATCAGAAATGTGTTCTCAAACTGAGTTAATTACAGTGGGTAAAAAAAGTCTCCGTACGATAGCCAAAGTTGCAAATAAATTAGCATTATTTCTAATCTTTAGCTTCATATCTTTAGTAACTATTGAAATATGTTTAATTTTACTCTTTAAAATAAGTTAATAATAAATGTCTGTTTTTACAAAACGCAGCAAGTATTTAAATTGAAATATTTAGGAGATATTGCTAAGTGCCATGCAAAAAAAGTTTCCGTATGCAATATGAAAATGAATTCTGATGTCTTCCATAACAGATTTGCAATAAATTTTCCAAGCTGAAGTGTACGCAAGTGTTATGAAGACATGATAGCAGCAATTGTTTAATTTTAGCTTGTAGCTGATTGTCTTAAAATAGAGTTCCTAAATCCATTTGTGAGTTGGTAATTCAGTTATGGGTCTATTCCTAGTTGACGTTAAAATATCGCCAAGCCGATTTGGCGCTGTTTTGTAGGCGATACAGTTCTAAATTTGGCAACCTCATTTTTTTTATTGACGTGCTTTGGCTTCAACCTTTCTATACCACAAATCATAGAGCTGGTTCGTTTCTCAATTTTTCATATTGGAATTCCGAATTGGCGACATTCTGGCTTTGTCGCCAACTTTTCAAAAGTGCGCCAACCCATAAATGTGAACTAGGAATTTACCCAGTTATGAAATGATGGATTATCTATGAAAAAAATTGGCGAAATCTTTAATATATATTATTGAAAGGCACTGTGAGCTTCAAACTTTTGAGGATAGAGTTTGATCCAGAAGATCTTCAAAGCTAAAACGCTTTCATAAAAGAAATATCCTATTGCAAGGTTCAATTTAATCCGCGAATAAGTGCACCTCAAGTCGCACTTGGCTTAAGAATTAACAAAAGCATGGAAGACAATTTCCCAAGTGACAATTTCTGTGCACTGGTTAAGACATTTTGTGTTAGAATTTCAAGATACACATATTTATGCTTGTTTCCTTCTACATAACGTAAATTGCGACACACCAACAGCTCTCATACACCCTCATACTATAACACCTCCTCCACTGTGTTTGACAGTTCCACATAAATTCTAAATTAACATTTGTTGGTTTGGTTTTATCCAGACCATAACTCGATTATCTGACCCTTGGATATTAAATTTTAATTCATCATTAAAAAGAACTGATTCACAGAAAGATAACTGATAACTTACATGCTTTTTTGCAAACTCAAGGCATTTTTTTCTGTTACAGGTACTTGTTTAAGGATTCTTACGGGCTGCAAGTTCATTCAGACCCGCTATTTTAATAATATTTCTCACCGTTTGAGATGTCCCTTCAATATTTTTATAAATTTTTAAGCCATGTGCGACTTAAGCAATATCTCCCAAGTATTTCAATTTAAATACTTGCTGCGTTTTGTAAAAACAGACATTTATTTTAAACTTATTTTAAAGAACCAAATTAAACATAATTTCAGTAGTTACTGAAGATATGAAGCAAAAGAGTAGAAATTTTGCTAATTTATTTGTAACTTTGGCTTCCGTACTGAGACTTTTTTTACCCACAGTATATGTCTACAATCAAATAAATCTGGTGACTAAGCACAGAACATAAACTTAAGCATTTAAATATTTATGAAAAGTAAACTAAAAATAAGATAATAAACAAAATACTATATGCAGTTACAAATTTCAAACTTTTGATTCAATGTGTTAAAAATCATGCGGTAATACACAGTTGAGGGGTGTGGCTGGATAATAAAGGTTTAAGCCTCTTAAAACTGATTTTTAGATGGCTTAGTTTGGTAGATGTATGAGAATTTGTCTTCATTAAGACTAACGTTAAGTGCCCGGCCAATAAACTAGTGATTATTCTTTCCAATATGCAGCATACCACTTTCCTGAGGTAATATTCATCATGTGACAATAACTTTATTTTTTACTTGTTGTACAATATCACTCTCCATTTTCTTTGATGTATAGACAACTTTACCTTGAGGGTAATTAAAAGTCACTAAGCAGTTTATGGTTTATGAAGAAACTGATACGACACAATGCACTCTCCGTATTAGTGGAATTGGTTGCGCATCACAGATCTTATCCAAAACTCCGCTAAATTCCAGATCTTATCCAATTCCTCAAGGCATTTTCTACTTTTTCTTTGTAAAAAAAATTACATTAGTTTTTGTATTTTTGGCAAATTCCGCCGATATAATATATTTAACAAAGGTATTTGCATCCGTAAAAACATCATAATTCATAAACTATCTATCATCTACTACTCCCTTCCCTCAAGAGGCCACAAAACAATGCCAGTTTATAGGTTGCCCTGCTCCATCAGGAAATTTGTTGATGAAAAATTTTGTATGCTTTCTTGGTATGTCTCCTCAATTAATAGGAAGTTACAAAAAAATGCTCTGCTATTTATCATGATGGATAGAATAAAGCACAATAGCATAGCAAAGTACCTTTTCTAAGTAGCATATACAAGCTGTATATAATATAACCTGGTTTTGTTACAAGTGGGTACTTTAAACCTCATCTTGTTGAATTATAGAAAACTTATTGCTAAAATCAATTTTTGATTAGTATCTTTTTGCAACATATTGAAATAGCTTGATTGTTTTTTTTTTACATTGTGATGCCATAAAAAATATGGTAATTGTTTTTTGAGGTTGTACATTATTATGTCTTACGTGTCTTCTTATTAAACAAGGCATAATTTTACCTCTTCTTCTGTTATCCGATAAGCATACTGCAGCTTAGTCAAGACATCATCTCTAGTTTAATTCAAACATATATCTTATTTCCTTTTTGAATGTATCTTAGCAATCATCGTATTTTGGTAAAAGTGCCTTGCTGATATCCGAGCTACATGTGAAGCTGTGATGACCGATGATGAAAATTCACTATTCAAAATGTTTCATCTCGTGTTAATGATCATCAATTCAAAATGTATAACTTTTTCTAAACTTTAGGTTCAGACCTACTTTAGTGTAATATTACTCTTAAGTAAGGTTATTTGTAAAACCTGTGATATAAAATATCTATAGTTTTGTGTTTAATAGCATTCTTTCCTGGTTTCATATGGCTGTTATGATGCTGGTACCACATTTTATCATATAAATGATCTGTTATCCAAAAAATCAGTCACCTAATTTTTACTATTTTGTAGTCAATAGGTCCTTGCCATATTTGAGAGAAAGTTTCTCAAAAGCACCTTTGGGGAGAATGTAGTTGATGGTTCATGGAGAAGTATCTGACATGGGACAAGAACCTGCTAAACCAGATGGATAAAGCAAGAACAATGAAAAGGCAACATGGAGCTGAAGACGATTATAATAGTCAACAGGTAAATTACTCTTTTGATAGCAAAACTAGTTTTCTGGCTAAAATTTTTTAAATGAAAAATGCCATTATTGTTCATGTAGTTTTACTCATTTTATAATTTTTGTGCAGGAAAAGTGTGCATAAAAAACATTCTTTTCATAATAGTCGAATAGAATTTATAGAATAGAGACTACCTGGTCTCTATTCTATAAATTCACATGTCTATAAAATCTATATATCTAAAAGTCTATAAAATCACTAAACTCTCGACTAAAACTCTAGACAATTTCAATTTGCTTATGATTCTTAAATATATTTGAATCATTAACTTCAATTCCATTGACTATCCATGCACAATATTAATTTTTAACTAAAAATATTTCAATTTAAATTCTTTATTGTTTTGAAATTACTATATGTATTTATGTATGTATATATATCCCAAGCAACGCAACCATGTTGTTTCAATGTGGTGTCAACGTTCAATACCAACATGCACAATGTTGTTTCAACGTGGAACTGCAACGTTGTTTTCAAGCGGAAGTGTTCACTTAAAGGAGCGTGGATACAATGTTGAGTGCCAACGTTGTTTCTACGTAGATATATCACACTGCTTCCACATGCTAGCTATTGCCCACGTGGTTTCAATGTTGAATGTCAATATTGGTTCAACGTGGATTTGTCACATTGTTTCCACATGAGTGTTCATTTTTGCCCATGTGGTTTCCACGTTGAATGTCAATGTTGTTTCAACATGGATCACATCAGTAAAAATAGATTTGAAATGAGAAAAATTATTACGATGATCATAAAAGATACTTTTAAAAACAGTATCAAGGGTTTCAGACTTTTTAAAATTTGAGAAAGGGTTAAAAATTGTAGTTTCATGATGATGCCAAGGTGAAATGGGGAAAGTTGGAGGAATAACTCTAAGGTTATCCACCTGATGGAATGAGAGAATGTTTTTAACTCTCAATGAAAAAGATGGTCGTGCATGTTTTTAAGTAGCTCTCTTCTTAGTTCGAATGAATAAGCACTTTTTGGTGTTAAATATAGGTTTTCTGCAGATCGTAAGAATTCTAGTGTTCAATCATGTGTTGAAATAATCCGATGCAAAGGTGAAATTTGCACTCCAAAATTGTTATTTGCGTTCTGTCTGTTTACAATTTTAAAAATGTGGTAATCATAATTTTCAGTGTTTTTTTTAGTAATATACAGTCAATAATTAATTCTTTTCTTTTTAATAGGCATTCCAGATGAATGTTTGGAGTGCAAAGTTTACACTTGGACAAATAATTTTTAATTCCACCCCTTAAATTGTAAGTACTGAATACTAGGCATTTTTTTCTATGCTATAAAAACAAATTTTGTGTAAAAGTCCCTTTTTTTTTACAAGTACCTTTTTTTCAAACTTTTGGTCCCTTAGTCCCTTTTTTTGAAGTTCCAAGTTGCTAAACACCCTGAAAGTTGCCCCCTAATGAAATTCCAAATTTCTGCCGTTTTTCATTTTATTTTGTTTGTATATCTAAATATATATATACCTAAAAATATTTATGTAATCCATGAAGCAAGAACAGTGTTACATAGATGGTTAAGTATGGCTGCTGTCAACATTTTGCAATACTAATTGAACATAACAGCATTAATTTCTTTCAAATTTCAAGAAATTGTAGTCTTCAGATAAATCTTCTATAAAATGTAATTGATTTAGAAGAAATACAATAATGCCACTAAGGAAAAAGTTAAGTCTGAGGATGTTTTTTTTTTTTAGCTTTTGAATACTCTAATTGGACCATATATGTTATGCGTGTGTTATTGTCAATGTATGAAAGTGAAATTAGTTTTTCTATATAAGGACTGAAGTACTTTAAGCAAAGTTTGAAACAACATATCGTAGAGGTTAAATTGTGAAATAATTAGTTATAACAGTTGTCTAGTTATTCTGTGATATAACTAGTTTTTGTATAAAATTTCTAATGATAGACAATTAGATAGTAAAATAAAAGCACTCTATAATTTTTTATTTTATCTTTTGTTGCAAAACTCTAAAAGTAACAAAAAGTATAGCAGGCATCTTCTTCGAACAGTCGTTTGAAGCCCCTCAAATTGCCTTATTTTTTTAAAATCACTTACTGTTGCCAAATTTATTGCTTTTAATAATAGTGTTCTTAAATATCAATTTTGGGGAATTAGAGGTCCCAAATGGTTGTTGGACGTAACAACTTTCAGTAACAAGTCAATTTTTTAGCAATAATTAAAAATGGAATTTTTTTTTTCACTAATTAGGAAGTATTAGTCTGATAAAACCTCTGTTATCAGAGTGAGTCATAGATAAACATAAATATCAGCGTTAGGTATTGTATTCTTTTACTAAGATATGTATTGAACCTTGATTTGAAAGACAGAACTTGGCATGGCTCGGATATCTGGTCGTCTAGTGATAAATTGTATCTTATGAATCCATTATTCAATTCAATGGAACTTTTTTAATATATAAGTTATATTTTTTAAGAAATAATGGAGGGAAATGTTTAAAATTAAAAACTGTTTTAAAACAATTTTTTTTTTTTTTTTTTTTTGTAGTTTTAAGTCTCACAATTGAAAAGAGGATCATTTCCAGATCGAGTTAACATATTTCCTACTGCATATTCATTGAAAGCCAAAAACAATAAATTATTTGTCAAACAGATAGCAATATGTGCAATTGTAAATAAACTATTTGTCAGAAGCAGAGGTGTTTTAGCTTTTTAATTGGTATACCATTTATCAGTTTTAGTTTTACAAAGGTAAGGGGGAAAATATTAAAAAAAAAAAATCAGAAAATAGTAAGTCATAATATTCCAAATTAATTTTTTAGCAATTAATGGATTACAGTGATGGAAGCTGTAAATAATCACTTGTAACAATATCAAAATTGAGTGTAATTATCAATTATTTATGTTGGCATTACACATTTTAATTACTATTATAACCTTGTTATGAATACTTAAAGTTGGCACAGAATTTCTGTTTTTATTTTTATTAACTAGCATCTTGTGCTATAATTGCATTAGATTTTTAAAATTGTATTGTGAGTGGCAATTTTAAAAATGGTGTATTTTAAACTAAAATTTAAGAATAACCTATTTTTTATTTTCTAGGTCCAAAGCCTACACCTAATGCTCTGAAACACGAAGAAAGAATAGGCTACATTGAAGGAAGTGGCTTAATTCCTGGCAGTCAGATGGACAGATACCTTGCTGAAAAGAAAAGCATTCTGCAATATTTAGTGTAACAAAGAATATGTTTGCTTTGTGTTCAATAAAATAAACTTATTACCTTTTTATGTTTTTACTCTTATTTTAATTGCATATTTCCATTTTTGCTTGATTTGTTCAACCTGTTTTTAGTTTTGTATTTTTCTTTTATGCTAAACTTATAAAGGAGAAGATTTGCACAAAATGGCAAAACAACATTGTAATCTGTTTAAAAGAAAAATTGAGATGTATGAGATACATTACATTGTGCTTTAATAGATTTAGTCATGTTTTGTCTTATTTTTAAGGTATATATTTAGCTGAGAAATCTATTGGAATGGATAAATTCTCTTGGTTAAAGGCTAATTAGGTAGTTAACTGTTTCATTGGTTTTTAATATAGGAGACTAGTTTTTACTTCCCAAAGTCTTGTTGAAGACGAAGAAATATTTTCTAATGCTATGATTCTTTAATTTATTATACCATTAAGTTCATGTATATTAAGTTTAGAAAAGTTCATACTTTTAGAAAATATTCAAATATTTTCTAATACTATGATTATACCATTAAGGCCAGTCATTAAAGTAATGACTGGCCTTGATAGTATAAATTATATTACCATAGTATTAGAAAATATTTGACGTAAAGAAAAGATACTGAGCCTCTTCATAGTGAGAGTAGGTACTTGAAGCAGATATAGGTAGTTGATAAAAAAAATTAATTGTGAATTTTTTGTATAATTATGTTGCAGGAACAAGGCTTTTGTTGTGAAAATCACATAGATGTCGCCAAAATCACTAAGATCACAATGTGACATCGCAGCGACAAAGCTTTCTTTGCGAAAGTCGCATAAATCACACGGATGTCGCCAAAATCACTAAGATCACATACAGATCACAATGTGACATCGCAGCAACAAAGCTTTCGTTGCGAAGATCGCATAAATCACACGGATGTCGCCAAAATCACTGAGATCACATTTAGGTCGCAAAGCGATATCGCAGTGACAAAGCTTTCGTTGCGAAGATCGCATAAATCACACGGATGTCGCCAAAATCACTAAGATCACATTTAGGTCACAAAGCGATATCGCAGTGACAAAGCTTTCGTTGCGAAAATCGCATAAATCACATGGATGTCGCCAAAATCACTAAGATCACATACAGATCACAATGTGACATCGCAGTGACAAAGCTTTTGTTGCGAAAATCGCATAAATCACACGGATGTCGCCAAAATCACTAAGATCACATTTAGGTCACAAAGCCATATCGCAGCGACAAAGCTTTCGTTGCGAAAATCGCATAAATCACATGGATGTCGCCAAGATCACATTTAGGTCACAAAGCGATATCGCAGCGACAAAGCTTTCGTCGAGAAAATCGCATAAATCACACGGATGTCGCCAAAATCACTAAGATCACATTTAGGTCACAAAGCGATATCGCAGTGACAAAGCTTTCGTTGCGAAGATCGCATAAATCACAAGGATGTCGCCAAAATCACTAAGATCACATACAGATCACAATGTGACATCGCAGCGACAAAGCTTTCGTTGCGAAAATCGCATAAATCACACGGATGTCGCCAAAATCACTAAGATCACATTTAGGTCACAAAGCGATATCGCAGTGACAAAGCTTTCGTTGCGAAGATCGCATAAATCACACGGATGTCGCCAAAATCACTGAGATCACATACAGATCACAATGTGACATCGCGGTGACAAAGCTTTCGTTGCGAAAATCGCATAAATCACACGGATGTCGCCAAAATCACTAAGATCACATTTAGGTCACAATGTGACATCGCAGCGACAAAGCTTTCGTTGCGAAAATCGCATAAATCACACGGATGTCGCAAAAATCACTAAGATCACATTTAGGTCACAAAGCGATATCGCAGTGACAAAGCTTTCGTTGCGAAGATCGCATAAATCACACGGATGTCGCCAAAATCACTGAGATCACAATGTGACATCGCGGTGACAAAGCTTTCGTTGCGAAAATCGCATAAATCACACGGATGTCGCCAAAATCGCTAAGATCACATTTAGGTCACAATGTGACATCGCAGCGACAAAGCTTTCGTTGCGAAAATCGCATAAATCACACGGATGTCGCAAAAATCACTAAGATCACATTTAGGTCACAAAGCGATATCGCAGTGACAAAGCTTTCGTTGCGAAGATCGCATAAATCACACGGATGTCGCCAAAATCACTAAGATCACATTTAGGTCACAATGTGACATCGCAGCGACAAAGCTTTCGTTGCGAAAATCGCATAAATCACACGGATGTCGCCAAAATCACTAAGATCACATTTAGGTCACAAAGCGATATCGCAGTGACAAAGCTTTCGTTGCAAAGATCGCATAAATCACACGGATGTCGCCAAAATCACTAAGATCACATTTAGGTCACAAAGCGATATCGCAGTGACAAAGCTTTCGTTGCGAAGATCGCATAAATCACACGGATGTCGCCAAAATCACTAAGATCACATTTAGGTCACAATGTGACATCGCAGCGACAAAGCTTTCGTTGCGAAAATCGCATAAATCACACGGATGTCGCCAAAATCACTAAGATCACATTTAGGTCACAAAGCGATATCGCAGTGACAAAGCTTTCGTTGCGAAGATCACATAAATCACATAGATGTCGCCAAAATCACTAAGATCACATACAGATCACAATGCGATATCGCAAAAATCGCAAATTCGTCCCCAATGTCACAATGTGACGAAAAGCGATATCGCAGCGATATCACAAAGTTACGTCGCAAACCCCCCTCTAAAACGGACATTGGACGACTATGTGACCCCTGTGTGATATCGCCGTGACATCGCGTGATCTCTATGCGATATCGCTTTTCGTCACATACTCGTCACATGGTTATTAGGGAAGAGACTCCGTGTGTGATTTCTTATAAATAAAATAAATCACACCTAATGACGAATATATAACGCAAATTTTGTCTTCTGGGTAAGAAATTGGTGTAGTGGAGGCATGCTGCTACGAAAAGATATTATAGCTACGTCTCCCTACAAATGAACAAGTTTTTCAATCCTAGAGAAATAAATGCGCACATTCACCACAATACCGTAAAATGGGGTGAATAGGAACATCGGGGTGAATCTTAATGGGACTTCAGGAAATTACAAAGAAATTATTATTTTACAAAAATAAAGCAGTTTTATTAATTATAATTTTTTTTTTTATTTGGCTAACATGTTTGGAACTTTGGAACATATGTTTTGTGGGGTTTTCAACACTGTCCTGTTTTTAAAAAAAATTCTGAAACAGCGTGCATACAATCCAATGAGTTTTAACCTCTCCAAAACTTATCCCGTAATTGCTAACATAAACCTGTTATAGACTTAACTAATATATTTTTAGATAAGTATAAACATCCACAACAGCATGCCATACTTAATTTAACTTGGTTTTAAAAACTTTTTATTTTACGAATTTTTATGTTTTGCCTCTACTCGATTTTGAGATTTGTGGAGTGAATCGGAACATTTGAAAAGTGATATTAAAAAGCTATTTCTGGCAATATTATGTTCCACACAAGATTCAACGTCTGAAGAAGAGTCTAATTACTCCCGTCAAGACAGTAATCAAGATTGCAGGTTTAAATAAATGTCAAAAATAAACCTAGTTTTCCTCATGGGCGAAAACCAAATTGCTCCAGTGGTTTTCTTTTCTCTAAATGACTTCGTTATCTTAAAGTTACAAATGAAAAAGCAATCCATATGTATGAAGACCCTATGTGAGCAAAGTTTTACACCCACAAGATTATTTCTATATCAGTGTGTTTGAAAATCTTTGAAGATACTTGATTTTAATTTGAACAGCCGAACAGTGATAGTGGAATGATCTAAACGTTAGGATAATACTTGCATCTTTTAAAAGTGAGGCAAGGTGGCTATAAACATTACGTCATTGATGACGTAACTAATTGACTCGCTTTTAAAAGATGCAAGTATTCGGCTTCAAAGAAATGAAATCGTCAGTACCTTTCTTCATTTAAAATTAAAGGACGAGGGGTTGGTTGGTTGGTTGTATTCAGATTATCTGGCGCCGTCAGCAACACGAGGGCTATAATGCGCCGAAACATTCGTCATTAGACAAGCCAACATACATTTACAAACACCCATGCCAACACGGGACTCGAACCCGCAACCTCGCGGTCTAGAAGCTAGCATGCTAACCACTATACCGTTTGGTCGGCTAAAGGACGAGGGGATTATTATTTGGCAAGATTTGTTAGATCCCTGAAGAAGAATGTTACATGGAAACCACCCTCAACCAGTCTATGGATATTCAAATCCCGCAGAATCTCACGACAACTTCCTAGCTTTCCCCTTCCTTATGACCTGCCTCGGACTGTCTTTTTCAAATCTTTTTTCCTTTGTCTTTCCCATGTTCGGGTCCTTAAATATTATCCAATGGAATTGTAGGAGCATCAACAACAAGAGGCATTGGCTCTTGCATCCCTCCTTTCCATCATTTGATATCTTAGCTCGTCAGGAAATGTATCTAAAACACCCAAGAACTTTTCATTTACCTGACAAAACCATTTTCCGGAAAGATCGACCATGTCTGCAACCTGGCTGTGGCCTTCTGCTTGCGGTCAGCAACAATATCCAAACCACCCTTATTGACTTCTCAACCCTACCAACCCACGAAAACGAAATTATGGGTATCATAACCCAATATAAAAATAAAGTAATCTCCGTTATTTATATGCGCCGAGGGGAATCTTCGGAAAAGAATGGCTAAGAAGCATATTGCGGGTCGCCCACACACCCCCTCATTATACTAGGAGACATTAACACTTCCCACACCTTCTGGGGTGCAGAAAGAAATTCCAAAGGACCGTGTACTCTGGTCGAATGGATTGAAAATCAGGACATTATTCTCATTAATTCTGTCACACTAACTCACATCTCTCCCAGGGGCAACCAAACCCTAATTGACCTTACTTTGTGATCTACGAACATCGCGCACGAAGTATTTGTGTCTGTCCTTAACGACCTCTTCGACAGCGACCACTTCCCGATCTCCATTTCCCTCGGTGATCAATTTAAAAGAAATAACTCATGAACCCGTAACAACTGGCCCACAATTGAACGAGACCTACAATCCGAACCAATCGAGTCAAACTTGACTCTAAACCAACCAGTAGAAATCTGCAAATCAACCATGGCAAAAAACACCAGAATACAAAAAAAAAAAAAAAAAAAATCCTCCAAAACAAACCTGCCCTTGGTGGATATCCAAATGCACCCACATCCTACAAAAAAAAAAGCGGAGATTCCTTAAAATTGCACGAAGGAAATTCTCCAAAAAGGCATTTACTACTTATAAAAAAATCTGTGCCGAACTGAAAAACATAATCTCAAATATGAAAAGAGAATTCTGGGACAAGGTCTGTGACGAGGCAGGCAATACAGGGTCAATCTATCGTATCCATAAATCCATTAGTAAGAGAGAATTGAACTCTCCACCTTCCATCGACACCTTCCAAGTTGGAGGCATGACCATCGCTTCACCGCTGGCTCAAGCAAATTGCCTGGTTACCACCTTGATCAAGGCAAGAGTCAAAGAAACTATCCCTATAGACTTGAGCGGTACCGCGCTAATCTCCCTTGATAATCCCTTTACTTACAAAGAACTCTTGCACGGGTTAAACAAAACTAAAAACACAACCCCTGGATCAGATCTTATCAAATCCCACCCCACCCACCTCCTTCAACATCTGTTTAACATATACAACCGCAGCTGGACCTCCGGTAGCGTCCCCGAAAGTTGGAAACAATCTATCATCATCCCTATTCACAAAAAGAATAAACCTCACGACTCCGCTACTTCTTACAGACCCATCGCCCTAACTCAAGTTTTAGTGAAAGTACTAGAACGTATGATCCTTCAACATATCATCCCGATCATTCTTAATTCCACCAAAACTCAACAGCGCCTCTCTGATTTTCTCCCATTTCGAGGTTGCGAAGCCAACCACTCCATTCTCATAAACGATATACAAAAAGCAAGACGTAAAAAAGAGTTTATTGCAGCAGTTGTCCTCGATCTTAAAGCCGCCTACTACCACGTGTGGATTGACGGTATCATTTTAAAACTCACACAAATCGGTATTAGCAGCCGCCCAGCCATTTGGATCAAAGATTTCCTGTTATGAAGGGAAATCCAAGTAAAAAGGAGAGGAACCATCTCGACTCCTCTCTCTAGCTTCAGATGGGAGGGCAGGGTAGCGTTTTGTCCCCAACCCTGTTCCTTATTTGTATAGCTGACATTTTTAAAATTCTCCCCTTTGGAATTAAATGTCTCATATTTGCAGATGACATTATTTTGTACTATCATGGAAACAAGTGGGACATAATTCAAAGGAAACTTCAAACTGCTCTTCACTTCAACAGATGGTGCAGCGAGTGGAAGATGTTCATTTCCCCCGAAAAGATCGAGTTGATTAACTTTTCTCGAAGGCGCACCACGCCGAATTTAAACTTAACCTATAACAGTTGTATCATCCCTTGGACAACCTCAATCAAGTTCCTTGGCGTCCACCTAACGAACAACTTCCAAGTCCTGAAAAAGAAAGCTTTTAACAGAACTAGCATCCTCAAAGTTATTTCCTGGAAGCGTTGGGGAGCTCGCTCCCATCACTTAGTCAAAATTTTAAATAGCATAATTAGGGGTATTTTTGACTTCGGTTGCTAAATATGGATTTCAGCAAGTCAAACTGATAAAAAATCCATTGAAACCTCTTATTACTCAGCACTTCGTGTCGCAAGAGGACTTCCGAGCTGGACGCCCATACCTATCCTGGCTCTTCCTCTCTGCTGGCTCGACATAACCTCCTCACCGATATCTTTTGCATCCGTTCTTTTGCCTTAGGAAAACTTTCCCCACTTAATATTATCTTCGAAAACATAGGAAACCTCAACACGCATAACAGCAACCAAAAAATACTATCGGAAAGACTACTGTCACTTCTTAATAGCTTCAATATTGACAACAAAAACATAATAACAGCAATCTTCCCTAAAAAGCTGCCCCCAAATATAACCTTTCATGCTGGCAATCTCCTTCTTCAACGTTCAGAACTGCTACCTAACAATATTCGCGCCCTCTTCGAAGCGCATAAAAAGGATCACTAGGGTGAATTTTTGATCATTTCTACAGATGCATCTAAGGGCCTTATTATACAGAGCCACTCGAGTGGCGAACGCGCGCGTTAGCTTCTAACGCGCACGTTGCGGACCATTATATCCTATGGAGCTTATTATACAGAACCACAGCAGTGGCTAGTGGACGCGTCTGTGGCATGAGCTGTCCACTGCAGTCGCCTACCCTCGCTACTTCTGGCGTGCGTGCGCGACTGTGGTAGAGGACTATTGTTTGTTTTGAAGCTTATTAAATTTGTTTATAGACTTGACTTGACCCAGTTATCTAGTCAGACCCTGATTATCGACTAAGCCCACAAGACCTGACCCTTGGGCCCAATATTTTAGGGGGCTCCGAAATTAGCTGTAAACCTGTAGCTTTTGTTTTACAAAAGTTATGTGAATATTTTTTATTACCTGTATAAAAGAATTTTTACATAAAAATCATTTTGTATGAATCTTGAAGTGTGTTTAGTATCCCAGAGTGTATTTAATCAAATAAATTAAACCCTCATTTAAAATCTTAAATAATATAACCCATAAAAATACAGTTCTTAAAAAATCGGATATGCATTGTCAATTTTTGTATTCATTAACACAGCGTCGATATCAAAAACATTTGTATCAGCAAAATGAGTGGCAAACTACGTTTTAATTTTTTTTATTAAAAAAGGACGTGAATTTGTGCTCTCACATAGAAATATAATTTATTTATACTGCTTAAAGTAATTTTATTATTTATTCATTTAAAAAAAAAAAAAAAAATGCAAACAAGAAAGAATTTCAACAATGAACGGTTCAATGTTATTTTAATGCGATTGGATGACGCCAAGTTGGTTAATTAGTATTCCGTAAAAGCGACCTTTGAGTGACAGTAACAACCTCAAAATTTGATAGAATGCATTGTCATCGACATCGAACCTATCTGCCAAGTTTAAACCTGATTGGATGATGGTAAGGGGATTGATTAGACAGCAGCAAATTCCACTTTCATTGACAAACAAACTAACACACAAAGTCGAAGTTAATATAAAGGATTTAAAAACAAGACTTCTTGAAAGATAGAGAAAAAAATTTAAAGAAAGTCTTGACGAATTTATTGTGAGATCAGCTTTTCGAACTCTTCGAATATTCACTCTGAAATTGTGAATAATGCTGCAGATATTGTTGTCATGGATATTACTATACATTGTGATAGTGAAATGCAATGCTATATATAACAAAGTTTTTCCTCTTTCGATCTATAAATTGGATTGTTTGAAATTTGTTTCTTTATTTGTGATAAAAAAAAATTTAGAATACAATATTAACCTTACTTTATCAACTTTTTCTATTTTTAATATTACTCCATTTGACTTTTTGTTAAGCAAATTTCCAACAAATCTCGCTTTTGAAAAAGAGGCCCCTGTGTCAAATGTTCCTTGAACATTGATTATTTTGATATCTATAGTTCAAACGATTGTACAGATGAACAATCGAGTGAAAAATCGATAATATCGAAAAAGGGCAAATTATCGATTGTTTCATGCTAAATAAGACAATTGATTGTCGAAATTTAGTAAGAAATAATTGTATGCGACGATTATTTTTCTCTTGGTAATATTATTGGGCTGTATAGCTGTTCAGGATATAAATTGAAATGTTGCATTACGTTGTAGAAAAAAGCTTTTATAGAGGCTATATTGTTTTTATGTAATATTGCATGTATTTGCACTTGCGTATTGCACATTTGTATAACATGATGTATTGCAAATAGGTAATACCTGGATGTATTGCAAATAGGTTTTGCACATGTGCATTGCATATAAGTATTGCACATATGCAGGACCGATGCTAGCGAGGTGGGGGGAGGGAAGAGTCTAGGTCTTTAAGTTTTAGAAAGTTGAAGAGTCGAAATTTCCGAAATTTTATTGCATTCTTTTTTATTCAGATTCAGAAGGAAACCGAATTGAATGCAAAAACTAAAAATGGGGCATAAAAAAATGTGTAGAACAACTGTATTGAAAATATTGTAAGGCTGTTCAAACTGGATTTAACGAATTGGAAATTCTATACTAGAAGTCTGCAGTTCATCAATGTAGGTGGAGAAAGAGTCCTCACCTACACTTTCCCTCTACCTACTTTGATGGCCTGCGAACATAATTATAACCATAGATAACTTCAAGATAATTGAAATCGTCAAATAGTATTCAAAAATCCTGTTTGTAAGCAAGTCGGTGACAGCTGCTAAATGAAATTAAATATAAAAATGCATGGCACATTGATAGCATATTTTTGTTTGAAGGAAACGGAAAATCATTCGGTACCACATATTTTTATTTTGTGGGATCAACTTCTGCTTCCGCTTGAGTCAGAAATATATCATTGTGACTTTTTGTTTTAATATGGAATGATGAGTTTTTAAAACAGACGAATTATCAAGTATAATTTTTCCCGTTTGTGCGTCACACATACCACGTTTTCGAATAATCATGTTCCATTTTTACAAAACGTGCAAATGACTAACTGAAGTTTAGTTTCGTAATAAAAAACACATTTATTTTTGTTTAGTATAAGCTATTTGACGAAAAATGCAACAAGTTGAGGAAAAAATGTTTTACATTTCATATTGACATAATAAAAGGGGAATGTAATGCGAAAATAAAAAGATAATTAAAATAATATAAGGCATAATAAGCAATTTGCAGGGAAAGGAAGAGGAAGGGGAAAAACCGTATTCCTGGGCGTCGCCAAGGAGGTACAAAAGAGTGCACCCCACCTGGTTTTCGAAATTTTAAAATGATGTGGAGAAAAGTGGTAGGATTAACTGAAAATAAAAGTATGCTATAGGTTTTAAAATATTCAATGAAACAGAAATTTAATACAAAACGATTAATTAAAATTTCGTTTAGACATCCAACTGAAAAATCAAAGTTAAAGCAAAAAACTAGGGGTGTGGCACATCGTACAACTTTCAATTACACTATATTACTGATGTGGATTTGTGTCATTTATCATTTTTATATTTTTATCATTTATTGAGAAAATATGGCCAGTTTGGTGATATTTTTTTGTTGCGATAATTCTTTTACGCATCTTTAAAAAAAAAAATACCCATTCTGGCAATATTTATTTCTATAATTCTTATGTTATCCTTTCTTATAAGTGAAACTGCTCAGAGGAGAAACAACGATCGTCGATGAGCTATGCTCAAGGAAAGAGAATTTTATGTTGAAGGTATTCGTTTTTCAACTGTTTACGCCATTAAAGCATTTTTAATGAAATTTTGGATGTGGAAAGGTTTAGAACACATTAAGAGACATTACCACTGAGATTTTGAACAAAATCGTTAGAGCGGCTCTTTAGCAATCATTGAAAAACATGATTTTTTTCAATGGCAGCTACCTTATGCGCATGCTTGATTTTGTCGAAAACCTTAATGGTAGGTCCTTGGACCATCACCAACCCTCACACCAAATTTGAACACCCTTAAGCCAATTTATCGAGAGTCTATGCTGACCACGTACTCACAGACAGAAATTTTTTGAGATCAGGATGTTCCAAAACGTAGAGAAATACGGAAAAAAAAAAAAAAAAAAAAAAAAAATCGATTTTTTTTTAAATTTTTTTTTAGCGAACACTACACTTTTATTACCCTATGTATTACATATGGGTAATTGAAAGTAAAAAATAAAAAAATAACCCCCTTGCATTCCCTGTAGAGGTCATTAACAATCCCGTGAAAATAATTCAGCCGGCACTCATGGCCCCGTGTCGCTAATGCATGTATGTTGTGCAGTTCCAATAAGTGCTTCTACTACATAAATAGTGTGGTGTGGTGATCAATTTCTTTGAATTTTCTACAAAATGGATAAATTTCGTTTAATTTCAAATCAGTGTATATTAATTATATAAGTTTGACAAAAGACTGTCGTAAGTTTTTTTTTAATTAATTTACTAAACTGCTAAGTACACCAATACTCTTAGAAAAAAATAACTGACAATATTAACTTATTATTCTAACTAATGGACAACTTTGACACGTTACAGTAAGTAATGTGCTTGTAGTAAGTCAAGTAACATCTAAAAAATTATAGCATACAAATTAAAATCATTTACACAGAAAAAAACTTGTTGTCGCCTTCTCTTAAATCGTCATGCAGAGTATGAAATAAACCTTTTGAGGGCCTTCTTGATAAGAAGGGACGCACTCCTAAAGTTCTATTCTTTCTTCGTTTCTTAATAAGATAAGCATGCGCAATTCATCATCCTCACTTGATCAAAACATTTTGAATACAGAAAGGGGAACGAAATCATAACAAACACGGACGCTAGGCCTGGCCACTGCAAACGCGTGGATGCGCCACTGCCGTCGCTAGCCCGGGCGTCTAACACGAACGCGCGCGTTAGCCACTCGAGTGGCTCTGTATAATAAGGCCCTAAAACCTCCGACTCAACTGCTATCGCAGCGGCTAACCTCAACACAAAAATCACAGCTTTTGAAAGAATTCCAAACCTCAACTCTATTTACACCCCTGAAGCTCTGACAATTGATCTTGCCCTGAAACAGTATATAAAGATAAAGCAAAAAAAAAAAAAAAATTATTTTCCTCACAGTCAGAAAATTGAACGTTCTCGCCCTTCAACATCTTAATCTTAAATCACCCAAAGTCAGCTTACTTCTTTCAAATTCCTTCTATAATGTATCCTCAACAATAGACAAATGTGAGCTAGTTTGGATCCCAGCTCATATCGGAATTCCTGAAAATGAATTCGCAGACCAAACAGCACGACAAGCGACCTCAAAAGACTTTATTTGTTCACTCATCTCCCCGGAAGATATCATTAAAGAAATAAAACGGAAAAATGAACTTGAACAATTTCAAAACTGGAAACAAAATATTTATTCCAAGAGATTTCCCTGGATCAACTCATTATCTAATTTGTTAGAAAAGTACTCCACCAACAGGCAGGGACGACGGGAACGGGGGGCGTAGGGGGCGACTCGCCCCCCCAAAGTTTTAGAAAGTTGGACAGTCGGCAAATTTTATCGAGATTTTTCTTTTTCTAAAGTCGATCCACAATAAAATCGAATTAAATGAAGGAAGGGGGGAAAAAAAATGGAACAAAAATATTAAAAATATCTGAATGCAGCGTGACCCGAGTTTGACGAATCGGCATTTTTACAATAGAAGTCTATTATAGGGGAGTCGGTGTCTTTTTTTTTCGGCTACAATGATGGACTGCGAACGCAAATATTACCATATAAATATTACCATAAGTTTTTAGAAAGGCTGGTAGTCGGCAAATTTCTGAAATTTCATCCCTTCTTTTAAAAATCCCTACTGACGGATGTTTCAAAACATATTGAATGGAAAAAGTACAAATAATTAAACTCATCATTAGTATTATAAAATTGTGATCACAATGCAGCCTCAGTTGACGGTCGGCAATTTTGAATTGGAGTAAGTATATCCTTTTTGACAGGAATATTAAAATAATCTAATCATTGATATCTTCACTGACATTAGATAACTTTGATGTGTTACAGTAGATGATATACTTGTATTTGTGGTACGTCAGACAACGCCTCAAAAATCATGACATACACATTAAACGTCATTTACATAAAATATGTAATGTACATCATATGAGTTAAAGGTTTTATACAAAATTTCAAAACACCAAAATTTTGTATACCAAAATTTACCAGCATTTTACAAAGTTATTGCAATTAATGTCAAGTAGAACTCCATAAATTATGTTATGTACAGGATGGTTATAAAGAAACTTTGCCGATATATGGATCTCTAAAGGCAGTCTCGTTCAACAGATCAAGATGAGGTTTCAGGTATAGTTATTCAGAGATATGAGGTCGGAATTCTGTGAATTTCGGCAAAATGGCGCTCACGATTACCCCGGTTATAGTTACGAATAGCAACGCCTACTTTTTCCTATTGAGAAATGATCACCGCATGCGAAAACCCTAAAGAGCATTGGAATGGTACGTGTATCACAAAAAACGGACGAACAAAATACAGATCTGCGAACTGCCAACAAAAACACGATCAGAGCAATGGAGGCCGCTCACCAAATATTCAGCTTAGAAAACCGATTAAATTGCCTGTGATGGCACTCATGTAAACTTTGGCCTCTGTCAAATGCAAATTTCCATAGTGCGCCTCAATCGCGTTTTTGTTGGCCGTTCGCAGAGCTTTTTTTTTTTGTGCTTGCATAATGCGTCCGTTTTTTGTGATACACTTACCGTTCCATCTCTCTTTAGGGTTTCCTTATGCGCTGAGCATTTTGTGACAGGAAAAAGTAGACGTCATTTGAAAATTTCGTGCATGTAACTATAACCATAACCGTGAGTGCCATTTGTTGAAATTCATAGAATCTCGAGCTCATACCTCTGAATAACTATACCTGAAATCTTATCTCGATCTGTTAAACGGAACGGAAGCTAGAGGCCCATATATCGGCAAAGTTTCTTTATGACCACCTTGTACTTCATATATTGAAAATGCATTCCCAAAATAATGCATGCCACTTATAAACTGGAAGGCGATATCGTATTTATTTCCACAAAATAATCTTTGGAAAAGTGTTGAAAGGTTTATTATAATACTATCTAATATTCTTAATGTTCCCCGTGCTCAAATAGCTGTGGACCGACTTTGTCAAATACAACCAGGCTCAGTGTATTGCAAATTGTGAGTATCCTTTCACTCCTATCCTCGATTTATGACGCAGTTTGGCCTTTGTGTTGCCCTTGCGCCTAGTAAATTTGAAAAACAACCAACCAACCTATCCTGGATTTCACCACTTTAATATTCGAAACATCGGGGAAAAATTGTCTTTCAGATAAACTAAGATTTTTTAGTCTAAATACCTTTAAAAATATTTCAAATTGGATCAATAAATCTCAAACTAGGATCATAACCATTACATGTGGGTAATAGAAATGGGGGTGGGTTTTTGGAAATTTCATGTTGACAGTGATGTTTCTCTTGCTTTGAAGATCAAATGTGCAACTTGTTCTTCCTCAAGATCGGAATAACACTGTAGATTTGAATAACATGTGAATTGATAAATTTATATCTATATATTTTTTTCTTGTAAATTTTACCACTTTTTTTTCCACTGTACTTTATTTTTCGAAAGCCAGAGGGGAGGGAGTGAAAGTGCATGTTTCTTATGTCCCTGACATTGTATCTATTATAAAAATTGCAGTGCTTCGCGTAAGGAATTTTCTGAAATAGCAATAGTCCGTCAGAATTTTAAAAAGAAAAATTTCCAGAATTTGTTTTTTAATCAACCTTTATACAATTCTTTATAAAAAAGTCACCTATTTGATCAATAATTTTCATCTATTTAATTCCATGTTAAAGTGCTATTTCCAACCACTTTTACTCGTTTAATTAATTTTTTTCGAAACTGCAATTTGAAAATTTAAATAAAAAGTTGTATCAAAATGAAGCTCTTGCACTTCAAGTTACTGACTTGGTTTAAGATTGTGGAGAAAAACTCTATCTGCAAGGTATAAATGTCTCTCCCCCCCCTGCCCCCAAATAAAAACGCTTCTAAAAATAATCTCCTTTGTTCGGAGAGGAAGGGGTAATTTACTACAAAGAAATGAAAAAAATAAATGAATTTGAAGGAGCTTTAACTATAATGTGATGGGAATTTACTTAAAATTTGACATTAATTACGTATTAATAAAATGCCATAAAATATTAAAAAATTTTTAGACGGTAACTTAAAAGTAGTTAAAACTAATTGCACATTAAATAAAATAATTCTCAATTAAATAAAAAAATGTATTAACAAATAGTTTTACATTAATTAATAATTAATTATTCATATATTAATTAAAAATTATTTATACGTTAATTTTACATTAATAAAAAATAGTTAACAATTTATTAACATCTTAATTTATATTTTCTACATTTACAAGGGACATTCCTTGATTTCAGTCGGCAAAAGGATGTCTACGCCCCCCCAACCAAAATTCTTAGGGACGGCCCTGCCAACAGGCTTAAGGACGTCCAACTTGCCCGTCTAAAAGCCAAGTCCACCACCCTCAATGCATCTCTTCACTGTTTCAACCTTGTTACTTCCCCCTTTGTGCATCTCTTACAATAAACAAGAAACCCCTGAACAATTCATACTCGAATGTGAAAAATACGATACTGAACGGCAAAACATGAGATAAAGGCTTGGTGCATCCCTTTGTGCTACAATTGGATTATAGACTGGTCTGATTTAGGACAAAAAAAAAAAAAAAAATAATAAATAATCTATACACTCTGCAAATTCTTAGAGAAGACTGAAAAATTGATTTAAACGGAAACTCCAAACAAGAAATTTGTATTTTTAGAAAAAAAAAAAAAAAAAAGGAAATAATATATATATATTTTTTTTTTCAAAAATAAAAATTGCATAGATAAAAGTTTATTGTGGAAGAAGACTGGAACAAGCGCGCATCTTGCGGAGCATAATCCAGCAACACACCAAAATAACCAAATGATAAAGAATGGAAGTTTCTATTGAAAATTTTGAAGTTAAGGTTCAATTTACTTAGTAAACAGCCCACAATACAAAATTGCATTAGGTATATAATAAATCGTAACTAACCTACTTCGGTACTCAACTTTCAGAACCGAATATATAGCCATCGTTCGGATTTTTTCTTCTTTCTTTTTGCGTCCTCCCTAGAACCATAGGAATTTTCTTAGATTATCAATAAGACTCTCCACGCTGCTTAGCCTAAAAGACGAGAATTTCGGGGTAAATGCCAGGGGTTTTCGCATGTCAGAGGTTCCGCGTTCGAATCCCTAGTTAGGAATAGATGTTCATATGGTTCGCGGAATCCACGTTAAGTCCAGGTCTGATTAGTCGTCATTGTGCATAAAAATAAGTCGAGGAGCATGCAAACCAACCATTTGAAATGGATTTTATACATGTTGACAAGAAAACAAAAAATTCTACAGAAACGCTTTTTGTACTTTCGAAGTATATTGCATGCTCAAAAATGCAATACTTCCAAATCCACTTCAACCAACTTTTGTACGAAATGTATTCTAATTTTTCGATTGCATTGCATAAATTCAACACATACTGAAAAAGGTGTCTTATCTTGTAAAAGGTCGTGTATTTTTTAATATTTTATAAAGGTCAGTCCCGTGGTTCATGATCCAAGTTTTCGACTTCATAAGTCTTCTGCGTTCTTCGAGGTGCATCAAAAAACCAAGCTGTTTTTGGTCGGTTGTTTTCAGATTATCTGGCGCTGTCAGCAACACGAGGGCTGTAATGCGTCGAAACATTCGTCATTAGACAAGCCAACATACATTTACAAACACCCATGCCTTAACACATGACTCGCAACCTCGCGGTCTAGAAGCTAGCACGCTAACCACTATACACTAATACTATATATATCAATTTATCTGGGAGCGCAATGAGTTTTCTAAAAAAAAAATGTAGGTAGGAATTTAAGGGATAATTTCAAACATTTTAGGAATAATACTTAAAAAATTTTAGGGGATACATAAAAAACATTTAGGAGTATTTCTTTTGAAACTAACATAGGCTCATAACACAGACATTTTCTTTCCAAAGCTTGATTCAATATCGGCAAAAAATTGAACGTCAAACAACTTTTTAGAAAAATAACAGATATATAATCAAACAATTATAGTATTTTGATAAACATGCGATTTTAATTACATCCACTTTTCTCATCAGGTTGGTTGTATTCAGATTATCTGGCGCCGTCAGCAACACGAGGGCTATAATGCGCCGAAACATTTCGTCATTTGACAAACCAACATACATTTACAAACACCAATGCCAAACACGGGACTCGGAGCCCGCAACCTCGCGGTTTCTCATCAGGAAGAATATTGGGTTCATTTCGCGGGGTTCGGAGAATTAGGGAATTTTCGGGGTTTTTAATTTTTTTAGGTAGTATCGAAAAGTATATAATGTGTTTTTAGAACTATTATGTAAATAGTTACGCAGTATCAAAGTTAAAAATATTTCTCAAAAATGCTACTTTTTAAAAAATTTTGCGAGTTTTTCGGTTATATCTCTATAATAGTACATCGAAATGAAAAATGTTGTAAATTTAAGTTGTAAAACCATACAGTTCCAACAAGTTTGTTTTATGCGACAAGCGACAAGTTATTTCTAGGATTAATAACAAAAGATCTACTTCAATTTGAAGGTTTATGAGATGATAACCTATAATGATTTAAGTATGGGTAGTGGTAAAAACAGTTTCTTACTGTAAAACCTGACAACTTTCATAAAAAATAAAACAATATAGATTTTATAATATACGTTATAAAAAGTGGAAATATTTAAAAAATGCATATGCTACATTATAATGATAATATAAAACTTACCGTGTTGCTATGGTGCACCAAACACTTCTGCCATTCTGAAATAAGCTGAGTGACTGATTCTACACCACGCGGAGTACACTGCCGTCCTAAGCAAAAATGCAGTTAACTCCACTTTTTGTCGATTTTGAGTCATTGTGATATTTGGTGCCTCTAAGATCATACGCATATGTGTACATAAACACATGATCGGTATTCGTGTCCTTTTCCTATTAAACTCGGTAGTCAGTATTGCAGCAACTTCAGAATGAGGTCTTCTAAGCAAGAATGCAGTTAACTCCACTGAATCGGGGAATGTATACGTTTCTACGATCGTAAGATGCGTAGAATCTTTTGGGATGTATGATATACGCATCTGGGGCATTTATAAGATTGGACTGACAGACATGCACCTGAAACACACATTATATATTGTGAGATCCACTTCATAAAGTTTCAATTCATTGTGTTAAAAGCAGTTTATTTATCATCGTTTGCTTTTGTCATCGTGTACTGAATGATATGAAAATATGACTTTTTATTATTTAGATTGGTTGTATTCAGGTTATCTGGCGCCGTCAGCAACACGAGGGCTATAATGCGCCGAAACATTCGTCATTAGACAAGCCAACATACATTTACAAACACCCATGCCTTAACACATGACTCGCAACCTCGCGGTCTAGAAGCTAGCACGCTAACCACTATACCGTTTGGTCGGCTTTTATTATTTAGACAATCGGCAATTATTGAAAAGTCGTTTGATGTTTAAAATGTAGTTGTTTTTTTTTACTATAGTTATAGAAAGCAATCTTCAAAGTTATCCTTTGCGAATTGACCGAAAACCGTTATTACAAGTTAAGTTTATGAAGTGATGAATGAAAGTGATTTGACTGCAGAAAGTTAGGTGATCGATTTTTCATTGACAACTTTTATTGGTATACATAAATTATAATGCAATTGTTTTACACACAAATAAACAATGCCGACCAAACGGTATAGTGGTTAACGTGCTAGCGAGGTTGCGGGTTCGAGTCCCGTGTTAGGCAAGGGTGTTTGTAAATGTATGTTGGCTTGTCAAATGACGAATGTTTCGGCGCATTATAGCCCTCGTGTTGCTGACGGCGCCAGAAAATCTGAATACAACCAACCACAAATAGACAATTGTTATGGAAGTTTGGTAATGATTGTTTATGGTGTGTTATAGTTACAATTTTCAACTCGTGAACGGCTCACCTGTTGGTTGTGTGGTTTGCACTCTGGCTTCACATGCCAAAGGTGTCGGGTTCGAATCCCGGGTTTGGCATAGATGTTCGTTGAGGTTCGGAATCCACGTAAGTTATAAGTCCCGACCTAATTAGCCGTTATTGGGCACAAGTTTAGGTCGTTGAACACACAAAACAACCAAATCGTGAACATGAATAGTTTTTTTTTTTTGCCGAAACTTATAGTCATTATTTCACAATGAAACCTTTGTTTTTCAGGATTTTATGAGCTTAAAATGCGATTAATATTGAAAAAGAACCATATGGCCTTGCATCCTATAGATCGTTCGGATTGGATGAACGCAACAGCATTAATATCTAAAAGAAATGATATTAGAGAACTTGCTATATCTGATGCCAGAAATCGTCAAAATTTTTGGAAATCAATTCCAGTCAATCAAAAAGACGTAGATTTGCGCAGCAATTTTGACGATGTTTAGTAAGAAGAATGAGAAAACCATGTTTTTTTTGTTTAAGTAAAAGCTAAAATAAACATTACTATGTGTATAGTTTTGTAAGTAATACAAGGATATTTTTTCATTTTTTGTAAATAGCGCGAAGAATTTTTCCAATGAAAGGATTTTTTGATGGGACATTAAAAATTCATTCTTTGATAACGTTCTTGAGTATCTTTATGTCGTAATGCAACGATATAAGGGTATAGTGGTTAGCGTGCTAGCTGCTAGACCGCGAGGTTGCGGGTTCGAGTCCCGTGATAGGCATGGGTGTTTGTAAATGTATGTTGGCTTGCCTAATGACGAATGTTTCGGCGCATTATAGCCCTCGTGTTGCTGACGGCGCCAGATAATCTGAAAAACAACCAACCAACGATATAAGCTAAATTAGTATTACACCACCTTTGGGTCGTAAAATGCATCTTCAGTAGCTGATTGATGGAGTTACTGCAATTTTGCTTAACACCAATCAGAAAATACTAGGATGAAATGCAGTAACCGCCAATTCAGGCTAAAATTTCAAAAAATTGTATAATTTTATGCATCTATGTTATAGAGCATCAACAATACTGCTTAGTAACGTAAAAAGTTTTAATATTATTGTATTTTAAATTGGTGGCCCACAAAAAAGAAACAAAATCGCGTTTTCTGACTGCTTAGGACGGCAGTAAAGATCTTTTGAGATTGAATAGAAAAATCTCAAGTTGAATGGTCAGGGTTCCCACTCTTTTTTCAAAACTGAAAATTAAGGAGTTTTTAAGAACTTTTTAGGACCTAGAAATATTTATTAAGGACCTTAAAAAGCACGACAAAAATTATATTACACCTTCATAGTAAATCACCTTGGGAGAAAATTAAATCAAATATAATAAACGACTTTATCTACGACTATCTTTTTTGGCTTAGGACAAAAAGTATGGTTGTCACCCAGGGTGTCTACTAAATTTCTGACCCATTTAGACTTTTTAGGGTTGTTTCGTTTGTTGAAATTTACTGGCGCAAGGGTAACACTAGGGTCAAGCTGCGTCAAGACTTTTTGGGACCTTTTAGGTACTTTCGAAATAAATTCACGATACGACTCTAAGCAATTATTTGAGTCAATTAGATACAATAATACTTAAAAAACACACTTTTGTCATTGCTTTTAGTCTAATCTTGAGAAAAGATTACTCTAGCATCAAATTTCAGCTTTAAAAAACTGTTTTCCAAATAATTTTTTTAAAAATATAGACAAAGCATAAATCATGTCAAAGTAGAACATTAGACAAATACTTTATACTATATTCATTCTCTTAGTTTTCTGAATATTTGAAATTTTAATAAAATCTGAAGAAATCAACAATTTACTTTAAAAACATATCGTAATGTAATTTTTATTTTTATGCATGAAATGCAGTTGGTAAAAAAATTACAAACAATTTGCATATTTAAAAAACCTGTCTCCTAATGTGGTTGGATTGGAGGAGTTTCACTATTTTCCATTTCTTTTCACTTTACATTATTTCTTTATCTAATTGTTCAATTTCTGATCTGCACTTTCCTTTAATTATATTTTCAGGGTGGCCACAAAATTCAGGAAAAAACGTTCCCTGATAGATTTCTAAAATATTCCCAGATTTTACGGTATACTTTTTTTTAAAATTTCTCCAACTTTTTTTTTTTAAATTTCCCCCAACTCGAAAACAGGCTGTTCAGGGTCAGGGTGGGCAAGGCAATCTCAAGTCACAGATTTATTAAGTCAGGTGTACCGCAAGGTAGCATCCTGGGACCCATTCTCTACAACCTTTATTCATCGGATTTTCCAATCTTTCAAAATGATCGACATTGCCTCACTGCCTTCTAAGCAGATCACACAGCAGTTGCCACCACTTCTGTCAATCCACAAAAGGCTCTTCATAAGCTTCAGAATAAAACTTCCCACATTGAGGAGTGGTGTTCTAGGTGGAAAGTTTCCATAAAGGCTAGCAAGTCTTAAAATCTTCATGAAGGCAAAGGACAAACTCAAAACTCTTAACATTTCAGTTATAATTTTTAGTGAAACCATCCCCATACTTAGGTGCACTAAATATCTTAATGTGAAAATTAACCACCAACTAAATTGGACTGACAATATTAAAAAAGTCACCAGCAAAACATGTACAGTACTGAATAAATTGTGGCCAATACTAGGCAAAAATTCAACATTACCTCTCAATTACAAGAGAAGGATTTATTTTAGCTCCATTCGACCCAAATTTACATATGTAGCACCTGGATGGAGTACACACAATGCCAGAGACGCAGTTAAGCAGCAAAAAATTTAAAACAAAGTAATGAGAGGTATAGTAGATGCCTAGAGTTACATTGGAAACGACCTTATCCCCAGGGACTTGCAAATCCCAACTGTTGCAGAACACATAGCACTCACAAAATAAAAAGTGGGTCAAAAGTTGGTCCCATAAAGTGCATCATCAAAATTTTTCGTTTTCACTTTTCCCCATGTTAATCGGAATGGAAAATTTCAAATTTCTCAATATTTGAAAACTTCAATCTTTTTACACCCACGGTTATAGAAATCATCACCCGAGTCGATTTCCACAGTAAAATCGTCATTAAATTGACATTTTATTTCTCAAAATCTGGTTATTTCTAAAAAACTTTGCATTTCCCATTGAAAATACATTAGCCATGTTAAT
Organism: Linyphia triangularis; assembly: GCA_963978545.1. Lineage (NCBI taxonomy): Eukaryota > Metazoa > Arthropoda > Arachnida > Araneae > Linyphiidae > Linyphia > Linyphia triangularis. The sequence continues at coordinate 88,380,256 of OZ021726.1, forward strand.
CCTATGGGAAATTTCCTATTCAAAATTTTCGAAATTTAACCTTCTTTTTTAACCTAGGAAAATACAAATTATCACTTGAATTCATTCTAATTATGAATTTGCTAAAAAAGTTGTATTTTAGCTATCAAAATTGAAATAATGCTAAAAACAAATACGTCTTAAAAACAGTTTCCGAACGCTTTCGTTTCAAAATTTCAACTTGTCGTTTCCTTATTAAAAAAGGGCTTTTTGGCTAATTGATGAAGAGTTTTACAATATAAACTTACAATTTGTATAAATTTAAACAAAATAAAATTTTCCTTCAAATATACATGAAACTAAAAAATTTCACGATTTTCGAAATATAGAATTTTTTGATATTTATTAAAATTTGGACCAAGAATAAGTAGAAAAAATATTTTCAACCCAAAATAAGAATTTGAAAGCACTTGAGAATATTGCGGGAAAAGCCAATTTCCCCAATTGAAAATACATGGGGGACGATGTTCAATGAATTATTGTTCAAAATGAAAAATTTTCAAAATTTTTTCCTTTAGAGAAATTGAAGCAAATATATAGTAGAATCTCCAATTCCATTTTTATATCACTCACAAAATAAGAAATGGGTCAAAAAATGGTCAAGTAAAGTACACTATCAAAATTTTCGTTTTAACATTTCCAAATGGTAATCGCATAGAAAATTTCAAATTTCTCAATTTTCAAAATCCTACAATCTTTTTACACCCACGGTCATAGAAATCAAATCACGGGTTGATTTCCACAGTCAAATCGTCGTGAAAGTGACATTTTAATTCTCAAAATTGATTATTGCTAAAAAAGTTTGCATTTCCTGTTGAAAATACAATATCCATGTTAATCCAATTGGAAATTTCAAATTCCCAATTTTCGAAATTTAACCTTCTTTTTGAACCTAGGATCATAAAAATTATCACTTGCATTCATTTTGATCATCAATTTTCTTATAAAGTGGTATTTTATCACTCAAAATCTAAATAATGCAAAGAACGAATACGGCTTAGAAACAGTTACCAAGCGCTTTCGTTTCAAAATTTCATATAGTTTTTCTTATTGAAAAAGGATATTTTGTATAAATTTTGAACTTAGTTGAATTGATGAAGTGTTTTACAATATAAACTTACAATTTTTTTCAATTTGATAACAGTAAAATTTCCTTTCAAATACACAAAAAAACTAAAAAATGTCACGATTTTCCAAAGAATTAATTTTTTTATTTCAATTTTTTTTCTTTAAATTTGAACTAAGAATAAGTAAAAAAAAATATTTTCAACCCAAAATAAGAATCTGAAAGTATTTGAGAATATTTCTGGAAAAGCCAATTTCAACAATTGAAAATATAGGGGGGGGGGGGGGGACGATGTTGATGAATTCTTGTTCAAAAAGAAAAATTTTCAAAATTTTTCCTTTTTGAAAATTGAAGCTAATATATCATGAAATCTTTAATTCTAATTCTCAATAACTCACAAAATAAGAAGTGGGTAAAAAGTTGGTCCCATAAATTTTCAATTCAAATACACACGACACTGAAAGATTTCGCGATTTTCAAATTATTGAATTTCTGCTTTTAAGAATTATTTTTTTTTAAATAAAATTTGGAATAGGAATAAGTAGAAAATATTTTCAACCGAAATAAGCATTGGAGTTTATATCTGGAAAAGCCAATTTCCCTAATTGAAAATACCTGGGTGACGATGATCAATGAATTATTGTTCAGAAAGAAAATTTTTCAAAATTTTTTCCTTTTGAGAAATTGAAGCTAATATATAGTAAAATCTCCAATTCCAAATTTTTAACACTAAAAAAATAAGAAGTGGGTCAAAGGATGGTCCCATAAAGTGCACTATCAAAATTTTTCGATTTCACTTTTCCCCATGGTAATCGCATGGAAAATTTCAAATTTCTCAATTTTCAAAATACTACAATCTTTTTACACCCACTGTTATAGAAATCATCAGCCGGGTCGATTTCCACAGTCAAATCGTAATTAAAGTGAAATTTTATTTATCAAAATCTGATTATTGCTAAAAAAGTTGGCATTTCCAAATGAAAATACATTAGCAATGTTAATCCTACGGGTAATTTCAAATCCTCAATTTTCAAAATTTAACCTTCTTTTTTAACCAAGGATCATAAAAATTATCACTTGATTTCATTCTGATCATCAATTAGCTTATAAAGTGGTATTTTAGCATTCAAAAATCGAAATAATGCATAGAACGAATACGGCTTAAAACCAGTTACCGAGCGCTTTCGTTTCAAAATTTTAACTGGTCTTTTCTTGTTGAAAAGGGTGTTTTGATTAAATTTTGAACTTAGTAGAATTGATGAAGTGCTTTACAATATAAAATTACAATTTGTATCAATTTGACCACAATAAAATTTTCCTTTCAAATACACAAAAAACTAAAAAATTTCACGATTTTGAAAGAATTCATTTTTTAATTTAAATTTTTTTTATTTAAATTTGAACCAAGAATAAGTAGAAAAAATAATTTCCACCCAAAATAAGAATTTGAAAGCATTTGAGCCTATTTCTGGAAAAGCCAATTTCCCCAATTGAAAATTCAGGGGGGGACGATGTTCAATGAATTCTTGTTCAAAAAGAAAAATTTTCAAAATTTTTTCTTTTGGAAAAATTGAAGCTAATATATCATGAAATCTTTAATTCTAATTTTATAACACTCACAAAATAAGAAGTGGGTCAAAAGTTGGTCCCAAAAATTTTCAATTTAAATACACACGAAACTGAAATATTTCGCGATTTTCAAATAATTGAATTCCTGCTTTTAAGAATTTTTTTTTAATTAAAATTTGGAAAAGAAAAAGTAGAAACATATTTTCAACCCAAAATAAGCATTTGAGCCTATTTCTGAAAAAGCTAATTTCCAAAATTGAAAATACCTTTGGGACGATCATCAATGAATTGTTGTTCAGAAAGAAAATTTTTCAAAATTTTTTTCCTTTTGAGAAATTGAAGCTAATATATAGTAGAATCTCCAATTCCAATTTTATAACACTCACAAAATAAGAAATGGATCAAAAGATGGTCCTATAAAGTGCACTATCAAAATTTTTGATTTCAGTTTTCCCCATGTTAATCGTATTTAAGATTTCAAACTTCTCAATTTTCAAAATCCTACAAGTGTTTTACAATAGAAACACACAATTTGGATCAATTTGACAAAAATAAAATTTTCTTTTAGAATAGAAGCGAAACTGAAAATTTCACAATTTTCAAAAAAATGAATTTCTGCTTTTATTAAATTTTTTTTAATTAAAATCGGGACCAAGAAAAAGTAGAAAAAATATTTTCAACTCAAAATAAGAATTTGAAAGCATTTGAGCCGATTTTTGGAAAAGCCAATTTTCCCATTTGAAAATTCATGGGCGACGATGTTAAATGAATTATTGTTCAAAATAAAAAAATTTCAAAATTTTTTCCTTTTTAGAAATTGAAGCTAATATACAAAAGAATCTCCAATTCCAATTTTATATCACTCACAAAATAAGAAATGGGTAAAAAATAACCCAAAATAAGCATTTGAGCCTATTTCTGAAAAAGCCAATTTCCCCAATTGAAAATACTTGGGGGACGATGATCAATCAATTATTGTTCAGAAAGAAAATTTTTCAAAATTTTTTCCTTTTTAGAAATTGAAGTTAATATATAAAAGAATCTCCAATTCCAATTTTATATCACTCACAAAATAAGAAATGGGTCAAAAGTTGGTCAAATAAAGTGCACTATCAGACTTTTTCGTTTTCACTTTTCCCCATGTTAATAGTATGGAAAATTTCAAATTTCTCAATTTTCAAAATCCTACAATCTTTTTACACCCGTTATAGAAATCATCACCCGGGTCAATTTCCACCGTCAAATCGTAATTAAAGGGACATTTTATTTCTTAAAATCTGATTATTGTTAAAAAAAGTTTGAATTTCCCTTTGAAAACACATTAGTCATGTTAATCTTATGGGAAATTTCAAATTCCCAATTTTAAAAATTTAACCTTCTTTTTGAAGCTAGGATCATAAAAATTATCACTTGAAATCATTCTGATTATCAATTTTCTTATAAAGTGGTATTTTAACATTCAAAATCGAAATAATGCAAAGAACGAATACGGCTTAAAAACTTTTTCCGAGAGCATTCGTTTCATAATTTCAACTAGTTTTTCTTATTGGAATAGTTTTTTAGGACAAATTTTTAAATTAGTTGAATTGATCAAGTGTTTTACAATATAAACACAATTTGGATCAATTTGACAAAAATAAAATTTTCCATTCAAATAGAAGCGAAATTGAAAAATTTCACAATTATCAAAAAAATGAATTTCTGCTTTTAGGAATTTTTTTTTTTAATTAAAATCGGAACCAAGAAAAGTAGAAAAATATTTTCAACCCAAAATAGGAATTTGAAAGCCTTTGGGTAGATTCCTGGAAAAGCCAATTTTCCCATTTGAAAATACATGGGGGACGATGTTAAATGAATTATTGTTCAAAATTAAAAATTTTCAAAATTTTTTCCTTCGGAGAAATTGAAGCTAATATACAAAAGAATCTCCTATTCCAATTTTATATCACTCACAAAATAAGAAATGGGTCAAAAATAAAGACCAGAAAGAAAATTTTTCAAAATTTTTTCCTTTTGAGAAATTGAAGCTTATATTGCCGCATTTTGGTTATTTATACATGTGGCATTATAGCCGAGAGGTAGCGGATGAGGCTGGTGGTCGATAGGTCGGTGGTTCGAATACCACCGGCACCCACTTAACTAAAATTTAATTTCTATTCATTTCTTGTTCCAGAAGAACCTTCTAGAACTTTCTATCATTTCCGGTACGACTTGTTTCCGGATGGATGTATTAGTGCTTCTATGCAAATTCAACTTTACTTGTTTCCGGTGAATGTTCTGGAACATTCGATCTGGCTTTATAAAAGAGTCACTCGAGATGAGTGGGGCAGAGGATAGGTTCTTCTGTTACTGAACGTTACTCTAGAATTCTTTCTAATAAATACTTACGAGACGTAGCACCAACGTTGTATTTCTTGTGTACAGTTCGTTATACGTGACAGTTTGGTGGAGGCGCCGGGTACCGATCGTGGAGGAAGAAAGTGTCCGCAAAAGCCGTCGACTACAAGGACTGTCTCCGGAGTACGGGCGTTACATTCCCCCCTCCTAGGAAACATCGCAAAATTATTATGCCAGACGGATCGACCGAAACTAAATCTGAAATTGGTTCCCGGCTGTATCAGCAAATAAGACAGCCCTCCAGTTTCGCTGGTGAAGCTGGTCAAGATCCTACAAAATGGCTGAAAGAATACGAACGGGTTGCCAAATTTAATAGGTGGGACGACATGGAGTGCCTTGCTAATGCATACTTCTTTCTTGATGGCACATCAAAGCAATGGTTTGAAAATAATGAGGATGAATTATGTTCGTGGGAAAAATTACAAGAAGGACTAAAACAAGCATTTGGAAACACTAGGCATCACGTCCAACAAGCAGAAGCCCTACTTAAATGCCGAGCACAGAAACAGGGAGAGAGAGCACACAATCTTACATCCAGAATGTACTAGCACTATGTCATCAAGTAAATTCCAGAATGGAAGAGAAAGAAAAGGTTTCTCATTTGATGAAAGGAGTTGCCGAAGAAGTTTATGCAGCCTTATTAGCTAAGGATATAGCTACAGCCGATGACTTTATTAAACAGTATCAGCATATCGAAGACCAACACAAGAGGAGAGTTGCTCAACGAAAATACCAACGACTCCCAAATGTAGTCTCTATGGCCCCAATTGATGAAAACGCTGATTTAGCATCTATGATACGACAAATAGTTCAAGAGGAAGTTCAGAAACTAACACGTACCCTGCAAGACCAACAACCCCAGTACCAGTCTTTAGAAAATGTCATTCGCGAAGAAGTAGAGAGTGTCTTGGCTTCGGTTTCAAGGACTCCGCAGCCCTCTACATGGAACCAGAAAAGACAGTACGCGTATCAACCAAATAATGTTAGAAGATCTGAAAGGACAATAGAACCCGCTACCAGAAAAACTGATTTATGGCGAACGGAAGACAACAGACCAGTTTGCTTTCACTGTGGACGTCCAGGACACGTCGTCCGCTACTGCCGGGAAAGGCGATCCGTTTTTGACACTTACCGCAACGAAAGGGGAAACAACTTTCGTCGACAGCTAACCCCCACACCGTCTGCCGATAGCTACCAAAGACCAACCGACGACTATCTACGACCAAACACCAGAACTTCCTCGCCGCTCACAAACAGAGGACGATCACCAACACGTCGCTTAATCACCTTCGCCGTATAGAACCTCAAGTCGATCTCCTAGTCGACGCGTCGAGGAAAACTAATTGATGCGAGCTTCTGTGGAGGTGAAGCCGCTATTATGCGAAACCCTCCGACTGCCGCTAAGATGTCCGGGAATCATTTGGAAATCATAGTCGACAATGCGCCAGTGACGGCACTTGTGGATTCTGGGGCCTCTTTTTCTGTCATATCTGAAAAATATCGCCGAAAACTTAGAAAAGTGCAATTGCCAACCACACGGAGAGTACTTCTTAAAGTAGCCAATGACGCTTATGTACAGCCGACTGGACGATGCATACTTCGCCTCGATATTAACGGTAGAGTACAACCCTTTGAGTTCATCGTTATGCCGCAATGCAGCCATGATATAATCCTAGGTTGGGATTTCTTAGAAGCCTCTCAAGCAGTTATTGACTGTGGTCGTTCTGAACTGGTTCTTGAAGACGCCGTTCAAGAGACACTGGCGAACGAAGATTCCTGGCGTTTATACGCTTTAGAAGATTATGTGGTACCTGGACGTTCTATTAAAAGGGCTATGGTACATGGTGCTCCAGCTAACGCGTCTCTTGACGTCATTGTAGAAGGTAAGAAAGACCTGGTTTTGAGCAAGGAAATAGCGATTCCTTCAACGATCATCACCCTTGACAACGGACGTGGAGAATTTTGTAGCAAATGGACATCACAAAGCTCGATCTATTCCCAAGGGAATGTGCATAGCTTCTGCTGAACAACTGGGAAAAAGCAAAATAAACACGATTGCCGAGGCAGTGGCGCCCGTCAAATTGAGTAAAAGAACCGAATTGCTACCGATGGTCTGTGAACAGATGATATATCCTGGTTTGAACCCCGAACAACATGGTGATCTGCTAAATTTGCTTCAAAAATATGGTAGCTCGTTTGACCAGAAGAAATTCGGAGCAAGCAAAGTCAACGTCAAACATCGAATTGTCACGGGAGATCACGAGCCGCTTCACCAAAGACCCTACAGAGTGTCGCCAACAGAACGCCGTCTCATACAGAACGAAGTTGAGAAGATGACGAACAGAGGAATCATTCAGCCTTCGGAAAGCCCATGGTCGTCCCCGGTCGTCTTGGTGAAAAAGAAAGACGGAAGTTGGTGTTTCTGCGTCGATTACCGCCGCCTCAATAAAATAACCTAGAAAGATGTCTACCCATTACCTCGAATTGATGACACGTTAGACTGTCTAAAAGGGGCTCATTTCTTCTCATCAATGGATTTGCACTCCGGCTATTGGCAGATTGAGGTAGACGATAGGGACCGTGAAAAGACGGCATTCGTCACCGGCGAAGGTCTGTACGAGTTTAGAGTCATGCCGTTTGGATTATGTAACGCGCCCGTGACCTTCGAACGGATGATGGATAATCTATTGCGTCACTTGAAGTGGTCAATATGCCTATGCTACTTAGACGACATAGTAGTGTTTTCAGATACATTCGAGAGCCATCTAGACCGGTTAAATGTTGTCCTTCAGTGCATTCAAGACGCAGGTCTGATTCTTAATCCCAAGAAATGTCACTTTGGCGCAGCACAAATCAAGATCTTAGGCCATCTCGTATCAAGGGAAGGAGTTAGACCCGATCCTGAAAAACTAACAGCTGTAAATAACTTTCCTGTGCCTAAGAACACTCACGATGTAAAAAGCTTTCTAGGATTATGTTCTTATTATCGACGATTTATCAAAGATTTCTGTCATCAGGCCCAGCCCCTGCAAGCATTGCTAAAAGGCGATGTTAAATTTACATGGACCAAAAGTCAAGAAGAATCTTTCTGCAAATTGAAGAAAGCTTTGACTTCAAATCCTGTTTTAGGTTTGTTCGATGAGAATTCACCTGCGGAGCTGCATACCGACGCTAGCGGTTACGGAATTGGAGCTGTACTCGTCCAAATACAAAAGGGGGAGGAGAAAGTTATAGCTTACGCTTCAAGGACTCTTTCAAAGGCCGAAAGGAACTACTCTACTACGGAAAGAGAATGTCTTGCTGCCGTCTGGGCCATAAATAAATTCCGCCCTTATTTGTTTGGTAAGCCTTTTACTATTGTCACGGATCATCACTCTCTATGCTGGCTGACTGGGCTAAAAGATCCTTCTGGTAGACTTGCGAAACGGGCTCTTCGGCTTCAGGAATACGATATCTCAATCGTATACAAAAGTGGGAGGAAGCATAAAGATGCTGATAGTTTGTCAAGAAACCCAATTGCCGAAGTTACTACGACGTTGGAAGCGGATCATTCCATCACCTCCCTGACTACAATAGCAGAAGAACAAAGGAACGACGAGGATTTGGTCAAAATAATTCGTGCCTATGGAACAACAGAACCACTTAAAAGGGGATACCAACTCATTAAAGGTGTACTTTGTAAAAAGAATTTCGATCCTACCGGAAAGAAATGGTTACCAGTTTTCCCAAGGCAATTAAGATTGGAAATTTTAAATCACTTCCATGACGCACCAACAGCGGGACACTTGGGTTTCGCTAAAACCTATGACAGAATACGGAAGTGATTCTATTGGCCAGGGTTGTACCGGAATGTTCGACGATACATCATGCACTGCCGAGAATGCCAGAAAAGAAAGCCAATTCCTATGAAACCCCCAGGTCAACTAAGACCCATTCCTCCCACCACGGAACCTTACCACCGCATTGGAATAGACCTTCTGGGGAGATTTCCTAAATCAGTTCAAGGAAATAAATGGATTATAGTCTGCACTGATTACTTAACTAGGTATGCAGTTACACGAGCTCTTCCAACCGCAGAAGCACCTGAAGTTGCAAAATTTATAGTCGAAGAAATACTTCTAAAACATGGCGCCCCGAGAGTTATAATAACGGATCGCGGACAAGTATTTCAATCGAAACTTGTCCAAGAGATCAATCGTCTGTGCAGTATTACCCATAGAATGACGACAGCGTATCATCCACAGACTAATGGACTTACTGAACGTTTTAATAAAACATTGACTGACATGCTCTCGATGTATGTGGACGTTGAACATAAGAAGGGGGACGAGATACTACCCTTTGTAACATTTGCCTACAATACGGCTAAACAAGAAAAAACCGGCTTCACGCCTTTCTAACTCCTACACGGCCGAGAAGCTGAAACCACACTTGACACGATGTTCCCTTACTGCGACGACGACCAAGGAGGTGATTATGTTATTCGATTGCTAAAGCAAGCCGAAGAATCTAGGCAGCTGGCCAGACTTCGAACATCGGAGGCTCAAGAAAAGGATCGGCAAAGATACGATTCAAAGCACAAGCCAGTGCACTATGAATCAGGTGATCTCGTGTGGGTTTATACACCGGTACGTAAAGTGGGCTTGTCGGAAAAACTTCTCAAGAAGTACTTCGGTCCGTACCAGGTGAACCGAAGGTTGTCAGATGTCACCTACGAGGTACAAGATTTCGATCCAACGTCAAGAAGACGCAAACCAATCGACACCGTGCATGTCCTTCGAATGAAACCTTATCACGATCCCGAGACGCAAGATGAATTTTTAAGAAACCATCCTACTGACTTTGAAGAGGACCATGTTCACCGCGGAAGAGATGAGGATACTTTCACTGACGAAATACCAGCCGCATACACTGGACCGATGACGAGAGCTCGGAAAAGACAAATTATAGCCGATAGATTACCGTAACAGCGGGACGCTGTTCTCCTAAGAAGGGAGCAATGCCGCATTTTGGTTATTTATACATGTGGCATTATAGCCGAGAGGTAGCGGATGAGGCTGGTGATCGATAGGTCGGTGGTTCGAATACCACCGGCACCCACTTTACTAAAATTTAATTTCTATTCATTTCTTGTTCCAGAAGAACCTTCTAGAACTTTCTATCATTTCCGGCACGACTTGTTTCCGGAATGCTTCTATGTAAATTCAACTTTACTTGTTTCCGGTGAATGTTCTGGAACATTCGATCTGGCTTTATAAAAGAGTCACTCGAGATGAGTGGGGCAGAGGATAGGTTCTTCTGTTACTGAACGTTACTCTAGAATTCTTTCTAATAAATACTTACGAGACATAGCACCAACGTTGTATTTCTTGTGTACAGTTCGTTATACGTGACAATATTTAGTAGAATCTCCAATTCCAATTTTATAACATTCACAAAATAAGAAGTGGGTCAAAATATGGTCCCATAAAGTGCACTATCAAAATTTTTCGATTTCACTTTTCATCATGTTAATCGGGAGTATTTAAGATTTCAAATTTCTCAATTTTCAAAATCCTACAGGTGTTTTACAATATAAACCCTTAATTTGGATCAATTTAACAAAAATAAAATTTTCCATTCAAATAGAAGCGAAACTGTAAAATTTCACTATTTTAAAAAAAAAATGAATTTCTGCTTTTAGGAATTTTTTTTAATTCATATTGGGACCAAGAATAAGTAGTAAAAATATTTTCAACACAAAATAGGAATTTGAAAGCATTTGAGCCGATTTCTGGAAAAGCCAATTTCCCCATTTGAAAATACATGGGGGACGATGATCAATGAATTATTGTTCAGAAAGAAAATTTTTCAGAATTTTTTAATTTGGAGAATATGAAGCTAATATACAAAAGAATCTCCAATTCCAATTTTATATCACTCACAAAATCAAAAATGGGTAAAAAAATAACCCAAAATATGCATTTGAAAGCATTTGAGCCTATTTCTGAAAAAGCCAATTTCTCCAAATGAAAATTGCTGTGGGACGATGATCAATGAATTATTGTTCAGAAAGAAAATTTTTTCCTTTTGAGAAATGAAGATAATATATAGTAGAATCTCCAATTCCAATTTTATAACACTCACAAAATAAGAAGTGGGTCAAATGATGGTCCCATAAAGTGCACTATCAAAATTTTTCGATTTCACTTTTCCCCATGTTAATCGTAATTAATATTTCACATTTCTCAATTTTCAAAATCCTACAAGTATTTTACAATATCAACACAATTTGGATCAATTTGACAAAAATAAAATTTTCCATTCAATTAGAAGCGAAACTGAAAAATTTCACAATTTTCAAAAAAATGAATTTCTGCTTTTAGGAAATTTTTTTTTAATTAAAATCGGGACCAAGAAAAAGTAGAAAAAATATTTTCAACCCAAAATAAGAATTTGAAAGCATTTGAGTCGATTTCTGGAAAAGCCAATTAACCCATTTGAAAATACATGGGGGACGATATTAAATGAATTATTGTTCAAAATGAAAAAATTTCAAAATTTTTTTCTTACGAGAAATTGAAGCTAATATACAAGAGAATCTCCAATTCCAATTTTATATCACTCACAAAAAAAAAATGGGTCAAAAAATGGACAAGTAAAGTACTCTATCAAACTTTTTCTTTTTCACTTTTCCCCATAGTAATCGCATGGAAAATTTCAAATTGCTCAATTTTCAAAATCCTACAATCTTTTTACACCCACGGTTATAGAAATCAATTCCCGGGTCAATTTCCACAGTCAAATCGTCGTTAGAGTGACATTTTAATTCTCAAAACTGATTATTGCTAAAAAAGTTTGCATTTCCTGTTGAAAATACAATATCCATGTTAATCCAATTGGAAATTTCAAATTCCCAATTTTCGAAATGTAACCTTCTTTTTGAACCTAGGATCATAAAAATTATCACTTGCATTCATTTTGTTCATCAATTTGCTTATAAAGTGATATTTTATCACTAGAAATCTAAAAAATGCAAAAATCGTATACGGCTTAAAACCAGTTACCAAGCGCTTTCGTTTCAAAATTTCAACTAGTTTTTCTTATTGAAAAGGGTGTTTTGATTAAATTTTGAACTTAGTTGAATTGATGAAGTGTTTTACAATATAAACACAATTTTGATCAATTTGACAAAAATAAAATTTTCCATTCAAATAGAAAAGAAACTAAAAAATTTCACAATTTTCAAAAAAATGAATTTCTGCTTTTACGAATTTTTTTAAAATTAAAATCGGGACCAAGAAAAAGTAGAAAAAATATTTTCAACCCAAAATAAGAATTTGAAAGCATTTGAGCCGATTTCTGGAAAAGCCAATTATCCCATTTGAAAATACATGGGTTACGTATTAAATGAATTATTGTTCCAAATGAAAAATTTATTTGCAGAAATTGAAGCTAATATACAAAAGAATCTCCAATTCCAATTTTATATCACTCACAAAATAAGAAATGGGTCAAAAATAATCCAAAATATATATTTGAGCCTATTTCTGAAAGAGCCAATTTCCCCAAATGAAAATACCTGGGGGACGATGATCAATGAATTATTGTTCAGAAAGAAAATTTTTCAAAATTTTTTCCTTTTGAGAAATTGAAGTTAATATATAAAAGAATCTCCAATTCCAATTTTATATCACTCACAAAATAAAAAATGGGTAAAAAATAACCCAAAATAAGCATTTGAAATCATTTGAGCCTATTTCTGAAAAAGCCAATTTCCCCAAATGAAAATACCTTGGGGACGATGATCAAAGAAAGAAAATTTTTCAAAATTTTTTCCTTTTGAGAAATTGAAGATAATATATAGTAGAATCTCCAATTCCAATTTTATAACACTTCCAAAATAAGAATTTGGTCAAAAAATTGTCAAGTAAAGTGCACGATCAAAATTTTTCGATTTCACTTTTCCCCATGTTAATCGTAATTAATATTTCAAATTTCTCAATTTTCAAAATCCTACAAGTATTTTACAATATCAACACAATTTGGATCAATTTGACAAAAATAAGATTTTCCATTCAAATAGAAGTAAAACTGAAAAATTCCACAATTTTCAAAAAAATGAATTTCTGCTTTTTGGAAATTTTTTTTAAATTAAAATCGGGACAAGAAAAAGTTGAAAAAATATATTCAACCCAAAATATAAATTTGAAAGCATTTGAGCCGATTTCTGGAAAAGCCAATTTCCACAATTGAAAATACCTGGGGGATGATCAACGAATTCAGAAAGAAATTTTTTTCACAATTTTTTCCTTTTGAGAAATTGAAACTAATATATAGTAGAATCTCCAATTCCAATTTGTTATGTCTCACAAAATAAAAAGGGGGTCAAAAGTAGGTCAAATAAAGTGCACTATCAGACTTTTTCGTTTTCACTTTTCCCCATGTTAAACCTATGGGAAACTTCAAATTCCCAATTTTCAAAATCCTACAATCTTTTTACACACACGGTTATAGAATTATAACCAGGGTCAATTTCCACAGTCAAATCGAAATTAAAGTGACATTTTATTTCTCAAAATCTGATTATTTAAAAAAAGTTTGAATTTAACTTTGAAAACCCATTAGTCATGTTAATTCTATGGGAAATTTCAAATTCCCAATTTTCAAAATTTAACATTCTTTTTGAAGCTAGGATCATAAAAATTATCACTTGAAATCATTCTGATTATCAATTTTCTTATAAAGTGGTATTTTAACATTCAAAATCGAAATAATGCAAAGAACGAATACGCGGCTTAAAAACTTTTTCCGAGAGCATTCGTTTCATAATTTCAACTAGTTTTTCTTATTGGAATAGTTTTTTAGGACAAATTTTTAAATTAGTTGAATTGATCAAGTGTTTTACAATATAAACACAATTTGGATCAATTTGACAAAAATAAAATTTTCCATTCAAATAGAAGCGAAACTGAAAAATTTCACAATTTTCAAAAAAATGAATTTCTGCTTTTAGGAAATTTTTTTTTAATTAAAATCAGGACCAAGAAAAAGTAGAAAAAATATTTTCAACCCAAAATAAGAATTTGAAAGCATTTGAGCCGATTTCTGGAAAAGCCAATTATCCCATTTGAAAATAAATGGGGGACGATATTAAATGAATTATTGTTCAAAATGAAAACTTTTCAAAATTTTTCCTTACGAGAAATTGAAGCTAATATACAAAAGAATCTCCAATTCCAATTTTATATCACTCACAAAATAAAAAATGGGTAAAAAATAACCCAAAATAAGCATTTGAAATCATTTGAGCCTATTTCTGAAAAAGGCAATTTCCCCAAATGAAAATACCTGGGGGACGATGATCAATGAATTATTGTTCAGAAAGAAAATTTTTCAAAATTTTTTCCTTTTGAGAAATTGAAGATAATATATAGTAGAATCTCCAATTCCAATTTTATAACACTCACAAAATAAGAAGTGGGTCAAATGATGGTCCCATAAAGTGCACTATCAAAATTTTTCGATTTCACTTTTCCCCATGTTAATCGTAATTAATATTTCAAATTTCTCAATTTTCAAAATCCTACAAGTATTTTACAATATAAACACAATTTAGATCAATTTAAAAAAAAAATAATAAAAATTTCCATTCAAACAGAAAGAAACTGTAAAATTTCACAATTTTCAAAAAAATGAATTTCTGCTTTTAGGAATTTTTTTTTTTTTTAATTCAAATTGGGACCAAGAAAAAGTAGAAAAAATATTTTCAACATAAAATAAGAATTTGAAAGCATTTGAGCCGATTTCTGGAAAAGCCAATTTCCCCAAATGAAAATACCTGGGGGACGATGATCAATGAATTATTGTTCAGAAAGAAAATTTTTCAAAATTTTTTCCTTTTGAGAAATTGAAGATAATATAGAGTAGAATCTCCAATTCCAATTTTATAACACTCACAAAATAAGAAGTGGGTCAAATGATGGTCCCATAAAGTGCACTATCAAAATTTTTCGATTTCACTTTTCAACATGTTAATCGTAATTAATATTTCAAATTTCTTAATTTTCAAAATCCTACAATTATTTTACAATATCAACACAATTTGGATCAATTTGACAAAAATAAAATTTTCCATTCAAACAGAAAGAAACTGTAAAATTTCACAATTTTCAAAAAAATGAATTTCTGCTTTTAAGAATTTTTTTTTTAATTAAAATCGGGACCAAGAAAAAGTAGAAAAAATATTTTCAAATCAAAATAAGAATTTGAAAGCTTTTAAGCCGATTTCTGGAAAATTTTTCTCCCATTTGAAAATACATGGGCGACGATGTTAAATGAATTATTGTAGAAAATGAAACATTTTCAAAATTTTTTAATAGGGAGAAATTGAAGCTAATATACAAAAGAATCTCCAATTCCAATTTTATATCATTCATAAAATAAGAAATGGGTCAAATATAACCCAAAATAAGCATTTGAATGCATTTGAGCCTATTTCTGAAAAAGCCAATTTTCCCAATTGAAAATACCTGGGGGACGATGATCAATGAATTATTGTTCAGAAAGAAAATTTTTCAAAATTTTTTCCGTTTGAGAAATTGAAGTTTATATTTTGTAGAATCTCCAATTCCAATTTTATAACACTCACAAAATAAGAATTTGGTCAAAAAATTGTCAAGTAAAGTACTCTATCAAACATTTTCGTTTTCACTTTTCCCCATGTTAAACCTATGGGAAACTTCAAATTCCCAATTTTCAAAATCCTACAATCTTTTTACACACACGGTTATAGAAATCATAACCAGGGTCAATTTCCACAGTCAAATCGAAATTAAAGTGACATTTTATTTCTCAAAATCTGATTATTTAAAAAAAGTTTGAATTTAACTTTGAAAACCCATTAGTCATGTTAATTCTATGGGAAATTTCAAATTCCCAATTTTCAAAATTTAACATTCTTTTTGAAGCTAGGATCATAAAAATTATCACTTGAAATCATTCTGATTATCAATTTTCTTATAAAGTGGTATTTTAACATTCAAAATCGAAATAATGCAAAGAACGAATACGCGGCTTAAAAACTTTTTCCGAGAGCATTCGTTTCATAATTTCAACTAGTTTTTCTTATTGGAATAGTTTTTTAGGACAAATTTTTAAATTAGTTGAATTGATCAAGTGTTTTACAATATAAACACAATTTGGATCAATTTGACAAAAATAAAATTTTCCATTCAAATAGAAGCGAAACTGAAAAATTTCACAATTTTCAAAAAAATGAATTTCTGCTTTTAGGAAATTTTTTTTTAATTAAAATCAGGACCAAGAAAAAGTAGAAAAAATATTTTCAACCCAAAATAAGAATTTGAAAGCATTTGAGCCGATTTCTGGAAAAGCCAATTATCCCATTTGAAAATAAATGGGGGACGATATTAAATGAATTATTGTTCAAAATGAAAACTTTTCAAAATTTTTCCTTACGAGAAATTGAAGCTAATATACAAAAGAATCTCCAATTCCAATTTTATATCACTCACAAAATAAAAAATGGGTAAAAAATAACCCAAAATAAGCATTTGAAATCATTTGAGCCTATTTCTGAAAAAGCCAATTTCCCCAAATGAAAATACCTGGGGGACGATGATCAATGAATTATTGTTCAGAAAGAAAATTTTTCAAAATTTTTTCCTTTTGAGAAATTGAAGATAATATATAGTAGAATCTCCAATTCCAATTTTATAACACTCACAAAATAAGAAGTGGGTCAAATGATGGTCCCATAAAGTGCACTATCAAAATTTTTCGATTTCACTTTTCCCCATGTTAATCGTAATTAATATTTCAAATTTCTCAATTTTCAAAATCCTACAAGTATTTTACAATATAAACACAATTTAGATCAATTTAAAAAAAAATAATAAAAATTTCCATTCAAACAGAAAGAAACTGTAAAATTTCACAATTTTCAAAAAAATGAATTTCTGCTTTTAGGAATTTTTTTTTTTTAATTCAAATTGGGACCAAGAAAAAGTAGAAAAAATATTTTCAACATAAAATAAGAATTTGAAAGCATTTGAGCCGATTTCTGGAAAAGCCAATTTCCCCAAATGAAAATACTTGGGGGACGATGATCAATGAATTATTGTTCAGAAAGAAAATTTTTCAAAATTTTTTCCTTTTGAGAAATTGAAGATAATATAGAGTAGAATCTCCAATTCCAATTTTATAACACTCACAAAATAAGAAGTGGGTCAAATGATGGTCCCATAAAGTGCACTATCAAAATTTTTCGATTTCACTTTTCAACATGTTAATCGTAATTAATATTTCAATTTTCTTAATTTTCAAAATCCTACAATTATTTTACAATATCAACACAATTTGGATCAATTTGACAAAAATAAAATTTTCCATTCAAACAGAAAGAAACTGTAAAATTTCACAATTTTCAAAAAAATGAATTTCTGCTTTTAGGAATTTTTTTTTTAATTAAAATCGGGACCAAGAAAAAGTAGAAAAAATATTTTCAAATCAAAATAAGAATTTGAAAGCTTTTAAGCCGATTTCTGGAAAATTTTTCTCCCATTTGAAAATACATGGGCGACGATGTTAAATGAATTATTGTAGAAAATGAAACATTTTCAAAATTTTTTAATAGGGAGAAATTGAAGCTAATATACAAAAGAATCTCCAATTCCAATTTTATATCATTCATAAAATAAGAAATGGGTCAAATATAACCCAAAATAAGCATTTGAATGCATTTGAGCCTATTTCTGAAAAAGCCAATTTTCCCAATTGAAAATACCTGGGGGACGATGATCAATGAATTATTGTTCAGAAAGAAAATTTTTCAAAATTTTTTCCGTTTGAGAAATTGAAGTTTATATTTTGTAGAATCTCCAATTCCAATTTTATAACACTCACAAAATAAGAATTTGGTCAAAAAATTGTCAAGTAAAGTACTCTATCAAACATTTTCGTTTTCACTTTTCCCCATGTTAAACCTATGGGAAACTTCAAATTCCCAATTTTCAAAATCCTACAATCTTTTTACACACACGGTTATAGAAATCATAACCAGGGTCAATTTCCACAGTCAAATCGAAATTAAAGTGACATTTTATTTCTCAAA
Organism: Linyphia triangularis; assembly: GCA_963978545.1. Lineage (NCBI taxonomy): Eukaryota > Metazoa > Arthropoda > Arachnida > Araneae > Linyphiidae > Linyphia > Linyphia triangularis. The sequence goes on from OZ021726.1 coordinate 88,398,420, forward strand.
ATCTGATTATTTAAAAAAAGTTTGAATTTAACTTTGAAAACCCATTAGTCATGTTAATTCTATGGGAAATTTCAAATTCCCAATTTTCAAAATTTAACATTCTTTTTGAAGCTAGGATCATAAAAATTATCACTTGAAATCATTCTGATTATCAATTTTCTTATAAAGTGGTATTTTAACATTCAAAATCGAAATAATGCAAAGAACGAATACGCGGCTTAAAAACTTTTTCCGAGAGCATTCGTTTCATAATTTCAACTAGTTTTTCTTATTGGAATAGTTTTTTAGGACAAATTTTTAAATTAGTTGAATTGATCAAGTGTTTTACAATATAAACACAATTTGGATCAATTTGACAAAAATAAAATTTTCCATTCAAATAGAAGCGAAACTGAAAAATTTCACAATTTTCAAAAAAATGAATTTCTGCTTTTAGGAAATTTTTTTTTAATTAAAATCAGGACCAAGAAAAAGTAGAAAAAATATTTTCAACCCAAAATAAGAATTTGAAAGCATTTGAGCCGATTTCTGGAAAAGCCAATTATCCCATTTGAAAATAAATGGGGGACGATATTAAATGAATTATTGTTCAAAATGAAAACTTTTCAAAATTTTTCCTTACGAGAAATTGAAGCTAATATACAAAAGAATCTCCAATTCCAATTTTATATCACTCACAAAATAAAAAATGGGTAAAAAATAACCCAAAATAAGCATTTGAAATCATTTGAGCCTATTTCTGAAAAAGCCAATTTCCCCAAATGAAAATACCTGGGGGACGATGATCAATGAATTATTGTTCAGAAAGAAAATTTTTCAAAATTTTTTCCTTTTGAGAAATTGAAGATAATATATAGTAGAATCTCCAATTCCAATTTTATAACACTCACAAAATAAGAAGTGGGTCAAATGATGGTCCCATAAAGTGCACTATCAAAATTTTTCGATTTCACTTTTCCCCATGTTAATCGTAATTAATATTTCAAATTTCTCAATTTTCAAAATCCTACAAGTATTTTACAATATAAACACAATTTAGATCAATTTAAAAAAAAATAATAAAAATTTCCATTCAAACAGAAAGAAACTGTAAAATTTCACAATTTTCAAAAAAATGAATTTCTGCTTTTAGGAATTTTTTTTTTTTAATTCAAATTGGGACCAAGAAAAAGTAGAAAAAATATTTTCAACATAAAATAAGAATTTGAAAGCATTTGAGCCGATTTCTGGAAAAGCCAATTTCCCCAAATGAAAATACTTGGGGGACGATGATCAATGAATTATTGTTCAGAAAGAAAATTTTTCAAAATTTTTTCCTTTTGAGAAATTGAAGATAATATAGAGTAGAATCTCCAATTCCAATTTTATAACACTCACAAAATAAGAAGTGGGTCAAATGATGGTCCCATAAAGTGCACTATCAAAATTTTTCGATTTCACTTTTCAACATGTTAATCGTAATTAATATTTCAATTTTCTTAATTTTCAAAATCCTACAATTATTTTACAATATCAACACAATTTGGATCAATTTGACAAAAATAAAATTTTCCATTCAAACAGAAAGAAACTGTAAAATTTCACAATTTTCAAAAAAATGAATTTCTGCTTTTAGGAATTTTTTTTTTAATTAAAATCGGGACCAAGAAAAAGTAGAAAAAATATTTTCAAATCAAAATAAGAATTTGAAAGCTTTTAAGCCGATTTCTGGAAAATTTTTCTCCCATTTGAAAATACATGGGCGACGATGTTAAATGAATTATTGTAGAAAATGAAACATTTTCAAAATTTTTTAATAGGGAGAAATTGAAGCTAATATACAAAAGAATCTCCAATTCCAATTTTATATCATTCATAAAATAAGAAATGGGTCAAATATAACCCAAAATAAGCATTTGAATGCATTTGAGCCTATTTCTGAAAAAGCCAATTTTCCCAATTGAAAATACCTGGGGGACGATGATCAATGAATTATTGTTCAGAAAGAAAATTTTTCAAAATTTTTTCCGTTTGAGAAATTGAAGTTTATATTTTGTAGAATCTCCAATTCCAATTTTATAACACTCACAAAATAAGAATTTGGTCAAAAAATTGTCAAGTAAAGTACTCTATCAAACATTTTCGTTTTCACTTTTCCCCATGTTAAACCTATGGGAAACTTCAAATTCCCAATTTTCAAAATCCTACAATCTTTTTACACACACGGTTATAGAAATCATAACCAGGGTCAATTTCCACAGTCAAATCGAAATTAAAGTGACATTTTATTTCTCAAAATCTGATTATTTAAAAAAAGTTTGAATTTAACTTTGAAAACCCATTAGTCATGTTAATCCAATTGGAAATTTCAAATTCCCAATTTTCGAAATGTAACCTTCTTTTTGAACCTAGGATCATAAAAATTATCACTTGCATTCATTTTGTTCATCAATTTGCTTATAAAGTGATATTTTATCACTAGAAATCTAAAAAATGCAAAAATCGTATACGGCTTAAAACCAGTTACCAAGCGCTTTCGTTTCAAAATTTCAACTAGTTTTTCTTATTGAAAAGGGTGTTTTGATTAAATTTTGAACTTAGTTGAATTGATGAAGTGTTTTACAATATAAACACAATTTTGATCAATTTGACAAAAATAAAATTTTCCATTCAAATAGAAAAGAAACTAAAAAATTTCACAATTTTCAAAAAAATGAATTTCTGCTTTTACGAATTTTTTTAAAATTAAAATCGGGACCAAGAAAAAGTAGAAAAAATATTTTCAACCCAAAATAAGAATTTGAAAGCATTTGAGCCGATTTCTGGAAAAGCCAATTATCCCATTTGAAAATACATGGGTTACGTATTAAATGAATTATTGTTCCAAATGAAAAATTTATTTGCAGAAATTGAAGCTAATATACAAAAGAATCTCCAATTCCAATTTTATATCACTCACAAAATAAGAAATGGGTCAAAAATAATCCAAAATATATATTTGAGCCTATTTCTGAAAGAGCCAATTTCCCCAAATGAAAATACCTGGGGGACGATGATCAATGAATTATTGTTCAGAAAGAAAATTTTTCAAAATTTTTTCCTTTTGAGAAATTGAAGTTAATATATAAAAGAATCTCCAATTCCAATTTTATATCACTCACAAAATAAAAAATGGGTAAAAAATAACCCAAAATAAGCATTTGAAATCATTTGAGCCTATTTCTGAAAAAGCCAATTTCCCCAAATGAAAATACCTTGGGGACGATGATCAATGAATTATTGTTCAGAAAGAAAATTTTTCAAAATTTTTTCCTTTTGAGAAATTGAAGTTAATATATAAAAGAATCTCCAATTCCAATTTTATATCACTCACAAAATAAAAAATGGGTAAAAAATAACCCAAAATAAGCATTTGAAATCATTTGAGCCTATTTCTGAAAAAGCCAATTTCCCCAAATGAAAATACCTTGGGGACGATGATCAATGAATTATTGTTCAGAAAGAAAATTTTTCAAAATTTTTTCCTTTTGAGAAATTGAAGATAATATATAGTAGAATCTCCAATTCCAATTTTATAACACTTCCAAAATAAGAATTTGGTCAAAAAATTGTCAAGTAAAGTGCACGATCAAAATTTTCGATTTCACTTTTCCCCATGTTAATCGTAATTAATATTTCAAATTTCTCAATTTTCAAAATCCTACAAGTATTTTACAATATCAACACAATTTGGATCAATTTGACAAAAATAAGATTTTCCATTCAAATAGAAGTAAAACTGAAAAATTCCACAATTTTCAAAAAAATGAATTTCTGCTTTTTGGAAATTTTTTTTAAATTAAAATCGGGACCAAGAAAAAGTTGAAAAAATATATTCAACCCAAAATATAAATTTGAAAGCATTTGAGCCGATTTCTGGAAAAGCCAATTTCCACAATTGAAAATACCTGGGGGATGATCAACGAATTCAGAAAGAAATTTTTTTCACAATTTTTTCCTTTTGAGAAATTGAAACTAATATATAGTAGAATCTCCAATTCCAATTTGTTATGTCTCACAAAATAAAAAGGGGGTCAAAAGTAGGTCAAATAAAGTGCACTATCAGACTTTTTCGTTTTCACTTTTCCCCATGTTAAACCTATGGGAAACTTCAAATTCCCAATTTTCAAAATCCTACAATCTTTTTACACACACGGTTATAGAATTATAACCAGGGTCAATTTCCACAGTCAAATCGAAATTAAAGTGACATTTTATTTCTCAAAATCTGATTATTTAAAAAAAGTTTGAATTTAACTTTGAAAACCCATTAGTCATGTTAATCCAATTGGAAATTTCAAATTTCCAATTTTCGAAATGTAACCTTCTTTTTGAACCTAGGATCATAAAAATTATCACTTGCATTCATTTTGTTCATCAATTTGCTTATAAAGTGATATTTTATCACTAGAAATCTAAAAAATGCAAAAATCGTATACGGCTTAAAACCAGTTACCAAGCGCTTTCGTTTCAAAATTTCAACTAGTTTTTCTTATTGAAAAGGGTGTTTTGATTAAATTTTGAACTTAGTTGAATTGATGAAGTGTTTTACAATATAAACACAATTTTGATCAATTTGACAAAAATAAAATTTTCCATTCAAATAGAAAAGAAACTAAAAAATTTCACAATTTTCAAAAAAATGAATTTCTGCTTTTACGAATTTTTTTAAAATTAAAATCGGGACCAAGAAAAAGTAGAAAAAATATTTTCAACCCAAAATAAGAATTTGAAAGCATTTGAGCCGATTTCTGGAAAAGCCAATTATCCCATTTGAAAATACATGGGTTACGTATTAAATGAATTATTGTTCCAAATGAAAAATTTATTTGCAGAAATTGAAGCTAATATACAAAAGAATCTCCAATTCCAATTTTATATCACTCACAAAATAAGAAATGGGTCAAAAATAATCCAAAATATATATTTGAGCCTATTTCTGAAAGAGCCAATTTCCCCAAATGAAAATACCTGGGGGACGATGATCAATGAATTATTGTTCAGAAAGAAAATTTTTCAAAATTTTTTCCTTTTGAGAAATTGAAGTTAATATATAAAAGAATCTCCAATTCCAATTTTATATCACTCACAAAATAAAAAATGGGTAAAAAATAACCCAAAATAAGCATTTGAAATCATTTGAGCCTATTTCTGAAAAAGCCAATTTCCCCAAATGAAAATACCTTGGGGACGATGATCAATGAATTATTGTTCAGAAAGAAAATTTTTCAAAATTTTTTCCTTTTGAGAAATTGAAGATAATATATAGTAGAATCTCCAATTCCAATTTTATAACACTTCCAAAATAAGAATTTGGTCAAAAAATTGTCAAGTAAAGTGCACGATCAAAATTTTTCGATTTCACTTTTCCCCATGTTAATCGTAATTAATATTTCAAATTTCTCAATTTTCAAAATCCTACAAGTATTTTACAATATCAACACAATTTGGATCAATTTGACAAAAATAAGATTTTCCATTCAAATAGAAGTAAAACTGAAAAATTCCACAATTTTCAAAAAAATGAATTTCTGCTTTTTGGAAATTTTTTTTAAATTAAAATCGGGACAAGAAAAAGTTGAAAAAATATATTCAACCCAAAATATAAATTTGAAAGCATTTGAGCCGATTTCTGGAAAAGCCAATTTCCACAATTGAAAATACCTGGGGGATGATCAACGAATTCAGAAAGAAATTTTTTTCACAATTTTTTCCTTTTGAGAAATTGAAACTAATATATAGTAGAATCTCCAATTCCAATTTGTTATGTCTCACAAAATAAAAAGGGGGTCAAAAGTAGGTCAAATAAAGTGCACTATCAGACTTTTTCGTTTTCACTTTTCCCCATGTTAAACCTATGGGAAACTTCAAATTCCCAATTTTCAAAATCCTACAATCTTTTTACACACACGGTTATAGAATTATAACCAGGGTCAATTTCCACAGTCAAATCGAAATTAAAGTGACATTTTATTTCTCAAAATCTGATTATTTAAAAAAAGTTTGAATTTAACTTTGAAAACCCATTAGTCATGTTAATTCTATGGGAAATTTCAAATTCCCAATTTTCAAAATTTAACATTCTTTTTGAAGCTAGGATCATAAAAATTATCACTTGAAATCATTCTGATTATCAATTTTCTTATAAAGTGGTATTTTAACATTCAAAATCGAAATAATGCAAAGAACGAATACGCGGCTTAAAAACTTTTTCCGAGAGCATTCGTTTCATAATTTCAACTAGTTTTTCTTATTGGAATAGTTTTTTAGGACAAATTTTTAAATTAGTTGAATTGATCAAGTGTTTTACAATATAAACACAATTTGGATCAATTTGACAAAAATAAAATTTTCCATTCAAATAGAAGCGAAACTGAAAAATTTCACAATTTTCAAAAAAATGAATTTCTGCTTTTAGGAAATTTTTTTTTAATTAAAATCAGGACCAAGAAAAAGTAGAAAAAATATTTTCAACCCAAAATAAGAATTTGAAAGCATTTGAGCCGATTTCTGGAAAAGCCAATTATCCCATTTGAAAATAAATGGGGGACGATATTAAATGAATTATTGTTCAAAATGAAAACTTTTCAAAATTTTTCCTTACGAGAAATTGAAGCTAATATACAAAAGAATCTCCAATTCCAATTTTATATCACTCACAAAATAAAAAATGGGTAAAAAATAACCCAAAATAAGCATTTGAAATCATTTGAGCCTATTTCTGAAAAAGGCAATTTCCCCAAATGAAAATACCTGGGGGACGATGATCAATGAATTATTGTTCAGAAAGAAAATTTTTCAAAATTTTTTCCTTTTGAGAAATTGAAGATAATATATAGTAGAATCTCCAATTCCAATTTTATAACACTCACAAAATAAGAAGTGGGTCAAATGATGGTCCCATAAAGTGCACTATCAAAATTTTTCGATTTCACTTTTCCCCATGTTAATCGTAATTAATATTTCAAATTTCTCAATTTTCAAAATCCTACAAGTATTTTACAATATAAACACAATTTAGATCAATTTAAAAAAAAAATAATAAAAATTTCCATTCAAACAGAAAGAAACTGTAAAATTTCACAATTTTCAAAAAAATGAATTTCTGCTTTTAGGATTTTTTTTTTTTTTAATTCAAATTGGGACCAAGAAAAAGTAGAAAAAATATTTTCAACATAAAATAAGAATTTGAAAGCATTTGAGCCGATTTCTGGAAAAGCCAATTTCCCCAAATGAAAATACCTGGGGGACGATTATCAATGAATTATTGTTCAGAAAGAAAATTTTTCAAAATTTTTTCCTTTTGAGAAATTGAAGATAATATAGAGTAGAATCTCCAATTCCAATTTTATAACACTCACAAAATAAGAAGTGGGTCAAATGATGGTCCCATAAAGTGCACTATCAAAATTTTTCGATTTCACTTTTCAACATGTTAATCGTAATTAATATTTCAAATTTCTTAATTTTCAAAATCCTACAATTATTTTACAATATCAACACAATTTGGATCAATTTGACAAAAATAAAATTTTCCATTCAAACAGAAAGAAACTGTAAAATTTCACAATTTTCAAAAAAATGAATTTCTGCTTTTAGGAATTTTTTTTTTAATTAAAATCGGGACCAAGAAAAAGTAGAAAAAATATTTTCAAATCAAAATAAGAATTTGAAAGCTTTTAAGCCGATTTCTGGAAAATTTTTCTCCCATTTGAAAATACATGGGCGACGATGTTAAATGAATTATTGTAGAAAATGAAACATTTTCAAAATTTTTTAATAGGGAGAAATTGAAGCTAATATACAAAAGAATCTCCAATTCCAATTTTATATCATTCATAAAATAAGAAATGGGTCAAATATAACCCAAAATAAGCATTTGAATGCATTTGAGCCTATTTCTGAAAAAGCCAATTTTCCCAATTGAAAATACCTGGGGGACGATGATCAATGAATTATTGTTCAGAAAGAAAATTTTTCAAAATTTTTTCCGTTTGAGAAATTGAAGTTTATATTTTGTAGAATCTCCAATTCCAATTTTATAACACTCACAAAATAAGAATTTGGTCAAAAAATTGTCAAGTAAAGTACTCTATCAAACATTTTCGTTTTCACTTTTCCCCATGTTAAACCTATGGGAAACTTCAAATTCCCAATTTTCAAAATCCTACAATCTTTTTACACACACGGTTATAGAAATCATAACCAGGGTCAATTTCCACAGTCAAATCGAAATTAAAGTGACATTTTATTTCTCAAAATCTGATTATTTAAAAAAAGTTTGAATTTAACTTTGAAAACCCATTAGTCATGTTAATTCTATGGGAAATTTCAAATTCCCAATTTTCAAAATTTAACATTCTTTTTGAAGCTAGGATCATAAAAATTATCACTTGAAATCATTCTGATTATCAATTTTCTTATAAAGTGGTATTTTAACATTCAAAATCGAAATAATGCAAAGAACGAATACGCGGCTTAAAAACTTTTTCCGAGAGCATTCGTTTCATAATTTCAACTAGTTTTTCTTATTGGAATAGTTTTTTAGGACAAATTTTTAAATTAGTTGAATTGATCAAGTGTTTTACAATATAAACACAATTTGGATCAATTTGACAAAAATAAAATTTTCCATTCAAATAGAAGCGAAACTGAAAAATTTCACAATTTTCAAAAAAATGAATTTCTGCTTTTAGGAAATTTTTTTTTAATTAAAATCAGGACCAAGAAAAAGTAGAAAAAATATTTTCAACCCAAAATAAGAATTTGAAAGCATTTGAGCCGATTTCTGGAAAAGCCAATTATCCCATTTGAAAATAAATGGGGGACGATATTAAATGAATTATTGTTCAAAATGAAAACTTTTCAAAATTTTTCCTTACGAGAAATTGAAGCTAATATACAAAAGAATCTCCAATTCCAATTTTATATCACTCACAAAATAAAAAATGGGTAAAAAATAACCCAAAATAAGCATTTGAAATCATTTGAGCCTATTTCTGAAAAAGGCAATTTCCCCAAATGAAAATACCTGGGGGACGATGATCAATGAATTATTGTTCAGAAAGAAAATTTTTCAAAATTTTTTCCTTTTGAGAAATTGAAGATAATATATAGTAGAATCTCCAATTCCAATTTTATAACACTCACAAAATAAGAAGTGGGTCAAATGATGGTCCCATAAAGTGCACTATCAAAATTTTTCGATTTCACTTTTCCCCATGTTAATCGTAATTAATATTTCAAATTTCTCAATTTTCAAAATCCTACAAGTATTTTACAATATAAACACAATTTAGATCAATTTAAAAAAAAATAATAAAAATTTCCATTCAAACAGAAAGAAACTGTAAAATTTCACAATTTTCAAAAAAATGAATTTCTGCTTTTAGGAATTTTTTTTTTTTAATTCAAATTGGGACCAAGAAAAAGTAGAAAAAATATTTTCAACATAAAATAAGAATTTGAAAGCATTTGAGCCGATTTCTGGAAAAGCCAATTTCCCCAAATGAAAATACTTGGGGGACGATGATCAATGAATTATTGTTCAGAAAGAAAATTTTTCAAAATTTTTTCCTTTTGAGAAATTGAAGATAATATAGAGTAGAATCTCCAATTCCAATTTTATAACACTCACAAAATAAGAAGTGGGTCAAATGATGGTCCCATAAAGTGCACTATCAAAATTTTTCGATTTCACTTTTCAACATGTTAATCGTAATTAATATTTCAATTTTCTTAATTTTCAAAATCCTACAATTATTTTACAATATCAACACAATTTGGATCAATTTGACAAAAATAAAATTTTCCATTCAAACAGAAAGAAACTGTAAAATTTCACAATTTTCAAAAAAATGAATTTCTGCTTTTAGGAATTTTTTTTTTAATTAAAATCGGGACCAAGAAAAAGTAGAAAAAATATTTTCAAATCAAAATAAGAATTTGAAAGCTTTTAAGCCGATTTCTGGAAAATTTTTCTCCCATTTGAAAATACATGGGCGACGATGTTAAATGAATTATTGTAGAAAATGAAACATTTTCAAAATTTTTTAATAGGGAGAAATTGAAGCTAATATACAAAAGAATCTCCAATTCCAATTTTATATCATTCATAAAATAAGAAATGGGTCAAATATAACCCAAAATAAGCATTTGAATGCATTTGAGCCTATTTCTGAAAAAGCCAATTTTCCCAATTGAAAATACCTGGGGGACGATGATCAATGAATTATTGTTCAGAAAGAAAATTTTTCAAAATTTTTTCCGTTTGAGAAATTGAAGTTTATATTTTGTAGAATCTCCAATTCCAATTTTATAACACTCACAAAATAAGAATTTGGTCAAAAAATTGTCAAGTAAAGTACTCTATCAAACATTTTCGTTTTCACTTTTCCCCATGTTAAACCTATGGGAAACTTCAAATTCCCAATTTTCAAAATCCTACAATCTTTTTACACACACGGTTATAGAAATCATAACCAGGGTCAATTTCCACAGTCAAATCGAAATTAAAGTGACATTTTATTTCTCAAAATCTGATTATTTAAAAAAAGTTTGAATTTAACTTTGAAAACCCATTAGTCATGTTAATCCAATTGGAAATTTCAAATTCCCAATTTTCGAAATGTAACCTTCTTTTTGAACCTAGGATCATAAAAATTATCACTTGCATTCATTTTGTTCATCAATTTGCTTATAAAGTGATATTTTATCACTAGAAATCTAAAAAATGCAAAAATCGTATACGGCTTAAAACCAGTTACCAAGCGCTTTCGTTTCAAAATTTCAACTAGTTTTTCTTATTGAAAAGGGTGTTTTGATTAAATTTTGAACTTAGTTGAATTGATGAAGTGTTTTACAATATAAACACAATTTTGATCAATTTGACAAAAATAAAATTTTCCATTCAAATAGAAAAGAAACTAAAAAATTTCACAATTTTCAAAAAAATGAATTTCTGCTTTTACGAATTTTTTTAAAATTAAAATCGGGACCAAGAAAAAGTAGAAAAAATATTTTCAACCCAAAATAAGAATTTGAAAGCATTTGAGCCGATTTCTGGAAAAGCCAATTATCCCATTTGAAAATACATGGGTTACGTATTAAATGAATTATTGTTCCAAATGAAAAATTTATTTGCAGAAATTGAAGCTAATATACAAAAGAATCTCCAATTCCAATTTTATATCACTCACAAAATAAGAAATGGGTCAAAAATAATCCAAAATATATATTTGAGCCTATTTCTGAAAGAGCCAATTTCCCCAAATGAAAATACCTGGGGGACGATGATCAATGAATTATTGTTCAGAAAGAAAATTTTTCAAAATTTTTTCCTTTTGAGAAATTGAAGTTAATATATAAAAGAATCTCCAATTCCAATTTTATATCACTCACAAAATAAAAAATGGGTAAAAAATAACCCAAAATAAGCATTTGAAATCATTTGAGCCTATTTCTGAAAAAGCCAATTTCCCCAAATGAAAATACCTTGGGGACGATGATCAATGAATTATTGTTCAGAAAGAAAATTTTTCAAAATTTTTTCCTTTTGAGAAATTGAAGATAATATATAGTAGAATCTCCAATTCCAATTTTATAACACTTCCAAAATAAGAATTTGGTCAAAAAATTGTCAAGTAAAGTGCACGATCAAAATTTTCGATTTCACTTTTCCCCATGTTAATCGTAATTAATATTTCAAATTTCTCAATTTTCAAAATCCTACAAGTATTTTACAATATCAACACAATTTGGATCAATTTGACAAAAATAAGATTTTCCATTCAAATAGAAGTAAAACTGAAAAATTCCACAATTTTCAAAAAAATTAATTTCTGCTTTTTGGAAATTTTTTTTAAATTAAAATCGGGACCAAGAAAAAGTTGAAAAAATATATTCAACCCAAAATATAAATTTGAAAGCATTTGAGCCGATTTCTGGAAAAGCCAATTTCCACAATTGAAAATACCTGGGGGATGATCAACGAATTCAGAAAGAAATTTTTTTCACAATTTTTTCCTTTTGAGAAATTGAAACTAATATATAGTAGAATCTCCAATTCCAATTTGTTATGTCTCACAAAATAAAAAGGGGGTCAAAAGTAGGTCAAATAAAGTGCACTATCAGACTTTTTCGTTTTCACTTTTCCCCATGTTAAACCTATGGGAAACTTCAAATTCCCAATTTTCAAAATCCTACAATCTTTTTACACACACGGTTATAGAATTATAACCAGGGTCAATTTCCACAGTCAAATCGAAATTAAAGTGACATTTTATTTCTCAAAATCTGATTATTTAAAAAAAGTTTGAATTTAACTTTGAAAACCCATTAGTCATGTTAATCCAATTGGAAATTTCAAATTTCCAATTTTCGAAATGTAACCTTCTTTTTGAACCTAGGATCATAAAAATTATCACTTGCATTCATTTTGTTCATCAATTTGCTTATAAAGTGATATTTTATCACTAGAAATCTAAAAAATGCAAAAATCGTATACGGCTTAAAACCAGTTACCAAGCGCTTTCGTTTCAAAATTTCAACTAGTTTTTCTTATTGAAAAGGGTGTTTTGATTAAATTTTGAACTTAGTTGAATTGATGAAGTGTTTTACAATATAAACACAATTTTGATCAATTTGACAAAAATAAAATTTTCCATTCAAATAGAAAAGAAACTAAAAAATTTCACAATTTTCAAAAAAATGAATTTCTGCTTTTACGAATTTTTTTAAAATTAAAATCGGGACCAAGAAAAAGTAGAAAAAATATTTTCAACCCAAAATAAGAATTTGAAAGCATTTGAGCCGATTTCTGGAAAAGCCAATTATCCCATTTGAAAATACATGGGTTACGTATTAAATGAATTATTGTTCCAAATGAAAAATTTATTTGCAGAAATTGAAGCTAATATACAAAAGAATCTCCAATTCCAATTTTATATCACTCACAAAATAAGAAATGGGTCAAAAATAATCCAAAATATATATTTGAGCCTATTTCTGAAAGAGCCAATTTCCCCAAATGAAAATACCTGGGGGACGATGATCAATGAATTATTGTTCAGAAAGAAAATTTTTCAAAATTTTTTCCTTTTGAGAAATTGAAGTTAATATATAAAAGAATCTCCAATTCCAATTTTATATCACTCACAAAATAAAAAATGGGTAAAAAATAACCCAAAATAAGCATTTGAAATCATTTGAGCCTATTTCTGAAAAAGCCAATTTCCCCAAATGAAAATACCTTGGGGACGATGATCAATGAATTATTGTTCAGAAAGAAAATTTTTCAAAATTTTTTCCTTTTGAGAAATTGAAGATAATATATAGTAGAATCTCCAATTCCAATTTTATAACACTTCCAAAATAAGAATTTGGTCAAAAAATTGTCAAGTAAAGTGCACGATCAAAATTTTTCGATTTCACTTTTCCCCATGTTAATCGTAATTAATATTTCAAATTTCTCAATTTTCAAAATCCTACAAGTATTTTACAATATCAACACAATTTGGATCAATTTGACAAAAATAAGATTTTCCATTCAAATAGAAGTAAAACTGAAAAATTCCACAATTTTCAAAAAAATGAATTTCTGCTTTTTGGAAATTTTTTTTAAATTAAAATCGGGACAAGAAAAAGTTGAAAAAATATATTCAACCCAAAATATAAATTTGAAAGCATTTGAGCCGATTTCTGGAAAAGCCAATTTCCACAATTGAAAATACCTGGGGGATGATCAACGAATTCAGAAAGAAATTTTTTTCACAATTTTTTCCTTTTGAGAAATTGAAACTAATATATAGTAGAATCTCCAATTCCAATTTGTTATGTCTCACAAAATAAAAAGGGGGTCAAAAGTAGGTCAAATAAAGTGCACTATCAGACTTTTTCGTTTTCACTTTTCCCCATGTTAAACCTATTTGAAACTTCAAATTCCCAATTTTCAAAATCCTACAATCTTTTTACACACACGGTTATAGAATTATAACCAGGGTCAATTTCCACAGTCAAATCGAAATTAAAGTGACATTTTATTTCTCAAAATCTGATTATTTAAAAAAAGTTTGAATTTAACTTTGAAAACCCATTAGTCATGTTAATTCTATGGGAAATTTCAAATTCCCAATTTTCAAAATTTAACATTCTTTTTGAAGCTAGGATCATAAAAATTATCACTTGAAATCATTCTGATTATCAATTTTCTTATAAAGTGGTATTTTAACATTCAAAATCGAAATAATGCAAAGAACGAATACGCGGCTTAAAAACTTTTTCCGAGAGCATTCGTTTCATAATTTCAACTAGTTTTTCTTATTGGAATAGTTTTTTAGGACAAATTTTTAAATTAGTTGAATTGATCAAGTGTTTTACAATATAAACACAATTTGGATCAATTTGACAAAAATAAAATTTTCCATTCAAATAGAAGCGAAACTGAAAAATTTCACAATTTTCAAAAAAATGAATTTCTGCTTTTAGGAAATTTTTTTTTAATTAAAATCAGGACCAAGAAAAAGTAGAAAAAATATTTTCAACCCAAAATAAGAATTTGAAAGCATTTGAGCCGATTTCTGGAAAAGCCAATTATCCCATTTGAAAATAAATGGGGGACGATATTAAATGAATTATTGTTCAAAATGAAAACTTTTCAAAATTTTTCCTTACGAGAAATTGAAGCTAATATACAAAAGAATCTCCAATTCCAATTTTATATCACTCACAAAATAAAAAATGGGTAAAAAATAACCCAAAATAAGCATTTGAAATCATTTGAGCCTATTTCTGAAAAAGGCAATTTCCCCAAATGAAAATACCTGGGGGACGATGATCAATGAATTATTGTTCAGAAAGAAAATTTTTCAAAATTTTTTCCTTTTAAGAAATTGAAGATAATATATAGTAGAATCTCCAATTCCAATTTTATAACACTCACAAAATAAGAAGTGGGTCAAATGATGGTCCCATAAAGTGCACTATCAAAATTTTTCGATTTCACTTTTCCCCATGTTAATCGTAATTAATATTTCAAATTTCTCAATTTTCAAAATCCTACAAGTATTTTACAATATAAACACAATTTAGATCAATTTAAAAAAAAAATAATAAAAATTTCCATTCAAACAGAAAGAAACTGTAAAATTTCACAATTTTCAAAAAAATGAATTTCTGCTTTTAGGAATTTTTTTTTTTTTAATTCAAATTGGGACCAAGAAAAAGTAGAAAAAATATTTTCAACATAAAATAAGAATTTGAAAGCATTTGAGCCGATTTCTGGAAAAGCCAATTTCCCCAAATGAAAATACCTGGGGGACGATGATCAATGAATTATTGTTCAGAAAGAAAATTTTTCAAAATTTTTTCCTTTTGAGAAATTGAAGATAATATAGAGTAGAATCTCCAATTCCAATTTTATAACACTCACAAAATAAGAAGTGGGTCAAATGATGGTCCCATAAAGTGCACTATCAAAATTTTTCGATTTCACTTTTCAACATGTTAATCGTAATTAATATTTCAAATTTCTTAATTTTCAAAATCCTACAATTATTTTACAATATCAACACAATTTGGATCAATTTGACAAAAATAAAATTTTCCATTCAAACAGAAAGAAACTGTAAAATTTCACAATTTTCAAAAAAATGAATTTCTGCTTTTAGGAATTTTTTTTTTAATTAAAATCGGGACCAAGAAATAGTAGAAAAAATATTTTCAAATCAAAATAAGAATTTGAAAGCTTTTAAGCCGATTTCTGGAAAATTTTTCTCCCATTTGAAAATACATGGGCGACGATGTTAAATGAATTATTGTAGAAAATGAAACATTTTCAAAATTTTTTAATAGGGAGAAATTGAAGCTAATATACAAAAGAATCTCCAATTCCAATTTTATATCATTCATAAAATAAGAAATGGGTCAAATATAACCCAAAATAAGCATTTGAATGCATTTGAGCCTATTTCTGAAAAAGCCAATTTTCCCAATTGAAAATACCTGGGGGACGATGATCAATGAATTATTGTTCAGAAAGAAAATTTTTCAAAATTTTTTCCGTTTGAGAAATTGAAGTTTATATTTTGTAGAATCTCCAATTCCAATTTTATAACACTCACAAAATAAGAATTTGGTCAAAAAATTGTCAAGTAAAGTACTCTATCAAACATTTTCGTTTTCACTTTTCCCCATGTTAAACCTATGGGAAACTTCAAATTCCCAATTTTCAAAATCCTACAATCTTTTTACACACACGGTTATAGAAATCATAACCAGGGTCAATTTCCACAGTCAAATCGAAATTAAAGTGACATTTTATTTCTCAAAATCTGATTATTTAAAAAAAGTTTGAATTTAACTTTGAAAACCCATTAGTCATGTTAATCCAATTGGAAATTTCAAATTCCCAATTTTCGAAATGTAACCTTCTTTTTGAACCTAGGATCATAAAAATTATCACTTGCATTCATTTTGTTCATCAATTTGCTTATAAAGTGATATTTTATCACTAGAAATCTAAAAAATGCAAAAATCGTATACGGCTTAAAACCAGTTACCAAGCGCTTTCGTTTCAAAATTTCAACTAGTTTTTCTTATTGAAAAGGGTGTTTTGATTAAATTTTGAACTTAGTTGAATTGATGAAGTGTTTTACAATATAAACACAATTTTGATCAATTTGACAAAAATAAAATTTTCCATTCAAATAGAAAAGAAACTAAAAAATTTCACAATTTTCAAAAAAATGAATTTCTGCTTTTACGAATTTTTTTAAAATTAAAATCGGGACCAAGAAAAAGTAGAAAAAATATTTTCAACCCAAAATAAGAATTTGAAAGCATTTGAGCCGATTTCTGGAAAAGCCAATTATCCCATTTGAAAATACATGGGTTACGTATTAAATGAATTATTGTTCCAAATGAAAAATTTATTTGCAGAAATTGAAGCTAATATACAAAAGAATCTCCAATTCCAATTTTATATCACTCACAAAATAAGAAATGGGTCAAAAATAATCCAAAATATATATTTGAGCCTATTTCTGAAAGAGCCAATTTCCCCAAATGAAAATACCTGGGGGACGATGATCAATGAATTATTGTTCAGAAAGAAAATTTTTCAAAATTTTTTCCTTTTGAGAAATTGAAGTTAATATATAAAAGAATCTCCAATTCCAATTTTATATCACTCACAAAATAAAAAATGGGTAAAAAATAACCCAAAATAAGCATTTGAAATCATTTGAGCCTATTTCTGAAAAAGCCAATTTCCCCAAATGAAAATACCTTGGGGACGATGATCAATGAATTATTGTTCAGAAAGAAAATTTTTCAAAATTTTTTCCTTTTGAGAAATTGAAGATAATATATAGTAGAATCTCCAATTCCAATTTTATAACACTTCCAAAATAAGAATTTGGTCAAAAAATTGTCAAGTAAAGTGCACGATCAAAATTTTCGATTTCACTTTTCCCCATGTTAATCGTAATTAATATTTCAAATTTCTCAATTTTCAAAATCCTACAAGTATTTTACAATATCAACACAATTTGGATCAATTTGACAAAAATAAGATTTTCCATTCAAATAGAAGTAAAACTGAAAAATTCCACAATTTTCAAAAAAATTAATTTCTGCTTTTTGGAAATTTTTTTTAAATTAAAATCGGGACCAAGAAAAAGTTGAAAAAATATATTCAACCCAAAATATAAATTTGAAAGCATTTGAGCCGATTTCTGGAAAAGCCAATTTCCACAATTGAAAATACCTGGGGGATGATCAACGAATTCAGAAAGAAATTTTTTTCACAATTTTTTCCTTTTGAGAAATTGAAACTAATATATAGTAGAATCTCCAATTCCAATTTGTTATGTCTCACAAAATAAAAAGGGGGTCAAAAGTAGGTCAAATAAAGTGCACTATCAGACTTTTTCGTTTTCACTTTTCCCCATGTTAAACCTATGGGAAACTTCAAATTCCCAATTTTCAAAATCCTACAATCTTTTTACACACACGGTTATAGAATTATAACCAGGGTCAATTTCCACAGTCAAATCGAAATTAAAGTGACATTTTATTTCTCAAAATCTGATTATTTAAAAAAAGTTTGAATTTAACTTTGAAAACCCATTAGTCATGTTAATCCAATTGGAAATTTCAAATTTCCAATTTTCGAAATGTAACCTTCTTTTTGAACCTAGGATCATAAAAATTATCACTTGCATTCATTTTGTTCATCAATTTGCTTATAAAGTGATATTTTATCACTAGAAATCTAAAAAATGCAAAAATCGTATACGGCTTAAAACCAGTTACCAAGCGCTTTCGTTTCAAAATTTCAACTAGTTTTTCTTATTGAAAAGGGTGTTTTGATTAAATTTTGAACTTAGTTGAATTGATGAAGTGTTTTACAATATAAACACAATTTTGATCAATTTGACAAAAATAAAATTTTCCATTCAAATAGAAAAGAAACTAAAAAATTTCACAATTTTCAAAAAAATGAATTTCTGCTTTTACGAATTTTTTTAAAATTAAAATCGGGACCAAGAAAAAGTAGAAAAAATATTTTCAACCCAAAATAAGAATTTGAAAGCATTTGAGCCGATTTCTGGAAAAGCCAATTATCCCATTTGAAAATACATGGGTTACGTATTAAATGAATTATTGTTCCAAATGAAAAATTTATTTGCAGAAATTGAAGCTAATATACAAAAGAATCTCCAATTCCAATTTTATATCACTCACAAAATAAGAAATGGGTAAAAAATAATCCAAAATATATATTTGAGCCTATTTCTGAAAGAGCCAATTTCCCCAAATGAAAATACCTGGGGGACGATGATCAATGAATTATTGTTCAGAAAGAAAATTTTTCAAAATTTTTTCCTTTTGAGAAATTGAAGTTAATATATAAAAGAATCTCCAATTCCAATTTTATATCACTCACAAAATAAAAAATGGGTAAAAAATAACCCAAAATAAGCATTTGAAATCATTTGAGCCTATTTCTGAAAAAGCCAATTTCCCCAAATGAAAATACCTTGGGGACGATGATCAATGAATTATTGTTCAGAAAGAAAATTTTTCAAAATTTTTTCCTTTTGAGAAATTGAAGATAATATATAGTAGAATCTCCAATTCCAATTTTATAACACTTCCAAAATAAGAATTTGGTCAAAAAATTGTCAAGTAAAGTGCACGATCAAAATTTTTCGATTTCACTTTTCCCCATGTTAATCGTAATTAATATTTCAAATTTCTCAATTTTCAAAATCCTACAAGTATTTTACAATATCAACACAATTTGGATCAATTTGACAAAAATAAGATTTTCCATTCAAATAGAAGTAAAACTGAAAAATTCCACAATTTTCAAAAAAATGAATTTCTGCTTTTTGGAAATTTTTTTTAAATTAAAATCGGGACAAGAAAAAGTTGAAAAAATATATTCAACCCAAAATATAAATTTGAAAGCATTTGAGCCGATTTCTGGAAAAGCCAATTTCCACAATTGAAAATACCTGGGGGATGATCAACGAATTCAGAAAGAAATTTTTTTCACAATTTTTTCCTTTTGAGAAATTGAAACTAATATATAGTAGAATCTCCAATTCCAATTTCTTATGTCTCACAAAATAAAAAGGGGGTCAAAAGTAGGTCAAATAAAGTGCACTATCAGACTTTTTCGTTTTCACTTTTCCCCATGTTAAACCTATGGGAAACTTCAAATTCCCAATTTTCAAAATCCTACAATCTTTTTACACACACGGTTATAGAATTATAACCAGGGTCAATTTCCACAGTCAAATCGAAATTAAAGTGACATTTTATTTCTCAAAATCTGATTATTTAAAAAAAGTTTGAATTTAACTTTGAAAACCCATTAGTCATGTTAATTCTATGGGAAATTTCAAATTCCCAATTTTCAAAATTTAACATTCTTTTTGAAGCTAGGATCATAAAAATTATCACTTGAAATCATTCTGATTATCAATTTTCTTATAAAGTGGTATTTTAACATTCAAAATCGAAATAATGCAAAGAACGAATACGCGGCTTAAAAACTTTTTCCGAGAGCATTCGTTTCATAATTTCAACTAGTTTTTCTTATTGGAATAGTTTTTTAGGACAAATTTTTAAATTAGTTGAATTGATCAAGTGTTTTACAATATAAACACAATTTGGATCAATTTGACAAAAATAAAATTTTCCATTCAAATAGAAGCGAAACTGAAAAATTTCACAATTTTCAAAAAAATGAATTTCTGCTTTTAGGAAATTTTTTTTTAATTAAAATCAGGACCAAGAAAAAGTAGAAAAAATATTTTCAACCCAAAATAAGAATTTGAAAGCATTTGAGCCGATTTCTGGAAAAGCCAATTATCCCATTTGAAAATAAATGGGGGACGATATTAAATGAATTATTGTTCAAAATGAAAACTTTTCAAAATTTTTCCTTACGAGAAATTGAAGCTAATATACAAAAGAATCTCCAATTCCAATTTTATATCACTCACAAAATAAAAAATGGGTAAAAAATAACCCAAAATAAGCATTTGAAATCATTTGAGCCTATTTCTGAAAAAGGCAATTTCCCCAAATGAAAATACCTGGGGGACGATGATCAATGAATTATTGTTCAGAAAGAAAATTTTTCAAAATTTTTTCCTTTTGAGAAATTGAAGGTAATATATAGTAGAATCTCCAATTCCAATTTTATAACACTCACAAAATAAGAAGTGGGTCAAATGATGGTCCCATAAAGTGCACTATCAAAATTTTTCGATTTCACTTTTCCCCATGTTAATCGTAATTAATATTTCAAATTTCTCAATTTTCAAAATCCTACAAGTATTTTACAATATAAACACAATTTAGATCAATTTAAAAAAAAAATAATAAAAATTTCCATTCAAACAGAAAGAAACTGTAAAATTTCACAATTTTCAAAAAAATGAATTTCTGCTTTTAGGAATTTTTTTTTTTTTAATTCAAATTGGGACCAAGAAAAAGTAGAAAAAATATTTTCAACATAAAATAAGAATTTGAAAGCATTTGAGCCGATTTCTGGAAAAGCCAATTTCCCCAAATGAAAATACCTGGGGGACGATGATCAATGAATTATTGTTCAGAAAGAAAATTTTTCAAAATTTTTTCCTTTTGAGAAATTGAAGATAATATAGAGTAGAATCTCCAATTCCAATTTTATAACACTCACAAAATAAGAAGTGGGTCAAATGATGGTCCCATAAAGTGCACTATCAAAATTTTTCGATTTCACTTTTCAACATGTTAATCGTAATTAATATTTCAAATTTCTTAATTTTCGAAATCCTACAATTATTTTACAATATCAACACAATTTGGATCAATTTGACAAAAATAAAATTTTCCATTCAAACAGAAAGAAACTGTAAAATTTCACAATTTTCAAAAAAATGAATTTCTGCTTTTAGGAATTTTTTTTTTAATTAAAATCGGGACCAAGAAATAGTAGAAAAAATATTTTCAAATCAAAATAAGAATTTGAAAGCTTTTAAGCCGATTTCTGGAAAATTTTTCTCCCATTTGAAAATACATGGGCGACGATGTTAAATGAATTATTGTAGAAAATGAAACATTTTCAAAATTTTTTAATAGGGAGAAATTGAAGCTAATATACAAAAGAATCTCCAATTCCAATTTTATATCATTCATAAAATAAGAAATGGGTCAAATATAACCCAAAATAAGCATTTGAATGCATTTGAGCCTATTTCTGAAAAAGCCAATTTTCCCAATTGAAAATACCTGGGGGACGATGATCAATGAATTATTGTTCAGAAAGAAAATTTTTCAAAATTTTTTCCGTTTGAGAAATTGAAGTTTATATTTTGTAGAATCTCCAATTCCAATTTTATAACACTCACAAAATAAGAATTTGGTCAAAAAATTGTCAAGTAAAGTACTCTATCAAACATTTTCGTTTTCACTTTTCCCCATGTTAAACCTATGGGAAACTTCAAATTCCCAATTTTCAAAATCCTACAATCTTTTTACACACACGGTTATAGAAATCATAACCAGGGTCAATTTCCACAGTCAAATCGAAATTAAAGTGACATTTTATTTCTCAAAATCTGATTATTTAAAAAAAGTTTGAATTTAACTTTGAAAACCCATTAGTCATGTTAATCCAATTGGAAATTTCAAATTCCCAATTTTCGAAATGTAACCTTCTTTTTGAACCTAGGATCATAAAAATTATCACTTGCATTCATTTTGTTCATCAATTTGCTTATAAAGTGATATTTTATCACTAGAAATCTAAAAAATGCAAAAATCGTATACGGCTTAAAACCAGTTACCAAGCGCTTTCGTTTCAAAATTTCAACTAGTTTTTCTTATTGAAAAGGGTGTTTTGATTAAATTTTGAACTTAGTTGAATTGATGAAGTGTTTTACAATATAAACACAATTTTGATCAATTTGACAAAAATAAAATTTTCCATTCAAATAGAAAAGAAACTAAAAAATTTCACAATTTTCAAAAAAATGAATTTCTGCTTTTACGAATTTTTTTAAAATTAAAATCGGGACCAAGAAAAAGTAGAAAAAATATTTTCAACCCAAAATAAGAATTTGAAAGCATTTGAGCCGATTTCTGGAAAAGCCAATTATCCCATTTGAAAATACATGGGTTACGTATTAAATGAATTATTGTTCCAAATGAAAAATTTATTTGCAGAAATTGAAGCTAATATACAAAAGAATCTCCAATTCCAATTTTATATCACTCACAAAATAAGAAATGGGTCAAAAATAATCCAAAATATATATTTGAGCCTATTTCTGAAAGAGCCAATTTCCCCAAATGAAAATACCTGGGGGACGATGATCAATGAATTATTGTTCAGAAAGAAAATTTTTCAAAATTTTTTCCTTTTGAGAAATTGAAGTTAATATATAAAAGAATCTCCAATTCCAATTTTATATCACTCACAAAATAAAAAATGGGTAAAAAATAACCCAAAATAAGCATTTGAAATCATTTGAGCCTATTTCTGAAAAAGCCAATTTCCCCAAATGAAAATACCTTGGGGACGATGATCAATGAATTATTGTTCAGAAAGAAAATTTTTCAAAATTTTTTCCTTTTGAGAAATTGAAGATAATATATAGTAGAATCTCCAATTCCAATTTTATAACACTTCCAAAATAAGAATTTGGTCAAAAAATTGTCAAGTAAAGTGCACGATCAAAATTTTCGATTTCACTTTTCCCCATGTTAATCGTAATTAATATTTCAAATTTCTCAATTTTCAAAATCCTACAAGTATTTTACAATATCAACACAATTTGGATCAATTTGACAAAAATAAGATTTTCCATTCAAATAGAAGTAAAACTGAAAAATTCCACAATTTTCAAAAAAATTAATTTCTGCTTTTTGGAAATTTTTTTTAAATTAAAATCGGGACCAAGAAAAAGTTGAAAAAATATATTCAACCCAAAATATAAATTTGAAAGCATTTGAGCCGATTTCTGGAAAAGCCAATTTCCACAATTGAAAATACCTGGGGGATGATCAACGAATTCAGAAAGAAATTTTTTTCACAATTTTTTCCTTTTGAGAAATTGAAACTAATATATAGTAGAATCTCCAATTCCAATTTGTTATGTCTCACAAAATAAAAAGGGGGTCAAAAGTAGGTCAAATAAAGTGCACTATCAGACTTTTTCGTTTTCACTTTTCCCCATGTTAAACCTATGGGAAACTTCAAATTCCCAATTTTCAAAATCCTACAATCTTTTTACACACACGGTTATAGAATTATAACCAGGGTCAATTTCCACAGTCAAATCGAAATTAAAGTGACATTTTATTTCTCAAAATCTGATTATTTAAAAAAAGTTTGAATTTAACTTTGAAAACCCATTAGTCATGTTAATTCTATGGGAAATTTCAAATTCCCAATTTTCAAAATTTAACATTCTTTTTGAAGCTAGGATCATAAAAATTATCACTTGAAATCATTCTGATTATCAATTTTCTTATAAAGTGGTATTTTAACATTCAAAATCGAAATAATGCAAAGAACGAATACGCGGCTTAAAAACTTTTTCCGAGAGCATTCGTTTCATAATTTCAACTAGTTTTTCTTATTGGAATAGTTTTTTAGGACAAATTTTTAAATTAGTTGAATTGATCAAGTGTTTTACAATATAAACACAATTTGGATCAATTTGACAAAAATAAAATTTTCCATTCAAATAGAAGCGAAACTGAAAAATTTCACAATTTTCAAAAAAATGAATTTCTGCTTTTAGGAAATTTTTTTTTAATTAAAATCGGGACCAAGAAAAAGTAGAAAAAATATTTTCAAATCAAAATAAGAATTTGAAAGCTTTTAAGCCGATTTCTGGAAAATTTTTCTCCCATTTGAAAATACATGGGCGACGATGTTAAATGAATTATTGTAGAAAATGAAACATTTTCAAAATTTTTTAATAGGGAGAAATTGAAGCTAATATACAAAAGAATCTCCAATTCCAATTTTATATCATTCATAAAATAAGAAATGGGTCAAATATAACCCAAAATAAGCATTTGAATGCATTTGAGCCTATTTCTGAAAAAGCCAATTTTCCCAATTGAAAATACCTGGGGGTCGATGATCAATGAATTATTGTTCAGAAAGAAAATTTTTCAAAATTTTTTCCGTTTGAGAAATTGAAGTTTATATTTTGTAGAATCTCCAATTCCAATTTTATAACACTCACAAAATAAGAATTTGGTCAAAAAATTGTCAAGTAAAGTACTCTATCAAACATTTTCGTTTTCACTTTTCCCCATGTTAAACCTATGGGAAACTTCAAATTCCCAATTTTCAAAATCCTACAATCTTTTTACACACACGGTTATAGAAATCATAACCAGGGTCAATTTCCACAGTCAAATCGAAATTAAAGTGACATTTTATTTCTCAAAATCTGATTATTTAAAAAAAGTTTGAATTTAACTTTGAAAACCCATTAGTCATGTTAATTCTATGGGAAATTTCAAATTCCCAATTTTCAAAATTTAACATTCTTTTTGAAGCTAGGATCATAAAAATTATCACTTGAAATCATTCTGATTATCAATTTTCTTATAAAGTGGTATTTTAACATTCAAAATCGAAATAATGCAAAGAACGAATACGCGGCTTAAAAACTTTTTCCGAGAGCATTCGTTTCATAATTTCAACTAGTTTTTCTTATTGGAATAGTTTTTTAGGACAAATTTTTAAATTAGTTGAATTGATCAAGTGTTTTACAATATAAACACAATTTGGATCAATTTGACAAAAATAAAATTTTCCATTCAAATAGAAGCGAAACTGAAAAATTTCACAATTTTCAAAAAAATGAATTTCTGCTTTTAGGAAATTTTTTTTTAATTAAAATCAGGACCAAGAAAAAGTAGAAAAAATATTTTCAACCCAAAATAAGAATTTGAAAGCATTTGAGCCGATTTCTGGAAAAGCCAATTATCCCATTTGAAAATAAATGGGGGACGATATTAAATGAATTATTGTTCAAAATGAAAACTTTTCAAAATTTTTCCTTACGAGAAATTGAAGCTAATATACAAAAGAATCTCCAATTCCAATTTTATATCACTCACAAAATAAAAAATGGGTAAAAAATAACCCAAAATAAGCATTTGAAATCATTTGAGCCTATTTCTGAAAAAGCCAATTTCCCCAAATGAAAATACCTGGGGGACGATGATCAATGAATTATTGTTCAGAAAGAAAATTTTTCAAAATTTTTTCCTTTTGAGAAATTGAAGATAATATATAGTAGAATCTCCAATTCCAATTTTATAACACTCACAAAATAAGAAGTGGGTCAAATGATGGTCCCATAAAGTGCACTATCAAAATTTTTCGATTTCACTTTTCCCCATGTTAATCGTAATTAATATTTCAAATTTCTCAATTTTCAAAATCCTACAAGTATTTTACAATATAAACACAATTTAGATCAATTTAAAAAAAAATAATAAAAATTTCCATTCAAACAGAAAGAAACTGTAAAATTTCACAATTTTCAAAAAAATGAATTTCTGCTTTTAGGAATTTTTTTTTTAATTAAAATCGGGACCAAGAAAAAGTAGAAAAAATATTTTCAAATCAAAATAAGAATTTGAAAGCTTTTAAGCCGATTTCTGGAAAATTTTTCTCCCATTTGAAAATACATGGGCGACGATGTTAAATGAATTATTGTAGAAAATGAAACATTTTCAAAATTTTTTAATAGGGAGAAATTGAAGCTAATATACAAAAGAATCTCCAATTCCAATTTTATATCATTCATAAAATAAGAAATGGGTCAAATATAACCCAAAATAAGCATTTGAATGCATTTGAGCCTATTTCTGAAAAAGCCAATTTTCCCAATTGAAAATACCTGGGGGACGATGATCAATGAATTATTGTTCAGAAAGAAAATTTTTCAAAATTTTTTCCGTTTGAGAAATTGAAGTTTATATTTTGTAGAATCTCCAATTCCAATTTTATAACACTCACAAAATAAGAATTTGGTCAAAAAATTGTCAAGTAAAGTACTCTATCAAACATTTTCGTTTTCACTTTTCCCCATGTTAAACCTATGGGAAACTTCAAATTCCCAATTTTCAAAATCCTACAATCTTTTTACACACACGGTTATAGAAATCATAACCAGGGTCAATTTCCACAGTCAAATCGAAATTAAAGTGACATTTTATTTCTCAAAATCTGATTATTTAAAAAAAGTTTGAATTTAACTTTGAAAACCCATTAGTCATGTTAATCCAATTGGAAATTTCAAATTCCCAATTTTCGAAATGTAACCTTCTTTTTGAACCTAGGATCATAAAAATTATCACTTGCATTCATTTTGTTCATCAATTTGCTTATAAAGTGATATTTTATCACTAGAAATCTAAAAAATGCAAAAATCGTATACGGCTTAAAACCAGTTACCAAGCGCTTTCGTTTCAAAATTTCAACTAGTTTTTCTTATTGAAAAGGGTGTTTTGATTAAATTTTGAACTTAGTTGAATTGATGAAGTGTTTTACAATATAAACACAATTTTGATCAATTTGACAAAAATAAAATTTTCCATTCAAATAGAAAAGAAACTAAAAAATTTCACAATTTTCAAAAAAATGAATTTCTGCTTTTACGAATTTTTTTAAAATTAAAATCGGGACCAAGAAAAAGTAGAAAAAATATTTTCAACCCAAAATAAGAATTTGAAAGCATTTGAGCCGATTTCTGGAAAAGCCAATTATCCCATTTGAAAATACATGGGTTACGTATTAAATGAATTATTGTTCCAAATGAAAAATTTATTTGCAGAAATTGAAGCTAATATACAAAAGAATCTCCAATTCCAATTTTATATCACTCACAAAATAAGAAATGGGTCAAAAATAATCCAAAATATATATTTGAGCCTATTTCTGAAAGAGCCAATTTCCCCAAATGAAAATACCTGGGGGACGATGATCAATGAATTATTGTTCAGAAAGAAAATTTTTCAAAATTTTTTCCTTTTGAGAAATTGAAGTTAATATATAAAAGAATCTCCAATTCCAATTTTATATCACTCACAAAATAAAAAATGGGTAAAAAATAACCCAAAATAAGCATTTGAAATCATTTGAGCCTATTTCTGAAAAAGCCAATTTCCCCAAATGAAAATACCTTGGGGACGATGATCAATGAATTATTGTTCAGAAAGAAAATTTTTCAAAATTTTTTCCTTTTGAGAAATTGAAGATAATATATAGTAGAATCTCCAATTCCAATTTTATAACACTTCCAAAATAAGAATTTGGTCAAAAAATTGTCAAGTAAAGTGCACGATCAAAATTTTCGATTTCACTTTTCCCCATGTTAATCGTAATTAATATTTCAAATTTCTCAATTTTCAAAATCCTACAAGTATTTTACAATATCAACACAATTTGGATCAATTTGACAAAAATAAGATTTTCCATTCAAATAGAAGTAAAACTGAAAAATTCCACAATTTTCAAAAAAATTAATTTCTGCTTTTTGGAAATTTTTTTAAAATTAAAATCGGGACCAAGAAAAAGTTGAAAAAATATATTCAACCCAAAATATAAATTTGAAAGCATTTGAGCCGATTTCTGGAAAAGCCAATTTCCACAATTGAAAATACCTGGGGGATGATCAACGAATTCAGAAAGAAATTTTTTTCACAATTTTTTCCTTTTGAGAAATTGAAACTAATATATAGTAGAATCTCCAATTCCAATTTGTTATGTCTCACAAAATAAAAAGGGGGTCAAAAGTAGGTCAAATAAAGTGCACTATCAGACTTTTTCGTTTTCACTTTTCCCCATGTTAAACCTATGGGAAACTTCAAATTCCCAATTTTCAAAATCCTACAATCTTTTTACACACACGGTTATAGAATTATAACCAGGGTCAATTTCCACAGTCAAATCGAAATTAAAGTGACATTTTATTTCTCAAAATCTGATTATTTAAAAAAAGTTTGAATTTAACTTTGAAAACCCATTAGTCATGTTAATCCAATTGGAAATTTCAAATTTCCAATTTTCGAAATGTAACCTTCTTTTTGAACCTAGGATCATAAAAATTATCACTTGCATTCATTTTGTTCATCAATTTGCTTATAAAGTGATATTTTATCACTAGAAATCTAAAAAATGCAAAAATCGTATACGGCTTAAAACCAGTTACCAAGCGCTTTCGTTTCAAAATTTCAACTAGTTTTTCTTATTGAAAAGGGTGTTTTGATTAAATTTTGAACTTAGTTGAATTGATGAAGTGTTTTACAATATAAACACAATTTTGATCAATTTGACAAAAATAAAATTTTCCATTCAAATAGAAAAGAAACTAAAAAATTTCACAATTTTCAAAAAAATGAATTTCTGCTTTTACGAATTTTTTTAAAATTAAAATCGGGACCAAGAAAAAGTAGAAAAAATATTTTCAACCCAAAATAAGAATTTGAAAGCATTTGAGCCGATTTCTGGAAAAGCCAATTATCCCATTTGAAAATACATGGGTTACGTATTAAATGAATTATTGTTCCAAATGAAAAATTTATTTGCAGAAATTGAAGCTAATATACAAAAGAATCTCCAATTCCAATTTTATATCACTCACAAAATAAGAAATGGGTCAAAAATAATCCAAAATATATATTTGAGCCTATTTCTGAAAGAGCCAATTTCCCCAAATGAAAATACCTGGGGGACGATGATCAATGAATTATTGTTCAGAAAGAAAATTTTTCAAAATTTTTTCCTTTTGAGAAATTGAAGTTAATATATAAAAGAATCTCCAATTCCAATTTTATATCACTCACAAAATAAAAAATGGGTAAAAAATAACCCAAAATAAGCATTTGAAATCATTTGAGCCTATTTCTGAAAAAGCCAATTTCCCCAAATGAAAATACCTTGGGGACGATGATCAATGAATTATTGTTCAGAAAGAAAATTTTTCAAAATTTTTTCCTTTTGAGAAATTGAAGATAATATATAGTAGAATCTCCAATTCCAATTTTATAACACTTCCAAAATAAGAATTTGGTCAAAAAATTGTCAAGTAAAGTGCACGATCAAAATTTTTCGATTTCACTTTTCCCCATGTTAATCGTAATTAATATTTCAAATTTCTCAATTTTCAAAATCCTACAAGTATTTT
Source organism: Linyphia triangularis (assembly GCA_963978545.1). Lineage (NCBI taxonomy): Eukaryota > Metazoa > Arthropoda > Arachnida > Araneae > Linyphiidae > Linyphia > Linyphia triangularis. The sequence continues at coordinate 88,428,161 of OZ021726.1, forward strand.
ACAATATCAACACAATTTGGATCAATTTGACAAAAATAAGATTTTCCATTCAAATAGAAGTAAAACTGAAAAATTCCACAATTTTCAAAAAAATGAATTTCTGCTTTTTGGAAATTTTTTTTAAATTAAAATCGGGACAAGAAAAAGTTGAAAAAATATATTCAACCCAAAATATAAATTTGAAAGCATTTGAGCCGATTTCTGGAAAAGCCAATTTCCACAATTGAAAATACCTGGGGGATGATCAACGAATTCAGAAAGAAATTTTTTTCACAATTTTTTCCTTTTGAGAAATTGAAACTAATATATAGTAGAATCTCCAATTCCAATTTGTTATGTCTCACAAAATAAAAAGGGGGTCAAAAGTAGGTCAAATAAAGTGCACTATCAGACTTTTTCGTTTTCACTTTTCCCCATGTTAAACCTATGGGAAACTTCAAATTCCCAATTTTCAAAATCCTACAATCTTTTTACACACACGGTTATAGAATTATAACCAGGGTCAATTTCCACAGTCAAATCGAAATTAAAGTGACATTTTATTTCTCAAAATCTGATTATTTAAAAAAAGTTTGAATTTAACTTTGAAAACCCATTAGTCATGTTAATTCTATGGGAAATTTCAAATTCCCAATTTTCAAAATTTAACATTCTTTTTGAAGCTAGGATCATAAAAATTATCACTTGAAATCATTCTGATTATCAATTTTCTTATAAAGTGGTATTTTAACATTCAAAATCGAAATAATGCAAAGAACGAATACGCGGCTTAAAAACTTTTTCCGAGAGCATTCGTTTCATAATTTCAACTAGTTTTTCTTATTGGAATAGTTTTTTAGGACAAATTTTTAAATTAGTTGAATTGATCAAGTGTTTTACAATATAAACACAATTTGGATCAATTTGACAAAAATAAAATTTTCCATTCAAATAGAAGCGAAACTGAAAAATTTCACAATTTTCAAAAAAATGAATTTCTGCTTTTAGGAAATTTTTTTTTAATTAAAATCAGGACCAAGAAAAAGTAGAAAAAATATTTTCAACCCAAAATAAGAATTTGAAAGCATTTGAGCCGATTTCTGGAAAAGCCAATTATCCCATTTGAAAATAAATGGGGGACGATATTAAATGAATTATTGTTCAAAATGAAAACTTTTCAAAATTTTTCCTTACGAGAAATTGAAGCTAATATACAAAAGAATCTCCAATTCCAATTTTATATCACTCACAAAATAAAAAATGGGTAAAAAATAACCCAAAATAAGCATTTGAAATCATTTGAGCCTATTTCTGAAAAAGGCAATTTCCCCAAATGAAAATACCTGGGGGACGATGATCAATGAATTATTGTTCAGAAAGAAAATTTTTCAAAATTTTTTCCTTTTGAGAAATTGAAGATAATATATAGTAGAATCTCCAATTCCAATTTTATAACACTCACAAAATAAGAAGTGGGTCAAATGATGGTCCCATAAAGTGCACTATCAAAATTTTTCGATTTCACTTTTCCCCATGTTAATCGTAATTAATATTTCAAATTTCTCAATTTTCAAAATCCTACAAGTATTTTACAATATAAACACAATTTAGATCAATTTAAAAAAAAAATAATAAAAATTTCCATTCAAACAGAAAGAAACTGTAAAATTTCACAATTTTCAAAAAAATGAATTTCTGCTTTTAGGAATTTTTTTTTTTTTAATTCAAATTGGGACCAAGAAAAAGTAGAAAAAATATTTTCAACATAAAATAAGAATTTGAAAGCATTTGAGCCGATTTCTGGAAAAGCCAATTTCCCCAAATGAAAATACCTGGGGGACGATGATCAATAAATTATTGTTCAGAAAGAAAATTTTTCAAAATTTTTTCCTTTTGAGAAATTGAAGATAATATAGAGTAGAATCTCCAATTCCAATTTTATAACACTCACAAAATAAGAAGTGGGTCAAATGATGGTCCCATAAAGTGCACTATCAAAATTTTTCGATTTCACTTTTCAACATGTTAATCGTAATTAATATTTCAAATTTCTTAATTTTCAAAATCCTACAATTATTTTACAATATCAACACAATTTGGATCAATTTGACAAAAATAAAATTTTCCATTCAAACAGAAAGAAACTGTAAAATTTCACAATTTTCAAAAAAATGAATTTCTGCTTTTAGGAATTTTTTTTTTAATTAAAATCGGGACCAAGAAATAGTAGAAAAAATATTTTCAAATCAAAATAAGAATTTGAAAGCTTTTAAGCCGATTTCTGGAAAATTTTTCTCCCATTTGAAAATACATGGGCGACGATGTTAAATGAATTATTGTAGAAAATGAAACATTTTCAAAATTTTTTAATAGGGAGAAATTGAAGCTAATATACAAAAGAATCTCCAATTCCAATTTTATATCATTCATAAAATAAGAAATGGGTCAAATATAACCCAAAATAAGCATTTGAATGCATTTGAGCCTATTTCTGAAAAAGCCAATTTTCCCAATTGAAAATACCTGGGGGACGATGATCAATGAATTATTGTTCAGAAAGAAAATTTTTCAAAATTTTTTCCGTTTGAGAAATTGAAGTTTATATTTTGTAGAATCTCCAATTCCAATTTTATAACACTCACAAAATAAGAATTTGGTCAAAAAATTGTCAAGTAAAGTACTCTATCAAACATTTTCGTTTTCACTTTTCCCCATGTTAAACCTATGGGAAACTTCAAATTCCCAATTTTCAAAATCCTACAATCTTTTTACACACACGGTTATAGAAATCATAACCAGGGTCAATTTCCACAGTCAAATCGAAATTAAAGTGACATTTTATTTCTCAAAATCTGATTATTTAAAAAAAGTTTGAATTTAACTTTGAAAACCCATTAGTCATGTTAATTCTATGGGAAATTTCAAATTCCCAATTTTCAAAATTTAACATTCTTTTTGAAGCTAGGATCATAAAAATTATCACTTGAAATCATTCTGATTATCAATTTTCTTATAAAGTGGTATTTTAACATTCAAAATCGAAATAATGCAAAGAACGAATACGCGGCTTAAAAACTTTTTCCGAGAGCATTCGTTTCATAATTTCAACTAGTTTTTCTTATTGGAATAGTTTTTTAGGACAAATTTTTAAATTAGTTGAATTGATCAAGTGTTTTACAATATAAACACAATTTGGATCAATTTGACAAAAATAAAATTTTCCATTCAAATAGAAGCGAAACTGAAAAATTTCACAATTTTCAAAAAAATGAATTTCTGCTTTTAGGAAATTTTTTTTTAATTAAAATCAGGACCAAGAAAAAGTAGAAAAAATATTTTCAACCCAAAATAAGAATTTGAAAGCATTTGAGCCGATTTCTGGAAAAGCCAATTATCCCATTTGAAAATAAATGGGGGACGATATTAAATGAATTATTGTTCAAAATGAAAACTTTTCAAAATTTTTCCTTACGAGAAATTGAAGCTAATATACAAAAGAATCTCCAATTCCAATTTTATATCACTCACAAAATAAAAAATGGGTAAAAAATAACCCAAAATAAGCATTTGAAATCATTTGAGCCTATTTCTGAAAAAGGCAATTTCCCCAAATGAAAATACCTGGGGGACGATGATCAATGAATTATTGTTCAGAAAGAAAATTTTTCAAAATTTTTTCCTTTTGAGAAATTGAAGATAATATATAGTAGAATCTCCAATTCCAATTTTATAACACTCACAAAATAAGAAGTGGGTCAAATGATGGTCCCATAAAGTGCACTATCAAAATTTTTCGATTTCACTTTTCCCCATGTTAATCGTAATTAATATTTCAAATTTCTCAATTTTCAAAATCCTACAAGTATTTTACAATATAAACACAATTTAGATCAATTTAAAAAAAAATAATAAAAATTTCCATTCAAACAGAAAGAAACTGTAAAATTTCACAATTTTCAAAAAAATGAATTTCTGCTTTTAGGAATTTTTTTTTTTTAATTCAAATTGGGACCAAGAAAAAGTAGAAAAAATATTTTCAACATAAAATAAGAATTTGAAAGCATTTGAGCCGATTTCTGGAAAAGCCAATTTCCCCAAATGAAAATACTTGGGGGACGATGATCAATGAATTATTGTTCAGAAAGAAAATTTTTCAAAATTTTTTCCTTTTGAGAAATTGAAGATAATATAGAGTAGAATCTCCAATTCCAATTTTATAACACTCACAAAATAAGAAGTGGGTCAAATGATGGTCCCATAAAGTGCACTATCAAAATTTTTCGATTTCACTTTTCAACATGTTAATCGTAATTAATATTTCAATTTTCTTAATTTTCAAAATCCTACAATTATTTTACAATATCAACACAATTTGGATCAATTTGACAAAAATAAAATTTTCCATTCAAACAGAAAGAAACTGTAAAATTTCACAATTTTCAAAAAAATGAATTTCTGCTTTTAGGAATTTTTTTTTTAATTAAAATCGGGACCAAGAAAAAGTAGAAAAAATATTTTCAAATCAAAATAAGAATTTGAAAGCTTTTAAGCCGATTTCTGGAAAATTTTTCTCCCATTTGAAAATACATGGGCGACGATGTTAAATGAATTATTGTAGAAAATGAAACATTTTCAAAATTTTTTAATAGGGAGAAATTGAAGCTAATATACAAAAGAATCTCCAATTCCAATTTTATATCATTCATAAAATAAGAAATGGGTCAAATATAACCCAAAATAAGCATTTGAATGCATTTGAGCCTATTTCTGAAAAAGCCAATTTTCCCAATTGAAAATACCTGGGGGACGATGATCAATGAATTATTGTTCAGAAAGAAAATTTTTCAAAATTTTTTCCGTTTGAGAAATTGAAGTTTATATTTTGTAGAATCTCCAATTCCAATTTTATAACACTCACAAAATAAGAATTTGGTCAAAAAATTGTCAAGTAAAGTACTCTATCAAACATTTTCGTTTTCACTTTTCCCCATGTTAAACCTATGGGAAACTTCAAATTCCCAATTTTCAAAATCCTACAATCTTTTTACACACACGGTTATAGAAATCATAACCAGGGTCAATTTCCACAGTCAAATCGAAATTAAAGTGACATTTTATTTCTCAAAATCTGATTATTTAAAAAAAGTTTGAATTTAACTTTGAAAACCCATTAGTCATGTTAATCCAATTGGAAATTTCAAATTCCCAATTTTCGAAATGTAACCTTCTTTTTGAACCTAGGATCATAAAAATTATCACTTGCATTCATTTTGTTCATCAATTTGCTTATAAAGTGATATTTTATCACTAGAAATCTAAAAAATGCAAAAATCGTATACGGCTTAAAACCAGTTACCAAGCGCTTTCGTTTCAAAATTTCAACTAGTTTTTCTTATTGAAAAGGGTGTTTTGATTAAATTTTGAACTTAGTTGAATTGATGAAGTGTTTTACAATATAAACACAATTTTGATCAATTTGACAAAAATAAAATTTTCCATTCAAATAGAAAAGAAACTAAAAAATTTCACAATTTTCAAAAAAATGAATTTCTGCTTTTACGAATTTTTTTAAAATTAAAATCGGGACCAAGAAAAAGTAGAAAAAATATTTTCAACCCAAAATAAGAATTTGAAAGCATTTGAGCCGATTTCTGGAAAAGCCAATTATCCCATTTGAAAATACATGGGTTACGTATTAAATGAATTATTGTTCCAAATGAAAAATTTATTTGCAGAAATTGAAGCTAATATACAAAAGAATCTCCAATTCCAATTTTATATCACTCACAAAATAAGAAATGGGTCAAAAATAATCCAAAATATATATTTGAGCCTATTTCTGAAAGAGCCAATTTCCCCAAATGAAAATACCTGGGGGACGATGATCAATGAATTATTGTTCAGAAAGAAAATTTTTCAAAATTTTTTCCTTTTGAGAAATTGAAGTTAATATATAAAAGAATCTCCAATTCCAATTTTATATCACTCACAAAATAAAAAATGGGTAAAAAATAACCCAAAATAAGCATTTGAAATCATTTGAGCCTATTTCTGAAAAAGCCAATTTCCCCAAATGAAAATACCTTGGGGACGATGATCAATGAATTATTGTTCAGAAAGAAAATTTTTCAAAATTTTTTCCTTTTGAGAAATTGAAGATAATATATAGTAGAATCTCCAATTCCAATTTTATAACACTTCCAAAATAAGAATTTGGTCAAAAAATTGTCAAGTAAAGTGCACGATCAAAATTTTCGATTTCACTTTTCCCCATGTTAATCGTAATTAATATTTCAAATTTCTCAATTTTCAAAATCCTACAAGTATTTTACAATATCAACACAATTTGGATCAATTTGACAAAAATAAGATTTTCCATTCAAATAGAAGTAAAACTGAAAAATTCCACAATTTTCAAAAAAATTAATTTCTGCTTTTTGGAAATTTTTTTTAAATTAAAATCGGGACCAAGAAAAAGTTGAAAAAATATATTCAACCCAAAATATAAATTTGAAAGCATTTGAGCCGATTTCTGGAAAAGCCAATTTCCACAATTGAAAATACCTGGGGGATGATCAACGAATTCAGAAAGAAATTTTTTTCACAATTTTTTCCTTTTGAGAAATTGAAACTAATATATAGTAGAATCTCCAATTCCAATTTGTTATGTCTCACAAAATAAAAAGGGGGTCAAAAGTAGGTCAAATAAAGTGCACTATCAGACTTTTTCGTTTTCACTTTTCCCCATGTTAAACCTATGGGAAACTTCAAATTCCCAATTTTCAAAATCCTACAATCTTTTTACACACACGGTTATAGAATTATAACCAGGGTCAATTTCCACAGTCAAATCGAAATTAAAGTGACATTTTATTTCTCAAAATCTGATTATTTAAAAAAAGTTTGAATTTAACTTTGAAAACCCATTAGTCATGTTAATTCTATGGGAAATTTCAAATTCCCAATTTTCAAAATTTAACATTCTTTTTGAAGCTAGGATCATAAAAATTATCACTTGAAATCATTCTGATTATCAATTTTCTTATAAAGTGGTATTTTAACATTCAAAATCGAAATAATGCAAAGAACGAATACGCGGCTTAAAAACTTTTTCCGAGAGCATTCGTTTCATAATTTCAACTAGTTTTTCTTATTGGAATAGTTTTTTAGGACAAATTTTTAAATTAGTTGAATTGATCAAGTGTTTTACAATATAAACACAATTTGGATCAATTTGACAAAAATAAAATTTTCCATTCAAATAGAAGCGAAACTGAAAAATTTCACAATTTTCAAAAAAATGAATTTCTGCTTTTAGGAAATTTTTTTTTAATTAAAATCGGGACCAAGAAAAAGTAGAAAAAATATTTTCAAATCAAAATAAGAATTTGAAAGCTTTTAAGCCGATTTCTGGAAAATTTTTCTCCCATTTGAAAATACATGGGCGACGATGTTAAATGAATTATTGTAGAAAATGAAACATTTTCAAAATTTTTTAATAGGGAGAAATTGAAGCTAATATACAAAAGAATCTCCAATTCCAATTTTATATCATTCATAAAATAAGAAATGGGTCAAATATAACCCAAAATAAGCATTTGAATGCATTTGAGCCTATTTCTGAAAAAGCCAATTTTCCCAATTGAAAATACCTGGGGGTCGATGATCAATGAATTATTGTTCAGAAAGAAAATTTTTCAAAATTTTTTCCGTTTGAGAAATTGAAGTTTATATTTTGTAGAATCTCCAATTCCAATTTTATAACACTCACAAAATAAGAATTTGGTCAAAAAATTGTCAAGTAAAGTACTCTATCAAACATTTTCGTTTTCACTTTTCCCCATGTTAAACCTATGGGAAACTTCAAATTCCCAATTTTCAAAATCCTACAATCTTTTTACACACACGGTTATAGAAATCATAACCAGGGTCAATTTCCACAGTCAAATCGAAATTAAAGTGACATTTTATTTCTCAAAATCTGATTATTTAAAAAAAGTTTGAATTTAACTTTGAAAACCCATTAGTCATGTTAATTCTATGGGAAATTTCAAATTCCCAATTTTCAAAATTTAACATTCTTTTTGAAGCTAGGATCATAAAAATTATCACTTGAAATCATTCTGATTATCAATTTTCTTATAAAGTGGTATTTTAACATTCAAAATCGAAATAATGCAAAGAACGAATACGCGGCTTAAAAACTTTTTCCGAGAGCATTCGTTTCATAATTTCAACTAGTTTTTCTTATTGGAATAGTTTTTTAGGACAAATTTTTAAATTAGTTGAATTGATCAAGTGTTTTACAATATAAACACAATTTGGATCAATTTGACAAAAATAAAATTTTCCATTCAAATAGAAGCGAAACTGAAAAATTTCACAATTTTCAAAAAAATGAATTTCTGCTTTTAGGAAATTTTTTTTTAATTAAAATCAGGACCAAGAAAAAGTAGAAAAAATATTTTCAACCCAAAATAAGAATTTGAAAGCATTTGAGCCGATTTCTGGAAAAGCCAATTATCCCATTTGAAAATAAATGGGGGACGATATTAAATGAATTATTGTTCAAAATGAAAACTTTTCAAAATTTTTCCTTACGAGAAATTGAAGCTAATATACAAAAGAATCTCCAATTCCAATTTTATATCACTCACAAAATAAAAAATGGGTAAAAAATAACCCAAAATAAGCATTTGAAATCATTTGAGCCTATTTCTGAAAAAGCCAATTTCCCCAAATGAAAATACCTGGGGGACGATGATCAATGAATTATTGTTCAGAAAGAAAATTTTTCAAAATTTTTTCCTTTTGAGAAATTGAAGATAATATATAGTAGAATCTCCAATTCCAATTTTATAACACTCACAAAATAAGAAGTGGGTCAAATGATGGTCCCATAAAGTGCACTATCAAAATTTTTCGATTTCACTTTTCCCCATGTTAATCGTAATTAATATTTCAAATTTCTCAATTTTCAAAATCCTACAAGTATTTTACAATATAAACACAATTTAGATCAATTTAAAAAAAAATAATAAAAATTTCCATTCAAACAGAAAGAAACTGTAAAATTTCACAATTTTCAAAAAAATGAATTTCTGCTTTTAGGAATTTTTTTTTTTTAATTCAAATTGGGACCAAGAAAAAGTAGAAAAAATATTTTCAACATAAAATAAGAATTTGAAAGCATTTGAGCCGATTTCTGGAAAAGCCAATTTCCCCAAATGAAAATACCTGGGGGACGATGATCAATGAATTATTGTTCAGAAAGAAAATTTTTCAAAATTTTTTCCTTTTGAGAAATTGAAGATAATATAGAGTAGAATCTCCAATTCCAATTTTATAACACTCACAAAATAAGAAGTGGGTCAAATGATGGTCCCATAAAGTGCACTATCAAAATTTTTCGATTTCACTTTTCAACATGTTAATCGTAATTAATATTTCAAATTTCTTAATTTTCAAAATCCTACAATTATTTTACAATATCAACACAATTTGGATCAATTTGACAAAAATAAAATTTTCCATTCAAACAGAAAGAAAGTGTAAAATTTCACAATTTTCAAAAAAATGAATTTCTGCTTTTAGGAATTTTTTTTTTAATTAAAATCGGGACCAAGAAAAAGTAGAAAAAATATTTTCAAATCAAAATAAGAATTTGAAAGCTTTTAAGCCGATTTCTGGAAAATTTTTCTCCCATTTGAAAATACATGGGCGACGATGTTAAATGAATTATTGTAGAAAATGAAACATTTTCAAAATTTTTTAATAGGGAGAAATTGAAGCTAATATACAAAAGAATCTCCAATTCCAATTTTATATCATTCATAAAATAAGAAATGGGTCAAATATAACCCAAAATAAGCATTTGAATGCATTTGAGCCTATTTCTGAAAAAGCCAATTTTCCCAATTGAAAATACCTGGGGGACGATGATCAATGAATTATTGTTCAGAAAGAAAATTTTTCAAAATTTTTTCCGTTTGAGAAATTGAAGTTTATATTTTGTAGAATCTCCAATTCCAATTTTATAACACTCACAAAATAAGAATTTGGTCAAAAAATTGTCAAGTAAAGTACTCTATCAAACATTTTCGTTTTCACTTTTCCCCATGTTAAACCTATGGGAAACTTCAAATTCCCAATTTTCAAAATCCTACAATCTTTTTACACACACGGTTATAGAAATCATAACCAGGGTCAATTTCCACAGTCAAATCGAAATTAAAGTGACATTTTATTTCTCAAAATCTGATTATTTAAAAAAAGTTTGAATTTAACTTTGAAAACCCATTAGTCATGTTAATCCAATTGGAAATTTCAAATTCCCAATTTTCGAAATGTAACCTTCTTTTTGAACCTAGGATCATAAAAATTATCACTTGCATTCATTTTGTTCATCAATTTGCTTATAAAGTGATATTTTATCACTAGAAATCTAAAAAATGCAAAAATCGTATACGGCTTAAAACCAGTTACCAAGCGCTTTCGTTTCAAAATTTCAACTAGTTTTTCTTATTGAAAAGGGTGTTTTGATTAAATTTTGAACTTAGTTGAATTGATGAAGTGTTTTACAATATAAACACAATTTTGATCAATTTGACAAAAATAAAATTTTCCATTCAAATAGAAAAGAAACTAAAAAATTTCACAATTTTCAAAAAAATGAATTTCTGCTTTTACGAATTTTTTTAAAATTAAAATCGGGACCAAGAAAAAGTAGAAAAAATATTTTCAACCCAAAATAAGAATTTGAAAGCATTTGAGCCGATTTCTGGAAAAGCCAATTATCCCATTTGAAAATACATGGGTTACGTATTAAATGAATTATTGTTCCAAATGAAAAATTTATTTGCAGAAATTGAAGCTAATATACAAAAGAATCTCCAATTCCAATTTTATATCACTCACAAAATAAGAAATGGGTCAAAAATAATCCAAAATATATATTTGAGCCTATTTCTGAAAGAGCCAATTTCCCCAAATGAAAATACCTGGGGGACGATGATCAATGAATTATTGTTCAGAAAGAAAATTTTTCAAAATTTTTTCCTTTTGAGAAATTGAAGTTAATATATAAAAGAATCTCCAATTCCAATTTTATATCACTCACAAAATAAAAAATGGGTAAAAAATAACCCAAAATAAGCATTTGAAATCATTTGAGCCTATTTCTGAAAAAGCCAATTTCCCCAAATGAAAATACCTTGGGGACGATGATCAATGAATTATTGTTCAGAAAGAAAATTTTTCAAAATTTTTTCCTTTTGAGAAATTGAAGATAATATATAGTAGAATCTCCAATTCCAATTTTATAACACTTCCAAAATAAGAATTTGGTCAAAAAATTGTCAAGTAAAGTGCACGATCAAAATTTTTCGATTTCACTTTTCCCCATGTTAATCGTAATTAATATTTCAAATTTCTCAATTTTCAAAATCCTACAAGTATTTTACAATATCAACACAATTTGGATCAATTTGACAAAAATAAGATTTTCCATTCAAATAGAAGTAAAACTGAAAAATTCCACAATTTTCAAAAAAATGAATTTCTCATTTTTGGAATTTTTTTTTTAATTAAAATATGGACCAAGAAAAAGTTGAAAAAATATATTCAACCCAAAATAAGAATTTGAAAGCATTTGAGCCGATTTCTGGAAAAGCCAATTTCCACAATTGAAAATACCTGGGGGATGATCAACGAATTCAGAAAGAAATTTTTTTCACAATTTTTTCCTTTTGAGAAATTGAAACTAATATATAGTAGAATCTCCAATTCCAATTTGTTATGTCTCACAAAATAAAAAGGGGGTCAAAAGTAGGTCAAATAAAGTGCACTATCAGACTTTTTCGTTTTCACTTTTCCCCATGTTAAACCTATGGGAAACTTCAAATTCCCAATTTTCAAAATCCTACAATCTTTTTACACACACGGTTATAGAATTATAACCAGGGTCAATTTCCACAGTCAAATCGAAATTAAAGTGACATTTTATTTCTCAAAATCTGATTATTTAAAAAAAGTTTGAATTTAACTTTGAAAACCCATTAGTCATGTTAATTCTATGGGAAATTTCAAATTCCCAATTTTCAAAATTTAACATTCTTTTTGAAGCTAGGATCATAAAAATTATCACTTGAAATCATTCTGATTATCAATTTTCTTTTAAAGTGGTATTTTAACATTCAAAATCGAAATAATGCAAAGAACGAATACGCGGCTTAAAAACTTTTTCCGAGAGCATTCGTTTCATAATTTCAACTAGTTTTTCTTATTGGAATAGTTTTTTAGGACAAATTTTTAAATTAGTTGAATTGATCAAGTGTTTTACAATATAAACACAATTTGGATCAATTTGACAAAAATAAAATTTTCCATTCAAATAGAAGCGAAACTGAAAAATTTCACAATTTTCAAAAAAATGAATTTCTGCTTTTAGGAAATTTTTTTTTAATTAAAATCAGGACCAAGAAAAAGTAGAAAAAATATTTTCAACCCAAAATAAGAATTTGAAAGCATTTGAGCCGATTTCTGGAAAAGCCAATTATCCCATTTGAAAATAAATGGGGGACGATATTAAATGAATTATTGTTCAAAATGAAAACTTTTCAAAATTTTTCCTTACGAGAAATTGAAGCTAATATACAAAAGAATCTCCAATTCCAATTTTATATCACTCACAAAATAAAAAATGGGTAAAAAATAACCCAAAATAAGCATTTGAAATCATTTGAGCCTATTTCTGAAAAAGCCAATTTCCCCAAATGAAAATACCTGGGGGACGATGATCAATGAATTATTGTTCAGAAAGAAAATTTTTCAAAATTTTTTCCTTTTGAGAAATTGAAGATAATATATAGTAGAATCTCCAATTCCAATTTTATAACACTCACAAAATAAGAAGTGGGTCAAATGATGGTCCCATAAAGTGCACTATCAAAATTTTTCGATTTCACTTTTCCCCATGTTAATCGTAATTAATATTTCAAATTTCTCAATTTTCAAAATCCTACAAGTATTTTACAATATAAACACAATTTAGATCAATTTAAAAAAAAATAATAAAAATTTCCATTCAAACAGAAAGAAACTGTAAAATTTCACAATTTTCAAAAAAATGAATTTCTGCTTTTAGGAATTTTTTTTTTTTAATTCAAATTGGGACCAAGAAAAAGTAGAAAAAATATTTTCAACATAAAATAAGAATTTGAAAGCATTTGAGCCGATTTCTGGAAAAGCCAATTTCCCCAAATGAAAATACCTGGGGGACGATGATCAATGAATTATTGTTCAGAAAGAAAATTTTTCAAAATTTTTTCCTTTTGAGAAATTGAAGATAATATAGAGTAGAATCTCCAATTCCAATTTTATAACACTCACAAAATAAGAAGTGGGTCAAATGATGGTCCCATAAAGTTCACTATCAAAATTTTTCGATTTCACTTTTCAACATGTTAGTCGTAATTAATATTTCAAATTTCTTAATTTTCAAAATCCTACAATTATTTTACAATATCAACACAATTTGGATCAATTTGACAAAAATAAAATTTTCCATTCAAACAGAAAGAAACTGTAAAATTTCACAATTTTCAAAAAAATGAATTTCTGCTTTTAGGAATTTTTTTTTTAATTAAAATCGGGACCAAGAAAAAGTAGAAAAAATATTTTCAAATCAAAATAAGAATTTGAAAGCTTTTAAGCCGATTTCTGGAAAATTTTTCTCCCATTTGAAAATACATGGGCGACGATGTTAAATGAATTATTGTAGAAAATGAAACATTTTCAAAATTTTTTAATAGGGAGAAATTGAAGCTAATATACAAAAGAATCTCCAATTCCAATTTTATATCATTCATAAAATAAGAAATGGGTCAAATATAACCCAAAATAAGCATTTGAGCCTATTTCTGAAAAAGCCAATTTTCCCAATTGAAAATACCTGGGGGACGATGATCAATGAATTATTGTTCAGAAAGAAAATTTTTCAAAATTTTTTCCGTTTGAGAAATTGAAGTTTATATTTTGTAGAATCTCCAATTCCAATTTTATAACACTCACAAAATAAGAATTTGGTCAAAAAATTGTCAAGTAAAGTACTCTATCAAACATTTTCGTTTTCACTTTTCCCCATGTTAATCGTATGGAAAATTTCAAATTTCTCAATTTTCAAAATCCTACAATCTTTTTACACACACGGTTATAGAAATCATAACCAAGGTCAATTTCCACAGTCAAATCGTAATTAAAGGGACATTTTATTTCTCAAAATCTGATTATTTTAAAAAAGTTTGAATTTAACTTTGAAAACCCATTAGTCATGTTAATTCTATGGGAAATTTCAAATTCCCAATTTTCAAAATTTAACCTTCTTTTTGAATTTAGGATCATAAAAATTATCACTTGAAATCATTCTGATTATCAATTTTCTTATAAAGTGATACTTTAACATTCAAAATCGAAATAATGCAAAGAACGAATACGCGGCTTAAAAACTTTTTCCGAGAGCATTCGTTTCATAATTTCAACTAGTTTTTCTTATTGGAATAGTTTTTTAGGACAAATTTTTAAATTAGTTGAATTGATCAAGTGTTTTACAATATAAACACAATTTGGATTAATTTGACAAAAATAAAATTTTCCATTCAAATAGAAGCGAAACTGAAAAATTTCACAATTTTCAAAAAAATGAATTTCTGCTTTTAGGAAATTTTTTTTTAATTAAAATCGGGACCAAGAAAAAGTAGAAAAAATATTTTCAACCCAAAATAAGAATTTGAAAGCATTTGAGCCGATTTCTGGAAAAGCCAATTATCCCATTTGAAAATAAATGGGAGACGATATTAAATGAATTATTGTTCAAAATGAAAAATTTTCAAAATTTTTCCTTACGAGAAATTGAAGGTAATATACAAAAGATTCTCCAATTCCAATTTTATATCACTCACAAAATAAAAAATGGGTAAAAAATAACCCAAAATAAGCATTTGAAATCATTTGAGCCTATTTCTGAAAAAGCCAATTTCCCCAAATGAAAATACCTCTGGGACGATGATCAATAAATTATTGTTCAGAAAGAAAATTTTTCAAAATTTTTTCCTTTTGAGAAATTGAAGATAATATATAGTAGAAACTCCAATTCCAATTTTATAACACTCACAAAATAAGAAGTGGGTCAAATGATGGTCCCATAAAGTGCACTATCAAAATTTTTCGATTTCAATTTTCCCCATGTTAATCGTAATTAATATTTCAAATTTCTCAATTTTCAAAATCCTACAAGTATTTTACAATATAAACACAATTTGGATCAATTTGAAAAAAAAAAAAATAATAAAAATTTCCATTCAAACAGAAAGAAACTGTAAAATTTCACAATTTTCAAAAAAATGAATTTCTGCTTTTAGGATTTTTTTTTTTTTTTTTTAATTCAAATTGGGACCAAGAAAAAGTAGAAAAAATATTTTCAACCCAAAATAAGAATTTGAAAGCATTTGAGCCGATTTCTGGAAAAGCCAATTTCCACAATTGAAAATACCTGGGGGATGATCAACGAATTCAGAAAGAAATTTTTTTCACAATTTTTTCCTTTTGAGAAATTGAAACTAATATATAGTAGAATCTCCAATTCCAATTTGTTATGTCTCACAAAATAAAAAGGGGGTCAAAAGTAGGTCAAATAAAGTGCACTATCAGACTTTTTCGTTTTCACTTTTCCCCATGTTAAACCTATGGGAAACTTCAAATTCCCAATTTTCAAAATCCTACAATCTTTTTACACACACGGTTATAGAATTATAACCAGGGTCAATTTCCACAGTCAAATCGAAATTAAAGTGACATTTTATTTCTCAAAATCTGATTATTTAAAAAAAGTTTGAATTTAACTTTGAAAACCCATTAGTCATGTTAATTCTATGGGAAATTTCAAATTCCCAATTTTCAAAATTTAACATTCTTTTTGAAGCTAGGATCATAAAAATTATCACTTGAAATCATTCTGATTATCAATTTTCTTATAAAGTGGTATTTTAACATTCAAAATCGAAATAATGCAAAGAACGAATACGCGGCTTAAAAACTTTTTCCGAGAGCATTCGTTTCATAATTTCAACTAGTTTTTCTTATTGGAATAGTTTTTTAGGACAAATTTTTAAATTAGTTGAATTGATCAAGTGTTTTACAATATAAACACAATTTGGATCAATTTGACAAAAATAAAATTTTCCATTCAAATAGAAGCGAAACTGAAAAATTTCACAATTTTCAAAAAAATGAATTTCTGCTTTTAGGAAATTTTTTTTTAATTAAAATCAGGACCAAGAAAAAGTAGAAAAAATATTTTCAACCCAAAATAAGAATTTGAAAGCATTTGAGCCGATTTCTGGAAAAGCCAATTATCCCATTTGAAAATAAATGGGGGACGATATTAAATGAATTATTGTTCAAAATGAAAACTTTTCAAAATTTTTCCTTACGAGAAATTGAAGCTAATATACAAAAGAATCTCCAATTCCAATTTTATATCACTCACAAAATAAAAAATGGGTAAAAAATAACCCAAAATAAGCATTTGAAATCATTTGAGCCTATTTCTGAAAAAGCCAATTTCCCCAAATGAAAATACCTGGGGGACGATGATCAATGAATTATTGTTCAGAAAGAAAATTTTTCAAAATTTTTTCCTTTTGAGAAATTGAAGATAATATATAGTAGAATCTCCAATTCCAATTTTATAACACTCACAAAATAAGAAGTGGGTCAAATGATGGTCCCATAAAGTGCACTATCAAAATTTTTCGATTTCACTTTTCCCCATGTTAATCGTAATTAATATTTCAAATTTCTCAATTTTCAAAATCCTACAAGTATTTTACAATATAAACACAATTTAGATCAATTTAAAAAAAAAATAATAAAAATTTCCATTCAAACAGAAAGAAACTGTAAAATTTCACAATTTTCAAAAAAATGAATTTCTGCTTTTAGGAATTTTTTTTTTTTAATTCAAATTGGGACCAAGAAAAAGTAGAAAAAATATTTTCAACATAAAATAAGAATTTGAAAGCATTTGAGCCGATTTCTGGAAAAGCCAATTTCCCCAAATGAAAATACCTGGGGGACGATGATCAATGAATTATTGTTCAGAAAGAAAATTTTTCAAAATTTTTTCCTTTTGAGAAATTGAAGATAATATAGAGTAGAATCTCCAATTCCAATTTTATAACACTCACAAAATAAGAAGTGGGTCAAATGATGGTCCCATAAAGTGCACTATCAAAATTTTTCGATTTCACTTTTCAACATGTTAATCGTAATTAATATTTCAAATTTCTTAATTTTCAAAATCCTACAATTATTTTACAATATCAACACAATTTGGATCAATTTGACAAAAATAAAATTTTCCATTCAAACAGAAAGAAACTGTAAAATTTCACAATTTTCCAAAAAATGAATTTCTGCTTTTAGGAATTTTTTTTTTAATTAAAATCGGGACCAAGAAAAAGTAGAAAAAATATTTTCAAATCAAAATAAGAATTTGAAAGCTTTTAAGCCGATTTCTGGAAAATTTTTCTCCCATTTGAAAATACATGGGCGACGATGTTAAATGAATTATTGTAGAAAATGAAACATTTTCAAAATTTTTTAATAGGGAGAAATTGAAGCTAATATACAAAAGAATCTCCAATTCCAATTTTATATCATTCATAAAATAAGAAATGGGTCAAATATAACCCAAAATAAGCATTTGAATGCATTTGAGCCTATTTCTGAAAAAGCCAATTTTCCCAATTGAAAATACCTGGGGGACGATGATCAATGAATTATTGTTCAGAAAGAAAAATTTTCAAAATTTTTTCCGTTTGAGAAATTGAAGTTTATATTTTGTAGAATCTCCAATTCCAATTTTATAACACTCACAAAATAAGAATTTGGTCAAAAAATTGTCAAGTAAAGTACTCTATCAAACATTTTCGTTTTCACTTTTCCCCATGTTAAACCTATGGGAAACTTCAAATTCCCAATTTTCAAAATCCTACAATCTTTTTACACACACGGTTATAGAAATCATAACCAGGGTCAATTTCCACAGTCAAATCGAAATTAAAGTGACATTTTATTTCTCAAAATCTGATTATTTAAAAAAAGTTTGAATTTAACTTTGAAAACCCATTAGTCATGTTAATCCAATTGGAAATTTCAAATTCCCAATTTTCGAAATGTAACCTTCTTTTTGAACCTAGGATCATAAAAATTATCACTTGCATTCATTTTGTTCATCAATTTGCTTATAAAGTGATATTTTATCACTAGAAATCTAAAAAATGCAAAAATCGTATACGGCTTAAAACCAGTTACCAAGCGCTTTCGTTTCAAAATTTCAACTAGTTTTTCTTATTGAAAAGGGTGTTTTGATTAAATTTTGAACTTAGTTGAATTGATGAAGTGTTTTACAATATAAACACAATTTTGATCAATTTGACAAAAATAAAATTTTCCATTCAAATAGAAAAGAAACTAAAAAATTTCACAATTTTCAAAAAAATGAATTTCTGCTTTTACGAATTTTTTTAAAATTAAAATCGGGACCAAGAAAAAGTAGAAAAAATATTTTCAACCCAAAATAAGAATTTGAAAGCATTTGAGCCGATTTCTGGAAAAGCCAATTATCCCATTTGAAAATACATGGGTTACGTATTAAATGAATTATTGTTCCAAATGAAAAATTTATTTGCAGAAATTGAAGCTAATATACAAAAGAATCTCCAATTCCAATTTTATATCACTCACAAAATAAGAAATGGGTCAAAAATAATCCAAAATATATATTTGAGCCTATTTCTGAAAGAGCCAATTTCCCCAAATGAAAATACCTGGGGGACGATGATCAATGAATTATTGTTCAGAAAGAAAAATTTTCAAAATTTTTTCCTTTTGAGAAATTGAAGTTAATATATAAAAGAATCTCCAATTCCAATTTTATATCACTCACAAAATAAAAAATGGGTAAAAAATAACCCAAAATAAGCATTTGAAATCATTTGAGCCTATTTCTGAAAAAGCCAATTTCCCCAAATGAAAATACCTTGGGGACGATGATCAATGAATTATTGTTCAGAAAGAAAATTTTTCAAAATTTTTTCCTTTTGAGAAATTGAAGATAATATATAGTAGAATCTCCAATTCCAATTTTATAACACTTCCAAAATAAGAATTTGGTCAAAAAATTGTCAAGTAAAGTGCACGATCAAAATTTTTCGATTTCACTTTTCCCCATGTTAATCGTAATTAATATTTCAAATTTCTCAATTTTCAAAATCCTACAAGTATTTTACAATATCAACACAATTTGGATCAATTTGACAAAAATAAGATTTTCCATTCAAATAGAAGTAAAACTGAAAAATTCCACAATTTTCAAAAAAATGAATTTCTCATTTTTGGAATTTTTTTTTTAATTAAAATATGGACCAAGAAAAAGTTGAAAAAATATATTCAACCCAAAATAAGAATTTGAAAGCATTTGAGCCGATTTCTGGAAAAGCCAATTTCCACAATTGAAAATACCTGGGGGATGATCAACGAATTCAGAAAGAAATTTTTTTCACAATTTTTTCCTTTTGAGAAATTGAAACTAATATATAGTAGAATCTCCAATTCCAATTTGTTATGTCTCACAAAATAAAAAGGGGGTCAAAAGTAGGTCAAATAAAGTGCACTATCAGACTTTTTCGTTTTCACTTTTCCCCATGTTAAACCTATGGGAAACTTCAAATTCCCAATTTTCAAAATCCTACAATCTTTTTACACACACGGTTATAGAATTATAACCAGGGTCAATTTCCACAGTCAAATCGAAATTAAAGTGACATTTTATTTCTCAAAATCTGATTATTTAAAAAAAGTTTGAATTTAACTTTGAAAACCCATTAGTCATGTTAATTCTATGGGAAATTTCAAATTCCCAATTTTCAAAATTTAACATTCTTTTTGAAGCTAGGATCATAAAAATTATCACTTGAAATCATTCTGATTATCAATTTTCTTATAAAGTGGTATTTTAACATTCAAAATCGAAATAATGCAAAGAACGAATACGCGGCTTAAAAACTTTTTCCGAGAGCATTCGTTTCATAATTTCAACTAGTTTTTCTTATTGGAATAGTTTTTTAGGACAAATTTTTAAATTAGTTGAATTGATCAAGTGTTTTACAATATAAACACAATTTGGATCAATTTGACAAAAATAAAATTTTCCATTCAAATAGAAGCGAAACTGAAAAATTTCACAATTTTCAAAAAAATGAATTTCTGCTTTTAGGAAATTTTTTTTTAATTAAAATCAGGACCAAGAAAAAGTAGAAAAAATATTTTCAACCCAAAATAAGAATTTGAAAGCATTTGAGCCGATTTCTGGAAAAGCCAATTATCCCATTTGAAAATAAATGGGGGACGATATTAAATGAATTATTGTTCAAAATGAAAACTTTTCAAAATTTTTCCTTACGAGAAATTGAAGCTAATATACAAAAGAATCTCCAATTCCAATTTTATATCACTCACAAAATAAAAAATGGGTAAAAAATAACCCAAAATAAGCATTTGAAATCATTTGAGCCTATTTCTGAAAAAGCCAATTTCCCCAAATGAAAATACCTGGGGGACGATGATCAATGAATTATTGTTCAGAAAGAAAATTTTTCAAAATTTTTTCCTTTTGAGAAATTGAAGATAATATATAGTAGAATCTCCAATTCCAATTTTATAACACTCACAAAATAAGAAGTGGGTCAAATGATGGTCCCATAAAGTGCACTATCAAAATTTTTCGATTTCACTTTTCCCCATGTTAATCGTAATTAATATTTCAAATTTCTCAATTTTCAAAATCCTACAAGTATTTTACAATATAAACACAATTTAGATCAATTTAAAAAAAAAATAATAAAAATTTCCATTCAAACAGAAAGAAACTGTAAAATTTCACAATTTTCAAAAAAATGAATTTCTGCTTTTAGGAATTTTTTTTTTAATTCAAATTGGGACCAAGAAAAAGTAGAAAAAATATTTTCAACATAAAATAAGAATTTGAAAGCATTTGAGCCGATTTCTGGAAAAGCCAATTTCCCCAAATGAAAATACCTGGGGGACGATGATCAATGAATTATTGTTCAGAAAGAAAATTTTTCAAAATTTTTTCCTTTTGAGAAATTGAAGATAATATAGAGTAGAATCTCCAATTCCAATTTTATAACACTCACAAAATAAGAAGTGGGTCAAATGATGGTCCCATAAAGTGCACTATCAAAATTTTTCGATTTCACTTTTCAACATGTTAATCGTAATTAATATTTCAAATTTCTTAATTTTCAAAATCCTACAATTATTTTACAATATCAACACAATTTGGATCAATTTGACAAAAATAAAATTTTCCATTCAAACAGAAAGAAAGTGTAAAATTTCACAATTTTCAAAAAAATGAATTTCTGCTTTTAGGAATTTTTTTTTTAATTAAAATCGGGACCAAGAAAAAGTAGAAAAAATATTTTCAAATCAAAATAAGAATTTGAAAGCTTTTAAGCCGATTTCTGGAAAATTTTTCTCCCATTTGAAAATACATGGGCGACGATGTTAAATGAATTATTGTAGAAAATGAAACATTTTCAAAATTTTTTAATAGGGAGAAATTGAAGCTAATATACAAAAGAATCTCCAATTCCAATTTTATATCATTCATAAAATAAGAAATGGGTCAAATATAACCCAAAATAAGCATTTGAGCCTATTTCTGAAAAAGCCAATTTTCCCAATTGAAAATACCTGGGGGACGATGATCAATGAATTATTGTTCAGAAAGAAAATTTTTCAAAATTTTTTCCGTTTGAGAAATTGAAGTTTATATTTTGTAGAATCTCCAATTCCAATTTTATAACACTCACAAAATAAGAATTTGGTCAAAAAATTGTCAAGTAAAGTACTCTATCAAACATTTTCGTTTTCACTTTTCCCCATGTTAATCGTATGGAAAATTTCAAATTTCTCAATTTTCAAAATCCTACAATCTTTTTACACACACGGTTATAGAAATCATAACCAAGGTCAATTTCCACAGTCAAATCGTAATTAAAGGGACATTTTATTTCTCAAAATCTGATTATTTTAAAAAAGTTTGAATTTAACTTTGAAAACCCATTAGTCATGTTAATTCTATGGGAAATTTCAAATTCCCAATTTTCAAAATTTAACCTTCTTTTTGAATTTAGGATCATAAAAATTATCACTTGAAATCATTCTGATTATCAATTTTCTTATAAAGTGATACTTTAACATTCAAAATCGAAATAATGCAAAGAACGAATACGCGGCTTAAAAACTTTTTCCGAGAGCATTCGTTTCATAATTTCAACTAGTTTTTCTTATTGGAATAGTTTTTTAGGACAAATTTTTAAATTAGTTGAATTGATCAAGTGTTTTACAATATAAACACAATTTGGATTAATTTGACAAAAATAAAATTTTCCATTCAAATAGAAGCGAAACTGAAAAATTTCACAATTTTCAAAAAAATGAATTTCTGCTTTTAGGAAATTTTTTTTTAATTAAAATCGGGACCAAGAAAAAGTAGAAAAAATATTTTCAACCCAAAATAAGAATTTGAAAGCATTTGAGCCGATTTCTGGAAAAGCCAATTATCCCATTTGAAAATAAATGGGAGACGATATTAAATGAATTATTGTTCAAAATGAAAAATTTTCAAAATTTTTCCTTACGAGAAATTGAAGGTAATATACAAAAGATTCTCCAATTCCAATTTTATATCACTCACAAAATAAAAAATGGGTAAAAAATAACCCAAAATAAGCATTTGAAATCATTTGAGCCTATTTCTGAAAAAGCCAATTTCCCCAAATGAAAATACCTCTGGGACGATGATCAATAAATTATTGTTCAGAAAGAAAATTTTTCAAAATTTTTTCCTTTTGAGAAATTGAAGATAATATATAGTAGAAACTCCAATTCCAATTTTATAACACTCACAAAATAAGAAGTGGGTCAAATGATGGTCCCATAAAGTGCACTATCAAAATTTTTCGATTTCAATTTTCCCCATGTTAATCGTAATTAATATTTCAAATTTCTCAATTTTCAAAATCCTACAAGTATTTTACAATATAAACACAATTTGGATCAATTTGAAAAAAAAAAAATAATAAAAATTTCCATTCAAACAGAAAGAAACTGTAAAATTTCACAATTTTCAAAAAAATGAATTTCTGCTTTTAGGATTTTTTTTTTTTTTTTTTAATTCAAATTGGGACCAAGAAAAAGTAGAAAAAATATTTTCAACCCAAAATAAGAATTTGAAAGCATTTGAGCCGATTTCTGGAAAAGCCAATTTCCACAATTGAAAATACCTGGGGGATGATCAACGAATTCAGAAAGAAATTTTTTTCACAATTTTTTCCTTTTGAGAAATTGAAACTAATATATAGTAGAATCTCCAATTCCAATTTGTTATGTCTCACAAAATAAAAAGGGGGTCAAAAGTAGGTCAAATAAAGTGCACTATCAGACTTTTTCGTTTTCACTTTTCCCCATGTTAAACCTATGGGAAACTTCAAATTCCCAATTTTCAAAATCCTACAATCTTTTTACACACACGGTTATAGAATTATAACCAGGGTCAATTTCCACAGTCAAATCGAAATTAAAGTGACATTTTATTTCTCAAAATCTGATTATTTAAAAAAAGTTTGAATTTAACTTTGAAAACTCATTAGTCATGTTAATTCTATGGGAAATTTCAAATTCCCAATTTTCAAAATTTAACATTCTTTTTGAAGCTAGGATCATAAAAATTATCACTTGAAATCATTCTGATTATCAATTTTCTTATAAAGTGGTATTTTAACATTCAAAATCGAAATAATGCAAAGAACGAATACGCGGCTTAAAAACTTTTTCCGAGAGCATTCGTTTCATAATTTCAACTAGTTTTTCTTATTGGAATAGTTTTTTAGGACAAATTTTTAAATTAGTTGAATTGATCAAGTGTTTTACAATATAAACACAATTTGGATCAATTTGACAAAAATAAAATTTTCCATTCAAATAGAAGCGAAACTGAAAAATTTCACAATTTTCAAAAAAATGAATTTCTGCTTTTAGGAAATTTTTTTTTAATTAAAATCAGGACCAAGAAAAAGTAGAAAAAATATTTTCAACCCAAAATAAGAATTTGAAAGCATTTGAGCCGATTTCTGGAAAAGCCAATTATCCCATTTGAAAATAAATGGGGGACGATATTAAATGAATTATTGTTCAAAATGAAAACTTTTCAAAATTTTTCCTTACGAGAAATTGAAGCTAATATACAAAAGAATCTCCAATTCCAATTTTATATCTTTCACAAAATAAAAAATGGGTAAAAAATAACCCAAAATAAGCATTTGAAATCATTTGAGCCTATTTCTGAAAAAGCCAATTTCCCCAAATGAAAATACCTGGGGGACGATGATCAATGAATTATTGTTCAGAAAGAAAATTTTTCAAAATTTTTTCCTTTTGAGAAATTGAAGATAATATATAGTAGAATCTCCAATTCCAATTTTATAACACTCACAAAATAAGAAGTGGGTCAAATGATGGTCCCATAAAGTGCACTATCAAAATTTTTCGATTTCACTTTTCCCCATGTTAATCGTAATTAATATTTCAAATTTCTCAATTTTCAAAATCCTACAAGTATTTTACAATATAAACACAATTTAGATCAATTTAAAAAAAAAATAATAAAAATTTCCATTCAAACAGAAAGAAACTGTAAAATTTCACAATTTTCAAAAAAATGAATTTCTGCTTTTAGGAATTTTTTTTTTTTAATTCAAATTGGGACCAAGAAAAAGTAGAAAAAATATTTTCAACATAAAATAAGAATTTGAAAGCATTTGAGCCGATTTCTGGAAAAGCCAATTTCCCCAAATGAAAATACCTGGGGGACGATGATCAATGAATTATTGTTCAGAAAGAAAATTTTTCAAAATTTTTTCCTTTTGAGAAATTGAAGATAATATAGAGTAGAATCTCCAATTCCAATTTTATAACACTCACAAAATAAGAAGTGGGTCAAATGATGGTCCCATAAAGTGCACTATCAAAATTTTTCGATTTCACTTTTCAACATGTTAATCGTAATTAATATTTCAAATTTCTTAATTTTCAAAATCCTACAATTATTTTACAATATCAACACAATTTGGATCAATTTGACAAAAATAAAATTTTCCATTCAAACAGAAAGAAACTGTAAAATTTCACAATTTTCCAAAAAATGAATTTCTGCTTTTAGGAATTTTTTTTTTAATTAAAATCGGGACCAAGAAAAAGTAGAAAAAATATTTTCAAATCAAAATAAGAATTTGAAAGCTTTTAAGCCGATTTCTGGAAATTTTTTCTCCCATTTGAAAATACATGGGCGACGATGTTAAATGAATTATTGTAGAAAATGAAACATTTTCAAAATTTTTTAATAGGGAGAAATTGAAGCTAATATACAAAAGAATCTCCAATTCCAATTTTATATCATTCATAAAATAAGAAATGGGTCAAATATAACCCAAAATAAGCATTTGAATGCATTTGAGCCTATTTCTGAAAAAGCCAATTTTCCCAATTGAAAATACCTGGGGGACGATGATCAATGAATTATTGTTCAGAAAGAAAATTTTTCAAAATTTTTTCCGTTTGAGAAATTGAAGTTTATATTTTGTAGAATCTCCAATTCCAATTTTATAACACTCACAAAATAAGAATTTGGTCAAAAAATTGTCAAGTAAAGTACTCTATCAAACATTTTCGTTTTCACTTTTCCCCATGTTAAACCTATGGGAAACTTCAAATTCCCAATTTTCAAAATCCTACAATCTTTTTACACACACGGTTATAGAAATCATAACCAGGGTCAATTTCCACAGTCAAATCGAAATTAAAGTGACATTTTATTTCTCAAAATCTGATTATTTAAAAAAAGTTTGAATTTAACTTTGAAAACCCATTAGTCATGTTAATTCTATGGGAAATTTCAAATTCCCAATTTTCTAAATTTAACATTCTTTTTGAAGCTAGGATCATAAAAATTATCACTTGAAATCATTCTGATTATCAATTTTCTTATAAAGTGGTATTTTAACATTCAAAATCGAAATAATGCAAAGAACGAATACGCGGCTTAAAAACTTTTTCCGAGAGCATTCGTTTCATAATTTCAACTAGTTTTTCTTATTGGAATAGTTTTTTAGGACAAATTTTTAAATTAGTTGAATTGATCAAGTGTTTTACAATATAAACACAATTTGGATCAATTTGACAAAAATAAAATTTTCCATTCAAATAGAAGCGAAACTGAAAAATTTCACAATTTTCAAAAAAATGAATTTCTGCTTTTAGGAAATTTTTTTTTAATTAAAATCAGGACCAAGAAAAAGTAGAAAAAATATTTTCAACCCAAAATAAGAATTTGAAAGCATTTGAGCCGATTTCTGGAAAAGCCAATTATCCCATTTGAAAATAAATGGGGGACGATATTAAATGAATTATTGTTCAAAATGAAAACTTTTCAAAATTTTTCCTTACGAGAAATTGAAGCTAATATACAAAAGAATCTCCAATTCCAATTTTATATCACTCACAAAATAAAAAATGGGTAAAAAATAACCCAAAATAAGCATTTGAAATCATTTGAGCCTATTTCTGAAAAAGCCAATTTCCCCAAATGAAAATACCTGGGGGACGATGATCAATGAATTATTGTTCAGAAAGAAAATTTTTCAAAATTTTTTCCTTTTGAGAAATTGAAGATAATATATAGTAGAATCTCCAATTCCAATTTTATAACACTCACAAAATAAGAAGTGGATCAAATGATGGTCCCATAAAGTGCACTATCAAAATTTTTCGATTTCACTTTTCCCCATGTTAATCGTAATTAATATTTCAAATTTCTCAATTTTCAAAATCCTACAAGTATTTTACAATATAAACACAATTTAGATCAATTTAAAAAAAAATAATAAAAATTTCCATTCAAACAGAAAGAAACTGTAAAATTTCACAATTTTCAAAAAAATGAATTTCTGCTTTTAGGAATTTTTTTTTTTTAATTCAAATTGGGACCAAGAAAAAGTAGAAAAAATATTTTCAACATAAAATAAGAATTTGAAAGCATTTGAGCCGATTTCTGGAAAAGCCAATTTCCCCAAATGAAAATACCTGGGGGACGATGATCAATGAATTATTGTTCAGAAAGAAAATTTTTCAAAATTTTTTCCGTTTGAGAAATTGAAGTTTATATTTTGTAGAATCTCCAATTCCAATTTTATAACACTCACAAAATAAGAATTTGGTCAAAAAATTGTCAAGTAAAGTACTCTATCAAACATTTTCGTTTTCACTTTTCCCCATGTTAATCGTATGGAAAATTTCAAATTTCTCAATTTTCAAAATCCTACAATCTTTTTACACACACGGTTATAGAAATCATAACCAAGGTCAATTTCCACAGTCAAATCGTAATTAAAGGGACATTTTATTTCTCAAAATCTGATTATTTTAAAAAAGTTTGAATTTAACTTTGAAAACCCATTAGTCATGTTAATTCTATGGGAAATTTCAAATTCCCAATTTTCAAAATTTAACCTTCTTTTTGAATTTAGGATCATAAAAATTATCACTTGAAATCATTCTGATTATCAATTTTCTTATAAAGTGATACTTTAACATTCAAAATCGAAATAATGCAAAGAACGAATACGCGGCTTAAAAACTTTTTCCGAGAGCATTCGTTTCATAATTTCAACTAGTTTTTCTTATTGGAATAGTTTTTTAGGACAAATTTTTAAAGTAGTTGAATTGATCAAGTGTTTTACAATATAAACACAATTTGGATCAATTTGACAAAAATAAAATTTTCCATTCAAATAGAAGCGAAACTGAAAAATTTCACAATTTTCAAAAAAATGAATTTCTGCTTTTAGGAAATTTTTTTTTAATTAAAATCGGGACCAAGAAAAAGTAGAAAAAATATTTTCAACCCAAAATAAGAATTTGAAAGCATTTGAGCCGATTTCTGGAAAAGCCAATTATCCCATTTGAAAATAAATTGGAGACGATATTAAATGAATTATTGTTCAAAATGAAAAATTTTCAAAATTTTTCCTTACGAGAAATTGAAGGTAATATACAAAAGATTCTCCAATTCCAATTTTATATCACTCACAAAATAAAAAATGGGTAAAAAATAACCCAAAATAAGCATTTGAAATCATTTGAGCCTATTTCTGAAAAAGCCAATTTCCCCAAATGAAAATACCTCTGGGACGATGATCAATAAATTATTGTTCAGAAAGAAAATTTTTCAAAATTTTTTCCTTTTGAGAAATTGAAGATAATATATAGTAGAAACTCCAATTCCAATTTTATAACACTCACAAAATAAGAAGTGGGTCAAATGATGGTCCCATAAAGTGCACTATCAAAATTTTTCGATTTCAATTTTCCCCATGTTAATCGTAATTAATATTTCAAATTTCTCAATTTTCAAAATCCTACAAGTATTTTACAATATAAACACAATTTGGATCAATTTGAAAAAAAAAAAAATAATAAAAATTTCCATTCAAACAGAAAGAAACTGTAAAATTTCACAATTTTCAAAAAAATGAATTTCTGCTTTTAGGATTTTTTTTTTTTTTTTTTTAATTCAAATTGGGACCAAGAAAAAGTAGAAAAAATATTTTCAACATAAAATAAGAATTTGAATGCATTTGAGCCGATTTCTGGAAAAGCCAATTTTCCCATTTGAATACACATGGGCGAAGATGTTAAATGAATTATTGTTCAAAATGAAAAATTTTCAAAATTTTTTCCTTTGGAGAAATTGAAGCTAATATACAAAAGAATCTCCAATTCCAATTTTATATCTTTCACAAAATAAAAAATGGGTAAAAAATAACCCAAAATATGCATTTGAAATCATTTGAGCCTATTTCTGAAAAAGCCAATTTCCCCAAATGAAAATACCTGGGGGACGATGATCAATGAATTATTGTTCAGAAAGAAAATTTTTCAAAATTTTTTCCTTTTAAGAAATTGAAGATAATATATAGTAGAATCTCCAATTACAATTTTATAACACTCACAAAATAAGAAGTGGGTCAAATGATGGTCCCATAAAGTGCACTATCAAAATTTTTCGATTTCACTTTTCCCCATGTTAATCGTAATTAATATTTCAAATTTCTCAATTTTCAAAATCCTACAAGTATTTTACAATATAAACACAATTTGGATCAATTTGACAAAAATAAAATTTTCCATTCAAACAGAAAGAAACTGTAAAATTTCACAATTTTCAAAAAAATGAATTTCTGCTTTTAGGATTTTTTTTTTTTTAATTCAAATTGGGACCAAGAAAAAGTAGAAAAAATATTTTCAACATAAAATAAGAATTTGAAAGCATTTGAACCGATTTCTGGAAAAGCCAATTTTCCCATTTGAATATACATGGGCGACGATGTTAAATGAATTATTGTTCAAAATGAAAAATTTTCAAAATTTTTTCCTTTGGAGAAATTGAAGCAAATATACAAAAGAATCTCCTATTCCAATTTTATAACACTCACAAAATAAGAAGTGGGTCAAATGATGGTCCCATAAAGTGCACTATCAAAATTTTTCGATTTCACTTTTCAACATGTTAATCGTAATTAATATTTCAAATTTCTTAATTTTCAAAATCCTACAATTATTTTACAATATCAACACAATTTGGATCAATTTGACAAAAATAAAATTTTCCATTCAAACAGAAAGAAACTGTAAAATTTCACAATTTTCAAAAAAATGAATTTCTGCTTTTAGGAATTTTTTTTTTTTAATTAAAATCGGGACCAAGAAAAAGTAGAAAAAATATTTTCAAATCAAAATAAGAATTTGAAAGCTTTTAAGCCGATTTCTGGAAAATTTTTCTCCCATTTGAAAATACATGGGCGACGATGTTAAATGAATTATTGTAGAAAATGAAACATTTTCAAAATTTTTTAATAGGGAGAAATTGAAGCTAATATACAAAAGAATCTAAAATTCCAATTTTATATCATTCATAAAATAAGAAATGGGTCAAATATAACCCAAAATAAGCATTTGAGCCTATTTCTGAAAAAGCCAATTTTCCCAATTGAAAATACCTGGGGGACGATGATCAATGAATTATTGTTCAGAAAGAAAATTTTTCAAAATTTTTTCCGTTTGAGAAATTGAAGTTTATATTTTGTAGAATCTCCAATTCCAATTTTATAACACTCACAAAATAAGAATTTGGTCAAAAAATTGTCAAGTAAAGTACTCTATCAAACATTTTCGTTTTCACTTTTCCCCATGTTAATCGTATGGAAAATTTCAAATTTCTCAATTTTCAAAATCCTACAATCTTTTTACACACACGGTTATAGAAATCATAACCAAGGTCAATTTCCACAGTCAAATCGTAATTAAAGGGACATTTTATTTCTCAAAATCTGATTATTTAAAAAAAGTTTGAATTTAACTTTGAAAACCCATTAGTCATGTTAATTCTATGGGAAATTTCAAATTCCCAATTTTCAAAATTTAACCTTCTTTTTGAAGCTAGGATCATAAAAATTATCACTTGAAATCATTCTGATTATCAATTTTCTTATAAAGTGATACTTTAACATTCAAAATCGAAATAATGCAAAGAACGAATACGCGGCTTAAAAACTTTTTCCGAGAGCATTCGTTTCATAATTTCAACTAGTTTTTCTTATTGGAATAGTTTTTTAGGACAAATTTTTAAATTAGTTGAATTGATCAAGTGTTTTACAATATAAACACAATTTGGATCAATTTGACAAAAATAAAATTTTCCATTCAAATAGAAGCGAAACTGAAAAATTTCACAATTTTCAAAAAAATGAATTTCTGCTTTTAGGAAATTTTTTTTTAATTAAAATCGGGACCAAGAAAAAGTAGAAAAAATATTTTCAACCCAAAATAAGAATTTGAAAGCATTTGAGCCGATTTCTGGAAAAGCCAATTATCCCATTTGAAAATAAATGGGGGACGATATTAAATGAATTATTGTTCAAAATGAAAAATTTTCAAAATTTTTAATTACGAGAAATTGAAGGTAATATACAAAAGATTCTCCAATTCCAATTTTATATCACTCACAAAATAAAAAATGGGTAAAAAATAACCCAAAATAAGCATTTGAAATCATTTGAGCCTATTTCTGAAAAAGCCAATTTCCCCAAATGAAAATACCTCTGGGACGATGATCAATGAATTATTGTTCAGAAAGAAAATTTTTCAAAATTTTTTCCTTTTGAGAAATTGAAGATAATATATAGTAGAATCTCCAATTCCAATTTTATAACACTCACAAAATAAGAAGTGGGTCAAATGATGGTCCCATAAAGTGCACTATCAAAATTTTTCGATTTCACTTTTCCCCATGTTAATCGTAATTAATATTTCAAATTTCTCAATTTTCAAAATCCTACAAGTATTTTACAATATAAACACAATTTGGATCAATTTGAAAAAAAAAAATAATAAAAATTTCCATTCAAACAGAAAGAAACTGTAAAATTTCACAATTTTCAAAAAAATGAATTTCTGCTTTTAGGATTTTTTTTTTTTTTTTTTTTAATTCAAATTGGGACCAAGAAAAAGTAGAAAAAATATTTTCAACATAAAATAAGAATTTGAATGCATTTGAGCCGATTTCTGGAAAAGCCAATTTTCCCATTTGAATACACATGGGCGAAGATGTTAAATGAATTATTGTTCAAAATGAAAAATTTTCAAAATTTTTTCCTTTGGAGAAATTGAAGCTAATATACAAAAGAATCTCCAATTCCAATTTTATATCACTCACAAAATAAAAAATGGGTAAAAAATAACCCAAAATATGCATTTGAAATCATTTGAGCCTATTTCTGAAAAAGCCAATTTCCCCATATGAAAATACCTGGGGGACGATGATCAATGAATTATTGTTCAGAAAGAAAATTTTTCAAAATTTTTTCCTTTTAAGAAATTGAAGATAATATATAGTAGAATCTCCAATTACAATTTTATAACACTCACAAAATAAGAAGTGGGTCAAATGATGGTCCCATAAAGTGCACTATCAAAATTTTTCGATTTCACTTTTCCCCATGTTAATCGTAATTAATATTTCAAATTTCTCAATTTTCAAAATCCTACAAGTACTTTACAATATAAACACAATTTGGATCTATTTGAAAAAAAAAAAAAAAATAATAAAAATTTCCATTCAAACAGAAAGAAACTGTAAAATTTCACAATTTTCAAAAAAATGAATTTCTGCTTTTAGGATTTTTTTTTTTAATTCAAATTGGGACCAAGAAAAAGTAGAAAAAATATTTTCAACATAAAATAAGAATTTGAAAGCATTTGAACCGATTTCTGGAAAAGCCAATTTTCCCATTTGAATATACATGGGCGACGATGTTAAATGAATTATTGTTCAAAATGAAAAATTTTCAAAATTTTTTCCTTTGGAGAAATTGAAGCAAATATACAAAAGAATCTCCTATTCCAATTTTATATTACTCACAAAATAAGAAGTGGGTCAAATGATGGTCCCATAAAGTGCACTATCAAAATTTTTCGATTTCACTTTTCAACATGTTAATCGTAATTAATATTTCAAATTTCTTAATTTTCAAAATCCTACAATTATATTACAATATCAACACAATTTGGATCAATTTGACAAAAATAAAATTTTCCATTCAAACAGAAAGAAACTGTAAAATTTCACAATTTTCAAAAAAATGAATTTCTGCTTTTAGGAATTTTTTTTTTTAATTAAAATCGGGACCAAGAAAAAGTAGAAAAAATATTTTCAAATCAAAATAAGAATTTGAAAGCTTTTAAGCCGATTTCTGGAAAATTTTTCTCCCATTTGAAAATACATGGGCGACGATGTTAAATGAATTATTGTAGAAAATGAAACATTTTCAAAATTTTTTAATAGGGAGAAATTGAAGCTAATATACAAAAGAATCTAAAATTCCAATTTTATATCATTCATAAAATAAGAAATGGGTCAAATATAACCCAAAATAAGCATTTGAATGCATTTGAGCTTATTTCTGAAAAAGCCAATTTTCCCAATTGAAAATACCTGGGGGACGATGATCAATGAATTATTGTTCAGAAAGAAAAATTTTCAAAATTTTTTCCGTTTGAGAAATTGAAGTTTATATTTTGTAGAATCTCCAATTCCAATTTTATAACACTCACAAAATAAGAATTTGGTCAAAAAATTGTCAAGTAAAGTACTCCATCAAACATTTTCGTTTTCACTTTTCCCCATGTTAATCGTATGGAAAATTTCAAATTTCTCAATTTTCAAAATCCTACAATCTTTTTACACACACGGTTATAGAAATCATAACCAATGTCAATTTCCACAGTCATATCGTAATTAAATGGACATTTTATTTCTCAAAATCTGATTATTTTAAAAAACTTTGAATTTAACTTTGAAAACCCATTAGTCATGTTAATTCTATGGGAAATTTCAAATTCCCAATTTTCAAAATTTAACCTTCTTTTTGAAGCTAGGATCATAAAAATTATCACTTGAAATCATTCTGATTATCAATTTTCTTATAAAGTGATACTTTAACATTCAAAATCGAAATAATGCAAAGAACGAATACGCGGCTTAAAAACTTTTTCCGAGAGCATTCGTTTCATAATTTCAACTAGTTTTTCTTATTGGAATAGTTTTTTAGGACAAATTTTTAAATTAGTTGAATTGATCAAGTGTTTTACAATATAAACACAATTTGGATCAATTTGACAAAAATAAAATTTTCCATTCAAATAGAAGCGAAACTGAAAAATTTCACAATTTTCAAAAAAATGAATTTCTGCTTTTAGGAAATTTTTTTTAATTAAAATCGGGACCAAGAAAAAGTAGAAAAAATATTTTCAACCCAAAATAAGAATTTGAAAGCATTTGAGCCGATTTCTGGAAAAGCCAATTATCCCATTTGAAAATAAATGGGAGACGATATTAAATGAATTATTGTTCAAAATGAAAAATTTTCAAAATTTTTCCTTACGAGAAATTGAAGGTAATATACAAAAGATTCTCCAATTCCAATTTTATATCACTCACAAAATAAAAAATGGGTAAAAAATAACCCAAAATAAGCATTTGAAATCATTTGAGCCTATTTCTGAAAAAGCCAATTTCCCCAAATGAAAATACCTCTAGGACGATGATCAATGAATTATTGTTCAGAAAGAAAATTTTTCAAAATTTTTTCCTTTTGAGAAATTGAAGATAATATATAGTAGAATCTCCAATTCCAATTTTATAACACTCACAAAATAAGAAGTGGGTCAAATGATGGTCCCATAAAGTGCACTATCAAAATTTTTCGATTTCAATTTTCCCCATGTTAATCGTAATTAATATTTCAAATTTCTCAATTTTCAAAATCCTACAAGTATTTTACAATATAAACACAATTTGGATCAATTTGAAAAAAAAAATAATAAAAATTTCCATTCAAACAGAAAGAAACTGTAAAATTTCACAATTTTCAAAAAAATGAATTTCTGCTTTTAGGATTTTTTTTTTTTTTTTTTTTTAATTCAAATTGGGACCAAGAAAAAGTACAAAAAATATTTTCAACATAAAATAAGAATTTGAATGCATTTGAGCCGATTTCTGGAAAAGCCAATTTTCCCATTTGAATACACATGGGCGAAGATGTTAAATGAATTATTGTTCAAAATGAAAAATTTTCAAAATTTTTTCCTTTGGAGAAATTGAAGCTAATATACAAAAGAATCTCCAATTCCAATTTTATATCACTCACAAAATAACAAATGGGTAAAAAATAACCCAAAATATGCATTTGAAATCATTTGAGCCTATTTCTGAAAAAGCCAATTTCCCCAAATGAAAATACCTGGGGGACGATGATCAATGAATTATTGTTCAGAAAGAAAATTTTTCAAAATTTTTTCCTTTTAAGAAATTGAAGATAATATATAGTAGAATCTCCAATTACAATTTTATAACACTCACAAAATAAGAAGTGGGTCAAATGATGGTCCCATAAAGTGCACTATCAAAATTTTTCGATTTCACTTTTCCCCATGTTAATCGTAATTAATATTTCAAATTTCTCAATTTTCAAAATCCTACAAGTATTTTACAATATAAACACAATTTGGATCTATTTGAAAAAAAAAAAAATAATAAAAATTTCCATTCAAACAGAAAGAAACTGTAAAATTTCACAATTTTCAAAAAAATGAATTTCTGCTTTTAGGATTTTTTTTTTTTTAATTCAAATTGGGACCAAGAAAAAGTAGAAAAAATATTTTCGAATCAAAATAAGAATTTGAAAGCATTTGAACCGATTTCTGGAAAAGCCAATTTTCCCATTTGAATATACATGGGCGACGATGTTAAATGAATTATTGTTCAAAATGAAAAATTTTCAAAAATTTTTCCTTTGGAGAAATTGAAGCTAATATACAAAAGAATCTCCTATTCCAATTTTATAACACTCACAAAATAAGAAGTGGGTCAAATGATGGTCCCATAAAGTGCACTATCAAAATTTTTCGATTTCACTTTTCAACATGTTAATCGTAATTAATATTTCAAATTTCTTAATTTTCAAAATCCTACAATTATTTTACAATATCAACACAATTTGGATCAATTTGACAAAAATAAAATTTTCCATTCAAACAGAAAGAAACTGTAAAATTTCACAATTTTCAAAAAAATGAATTTCTGCTTTTAGGAATTTTTTTTTTTAATTAAAATCGGGACCAAGAAAAAGTAGAAAAAATATTTTCAAATCAAAATAAGAATTTGAAAGCTTTTAAGCCGATTTCTGGAAAATTTTTCTCCCATTTGAAAATACATGGGCGACGATGTTAAATGAATTATTGTAGAAAATGAAACATTTTCAAAATTTTTTAATAGGGAGAAATTGAAGCTAATATACAAAAGAATCTCCAATTCCAATTTTATATCATTCATAAAATAAGAAATGGGTCAAATATAACCCAAAATAAGCATTTGAATGCATTTGAGCTTATTTCTGAAAAAGCCAATTTTCCCAATTGAAAATACCTGGGAGACGATGATCAATGAATTATTGTTCAGAAAGAAAATTTTTCAAAATTTTTTCCGTTTGAGAAATTGAAGTTTATATTTTGTAGAATCTCCAATTCCAATTTTATAACACTCACAAAATAAGAATTTGGTCAAATGATGGTCCCATAAAGTGCACTATCAAAATTTTTCGATTTCACTTTTCCCCATGTTAATCGTAATTAATATTTCAAATTTCTCAATTTTCAAAATCCTACAAGTATTTTACAATATAAACACAATTTGTATCAATTTGAAAAAAAAATAATAAAAATTTCCATTCAAACAGAAAGAAACTGTAAAATTTCACAATTTTCAAAAAAATGAATTTCTGCTTTTAGGAATTTTTTTTTTTTTTAATTCAAATTGGGACCAAGAAAAAGTAGACAAAAATATTTTCAACATAAAATAAGAATTTGAAAGCATTTGAGCCGATTTCTGGAAAAGCCAATTTTCCCATTTGAATATACATGGGCGACGATGTTAAATGAATTATTGTTCAAAATGAAAAATTTTCAAAATTTTTTCCTTTGGAGAAATTGAAGGTAATATACAAAAGAATCTCCAATTCCAATTTTATATCACTCACAAAATAAAAAATGGATAAAAAATAACCCAAAATAAGCATTTGAAATCATTTGAGCCTATTTCTGAAAAAGCCAATTTCCCCAAATGAAAATACCTTGGGAACGATGATCAATGAATTATTGTTCAGAAAGAAAATTTTTCAAAATTTTTTCCTTTTGAGAAATTGAAGATAATATATAGTAGAATCTCCAATTACAGTTTTATAACACTCACAAAATAAGAAGTGGGTCAAATTAAGGTCCCATAAAGTGCACTATCAAAATTTTTCGATTTCACTTTTCAACATGTTAATCGTAATTAATATTTCAAATTTCTCAATTTTCAAAATCCTACAAGTATTTTACAATATAAACACAATTTGGATCAATTTGAAAAAAAAAATAATAAAAATTTAAATTCAAACAGAAAGAAACTGTAAAATTTCTCAATTTTCAAAATCCTACAATCTTTTTACACACACGGTTATAGAAATCATAACCAGGGTCAATTTCCACAGTCAAATCGTAATTAAAGGGACATTTTATTTCTCAAAATCTGATTATTTAAAAAAAGTTTGAATTTAACTTTGAAAACCCATTAGTCATGTTAATTCTATGGGAAATTTCAAATTCCCAATTTTCAAAATTAAACCTTCTTTTTGAAGCTAGGATCATAAAAATTATCACTTGAAATCATTCTGATTATCAATTTTCTTATAAAGTGGTATTTTAACATTCAAAATCGAAATAATGCAAAGAACGAATACGCGGCTTAAAAACTTTTTCCGAGAGCATTCGTTTCATAATTTCAACTAGTTTTTCTTATTGGAATAGTTTTTTAGGACAAATTTTTAAATTAGTTGAATTGATCAAGTGTTTTACAATATAAACACAATTTGGATCAATTTGACAAAAATAAAATTTTCCATTCAAATAGAAGCGAAACTGAAAAATTTCACAATTTTCAAAAAAATGAATTTCTGCTTTTAGGAAATTTTTTTTTCATTAAAATCGGGACCAAGAAAAAGTAGAAAAAATATTTTCAACCCAAAATAAGAATTGTAAAGCATTTGAGCCGATTTCTGGAAAAGCCAATTATCCCATTTGAAAATAAATCGGGGACGATATTAAATGAATTATTGTTCAAAATGAAAAATTTTCAAAATTTTTCCTTACGAGAAATTGAAGGTAATATACAAAAGATTCTCCAATTCCAATTTTATATCACTCACAAAATAAAAAATGGGTAAAAAATAACCCAAAATATGCATTTGAAATCATTTGAGCCTATTTCTGAAAAAGCCAATTTCCCCAAATGAAAATACCTGGGGGACAATGATCAATGAATTATTGTTCAGAAAGAAAATTTTTCAAAATTTTTTCCTTTTGAGAAATTGAAGATAATATATAGTAGAATCTCCAAATACAATTTTATAACACTCACAAAATAAGAAGTGGGTCAAATGATGGTCCCATAAAGTGCGCTATCAAAATTTTTCGATTTCACTTTTCCCCATGTTAATCGTAATTAATATTTCAAATTTCTCAATTTTCAAAATCCTACAAGTATTTTACAATATAAACACAATTTGGATCAATTTGAAAAAAAAAAAAAATAATAAAAATTTCCATTCAAACAGAAAGAAACTGTAAAATTTCACAATTTAAAAAAAAATGAATTTCTGCTTTTAGGATTTTTTTTTTAATTCAAATTGGGACCAAGAAAAAGTAGAAAAAATAGTTTCAACATATAATAAGAATTTGAAAGCATTTGAGCCGATTCTGGAAAAGCCAATTTTCCCATTTGAATATACATGGGCGACGATGTTAAATGAATTATTGTTCAAAATGAAAAAATTTCAAAATTTTTTCCTTTGGAGAAATTAAAGCTAATACATAAAAGAATCTCCAATTCCAATTTTATAACACTCACAAAATAAGAAGTGGGTCAAATGATGGTCCCATAAAGTGCACTATCAAAATTTTTCAATTTCACTTTTCCCCATGTTAATCGTAATTAATATTTCAAATTTCTCAATTTTCAAAATCCTACAAATATTTTACAATATCAACACAATTTGGATCAATTTGACAAAAATAAAATTTTCCATTCAAACAGAAAGAAACTGTAAAATGTCACAATTTTCAAAAAAATGAATTTCTTTTTTTAGGAAATTTTTTTTTAATTAAAATTGGGACCAAGAAAAAGTAGAAAAAATATTTTCAAATCAAAATAAGAATTTGAAAGCTTTTAAGCCGATTTCTGGAAAATTTTTCTCCCATTTGAAAATACATGGGCGACGATGTTAAATGAATTATTGTAGAAAATGAAACATTTTCAAAATTTTTTAATAGGGAGAAATTGAAGCTAATATACAAAAGAATCTCCAATTCCAATTTTATATCATTCATAAAATAAGAAATGGGTCAAATATAACCCAAAATAAGCATTTGAGCCTATTTCTGAAAAAGCCAATTTTCCCAATTGAAAATACCTGGGGGACGATGATCAATGAATTATTGTTCAGAAAGAAAATTTTTCAAAATTTTTTCCGTTTGAGAAATTGAAGTTTATATTTTGTAGAATCTCCAATTCCAATTTTATAACACTCACAAAATAAGAATTTGGTCAAAAAATTGTCAAGTAAAGTACTCTATCAAACATTTTCGTTTTCACTTTTCCCCATGTTAATCGTATGGAAAATTTCAAATTTCTCAATTTTCAAAATCCTACAATCTTTTTACACACACGGTTATAGAAATCATAACCAAGGTCAATTTCCACAGTCAAATCGTAATTAAAGGGACATTTTATTTCTCAAAATCTGATTATTTTAAAAAAGTTTGAATTTAACTTTGAAAACCCATTAGTCATGTTAATTCTATGGGAAATTTCAAATTCCCAATTTTCAAAATTTAACCTTCTTTTTGAATTTAGGATCATAAAAATTATCACTTGAAATCATTCTGATTATCAATTTTCTTATAAAGTGATACTTTAACATTCAAAATCGAAATAATGCAAAGAACGAATACGCGGCTTAAAAACTTTTTCCGAGAGCATTCGTTTCATAATTTCAACTAGTTTTTCTTATTGGAATAGTTTTTTAGGACAAATTTTTAAATTAGTTGAATTGATCAAGTGTTTTACAATATAAACACAATTTGGATTAATTTGACAAAAATAAAATTTTCCATTCAAATAGAAGCGAAACTGAAAAATTTCACAATTTTCAAAAAAATGAATTTCTGCTTTTAGGAAATTTTTTTTTAATTAAAATCGGGACCAAGAAAAAGTAGAAAAAATATTTTCAACCCAAAATAAGAATTTGAAAGCATTTGAGCCGATTTCTGGAAAAGCCAATTATCCCATTTGAAAATAAATGGGAGACGATATTAAATGAATTATTGTTCAAAATGAAAAATTTTCAAAATTTTTCCTTACGAGAAATTGAAGGTAATATACAAAAGATTCTCCAATTCCAATTTTATATCACTCACAAAATAAAAAATGGGTAAAAAATAACCCAAAATAAGCATTTGAAATCATTTGAGCCTATTTCTGAAAAAGCCAATTTCCCCAAATGAAAATACCTCTGGGACGATGATCAATAAATTATTGTTCAGAAAGAAAATTTTTCAAAATTTTTTCCTTTTGAGAAATTGAAGATAATATATAGTAGAAACTCCAATTCCAATTTTATAACACTCACAAAATAAGAAGTGGGTCAAATGATGGTCCCATAAAGTGCACTATCAAAATTTTTCGATTTCAATTTTCCCCATGTTAATCGTAATTAATATTTCAAATTTCTCAATTTTCAAAATCCTACAAGTATTTTACAATATAAACACAATTTGGATCAATTTGAAAAAAAAAAATAATAAAAATTTCCATTCAAACAGAAAGAAACTGTAAAATTTCACAATTTTCAAAAAAATGAATTTCTGCTTTTAGGATTTTTTTTTTTTTTTTTTTAATTCAAATTGGGACCAAGAAAAAGTAGAAAAAATATTTTCAACCCAAAATAAGAATTTGAAAGCATTTGAGCCGATTTCTGGAAAAGCCAATTTCCACAATTGAAAATACCTGGGGGATGATCAACGAATTCAGAAAGAAATTTTTTTCACAATTTTTTCCTTTTGAGAAATTGAAACTAATATATAGTAGAATCTCCAATTCCAATTTGTTATGTCTCACAAAATAAAAAGGGGGTCAAAAGTAGGTCAAATAAAGTGCACTATCAGACTTTTTCGTTTTCACTTTTCCCCATGTTAAACCTATGGGAAACTTCAAATTCCCAATTTTCAAAATCCTACAATCTTTTTACACACACGGTTATAGAATTATAACCAGGGTCAATTTCCACAGTCAAATCGAAATTAAAGTGACATTTTATTTCTCAAAATCTGATTATTTAAAAAAAGTTTGAATTTAACTTTGAAAACTCATTAGTCATGTTAATTCTATGGGAAATTTCAAATTCCCAATTTTCAAAATTTAACATTCTTTTTGAAGCTAGGATCATAAAAATTATCACTTGAAATCATTCTGATTATCAATTTTCTTATAAAGTGGTATTTTAACATTCAAAATCGAAATAATGCAAAGAACGAATACGCGGCTTAAAAACTTTTTCCGAGAGCATTCGTTTCATAATTTCAACTAGTTTTTCTTATTGGAATAGTTTTTTAGGACAAATTTTTAAATTAGTTGAATTGATCAAGTGTTTTACAATATAAACACAATTTGGATCAATTTGACAAAAATAAAATTTTCCATTCAAATAGAAGCGAAACTGAAAAATTTCACAATTTTCAAAAAAATGAATTTCTGCTTTTAGGAAATTTTTTTTTAATTAAAATCAGGACCAAGAAAAAGTAGAAAAAATATTTTCAACCCAAAATAAGAATTTGAAAGCATTTGAGCCGATTTCTGGAAAAGCCAATTATCCCATTTGAAAATAAATGGGGGACGATATTAAATGAATTATTGTTCAAAATGAAAACTTTTCAAAATTTTTCCTTACGAGAAATTGAAGCTAATATACAAAAGAATCTCCAATTCCAATTTTATATCACTCACAAAATAAAAAATGGGTAAAAAATAACCCAAAATAAGCATTTGAAATCATTTGAGCCTATTTCTGAAAAAGCCAATTTCCCCAAATGAAAATACCTGGGGGACGATGATCAATGAATTATTGTTCAGAAAGAAAATTTTTCAAAATTTTTTCCTTTTGAGAAATTGAAGATAATATATAGTAGAATCTCCAATTCCAATTTTATAACACTCACAAAATAAGAAGTGGGTCAAATGATGGTCCCATAAAGTGCACTATCAAAATTTTTCGATTTCACTTTTCCCCATGTTAATCGTAATTAATATTTCAAATTTCTCAATTTTCAAAATCCTACAAGTATTTTACAATATAAACACAATTTAGATCAATTTAAAAAAAAAAATAATAAAAATTTCCATTCAAACAGAAAGAAACTGTAAAATTTCACAATTTTCAAAAAAATGAATTTCTGCTTTTAGGAATTTTTTTTTTTTAATTCAAATTGGGACCAAGAAAAAGTAGAAAAAATATTTTCAACATAAAATAAGAATTTGAAAGCATTTGAGCCGATTTCTGGAAAAGCCAATTTCCCCAAATGAAAATACCTGGGGGACGATGATCAATGAATTATTGTTCAGAAAGAAAATTTTTCAAAATTTTTTCCTTTTAAGAAATTGAAGATAATATAGAGTAGAATCTCCAATTCCAATTTTATAACACTCACAAAATAAGAAGTGGGTCAAATGATGGTCCCATAAAGTGCACTATCAAAATTTTTCGATTTTACTTTTCAACATGTTAATCGTAATTAATATTTCAAATTTCTTAATTTTCAAAATCCTACAATTATTTTACAATATCAACACAATTTGGATCAATTTGACAAAAATAAAATTTTCCATTCAAACAGAAAGAAACTGTAAAATTTCACAATTTTCCAAAAAATGAATTTCTGCTTTTAGGAATTTTTTTTTTAATTAAAATCGGGACCAAGAAAAAGTAGAAAAAATATTTTCAAATCAAAATAAGAATTTGAAAGCTTTTAAGCCGATTTCTGGAAATTTTTTCTCCCATTTGAAAATACATGGGCGACGATGTTAAATGAATTATTGTAGAAAATGAAACATTTTCAAAATTTTTTAATAGGGAGAAATTGAAGCTAATATACAAAAGAATCTCCAATTCCAATTTTATATCATTCATAAAATAAGAAATGGGTCAAATATAACCCAAAATAAGCATTTGAATGCATTTGAGCCTATTTCTGAAAAAGCCAATTTTCCCAATTGAAAATACCTGGGGGACGATGATCAATGAATTATTGTTCAGAAAGAAAATTTTTCAAAATTTTTTCCGTTTGAGAAATTGAAGTTTATATTTTGTAGAATCTCCAATTCCAATTTTATAACACTCACAAAATAAGAATTTGGTCAAAAAATTGTCAAGTAAAGTACTCTATCAAACATTTTCGTTTTCACTTTTCCCCATGTTAAACCTATGGGAAACTTCAAATTCCCAATTTTCAAAATCCTACAATCTTTTTACACACACGGTTATAGAAATCATAACCAGGGTCAATTTCCACAGTCAAATCGAAATTAAAGTGACATTTTATTTCTCAAAATCTGATTATTTAAAAAAAGTTTGAATTTAACTTTGAAAACCCATTAGTCATGTTAATTCAATGGGAAATTTCAAATTCCCAATTTTCTAAATTTAACATTCTTTTTGAAGCTAGGATCATAAAAATTATCACTTGAAATCATTCTGATTATCAATTTTCTTATAAAGTGGTATTTTAACATTCAAAATCGAAATAATGCAAAGAACGAATACGCGGCTTAAAAACTTTTTCCGAGAGCATTCGTTTCATAATTTCAACTAGTTTTTCTTATTGGAATAGTTTTTTAGGACAAATTTTTAAATTAGTTGAATTGATCAAGTGTTTTACAATATAAACACAATTTGGATCAATTTGACAAAAATAAAATTTTCCATTCAAATAGAAGCGAAACTGAAAAATTTCACAATTTTCAAAAAAATGAATTTCTGCTTTTAGGAAATTTTTTTTTAATTAAAATCAGGACCAAGAAAAAGTAGAAAAAATATTTTCAACCCAAAATAAGAATTTGAAAGCATTTGAGCCGATTTCTGGAAAAGCCAATTATCCCATTTGAAAATAAATGGGGGACGATATTAAATGAATTATTGTTCAAAATGAAAACTTTTCAAAATTTTTCCTTACGAGAAATTGAAGCTAATATACAAAAGAATCTCCAATTCCAATTTTATATCACTCACAAAATAAAAAATGGGTAAAAAATAACCCAAAATAAGCATTTGAAATCATTTGAGCCT
Source organism: Linyphia triangularis (assembly GCA_963978545.1). Lineage (NCBI taxonomy): Eukaryota > Metazoa > Arthropoda > Arachnida > Araneae > Linyphiidae > Linyphia > Linyphia triangularis. Next base: position 88,472,392 of record OZ021726.1, read on the forward strand.
ATTTCTGAAAAAGCCAATTTCCCCAAATGAAAATACCTGGGGGACGATGATCAATGAATTATTGTTCAGAAAGAAAATTTTTCAAAATTTTTTCCTTTTGAGAAATTGAAGATAATATATAGTAGAATCTCCAATTCCAATTTTATAACACTCACAAAATAAGAAGTGGGTCAAATGATGGTCCCATAAAGTGCACTATCAAAATTTTTCGATTTCACTTTTCCCCATGTTAATCGTAATTAATATTTCAAATTTCTCAATTTTCAAAATCCTACAAGTATTTTACAATATAAACACAATTTAGATCAATTTAAAAAAAAATAATAAAAATTTCCATTCAAACAGAAAGAAACTGTAAAATTTCACAATTTTCAAAAAAATGAATTTCTGCTTTTAGGAATTTTTTTTTTTTAATTCAAATTGGGACCAAGAAAAAGTAGAAAAAATATTTTCAACATAAAATAAGAATTTGAAAGCATTTGAGCCGATTTCTGGAAAAGCCAATTTCCCCAAATGAAAATACCTGGGGGACGATGATCAATGAATTATTGTTCAGAAAGAAAATTTTTCAAAATTTTTTCCGTTTGAGAAATTGAAGTTTATATTTTGTAGAATCTCCAATTCCAATTTTATAACACTCACAAAATAAGAATTTGGTCAAAAAATTGTCAAGTAAAGTACTCTATCAAACATTTTCGTTTTCACTTTTCCCCATGTTAATCGTATGGAAAATTTCAAATTTCTCAATTTTCAAAATCCTACAATCTTTTTACACACACGGTTATAGAAATCATAACCAAGGTCAATTTCCACAGTCAAATCGTAATTAAAGGGACATTTTATTTCTCAAAATCTGATTATTTTAAAAAAGTTTGAATTTAACTTTGAAAACCCATTAGTCATGTTAATTCTATGGGAAATTTCAAATTCCCAATTTTCAAAATTTAACCTTCTTTTTGAATTTAGGATCATAAAAATTATCACTTGAAATCATTCTGATTATCAATTTTCTTATAAAGTGATACTTTAACATTCAAAATCGAAATAATGCAAAGAACAAATACGCGGCTTAAAAACTTTTTCCGAGAGCATTCGTTTCATAATTTCAACTAGTTTTTCTTATTGGAATAGTTTTTTAGGACAAATTTTTAAATTAGTTGAATTGATCAAGTGTTTTACAATATAAACACAATTTGGATCAATTTGACAAAAATAAAATTTTCCATTCAAATAGAAGCGAAACTGAAAAATTTCACAATTTTCAAAAAAATGAATTTCTGCTTTTAGGAAATTTTTTTTTAATTAAAATCGGGACCAAGAAAAAGTAGAAAAAATATTTTCAACCCAAAATAAGAATTTGAAAGCATTTGAGCCGATTTCTGGAAAAGCCAATTATCCCATTTGAAAATAAATGGGAGACGATATTAAATGAATTATTGTTCAAAATGAAAAATTTTCAAAATTTTTCCTTACGAGAAATTGAAGGTAATATACAAAAGATTCTCCAATTCCAATTTTATATCACTCACAAAATAAAAAATGGGTAAAAAATAACCCAAAATAAGCATTTGAAATCATTTGAGCCTATTTCTGAAAAAGCCAATTTCCCCAAATGAAAATACCTCTGGGACGATGATCAATAAATTATTGTTCAGAAAGAAAATTTTTCAAAATTTTTTCCTTTTGAGAAATTGAAGATAATATATAGTAGAAACTCCAATTCCAATTTTATAACACTCACAAAATAAGAAGTGGGTCAAATGATGGTCCCATAAAGTGCACTATCAAAATTTTTCGATTTCAATTTTCCCCATGTTAATCGTAATTAATATTTCAAATTTCTCAATTTTCAAAATCCTACAAGTATTTTACAATATAAACACAATTTGGATCAATTTGAAAAAAAAAAAAATAATAAAAATTTCCATTCAAACAGAAAGAAACTGTAAAATTTCACAATTTTCAAAAAAATGAATTTCTGCTTTTAGGATTTTTTTTTTTTTTTTTTTAATTCAAATTGGGACCAAGAAAAAGTAGAAAAAATATTTTCAACATAAAATAAGAATTTGAATGCATTTGAGCCGATTTCTGGAAAAGCCAATTTTCCCATTTGAATACACATGGGCGAAGATGTTAAATGAATTATTGTTCAAAATGAAAAATTTTCAAAATTTTTTCCTTTGGAGAAATTGAAGCTAATATACAAAAGAATCTCCAATTCCAATTTTATATCTTTCACAAAATAAAAAATGGGTAAAAAATAACCCAAAATATGCATTTGAAATCATTTGAGCCTATTTCTGAAAAAGCCAATTTCCCCAAATGAAAATACCTGGGGGACGATGATCAATGAATTATTGTTCAGAAAGAAAATTTTTCAAAATTTTTTCCTTTTAAGAAATTGAAGATAATATATAGTAGAATCTCCAATTACAATTTTATAACACTCACAAAATAAGAAGTGGGTCAAATGATGGTCCCATAAAGTGCACTATCAAAATTTTTCGATTTCACTTTTCCCCATGTTAATCGTAATTAATATTTCAAATTTCTCAATTTTCAAAATCCTACAAGTATTTTACAATATAAACACAATTTGGATCTATTTGAAAAAAAAAAAATAATAATAAAAATTTCCATTCAAACAGAAAGAAACTGTAAAATTTCACAATTTTCAAAAAAATGAATTTCTGCTTTTAGGATTTTTTTTTTTTTAATTCAAATTGGGACCAAGAAAAAGTAGAAAAAATATTTTCAACATAAAATAAGAATTTGAAAGCATTTGAACCGATTTCTGGAAAAGCCAATTTTCCCATTTGAATATACATGGGCGACGATGTTAAATGAATTATTGTTCAAAATGAAAAATTTTCAAAATTTTTTCCTTTGGAGAAATTGAAGCAAATATACAAAAGAATCTCCTATTCCAATTTTATAACACTCACAAAATAAGAAGTGGGTCAAATGATGGTCCCATAAAGTGCACTATCAAAATTTTTCGATTTCACTTTTCAACATGTTAATCGTAATTAATATTTCAAATTTCTTAATTTTCAAAATCCTACAATTATTTTACAATATCAACACAATTTGGATCAATTTGACAAAAATAAAATTTTCCATTCAAACAGAAAGAAACTGTAAAATTTCACAATTTTCAAAAAAATGAATTTCTGCTTTTAGGAATTTTTTTTTTTTAATTAAAATCGGGACCAAGAAAAAGTAGAAAAAATATTTTCAAATCAAAATAAGAATTTGAAAGCTTTTAAGCCGATTTCTGGAAATTTTTTCTCCCATTTGAAAATACATGGGCGACGATGTTAAATGAATTATTGTAGAAAATGAAACATTTTCAAAATTTTTTAATAGGGAGAAATTGAAGCTAATATACAAAAGAATCTAAAATTCCAATTTTATATCATTCATAAAATAAGAAATGTGTCAAATATAACCCAAAATAAGCATTTGAATGCATTTGAGCCTATTTTTGAAAAAGCCAATTTTCCCAATTGAAAATACCTGGGGGACGATGATCAATGAATTATTGTTCAGAAAGAAAATTTTTCAAAATTTTTTCCGTTTGAGAAATTGAAGTTTATATTTTGTAGAATCTCCAATTCCAATTTTATAACACTCACAAAATAAGAATTTGGTCAAAAAATTGTCAAGTAAAGTACTCTATCAAACATTTTCGTTTTCACTTTTCCCCATGTTAATCGTATGGAAAATTTCAAATTTCTCAATTTTCAAAATCCTACAATCTTTTTACACACACGGTTATAGAAATCATAACCAAGGTCAATTTCCACAGTCAAATCGTAATTAAAGGGACATTTTATTTCTCAAAATCTGATTATTTTAAAAAAGTTTGAATTTAACTTTGAAAACCCATTAGTCATGTTAATTCTATGGGAAATTTCAAATTCCCAATTTTCAAAATTTAACCTTCTTTTTGAAGCTAGGATCATAAAAATTATCACTTGAAATCATTCTGATTATCAATTTTCTTATAAAGTGATACTTTAACATTCAAAATCGAAATAATGCAAAGAACGAATACGCGGCTTAAAAACTTTTTCCGAGAGCATTCGTTTCATAATTTCAACTAGTTTTTCTTATTGGAATAGTTTTTTAGGACAAATTTTTAAATTAGTTGAATTGATCAAGTGTTTTACAATATAAACACAATTTGGATCAATTTGACAAAAATAAAATTTTCCATTCAAATAGAAGCGAAACTGAAAAATTTCACAATTTTCAAAAAAATGAATTTCTGCTTTTAGGAAATTTTTTTTTAATTAAAATCGGGACCAAGAAAAAGTAGAAAAAATATTTTCAACCCAAAATAAGAATTTGAAAGCATTTGAGCCGATTTCTGGAAAAGCCAATTATCCCATTTGAAAATAAATGGGGGACGATATTAAATGAATTATTGTTCAAAATGAAAAATTTTCAAAATTTTTAATTACGAGAAATTGAAGGTAATATACAAAAGATTCTCCAATTCCAATTTTATATCACTCACAAAATAAAAAATGGGTAAAAAATAACCCAAAATAAGCATTTGAAATCATTTGAGCCTATTTCTGAAAAAGCCAATTTCCCCAAATGAAAATACCTCTGGGACGATGATCAATGAATTATTGTTCAGAAAGAAAATTTTTCAAAATTTTTTCCTTTTGAGAAATTGAAGATAATATATAGTAGAATCTCCAATTCCAATTTTATAACACTCACAAAATAAGAAGTGGGTCAAATGATGGTCCCATAAAGTGCACTATCAAAATTTTTCGATTTCACTTTTCCCCATGTTAATCGTAATTAATATTTCAAATTTCTCAATTTTCAAAATCCTACAAGTATTTTACAATATAAACACAATTTGGATCAATTTGAAAAAAAAAAATAATAAAAATTTCCATTCAAACAGAAAGAAACTGTAAAATTTCACAATTTTCAAAAAAATGAATTTCTGCTTTTAGGATTTTTTTTTTTTTTTTTTTTAATTCAAATTGGGACCAAGAAAAAGTAGAAAAAATATTTTCAACATAAAATAAGAATTTGAATGCATTTGAGCCGATTTCTGGAAAAGCCAATTTTCCCATTTGAATACACATGGGCGAAGATGTTAAATGAATTATTGTTCAAAATGAAAAATTTTCAAAATTTTTTCCTTTGGAGAAATTGAAGCTAATATACAAAAGAATCTCCAATTCCAATTTTATATCACTCACAAAATAAAAAATGGGTAAAAAATAACCCAAAATATGCATTTGAAATCATTTGAGCCTATTTCTGAAAAAGCCAATTTCCCCAAATGAAAATACCTGGGGGACGATGATCAATGAATTATTGTTCAGAAAGAAAATTTTTCAAAATTTTTTCCTTTTAAGAAATTGAAGATAATATATAGTAGAATCTCCAATTACAATTTTATAACACTCACAAAATAAGAAGTGGGTCAAATGATGGTCCCATAAAGTGCACTATCAAAATTTTTCGATTTCACTTTTCCCCATGTTAATCGTAATTAATATTTCAAATTTCTCAATTTTCAAAATCCTACAAGTACTTTACAATATAAACACAATTTGGATCTATTTGAAAAAAAAAAAAAAATAATAAAAATTTCCATTCAAACAGAAAGAAACTGTAAAATTTCACAATTTTCAAAAAAATGAATTTCTGCTTTTAGGATTTTTTTTTTTAATTCAAATTGGGACCAAGAAAAAGTAGAAAAAATATTTTCAACATAAAATAAGAATTTGAAAGCATTTGAACCGATTTCTGGAAAAGCCAATTTTCCCATTTGAATATACATGGGCGACGATGTTAAATGAATTATTGTTCAAAATGAAAAATTTTCAAAATTTTTTCCTTTGGAGAAATTGAAGCAAATATACAAAAGAATCTCCTATTCCAATTTTATATTACTCACAAAATAAGAAGTGGGTCAAATGATGGTCCCATAAAGTGCACTATCAAAATTTTTCGATTTCACTTTTCAACATGTTAATCGTAATTAATATTTCAAATTTCTTAATTTTCAAAATCCTACAATTATATTACAATATCAACACAATTTGGATCAATTTGACAAAAATAAAATTTTCCATTCAAACAGAAAGAAACTGTAAAATTTCACAATTTTCAAAAAAATGAATTTCTGCTTTTAGGAATTTTTTTTTTTAATTAAAATCGGGACCAAGAAAAAGTAGAAAAAATATTTTCAAATCAAAATAAGAATTTGAAAGCTTTTAAGCCGATTTCTGGAAAATTTTTCTCCCATTTGAAAATACATGGGCGACGATGTTAAATGAATTATTGTAGAAAATGAAACATTTTCAAAATTTTTTAATAGGGAGAAATTGAAGCTAATATACAAAAGAATCTAAAATTCCAATTTTATATCATTCATAAAATAAGAAATGGGTCAAATATAACCCAAAATAAGCATTTGAATGCATTTGAGCTTATTTCTGAAAAAGCCAATTTTCCCAATTGAAAATACCTGGGGGACGATGATCAATGAATTATTGTTCAGAAAGAAAAATTTTCAAAATTTTTTCCGTTTGAGAAATTGAAGTTTATATTTTGTAGAATCTCCAATTCCAATTTTATAACACTCACAAAATAAGAATTTGGTCAAAAAATTGTCAAGTAAAGTACTCCATCAAACATTTTCGTTTTCACTTTTCCCCATGTTAATCGTATGGAAAATTTCAAATTTCTCAATTTTCAAAATCCTACAATCTTTTTACACACACGGTTATAGAAATCATAACCAATGTCAATTTCCACAGTCATATCGTAATTAAATGGACATTTTATTTCTCAAAATCTGATTATTTTAAAAAACTTTGAATTTAACTTTGAAAACCCATTAGTCATGTTAATTCTATGGGAAATTTCAAATTCCCAATTTTCAAAATTTAACCTTCTTTTTGAAGCTAGGATCATAAAAATTATCACTTGAAATCATTCTGATTATCAATTTTCTTATAAAGTGATACTTTAACATTCAAAATCGAAATAATGCAAAGAACGAATACGCGGCTTAAAAACTTTTTCCGAGAGCATTCGTTTCATAATTTCAACTAGTTTTTCTTATTGGAATAGTTTTTTAGGACAAATTTTTAAATTAGTTGAATTGATCAAGTGTTTTACAATATAAACACAATTTGGATCAATTTGACAAAAATAAAATTTTCCATTCAAATAGAAGCGAAACTGAAAAATTTCACAATTTTCAAAAAAATGAATTTCTGCTTTTAGGAAATTTTTTTTTAATTAAAATCGGGACCAAGAAAAAGTAGAAAAAATATTTTCAACCCAAAATAAGAATTTGAAAGCATTTGAGCCGATTTCTGGAAAAGCCAATTATCCCATTTGAAAATAAATGGGAGACGATATTAAATGAATTATTGTTCAAAATGAAAAATTTTCAAAATTTTTCCTTACGAGAAATTGAAGGTAATATACAAAAGATTCTCCAATTCCAATTTTATATCACTCACAAAATAAAAAATGGGTAAAAAATAACCCAAAATAAGCATTTGAAATCATTTGAGCCTATTTCTGAAAAAGCCAATTTCCCCAAATGAAAATACCTCTAGGACGATGATCAATGAATTATTGTTCAGAAAGAAAATTTTTCAAAATTTTTTCCTTTTGAGAAATTGAAGATAATATATAGTAGAATCTCCAATTCCAATTTTATAACACTCACAAAATAAGAAGTGGGTCAAATGATGGTCCCATAAAGTGCACTATCAAAATTTTTCGATTTCAATTTTCCCCATGTTAATCGTAATTAATATTTCAAATTTCTCAATTTTCAAAATCCTACAAGTATTTTACAATATAAACACAATTTGGATCAATTTGAAAAAAAAAATAATAAAAATTTCCATTCAAACAGAAAGAAACTGTAAAATTTCACAATTTTCAAAAAAATGAATTTCTGCTTTTAGGATTTTTTTTTTTTTTTTTTTTTTTTAATTCAAATTGGGACCAAGAAAAAGTACAAAAAATATTTTCAACATAAAATAAGAATTTGAATGCATTTGAGCCGATTTCTGGAAAAGCCAATTTTCCCATTTGAATACACATGGGCGAAGATGTTAAATGAATTATTGTTCAAAATGAAAAATTTTCAAAATTTTTTCCTTTGGAGAAATTGAAGCTAATATACAAAAGAATCTCCAATTCCAATTTTATATCACTCACAAAATAAAAAATGGGTAAAAAATAACCCAAAATATGCATTTGAAATCATTTGAGCCTATTTCTGAAAAAGCCAATTTCCCCAAATGAAAATACCTGGGGGACGATGATCAATGAATTATTGTTCAGAAAGAAAATTTTTCAAAATTTTTTCCTTTTAAGAAATTGAAGATAATATATAGTAGAATCTCCAATTACAATTTTATAACACTTACAAAATAAGAAGTGGGTCAAATGATGGTCCCATAAAGTGCACTATCAAAATTTTTCGATTTCACTTTTCCCCATGTTAATCGTAATTAATATTTCAAATTTCTCAATTTTCAAAATCCTACAAGTATTTTACAATATAAACACAATTTGGATCTATTTGAAAAAAAAAAAAATAATAAAAATTTCCATTCAAACAGAAAGAAACTGTAAAATTTCACAATTTTCAAAAAAATGAATTTCTGCTTTTAGGATTTTTTTTTTTTTAATTCAAATTGGGACCAAGAAAAAGTAGAAAAAATATTTTCGAATCAAAATAAGAATTTGAAAGCATTTGAACCGATTTCTGGAAAAGCCAATTTTCCCATTTGAATATACATGGGCGACGATGTTAAATGAATTATTGTTCAAAATGAAAAATTTTCAAAAATTTTTCCTTTGGAGAAATTGAAGCTAATATACAAAAGAATCTCCTATTCCAATTTTATAACACTCACAAAATAAGAAGTGGGTCAAATGATGGTCCCATAAAGTGCACTATCAAAATTTTTCGATTTCACTTTTCAACATGTTAATCGTAATTAATATTTCAAATTTCTTAATTTTCAAAATCCTACAATTATTTTACAATATCAACACAATTTGGATCAATTTGACAAAAATAAAATTTTCCATTCAAACAGAAAGAAACTGTAAAATTTCACAATTTTCAAAAAAATGAATTTCTGCTTTTAGGAATTTTTTTTTTTAATTAAAATCGGGACCAAGAAAAAGTAGAAAAAATATTTTCAAATCAAAATAAGAATTTGAAAGCTTTTAAGCCGATTTCTGGAAAATTTTTCTCCCATTTGAAAATACATGGGCGACGATGTTAAATGAATTATTGTAGAAAATGAAACATTTTCAAAATTTTTTAATAGGGAGAAATTGAAGCTAATATACAAAAGAATCTCCAATTCCAATTTTATATCATTCATAAAATAAGAAATGGGTCAAATATAACCCAAAATAAGCATTTGAATGCATTTGAGCTTATTTCTGAAAAAGCCAATTTTCCCAATTGAAAATACCTGGGAGACGATGATCAATGAATTATTGTTCAGAAAGAAAATTTTTCAAAATTTTTTCCGTTTGAGAAATTGAAGTTTATATTTTGTAGAATCTCCAATTCCAATTTTATAACACTCACAAAATAAGAATTTGGTCAAATGATGGTCCCATAAAGTGCACTATCAAAATTTTTCGATTTCACTTTTCCCCATGTTAATCGTAATTAATATTTCAAATTTCTCAATTTTCAAAATCCTACAAGTATTTTACAATATAAACACAATTTGTATCAATTTGAAAAAAAAATAATAAAAATTTCCATTCAAACAGAAAGAAACTGTAAAATTTCACAATTTTCAAAAAAATGAATTTCTGCTTTTAGGAATTTTTTTTTTTTTTAATTCAAATTGGGACCAAGAAAAAGTAGACAAAAATATTTTCAACATAAAATAAGAATTTGAAAGCATTTGAGCCGATTTCTGGAAAAGCCAATTTTCCCATTTGAATATACATGGGCGACGATGTTAAATGAATTATTGTTCAAAATGAAAAATTTTCAAAATTTTTTCCTTTGGAGAAATTGAAGGTAATATACAAAAGAATCTCCAATTCCAATTTTATATCACTCACAAAATAAAAAATGGATAAAAAATAACCCAAAATAAGCATTTGAAATCATTTGAGCCTATTTCTGAAAAAGCCAATTTCCCCAAATGAAAATACCTTGGGAACGATGATCAATGAATTATTGTTCAGAAAGAAAATTTTTCAAAATTTTTTCCTTTTGAGAAATTGAAGATAATATATAGTAGAATCTCCAATTACAGTTTTATAACACTCACAAAATAAGAAGTGGGTCAAATTAAGGTCCCATAAAGTGCACTATCAAAATTTTTCGATTTCACTTTTCAACATGTTAATCGTAATTAATATTTCAAATTTCTCAATTTTCAAAATCCTACAAGTATTTTACAATATAAACACAATTTGGATCAATTTGAAAAAAAAAATAATAAAAATTTAAATTCAAACAGAAAGAAACTGTAAAATTTCTCAATTTTCAAAATCCTACAATCTTTTTACACACACGGTTATAGAAATCATAACCAGGGTCAATTTCCACAGTCAAATCGTAATTAAAGGGACATTTTATTTCTCAAAATCTGATTATTTAAAAAAAGTTTGAATTTAACTTTGAAAACCCATTAGTCATGTTAATTCTATGGGAAATTTCAAATTCCCAATTTTCAAAATTAAACCTTCTTTTTGAAGCTAGGATCATAAAAATTATCACTTGAAATCATTCTGATTATCAATTTTCTTATAAAGTGGTATTTTAACATTCAAAATCGAAATAATGCAAAGAACGAATACGCGGCTTAAAAACTTTTTCCGAGAGCATTCGTTTCATAATTTCAACTAGTTTTTCTTATTGGAATAGTTTTTTAGGACAAATTTTTAAATTAGTTGAATTGATCAAGTGTTTTACAATATAAACACAATTTGGATCAATTTGACAAAAATAAAATTTTCCATTCAAATAGAAGCGAAACTGAAAAATTTCACAATTTTCAAAAAAATGAATTTCTGCTTTTAGGAAATTTTTTTTTCATTAAAATCGGGACCAAGAAAAAGTAGAAAAAATATTTTCAACCCAAAATAAGAATTGTAAAGCATTTGAGCCGATTTCTGGAAAAGCCAATTATCCCATTTGAAAATAAATCGGGGACGATATTAAATGAATTATTGTTCAAAATGAAAAATTTTCAAAATTTTTCCTTACGAGAAATTGAAGGTAATATACAAAAGATTCTCCAATTCCAATTTTATATCACTCACAAAATAAAAAATGGGTAAAAAATAACCCAAAATATGCATTTGAAATCATTTGAGCCTATTTCTGAAAAAGCCAATTTCCCCAAATGAAAATACCTGGGGGACAATGATCAATGAATTATTGTTCAGAAAGAAAATTTTTCAAAATTTTTTCCTTTTGAGAAATTGAAGATAATATATAGTAGAATCTCCAAATACAATTTTATAACACTCACAAAATAAGAAGTGGGTCAAATGATGGTCCCATAAAGTGCGCTATCAAAATTTTTCGATTTCACTTTTCCCCATGTTAATCGTAATTAATATTTCAAATTTCTCAATTTTCAAAATCCTACAAGTATTTTACAATATAAACACAATTTGGATCAATTTGAAAAAAAAAAAAAATAATAAAAATTTCCATTCAAACAGAAAGAAACTGTAAAATTTCACAATTTAAAAAAAAATGAATTTCTGCTTTTATGATTTTTTTTTTAATTCAAATTGGGACCAAGAAAAAGTAGAAAAAATAGTTTCAACATATAATAAGAATTTGAAAGCATTTGAGCCGATTCTGGAAAAGCCAATTTTCCCATTTGAATATACATGGGCGACGATGTTAAATGAATTATTGTTCAAAATGAAAAAATTTCAAAATTTTTTCCTTTGGAGAAATTAAAGCTAATACATAAAAGAATCTCCAATTCCAATTTTATAACACTCACAAAATAAGAAGTGGGTCAAATGATGGTCCCATAAAGTGCACTATCAAAATTTTTCAATTTCACTTTTCCCCATGTTAATCGTAATTAATATTTCAAATTTCTCAATTTTCAAAATCCTACAAATATTTTACAATATCAACACAATTTGGATCAATTTGACAAAAATAAAATTTTCCATTCAAACAGAAAGAAACTGTAAAATGTCACAATTTTCAAAAAAATGAATTTCTTTTTTTAGGAAATTTTTTTTTAATTAAAATTGGGACCAAGAAAAAGTAGAAAAAATATTTTCAAATCAAAATAAGAATTTGAAAGCTTTTAAGCCGATTTCTGGAATTTTTTTCTCCCCTTTGAAAATACATGGGCGACGATGTTAAATGAATTATTGTAGAAAATTAAACATTTTCAAAATTTTTTAATTGGGAGAAATTGAAGCTAATATACAAAAGAATCTCCAATTCCAATTTTATATCATTCATAAAATAAGAAATGGGTCAAATATAACCCAAAATAATAATTTGAATGCATTTGAGCCGATTTCTGGAAAAGCCAATTATCCCATTTGAAAATAAATGGGGGACGATATTAAATGAATTATTGTTCAAAATGAAAAATTTTCAAAATATTTCCTTACGAGAAATTGAAGCTAATATACAAAAGAATCTCCAATTCCAATTTTATATCACTCACAAAATAAAAAATGGGTAAAAAATAACAAAAATAAGCATTTGAAATCATTTGAGCTTATTTCTGAAAAAGCCAATTTCCCCAAATGAAAATACCTGGGGGACGATGATCAATGAATTATTGTTCAGAAAGAAAATTTTTCAAAATTTTTTCCTTTTGAGAAATTGAAGATAATATAAAGTAGAATCTCCAATTACAATTTTATAACACTCACAAAATAAGAAGTGGGTCAAATGATGGTCCCATAAAGTGCACTATCAAAATTTTTCGATTTCACTTTTCCCCATGTTAATCGTAATTAATATTTCAAATTTCTCAATTTTCAAAATCCTACAAGTATTTTACAATATAAACACAATTTGGATCAATTTGAAAAAAAAATAATAAAAATTTCCATTCAAACAGAAAGAAACTGTAAAATTTCACAATTTTCAAAAAAATGAATTTCTGCTTTTAGGATTTTTTTTTTTTTTAATTCAAATTGGGACCAAGAAAAAGTAGAAAAAATATTTTCAACATAAAATAAGAATTTGAAAGCATTTGAGCCGATTTCTGGAAAAGCCAATTTTCCCATTTGAATATACATGGGCGACGATGTTAAATGAATTATTGTTCAAAATGAAAAATTTTCAAAATTTTTTCCTTTGGAGAAATTGAAGCTAATATACAAAAGAATCTCCAATTCCAATTTTATATCATTCATAAAATAAGAAATGGGTCAAATATAACCCAAAATAATAATTTGAATGCATTTGAGCCGATTTCTGGAAAAGCCAATTATCCCATTTGAAAATAAATGGGGGACGATATTAAATGAATTATTGTTCAAAATGAAAAATTTTCAGAATTTTTAATTACGAGAAATTGAAGCTAATATACAAAAGAATCTCCAATTCCAATTTTATATCACTCACAAAATAAAAAATGGGTAAAAAATAACCCAAAATAAGCATTTGAAATCATTTGAGCCTATTTCTGAAAAAGCCAATTTCCCCAAATGAAAATACCTGTGGGACGATGATCAATGAATTATTGTTCAGAAAGAAAATTTTTCAAAATTTTTTCCTTTTGAGAAATTGAAGATAATATAAAGTAGAATCTCCAATTACAATTTTATAACACTCACAAAATAAGAAGTGGGTAAAATGATGGTCCCATAAAGTGCACTATCAAAATTTTTCGATTTCACTTTTCCCCATGTTAATCGTAATAAATATTTCAAATTTCTCAATTTTCAAAATCCTACAAGTATTTTACAATATAAAAACAATTTGGATCAATTTGAAAAAAAAAATAATAAAAATTTCCATTCAAACAGAAAAAAACTGTAAAATTTCACAATTTTCAAAAAAATGAATTTCTGCTTTTAGGATTTTTTTTTTTTTTAATTCAAATTGGGACCAAGAAAAAGTAGAAAAAATATTTTCAACATAAAATAAGAATTTGAAAGCATTTGAGCCGATTTCTGGAAAAGCCAATTTTCCCATTTGAATATACATGGGCGACGATGTTAAATGAATTATTGTTCAAAATGAAAAATTTTCAAAATTTTTTCCTTTGGAGAAATTGAAGCTAATATACAAAAGAATCTCCAATTCCAATTTTATATCACTCACAAAATAAAAAATGGGTAAAAAATAACCCAAAATATGCATTTGAAATCATTTGAGCCTATTTCTGAAAAAGCCAATTTCCCCAAATGAAAATACCTGGGGGACAATGATCAATGAATTATTGTTCAGAAAGAAAATTTTTCAAAATTTTTTCCTTTTGAGAAATTGAAGATAATATATAGTAAAATCTCCAATTCCAATTTTATCACACTAAAAAAATAAGAAGTGGGTCAAAGCATGGTCCCATAAAGTGCACTATCAAAAGTTTTCGATATCACATTTCTCCATGTTAATCGTATGAAAGATTTCAAATTTCTCAATTTTCAAAATACTACAATCTTTTTACACCCACTGTTATAGAAATCATCACACGGGTCGATTTCCACAGTCAAATCGTAATTAAAGTGAAATTCTATTTATCAAAATCTGATTATTGCTAAAAAAGTTGGCATTTCCAATTGAAAATACATTAGCAATGTTAATCCTACGGGTAATTTCAAATCCTCAATTTTCAAAATTTAACCTTCTTTTTTAACCAAGGATCATAAAAATTATCACTTGATTTCATTCTGATCATCAATTAGCTTATAAAGTGGTATTTTAGCATTCAAAAATCGAAATAATGCATAGAACGAATACGGCTTAAAACCAGTTACCGAGCGCTTTCGTTTCAAAATTTTAACTGGTCTTTTCTTGTTGAAAAGGGTGTTTTGATTAAATTTTGAACTTAGTAGAATTGATGAAGTGCTTTACAATATAAAATTACAATTTGTATCAATTTGACCACAATAAAATTTTCCTTTCAAATACACAAAAAACTAAAAAATTTCACGATTTTGAAAGAATTAATTTTTTAATTTAAATTTTTTTTATTTAAATTTGAACCAAGAATAAGTAGAAAAAATAATTTCCACCCAAAATAAGAATTTGAAAGCATTTGAGCCTATTTCTGGAAAAGCCAATTTCCCCAATTGAAAATACAGGGGGGACGATGTTCAATGAATTCTTGTTCAAAAAGAAAAATTTTCAAATTTTTTCTTTTGGTGAAATTGAAGCTAATATACAAAAGAATCTCCTATTCCAATTTTATAACACTCACAAAATAAGAAGTGGGTCAAATGATGGTCCCATAAAGTGCACTATCAAAATTTTTCAATTTCACTTTTCCCCATGTTAATCGTAATTAATATTTCAAATTTCTCAATTTTCAAAATCCTACAAATATTTTACAATATCAACACAATTTGGATCAATTTGACAAAAATAAAATTTTCCATTCATACAGAAAGAAACTGTAAAATGTCACAATTTTCAAAAAAATGAATTTCTGCTTTTAGGAAATTTTTTTTTAATTAAAATTGGGACCAAGAAAAAGTAGAAAAAATATTTTCAAATCAAAATAAGAATTTGAAAGCTTTTAAGCCGATTTCTGGAAATTTTTTCTCCCCTTTGAAAATACATGGGCGACGATGTTAAATGAATTATTGTAGAAAATTAAACATTTTCAAAATTTTTTAATTGGGAGAAATTGAAGCTAATATACAAAAGAATCTCCAATTCCAATTTTATATCATTCATAAAATAAGAAATGGGTCAAATATAACCCAAAATAATAATTTGAATGCATTTGAGCCGATTACTGGAAAAGCCAATTATCCCATTTGAAAATAAATGGGGGACGATATTAAATGAATTATTGTTCAAAATGAAAAATTTTCAAAATTTTTCCTTACGAGAAATTGAAGCTAATATACAAAAGAATCTCCAATTCCAATTTTATATCACTCACAAAATAAAAAATGGGTAAAAAATAACCCAAAATAAGCATTTGAAATCATTTGAGCCTATTTCTGAAAAAGCCAATTTCCCCAATTGAAAATACCTGGGGGACGATGATCAATGAATTATTGTTCAGAAAGAAAATTTTTCAAATTTTTTTCCGTTTGAGAAATTGAAGTTTATATTTTGTAGAATCTCCAATTCCAATTTTATAACACTCACAAAATAAGAATTTTTTCAAAAAATTGTCAAGTAAAGTACTCTATCAAACTTTTTCTTTTTCACTTTTCCCCATGGTAATCGCATGGAAAATTTCAAATTGCTCAATTTTCAAAATCCTACAATCTTTTTACACCCACTGTTATAGAAACCATATCCCGGGTCGATTTCCACAGTCAAATCGTCGTTAGAGTGACATTTTAATTCTCAAAACTGATTATTGCTAAAAAAGTTTGCATTTCCTGTTGAAAATACAATATCCTTGTTAATCCAAATGGAAATTTAAAATTCCCAATTTTTGAAATTTAACCTTCTTTTTGAACCTAGGATCATACAAATTATCACTTGCATTCAATTTGTTCATCAATTTGCTTATAAAGTGATATTTTATCACTCGAAATCTAAATAATGCAAAGAACGAATACGGCTTAAAAACAGTTACCGAGCGCTTTCGTTTCAAAATTTCAACTAGTTTTTCTTATTGGAAAAGGGTGTTTTGTCTAAATTTTGAACTTAGTTGAATTGATGAAGTGTTTTACAGTATAAACTTACAATTTGTATCAATTTGACCACAATAAAATTTTCCTTTCAAATACACAAAAAACTAAAAAAATTCACTGTCACAAATATTTCCTTTGTGAAAATTGAAGCTAATATATCATGAAATCTTTAATTCTAATTTTATAACACTCACAAAATAAAAAGTGGATCAAAAGTTGGTCCCATAAATTTTCAAGTCAAATACACACGAAACTGAAAAATTTCGCGATTTTCAAATAATTGAATTCCTGCTTTTAAGTTTTTTTTTTTTTTTTAATTAAAATTTGGATCAAGAAAAAGTAGAAAAATATTTTCAACCCAAAATAAGCATTTGAGCCTATTTCTGAAAAAGCCAATTTCCAAAATTGAAAATACCTGGGGATGATGATCAATGAATTATTGTTCAGAAAGAAATTTTTTTCAAAATTTTTTCCTTTTGAGAAATTGAAACTAATATATAGTAGAATCTCCAATTCCAATTTGTTATGTCTCACAAAATACAAAGGGGGTCAAAAGTAGGTCAAATAAAGTGCACTATCAGACTTTTTCGTTTTCACTTTTCCCCATGTTAAACCTATGGGAAACTTCAAATTCCCAATTTTCAAAATTTAACCTTCTTTTTGAACCTAGGATCATAAAAATTATCACTTGAAATCATTCTGATTATCAATTTTCTTATAAAGTGATACTTTAACATTCAAAATCGAAATAATGCTAAGAACGAATACGCGGCTTAAAAACTTTTTCCGAGAGCATTCGTTTCATAATTTCAACTAGTTTTTCTTATTGGAATAGTTTTTTAGGACAAATTTTTAAATTAGTTGAATTGATCAAGTGTTTTACAATATAAACACAATTTGGATCAATTTGACAAAAATAAAATTTTCCATTCAAATAGAAGCGAAACTGAAAAATTTCACAATTTTCAAAAAAATGAATTTCTGCTTTTAGGAAATTTTTTTTTAATTAAAATCGGGACCAAGAAAAAGTAGAAAAAATATTTTCAACCCAAAATAAGAATTTGAAAGCATTTGAGCCGATTTCTGGAAAAGCCAATTATCCCATTTGAAAATAAATGGGAGACGATATTAAATGAATTATTGTTCAAAATGAAAAATTTTCAAAATTTTTCCTTACGAGAAATTGAAGGTAATATACAAAAGATTCTCCAATTCCAATTTTACATCACTCACAAAATAAAAAATGGGTAAAAAATAACCCAAAATAAGCATTTGAAATCATTTGAGCCTATTTCTGAAAAAGCCAATTTCCCCAAATGAAAATACCTCTGGGACGATGATCAATGAATTATTGTTCAGAAAGAAAATTTTTCAAAATTTTTTCCTTTTGAGATATTGAAGATAATATATAGTAGAATCTCCAATTCCAATTTTATAACACTCACAAAATAAGAAGTGGGTCAAATGATGGTCCCATAAAGTGCACTATCAAAATTTTTCGATTTCAATTTTCCCCATTTTAATCGTAATTAATATTTCAAATTTCTCAATTTTCAAAATCCTACAAGTATTTTACAATATAAACACAATTTGTATCAATTTGAAAAAAAAATAATAAAAATTTCCATTCAAACAGAAAGAAACTGTAAAATTTCACAATTTTCAAAAAAATGAATTTCTGCTTTTAGGAATTTTTTTTTTTTTAATTCAAATTGGGACCAAGAAAAAGTAGACAAAAATATTTTCAACATAAAATAAGAATTTGAAAGCATTTGAGCCGATTTCTGGAAAAGCCAATTTTCCCATTTGAATATACATGGGCGACGATGTTAAATGAATTATTGTTCAAAATGAAAAATTTTCAAAATTTTTTCCTTTGGAGAAATTGAAGGTAATATACAAAAGAATCTCCAATTCCAATTTTATATCACTCACAAAATAAAAAATGGGTAAAAAATAACCCAAAATAAGCATTTGAAATCATTTGAGCCTATTTCTGAAAAAGCCAATTTCCCCAAATGAAAATACCTTGGGAACGATGATCAATGAATTATTGTTCAGAAAGAAAATTTTTCAAAATTTTTTCCTTTCGAGAAATTGAAGATAATATATAGTAGAATCTCCAATTACAGTTTTATAACACTCACAAAATAAGAAGTGGGTCAAATTAAGGTCCCATAAAGTGCACTATCAAAATTTTTCGATTTCACTTTTCAACATGTTAATCGTAATTAATATTTCAAATTTCTCAATTTTCAAAATCCTACAAGTAATTTACAATATAAACACAATTTGGATCAATTTGAAAAAAAAATAATAAAAATTTCCATTCAAACAGAAAGAAACTGTAAAATTTCACAATTTTCAAAAAAATGAATTTCTGCTTTTAGGATTTTTTTTTTTAATTCAAATTAGGACCAAGAAAAAGTAGAAAAAATATTTTCAACATAAAATAAGAATTTGAAAGCATTTGAGCCTATTTCTGGAAAAGCCAATTTCCCCAATTGAAAATACAGGGGGGACGATGTTCAATGAATTCTTGTTCAAAAAGAAAAATTTTCAAAATTTTTTCTTTTGGAGAAATTGAAGCTAATATACAAAAGAATCTCCTATTCCAATTTTATAACACTCACAAAATAAGAAGTGGGTCAAATGATGGTCCCATAAAGTGCACTATCAAAATTTTTCGATTTCACTTTTCCCCTTCAATCGTAATTAATATTTCAAATTTCTCAATATTCAAAATCCTACAAATATTTTACAATATCAACACAATTTGGATCAATTTGACAAAAATAAAATTTTCCATTCAAACAGAAAGAAACTGTAAAATTTCACAATTTTCAAAAAAATGAATTTCTGCTTTTAGGAAATTATTTTTTATTTAAAATCGGGACCAAGAAAAAGTAGAAAAAATATTTTCAAATCAAAATAAGAATTTGAAAGCTTTTAAGCCGATTTCTGGAAAATTTTTCTCCCCTTTGAAAATACATGGGCGACGATGTTAAATGAATTATTGTGGAAAATTAAACATTTTCAAAATTTTTTAATTGGGAGAAATTGAAGCTAATATACAAAAGAATCTCCAATTCCAATTTTATATCATTCATAAAATAAGAAATGGGTCAAATATAACCCAAAATAATAATTTGAATGCATTTGAGCCGATTTCTGGAAAAGCCAATTATCCCATTTGAAAATAAATGGGGGACGATATTAAATGAATTATTGTTCAAAATGAAAAATTTTCAAAATTTTTCCTTACGAGAAATTGAAGCTAATATACAAAAGAATCTCCAATTCCAATTTTATATCACTCACAAAATAAAAAATGGGTAAAAAATAACCCAAAATAAGCATTTGAAATCATTTGAGCCTATTTCTGAAAAAGCCAATTTCCCCAATTGAAAATACCTGGGGGACGATGATCAATGAATTATTGTTCAGAAAGAAAATTTTTCAAATTTTTTTCCGTTTGAGAAATTGAAGTTTATATTTTGTAGAATCTCCAATTCCAATTTTATAACACTCACAAAATAAGAATTTTTTCAAAAAATTGTCAAGTAAAGTACTCTATCAAACTTTTTCTTTTTCACTTTTCCCCATGGTAATCGCATGGAAAATTTCAAATTGCTCAATTTTCAAAATCCTACAATCTTTTTACACCCACTGTTATAGAAACCATATCCCGGGTCGATTTCCACAGTCAAATCGTCGTTAGAGTGACATTTTAATTCTCAAAACTGATTATTGCTAAAAAAGTTTGCATTTCCTGTTGAAAATACAATATCCTTGTTAATCCAAATGGAAATTTAAAATTCCCAATTTTTGAAATTTAACCTTCTTTTTGAACCTAGGATCATACAAATTATCACTTGCATTCAATTTGTTCATCAATTTGCTTATAAAGTGATATTTTATCACTCGAAATCTAAATAATGCAAAGAACGAATACGGCTTAAAAACAGTTACCGAGCGCTTTCGTTTCAAAATTTCAACTAGTTTTTCTTATTGGAAAAGGGTGTTTTGTCTAAATTTTGAACTTAGTTGAATTGATGAAGTGTTTTACAGTATAAACTTACAATTTGTATCAATTTGACCACAATAAAATTTTCCTTTCAAATACACAAAAAACTAAAAAAATTCACTGTCACAAATATTTCCTTTGTGAAAATTGAAGCTAATATATCATGAAATCTTTAATTCTAATTTTATAACACTCACAAAATAAAAAGTGGATCAAAAGTTGGTCCCATAAATTTTCAAGTCAAATACACACGAAACTGAAAAATTTCGCGATTTTCAAATAATTGAATTCCTGCTTTTAAGTTTTTTTTTTTTTTTTAATTAAAATTTGGATCAAGAAAAAGTAGAAAAATATTTTCAACCCAAAATAAGCATTTGAGCCTATTTCTGAAAAAGCCAATTTCCAAAATTGAAAATACCTGGGGATGATGATCAATGAATTATTGTTCAGAAAGAAATTTTTTTCAAAATTTTTTCCTTTTGAGAAATTGAAACTAATATATAGTAGAATCTCCAATTCCAATTTGTTATGTCTCACAAAATACAAAGGGGGTCAAAAGTAGGTCAAATAAAGTGCACTATCAGACTTTTTCGTTTTCACTTTTCCCCATGTTAAACCTATGGGAAACTTCAAATTCCCAATTTTCAAAATTTAACCTTCTTTTTGAACCTAGGATCATAAAAATTATCACTTGAAATCATTCTGATTATCAATTTTCTTATAAAGTGATACTTTAACATTCAAAATCGAAATAATGCTAAGAACGAATACGCGGCTTAAAAACTTTTTCCGAGAGCATTCGTTTCATAATTTCAACTAGTTTTTCTTATTGGAATAGTTTTTTAGGACAAATTTTTAAATTAGTTGAATTGATCAAGTGTTTTACAATATAAACACAATTTGGATCAATTTGACAAAAATAAAATTTTCCATTCAAATAGAAGCGAAACTGAAAAATTTCACAATTTTCAAAAAAATGAATTTCTGCTTTTAGGAAATTTTTTTTTAATTAAAATCGGGACCAAGAAAAAGTAGAAAAAATATTTTCAACCCAAAATAAGAATTTGAAAGCATTTGAGCCGATTTCTGGAAAAGCCAATTATCCCATTTGAAAATAAATGGGAGACGATATTAAATGAATTATTGTTCAAAATGAAAAATTTTCAAAATTTTTCCTTACGAGAAATTGAAGGTAATATACAAAAGATTCTCCAATTCCAATTTTACATCACTCACAAAATAAAAAATGGGTAAAAAATAACCCAAAATAAGCATTTGAAATCATTTGAGCCTATTTCTGAAAAAGCCAATTTCCCCAAATGAAAATACCTCTGGGACGATGATCAATGAATTATTGTTCAGAAAGAAAATTTTTCAAAATTTTTTCCTTTTGAGATATTGAAGATAATATATAGTAGAATCTCCAATTCCAATTTTATAACACTCACAAAATAAGAAGTGGGTCAAATGATGGTCCCATAAAGTGCACTATCAAAATTTTTCGATTTCAATTTTCCCCATTTTAATCGTAATTAATATTTCAAATTTCTCAATTTTCAAAATCCTACAAGTATTTTACAATATAAACACAATTTGTATCAATTTGAAAAAAAAATAATAAAAATTTCCATTCAAACAGAAAGAAACTGTAAAATTTCACAATTTTCAAAAAAATGAATTTCTGCTTTTAGGAATTTTTTTTTTTTTAATTCAAATTGGGACCAAGAAAAAGTAGACAAAAATATTTTCAACATAAAATAAGAATTTGAAAGCATTTGAGCCGATTTCTGGAAAAGCCAATTTTCCCATTTGAATATACATGGGCGACGATGTTAAATGAATTATTGTTCAAAATGAAAAATTTTCAAAATTTTTTCCTTTGGAGAAATTGAAGGTAATATACAAAAGAATCTCCAATTCCAATTTTATATCACTCACAAAATAAAAAATGGGTAAAAAATAACCCAAAATAAGCATTTGAAATCATTTGAGCCTATTTCTGAAAAAGCCAATTTCCCCAAATGAAAATACCTTGGGAACGATGATCAATGAATTATTGTTCAGAAAGAAAATTTTTCAAAATTTTTTCCTTTCGAGAAATTGAAGATAATATATAGTAGAATCTCCAATTACAGTTTTATAACACTCACAAAATAAGAAGTGGGTCAAATTAAGGTCCCATAAAGTGCACTATCAAAATTTTTCGATTTCACTTTTCAACATGTTAATCGTAATTAATATTTCAAATTTCTCAATTTTCAAAATCCTACAAGTAATTTACAATATAAACACAATTTGGATCAATTTGAAAAAAAAATAATAAAAATTTCCATTCAAACAGAAAGAAACTGTAAAATTTCACAATTTTCAAAAAAATGAATTTCTGCTTTTAGGATTTTTTTTTTTAATTCAAATTAGGACCAAGAAAAAGTAGAAAAAATATTTTCAACATAAAATAAGAATTTGAAAGCATTTGAGCCTATTTCTGGAAAAGCCAATTTCCCCAATTGAAAATACAGGGGGGACGATGTTCAATGAATTCTTGTTCAAAAAGAAAAATTTTCAAAATTTTTTCTTTTGGAGAAATTGAAGCTAATATACAAAAGAATCTCCTATTCCAATTTTATAACACTCACAAAATAAGAAGTGGGTCAAATGATGGTCCCATAAAGTGCACTATCAAAATTTTTCGATTTCACTTTTCCCCTTCAATCGTAATTAATATTTCAAATTTCTCAATATTCAAAATCCTACAAATATTTTACAATATCAACACAATTTGGATCAATTTGACAAAAATAAAATTTTCCATTCAAACAGAAAGAAACTGTAAAATTTCACAATTTTCAAAAAAATGAATTTCTGCTTTTAGGAAATTATTTTTTATTTAAAATCGGGACCAAGAAAAAGTAGAAAAAATATTTTCAAATCAAAATAAGAATTTGAAAGCTTTTAAGCCGATTTCTGGAAAATTTTTCTCCCCTTTGAAAATACATGGGCGACGATGTTAAATGAATTATTGTGGAAAATTAAACATTTTCAAAATTTTTTAATTGGGAGAAATTGAAGCTAATATACAAAAGAATCTCCAATTCCAATTTTATATCATTCATAAAATAAGAAATGGGTCAAATATAACCCAAAATAATAATTTGAATGCATTTGAGCCGATTTCTGGAAAAGCCAATTATCCCATTTGAAAATAAATGGGGGACGATATTAAATGAATTATTGTTCAAAATGAAAAATTTCCAAATTTTTCCTTACGAGAAATTGAAGCTAATATATAAAAGATTCTCCAATTCCAATTTTATATCACTCACAAAATAAAAAATGGGTAAAAAATAACCCAAAATATGCATTTGAAATCATTTGAGCCTATTTCTGAAAAAGCCAATTTCCCCAAATGAAAATACCTGGGGGACGATGATCAATGAATTATTGTTCAGAAAGAAAATTTTTCAAAATTTTTTCCTTTTGAGAAATTGAAGATAATATATAGTAGAATCTCCAATTACAATTTTATAACACTCACAAAATAAGAAGTGGGTCAAATGATGGTCCCATAAAGTGCACTATCAAAATTTTTCGATTTCACTTTTCCCCATGTTAATCGTAATTAATATTTCAAATTTCTCAATTTTCAAAATCCTACAAGTATTTTACAATATAAACACAATTTGGATCAATTTGAAAAAAAAAAATAATAATAAAAATTTCCATTCAAACAGAAAGAAACTGTAAAATTTCACAATTTTCAAAAAAATGAATTTCTGCTTTTAGGATTTTTTTTTTTTTAATTCAAATTGGGACCAAGAAAAAGTAGAAAAAATATTTTCAACATAAAATAAGAATTTGAAAGCATTTGAGCCGATTTCTGGAAAAGCCAATTTTCCCATTTGAATATACATGGGCGACGATGTTAAATGAATTATTGTTCAAAATGAAAAAATTTCAAAATTTTTTCCTTTGAGAAATTGAAGCTAATATACAAAAGAATCTCCTATTCCAATTTTATAACACTCACAAAATAAGAA
Source organism: Linyphia triangularis (assembly GCA_963978545.1). Lineage (NCBI taxonomy): Eukaryota > Metazoa > Arthropoda > Arachnida > Araneae > Linyphiidae > Linyphia > Linyphia triangularis. The sequence goes on from OZ021726.1 coordinate 88,497,280, forward strand.
GTGGGTCAAATGATGGTCCCATAAAGTGCACTATCAAAATTTTTCGATTTCACTTTTCAACATGTTAATCGTAATTAATATTTCAAATTTCTTAATTTTCAAAATCCTACAATTATTTTACAATATCAACACAATTTGGATCAATTTGACAAAAATAAAATTTTCCATTCAAACAGAAAGAAACTGTAAAATTTCACAATTTTCAAAAAAATGAATTTCTGCTTTTAGGAATTTTTTTTTTAATTAAAATCGGGACCAAGAAAAAGTAGAAAAAATATTTTCAAATCAAAATAAGAATTTGAAAGCTTTTAAGCCGATTTCTGGAAAATTTTTCTCCCATTTGAAAATACATGGGCGACGATGTTAAATGAATTATTGTAGAAAATGAAACATTTTCAAAATTTTTTAATAGGGAGAAATTGAAGCTAATATACAAAAGAATCTCCAATTCCAATTTTATATCATTCATAAAATAAGAAATGGGTCAAATATAACCCAAAATAAGCATTTGAATGCATTTGAGCCTATTTCTGAAAAAGCCAATTTCGCCAATTGAAAATACCTGGGGGACGATGATCAATGAATTATTGTTCAGAAAGAAAATTTTTCAAAATTTTTTCCGTTTGAGAAATTGAAGTTTATATTTTGTAGAATCTCCAATTCCAATTTTATAACACTCACAAAATAAGAATTTGGTCAAAAAATTGTCAAGTAAAGTACTCTATCAAACATTTTCGTTTTCACTTTTCCCCATGGTAATCGCATGGAAAATTTCAAATTGCTCAATTTTCAAAATCCTACAATCTTTTTACACCCACTGTTATAGAAATCATATCCCGGGTCGATTTCCACAGTCAAATCGTCGTTAGAGTGACATTTTAATTCTCAAAACTAATTATTGCTAAAAAAGTTTGCATTTCCTGTTGAAAATACAATATCCATGTTAATCCAATTGGAAATTTCAAATTCCCAATTTTCGAAATGTAACCTTCTTTTTGAATCTAGGATCATAAAAATTATCACTTGAAATCATTTTGATTATCAATTTGCTTATAAAGTTGTATTTTATCACTCCAAATTTAAATAATGCAAAGAACGAATACGGCTTAAAAACAGTTAACGAGTGCTTTCGTTTCAAAATTTCAACTAGTTTTTCTTATTGAAAAAGGGTGTTTTGTCTAAATTTTGAACTTAGTTGAATTGATGAAGTGTTTTACAGTATAAACTTACAATTTGTATCAATTTGACTACAATAAAATTTTCCTTTCAAATACACAAAAAACTAAAAAGATTCACTGTCACATACATTTCCTTTGGGAAAATTGAAGCTAATATATCATGAAATCCTTAATTCTAATTTTATAACACTCACAAAATAAAAAGTGGGTCAAAAGTTGGTCCCATAAATTTTCAAGTCAAATACACACGAAACTGAAAAAGTTCGCGATTTTCAAATAATTGAATTCCTGCTTTTAAGATTTTTTTTTTTTAATTAAAATTTGGACCAAGAAAAAGTAGAAAAATATTTTCAACCCAAAATAAGCATGCGAGCCTATTTCTGAAAAAGCCAATTTCCAAAATTGAAAATACCTGGGGGATGATGATCAATGAATTATTGTTCAGAAAGAAAATTTTTTCAAAATTTTTTCCTTTTGAGAAATTGAAACTAATATATAGTAGAATCTTCAATTCCAATTTGTTATGTCTCACAAAATAAAAAGGGGGTCAAAAGTAGGTCAAATAATGTGCACTATCAGACTTTTTCGTTTTCACTTTTCCCCATGTTAATCCTTTGGGAAACTTCAAATTCCCAATTTTCAAAATTTAACCTTCTTTTTGAACCTAGGATCATAAAAATTATCACTTGAAATCATTCTGATTATCAATTTTCTTATAAAGTGGAATTTTAGCATTCAAAATCGAAATAATGCAAAGAACGGATACTGCTTAATAACGGTTTCCGAGCGCCTTCGTTTTATAATTTCAACTAGTTTTTCTTATTGGAATAGTTTTTTAGGACAAATTTTTAAATTAGTTGAATTGATCAAGTGTTTTACAATATAAACACAATTTGGATCAGTTTGACAAAAAATAAAACTTTCCATTCAAATAGAAGCGAAACTGAAATATTTCACAATTTTCAAAAAAATGAATTTCTGCTTTTAGGAAATTTTTTTTTAATTAAAATCGGGACCAAGAAAAAGTAGAAAATATATTTTCAAATCAAAATAAGAATTTGAAAGCATTTAAGCCGATTTCTGGAAAATTTTTCTCCCATTTGAAAATACATGGGCGATGATGTTAAATGAATTATTGTTCAAAATGAAAAATTTTCAAAATTTTTTCCTTTGGAGAAATTGAAGATCAGACGAAACGGTCGTTTCGCCGCCAACCTTAAAAAGGCGAAAACGACAGTAAGTATCAATTCTCTGCACAACTTCCAACGAAAAAGCCGAAATTGACTATTTTCTAGCATGCTTCCGGAACTTCGCATAATTATACAAAAAATACCATTGATTCATCTTGGTAATAACTTTTAGAGAAAAAAAAAATCGAGTACCTAGGATAAAAAGCAACTAAGAAAAAAATATTGAAATTTCCAAAATGAAATAAAAAAACGAGTTCTAGCCCGTTTTTGATGTAAAAATTTAGACAAACGTCCAGACCTAACTAAGCTACAGATCTTCAATCGGATTAAATTATATGATTCAGAATGTTTCAACTTAAAATCCTACCTTGGTTTGAACTTCATTAAATAATTCTTTCTATTTTTAATTAATTTAAAACCACTTTTTTTCATTTCAAAATTTGGCGATAGATACGGGCGATCAGCCTGTAATTGTTGTTCAGGTTAAATGCCAAGTCGCCAAACAGGTTTGTCATTAATTCGACGTTAGTTTGGCCGCCACGTTAGGGCTAATTGAGAATGACCGTAAAGAGGAATATGTTTTCTATAAATTGGATGTGTTATTTGAACTGTGTGAAAATTTAGAGTGCATAACTTTCAAACACATTCTATTTTCGGGAAATCTCCGTTGAAATGTTGAAAAATAAATGAAGAATATAAATAATCATATTTAGTTGCCAGATACTGGAATAAATTCGTAGTATAATAAAAGATGACCTCACAGTCAATACATTAGAACCGGACTAAGTGAAACACTCATTGCGATTGGTTTTTGGTTGGAATTGGAAAAAGATTTTCTTTAAACTTAATAATTATCAAAGTACGTGACAATAATATTCATTCAGTTTCTAATTGATGATATATGTGTTTTCACAATGTATTTTTGATTTTACTAGAGTATAAGATTTACTAATTGGGTGTAACTCTGGTTTTCACTGTAACTGAACGAACTGCTTCTTGAAAAGTGTTTTAAAACTATTATGGCTAGGTAAGAGTTCATTACAACTTGATTTTGTTTCATCAAATTAGATTAATATGCCTTCAAAATCACAGCAAAATAAGCTAAAAAAAACGTCAGATTTACGCAAAAAGGAAAGCTTCCGAATCAATCGCCAATTGCATAGAAGAAAAAGTAATAATCAAAAGACGTCTGTTTGAAGGTGTTGCTTCAATTACAAAACGAAAGGGAATCGACATTACACAGGATTCCGCTGTTTCTAATTTTGAAAGTTCTTTGAACTTAAATGATACTTATGTTCCTACAGAAGTTTCTTGTTCAGCTTCTTGTAAGATAGTCGACCAAAAAAACTTGTCATACATTATAGAGACTGAAAAGTTTAAGGCGCCTTTCGTCACAAAATTAATAGATAACGGATAAACTTGACTTACAAAATGCACAATTGACTGTAGATAAGATAATTAAATGGGCGATAGCGTCTCGTAAAGAGCACGTAAAACATTGCGATCCAACTTGCATTTGATTAGGTCTAAATTTAAGATACTGCTCACAAAATCTGCAATGTGCACTAATGCGGAAGATAAGTAAAAGTCTTTGACTGGCGTATCTTTGCACACTTCTAGCACTGAACCGTTTTTCGCTGAGTCGACCTACAGGGATTTCGCTGATTGCATATTCTCGATACAAGTAAGCGTAGACAGAAAATGCTAGAACTTATTTGAATCTGCTGTTGAGGGTGGTATACCTAACAAGAAGTGGAAATGTAATCCACAACGATGCAACATTAATAAATATGATACTTTGTTATTGAAATTAACCAGTATCATGCACAATATATCCTCGAAAACCCAATATCAATCAAATCACTTAAGTTTATCGCAAAGTTAAGTTTGGCTGCATCATTTCGCCAAATGCTACAATGCAGTGAAGAACTTGAAAAGTACATCATAAATCAAGGACAGAGAGAAAAAAAATGATGAAATGGAAAAAAAAAGGGGGAGGGGGGGGGGCGGAGGGGGGAAGGGAGAAAAGGAGAAAAAAAAAAGATGTTACCACTGTCTTAAAAAAAGCTCTGATATCCCCCCAAAAAAACTTTTGAAAAGTAGAAAAACCGCCAACCTCAAAAACACAAAAAACTTTCTAGCAAGAAAAAAAAATCATACACATAATCAAAATTTGCAGCTACAAACACAGTGATATAAAAAAAAGGCCAACCTCTGATTACAGCTCTTGGTTGTGACTCACTTAACAATGTACGTTTACTTAGTTTATTTTTAAAATTTAAGTTCCGCTCCCATAAAAATTTACGCTGCTTGAGGTTGGCGCCCGTCTTAATCACTAAACTTTGCAATTCACCACACAGTAAAAACTTTCCGAAATGTATGTATGAATCAAACAAAAGCTTACCACAAACACATCTGTTTTCTACAATTTAAAAATCCTTCATAGAGATTCCAATACGAGCTTTTCAGCACAATTTCTCTATATCATTTCGAAAATTACATTTACGTGAACTGGAAAATTTACACTACATTGAAATTTCCTACTCATCCAAATAAAATTATACCTCCTCCAATAATTGTCCATGAATTAGTTTAGATGCAAACATTGTCAAAATTCCGACGACGGGCACCAACCTCAAGCAGCGTAAATTTTTATGGGAGCGGAACTTAAATTTTAAAAATAAACTAAGTAAACGTACATTGTTAAGTGAGTCAAAACCAAGAGCTGTAATCAGAGGTTGGCCTTTTTTTTATATCACTGTGTTTGTAGCTGCAAATTTTGATTATGTGTATGATTTTTTTTTCTTGCTAGAAAGTTTTTTGTGTTTTTGAGGTTGGCGGTTTTTCTACTTTTCAAAAGTTTTTTTGGGGGATAATATATAAATGGGGGACGATGATCAATGAATTATTGTTCAGAAAGAAAATTTTTCAAAATTTTTTCCTTTTGAGAAATTGAAGATAATATATAGTAGAATCTCCAATTACAATTTTATAACACTCACAAAATAAGAAGTGGGTCAAATGATGGTCCCATAAAGTGCACTTTGAAACTTTTTCGTTTTCACTTTTACCCATGTTAATCGTATAGAAAATTTCAAATTTCTCAAGTTTCAAATTTTAACCTTCTTTTTGAAATAGGATCATATAAATTATCACTTGAAATCATTCTGATTATCAATTTGCTTATAAAGTTGTATTTTAGCATTCAAAATCGAAATAATGCAAAGAACGAATACGGCTTCAAAACGGTTTCCGAGCGCTTTCGTTTCATAATTTCAACTAGTTTTTCTTATGGGAATAGTTTTTTTGGACAAATTTTTAAATTAGTTGAATTGATCAAGTGTTTTACAATATAATCTCAATTTGGATCAATTTGAAAAAAAATAAATAAAAATTTCCATTCAAACAGAAAGAAACTGTAAAATTTCACAATTTTCAAAAAAATGAATTTCTGCTTTTAGGAATTTTTTTTTTTTTTTTTTTAATTCAAATTGGGACCAAGAAAAAGTAGAAAAAATATTTTCAACCCAAAATAAGCATTTGAGCCTATTTCTGAAAAAGCCAATTTCCCCAATTGAAAATACATTTGGGACGATGATCAATGATTTATTGTTCAGAAAAAAAAAATTTCAAAATTTTTTCCTTCTGAGAAATTGAAGCTAATATATAGTAGACTCTCCAATTCCAATTTTATAACACTCACAAAATAAAAAGTGGGTCAAAAGATGGTCCCATAAAGTGCACTATCAAAATTTTTCGATTTCTTTTTTTCCCATGTTAATAGTATTTAAAATTTCAAATTTCTCAATTTTCAAAATTCAACAAGTGTTTTACAATATAAACACACAATTTGGATCAATTTGACATAAATAAAATTTTCCATTCAAACAGAAAGAAACTGTAAAATTTCACAATTTTCAAAAAAATGAATTTCTGCTTTTAGGAAATTTTTTTTTAATTAAAATCGGGACCAAGAAAAAGTAGAAAAAATATTTTCAAATCAAAATAAGAATTTGAAAGCTTTTAAGCCGATTTCTGGAAATTTTTTCTCCCATTTGAAAATACATGGGTGACGATGTTAAATGAATTATTGTAGAAAATGAAACATTTTCAAAATTTTTTAATTGGGAGAAATTGAAGCTAATATATAAAAGAATCTCCAATTCCAATTTTATATCACTCACAAAATAAGAAATGGGTCAAAAAATGGTCAAGTAAAGTAATCTATCAAACTTTTTCTTTTTCACTTTTCCCCATGGTAATCGCATGGAAAATTTCAAATTGCTCAATTTTCAAAATCCTACCATCTTTTTACACCCACGGTTATAGAAAACATATCCTGGGTCGATATCCACAGTCAAATCGTCGTTAGAGTGACATTTTAATTCTGAAAACTGATTATTGCTAAAAAATTTTGCATTTCCTGTTGAAAATACAATATCCATGTTAATCCAATTGGAAATTTCAAATTCCCAATTTTCGAAATGTAACCTTCTTTTTGAACCTAGGATCATAAAAATTATAACTTGCATTCATTTTGTTCATCAATTTGCTTATAAAGTTGTATTTATCACTCGAAATCTAAATAATGCAAAAATCGAATACGGCTTAAAACCAGTTACCAAGCGCTTTCGTTTCAAAATTTCAACTAGTTTTCCTTATTGAAAAGGGTGCTTAGATTAAATTTTGAAATTAGTTGAATTGTTGAAGTGTTTTTAATATAAACACACAATTTTGATCACTTTGACAAAAATAAAATTTTCCATTCAAATAGAAGCGAAACTGAAAAATTTCACAATTTAAAAAAAAAATGAATTTCTGCTTTTAGGAATTTTTTTTTAATTAAAATCGGGACCAAGAAAAAGTAGAAAAAATATTTTCAACCCAAAATAAGAATTTGAAAGCATTTGAGCCGATTTCTGGAAAAGCCAATTATCCCATTTGAAAATACATGGGGGACGTATTAAATGAATTATTGTTCAAAATGAAAAATTTTCAAATTTTTTTTTATTTGGTGAAATTGAAGCTAATATACAAACGAATCTCCAATTCCAAATTTATATCACTCACAAAATAAGAAATGGGTCAAATATAGCCCAATATAAGCATTTGAATGTATTTTAGCCTATTTCTGAAAAATCCAATTTCCCCAATTGAAAACACCTGGGGGACGATGATCAATGAATTATTGTTCAGAAAGAAAAAATTTCAAAATTTTTTCCTTTTGAGAAATTGAAGCTTATATTTTGTAGAATCTATAATTCCAATTTTATAACACTCGCAAAATAAGAAGTTGGTCAAAAGATGGTCCCATAAAGTGCACTATCAAAAAATTCACGGTTTTCGAAATAATTATTTTCTTAATTTTAAATTTTTTTATTTAAATTTGAACAAGGAATAAGTAGAAAAAATATTTTCCACCCAAAATAAGTATTTAAAAACATTTGAGTCGATTTCTGGAAAAGCCAATTTCCCCATTTGAATATACATGGGGACGATGTTCAATGAATTCTTGTTCAAAAAGAAAAATTTTCAAAATTTTTTCCTTTGGGAAAATTGAAGCTAATATATCATGAAATCTTTAATTCTAATTTTATAAAACTCACAAAATAAAAATAGGGTCAAAAGTTGGTCCCATAAATTTTCAATTCAAACACACACGAAACTGAAAAATTTCGCGATTTTCAAATAATTGAATTCCTGCTTTTAAGATTTAAAATTTGGACCAAGAAAAAGTAGAAAAATATTTTCAACCCAAAATAAGCATTTGAGCCTATTTCTGAAAAATCCAATTTCCAAAATTGAAAATACCTGGGGATGATGATCAATGAATTATTGTTCAGAAAGAAATTTTTTTCAAAATTTTTTTCCTTTTGAGAAATTGAAACTAATATATAGTAGAATCTCCAATTCCAATTTGTTATGTCTCACAAAATAAAAAGGGGGTCAAAAGTAGGTCAAATAAAGTGCACTATCAGACTTTTTCGTTTTCACTTTTCCCCATGTTAAACCTATGGGAAACTTCAAATTTCCAATTTTAAAAATTTAACCTTCTTTTTGAACCTAGGATCATAAAAATTATCACTTGCATTCATTTTGTTCATTAATTTGCTTATAAAGTAGTATTTTATCACTCGAAATCTAGAAAAATGCAAAAATCGAATACGGCTTAAAACAAGCTACCAAGCGCTTTCGTTTCAAAATTTCAACTAGTTTTTCTTATTGGAATAGTCTTTTAGGACAAATTTTTAAATTAATTTAATTGATCAAGTATTTTACAGTATAAACACAATTTGGATCAATTTGACAAAAATAAAATTTTCCATTCAAATAGAAGCGAAACTGAAAAATTTCACAATTTTCAAAAAAATGAATTTCTGTTTTAGGAATTTTTTTTAGTTAAAAACTGGACAAAGAAAAATTAGAAAAAATATTTTCAACTCAAAATAAGAATTTGAAAGCATTTGAGCCGATTTCTGGAAAAACCAATTATCCCATTTGAAAATACATGGGGGCGATATTAAATGAATTTTTGTTCAAAATCAAAATTTTTCAAAATTTTTTCCTTTGGAGAAATTGAAGCTAATATACAAAAGAATCTCCAATTCCAATTTTATATCACTCACAAAATAAGAAATGGGTCAAATGATGGTCCCATAAAGTGCACTATCAAAATTTTTCGATTTCACTTTTCCCCATGTTAATCTTAATTAATATTTCAAATTTCTCAATTTTCAAAATCCTACAAGTATTTTACAATATCAACACAGTTTGGATCAATTTGACAAAAATAAAATTTTCCATTCAAATAGAAGCGAAACTGAACAATTTCACAATTTTCAAAAAAATTAATTTCTGCTTTTAGGAATTTTTTTTTAATTAAAATCGGGAACAAGAAAAAGTAGAAAAAATATTTTCAACCCAAAATAAGAATTTGAAAGCATTTGAGCCGATTTCTGTAAAAGCCAATTATCCCATTTGAAAATACATGGGGGCGATATTAAATAAATTTTTGTTCAAAATCAAAATTTTTCAAAATTTTTTCCTTTGGAGAAATTGAAGCTAATATACAAAAGAATCTCCAATTCCAATTTTATATCACTCACAAAATAAGAAATGGGTCAAATTTAACCCAAAATAAGCATTTGAATGCATTTGAGCCTATTTCTGAAAAAGCCAATTTCCCCAATTGAAAATACCTGGGGGACGATAATCAATGAATTATTGTTCAGAAAGAAAATTTTTCAAAATTTTTTACTTTTGAGAAATTAAAGCTAATATATAGTAGACTCTCCAATTCCAATTTTATAACACTCACAAAATAAGAAGTGGGTCAAAAGAGGGTCACATAAAGTGCACTATCAAAATATTTCGATTTCACTTTTCCCCATGTTAATCGTATTTAAGATTTCCAATTTCTCAATTTTCAAATGCCTACAAGTGTTTTACAATATAAACACACATTTTGGATCAATTTGACAAAAATAAAATTTTCCATTCAAATAGAAGCGAAACTGAAAAATTTCACAATTTTCAAAAAAATGAATTTCTGCTTTTAGGAAATTCTTTTTAAATTCATATTGGGACCAAGAATAAGTAGAAAAAATATTTTCAACCCAAAATAAGAATTTGTAAGCATTTGAGCCGATTTCTGGAAAAGCTAATTTCCCCATTTGAATAATACATGGGGGACGATGTTAAATGAATTATTGTTCAAAATGCAAAATTTTCAAAATTTTTTCTTTTAGAGAAATTGAAGCTAATATATAGTAAAATCTCAAATTCCATTTTTATATCGCTCACAAAATAAGAAATGGGTCAAAACTTGGTCAAATAAAGTGCAATTTGAGACTTTTTCGTTTTCACTTTTCCATATGTTAATCGTATAGAAAATTTCAAATTTCTCAAGTTTCAAATTTTAACCTTCTTTTTGAATTAGGATCATATAAATTATCACTTGTAATCATTCTGATTATCAATTTGCTTATAAAGTGTGTATTTTAGCATTCAAAATCGAAATAATGCAAAGAACGAATACGGGTTCAAAACGGTTTCCGAGAGCTTTCGTTTCATAATTCAACTAGTTTTTCTTATGGGAATAGTTTTTTTGGACACATTTTTAAATTAGTTTAATTGATCAAGTGTTTTACAATATAAGATTACAATTTGGATCAATTTGAAAAAAATAAAAATATCCATTAAAACAAAAAGAAACTGTAAAATTTCACAATTTTCAAAAAAATGAATTTCTGCTTTTAGAAATTTTTTTTTAAATTAAAATCGGGACAAGAAAAAGTTGAAAAAATATTTTTAATGAGTTATTGTTCAGAAAGAAAATTTTTCAAAATTTTTTCCTTTTGAGAAATTGAAGCTAATATATAATAGAATCTCCAATTCCAAATTTAGAACACTCACAAAATAAGAAGTATATCAAAATATGGTCCTATAAAGTGCACTATCCAAATTTTTCGATTTCACTATTCCCCATGTTAATCGTATTTAAGATTTCAAATTTCTCAATTTTCAAATGTTTACAATATAAACACAAAATTTGGATCAATTTGACAAAAATAATATTTTCCATTCAAATAGAAGCGAAGCTGAAAAATTTCACAATTTTCAAAAAAATGAATTTCTGCTTTTAGGAAATTTTTTTTTAATTAAAATTGGGACCAAGAAAAAGTAGAAAAAATATTTTCAACCCAAAATAAGAATTTGAAAGCATTTAAGCCGATTTCTGGAAATTTTTTCTCCCATTTGAAAATACATGAGCGACGATGTTAAATGAATTATTGTAGAAAATGAAAAATTTTCAAAATTTTTTAATTGGTAGAAATTGAAGCTAATATAAAAAGAATCTCCAATTCCAATTTTATATCACTCAGAAAATAAGAAATGGGTAAAAAATAACCCAAAATATGCATTTGAAAGCATTTGAGCCGATTTCTGGAAAAGCCAATTTTCCTATTTGAAAATACATGGGGGACAATGTTAAATGAATTAGTGTTCAAAATGAAAAAATTTCAATATTTTTTCCTTTGGAGAATTTGAAGCTAATATATACAAGAATCTTCAATTCCAATTTTATATCACTCACAAAATAAGAAATGGGTCAAAAAATGGTCAAGTAAAGTAATCTATCAAACTTTTTCTTTTTCACTTTTCCACATGGTAATCGCATGGAAAATTTCAAATTGCTCAATTTTCAAAATCCTACAATCTTTTTACACCCACGGTTATAGAAATCATATCCCGGGTCGATTTCCACAGGCAAATCGTCGTTAGAGTGACATTTTAATTCTCAAAACTAATTATTGTTAAAAAAGTTTGGATTTTCTGTTGAAAATACAATATCCATGTTAATCCAATTGGAAATTTCAAATTCCCAATTTTCGAAATGTAACCTTCTTTTTGAATCTAGGATCATAAAAATTATCACTTGAAATCATTTTGATTATCAATTTGCTTATAAAGTTGTATTTTATCACTCGAAATCTAAATAATGCAAAGAACGAATACGGCTTAAAAACAGTTAACGAGTGCTTTCGTTTCAAAATTTCAACTAGTTTTTCTTATTGAAAAGGGTATTTTGATTAAATTTTGAACTTAGTTGAATTGATGAAGTGTTTTACAATATTAACTTACAAGCCAATTTTCCCATTTGAAAATACATGGTTAACGATGTTAAATGAATTTTTGTTCAAAATGAAAAATTTTCAAAATTTTTTCCTTTAGAGAAATTGAAGCTAACATATAGTAAAATCTCCAATTCCAATTTTATATCACTCACAAAATAAGAAGTGGGTCAAAAGTTGGTCAAATAAAGTGCACTATGAAACTTTTTCGTTTTCACTTTTCCCCATGTTAATCGTATAGAAAATTTCAAATTTTTCAAGTTTCAAATTTTAAAATTCTTTTTGAATCTAGGATCATAAAAATTATCACTTGAAATCATTCCGATTATCAATTTGCTTATAAAGTGGTATTTTAGCATTCAAAATCGAAATAATGCAAAGGCGGCTTCAAAACGGTTTCCGAGAGCTTTCGTTTCATAATTTCAACTAGTTTTTCTTATGGGAATAGTTTTTTTGGACATATTTTTAAATTAGTTGAATTGATCAAGTGTTTTACAATATAAACACAATTTGGATCAATTTGAAAAAAAAAATTCCATTCAAACAGAAAGAAACTGTAAAATTTCACAATTTTCAAAAAAAATGAATTTCTGCTTTTAGGAATTTTTTTTTTAAATTCAAATTGGGACCAAGGAAAAGTAGAAAAAATATTTTCAACCCAAAATAAGCATTTTAAAGCATTTAAGCCGATTTCTGGAAAATTTTTCTCCCATTTGAAAATACATGGGCAACAATGTTAAATGAATTATTGTTCAGAAAGAAAAATTTTCGAAAATTTTCCTTTTGAGAAATTGAAGCTAATATACAGTAGAATCTCCAATTCCAATTTTAGAACACTCACAAAATAAGAAGTAGATCAAAAGATGGTCCTATAAAGTGCACTATCAAAAATTTTCGATTTCACTTTTCCCCATGTTAATCGTATTTAAGATTTCAAATTTATCAATTTTATAAATCCTACAATCTTTTTACAACCACGGTTATAGAAATCATCACCGTGTCGATTTCCACAGTCAAATCGTCATTAAAGTGACATTTTAATTCTCAAAACTGATTATTGCCAAAAAAGTCTGCATTTCCTGTTGAAAATACAATATCCATGTTAATCCAATTGGAAATTTCAAATTCCTAATTTTCGAAATTTAACCTTCTTTTTGATCCTAAGATCATCAAAATTATCATTTGCATTCATTTTGATCATTAATTTGCTTATAAAGTGGTATTTTATCACTCAAAATCGAAAGAATACCAAGAACAAATACGGCTTAAAAACAGTTACCGAGAGGTTTTGTTTCAAAATTTCAACTGGTCTTTTTTTATTGAAAAATTGTCTTTTGTCCAAATTTTGAACTTAGTTGAATTGATCAAGTGTTTTACAATATAAAACTGCAATTTGTACACACAAAACTAAAAAATTTCACGATTTTCAAAAAATTTAATGTTTTGATTTTATTTTTTAATTAAAATTTTGGTCAAGATTAAGTAGACAAAATATTTTTAACCCAAAATAAGAATTTGAAAGCATTTGAGCCTATTTCTGGAAAAGCCGATTTTCCAATTGAAAATACATGGGGGACGATGTTTAATGAATTATTGTTTAAAAAGAAAAATTTTCAAAAGTTTTTCCTTTGGAGAAATTAAAGCTTATATATAGTAGAATCTCCAATTCCAATTTTATATAACTCAAAAAATAAGATGTAGGTCAAAAGTTGGTCAAGAAAACTACACTATAAATCGTTTTCAATTTTCCACATGTTAATCGTATGGAAGAATTCAAATTTCTCAATTTTCAAAATCCTACGATCTTTTTACACCCACGGCTATAGAAATCATCTCTCGGGTCGATTTCCACAGTCGAATCGTCAGTAAAGTGACATTTTATTTCTCAAAATCTGATTATTGCTAAAAAAGTTTGCATTTGACGTTGAAAATACATTAGCCATGTTAAATACTTTGCCATTACTTTCAAATACACACAAAACTAAAAAATTTCACGATTTTCAAAAAATTTAATTTTTTTGATTTTAATTTTATTTTTTACTTAAAATTTGGACCAAGAATAAGTAGAAGAAATATTTTCAACCCAAAATAATAATTTGAAAGCATTTGAGCCTATATCTGGAAAAGGCAATTTCCCATACTGAAAATACATGGGGGATGATGTTCAATGAATTATTGTTCAAAAAGAAAAAATTTCAAAATTTTTTCCTTTCAAAAAATTGAAGCAAATATATAATAGAATCTCCAATTTCAATTTTATATCACTCATAAAATAAGAAGTGGGTCAAAATTTGGTCCCATAAATATTCAATTCAAATACACACGAAACAGATAAATTTCGCGATTTTCGGGTAATTGAATTTCTGCTTTTAAGAATTTTTTTTAATTAAAATTTGACCAAGAATAAGTAGAAAAATATTTTCAACCCAAAATAAGCATTTGAAAGCATTTGAGCCTATTTCTGGAAAAGCCAATTTCACCAGTTGAAAATACCTGCGGGACGATGATCAATGAATTATTGTTCAGAAAGAAAAAAATTTCGAAATTTTTTCCTTATGAGAAATTGAAGCTAATATATAATAGAATCTCCAATTCCAATTTTATAAAAATCACAAAATAAGAAGTGGAACAAAATCTGGTGTCATATAAGTACACTATCAAAATTTTTCGATTTCACTTTTCCCCATGTTAATCGTATTTAATATTTCAACATCCATTGCACCAACGATTATTTTACACTCTTTGTGAAACTTTATGCATTATAGGATCAACAAGTCAAAGAGGTGGCTGACGCATTCTTAGAATACGTTTGCACATTGCGCATAATGGCAAATTTATGAACGTACCTTGCCACCAACTTCCAGGGGGCTGTGCTAACTAACAATCTTAAGGTAACATTACCAGGTCAAGTAGTCAGTGTGGGCATTGGAGTTGTCTTGGACATTGAGCTTTTTTGCAAAGCAGAGCGCATACTAACATTTCTCAATAACAGAGATATGACAGGGAAACCCACACATAACCTAGAGGAACCTACACTGAGGAACCTACCATTTTGTTCCTTGCAGATCAATCGTCTGACTATAGGATTTTCTTACAGCACAAGTAGTCTACAAAAACTGGCTGACAAAATTTTAGACTCAAATAGGGACTTAAGTAACTATATAGTTGAATTTTCCATGAGTGGTCATAGTAGAGAGACAACTTTGTTTAAATTAGAATGTTTCTTTCAACAATTGCGCAAATTTCACATTAGATTAAATTCGAAAAGGAGCATATTCTTTGTCAAAGTGATCAACTTTCTTGGACAAAACATCAACGAACAAGGTTCAAAACCACAAATGAGAATCTTGTAAAAAATTTCAACTTCAGAAGACCAGTTAAATTAGAAAAGGTCAGATGATACTTAGACCTCTCTCTTTCACAGGCTACTATAGAAGGTCCATAGAAGATTATTCCAAAATAGCAGCTCCGCTCATTGACTTGATCAAATTCAAAACAAGATTTAAATGGAACACAGACGCACAAAAGTCTTTCGACATCTTAAAAGATTGTCTTGACAAAGCACCAGTCTTAACTAATCTCTATTGCAACAAAGAATTTATATTTCTACCGACTCAAGTATAAAAGCAATTGAAGAATGTCTATCTCAACTCGATAGAAGGACAGGAATTAATCAACCTATTGCTTATTTTAGCAAAATGCTCAGCCCAATGCCAATGGAATATTTCATATTTGAATTAGATCTATTCTCACTTACAGAAAATCTGCGTGCCCTTAAATATTACACATGGGAAAAAAGATATACAGTTGAAATAGACAACAAAACGCTATCCCAAATTAAGATTATCGACAACGCAAGAGTTTCTCGTCAATTTTTAAAATTGTAGGATAATGACATAGCTAACAAACTCATTTCCTCAAAATGAAATCTGATTCCAGATATAATTAGCAGACATGATTTCGACAACAACAACAACATAAGCAATGTCAATGTACTTACAATACAGGCACCCTCACTAAGAGACATAGGTTTAGAGCAAGATTGGAACACAGAAACAAGACGTTTAATTGACAAACTGCAATTTTACCCAGAATCACTGACCAAATCTGAACAGGATTATGTATTGGCAGATGGCCTTTATTACATGTATCACTCAAACAGAAAGACCAGGGGTACTCACTTAAAAAGGAAACAGTTATTCTCAAAACGTATCTACAACTCTGTCACTATAATTTCGCAGGACCACTTAAAAATCTTCCAAAATAAGTCCCAATAATTTTTTTTTTCGGCAAGGCAAGCTTTCAGACGCAAAAGAATTGCTATAATCATGTGGAGATTACACGCAATTTAAGTCAACCTATAGCAACAAACCAGTTCCACTTACTAATAACGTTCTATTAAATTAGTCTTTCGAGACTTGCACCATAGATATCGTGGGGTCATTGCCAGAAACTTCACAAGGTAACAGCTACATCCATTGCACCAACGATTATTTTACATTCTTCGTGAAACTTTATGTATTATAGGATCAACAAGCCAAAGAGGTGGCTGACGCTTTGCACATTGCGCATAATGGCAAATTTATTAACGAACCTTGCCACCAACTTCCAGGGGGCAGTGCTAACTAACCATATCAGGGTAACATTTCCATGCCAAGTAGGCAGTGTTGGCGTTGGAGTTGCCTTGGACATTGAGCTTTTTTCCAAAGCAGAGCGCATACTAACATTTCTCACCAACAGAGATATGACAGGGAAACCAACACATAACCTAGAGGAACCTACACTGAGGAACCTACCATTTTGTTCCCTGCAGATCAATCGTCTCTTAAGGGATCCTCTTACAGCACAAGTAGACTACAAAAACAGGCTGACAAAATTTTAGACTCAAATAGGGACTTAAGTAACTTTATACATGAATTTTCCATGAGTGGTCATAGTAGAGAGACCACTTTGTTCAAATTAGAAAGTTTCTTTCAACAGTTGCGCAAATTTAACATCAGATTAAATTCGAAAAGGAGCATATTCTTTGTCAAAAAGATCCCCTTTCTTAGACAAAACATCAACGAACAAGGTTCAAAACCGCAAATGAGAATCTTGTAAAAAATTTCAACTTCAGAAGTCCATTTAAATTAGAAAAGGTCAGAGGATACTTAGACCTCTCTCTCTCACAGGCTACTATAGAAGTTACATAGAAGATTATATCCAAAATAGCAGCTCCGCTCATTGACTTGATCAAAATCAAAACAAGATTTACATGGCACACAGAAGCAGAAAAGTCCTTCGACATCTTAAAAGATTGTCTTGACAAAGCACCAGTCTTAACTAACCTCTATTGCAACAAAGAATTTATATTTCTACCGACTCAAGTATAAAAGCAATTGGAGGATGCCTATCTCATTTCGATAGAAGGACAGGAATTAATCAACCTATTGCTTATTTTAGAAAATTGTTCAGCCCAATGCAAATGAAATATCTCATATTTGAATTAGACTTATTCACATGGGAAAGACGATATCCAGTTTAAATAGACAACAAAACACTATCCCTAATTAAGATTATTGACAACGCAAGAGTTTCTCGTCAATTTTTAAAATTGCAGAATAATGACAGAGCAATCAAACTCATTTCCTTAAAATGAAATCTGATACCAGATATAATTAGCAGACATGATTTCGACAACAACAACATAAGCAATATCAATGTTTTTACAATACAGGTACCCTCACTAAGAGGCATAGGTTTAGAGCAAGATTGGGACACAGAAACAAGACGTTTAATTGACAAACTAAAATTTTACCCAGAATATCTGACAAAATCTGAACAGGATTATGTATTAGCAGATGGCCTTTATTACATGTATCACTCAAACAGAAAGACCAGGGGTACTCACTTAAAAAGGAAACAGTTATTCTCAAAACGTATCGAGCAAGCATTCTATATCTCTGTCACGATAATTTCGCAGGACACTTACAAATCTTCCAAAAGATGTCCCAAATTTTTTTTTTTTTTTGGCAAGGCAAGTTGTCAGACGCCAATGAATTGGTACAATCATGTGGAGATTACATGCAATTTTAGTCACCCAACCGCAACAAACCAGTTCCACTTACTAAAAACATTCTATTAAATTATTCTTTCGAGACTTGCACCATAGATATCGTGGGGTCATTGCCAGAAACTTCACAAGGTAACAGCTACATCCATTGCACCAACGATTATTTTACACTCTTCGTGAAACTTTATGCATTATAGGATCAACAAGCCAAAGAGGTGGCTGACGCTTTGCACATTGCGCATAATGGCAAATTTATTAACGGACCTTGAAACCAACTTCCAGGGGGTAAGGCTTACTAACCATCTTAGAGTAACATTACCAGGCCAAGTAGGCAACATGGGCGTTGGAGTTGCCTTGGACATTGAACTTTTTTCCAAAGCAGAGCGCACACTAACATTTCTCAATAACAGAGATATGACAGGGAAACCCACACATAACCTAGAGGAACCTACACTGAGAAACCTACCATTTTGTTCCATGTAGATCAATCGTCTCAATATGGGATCCTCTTACAGCACACGTAGACTGCAAAAACTGGCTTACAAAATTTTAGACTCAAATAGAGAATTAAGTAACTATACAGATGAATTTTCCATGGTTGGTCATAGTAGAGAGAACACTGTTTAAATTAGAAAGTTTCTTTCAACAATTGCGCAAATTTAACATCATTTTAAATTCGAAAAGGAGCATATTCTTTGTCAAAGTGATCACCTTTCTTGGACAAAACATCAACGAGCAAGTTTCAAAACCGCAAATGAAAATCTTGTAAAAAATTTCAACAGCAGAAGACCAGTTAAATTAGAAAAGGACAGAGGATACTTAGACCTCTCTCTCTCACACAGGCTACTATAGAAGGTACATAGAAGATTATATCCAAAATAGCAGATCCACTCATTAACTTGATAAAAATCAAAACAAGATTTTCATGGCACACAGACGCAGAAAAGTGCTTCGACATCTTAAAAGATTGTCTTGACAAAGCACCAGTCTTAACTAATCTCTATTGCAACAAAGAATTTATATTTCTACCGACTCAAGTATAAAAGCAATTGAAGAATGTCTATCTCAACTCGATAGAAGGACAGGAATTAATCAACCTATTGTTTATTTTAGCAAAATGCTCAGCCCAATGCCAATGGAATATTTCATATTTGAATTAGATCTATTCTCACTTACAGAAAATCTGCGTGCCCTTAAATATTACACATGGGAAAGAAGATATACAGTTGAAATAGACAACAAAACGCTATCCCAAATTAAGATTATCGACAACGCAAGAGTTTCTCGTCAATTTTTAAAATTGTAGTATAATGACATAGCTAACAAACTCATTTTTTCAAAATGAAATCTGATTCCAGATATAATTAGCAGACATGATTTCGACAACAACAACATAAGCAATATCAATGTTTTTACAATACAGGTACCCTCACTAAGAGACATAGGTTTAGAGCAAGATTGGAACACAGAAACAAGACGTTTCACTGACAAACTGCAATTTTACCCAGAATCACTGACCAAATCTGAACAGGATTATGTATTGGCAGATGGCCTTTATTACATGTATTACTCAAACAGAAAGACCAGTGGTACTCACTTAAAAAGGAAACAGTTATTCTCAAAACGTATCGAGCAAGCATTCTACAACTCTGTCACGATAATTTCGCAGGACACTTAAAAATCTTCAAAAATATGTCCAAATTTTTTTTTTTTTTTTCGCAAGGCAAGTTGTCAGACGCCAAGGAATTGGTACAATCATGTGGAGATTACATGCAATTTAAGTCACCCAAACGCAACAAACCAGTTCCACTTACTAATAACATTCTATTAAATTATTCTTTCGAGACTTGCACTATAGATATCGTGGGGTCATTGCCAGAAACTTCTCAAGGTAACAGCTACATCCATTGCACCAACGATCATTTTACACTCTTCGTGAAACTTTATGCATTATAGGATCAACAAGCCAAAGAGGTGGCTGACGCTTTGCACATTGCGCATAATGGCAAATTTATTAACGGACCTTGAAACCAACTTCCAGGGGGCAAGGCTTACTAACCATCTTAGAGTAACATTACCAGGCCAAGTAGGCAGTGTGGGCGTTGGAGTTGCCTTGGACATTGAACTTTTTTCCAAAGCAGAGCGCACACTAACATTTCTCAATAACAGAGATATGACAGGGAAACCCACACATAACCTAGAGGAACCTACACTGAGAAACCTACAATTTTGTTCCATGTAGATCAATCGTCTTAATATGGGATCCTCTTACAGCACACGTTGACTGCAAAAACTGGCTTACAAAATTTTAGACTCAAATAGGGACTTAAGTAACTATATACATGAATTTTCCATGAGTGCTCATAGTAGAGAGACCACTTTGTTCAAATTAGAAAGTTTCTTTCAACAATTGCGCAAATTTAACATCACATTAAATACGAAAAGGAGCATATTCTTTGTCAAAAAGATCCCCATTCTTAGACAAAACATCAACGAACAAGGTTCAAAACCGCAAATGAGAATCTTGTAAAAAATTTCAACTTCAGAAGTCCATTTAAATTAGAAAAGGTCAGAGGATACTTAGACCTCTCTCTCTCACAGGCTACTATAGAAGTTACATAGAAGATTATATCCAAAATAGCAGCTCCGCTCATTGACTTGATCAAAATCAAAACAAGATTTACATGGCACACAGAAGCAGAAAAGTCCTTCGACATCTTAAAAGATTGTCTTGACAAAGCACCAGTCTTAACTAATCTCTATTGCCAACATAGAATTTATATTTCTACCGACTCAAGTATAAAAGCAATTGGAGGATGCCTATCTCATTTCGATAGAAGGACAGGAATTAATCAACTTATTGCTTATTTTAGAAAATTGCTCAGCCCAATGCAAATGAAATATCTCATATTTGAATTAGAATTATTCACATGGGAAAGTAGATATACAGTTGAAATAGACAACAAAACACTATCCCTAATTAAGATTATCGACAACGCAAGAGTTTCTCGTCAATTTTTAAAATTGCAGAATAATGACAGAGCAATCAAACTCATTTCCTTAAAATGAAATCTGATACCAGATATAATTAGCAGACATGATTTCGACAACAACAACATAAGCAATATCAATGTTTTTACAATACAGGTACCCTCACTAAGAGACATAGGTTTAGAGGAAGATTGGGACACAGAAACAAGACGTTTAATTGACAAACTGCAATTTAACCCAGAATCACTGACAAAATCTGAACAGGATTATGTATTGGCAGATGGCCTTTATTACATGTATCACTCAAACAGAAAGACCAGGGGTACTCACTTGAAAAGGAAACAGTTATTCTCAAAACATATCGAGCAAGTATTTTACATCTCTGTCACGATAATTTCGCAGGACACTTAAAAATCTTCCAAAATATGTCCCAATATTTTTTTTCCGGCAAGGCAAGTTGTCAGACGCCAAGGAATTGGTACAATTATGTCGAGATTACATGCAATTTAAGTCACCCAACCGCAACAAAACCAGTTCCACTTACTAATAACATTCTATTAAATTATTCTTTCGAGACTTGCACTATAGATATCGTGGGGTCATTGCCAGAAACTTCTCAAGGTAACAGCTACATCCATTGCACCAACGATCATTTTACACTCTTCGTGAAACTTTATGCATTATAGGATTAACAAGCCAAAGAGGTGGCTGACGCTTTGCACATTGCGCATAATGGCAAATTTATTAACGGACCTTGAAACCAACTTCCAGGGGGCAAGGCTTACTAACCATCTTAGAGTAACATTACCAGGCCAAGTAGGCAGTGTGGGCGTTGGAGTTGCCTTGGACATTGAACTTTTTTCCAAAGCAGAGCGCACACTAACATTTCTCAATAACAGAGATATGACAGGGAAACCCACACATAACCTAGAGGAACCTACACTGAGAAACCTACAATTTTGTTCCATGTAGATCAATCGTCTTAATATGGGATCCTCTTACAGCACACGTTGACTGCAAAAACTGGCTTACAAAATTTTAGACTCAAATAGGGACTTAAGTAACTATATACATGAATTTTCCATGAGTGCTCATAGTAGAGAGACCACTTTGTTCAAATTAGAAAAATTCTTTCAACAATTGCGCAAATTTAACATCACATTAAATTCGAAAAGGAGCATATTCTTTGTCAAAAAGATCCCCTTTCTTAGACAAAACATCAACGAACAAGGTTCAAAACCGCAAATGAGAATCTTGTAAAAAATTTCAACTTCAGAAGTCCATTTAAATTAGAAAAGGTTAGAGGAAACTTAGACCTCTCTCACAGGCTACTATAGAAGTTACATAGAAGATTATATCCAAAATAGCAGCTCCGCTCATTGACTTGATCAAAATCAAAACAAGATTTACATGGCACACAGAAGCAGAAAAGTCCTTCGACATCTTAAAAGATTGTCTTGACAAAGCACCAGTCTTAACTAATCTCTATTGCAACAAAGAATTTATATTTCTACCGACTCAAGTATAAAAGCAATTGGAGGATGCCTATCTCATTTCGATAGAAGGACAGGAATTAATCAACCTATTGCTTATTTTAGAAAATTGCTCAGCCCAATGCAAATGAAATATCTCATATTTGAATTAGAATTATTCACATGGGAAAGTAGATATACAGTTGAAATAGACAACAAAACACTATCCCTAATTAAGATTATCGACAACGCAAGAGTTTCTCGTCAATTTTTAAAATTGCAGAATAATGACAGAGCAATCAAACTCATTTCCTTAAAATGAAATCTGATACCAGATATAATTAGCAGACATGATTTCGACAACAACAACATAAGCAATATCAATGTTTTTACAATACAGGTACCCTCACTAAGAGACATAGGTTTAGAGGAAGATTGGGACACAGAAACAAGACGTTTAATTGACAAACTGCAATTTAACCCAGAATCACTGACAAAATCTGAACAGGATTATGTATTGGCAGATGGCCTTTATTACATGTATCACTCAAACAGAAAGACCAGGGGTACTCACTTGAAAAGGAAACAGTTATTCTCAAAACATATCGAGCAAGTATTTTACATCTCTGTCACGATAATTTCGCAGGACACTTAAAAATCTTCCAAAATATGTCCCAATATTTTTTTTCCGGCAAGGCAAGTTGTCAGACGCCAAGGAATTGGTACAATTATGTCGAGATTACATGCAATTTAAGTCACCCAACCGCAACAAAACCAGTTCCACTTACTAATAACATTCTATTAAATTATTCTTTCGAGACTTGCACTATAGATATCGTGGGGTCATTGCCAGAAACTTCTCAAGGTAACAGCTACATCCATTGCACCAACGATCATTTTACACTCTTCGTGAAACTTTATGCATTATAGGATTAACAAGCCAAAGAGGTGGCTGACGCTTTGCACATTGCGCATAATGGCAAATTTATTAACGGACCTTGAAACCAACTTCCAGGGGGCAAGGCTTACTAACCATCTTAGAGTAACATTACCAGGCCAAGTAGGCAGTGTGGGCGTTGGAGTTGCCTTGGACATTGAACTTTTTTCCAAAGCAGAGCGCACACTAACATTTCTCAATAACAGAGATATGACAGGGAAACCCACACATAACCTAGAGGAACCTACACTGAGAAACCTACAATTTTGTTCCATGTAGATCAATCGTCTTAATATGGGATCCTCTTACAGCACACGTTGACTGCAAAAACTGGCTTACAAAATTTTAGACTCAAATAGGGACTTAAGTAACTATATACATGAATTTTCCATGAGTGCTCATAGTAGAGAGACCACTTTGTTCAAATTAGAAAAATTCTTTCAACAATTGCGCAAATTTAACATCACATTAAATTCGAAAAGGAGCATATTCTTTGTCAAAAAGATCCCCTTTCTTAGACAAAACATCAACGAACAAGGTTCAAAACCGCAAATGAGAATCTTGTAAAAAATTTCAACTTCAGAAGTCCATTTAAATTAGAAAAGGTTAGAGGAAACTTAGACCTCTCTCACAGGCTACTATAGAAGTTACATAGAAGATTATATCCAAAATAGCAGCTCCGCTCATTGACTTGATCAAAATCAAAACAAGATTTACATGGCACACAGAAGCAGAAAAGTCCTTCGACATCTTAAAAGATTGTCTTGACAAAGCACCAGTCTTAACTAATCTCTATTGCAACAAAGAATTTATATTTCTACCGACTCAAGTATAAAAGCAATTGGAGGATGCCTATCTCATTTCGATAGAAGGACAGGAATTAATCAACCTATTGCTTATTTTAGAAAATTGCTCAGCCCAATGCAAATGAAATATCTCATATTTGAATTAGAATTATTCACATGGGAAAGTAGATATACAGTTGAAATAGACAACAAAACACTATCCCTAATTAAGATTATCGACAACGCAAGAGTTTCTCGTCAATTTTTAAAATTGCAGAATAATGACAGAGCAATCAAACTCATTTCCTTAAAATGAAATCTGATACCAGATATAATTAGCAGACATGATTTCGACAACAACAACATAAGCAATATCAATGTTTTTACAATACAGGTACCCTCACTAAGAGACATAGGTTTAGAGGAAGATTGGGACACAGAAACAAGACGTTTAATTGACAAACTGCAATTTAACCCAGAATCACTGACAAAATCTGAACAGGATTATGTATTGGCAGATGGCCTTTATTACATGTATCACTCAAACAGAAAGACCAGGGGTACTCACTTGAAAAGGAAACAGTTATTCTCAAAACGTATCGAGCAAGTATTTTACATCTCTGTCACGATAATTTCGCAGGACACTTAAAAATCTTCCAAAATATCTCCCAATATTTTTTTTCCGGCAAGGCAAGTTGTCAGACGCCAAGGAATTGGTACAATCATGTCGAGATTACATGCAATTTAAGTCACCCAACCGCAACAAAACCAGTTCCACTTACTAATAACATTCTATTAAATTATTCTTTCGAGACTTGCACTATAGATATCGTGGGGTCATTGCCAGAAACTTCTCAAGGTAACAGCTACATCCATTGCACCAACGATCATTTTACACTCTTCGTGAAACTTTATGCATTATAGGATCAACAAGCCAAAGAGGTGGCTGACGCTTTGCACATTGCGCATAATGGCAAATTTATTAACGGACCTTGAAACCAACTTCCAGGGGGCAAGGCTTACTAACCATCTTAGAGTAACATTACCAGGCCAAGTAGGCAGTGTGGGCGTTGGAGTTGCCTTGGACATTGAACTTTTTTCCAAAGCAGAGCGCACACTAACATTTCTCAATAACAGAGATATGACAGGGAAACCCACACATAACCTAGAGGAACCTACACTGAGAAACCTACAATTTTGTTCCATGTAGATCAATCGTCTTAATATGGGATCCTCTTACAGCACACGTTGACTGCAAAAACTGGCTTACAAAATTTTAGACTCAAATAGGGACTTAAGTAACTATATACATGAATTTTCCATGAGTGCTCATAGTAGAGAGACCACTTTGTTCAAATTAGAAAAATTCTTTCAACAATTGCGCAAATTTAACATCACATTAAATTCGAAAAGGAGCATATTCTTTGTCAAAAAGATCCCCTTTCTTAGACAAAACATCAACGAACAAGGTTCAAAACCGCAAATGAGAATCTTGTAAAAAATTTCAACTTCAGAAGTCCATTTAAATTAGAAAAGGTTAGAGGAAACTTAGACCTCTCTCACAGGCTACTGTAGAAGTTACATAGAAGATTATATCCAAAATAGCAGCTCCGCTCATTGACTTGATCAAAATCAAAACAAGATTTACATGGCACACAGAAGCAGAAAAGTCCTTCGACATCTTAAAAGATTGTCTTGACAAAGCACCAGTCTTAACTAATCTCTATTGCCAACAAAGAATTTATATTTCTACCGACTCAAGTATAAAAGCAATTGGAGGATGCCTATCTCATTTCGATAGAAGGACAGGAATTAATCAACCTATTGCTTATTTTAGAAAATTGCTCAGCCCAATGCAAATGAAATATCTCATATTTGAATTAGAATTATTCACATGGGAAAGTAGATATACAGTTGAAATAGACAACAAAACACTATCCCTAATTAAGATTATCGACAACGCAAGAGTTTCTCGTCAATTTTTAAAATTACAGAATAATGACAGAGCAATCAAACTCATTTCCTTAAAATGAAATCTGATACCAGATATAATTAGCAGACATGATTTCGACAACAACAACATAAGCAATATCAATGTTTTTACAATACAGGTACCCTCACTAAGAGACATAGGTTTAGAGGAAGATTGGGACACAGAAACAAGACGTTTAATTGACAAACTGCAATTTTACCCAGAATCACTGACAAAATCTGAACAGGATTATGTACTGGCAGATGGCCTTTATTACATGTATCACTCAAACAGAAAGACCAGGGGTACTCACTTAAAAAGGAAACAGTTATTCTCAAAACGTATCGAGCAAGTATTCTACATCTCTGTCACGATAATTTCGCAGGACACTTAAAAATCTTCCAAAATATGTCCAAATATTTTTTTTTTTTCGCAAGGCAATTTGTCAGACGCCAAGGAATTGGTACAATCATGTGGAGATTACATGCAATTTAAGTCACCCAAACGCAACAAACCAGTTCCACTTACTAATAACATTCTATTAAATTATTCTTTCGAGACTTGCACTATAGATATCGTGGGGTCATTGCCAGAAACTTCTCAAGGTAACAGCTACATCCATTGCACCAACGATCATTTTACACTCTTCGTGAAACTTTATGCATTATAGGATCAACAAGCCAAAGAGGTGGCTGACGCTTTGCACATTGCGCATAATGGCAAATTTATTAACGGACCTTGAAACCAACTTCCAGGGGGCAAGGCTTACTAACCATCTTAGAGTAACATTACCAGGCCAAGTAGGCAGTGTGGGCGTTGGAGTTGCCTTGGACATTGAACTTTTTTCCAAAGCAGAGCGCACACTAACATTTCTCAATAACAGAGATATGACAGGGAAACCCACACATAACCTAGAGGAACCTACACTGAGAAACCTACAATTTTGTTCCATGTAGATCAATCGTCTTAATATGGGATCCTCTTACAGCACACGTTGACTGCAAAAACTGGCTTACAAAATTTTAGACTCAAATAGGGACTTAAGTAACTATATACATGAATTTTCCATGAGTGCTCATAGTAGAGAGACCACTTTGTTCAAATTAGAAAAATTCTTTCAACAATTGCGCAAATTTAACATCACATTAAATTCGAAAAGGAGCATATTCTTTGTCAAAAAGATCCCCTTTCTTAGACAAAACATCAACGAACAAGGTTCAAAACCGCAAATGAGAATCTTGTAAAAAATTTCAACTTCAGAAGTCCATTTAAATTAGAAAAGGTTAGAGGAAACTTAGACCTCTCTCACAGGCTACTATAGAAGTTACATAGAAGATTATATCCAAAATAGCAGCTCCGCTCATTGACTTGATCAAAATCAAAACAAGATTTACATGGCACACAGAAGCAGAAAAGTCCTTCGACATCTTAAAAGATTGTCTTGACAAAGCACCAGTCTTAACTAATCTCTATTGCAACAAAGAATTTATATTTCTACCGACTCAAGTATAAAAGCAATTGGAGGATGCCTATCTCATTTCGATAGAAGGACAGGAATTAATCAACCTATTGCTTATTTTAGAAAATTGCTCAGCCCAATGCAAATGAAATATCTCATATTTGAATTAGAATTATTCACATGGGAAAGTAGATATACAGTTGAAATAGACAACAAAACACTATCCCTAATTAAGATTATCGACAACGCAAGAGTTTCTCGTCAATTTTTAAAATTGCAGAATAATGACAGAGCAATCAAACTCATTTCCTTAAAATGAAATCTGATACCAGATATAATTAGCAGACATGATTTCGACAACAACAACATAAGCAATATCAATGTTTTTACAATACAGGTACCCTCACTAAGAGACATAGGTTTAGAGGAAGATTGGGACACAGAAACAAGACGTTTAATTGACAAACTGCAATTTAACCCAGAATCACTGACAAAATCTGAACAGGATTATGTATTGGCAGATGGCCTTTATTACATGTATCACTCAAACAGAAAGACCAGGGGTACTCACTTGAAAAGGAAACAGTTATTCTCAAAACGTATCGAGCAAGTATTTTACATCTCTGTCACGATAATTTCGCAGGACACTTAAAAATCTTCCAAAATATGTCCCAATATTTTTTTTCCGGCAAGGCAAGTTGTCAGACGCCAAGGAATTGGTACAATCATGTCGAGATTACATGCAATTTAAGTCACCCAACCGCAACAAAACCAGTTCCACTTACTAATAACATTCTATTAAATTATTCTTTCGAGACTTGCACTATAGATATCGTGGGGTCATTGCCAGAAACTTCTCAAGGTAACAGCTACATCCATTGCACCAACGATCATTTTACACTCTTCGTGAAACTTTATGCATTATAGGATCAACAAGCCAAAGAGGTGGCTGACGCTTTGCACATTGCGCATAATGGCAAATTTATTAACGGACCTTGAAACCAACTTCCAGGGGGCAAGGCTTACTAACCATCTTAGAGTAACATTACCAGGCCAAGTAGGCAGTGTGGGCGTTGGAGTTGCCTTGGACATTGAACTTTTTTCCAAAGCAGAGCGCACACTATCATTTCTCAATAACAGAGATATGACAGGGAAACCCACACATAACCTAGAGGAACCTACACTGAGAAACCTACAATTTTGTTCCATGTAGATCAATCGTCTTAATATGGGATCCTCTTACAGCACACGTTGACTGCAAAAACTGGCTTACAAAATTTTAGACTCAAATAGGGACTTAAGTAACTATATACATGAATTTTCCATGAGTGCTCATAGTAGAGAGACCACTTTGTTCAAATTAGAAAAATTCTTTCAACAATTGCGCAAATTTAACATCACATTAAATTCGAAAAGGAGCATATTCTTTGTCAAAAAGATCCCCTTTCTTAGACAAAACATCAACGAACAAGGTTCAAAACCGCAAATGAGAATCTTGTAAAAAATTTCAACTTCAGAAGTCCATTTAAATTAGAAAAGGTTAGAGGAAACTTAGACCTCTCTCACAGGCTACTGTAGAAGTTACATAGAAGATTATATCCAAAATAGCAGCTCCGCTCATTGACTTGATCAAAATCAAAACAAGATTTACATGGCACACAGAAGCAGAAAAGTCCTTCGACATCTTAAAAGATTGTCTTGACAAAGCACCAGTCTTAACTAATCTCTATTGCCAACAAAGAATTTATATTTCTACCGACTCAAGTATAAAAGCAATTGGAGGATGCCTATCTCATTTCGATAGAAGGACAGGAATTAATCAACCTATTGCTTATTTTAGGAAATTGCTCAGCCCAATGCAAATGAAATATCTCATATTTGAATTAGAATTATTCACATGGGAAAGTAGATATACAGTTGAAATAGACAACAAAACACTATCCCTAATTAAGATTATCGATAACGCAAGAGTTTCTAGTCAGTTTTTAAAATTGCAGAATAATGACAGAGCAATCAAACTCATTTCCTTAAAATGAAATCTGATACCAGATATAATTAGCAGACATGATTTCGACAACAACAACATAAGCAATATCAATGTTTTTACAATACAGGTACCCTCACTAAGAGACATAGGTTTAGAGGAAGATTGGGACACAGAAACAAGACGTTTAATTGACAAACTGCAATTTTACCCAGAATCACTGACAAAATCTGAACAGGATTATGTACTGGCAGATGGCCTTTATTACATGTATCACTCAAACAGAAAGACCAGGGGTACTCACTTTCGCAGGACACTTAAAAATCTTCCAAAATATGTCCAAATATTTTTTTTTTCGCAAGGCAATTTGTCAGACGCCAAGGAATTGGTACAATCATGTGGAGATTACATGCAATTTAAGTCACCCAAACGCAACAAACCAGTTCCACTTACTAATAACATTCTATTAAATTATTCTTTCGAGACTTGCACTATAGATATCGTGGGGTCATTGCCAGAAACTTCTCAAGGTAACAGCTACATCCATTGCACCAACGATCATTTTACACTCTTCGTGAAACTTTATGCATTATAGGATCAACAAGCCAAAGAGGTGGCTGACGCTTTGCACATTGCGCATAATGGCAAATTTATTAACGGACCTTGAAACCAACTTCCAGGGGGCAAGGCTTACTAACCATCTTAGAGTAACATTACCAGGCCAAGTAGGCAGTGTGGGCGTTGGAGTTGCCTTGGACATTGAACTTTTTTCCAAAGCAGAGCGCACACTAACATTTCTCAATAACAGAGATATGACAGGGAAACCCACACATAACCTAGAGGAACCTACACTGAGAAACCTACAATTTTGTTCCATGTAGATCAATCGTCTTAATATGGGATCCTCTTACAGCACACGTTGACTGCAAAAACTGGCTTACAAAATTTTAGACTCAAATAGGGACTTAAGTAACTATATACATGAATTTTCCATGAGTGCTCATAGTAGAGAGACCACTTTGTTCAAATTAGAAAAATTCTTTCAACAATTGCGCAAATTTAACATCACATTAAATTCGAAAAGGAGCATATTCTTTGTCAAAAATATCCCCTTTCTTAGACAAAACATCAACGAACAAGGTTCAAAACCGCAAATGAGAATCTTGTAAAAAATTTCAACTTCAGAAGTCCATTTAAATTAGAAAAGGTTAGAGGAAACTTAGACCTCTCTCACAGGCTACTATAGGAGTTACATAGAAGATTATATCCAAAATAGCAGCTCCACTCATTGACTTGATCAAAATCAAAACAAGATTTACATGGCACACAGAAGCAGAAAAGTCCTTCGACATCTTAAAAGATTGTCTTGACAAAGCACCAGTCTTAACTAATCTCTATTGCCAACAAAGAATTTATATTTCTACCGACTCAAGTATAAAAGCAAGTGGAGGATGCCTATCTCATTTCGATAGAAGGACAGGAATTAATCAACCTATTGCTTATTTTAGAAAATTGCTCAGCCCAATGCAAATGAAATATCTCATATTTGAATTAGAATTATTCACATGGGAAAGTAGATATACAGTTGAAATAGACAACAAAACACTATCCCTAATTAAGATTATCGACAACGCAAGAGTTTCTCGTCAATTTTTAAAATTACAGAATAATGACAGAGCAATCAAACTCATTTCCTTAAAATGAAATCTGATACCAGATATAATTAGCAGACATGATTTCGACAACAACAACATAAGCAATATCAATGTTTTTACAATACAGGTACCCTCACTAAGAGACATAAGTTTAGAGGAAGATTGGGACACAGAAACAAGACGTTTAATTGACAAACTGCAATTTAACCCAGAATCACTGACAAAATCTGAACAGGATTATGTATTGGCAGATGGCCTTTATTACATGTATCACTCAAACAGAAAGACCAGGGGTACTCACTTGAAAAGGAAACAGTTATTCTCAAAACGTATCGAGCAAGTATTTTACATCTCTGTCACGATAATTTCGCAGGACACTTAAAAATCTTCCAAAATATGTCCCAATATTTTTTTTCCGGCAAGGCAAGTTGTCAGACGCCAAGGAATTGGTACAATCATGTCGAGATTACATGCAATTTAAGTCACCCAACCGCAACAAAACCAGTTCCACTTACTAATAACATTCTATTAAATTATTCTTTCGAGACTTGCACTATAGATATCGTGGGGTCATTGCCAGAAACTTCTCAAGGTAACAGCTACATCTATTGCACCGACGATCATTTTACACTCTTCGTGAAACTTTATGCATTATAGGATCAACAAGCCAAAGAGGTGGTAGAAGCTTTGCACATTGCGCATAATGGCAAATTTATTAACGGACCTTGAAACCAACTTCCAGGGGGCAAGGCTTACTAACCATCTTAGAGTAACATTACCAGGCCAAGTAGGCAGTGTAGGCGTTGGAGTTGCCTTGGACATTGAACTTTTTTCCAAAGCAGAGCGCACACTAACATTTCTCAATAACAGAGATATGACAGGGAAACCCACACATAACCTAGAGGAACCTACACTGAGAAACCTACAATTTTGTTCCATGTAGATCAATCGTCTTAATATGGGATCTTCTTACAGCACACGTTGACTGCAAAAACTGGCTTACAAAATTTTAGACTCAAATAGGGACTTAAGTAACTATATACATGAATTTTCCATGAGTGCTCATAGTAGAGAGACCACTTTGTTCAAATTAGAAAAATTCTTTCAACAATTGCGCAAATTTAACATCACATTAAATTCGAAAAGGAGCATATTCTTTGTCAAAAAGATCCCCTTTCTTAGACAAAACATCAACGAACAAGATTCAAAACCGCAAATGAGAATCTTGTAAAAAATTTCAACTTCAGAAGTCCATTTAAATTAGAAAAGGTTAGAGGAAACTTAGACCTCTCTCACAGGCTACTATAGAAGTTACATAGAAGATTATATCCAAAATAGCAGCTCCGCTCATTGACTTGATCGAAATCAAAACAAGATTTACATGGCCCACAGAAGCAGAAAAGTCCTTCGACATCTTAAAAGATTGTCTTGACAAAGCACCAGTCTTAACTAATCTCTATTGCCAACAAAGAATTTATATTTCTACCGACTCAAGTATAAAAGCAATTGGAGGATGCCTATCTCATTTCGATAGAAGGACAGGAATTAATCAACCTATTGCTTATTTTAGAAAATTGCTCAGCCCAATGCAAATGAAATATCTCATATTTGAATTAGAATTATTCACATGGGAAAGTAGATATACAGTTGAAATAGACAACAAAACACTATCCCTAATTAAGATTATCGACAACGCAAGAGTTTCTCGTCAATTTTTAAAATTGCAGAATAATGACAGAGCAATCAAACTCATTTCCTTAAAATGAAATCTGATACCAGATATAATTAGCAGACATGATTTCGACAACAACAACATAAGCAATATCAATGTTTTTACAATACAGGTACCCTCACTAAGAGACATAGGTTTAGAGGAAGATTGGGACACAGAAACAAGACGTTTAATTGACAAACTGCAATTTTACCCAGAATCACTGACAAAATCTGAACAGGATTATGTATTGGCAGATGGCCTTTATTACATGTATCACTCAAACAGAAAGACAAGGGGTACTCACTTGAAAAGGAAACAGTTATTCGCAAAACGTATCGAGCAAGTATTTTACATCTCTGTCACGATAATTTCGTAGGACACTTAAAAATCTTCCAAAATATGTCCCAATATTTTTTTTTCCGGCAAGGCAAGTTGTCAGACTCCAAGGAATTGGTACAATCATGTGGAGATTACATGCAATTTAAGTCACCCAACCGCAACAAACCAGTTCCACTTACTAATAACATTCTATTAAATTATTCTTTCGAGACTTGCACTATAGATATCGTGAGGTCATTGCCAGAAACTTCTCAAGGTAACAGCTACATCCATTGCACCAACGATCATTTTACACTCTTCGTGAAACTTTATGCATTATAGGATCAACAAGCCAAAGAGGTGGCTGACGCTTTGCACATTG
This sequence comes from Linyphia triangularis, assembly GCA_963978545.1. Classification (NCBI taxonomy): domain Eukaryota; kingdom Metazoa; phylum Arthropoda; class Arachnida; order Araneae; family Linyphiidae; genus Linyphia; species Linyphia triangularis. The sequence continues at coordinate 88,531,004 of OZ021726.1, forward strand.
CGCATAATGGCAAATTTATGAACAGACCTTGAAACCAACTTCCAGGGGGCAAGGCTTACTAACCATCTTAGAGTAACATTACCAGGCCAAGTAGGCAGTGTGGGCGTTGGAGTTGCCTTGGACATTGAACTTTTTTCCAAAGCAGAGCGCACACTAACATTTCTCAATAACAGAGATATGACAGGGAAACCCACACATAACCTAGAGGAACCTACTCTGAGAAACCTACAATTTTGTTCCATGTAGATCAATCGTCTTAATATGGGATCCTCTTACAGCACACGTTGACTTCAAAAACTGGCTTACAAAATTTTAGACTCAAATAGGGACTTAAGTAACTATATACATGAATTTTCCATGAGTGCTCATAGTAGAGAGACCACTTTGTTCAAATTAGAAAGTTTCTTTCAACAATTGCGCAAATTTAACATCACATTAAATTCGAAAAGGAGCATATTCTTTGTCAAAAAGATTGCCTTTCTTAGACAAAACATCAACGAACAAGGTTCAAAACCGCAAATGAGAATCTTGTAAAAAATTTCAACTTCAGAAGTCCATTTAAATTAGAAAAGGTCAGAGGAAACTTAGACCTCTCTCACAGGCTACTATAGAAGTTACATAGAAGATTATATCCAAAATAGCAGCTCCGCTCATTGACTTGATAAAAATCAAAACAAGATTTACATGGCACACAGAAGCAGAAAAGTCCTTCGACATCTTAAAAGATTGTCTTGACAAAGCACCAGTCTTAACTAATCTCTTTTGCCAACAAAGAATTTATATTTCTACCGACTCAAGTATAAAAGCAATTGGAGGATGCCTATCTCATTTCGATAGAAGGACAGGAATTAATCAACCTATTGCTTATTTTAGAAAATTGCTCAGCCCAATGCAAATGAAATATTTCATATTTGAATTAGAATTATTCACATGGGAAAGTAGATATACAGTTGAAATAGACAACAAAACACTAACCCTAATTAAGATTATCGACAACGCAAGAGTTTCTCGTCAATTTTTAAAATTGCAGAATAATGACAGAGCAATCAAACTCATTTCCTTAAAATGAAATCTGATACCAGATATAATTAGCAGACATGATTTCGACAACAACAACATAAGCAATATCAATGTTTTTACAATACAGGTACCCTCACTAAGAGACATAGGTTTAGAGGAAGATTGGGACACAGAAACAAGACGTTTAATTGACAAACTGCAATTTAACCCAGAATCACTGACAAAATCTGAACAGGATTATGTATTGGCAGATGGCCTTTATTACATGTATCACTCAAACAGAAAGACCAGGGGTACTCACTTGAAAAGGAAACAGTTATTCGCAAAACGTATCGAGCAAGTATTTTACATCTCTGTCACGATAATTTTGCAGGACACTTAAAAATCTTCCAAAATATGTCCCAATATTTTTTTTTTCGGCAAGGCAAGTTGTCAGACGCCAAGGAATTGGTACAATCATGTGGAGATTACATGCAATTTAAGTCACCCAACCGCAACAAACCAGTTCCACTTACTAATAACATTCTATTAAATTATTCTTTCGAGACTTGCACTATAGATATCGTGGGGTCATTGCCAGAAACTTCTCAAGGTAACAGCTACATCCATTGCACCAACGATCATTTTACACTCTTCGTGAAACTTTATGCATTATAGGATCAACAAGCCAAAGAGGTGGCTGACGCTTTGCACATTGCGCATAATGGCAAATTTATTAACGGACCTTGAAACCAACTTCCAGGGGGCAAGGCTTACTAACCATCTTAGAGTAACATTACCAGGCCAAGTAGGCAGTGTGGGCGTTGGAGTTGCCTTGGACATTGAACTTTTTTCCAAAGCAGAGCGCACACTAACATTTCTCAATAACAGAGATATGACAGGGAAACCCACACATAACCTAGAGGAACCTACACTGAGAAACCTACAATTTTGTTCCATGTAGATCAATCGTCTTAATATGGGATCCTCTTACAGCACACGTTGACTGCAAAAACTGGCTTACAAAATTTTAGACTCAAATAGGGACTTAAGTAACTATATACATGAATTTTCCATGAGTGGTCATAGTAGAGAGACCACTTTGTTCAAATTAGAAAGTTTCTTTCAACAATTGCGCAAATTTAACATCACATTAAATTCGAAAAGGAGCATATTCTTTGTCAAAAAGATCCCCTTTCTTAGACAAAACATCAACGAACAAGGTTCAAAACCGCAAATGAGAATCTTGTAAAAAATTTCAACTTCAGAAGTCAATTTAAATTAGAAAAGGTCAGAGGATACTTAGACCTCTCTCTCTCTCACAGGCTACTATAGAAGTTACATAGAAGATTATATCCAAAATAGCAGCTCCGCTCATTGACTTGATCAAAATCAAAACAAGATTTACATGGCACACAGAAGCAGAAAAGTCCTTCGACATCTTAAAAGATTGTCTTGACAAAGCACCAGTCTTAACTAATCTCTATTGACAACAAAGAATTTATATTTCTACCGACTCAAGTATAAAAGCAATTGTAGGATGCCTATCTCATTTCGATAGAAGGACAGGAATTAATCAATCTATTGCTTATTTTAGAAAATTGCTCAGCCCAATGCAAATGAAATATCTCATATTTGAATTAGAATTATTCACATGGGAAAGAAGGTATACAGTTGAAATAGACAACAAAACACTATCCCTAATTAAGTTTATCGACAACGCAAGAGTTTCTCGTCAATTTTTAAAATTGCAGAATAATGACAGAGCAATCAAACTCATTTCCTTAAAATGAAATCTGATACCAGATATAATTAGCAGACATGATTTCGACAACAACAACATAAGCAATGTCAATGTTTTTACAATACTGGTACCCTCACTAAGAGACATAGGTTTAGAGCAAGATTGGGACACAGAAACAAGACGCATAATTGACAAACTGCAATTTTACCCAGAATCACTGACAAAATCTGAACAGGATTATGTATTGGCAGATGGCCTTTATTACATGTATCACTCAAACAGAAAGACAAGGGGTACTCACTTAAAAAGGAAACAGTTATTCTCAAAACGTATCGAGCAAGCATTCTATATCTCTGTCACGATAATTTCGCAGGACACTTACAAATCTTCCAAAATATGTCCCAAATTTTTTTTTTTCGGCAAGGCAAGTTGTCAGACGCCAATGAATTGGTACAATCATGTGGAGATTACATGCAATTTAAGTCACCCAACCGCAACAAACCAGTTCCACTTACTAATAACATTCTATTAAATTATTCTTTCGAGACTTGCACCATAGATATCGTGGGGTCATTGCCAGAAACTTCACAAGGTAACAGCTACATCCATTGCACCAACGATTATTTTACACTCTTCGTGAAACTTTATGCATTATAGGATCAACAAGCCAAAGAGGTGGCTGACGCTTTGCACATTGTGCATAATGGCAAATTTATTAACGGACCTTGAAACCAACTTCCAGGGGCCAAGGCTTACTAACCAACTTAGAGTAACATTACCAGGCCAAGTAGGCAGTGTGGGCGTTGGAGTTGCCTTTGACATTGAACTTTTTTCCAAAGCAGAGCGCACACTAACATTTCTCAATAACAGAGATATGACAGGGAAACCCACACATAACCTAGAGGAACCTACACTGAGAAACCTACAATTTTGTTCCATGTAGATCAATCGTCTTAATATGGGATCCTCTTACAGCACACGTTGACTGCAAAAACTGGCTTACAAAATTTTAGACTCAAATAGGGACTTAAGTAACTATATACATGAATTTTCCATGAGTGGTCATAGTAGAGAGACCACTTTGTTCAAATTAGAAAGTTTCTTTCAACAATTGCGCAAATTTAACATCACATTAAATTCGAAAAGGAGCATATTCTTTGTCAAAAAGATCCCCTTTCTTAGACAAAACATCAACGAACAAGGTTCAAAACCGCAAATGAGAATCTTGTAAAAAATTTCAACTTCAGAAGTCAATTTAAATTAGAAAAGGTCAGAGGATACTTAGACCTCTCTCTCTCTCACAGGCTACTATAGAAGTTACATAGAAGATTATATCCAAAATAGCAGCTCCGCTCATTGACTTGATCAAAATCAAAACAAGATTTACATGGCACACAGAAGCAGAAAAGTCCTTCGACATCTTAAAAGATTGTCTTGACAAAGCACCAGTCTTAACTAATCTCTATTGACAACAAAGAATTTATATTTCTACCGACTCAAGTATAAAAGCAATTGTAGGATGCCTATCTCATTTCGATAGAAGGACAGGAATTAATCAATCTATTGCTTATTTTAGAAAATTGCTCAGCCCAATGCAAATGAAATATCTCATATTTGAATTAGAATTATTCACATGGGAAAGAAGGTATACAGTTGAAATAGACAACAAAACACTATCCCTAATTAAGTTTATCGACAACGCAAGAGTTTCTCGTCAATTTTTAAAATTGCAGAATAATGACAGAGCAATCAAACTCATTTCCTTAAAATGAAATCTGATACCAGATATAATTAGCAGACATGATTTCGACAACAACAACATAAGCAATGTCAATGTTTTTACAATACTGGTACCCTCACTAAGAGACATAGGTTTAGAGCAAGATTGGGACACAGAAACTAGACGCATAATTGACAAACTGCAATTTTACCCAGAATCACTGACAAAATCTGAACAGGATTATGTATTGGCAGATGGCCTTTATTACATGTATCACTCAAACAGAAAGACAAGGGGTACTCACTTAAAAAGGAAACAGTTATTCTCAAAACGTATCGAGCAAGCATTCTATATCTCTGTCACGATAATTTCGCAGGACACTTACAAATCTTCCAAAATATGTCCCAAATTTTTTTTTTTCGGCAAGGCAAGTTGTCAGACGCCAATGAATTGGTACAATCATGTGGAGATTACATGCAATTTAAGTCACCCAACCGCAACAAACCAGTTCCACTTACTAATAACATTCTATTAAATTATTCTTTCGAGACTTGCACCATAGATATCGTGGGGTCATTGCCAGAAACTTCACAAGGTAACAGCTACATCCATTGCACCAACGATTATTTTACACTCTTCGTGAAACTTTATGCATTATAGGATCAACAAGCCAAAGAGGTGGCTGACGCTTTGCACATTGTGCATAATGGCAAATTTATTAACGGACCTTGAAACCAACTTCCAGGGGCCAAGGCTTACTAACCAACTTAGAGTAACATTACCAGGCCAAGTAGGCAGTGTGGGCGTTGGAGTTGCCTTTGACATTGAACTTTTTTCCAAAGCAGAGCGCACACTAACATTTCTCAATAACAGAGATATGACAGGGAAACCCACACATAACCTAGAGGAACCTACACTGAGAAACCTACAATTTTGTTCCATGTAGATCAATCGTCTTAATATGGGATCCTCTTACAGCACACGTTGACTGCAAAAACTGGCTTACAAAATTTTAGACTCAAATAGGGACTTAAGTAACTATATACATGAATTTTCCATGAGTGGTCATAGTAGAGAGACCACTTTGTTCAAATTAGAAAGTTTCTTTCAACAATTGCGCAAATTTAACATCACATTAAATTCGAAAAGGAGCATATTCTTTGTCAAAAAGATCCCCTTTCTTAGACAAAACATCAACGAACAAGGTTCAAAACCGCAAATGAGAATCTTGTAAAAAATTTCAACTTCAGAAGTCAATTTAAATTAGAAAAGGTCAGAGGATACTTAGACCTCTCTCTCTCTCTCTCACAGGCTACTATAGAAGTTACATAGAAGATTATATCCAAAATAGCAGCTCCGCTCATTGACTTGATCAAAATCAAAACAAGATTTACATGGCACACAGAAGCAGAAAAGTCCTTCGACATCTTAAAAGATTGTCTTGACAAAGCACCAGTCTTAACTAATCTCTATTGCCAACAAAGAATTTATATTTCTACCGACTCAAGTATAAAAGCAATTGGAGGATGCCTTTCTCATTTCGATAGAAGGACAGGAATTAATCAACCTATTGCTTATTTTAGAAAATTGCTCAGCACAATGCAAATGAAATATCTCATATTTGAATTAGAATTATTCACATGGGAAAGTAGATATACAGTTGAAATAGACGACAAAACACTATCCCTAATTAAGATTATCGACAACGCAAGAGTTTCTCGTCAATTTTTTAAATTGTAGGATAATGACATAGCTAACAAACTCATTTCCTCAAAATGAAATCTGATTCCAGATATAATTAGCAGACATGATTTCGACAACAACAACAACATAAGCAATGTCAATGTACTTACAATACAGGCACCCTCACTAAGAGACATAGGTTTAGGGCAAGATTGGAACACAGAAACAAGACGTTTAATTGACAAACTGCAATTTTACCCAGAATCACTGACCAAATCTGAACAGGATTATGTATTGGCAGATGGCCTTTATTACATGTATCACTCAAACAGAAAGACCAGTGGTACTCACTTAAAAAGGAAACAGTTATTCTCAAAACGTATCGAGCAAGCATTCTACAACTCTGTCACGATAATTTCCCAGGACCACTTAAAAATCTTCCAAAATAAGTCCGAAATTTTTTTTATTTTTTTTCGGCAAGGCAAGTTTTCAGACGCCAAAGAATTGCTACAATCATATGGAGATTACACGCAATTTAAGTCACCCTATAGCAACAAACCAGTTCCACTTACTAATAACGTTCTATTAAATTATTCTTTCGAGACTTGCACCATAGATATCGTGGGGTCATTGCCAGAAATTTCACAAGGTAACAGCTACATCCATTGCACCAACGATTATTTTACATTCTTCGTGAAACTTTATGTATTATAGGATCAACAAGCCAAAGAGGTGGCTGACGCTTTGCACATTGCGCATAATGGCAAATTTATTAACGGACCTTGAAACCAACTTCCAGGGGGCAAGGCCTACTAACCATCTTAGAGTAACATTACCAGGCCAAGTAGGCAGTGTGGGTGTTGGAGTTGCCTTGGACATTGAACTTTTTTCCAAAGCAGAGCGCACACTAACATTTCTCAATAACAGAGATATGACAGGGAAACCCACACATAACCTAGAGGAACCTACACTGAGAAACCTACAATTTTGTTCCATGTAGATCAATCGTCTTAATATGGGATCCTCTTACAGCACACGTTGACTGCAAAAACTGGCTTACAAAATTTTAGACTCAAATAGGGACTTAAGTAACTATATACATGAATTTTCCATGAGTGGTCATAGTAGAGAGACCACTTTGTTCAAATTAGAAAGTTTCTTTCAACAATTGCGCAAATTTAACATCACATTAAATTCGAAAAGGAGCATATTCTTTGTCAAAAAGATCCCCTTTCTTAGACAAAACATCAACGAACAAGGTTCAAAACCGCAAATGAGAGGTCTTGTAAAAAATTTCAACTTCAGAAGTCAATTTAAATTAGAAAAGGTCAGAGGATACTTAGACCTCTCTCTCTCACAGGCTACTATAGAAGTTACATAGAAGATTATATCCAAAATAGCAGCTCCGCTCATTGACTTGATCAAAATTAAAACAAGATTTACATGGCACACAGAAGCAGAAAAGTCCTTCGACATCTTAAACGATTGTCTTGACAAAGCACCAGTCTTAACTAATCTCTATTGCCAACAAAGAATTTATATTTCTACCGACTCAAGTATAAAAGCAATTGGAGGATGCCTATCTCATTTCGATAGAAGGACAGGAATTAATCAACCTATTGCTTATTTTAGAAAATTGCTCAGCCCAATGCAAATGAAATGTCTCATATTTGAATTAGAATTATTCACATGGGAAAGTAGATATACAGTTGAAATAGACAACAAAACACTATCCCTAATTAAGATTATCGACAACGCAAGAGTTTCTCGTCAATTTTTAAAATTGCAGAATAATGACAGAGCAATCAAACTCATTTCCTTAAAATGAAATCTGATACCAGATATAATTAGCAGACATGATTTCGACAACAACAACATAAGCAATATCAATGTTTTTACAATACAGGTACCCTCACTAAGAGAAATAGGTTTAGAGGAAGATTGGGACACAGAAACAAGACGTTTAATTGACAAACTGCAATTTAACCCAGAATCACTGACAAAATCTGAACAGGATTATGTATTGGCAGATGGCCTTTATTACATGTATCACTCAAACAGAAAGACCAGGGGTACTCACTTGAAAAGGAAACAGTTATTCTCAAAACGTATCGAGCAAGTATTTTACATCTCTGTCAAGATAATTTCGCAGGACACTTAAAAATCTTCCAAAATATGTCCCAATATTTTTTTTTCCGGCAAGGCAAGTTGTCAGACGCCAAGGAATTGGTACAATAATGTGGAGATTACATGCAATTTAAGTCACCCAACCGCAACAAACCAGTTCCACTTACTAATAACATTCTAGTAAATTATTCTTTCGAGACTTGCACTATAGATATCGTGGGGTCATTGCCAGAAACTTCTCAAGGTAACAGCTACATCCATTGCACCAACGATCATTTTACACTCTTCGTGAAACTTTATGCATTATAGGATCACCAAGCCAAAGAGGTGGCTGACGCTTTGCACATTGCGCATAATGGCAAATTTATTAACGGACCTTGAAACCAACTTCCAGGGGGCAAGGCTTACTAACCATCTTAGAGTAACATTACCAGGCCAAGTAGGCAGTGTGGGCGTTGGAGTTGCCTTGGACATTGAACTTTTTTCCAAAGCAGAGCGCACACTAACATTTCTCAATAACAGAGATATGACAGGGAAACCCACACATAACCTAGAGGAACCTACACTGGGAAACCTACAATTTTGTTCCATGTAGATCAATCGTCTTAATATGGGATCCTCTTACAGCACACGTTGACTGCAAAAACTGGCTTACAAAATTTTAGACTCAAATAGGGACTTAAGTAACTATATACATGAATTTTCCATGAGTGGTCATAGTAGAGAGACCACTTTGTTCAAATTAGAAAGTTTCTTTCAACAATTGCGCAAATTTAACATCACATTAAATTCGAAAAGGAGCATATTCTTTGTCAAAAAGATCCCCTTTCTTAGACAAAACATCAACGAACAAGGTTCAAAACCGCAAATGAGAGGTCTTGTAAAAAATTTCAACTTCAGAAGTCAATTTAAATTAGAAAAGGTCAGATGATACTTAGACCTCTCTCTCTCACAGGCTACTATAGAAGTTACATAGAAGATTATATCCAAAATAGCAGCTCCGCTCATTGACTTGATCGAAATCAAAACAAGATTTACATGGCCCACAGAAGCAGAAAAGTCCTTCGACATCTTAAAAGATTGTCTTGACAAAGCACCAGTCTTAACTAATCTCTATTGCCAACAAAGAATTTATATTTCTACCGACTCAAGTATAAAAGCAATTGGAGGATGCCTATCTCATTTCGATAGAAGGACAGGAATTAATCAACCTATTGCTTATTTTAGAAAATTGCTCAGCCCAATGCAAATGAAATATCTCATATTTGAATTAGAATTATTCACATGGGAAAGTAGATATACAGTTGAAATAGACAACAAAACACTATCCCTAATTAAGATTATCGACAACGCAAGAGTTTCTCGTCAATTTTTAAAATTGCAGAATAATGACAGAGCAATCAAACTCATTTCCTTAAAATGAAATCTGATACCAGATATAATTAGCAGACATGATTTCGACAACAACAACATAAGCAATATCAATGTTTTTACAATACAGGTACCCTCACTAAGAGACATAGGTTTAGAGGAAGATTGGGACACAGAAACAAGACGTTTAATTGACAAACTGCAATTTAACCCAGAATCACTGACAAAATCTGAACAGGATTATGTATTGGCAGATGGCCTTTATTACATGTATCACTCAAACAGAAAGACCAGGGGTACACACTTGAAAAGGAAACAGTTATTCTCAAAACGTATCGAGCAAGTATTTTACATCTCTGTCACGATAATTTCGCAGGACACTTAAAAATCTTCCAAAATATGTCCCAATATTTTTTTTTCCGGCAAGGATAGTGGTCAGACGCCAAGGAATTGGTACAATCATGTGGAGATTACATGCAATTTAAGTCACCCAACCGTAACAAACCAGTTCCACTTACTAATAACATTCTATTAAATTATTCTTTCGAGACTTGCACTATAGATATCGTGGGGTCATTGCCACAAACTTCTCAAGGTAACAGCTACATCCATTGCACCAACGATCATTTTACACTCTTCGTGAAACTTTATGCATTATAGGATCAACAAGCCAAAGAGGTGGCTGACGCTTTGCACATTGCGCATAATGGCAAATTTATTAACGGACCTTGAAACCAACTTCCAGGGGGCAAGGCTTACTAACCATCTTAGAGTAACATTACCAGGCCAAGTAGGCAGTGTGGGCGTTGGAGTTGCCTTGGACATTGAACTTTTTTCCAAAGCAGAGCGCACACTAACATTTCTCAATAACAGAGATATGACAGGGAAACCCACACATAATCTAGAGGAACCTACACTGAGAAACCTACAATTTTGTTCCATGTAGATCAATCGTCTTATTATGGGATCCTCTTACAGCACACGTTGACTGCAAAAACTGGCTTACAAAATTTTAGACTCAAATAGGGACTTAAGTAACTATATACATGAATTTTCCATGAGTGGTCATAGTAGAGAGACCACTTTGTTCAAATTAGAAAGTTTCTTTCAACAATTGCGCAAATTTAACATCACATTAAATTCGAAAAGGAGCATATTCTTTGTCAAAAAGATCCCCTTTCTTAGACAAAACATCAACGAACAAGGTTCAAAACCGCAAATGAGAATCTTGTAAAAAATTTCAACTTCAGAAGTCCATTTAAATTAGAAAAGGTCAGAGGAAACTTAGACCTCTCTCACAGGCTACTATAGAAGTTACATAGAAGATTATATCCAAAATAGCAGCTCCGCTCATTGACTTGATCAAAATCAAAACAAGATTTACATGGCACACAGAAGCAGAAAAGTCCTTCGACATCTTAAAAGATTGTCTTGACAAAGCACCAGTCTTAACTAATCTCTATTGCCAACAAAGAATTTATATTTCTACCGACTCAAGTATAAAAGCAATTGGAGGATGCCTATCTCATTTCGATAGAAGGACAGGAATTAATCAACCTATTGCTTATTTTAGAAAATTGCTCAGCCCAATGCAAATGAAATGTCTCATATTTGAATTAGAATTATTCACATGGGAAAGTAGATATACAGTTGAAATAGACAACAAAACACTATCCCTAATTAAGATTATCGACAACGCAAGAGTTTCTCGTCAATTTTTAAAATTGCAGAATAATGACAGAGCAATCAAACTCATTTCCTTAAAATGAAATCTGATACCAGATATAATTAGCAGACATGATTTCGACAACAACAACATAAGCAATATCAATGTTTTTACAATACAGGTACCCTCACTAAGAGAAATAGGTTTAGAGGAAGATTGGGACACAGAAACAAGACGTTTAATTGACAAACTGCAATTTAACCCAGAATCACTGACAAAATCTGAACAGGATTATGTATTGGCAGATGGCCTTTATTACATGTATCACTCAAACAGAAAGACCAGGGGTACTCACTTGAAAAGGAAACAGTTATTCTCAAAACGTATCGAGCAAGTATTTTACATCTCTGTCACGATAATTTCGCAGGACACTTAAAAATCTTCCAAAATATGTCCCAATATTTTTTTTTCCGGCAAGGCAAGTTGTCAGACGCCAAGGAATTGGTACAATCATGTGGAGATTACATGCAATTTAAGTCACCCAACCGCAACAAACCAGTTCCACTTACTAATAACATTCTAGTAAATTATTCTTTCGAGACTTGCACTATAGATATCGTGGGGTCATTGCCAGAAACTTCTCAAGGTAACAGCTACATCCATTGATCCAACGATCATTTTACACTCTTCGTGAAACTTTATGCATTATAGGATCAACAAGCCAAAGAGGTGGCTGACGCTTTGCACATTGCGCATAATGGCAAATTTATTAACGGACCTTGAAACCAACTTCCAGGGGGCAAGGCTTACTAACCATCTTAGAGTAACATTACCAGGCCAAGTAGGCAGTGTGGGCGTTGGAGTTGCCTTGGACATTGAACTTTTTTCCAAAGCAGAGCGCACACTAACATTTCTCAATAACAGAGATATGACAGGGAAACCCACACATAACCTAGAGGAACCTACACTGGGAAACCTACAATTTTGTTCCATGTAGATCAATCGTCTTAATATGGGATCCTCTTACAGCACACGTTGACTGCAAAAACTGGCTTACAAAATTTTAGACTCAAATAGGGACTTAAGTAACTATATACATGAATTTTCCATGAGTGGTCATAGTAGAGAGACCACTTTGTTCAAATTAGAAAGTTTCTTTCAACAATTGCGCAAATTTAACATCACATTAAATTCGAAAAGGAGCATATTCTTTGTCAAAAAGATCCCCTTTCTTAGACAAAACATCAACGAACAAGGTTCAAAACCGCAAATGAGAGGTCTTGTAAAAAATTTCAACTTCAGAAGTCAATTTAAATTAGAAAAGGTCAGAGGATACTTAGACCTCTCTCTCTCACAGGCTACTATAGAAGTTACATAGAAGATTATATCCAAAATAGCAGCTCCGCTCATTGACTTGATCAAAATCAAAACAAGATTTACATGGCACACAGAAGCAGAAAAGTCCTTCGACATCTTAAAAGATTGTCTTGACAAAGCACCAGTCTTAACTAATCTCTATTGCCAACAAAGAATTTATATTTCTACCGACTCAAGTATAAAAGCAATTGGAGGATGCCTATCTCATTTCGATAGAAGGACAGGAATTAATCAACCTATTGCTTATTTTAGAAAATTGCTCAGCCCAATGCAAATGAAATATCTCATATTTGAATTAGAATTATTCACATGGGAAAGTAGATATACAGTTGAAATAGACAACAAAACACTATCCCTAATTAAGATTATCGACAACGCAAGAGTTTCTCGTCAATTTTTAAAATTGCAGAATAATGACAGAGCAATCAAACTCATTTCCTTAAAATGAAATCTGATACCAGATATAATTAGCAGACATGATTTCGACAACAACAACATAAGCAATGTCAATGTTTTTACAATACTGGTACCCTCACTAAGAGACATAGGTTTAGAGCAAGATTGGGACACAGAAACAAGACGCATAATTGAACAACTGCAATTTTACCCAGAATCACTGACAAAATCTGAACAGGATTATGTATTGGCAGATGGCCTTTATTACATGTATCACTCAAACAGAAAGACAAGGGGTACTCACTTAAAAAGGAAACAGTTATTCTCAAAACGTATCGAGCAAGCATTCTATATCTCTGTCACGATAATTTCGCAGGACACTTACAAATCTTCCAAAATATGTCCCAAATTTTTTTTTTTTCGGCAAGGCAAGTTGTCAGACGCCAATGAATTGGTACAATCATGTGGAGATTACATGCAATTTAAGTCACCCAACCGCAACAAACCAGTTCCACTTACTAATAACATTCTATTAAATTATTCTTTCGAGACTTGCACCATAGATATCGTGGGGTCATTGCCAGAAACTTCACAAGGTAACAGCTACATCCATTGCACCAACGATTATTTTACACTCTTCGTGAAACTTTATGCATTATAGGATCAACAAGCCAAAGTGGTGGCTGACGCTTTGCACATTGTGCATAATGGCAAATTTATTAACGGACCTTGAAACCAACTTCCAGGGGCCAAGGCTTACTAACCAACTTAGAGTAACATTACCAGGCCAAGTAGGCAGTGTGGGCGTTGGAGTTGCCTTGGACATTGAGCTTTTTTCCAAAGCAGAGCGCATACTAACATTTCTCACCAACAGAGATATGACAGGGAAACCAACACATAACCTAGAGGAACCTACACTGAGGAACCTACCATTTTGTTCCCTGCAGATCAATCGCCTCTTAAGGGATCCTCTTACAGCACAAGTAGACTACAAAAACTGGCTGACAAAATTTTAGACTCAAATAGGGACTTAAGTAACTATATACATGAATTTTCCATGAGTGATCATAGTAGAGAGACCACTTTGTTCAAATCAGAAAGTTTCTTTCAACAATTGCGCAAATTTAACATCACATTAAATTCGAAAAGGAGCATATTCTTTGTCAAAAAGATCCCCTTTCTTAGACAAAACATCAACGAACAAGGTTCAAAACCGCAAATGAGAATCTTGCAAAAAATTTCAACTTCATAAGTCCATTTAAATTAGAAAAGGTCAGAGGATACTTAGACCTCTCTCTCTCTCTCACAGGCTACTATAGAAGTTACATAGAAGATTATATCCAAAATAGCAGCTCCGCTCATTGACTTGATCAAAATCAAAACAAGATTTACATGGCACACAGAAGCAGAAAAGTCCTTCGACATCTTAAAAGATTGTCTTGACAAAGCACCAGTCTTAACTAATCTCTATTGCCAACAAAGAATTTATATTTCTACCGACTCAAGTATAAAAGCAATTGGAGGATGCCTATCTCATTTCGATAGAAGGACAGGAATTAATCAACCTATTGCTTATTTTAGAAAATTGCTCAGCCCAATGCAAATGAAATATCTCATATTTGAATTAGAATTATTCACATGGGAAAGTAGATATACAGTTGAAATAGACAACAAAACACTATCCCTAAATAAGATTATCGACAACGCAAGAGTTTCTCGTCAATTTTTAAAATTGCAGAATAATGACAGAGCAATCAAACTCATTTCCTTAAAATGAAATCTGATACCAGATATAATTAGCAGACATGATTTCGACAACAACAACATAAGCAATGTCAATGTTTTTACAATACAGGTACCCTCACAAAGAGACATAGGTTTAGAGCAAGATTGGGACACAGAAACAAGACGTTTAATTGACAAACTAAAATTTTACACAGAATCACTGACCAAATCTGAACAGGATTATGTATTGGCAGATGGCCTTTATTACATGTATCACTCAAACAGAAAGACCAGGGGTACTCACTTAAAAAGGAAACAGTTATTCTCAAAACGTATCGAGCAAGCATTCTATATCTCTGTCACGATAATTTCGCAGGACACTTACAAATCTTCCAAAATATGTCCCAAATTATTTTTTTTTCCGGCAAGGCAAGTTGTCAGACGCCAATGAATTGGTACAATCATGTGGAGATTACATGCAATTTAAGACACCCAACCGCAACAAACCAGTTCCACTTACTAATAACATTCTATTAAATTATTCTTTCGAGACTTGCACTATAGATATCGTGGGGTCATTGCCAGAAACTTCTCAAGGTAACAGCTACATCCATTGCACCAACGATCATTTTACACTCTTCGTGAAACTTTATGCATTATAGGATCAACAAGCCAAAGAGGTGGCTGACGCTTTGCACATTGCGCATAATGGCAAATTTATTAACGGACCTTGAAACCAACTTCCAGGGGGCAAGGCTTACTAACCATCTTAGAGTAACATTACCAGGCCAAGTAGGCAGTGTGGGCGTTGGAGTTGCCTTGGACATTGAACTTTTTTCCAAAGCAGAGCGCACACTAACATTTCTCAATAACAGAGATATGACAGGGAAACCCACACATAACCTAGAGGAACCTACACTGAGAAACCTACCATTTTGTTCCATGTAGATCAATCGTCTCAATATGGGATCCTCTTACAGCACACGTAGACTGCAAAAACTGGCTTACGAAATTTTAGACTCAAATAGGGAATTAAGTAACTATACAGATGAATTTTCCATGGTTGGTCATAGTAGAGAGAACACTGTATAAATTAGAAAGTTTCTTTCAACAATTGCGCAAATTTAACATCATTTTAAATTCGAAAAGGAGCATATTCTTTGTCAAAGTGATCACCTTTCTTGGACAAAACATCAACGAGCAAGTTTCAAAACCGCAAATGAGAATCTTGTAAAAAATTTCAACAGCAGAAGACCAGTTAAATTAGAAAAGGACAGTGGATACTTAGACCTCTCTCTCTCTCTCACAGGCTACTATAGAAGGTACATAGAAGATTTTATCCAAAATAGCAGATCCACTCATTAACTTGATAAAAATCAAAACAAGATTTACATGGCACACAGACGCAGAAAAGTGCTTCGACATCTTAAAAGATTGTCTTGACAAAGCACCAGTCTTAACTAATCTCTATTGCAACAAAGAATTTATATTTCTACCGACTCAAGTATAAAAGCAATTGAAGAATGTCTATCTCAACTCGATAGAAGGACAGGAATTAATCAACCTATTGCTTATTTTAGCAAAATGCTCAGCCCAATGCCAATGGAATATTTCATATTTGAATTAGATCTATTCTCACTTACAGAATATCTGCGTGCCCTTAAATATTACACATGGGAAAGAAGATATACAGTTGAAATAGACAACAAAACACTATCCCTAATTAAGATTATCGACGACGAAAGTGTTTCTCGTCAATTTTTAAAATTGCAGAATAATGACAGAGCAATAAAACTTATTTCCTTAAAATGAAATCTGATACCAGATATAATTAGCAGACATGATTTCGACAACAACAACATAAGCAATGTCAATGTTTTTACAATACAGGTACCCTCACTAAGAGACATAGGTTTGGAGCAAGATTGGGACACAGAAACAAGACGTTTAATTAACAAACTGCAATTTTACCCAGAATCACTGACCAAATCTGAACAGGATTATGTATTGGCAGATGGCCTTTATTACATGTATCACTCAAACAGAAAGACCAGGGGTACTCACTTAAAAAGGAAACAGTTATTCTCAAAACGTATCGAACAAGTATTCTACATCTCTGTCACGATAATTTCGCAGGACACTTAAAAATTTTCCAAAATATGTCCCAATATTTTTTATTTTTTTTCGGCAAGGCAAGTTGTCAGACGCCAAGGAATTGGTACTATCATGAGGAAATTACATGCAATTTAAGTCACCCTCCCGCAACAAACCAGTTCCACTTACTAATAACATTCTATTAAATTATTCTTTCGAGACTTGCACTATCGATATCGTGGGGTCATTGCCAGAAACTTCACAAGGTAACAGCTACATCCATTGCACCAACGATTATTTTACACTCTTCGTGAAACTTTATGCATTATAGGATCAACAAGCCAAAGAGGTGGCTGACGCTTTGCACATTGCGCATAATGGCAAATTTATTAACGGACCTTGAAACCAACTTCCAGTTGGCAAGGCTTACTAACCATCTTAGAGTAACATTACCAGGCCAAGTAGGCAGTGTGGGCGTTGGAGTTGCCTTGGACATTGAACTTTTTTCCAAAGCAGAGCGCTCACTAACATTTCTCAATAACAGAGATATGACAGGGAAACCCACACATAACCTAGAGGAACCTACACTGGGAAACCTACAATTTTGTTCCATGTAGATCAATCGTCTTAATATGGGATCCTCTTACAACACACGTTGACTGCAAAAAATGGCTTACAAAATTTTAGACTCAAATAGGGAATTAAGTAACTATATAGATGAATTTTCCATGGTTGGTCATAGTAGAGAGAACACTGTTTAAATTAGAAAGTTTCTTTCAACAATTGCGCAAATTTAACATCACATTAAATTCGAAAAGGAGCATATTCTTTGTCAAAGTGATCACCATTCTTGGACAAAACATCAACGAGCAAGTTTCAAAACCGCAATTGAGAATCTTGTAAAAAATTTCAACAGCAGAAGACCAGTTAAATTAGAAAAGGACAGAGGATACTTAGACCTCTCACAGGCTACTATAGAAGGTACATAGAAGATTATATCCAAAATAGCAGCTCCACTTATTGACTTGATAAAAATCAAAACAAGATTTACATGGAACACACAGGCAGAAAAGTCCTTCGACATCTTTAAAGATTGTCTTGACAAAGCAAAAGTCTTAAATGATCTCAATTGCAACAAAGAATTTATATTTTCTACCGACTCAAGTATAAAAGCAATTGAAGGATGTCTATCTCAACTCGATAGAAGGACAGGAATTAATCAACCTATTGCTTATTTTAGCAAAATACTCAGGCCAATGCAGATGAAATATCTCATATTTGAATTGGAATTATTCTCACTTACAGAAAATCTGCTTGCCCTTAAATAATACACATGGGAAAGAAGATATACAGTTGAAATAGACAACAAAACACTATCCCAAATTAAGATTATCGACAACGCAAGAGTTTCTCGTCAATTTTTAAAATTGCAGGATAAGGACATAGCTAACAAACTCCTTTCCTCAAAATAAAATCTGATTCCAGATATAATTAGCAGACATGATTTCGACAACAACAACAACATAAGCAATGTCAATGTACTTACAATACAGGTACCCTCACTAAGAGACATAGGTTTAGAGCAAGACTGGAACACAGAAACAAGACGTTTAATAGACAAACTGCAATTTTACCCAGAATCACTTACCAAATCTGAACAGGATTATGTATTGGCAGATGGCCTTTATTACATGTATCACTCAAACAGAAAAACCAGGGGTACTCACTTAAAAAGGAAACAGTTATTCTCAAAACGTATCGAGCAAGCATTTTACATCTCTGTCACGATAATTTCGCAGGACACTTAAAAATCTTAAAAAATATGTCCCAAGAATTTTTTTTTCTTTTTCGGCAAGGCAAGTAGTCAGACGCCAAGGAATTGGTACAATCATGAGGAAATTACATGCAATTTAAGTCACCCAACCGCAACAAACCAGTTCCACTTACTAATAACATTCTATTAAATTATTCTTTCGAGACTTGCACCATAGATATCGTGGGGTCATTACCAGAAACTTCACAAGGTAACAGCTACATCCATTGCACCAACGATTATTTTACACTCTTCGTGAAACTTTATGCATTATAGGATCAACAAGCCAAAGAGGTGGCTGACGCTTTGCACATTGCGCATAATGGCAAATTTATTAACGGACCTTGCCACCAACTTCCAGGGGGCAGTGCTAACTAACCATATCAGGGTAACATTTCCAGGCCAAGTAGGCAGTGTGGGCGTTGGAGTTGCCTTGGACATTGAGCTTTTTTCCAAAGCAGAGCGCATACTAACATTTCTCACCAACAGAGATATGACAGGGAAACCCACACATAACCTAGAGGAACCTACACTGAGGAACCTACCATTTTGTTCCCTGCAGATCAATCGTCTCTTAAGGGATCCTCTTACAGCACAAGTAGACTACAAAAACTGGCTGACAAAATTTTAGACACAAATAGGGACTTAAGTAACTATATACATGAATTTTCCATGAGTGGTCATAGTAGAGAGACCACTTTGTTCAAATTAGAAAGTTTCTTTCAACAATTGAGCAAATTTAACATCACATTAAATTCGAAAAGGAGCATATTCTTTGTCAAAAAGATCCCCTTTCTTAGACAAAACATCAACGAACAAGGTTCAAAACCGCAAACGAGAATCTTGTAAAAAATTTCAACTTCAGAAGTCCATTTAAATTAGAAAAGGCCAGAGGATACTTCTCTGGCCTTTCACAGGCTACTTTCTCTCTCTCACAGGCTACTATAGAAGTTACATAGAAGATTATATCCAAAATAGCAGCTACGCTCATTGACTTGATCAAAATCAAAACAAGATTTACATGGCACACAGAAGCAGAAAAGTCCTTCGACATCTTAAAAGATTGTCTTGACAAAGCACCAGTCTTAACTAATCTCTATTGCAACAAAGAATTTATATTTCTACCGACTCAAGTATAAAAGCAATTGGAGGATGACTATCTCATTTCGATAGAAGGACAGGAATTAATCAACCTATTGGTTATTTTAGAAAATTGCTCAGCCCAATGCAAATGAAATATCTCATATTTGAATTAGAATTATTCACATGGGAAAGTAGATATACAGTTGAAATAGACAACAAAACACTATCCCTAATTAAGATTATCGGCAACGCAAGAGTTTCTCGTCAATTTTTAAAATTGCAGAATAATGACAGAGCAATCAAACTCATTTCCTTAAAATGAAATCTGATACCAGATATAATTAGCAGACATGATTTCGACAACAACAACATAAGCAATGTCAATGTTTTTACAATACAGGTACCCTCACTAAGAGACATAGGTTTAGAGCAAGATTGGGACACAGAAAAAAGACGCATAATTGACAAACTGCAATTTTACATAGAATCACTGACAAAATCTGAACAGGATTATGTATTGGCAGATGGCCTTTATTACATGTATCACTCAAACAGAAAGACCAGGGGTACTCACTTAAAAAGGAAACAGTTATTCTCAAAACGTATCGAGCAAGCATTTTACATCTCTGTCACGATAATTTCGCAGGACACTTAAAAATCTTAAAAAATATGTCCCAAGAATTTTTTTTTCTTTTTCGGCAAGGCAAGTTGTCAGACGCCAAGGAATTGGTACAATCATGTGGAGATTGCGTGCAATTTAAGTCACCCAACCGCAACAAACCAGTTCCACTTACTAATAACATTCTATTAAATTATTCTTTCGAGACTTGCACTATAGATATCGTGGGGTCATTGCCAGAAACTTCACAAGGTAACAGCTACATCCATTGCACCAACGATTATTTTACACTCTTCGTGAAACTTTATGCATTATAGGATCAATAAGCCAAAGAGGTGTGCTGACGCTTTGAACATTGCGCATAATGGCAAATTTATTAAATAACCTTGCCACCAACTGCCAGGAGGCAGTGCTAACTAACCATCTTAGGGTAACATTACCAGGCCAAGTAGTCAGTGTGGGCGTTGGAGTTGCCTTGGACATTGAACTTTTTTCCAAAGCAGAGCGCACACTAACATTTCTCACTAACAGAGATATGACAGGGAAACCCACACATAACCTAGAGGAACCTACACTGAGGAACCTACCATTTTGTTCCATGCAGATCAATCGTCTACCTATGGGATCCTCTTGCAGCACAAGTAGACTACAAAAACCAGCTGACAAAGTTTTAGACTCAAATAGTTACTTAAGTAACTATATAGATGAATTTTCCATGGGTGGTCATAGTAGAGA
The DNA here is from genome assembly GCA_963978545.1 of Linyphia triangularis. NCBI lineage: Eukaryota > Metazoa > Arthropoda > Arachnida > Araneae > Linyphiidae > Linyphia > Linyphia triangularis. Next base: position 88,552,156 of record OZ021726.1, read on the forward strand.
GATTACTTTGTTTAAATTAGAAAGTTTCTTTCAACAATTTCGCAAATTTAACATCACTTTAAATTCGAAAAGGAGCATATTCTTTGTCAAAGTGATCACCTTTCTTGGACAAAACATCAACGAGCAAGGTTCAAAACCGCAAATGAGAATCTTGAAAAAAATTTCAACTTCAGAAGACCAGTTAAATTAGAAAAGGTCAGAGGATCTTTAAACTTCTCTCTCTCACAGGCTACTATAGAAGGTACATAGAAGATTATTCCAAAATATCAGCTCCACTCATTGACTTGATAAAAATCAAAACAAGTTTTACATGGAACGTAGACGCACATAAGTCCTTTGACATCTTATAAGATTGTCTTGACAATGCACCAGTCTTAACTAATCTGGATTGCAACAACGAATTTATATTTTCTACTTTCTCAAGTATAAAAGCAATTGGAGGATGTTTATCGCAACTCGATACAAGGACAGGAATTAATCAAACTATTGCTTATTTTAGAAAAAAGCTCTGCCCAACTCAAATGAAATATTCCATATTTGAATTAGAATTTTTCTCACTTACAGAATATCTGCGTGCCCTTAAATATTACATATGGGAAAAAAGATTTACAGTTGAAATAGACTACAAAACACTATCCAAAATTAAGATTATCGACAACACTGCAACAAGAGTTTCTTGTCAATTTTTAAAATTGCAGGATAACTACATAGCTAACATACTCATTTCCTCAATACAAATCTGATTCACGATATAATTAGCAGACATGATTTCGACAACAACAACATAAGCATTGTCAGTTTACATACAATACAGGTACCCTCACTAAGAGACATAGATTTAGAGCAAGATTGGGACACAGAAACAAGACGCATAATTGACAAACTGCAATTTTACCCACAATCACTGACCAAATCTGAACAGGATTATGTATTGGCAGATGGCTTTTATTACATTTATCACTCAAACAGAAAGACCAGGGATACTCACTTAAAAAGCAAATAGTTATTCTCAAAACGTATCGAGCAAGCATTCTACACCTCTGTCAAGCTAATCACGCAGGACACTTAAAAACCTTTCTAAATAAGTCAGAATACTTTTTTTTTGACAAGTCATGTTTTCAGACGCCAAGGAATTTTTTTAATCATGTGAAGTTTACATGCAATGTAAGTCACCCGACCGCAACAAACCATTACCACATAGTATTAAAATTCTGGAATCTTATCCTTTCGAGACTTGTACCATGGATATCGTCGGGTCATTGGCAGAAACTTCACAAGGTAACAAATACATCCTTTGCACCAACGATTATTTTACACGCTTCGTGAAACTCAATGCATTATAGACTCAACAAGCCAAAGAGGTGGCTGACGCTTTCTTAAATTACGTTTGCACATTGCGCATAATGGAAAATTTATTAACGGATCTCGCCACCAACTTCCAGGGGGCAGTGCTAACTAAGCTAGCATAAAGACTAGGCATAAGCAAACCTAGAACAAGTACGTACATACCCTAAACCAACGCTGTAAATGAGCACACATAAACATCTTAAAACCTTCTTATCAATCCTAGCAATTGAAAACAGCATACCTAGACTTCTACACTCTATATTATAAGAACACATTTCACTTAGCGATGAAATTTTCACCACATTTCTTATTATTTGGCTTTCAAACAAGCATGCCATACACTATTCAACCAGAATCACAACTTAGTCGATATGACTTAATTCCCATATATATTGAAGACAAAATACAACCATTTCAGAAAACTCAACAAATAGTAAAGGAGAATTTCAAAAAAACTGCAGAGGCACAGCAAGCCTATCGCTTAAACTGTGGAGCCGAAACAAGAACATTTGAAATAAAACAAATGGTCTTTTTACACAGTCCAAACCTAGATAGGACAACACGTCTACCCAAACGATCATTATTTGATGGCCCTCACATTATACCATACCAAAAAACAGAATGGAATTACACAATACAAAACACGGATAGACACAACCCCAAAATCCAACGATTGCACGTAGAAATACTTCTACCTATCACTCAACGCAAAGCTAAATTCACATTGAAGAAAGACAGCGATCAGACAATACCTAAAGAAGTGGATGAACATGCCAAAACAGGCATTTCTCCGTTAGTAGACAACGAGGAAACAGAGTGGGAAGAAAACCTTCCACTGACATATTATGTTTGCGTCAAAAACACACTGGTCAATCCACATCCTCAAGCCACACAACAGAACTTACAGAAGAAAACACAACAAAGTTTTGACACATATAACCAAGAGACAATACCAGACCCAAGTTCACAAAACATTCACCAAACATATGAAGTTGAAGATCAAAAACTCGCATATCAGACAATAGATTCTTCAGAATCTGACAGTAGAGAGATCTATGATACACGTGACTTTGAGTCTACAGACAGTCCAAACACACGATTCTCTGACAACACAGAATTTAATTAACCTAGCTCATCCACTACTCATAATTACAACCTTCGCTTAAAAGTGCCAAACAGAGTTGGAGAATCCTTACCCATAAAATTTTTAGAATGAGCAATCAAAGCCACAGAAAACTAAAGTAGCTAAACAATAAACTACTCCAGGCGTAGAGAACATTAACTCGAGGTTTGAGTTAAGGCAGATAAAAAGAAAAATAAGGGAAACTAAGCATTCGAGAAAGGCAATATTTTTTGTTTGGCCTAAACTGCAGGCGGTTAAAGCTTACAAGATATTGTGTTGCGCACTCGGTCGTCAAAACTTATTAAAGTAAGTCACGAGCACGTCAACATCTAACAGTAAATAAAATACTACCGCAACAACTACACCCTAATCAACGACGAATTTTTTTCTTCTTTTTTTTTTTTCCTTTTTTTTTTTTTTCCCCCCATCATTTAAAAAGCAATCTACTGGTTAAAGTAAACGTACTTTTTTGTATAAAATTGTAACTAATTTCAGTTAAAATAAGCTTTAAATTTCGAAAAGTGCGTGTTGCTTATATCAAAATAATGCCAACGTAATGAAACTGTTGGGAAAAATGTCAAAACATGTAATCTAAACTTTTGGTTTGTTATAATAAAAGTTTGAATGACGTCATATCCGCTCTTATAAGAGATAGCCACATATTCAAGCAATATTGTCTTCACACTTGTTGAGGAAAATTCGTACGAATTGCCAATGGCACGTGAAAATTAAACTACGTGTTTTTAGGAGTTGTGGAAAGATATCATTCCTCTTTTTTTTTTTTTTTTTTTTTTTTTTTTGTAGAAAAAAGGGAAAGCGTATAATTTGCTACCTAAGCAGTAACAGTGTCAATGATTGTTTTAAAAAACTGCAACTAGTTATTCTACCGCATGTACGGAAATAAATTAAGACCTAGAATTTTGTTACAGGAGTAATTCAGGGACCGTAACTCAAAGGAAAATCCTCATTTTTCTTGTGTGAATTACCCAACAAAGGGAAATCCAAATGCATTTTTTTTCTTGGTTGAAATCATCAATTTAGCTTTAAAATTAGTATATATATATATATATATATATATATATATATATATATATATATATATATATATATATATATATATATATATATATATATATATATATATATATATATATATATATATATATATATATATATATATATATATATATATATATATATATATATAAAGTTAAGGCGTCTTCTCACTTTAGGCACCTCGAAAATAGGCTATTTTCGAGATTTTTTTTCGAGGATTTTTGCAAACAATTATGGGATAAAATGGATCCTATATAATAAACACATTTTTCAAGTACAAGAAAATTTTATTTTTTTATTTTTTTGAACAATTATTATAATAAAACAGTAGCATCGAAAAACCCGTGTAGAAATGTAATGTTCGTGGCTTGTTGATGAAATTTCGGAAACTATCCGGCCGATTGTCATGAAATTTGAATGACATATTCTTCCTAGTTATGGCTATAGCGCATATCATCAGATTTTTGAAATTTTGATATGAAGTATTTTTTTTTTTACAAAAAATTGCAAAAAAACGCGTTTTATTTTTACTTTTTCGAAAAACGTGCGCCATTTTGTTATTTTCACGAATATCAAAAATCTGATGATATGCGCTATAGCCATAACTATGAAGAATATGTCATTCAAATTTCATGACAATCGGCCGGATAGTTTCCGAAATTTCATCAACAAGCCACGAACATTACATTTCTACACGGGTTTTTCGATGCTACTGTTTTATTATAATAATTGTTCAAAAAAATAAAAAAAATAAAAATTCTTGTACTTGAAAGATGTGTTTATTATATAGGATCCATTTTATCCCATAATTGTTTGCAAAAATCCTCGAAAAAAAATCTCGAAAATAGCCTATTTTCGAGGTGCCTAAAGTGAGAAGACGCCTTAAGTAGATTTCGCATAATCTTAACCTACTGTTGTCCTAAGCTGTAAATAAGGCCTACATAAGGCAGAGTTATTCTAGAATAAGGTTACAAGGTTACAAAGATTAGCATTTAGATATATAGGAAATCAGCAGGAACAAGAGTGTATTAACTTAAGCAATTGACTTTTGATTAGTTGGTAAAAGAGGGAATTGCATTACAGGTTTAATTTAATGGAACCTACTAGTGAAGGTGGATGAAAGACAGGCCACCCTTTGTGAAGTGGAAAATGGCAAATACAAATGCCAAGCTACACCAAACAAACTTTTATTAAAGGTTACACTAACTCCATCCCCTTGCATGTTCCACTTGTGTGATGAATGCGTGGTGAGTAAACAAATTTTTATTTTAACAGAAAATGCAGAACTGTTTACACCACGAAGATTTATTCTCCAACAAAGCGAAACAGACAATACCACACTTAGATCCAGAAACTCAAAGTTTTTTAAATGTTCAGACATTCAGGGTACACCTTATGATTATCAAGCTACCGCATGTACGGGAAACAGTAAATTCTGCGAACTTTTTAACTGTACCACAGACGCACAATGTACATGCACTTTTACACAAGAAGCAACTTTAATACAAGTAGTTATGGATAAGTCAATAACAAACCCAACATTGTTGAACATTGACATCTGTCTTCATCAAAAGGTAAGGAAACACCGCACTATAACACTACAAGAGAGCGAGCAAGTAATGTTTCAACAAAACAAGTTAACATTGCAGTTCGAAGATCCCGTCCTAACAGTACCATCAGAAAATGGAAGACTAATTTTACGTACTCCAGATTATGAGACATTAATCAGCGTGAAAGACACTAAGCAAATCCCCATACAGTTTGAACTTCTTGCATAGAAGACAACGCTAACTGTCATTTTTATAGACCACAACGGGCTTTCGGTTACAGGATAAATAAACCTTAAAGGCAAGCGTTACTGCAGAACGTCCGAATGCATCTTTTGTAAGGACAATCTAAAAACCTACAATTGTTGGCAGCCAATACATCGGAATATACTGTACTGCCCACCTTGAGGCAGAAACAGTTGAATCTCGAGCCTACAGCAGCTACTCCACCTGTTCGGCAAGACGGCTGGAAGTAGTTGCATGATTTTTCACAACACCAGTTGTGATTTCGGACGCACTTACTTCCCACCAGACCTGATACAGTCATATGAAGTCTCCAAAATCATTGGATACGCCTGTACATACGACATCAGCCTGGATCAATCCAACAATGGCACGATCTCAAGAGTGACGTTAAGGGACAGAATAATGCTGCCAGGAGGAATCGAGGTAAAGCTACTAGGTGCTTTTGACCAACCTCAATTGATGTTGCAAGAATTCCTAGTAATCAGAGTCAACAATCCATCCGAAGGATACCTGATCCATGCAAGTGAAGTGAACAACCCAATAGCCTCGAAGATTGGAGTGATACAAGCAAACTCATCTTACACCAAACATTTCATCTTCGACAAGGACATCATGACATGCGACTTCTACGATGATGTTCTCAGATGTACAGAAACGAGACAAGCCATCCAAACAATGGTGGAAACACAGCAGACACGCCCACCTTTAACGAGAGAGCTACACAGCTTACATCTTCAGAGGGGACAGCTCAAATCAAAACTTCTATCCTCGGCTGCAGTAAAGTGTCAACTGCATTTTTCCAATTACCATATTTCAGTTGAACGCTCAACAGTTTGTCCACACATCCAAGATGACTTATTTGAAGTAACCGGACGCTACGAGTGCTGGATACTCAGCATCCTAAGCTTAACAGCAAAATCTTCATGCAAGAAAGGACTAGTTTCAGTTCACTAGCAAATTATTCAAGTATTTACAAAGGCAGTGTACCTAACAACGGACTATTAAATTACTATCACTATTAAATTTCCCCATAGGAATTTTAAAGCATTTTCTGGAGTTTGGTAAGCGTCAGCGAGTAGGGTCCCTATTTTAAAATGAATGTTAATTTATATGTGCTAAATGGCTATTTGTTACATTTTGCTTAGTCTCTCATAAACTTCGAGATTTCGTCAGGAGCATTAATAAATAAAATACTACTTGTTCCCACTTTTCTGATATTCAGGTAATTATCCCCAAAAAATACCTATATTTACAAGAAAGAGAAGTTCTCTTGAGTTAAAATTAATGAGTCGAAATCTATACAACATCAAAAATGCTCTTTATGTTGTCTTAAGAAGAATGTTGAGAAAAAGTAAGGCTGTTGTAAGAGTAAGAGGAACCTATAATCCAAACAATGCGTCTAACAAAAGATTTTACAGAAAGCATTAATTAATTTTAATCTCAAAGTGTAAAAAATCATATGCTGATAATTTTTTTTTAAATTCATTGTTTATGAATTAATAACATTGCAACCGCTTTTAACTAAAATAATTCAAAGAAGGGAGAGATAAATCCAAGTTAAAACACCATAATTTCATTTTCAAGGGAATATATAGAGGGAAGCTTTTTAATTTTCGTAAATTGATCATTTAAATTTTTTCACCGCGTTCCACGCGCAGAACAGAAAAAAAATAGTATCTGTTATTAATCACAAATAAAATTGTGCAAATTTGGTTAAAAAAGTAAAATCCCTCGTTTTAAGAATATCTTTACCCAAAAGTTATTTCTAATTAAAATAGTAAGCACAACTAGCTGAATACTTTTGTAAGACACTATAATAATTATTTTAGAACGAAAAATAAATTAAACATTAAAAAAAAAATGGGATTTCATATTCTTAATTCTGATGTCTGCATTTACAATACAAGGATTGTCTGAAATACATAAGCACAGAATTGTTTATGAGTATGCGACAAGTATTTTCAAATTAATTTTTAAAAGACAGGAAATTGTTATTTGTGAAAAATGTTTAATGATGTGTAATCCCATACACAAATATTGCATTGAATTTGTTTTAATACAATTGCCAGTTAAATTGAAATTAAGACAAATAAAATTCCCATGTGAGGAAATGGCATTAGTGTACCTTAATGCCTTGAAGATAATAAATCGCTCAAAATATCAGTAAGCCGGCCAAATTAAATATAGTAGTGTTGAGAGTGAAACCCTAAATCCACCCTTGCACAATTTTTTAAATAAAAAAAAATCTTTTAGAATTAAATAAACATCAAACAGCAAACATTTCATTTTTCTAAATCACTTGCCTAAATAGACTCCTGTTGAAAATGTCTAATTTAAGTTATTTCTCACTACAATCACAGATGGCATGAAGGGGAATACGCACCATTACTTTTCTACATTTAAGAAAGCAATGAAGTCCCACTTTCCGAGTCACCTATTACCTTAGTAAAATGGAGTAGCATTTTGATACCCATTTTCTACCTTCTACTTAAGAAACAATTAAATGCCAGGAATAGAAATTAAAAGCTAAATGTATCGTAAATGACCCTATATACATTTATTAATTTCTCTAAAGCATTAAAAAATTAGTTACTTGATGATTTTCATTGACAAGCACTAAAACAAATGCATGAATAAAAGTAGCGATTTTGTACAATTTAAAATATGGAAGAAGTTAAATCATCCAGTCCTTATAAGGTCTATTTCGACATTGAATAACTAAACACTCATTTAATGCTAAACTACTCCTTGTTAAATTTTAACTGAAGCATAGAAATATTACAATACACCATGTCAGAGATTTTATTTGATTGTTATCAATCAAAAGTGAGCCATCGCACAATTTAGAATCGCCTATATTTCAAAATCATCTAGTCCTATTAAATGTAATTCAGATTAAATTTACGATATATTTTTACCGAATGTTTTTTAGTAATATGTACAATATTAACATATTTCCTTGCATTTACGTTCTTTTCTACTTAAACTAATAAATTATAGACACAGAAGCATATAAGAAATTATTATTTTTATACAAAGCCAACGATAAAAAATAATACTACCTTTAAATTATAGCTCTAATTTTGCATTTACGCCAAGAATGGAAGTTAAATTGTGGTTTTAATTACTTTAAAATTTTAACATTTCAACAAATAAAAAAAAAAATCTCACTAAACAATTTTGTGTATGCTTTCACTTCTCAGAAAAAGCAAATGGGATATGGTTCAATTTAGCCAAACTCACCAATATAAATAACAAAGCACTTAGATTTATAGAATTTACACGAGACCAAAAGCAAATTGTGTGGTTTCAAGTACTTAAATTTAAAGTTTAAACTTAACAAAAAAATTCACTTCACAATGTGACCTAGACATGTAACAACATTTTTATACTTAAAAAAATAAATCTTATGCAATAATGCTGTTAAAAATGTACAGGATTTACTATTTAATGCGAAACTTATTTAATTTTGATTTGTAAAACGCACTATTATTAAATACCTTAGCAGTAAGAAATCTTGCTGAATATCTTCCTGGTAGGGAATAGCTTCGTATTGCTAGTAGTTGCTAATCAAATTTTAAGGTTTAAAATTGCTTTTATAAATTTTAAGTCCAAATTCAGCAAAGCTTATTTCTGTGCAATAAAAACTTCAGCTGCTAATAATTCTTAACGATTTTATTTTAGTGCATGAACGCTAGCATGATTATGTGCAGGGGGTGCTAGGCAAATAATATTTTCGTTCGTAACTCGACTTTTCAAAAATAAAAATTGAAATGTAAATCAATAGTTATGCCATAATTTTCTGTTCAACTTAAACCCATAATGTAACTTTTTTTCTGTCAATTGTGTATCACTTTTCTCCAGTGTATTTTTTTTTTTTGAAATCTAAGATCATGTAAAGTGAGTCCTTTGAGTATCCATGTTCTCGGGAGAGATTCGCAGAATGTTTTTTAGGAGGTAGAAGTCGAACGAAAGATTAACGGCCAGAGAACGCATTCTACTTTGAGATAACATGACACCAAAAATACCAGCTTTCATTGTACTTCTGAAACTTGGAACCAAAAAATATCATAAGTGTTTATTTTGTTTTATCCTATGTGCCATTGCTTTATTCGTTTGATTCAGGCTCGTAGCCAGCCAAAGTTTGTTGGGCAAAAATTTTCCCAGGAGGGGCAGAAATAAAAATTATTTAATTGGTTTTCAATTAATTTTTACAATTGATTACACGTAAAAGAGTATTTAACAGAGCACTTTATGAAGTACATATACAAAAAAATATTAAAAAAAAAGAAACATTGTTAATGTATTTTTGATGTAATGTTATTTTTTTTTTTAATTCTTTTAAAGACTCTACACCAGAAATTTTTTTGATAAAAACAAAACTTTCAATTTAAATTTTTTTAAAGTATATTTAATACAATTCTATTCCTTTAAAATATTCTATGCTTCTCCGTCTCTTAATTTTTCACACATTTCATATTAAGAATATCTACTCTAAAAATAATTAAAAATATAAAAATTAGTAAAAGTTACTTTTACATAAAGAGTTTTTTCGAAGTTCCGTTCTTCTAACTCTTTAACAAACTTGTCATGAAATTCTTTCAGCATTAAAAAGTTATTTACATTTTTATACAAAAACTATATATATATACACACATTACTAATAGAATTGCATTTTTCTTTATTTTCAATACTCTGAAAAAGTTATCAGAAACTATTATAATATAAAAACCCTTTTTCTGTTTCTTTGCATATATTATTAATTATAATATAAAATAATGGAAATTAATTTTCCTATTATTGGTCTTGTATTAAACATTTTGAAACTTTTTAAAATACATAGTATAAAAAAATCTAAAATAAAATGATAACTGCTAGTATAATTGCAATTTGCTATCTTTACACATATTAAACAATTTCAAAACTCTATATCTACTTCAAATGCCAAAAACACTAGATTTGCCATCCTTTCGTGGCCCATTGACATTCTTTGGGAACGATTTATGGCCGTCAAAGTAGAAAAGGTAGATTCGCAAGTTGCTGTGCTACAACCGAAGGTATCTACAGCAGCAAAAAGTTCGTTTCTATTCAATCATAGATATAAAGGTTTACAAGTAAAAACAAATGATTGGGATAACATTTTCCAGGAAGGACGAAGATTTTTCCAGGTCGGGCAAAGCCCGACCTCGCCCCCCTCTGGCTACAGGCCTGGTTTGATTATAGTCAAGTCCCCAAATAGTGTATTTTGCTTTTCTAGATTAATCAATTATTTGTGCTTTTTCTCACTTTAATTTAAATTCGTGGCCCATTGACATTCTTTGGGGACGATTTATGGCCGTCAAAGTAGAAAAGGTATGAAAAAGGAATGAAATAATAAATAGTAAGTAATAAAACTTTTGAATAATCTTTTTAGACACAATATATTAAATAAAAATGGAGTAGCAAAAGTATTTTTATGGAAAATGTTCACGTCTCCCCCATCCTGAAACCCTAAATAATATTTATAAATGGCTCCTTCCCCCCCCCCCACCTTTTTTTTCCTTCTTTTTATCTGATTCAATCTTAAACCCCCTAATGGGTGGAAATGCACAGAATATCTCAAATTGAGTATTTAAGTCAATGCGATTTAAAAAATTTCAATTGAATTCCAATTTGTCAATGATTACGAAAATAGTTAAAGCTAACAATTTTCACAATTTATTCGAAATGCATTAATAACCGTAGGCTATCATTCATTTCAGTCCTGCTCAAAAATTTAGACACAGAGGCAATTCACGAAAAAGCAATAGTATTCATTAATTTTCTCTAATTCCTTTAAAACACATATTCTTAAATCCACACACACAAAAAAAGATAAGATAAAACATTTCCTGAAAAAAAATGAAATAAAGTTCATCAACAAGGGGAAATTTTACAAATTTTCCATGCCTCATAAGTATAAGCATAAACATAAAATGTATGCAAATTCTTGAGCGGAGGCGATCACGTCATTAAAGGAGAGTGTCCTAAAGTTGCTATAAAAGGTTTGAAGTAATTTTCACTGCACAGAATGATGCCGAAATCTACGCAATTTTCGCATGTCGAGATTTTAAGAATTTGAAAATTAGAAGCCAGAGTCTAAATACGTTTCTGATATTTGAATTGTATTAAATCGCTCCAAAAGAGGTATTTATTGAGTCTTTGCACGTGATGATCAATATCAACCAATATCACGATCTACTAGGCCTCGAGCGGCCAGTAAATGGGATGATAGACAAAATTATGAAACTGACTTCGAATCAAATTACTTTGTGAATCAGATAAAAAATGTAATTGCCACTAAAATTTCACAGGAAACTAAATGTTGAAGAATTGTTAAATGCGGGTTATTAAAATAATCTTAAACTTAAAAGCAAGCCGCGTTTGCAGTCTTATCACAAAGATGCAAGAATGAATTAGGCTCAGCAACACTTGTCATACAGTGACGAAGAGGTACAGTGGTTTTCAAGGAAGAAAAAAAAATGGACCTAGAAAGTCCAGATGGTTTTTTCTACTACTAGCATGATCTTAAAGATCCTATAAATCAGTTTAGCCGACGTTAAGTCATGGTTTGGGGAGAATTAAGGTTCGACGACCATATTTCTCAACCGTTTTTAAAAGGAAAACAAAACTCAAAGGCCTACCAAGCAACTTTCGAAAATAACTTACGACCACTTGGTGAACTTTTAGTGTTTGGTAAACAAAAAATTTGGTAAAAAAAAAATCAAGATTCTCGATTGGCTTATTGTCCTGACTGCAATCTACACGTTTTGATTCTATTGATTTGTAATGGGGCATTTAGATGTGAAAGCAATACACGTTATTTATAGGGAAAGTTTAGGAGTTTACTTTGGTTCTCATTTGCTGTACTAAATAATAAGACACGGTTTGGTTACAATTGAAAATAAAACTATACACAAAAATTAATCCATCAATAAATATTGTTTTAATAGGACCTCACTGAGGAAGTTTTTATGAAATCAAATTATATGTGTGTGCAGAATAAAAATAAATTGTAAATGCACATGTTCAGCACAGTAGAGGAGATACTGTAAATTGCAAAATGAAAGAAAAAAAAAATAATGCAATTTTTAAATTATCGTTTATGGCTAGGACAGAAGATAGCATTGTTTAAGTGTGCGGGGGTGGAGAGAAATATATTTAATTAGCAATTACATAAGGAAGTCGAAAATTGTGCAGCTCCCAAACAAAAAAAAAAAAAAACTGAAGTTAAAAAAACTGGAGTTACAATAAAAACCAAAACTGCAATCACATTTCAAAAACATTTTATAAGCCAAATAACTTTAAGCAATTATACTATAATAACAAACAAGATTAATCTAATTAAACCCTGTTTTTTTTTTTTGTTTTTTTTTTTTTTAATTTTTGAGCTACATTCAAAGAACAAAAATTTTGGACAAACAGCTGAAATCAGTTCATTTCCATTGAACTACGCAGTGTCTGAGGATTTGGCTGTTGCATATTTGTTAAAAATATCCTAGAATATTCATAACAAATTATCTTTTTTTTTTTTTTTTTTTTTTTTTTTTTATATATTCTTTTCTCACATTTAGATTTTTGGAAATTTATTATTTGTTTGATAAATTAAAAGTTATTTTAATTTTTTAAGTGTAGTATTTTTTTGTCAATATTTAAATGTAGAGAAATATGCGTGTTCCTTTTCTTAGATTTAAATTTAAATAGTTTCAATTTCAATAAAATTGTAATGAATTAAAAGCATAGTTGGGTCAATCTTATAAATTTTTGTTATCCTGATATATCCTACTCTGACGGGTTTTTTTTTTTTTTTTTTTTTTTTTTTTTTTTTTTTTTTTAAGTATTAAGTAGTTACTTTAAGTCAGGGTGAACAGGCCATTGTCGGAGAAATCATTGGGCCGGTCTATGTCTGTAAAATATGGGCGGGTTTTTTTTACAAGCAGGGTTTTTTTAGTTTTTCAATTTCGATAATATAAGGTTCCAGTACTTCCCTTAATATGCTTTCCATAAACATTTCGGGGTTTAATGGAACCTCTCGTCCCGATGGCGTACACAGGATATGGAAGGACTCATTTTCGTAAAACCTGACAAATCACCAAAATACTTCCAAAACTAAGAATGGATCAAAGCTAAATATATGCATCTTCCTTGTCTCAGCTACCTGTAAACTAAGTACTCAAAGGCATTATCAAAGAACGCAGGCAGAAGGGTGTGTAGATGGTATTAAAACAGTCAATTCTACTCGTTTTATCCTTCAAAACAAATTAACTTTGCCATCCTTATATTAAACTTTAAGAGAGGTATAAATGGTACATAAGATTGAGCATGATAATTACTACAGCTTTTCAACTTTTAAATTAATACTAAATTAAATAAACAGCATTTGAACCAATTTTAAAAATTCTCCCGCAATAAAAACCTGATGGCACTTTCCCAATTTTGCATATTCCAGTTGCTGCTTAGTGCGACTACAGCCAAGGAATTTCTTCCACTAATGCTACCAAGAAGTAATATTATCACCCTCATCAGATTTCAGCCACTTTGAATATTGAACATTAGTTACAAAAAAAGAAAACTATTGTTAGCAGAGTCAAGCCTATTGTGCAGGAATGAGTTAAAAAAACTGACCCTCAATCCCTAATAGCCCCATTCGAAAACACTGTGCTTTCAAAATCAAGCAGACATGAATTTCTGCTTCTCTACTTTGTGTGTGCTCTCTAAAAGCATTCAAGACATTCACCAATTTCGTCACAATTGTCATCATATCTACCCGTTTCTGAAAGCAGTATCATAAATGTAATGCAACTACAATATTAAACACAAAAAATTACATTATCAAAACATAATATACATTTTAAAGAAAAGAGAGAGGTCTGTCAAAAAGAGACTTACACTTCTCTTCTATGAAAATTACAAATTATACAAATAAAATTACTCACTTGAAAATTCCCCGGAACTCGTCTGCTTCTTACTTACCTAATAAAGATAAGTTGAGGTGTTAGCAGATCTCAGCAGGATTCGAAATTCACTCTTGATCTCACTTCTACTGGAACCTAAAATATTACGAAGGAGAATGTAAAACCAGCAAAGGGTACGGAACACTTGCATAAAACATTCACAAAAAATAAAATAATCTAAATAAGCTTCCACAGATAAGTTTCCTCCCTATTCTTGGCTCGAAATCAATTAGTTGCATATTTTTTCATATTCAACAAGAGATTTTATATATCCAAAATTCTTGATGTCAGATTCCAAACAAAGATATTCCGACTTGAATTTTAAACACTTTTATAAATAATAAACTAAAATACTGCCTATTCTAAATAATAGTTATGTGGCGAACGTATGGAGAACTGGTAGGTTTAAAATAAAAATTATGATTAAAACTATTTATCTATAATAAAAAAAAAATTAAAATGTTACTAAAAACTAAAATCAATCTCTTACGGGAAAAATAGAACAAGGCGAGCATTGCCATTGGGGAAGCATACTAAAAATATTAATGAATGAAACTAATTACGATTAAATAAATTTACACAGTAGAATTCTTAAAAGCTCACGAGCGGCAGTATTTCATGAAAAGATTATGAGTTAAATTTAAATTGTTACACAACAGTCAAACACACAAAATCCCGGATCACTAATTTCATTATCGAATTCTAAATTCTAAAACGCAAGAACAAGCTAAAAACTAATAAATTAGATAATTAAAAAATTATCTCATCATAAAAAAAGATATTTTCAGATGGAAATATAATATCATTATGCAAAATATAAGTAGTAATTAATTACACAAAGAATCATAGGTTCGCCATTTTCCATGGTCGAATTCTAATTTCTAAAATGAAAGTGCAAGTCGAAAACGTATAAATTAGAATATTAATAAATTAATTCGTCATAAAAAAATAGATATTTTCAGCTGAAAATATAAAATCATTATGTAAATTATAAGTAGTAATTAATTACACAAAGAATCATTGGTTCGCCATTTTCCATAGTCGAATTCTAATTTCTAAAATACAAGGGCAAGTCAAAAACATATAAATTAGAAAATTAAGAAATTAATTCGGTCGTAAAAAAAGAAATTTTCATCTGGAAATATAAGTTTTATATATAAAATATAAATAGTAGTTATATACACAAAGAATTTTCGAATCACCATTTTTCATTGTCGAATTCTAAAACGCATGGACAAAATAAAAACTAATAAATCAGATTATTGAAAGATTATCTGATCATTAAAAAAAAACATTTACAGCTGGAAATATAATAACATTATGTAAAATACAAGTAGTAATTAATTACAGAAAGAATCATAAGTTTGCCATTTTCCATGGTCGAATTCCAATTTCTAAAATGCAAGGGCAAGTCAAAAACATATAAATTAGATTGTTAAAAAATGAATTCGTCATAAAAAAAAAGAATTTTTCAGCTGGAAATATAATATCTATTTATAAAATATAAATAGCAGTAATATACACAAGGAATTTTCGAATCACCATTTTTCATTGTCGGATTCTAAAACGCGAAGGTAAGACAAAATATATAAATTAGATTATTAAAAAAAATAAACTCATCTAAAAAAATACTTTTTTCAGCTGGAATATAAATAGTAATGAAATGCATGAAGAATTCTCCATTGTCGAGTTCTAAATTCTGAAACTCAAGGACCAGCCAAAAATAAATTAAATTAATAAAAAAATAACTCCTCCTCAAAAAATACATTTTTCAGCTACAAATAAAATATAAAATTACATAAAATATAAATAGTAGTTAGATACAAAAAAATTCTCCGACTATCATTTTCTATAGTCGAATTCTAAAACGCGAAGATAAGACAAAACGCAAAAAATTAGATTATAAAAAAAATATCAGCAATCATAAAAAATATATATATCTTTTTTAGATCGAATTATTGGAGCGGCGTATTTTTTATTTGTAACATTAATTTAATTTTAGTAAAAGAATTTCAGCGACGAAAAATAAATACTTACTATGGAAAGAATACAGGAGATCACGCTATAACAACTGTAATTAGTGGATCCCAGTGAAAAGTAATGGAATCGTTTGCAATTACTCAAAAAATGTAATTGCAACCCTAAGTTATTCTCCAGTTGAGATGCTCACAGCCAATTATAGGCAAGTATTTTACTTCTCTGATGATCACAACCAATTAAATTAATTTTTTCACCCACTCAGACGACAAACAGCTTGTCAAAAGTCGCCAAAAGTTGGCTTCCTTTTCGTCAAATATTCGCCAAACATTAACTTTTTTGCATTCTAATTTTCCCCACATGAAACCAATTTTTCATTTAAATAGCACTGTTTCAGACGATTAAATTGTGAAAATATATTAAGTTTTCCTTTTCGCCAAATTAGGCCATAAACTACTGTAATTGTGTTTCGGATTTAACTACATTTCTTGCTGATAAGTTATAATTTGCAGGCGATTTTTAGAATACTTCAATTTTACATACAAATAACTCAAAATGTAAAGGTTAAATCGATCGTTTGACAAGTAAAAAAATGATAAAAGTGTTTTTAAAAATTGTATAAAAAAGTAATTATTTTTGCAATATTCTATCATAATTAACCGATTTAACTAATGTAAAGCTAAACGGATATTATGATCATCAAGATAAAATGAATTGTGTTTTTTGTCAGAGGCAAAATAATCCCGCAAATTTTGGTTACATCTTGACAATTCTATCTAAAGTAATTTTGAACACATTGTTTTCGCATTTACAATTTATATTCGAAGCATCATAATTCAACTGAAGAATTTTTCCTAATATTTCCTGGAATATTTTTAATAGAATATTTCAGAATGGGAATTTATGCATCACATTATTTGGAGCGGCATATTTTTATTTTATTTAAATATCAACCAAAACTTGTGACCAATCACAATACTCCATAAGATATAAATTCGAATTATACCAAATTACGAACCCGTAAAATGTTAGTGACGTAAGAATTCCAGAAAGCTGTGACGTCTTCATGAGTAAAAAATATTTACAGTTAAACTAGAAAATAATTTTAATGCTAAATTTTTTTGTTTGATTATCTGTTTTATAATACGGATTTATACGCTACCAGTTACTAGCGTGAAGCTGGATTTACACTCTACCAGTCGACGTTCCAGTTTAGATCGCCAGTCAGTGACGTCATATGACGTCACCAGGCTACTGGTTCCAGTAAACCAAACATTTTCTATTTACTGGCGCGGGCGACTCCGATCAACCAATCACATGCGCTCTCCCATGATCACCGATAGACGGCGCAGCGGTACTTCCCAGAACTGGCGATCTAAACTGGAGGCCCGACTGGTAGCGCGTGTAAATCCGGCTTGACAGACTGCCAATTGGCTGGAAGATTACTGGAACCAGTTGGCTGGAATTCTAACTTATTGGTGTTTTCTGTTTACATGGTATCAACCGACTTGAGCAATACGGAAATTGTGCTAAGAAATTTGCAGGCGATCTTGTTTTCTTTTTCAACTCGCGGCAGCTGTTGATTTTATTTTTTCATTCTTATTCCGAAAATAGCGGGATTAAGAAACAGAATTGCTATTAAAAAGGCAACACTGAAAGGCAATGCGCTCCTTTTCTCTACTGTTAAGCAATGGGCTTTTGGTGATATGATGTGCCCATTATCTGCAAATGAAGACCAGAGAAATATAAAATATATAAAATCTAACCTACACACTACCTTGAATGGTGCAAATATAATTGAGGACAAGAAATGAAAAACGTCCTTAGTACCAAAAAAATCGAAAATCTTTTTTTACGGAAAAATATCCTAAAGACCAAGCTAGACAAAATGGAGAACGACCAAAGGGCGAACTCCAGTAGCAATAGTTCAAATTCAATCTGGTTCTTAGTCATAGCCTTAAGTACCAGATGCGAGTGTTTTTCATTTTTCGGATCTCCTGAAATATTTTCTTTTTATGGACTTGGGTCGTTTTCTATTTCTAGTCCTCAATTGTTAATATACATCAAGCGTCTTAGAACGAAGAAACGAATTTAATTACTCTCTTAAAAGATCGCAATTGAAACTGAACTAGAGTAGAAAAGAGTACAAACTTTTTTAAAAATGCTAGGGGAGGACGCAAAACACAAAAATGTTGCTTCATCTTCTGAAGATGCCTCTCGCTTTTCAGTGTTCTATTAAGTATTTTAGATAAGATAATTCAAACAATTTACAATGAATTTATCAATGACTTTTACTTGGATATTTCATGCTTTGATTCCTAACGGTTTTCCGTGCAGGAATCATTATTACTGAATGTCTTAGGCAGAATGCAGAATCTGTGAAATTATTCCTTTAGTGTATAAACTAACAAAATAATCCCACACATTTAAAGATTGAGGGCCAAAGATTAACAGTTGATATAATGTTCAGATCGGTTAGTTTGGTTGGCTTTTACCATGTTCAATTTGTCAAATGTTGAAGTTCATAAAATAACATACATCACTTGAAAAAAAAATTATCGTTGATTTTGCATTTCAAAGAATTAAAAGTTATAATATCCACTAGTATTTTAAATATTTTAATTAATATTAAAAAAATATTTTAATACACAAAGACAAACTTTAAAAACTGAGAAGAATTACTTAAAAAAACAAAAATTTTGAGTAAATATTAAAATAAGCTTGATTGAAGTAATTAATCTTGTCATAAATATAAATTTATCTAAAAATGTTTAATTTGTTCTACAAAAAAAAATTAATAAAAACAATTGGGATGAAGAAGTGCTTTTTAAATAACCAATCATACAACTCTATTTCAAACCTGTTTAATATTAGTGAAAGATTGCACATTTTAATATTAAATTTTATTGTCTTGAAGAATCGTTAATTCTATGTCTTTTTTATAAAGTAAAGAAAAATCTAAATTTTAAATTATTAATAAGCAATATCTTGAAACCCTCCTATCGAAATGTGTGCTTTGGTTGTCATAGCAGCGCATCGGAGCAAAATCTTCATTTTAATTCTACGTAAATCAAATGTAACGGGGGCAAATAAAAGTGCAGCCTCTGCTTGTTATTTGCCAGGAATATTTTGTTTCATTTATTTAAAAAAAGATGCCCAGTTTGGCGATTTTTCTTACATTGGCACCCCCTTAAAAGAACGCCTCTGAAACGGAGAAAATTGGGATATATTTTCAATAAACATTACATTATCCTTTCTTTTAAGTGCAACAGGGAAGAAACAGTCGTTGATGGGTGACGTTCGCCTTTATCTCATTTCTACGGAGATGGGGATGATTAGAGCACCTTAAAAAGCATTCCTACAACGAATTTAATCAAAATCGTTGAAACCGTTTTTTGGTAATAGGTGAAAAACATAAGTTTTTCAATATCAGCTACTTTATGCACATGTGCAATTTTGATGAAAACCTTAACGCAAGATCTCATGGCCATCAAAAACCTGTACATAAAAATTGAACATTGTAGATCAATCCGTTTTGGGAGTTAAGCTGTTAACTAACAGACACACAAACATTTTTTAAACTCATCACGTTCCAAAATGTGTAAGAAATGCAATAAAATTGATTTTTTTTTTTTTTTTTTTTTTTTTTTTTGACCGAATTCAATACCTTATATTAACATACGGGTAATTGAAAGTTAAAAAATATATGGATGGATAAAATCGCATTAAATATATATTAGTACGGGTAAAATAGTACCTAAAACCATAAGAAAAACAAAAAAATTGGTTCGTTGATGAAACATGGCAAAAATGTTCTATTTGTCATGAAAATGGATATTCAAAAGAGTCCATAAAAATATCTGGCAAAGAAGGGTTTTTTGGGAGGGGGGGTCAGGGGGTTTTGTAGCTGAAAAATTATTTTGGAGCAATCTAGGCATGTGACGCATGGTTTAAGAGTACTTTTTTTTATGCTAAATCGAATGAAAAAAAGCAAGACGATATAACTAATCTAAAAAAAATTACAGTTCTTTTTATAAACGAAAACAAATGTAAAAACCAAGGAAAGGTAAAATACACGACATAAAAAAAAAAAAACAAAAAAAAAAATTGGTCCGTTCATGAAAATTTGCAAAAACGTTTTATTTGTCATGAATATAAATAAACAAAGGAGTCCATAAAAATATTTTACAAAGAAGGGTGTTTTTTGAGGAGGGGGAGGGGGAGAGAATATTTTGTAAAGTGAAAAGTAATTTTGGTATAACCCGGGCATTTCACCTTACGACCTTACGCTAAGATAGCGAAAGAGGGTAGAGGGCCAATCAATGGATACGGATTATTTCGAAGTATATTTCTATAACACTGCAATGATTTTTTTTTTTTTTTTTTTTTTTTTTTTTAGTTTTTTTAAATATTCAATTTCATCTTGGCTAAGGCACAGGTGTTGCGCCCCCCCCCCCCCCAGGATAATCCTAGATCCGCCACTGAGCTGACTACCAACTAATCAGCGCGCGACATTATTTACTATTGTCCGAATGCATGTAAAGAAAAGAAATATGCGGACAAGTCAGTTCGCCACTGCTTACAATGCAATAATAGACAGCAAACGAACCCAACTAAGAATAGTAAAATCCATGAAATGAATGCTATCTCAATACAGATTCTTTCCAAAAGCAATTTAAAACATAGAAAAAAAATCATAAGTTCTTTAACTTTTGACAAAAAGGAAAAAATACCCGGTTTGCAACAACAAAAAAATCAACTACTTTGCTTGGCAATAAAAGGCGATAGAGGTACTTCACTTCGAGAGCCGGTTTCGAAATGGTTTCGAGTTTGCTCCCACCACCTCTCTCTTCTAACCTCCATGGTTGTGATAAAAAAGAAACATATTCCATTAGCCAATCACAATGTACTTTATGTTTTCTTATATAAACATATAAATAGCAGTTGACTATGACGTTTATTACTTGCATAAAGCAAGTTTTCATTATTTTTAAACTATTGCCGAGCACAACACAAGTAACTTTACCGCTGTAAACAAGAAAATATTCGGCAAACCACGAGACCTTCATGTAACTTTAAAAAAGTAAACATGAAGTGAATTCGGATACAGATGTGCAAAAAGAAAATAAGGATTTTTCGTAACTTTGAACGGTGAATATTTTCAAATCCCAAATTGTAACCCTTTTCTTCACTCTCTATGACAACTGCAATCAGTGTTCTGCTGCTTTATTTTAGCTCCAAACATTAGCTACCAAAATTGCAGATTCTATAGTGATTCTGGTATAGAAGCAGTATAGGATCCCATTTGTGACTTTTTGCTTAGCGACTTCCAGAAAGCGCCCCGCAAAATCACCAATAGAGTTTTAGTTATTTACCATGGCCGTTAACGGGAAGGGGACAACCCCCCCCCCCCCATCTCCTTGGAGTTGTGTAAAATCTTGTTTTACCACTCCCCCCTCCCCCTTTTTTTTGTATATGTATTTAATCAAATCTTTTACCATAACCCCCCCTCCAGAAAAAAAATCCTGGTTACAGGCTCGTTGTTTACCGTAACTATTCAGCCACTTAATTGTTTGGCGATCGTCCATTATTTTGTTTCAATTGTTAGCTTAAAATTTTTAATCGAAAATGCCTGGAAAAGTCACCAATGGGGTCCTATACTGCTTCTGTTTTGTGATTCTGTACAAAGATTCTCCAACGAAGTAAAAAAGTATAGTCTTAAAGTATTTCTCTATAAATGGCTCTGTTGAATGTGTGTGTTTTTGTTTCTTATTGTATGCATTATTTATAAAAGAAATCAAGTAGTTTATGTGATATTTCACTCTACACCTGAGGTAAATTGTTGCTATCAATCTCTTGTATACCAGTTGTGATTGGTTTAATTCAGCTGGCTTTCTAGGATATTGCCAGGAAGTAAACAAGGTTGCCAAAAGTTCTAAGAAGTGCCCTAGAAGAGTTATATTGTGTAATGGCATTGGTATGAATTTTTTTCTGATATACATGTGCGACACTGTTAAAAGAGTATAGGGTAAATTCCTAGCCTGTGTGCATGGGTTGGCACGTTTTTGAAAAGTTGGCGACAAGGCCAAAATGTAACCAATTCAACATAATGGTTGATTTAAAATCAACGAAATGGCGGCTAATTCAAAATAAATAAGATGCAGGTGATTCAAAATGGCCGTTAATAGTAAATGACGACTGAAAACAGAAGGAATATGAAAATTTATAAAATAAAAAAGGCATATATTTGTGGATTGTTTATAAAATGGTCCTTTACTGCCAGACACCCTCTCATGATGCTTTCTGCGGCATTCAAAATGACTGTTCGTTAATTGCATATTCGTTATGTTTTTAGTTGTCGTTTAGTTTTACACATGACTCATTATGTGTAATGAGTTATGTGTAAAACTACATTTACACTCATTTTTGAATGCAGGAGAAAGTGAATCGTGAGAGGGTGTGGGGCCGTTTGTTTTGACGGTTATAATTAAAAAAATATATATAGAAATGGCGGGAATCAACACAAGATTTAAATTGCTGCCGCCAAAACAGATCGCCCTTCCGGAAAGACAGCCTCGTTGAGACGAAAAACAACGAATATAAAATTAAGCAATAAAATACAACATTTTAATTGCAAAAAATATGGATACTCCTAATGACGTTAATTGAAAACAAACTTAAGAAATATAATTGCCTGTATTCTCATTAGAGGTACCATAAAATCTCTGGTGGCATGGTTAAAAAAAGGAGGTTGCCAAATTTAGAGCTTTATCACCTATAAAAAATACCAATTTGGCTTGCCAATATTTGCACACACTCTTGAAATAGACCGGGTACAGATATAGTATATCCTATACTACATCTATGCCAAATGTCCTCTACATCTGTTCCGTTGGAAGTATGTTCATATTGCCAAAATTTCCCAAAGAGAATTGGGGACATAATTATCCTTAAGTGGGAAGTACTATTTTTTCAAACAAATGCTAAAATTTAGTGTCAAGCACAAAATTTAGTGTTGTCAGTTGTGGAATTTGTATATTCAATAAACATTAAAATATATTATTTTTTTTTCTCTGCATGGATTGAGCATTTTGTTTTATATTTCAAAATTAATATTTTGAGGATTTTACGTCACTTAAAATTAAAAAAAATAAAATATCTGGGCAATTATATTAGATGTAATTATGCACAATGTTTCCAGGTAGCTTCTCCTCCTCTAATATTCATATAACGTGAAACATATAAGATATGGAAGCAAAAATTTAAGGCTATTATTGAAATTGGACTTGATTTATTATAGGGTAATTCAATACTATGAAGACATGTTAGTTCAGTGAAAGTGTAGGTAAATTTGTATTTAAGTTTGTTTACCAGAATTAAAATATATTAATGTGATTGTGCTACTTAGTATGAATTTAATTAGGTTACCTGTAAAATTATTCTGAGTTCCCACTGTTATTAAAAGTGCTTAATATTTTTGGACTTGTTTCCCAGGCCTTAAAAGTACTTTAAAATGCTTAGAGGTCCTTAAAAGATCTTAATTTTTGCTGATGTTGTATGCCTGATTGCTATATTTATAAATATTCAATTCTGACTTGCTTATCCCCCCCCCCCCAGGACTGCCACTTATCAGTGCCACACTGGAATTTTGTGGTATATTTGTAGTACTACACGAGTGTCAACTTGTACATTGTTTGGTTTGAAGTATTTGTCAATTGACTGAATGGAATTCGAACGGAGTTTTAATTACTGTCGCACAGTACTGTGTAGAGTTTATGTTTTGTGAACCAAAAGAGTTTGTGCCCAACAAATGCTGGTGTGCTTTTTTTTTTTTTTTTTTTTAACAGAAGCAACTTACGAATACTATGTCCAGAAAAGGAGCATTGAATGTGCTATGGCTAAAGCACAATAGCATATAAAAAAAAAATGGATGGTACGTCATCAAAGTCTGTTCATAAGGCAAAATTCAAATTGTGCATAAAAGATTTTGATATTAGCGTATGAGCAAAACAGCGGTCCATACATTAAAAATATGATGACTGAAAACAAATTTTTGAAGTCTGAAAAAAAAGTATTATTTGGGTCCTTAAAATGTCATTGAATTTTATTCTTTAGTTTCAGTGAGATTCCTGTTAGTTTTATCGCATACTATTGCTATAATTATCTTGTGTTTTCATTAGTAGGCATATTTTTTGTTTCAATTTATATGCATATTTTTGTACTAGTTAGTATGAATTTTTAACGTGTTTATTAGCATGATTATTTATTCTGTTAATTAGTATGTGTGTGTGTGTGTTTATCACGCGTTTGCATTCTTTATTGTCTTCATCACTGTGCATATTTTGTCGTTTAATCGTTATGCATATTTTGTTGTGTTGAGTATTATGATTACCATGTTAATTTGGAATGCATGTTTTGTGGTTGTTTTTTCATATAATTTTCATTGATTATGTGTGCATGACTTGATTTTTTTTTTTCATTTGAAATTTAATAAACTGTTTTGAATGTTTTTTAAGGACAGAATGTTTAAATATTTTGCTTTGCATAAAATGTTAATTATTTTTCATTATCATAATAAAAAAAATTTATACTCTCCATTCATGCTAAGGAATCATAACTTAGTGGCTTTAATAGCTGAATTGCAATTTAGTGCCTTTTTAGTAGCAATTTTGATCCCAGCTTTTATAATCGCTGTGGATATGTGCGTAGAGCCACACATTTTTAGCATTTGCATTAATTTTTTGATATTTACAAACTTAGAAATAATTTTAAATTAGATACTTATACATAGTAAATATTATTACATGAAATATCTATGAACATTTTATGGAAATTTCTATTTTGTTCAGCGGCACTATCATAAATTTATTTACATTCATTGTAAGTTTTTAGAATTGTAATTCCATCATTTAAAACTAATTCTTGAAATAAAAATCTCTTAGAACAATTAAATAACGTTACTTTGCCAAATCTTTACTCTATGGGCTTGACTTTCATTACAATGAATTATAATTTAAAAAAAAAAATCAGTTTCATTCAAAAATCAATCATCAGTTCAACAATTATTTTTAAAATAAAAAATTATATGCAGCATTATTTCATTGCTTTTTCTTTCCAAAGCTCTACCTTTCAGAAAATGATTCTCAGCATAATATGCAGTAGATGCAGCTTTATCTTACAGATTCTAACATCCAATAATATTACCCATAAAAACAAAGCTTTTATAAATCCTTTATATGCCTTGAAAATTTATGTATTTATTAACAGAACGTCGACTCTGTGTTGTTAGTGTGTGCTCAGTGTTTGCATCTAATTTAAAGAATTAATTAAATTACTTTTCAAAATTTACTTCCTAAAAATGGATGCGAATTTATGCATTCACATCAAAATATCTTTTATTCAAACTAAAATGTGTTGTTTAAACTAAAATTTTTTATTATTTCCTTATTTTCGTAATTGTCATTAATATTTTAATCTTTTTGTGCTATTCTGGTTGTTTCCTTGTGTTCTTATCCTGTCATGTAATTGGAATTGGTCTTTCTATTTGACAGTGTAAATAAATATTTATTCCGATTAAAACAATTTTATTATTTATTTATTAAAACAAATTTGGCAACAGGAAATGGGTTTTTTTTTTTTCCTTTTTTTTTTTTTTTCAATGATCCGTTAAATGATATTTCAGCGCGATTGGATGACTGCAAGTTGGTTTAATACCATTCCATAAAAGCGACCTTTTAGTGACAGCGACAGCCTCCAAAATTCGAAAGAATGAATGCCATCAACACCGAATCTCTCTGCCAAGTTTCAGCCGGATTGGATGACGACAAGGGGGTTAATTAGGCCTCCGCAGATTTGTCCACAAAATCCACACTCAAAATTGAAGTTAACATAAGGGATTTAAAATGTAATAATTTCCCAAATGAAATATGTGTTGTCAATTTTCTCTTTGTAACACAAGTCATTTCCTTGCAGGTTAATCTCTTAAGATGGGGTTGATTCGGCACCTCCTGCGGGTGTTCTTTCGTTCCACTATGAGACCCGTCCGTCCCAAAGTTGCCAGACGCGGGGAACTGGTCTCCACCCTCGTATACTTCATTACAGCATGGAGCGCTGCAGGAGCTTCAATCTACTATTACATGAATACTGAGTCCAAAAGCGACTCGCCCTATACTAAAGGCTATGCTTTTACACGTAAGAACCGTTCTCAATTTTATTATGGCAATGAGCTTACACTGATAACTTTAGTTTTCTTCTTGTGCAATTCCACTACTCTTAAGGGGTTCCGATACCCAAAAATAAGAAACAAAGTTGAATTTTGCTTTATAATTTAAAAATAATATTCAATTTTTCCTTAATAATTCACAAAAAATTGCTTAAAAAATACTCATTACTTTTTTAGGTATGAACATTTGAATTATTATTCCTTGTGTAGTTTTATTACTAAAACAAAACTTTAAATTCTCATATCTTTTTTTGCAGTTTGTCGCCAATTTTTTATAACTAGTTCTCAAAGTTGAAATTTCTTTTTTCCCTATGCATTTTTGTGTCGTAATCGCTATAAATATATAAATATTTTTTAAATGGTACCCCTGAATTCAAATTGTAATGCATACATTTGTTTAAATATTAATCAAGAATCATATGTCAAAATTTTTGTTTAAAAAAAAATTAAAAAATAAAAAGTTGGGAATGAGGAACTTGCACAAGTGAGGAAAATAAATATTTTTTGTATTTTCTAGTGTTATCCAACGAATATATTTGAGCAGTGCAATTATTTTTTAGCTTTATGCTTTCAATTAATCAAAAATCGAGTTTGAAATTAGCCGAAATCAAAGCAAAAGACACGTGATCAAAAACGCATAAAAAACCGTGACGTAGTTACGCAGAGATAAAGTTGCAAAACCAAGGAGAAACCCAATCATTCCTCGTCTAAAACAGGTTTTAGACTGGTTCATTATCTGCGCGTTGACGTTTCACGCAAAAGTGGCTTTTTCCCGCCAAATCGCAAAGTAAAAAAACTAAATATTTTTTTAACTATCTATCTGAGCTCAAATTTTTGAAAGAATGGTATTGTTTTTCATGATTTTTTCTCTGCTTTTATTTAAGAATAAAACCAAAAAATGTGAAAGTTTCTCTTTTTAAATTTTAATTTTTAAAAAATTGGATTAGTAATTTGATAATTTTAAATACTGAAGAGTGTTTTCTACGTGTGCTCAGTAAGAGAAAAAAATTTAGATAGCGTAATTCCAAAAACAGAACAAAAAATGCCAAAGGTATCGGAGCCCCTTAAGTATCAACATTCCAACTTAAACTCCAATC
This sequence comes from Linyphia triangularis, assembly GCA_963978545.1. NCBI lineage: Eukaryota > Metazoa > Arthropoda > Arachnida > Araneae > Linyphiidae > Linyphia > Linyphia triangularis. The sequence goes on from OZ021726.1 coordinate 88,579,743, forward strand.
AACACAGACTCAACAGTAGTTGGAAATTAAGTACTTGTTTATAAAAATAAAGCAAGAAATGTAATCACATTTGCAGTTCGATCCCAAAACATTGCCTTTATTACATGTGAAAGGTCTCATCATCGAGATTCCCCTTGCAACTTGACAGTCTAGAGTTTCAAAGTGAGTCAACACGGCTGCAATTGTGACATATAGTCTAGTGTCGAGGTGATACTTAGAACACTCACCAATTTATATAAAACACTGTTATGAATTTTTCCACTGAGGCAATTATGGCACAGTTTTTAAGATAAAAACTACTATTTATTCACTTCAGAAAACTCACAAAAGTTATTCGAAGACAACAGTGCACTCTCAAGCTTCAATAAGAACAATTTCGAATACAGCGATTATTCAAGTTCACTCTAGTAGATAATAAAGCAATCAGCTTTCATCGAAATCCGAAGTCAAACTGAAAACTTTCCCGATCTCCGGTCTTATTTATACCAGGCGCGTGAGAACATTCTCGAAATATACAGCCAATTGGTCGAAAAAGAAACATCTCGAAATTTTTCGATTGCTTTAGGTGTTGCCACCTTTTTCTAACTGGTATTATCGCTGTTAATAAATAAAATGAGATAAAATAAATTACATTAGAATTTTAAAATAACACGTCACTATTTACAACCTTAGGCAGACAATTTGTGTAACAATACCCATGTTAAGTAAATAAACAGGTGGTTATCAAAATAATGGAAACACCCTAGATTTATGAGGAATATTTTACTAATACGGCGTAGGACCGCCTTTGTGGCATGTAATACAGCTTGTATTCGCCTGGGAATCGAATTATACAAGTACTGAATAGTGTTTATACTAAACTCCAACTTAACTTGACATCACTAGACGATAGATCTTCACCGTGCTCATAGGTAATTAATCCATTTTAGCAGAGTGAAGACATAATTCTCGCCAAACATTATAGCATTTTGTTCTCTACAGGTCTGTGGTTTGGCGAACATTATGCTTTCACGCCACCAAAATGGATAATTTACCTATGAGCGCTGTGACGATCTACCGTCTAGTGATGTCAAGTTAAGTTGAAGTTTAGTATAGATGTATATTGTACCATTCTTCATGAAGATATTGTGAAAGTTCTGAAAGAGATGTTGGCGGAGGATATCGATTCCGGATCGAACGCTCTATAATAGATCATAACGGTTTGATTACATTGAGGTCGGGGGACTGTGCGAGTCAAGGTAGATGTTTCACTTCATCCTCGTGTTCATCAAACCATGATTGGACAAGTCACGCTGAAGGAATACGAGCATTATCATCCTGGAAAATTCCATCTCCTGCTGGAAACAAAGTTTGCAAATAAGATGAGCCTGGTCAGCTAAAGTGTCTCTGTACTTCTTCCCAGTGATGCTTCCTTCCAGGGTTACTATTGGGCCGGCAGAAACCACGACAAGGATGTCCATACTATGACGGATCCACCCCCACGCTGACCAAGACCAAACGGTATAGTGGTTAGCGTGCTAGCTTCTAGACCTCGAGGTTGCGGGTTCGAGTCCCGTGTTAGGCATGGGTGTTTGTAAATGTATGTTGGCTTGTCTAATGACGAATGTTTCGGCGCATTATAGCCCTCGTGTTGCTGACGGCGCCAGATAATCTGAAAACAACCAACCACCCCCATGCTTGACAGTTGGAAAGAGGCAATCACTTATGCAGGTGCCCTCCAAATGTACACTCATCCTGTTGTGGGGTAAAATGTGAAAGACGATTTGTCTGACCGTTACAATCCGCTTCAGAACCCGTCGGTCCCTTTCACTCAGCTTCTCCTTCCATCCACTACTCTGCCTTTACTGAGCTTGTATTGCCACATTGTATGTATTGTTGCACAAATTGTTTGTATACAGTGTAAATAGTGACGTATTATTTTAAAAGTCTATTGTAATTTATTTTATCTTATTTCATTTATTAACAGCGATAATACAAGTTAGAAAAAGGTGGCAACACCTAAAGCAATCGAGAAATTTCGAGATGTTTCTTTTTCGACGAATTGGCTGGAAATTTCGGAAATGTTCTCACGCGCCTGGTTATATAAAGACCGGAGATCGGGAAAGTTTTCAGATTGACTTCGGACTGCGATGAAAGCTGATCGCTTTATTTACCTACTGGAGTGAGCTTGTATAATCGCTGTATTCGAAGTTGTTTTCATTGAAGCTTGTTTGAAAGCTTGATAGTGACTGTTCTTCGAATAACTTTTGTGAGCTTTCGAAGAGAGAATAAATATTTTTATACCTGTAAAAACTGTGCCATCATTGCCTCAGTGGAAAAATTCATAACAGTATGTACTCTGTCATGAGTTAAGACACTGTACCTCTAGAAACAAAAAGCTGGGATGTTTCGATCACAGTTGCTCCAGCTAGACGGGCTCCTACCAATTTGGCCTCTTTGAAAGTCTGTACGATCTGACATTATACGCTTTTTTTTTTTTTGCTTTTTTTTTTTAAATCTAAGGCGTATACAACTTCACTAAAGCTACCTCATACTTACCATGATATACACTTTTTATATTAAAAAAAACCTGGTACTAGGATTATATTTTAATACTTACGAAACGCATTCTTAAATGTCACTTGTTTGTACATTTGTTCAAAATGGGTATTTTACATCTATCTTTCGTAAAGGATTTCCTAACTTTGAAAGACACAAGTACGAATTAGTGCAAGACTGAAAGAAAAGACAAGTGATATGTTGAATAGACAGGTATAGAATTTTAAATATACAGGTCCACAAAATTGACTGATGGGGACTGATGGTCTAACATTTTAGTTTTTGTGATCGAAATAGCACATTGAGTCCCATGGGCAATCAGTACTTGATCAGCTACAGTTTTTACCCTGGGCCTTAACCCCAAGGGTATTGTTTTCTTTTGGTCAAAAGTGTGTTCCTTCCGCAATTTTCCAAGGTTGGCAAAAAAGGCTTCAAACAACGTCAGCCGTTTTCCGATATAGGAAGTTAGATGAACAAGTTTGCGCGTAGCCCTACGCTGGTCGTACCGTTGAAACTATTTTTATAGTGCAAGTTCCATACTGACTGCTTTTTCATTGTGTAAGGACCAAACAGCACTACGCTGGTCGTATTGTTGAAATTTTACATTTATGCAAGGGGCGCACTCCGCTCTGCAGATCTGTTAATAATCAAGATAGCTTTGGCACATTGGATGTCGTAGAAGAGTGTACCATCGGTGGTACGATTTTCAGTTTGTCATTTTTCGTGGTAACTTTGGGTTGTTGGGTGTCGAAAACTCGTCATGAAGCGTCATTGTGCAAGGACCAAACAGCACTGCTCTGGTCGTATTGTTGAAACTCTTCATTATGCAAGGGGCGCACTCCGCTCTGCAGATCTGTTAATAATCAAGATAGCTTTGGCACATTGGATGTCGTAGAAGAGTGTACCATCGATGGTACGATTTTCAGTTTGTCATTTTTCGTGGTAACTTTGGGTTGTTGGGTGTCGAAAACTCGTCATGAAGCGTCATTGTGCAAGGACCAAACAGCACTGCTCTGGTCGTATTGTTGAAACTCTTCATTATGCAAGGGGCGCACTCCGCTCTGCAGATCTGTTAATAATCAAGATAGCTTTGGCACATTGGATGTCGTAGAAGAGTGTACCATCGGTGGTACGATTTTCAGTTTGTCATTTTTCGTGGTAACTTTGGGTTGTTGGGTGTCGAAAACTCGTCATGAAGCGTCATTGTGCAAGGACCAAACAGCACTGCTCTGGTCGTATTGTTGAAACTCTTCATTATGCAAGGGGCGCACTCCGCTCTGCAGATCTGTTAATAATCAAGATAGCTTTGGCACATTGGATGTCGTAGAAGAGTGTACCATCGGTGGTACGATTTTCAGTTTGTCATTTTTCGTGGTAACTTTGGGTTGTTGGGTGTCGAAAACTCGTCATGAAGCGTCATTGTGCAAGGACCAAACAGCACTGCTCTGGTCGTATTGTTGAAACTCTTCATTATGCAAGGGGCGCACTCCACTCTGCAGATCTGTTAATAATCAAGATAGCTTTGGCACATTGGATGTCGTAGAAGAGTGTACCATCGATGGTACGATTTTCAGTTTGTCATTTTTCGTGGTAACTTTGGGTTGTTGGGTGTCGAAAACTCGTCATGAAGCGTCATTGTGCAAGGACCAAACAGCACTGCTCTGGTCGTATTGTTGAAACTCTTCATTATGCAAGGGGCGCACTCCGCTCTGCAGATCTGTTAATAATCAAGATAGCTTTGGCACATTGGATGTCGTAGAAGAGTGTACCATCGGTGGTGCGATTTTCAGTTTGTCATTTTTCGTGGTAACTTTGGGTTGTTGGGTGTCGAAAACTCGTCATGAAGCGTCATTGTGCAAGGACCAAACAGCACTGCTCTGGTCGTATTGTTGAAACTCTTCATTATGCAAGGGGCGCACTCCGCTCTGCAGATCTGTTAATAATCAAGATAGTTTTGGCATATTGTATGTCGTGGAAGAGTGTACCGTCGGTAGTACCATTTCCGGTTTGTCACTTTTCAAGATACCTATGGCATGTTACTTGTCGTTGGTCTCACCTTGAAGAATTTCGACCGTTGGTGGTACCGGATGTGCAATGTATGGTACCATTTCCAGTTGCTCAATTTTCAAGATACCTATAGCATGTTAGGTGTCCCACTATGCTGTAGCCCAAGGGTATTGTTTTCAGTTGGTCAAAAGTGTGATCCGGTGTCCGTCCCTACTTAATGTTTGGGAATGCGCAAGAAAGGCATTGTATGGATATGCGCCAGACCCGCCTGCTTGTACAAATAGAGATAGAGTATGTTGATGTATCGATGTTTTATAAAACTCAAATAAAAAAAACGTTCTGGTAATGTGCTTGGATTTAAAGGCCAGGGTAAACTGTAAGTCGGCCCTAAGCCGATTACAATGCTTTTTTTTTTATTTTTTTTTTTTTATTTTTTTTTTATAGAATTAATCTTAATTCAGTGTAAGGGGTATAAATTACCTCGCATATGAATTGAGATTGTTTCGAAACAGCTCTAGATTGCCGAGTAATGTATTAGCCATGAGGGGTTTTCCTCCGACCAGTCCCAATTTAGTTCATTGTGTTCAAGTAGTTCAAAAAATTGAACGCTTCCATCTAGTGGCAAACAGTAGATTTCATAACTTTTGCTGACTGAGCATTTTACTTGGTAGTTTTTTTTTTTTTTTTTTTTTTTTTTTTGCAATGTCTAGTTATTTTTCAAGAGATTAGTGTTTATTGAATAGTGAGTATTATAAATTTAATATTAATACACGTGTGCCTTTCTTATTTTAACTACTGTCCCATAATGACATCTTGACATGTTTTACCATTAATTATCAATTTTCATATTTACTGTACTGTGTAAACGTAAAACAAAATGAGCAATTTCACTTTTTTTTTCTGTAGCTTATGATGCTGTAGCTAAGTTTGGATCTGAAAAGGAAAATACAATTATTCGTGTTAAAGGATTTGGCAAGTATGAAAAAGAAGTTGTCACGTATGAAGAAGCCGTCGAAAAGCAAAAAGCTGATAGCTTGTAAATATGTTCTTCAATCCCACATTTTGTATAGAATTTCAGAAAAATAAATGTTTGTTTAAGAAATATGTTTGTGTTTTTGCGTTGCATATTCAGATGGCGCCACGTGTCCATAAAACAGGACTGCCAGGCAGTGTCGATCCGATTCAACTTTACCTATTCCAATAAAATAGAGTCTGTCTGTGGCTTCCAATAGATGTAGAGCTTTGAAATTTTCTCCGCAAGTAATCTTGACCTTCTAATTGTATCTTTGATGAACAGAGCGTTAAAATTTTAATTAGTTTTTTAATGATTTTTTTTTAAGAATTTTTTTTTTACAAAACTACTTCCAATAGGTGGTCTTATAATGAAAATGGAGTGAACTTTTGTCTGAACAGTAAACAGATTTTACATTAAAAATGTACTTTAATTTTAATGGGTCATCAACTTTTATATAATATCGGCTGTGAGTTCGGTTCTTTTTTGTGACTTCTAACTTGGAAAAAAAAAATCGTAGACTCTTTGAAATAAGTCGGATTAAAATTTTGTGATTTAATTAAAACATGAGTGTTTTTATAATTTTTTTTGTTAAGGTATAAAGTTGTCAGGATTTGCAACGAAATGAAATTTTTAAACTTTCACCATGCATGTCACAAAAGGTGGTGCATCGATGTGTACTTGTACATAAGATAGGTGATAAATAGATATTGTTAATGCCAAAAATGTCAGAAAATAAAATTTTATAGCCTTATTTCGTTTGCAAAATAAGTAATGTATGATGAGAACTGAAGAAGCCGCAATGCGAGACCAAACTTCGAAATGTCGCCTGGGTACTTGCCCATTCCCACGTTTTTGAAAACTAATGGCATTTCTACAGAAATTTCGAAAGTGGGGATGTTTAGAGCACCTGAAAAGACATTACCACAGCTCTTTTGATCAAAATAATTAGTCGTTATTCAATAATTGCTGAAAAACATACATCTTTCAATGGCGAATAAAAACATACATTTTTCAAGCTACCTTATACGCATGTTTAATTTTGACGAAATGACATGGCCGACCAAACGGTATAGTGGTTAGCATGCTAGCTTCTAGACCGCGAGGTTGCGGGTTTCGAGACCTGTGTAAGGCATGGGTGTTTGTAAATGTATATTGGCTTGTCTAATGACGAATGTTTCAGCGCATTATAGCCCTCGTGTTGCTGACGGCGCCAGATAATCTGAAAACAACCAACGAAATGGCATGTCCCATGGCCTTCACTAAACCGTATACAAAAGTTGAACATCATAGGTATATCCGTACGGGAGTTATACTGACCAGAGACAAACATTTTTTGCAGACTTTTAAAAAAAATAAAACTCAAAACGTGTAGAAATGAGGATAAAAAAAATTGAAATTTTCTTTTTTCCTAAGCGAATGCTATGCGATACTTATGTCCTACGTTAACACATGGGTAATTGAAAGTAAAAACTAGCAGTCAAGTAATGCTGCCCTACGTCATATTATATTTAAAAAAAAAAAAGTAAGGAAAAAAATAAAGATTAACTTACAGCAGATTTTATTTTGCGCTGAGCTTGAAATAAATGTTCTGGTGCTCGTTCCAAAATGTTTTACAGAAACTACCTTTCCTGATTGTTCGTTAAATTTTACGCCTTCATTTGTAATTCTCATCTAAACGACCACCATATTTTTAACACTTGTCTTTTTTATCTTTAATGTTGTCGAATATAAGTAAAATGGTTTGCTCACAGAATACTACGCAGATGCATATACGCGGGAGGGCAAGGATTGACTCTTGGTTGAAACACTTGTTTTGCAACTGTACTGTGATACTGACTGGGGACAGATGGATCCATTCCGAACTATTTACTGACTTCTATTTTGCCCCCAAAACATATTGAATACATTGTCGTCTACAACAAGTCTATTTGCCAAGATTCAGCTGGATTGGGTGGCAGCAAGTGAATTAATTAGCCTTCCGAGGATAGTGGAAGGTTTCAATCATTGAATATTGCCAAACTGAACATGCTTGAATTAAGCTTGGTATCTGGGTAATAGAAAGCGAGTAAAAGCTGATAAGTCTGCCATTTAAGGCAATCGGAACGGGTGTGAAGCTGCCTTTGCGTGACAGTCCCAAAACTTAATAAAAAGCATTGTCATCAACAATGAGGATATTTGCCAAGTTTTAAAGTTTCAGCTGGATTTGGATGACGGTAGTGGATTTATTAGTAATCCAAAACGCCAATGTAACCGTGTTTAAAAGCTGCTATTTAGTGACATGAACAGCTCCAATAACTCGATAGAATGCATTGTCAACGAATCTATCTGCAAGTTTAAAACTCGATAGGATAACGGCAGTATTCAGAAGCTATAACGAAGAGTGTGCAAAAGTGGCCTTTTAAGGACAATGACGAACCCCAAAACTTGATATGATTCCGATTTCAGTCATTGAATATCACCAAATTGTACATCTTTCAATTTAGCTTGGTATCTGGATAATAGAACAGCCCTCAAAACTTGTTATAATGTATTCTTATCGACAACGAATCTATCTGTCCAATTTCAGCGCAATTGAATGACGGCAAGTTAGCTTATCAATAATAGAAGCAAAATCGGTAATCGGTCAGTAAAAACCGATCATTTAATGGCAGTGACAGACCCGAAAACTTGACGTAATACATTCTAATAGATAACGAATCTATTTGTCAAATTGCAGCGACTAGACGACGACAAGTTAGTTTATTAGTATATTGCAGAAGCGATGATAAAGCATTTGAAAAAGAGGCCTCTTTTAGTGACAGTGACAAACTCTTTGATGCTTTGTATCAGACTTGATATAATGCATTCTTATCGACAAAGAATCTATCTTTCAAATTTCAAGCTGACCTATTCGTATTCCTAAGATAGAAGCATGAGCAAAATCAGCCTTTCAGTGACAGTAACAGCCAGGGCCGCCGACAGGGGAGGGGGGGGGGGGGAAACAGTGCAAATGATAAGGGCCCGCTTCGCCAAGTAGGGCCCGCAATATACGACCTCTCTTTTTTTTTTTTTTTTTTTTTTTTTTTTTTTTTTGCTACACCGTCCAACAGACACAAACCACAAGTGGAGGGTGAGACTATGGGGGACAGTTGTAATGGGTGTCTGCTTTATCAGAGTGGGAGTCATCCAATTTTTACTTTTTGTTGTTCTTTTGACGCTTAGTAAACAATCTTTTTGGTTCTAGTGAATATTGATAAACCTCTAAGGGGCCCCTGACGAGCTCTGACCTCAAAGGCAAACAATATTTATTGAAAAAATTATAGTATTATTTCGTGGACAAAGGTTTAGTATGAAGTAAGAATTAATCTAAAAAGTGGCATTTGATGACCTATGCCTTATGGATCTTTTTGAGGGCCCATTGCCCATATAAAATACGATATTTATTCTTAAACGTGAAACTTCATTTAAGTACATGCAAAAGTTATTAATTTTCATTTCATAGACTAGAGTTCATTATAATTTTTTAGGAATAAACAAAAACGTTATAAACATCAAGTATGCCCGAGGAGACCCGGGCCCCCAAAATACAACGTAATAATAAAATATAGTAAACAATAATTTTAGTATGTTAATACCCACCCAAATTGGGTATAAGTACTAAGAATAAATAATTTTCTGTGGTGTGCTTTACAAGTACGTCGCGCAACGTTACAAAAATCTAAACAAACAAGAATTATACATCAAGCATTGAACTTCGAAAGGGCCCCGTCGATTGTTGTCCCAATAGAATAAATATGTTATATTTAAATTCAAACTACATAATCATCAATACGCTAATTGTTTATGTGCCCGCCACATGCTCATGGACGTAGGCCCTGATTTATTGAGAAATCATCAAATGTCGACTCTGAAGTTGTGATTAATGCTGCAGATATTGTTGTCACGGATCACATTGTGATAGTGAAATGCAATGCTATGCATAACAAAGTCTCTCCTCTTTTGATTTATAAATTTGATTGTTTGAAATTTGTTTCTTAATTTGTGATAAAAAAAAACTTTTAGGAAACAGTATTAACATTAATTTATCAACTCTTTCTATAATTAATGTTAATTCATTTGACTTTGTGTCAAGCCCATTTCCAATAAATCACGCGTTTAAATATGAGCATAAGAGGGGCCCCAAAATGTGTCCGGACCTTGGCCCCAACTTGTCATGGTCAAGCCCTGCTTGGACGCCACGGTCCCTCATGAGTACAAATATTATTTATTGTTACTATTATTATTTGCCAAAACGTTCAGCTCAAGATTTTAAGATTCTGTCGCTATACATTTGTACAATTGTATTTAAAGGAAAATATTTCTTAGAATATATTGAAGGGTGATTTTTAGTTTTAAAAAAATCGCATTTATTTTTAATAATTCGCATTTTCCCCCTCATTCTAATTTTTTTTCATATTTGCAGTCTCTATTAATTACTTTTACGAATTGCTATTAATATTAAAATATAACAAAATTTCTTAACTTTTCTTTTCCTTGATTTCAAGCATTTGGGAGAAAGACTATTTCGATAAAATTCAAAATGTATTCGATTTTATCAAACTTTTTTTTAAATTTAATTTAATATAATACATTGATTAAAAAAAATATGGACATTTCAATGTATTTAAAATTTTATAAACACTTACGACTTGTGAAAATTGTTCAACAAAATTCTGTGGTATTAAGCATACTTTTTTTTAAAAAAAACTTGGTTCCATTACTTCTTATCTATTCAGAGTCGGTAAAATAAAGATTTGTTATACAATAATCATGTTTTTCACAACTGTTTTTTTAATTCACGATTAAAACGTCCGGAATATTTAAAAATGTTTTCCAATTTTAGTTATATTACTGATTTTTCAACTAATACAAGTTCATTTGTTGCACATCAAAGTTTAAAGTAATACATTTTAAAATAACATTTTCCTAATTTTTTCTTAAGTAATTGCTTCGTTCAAAAAAGTTACATTAACCAGTTCTGTAGAACATTTTAGCTTTTGCTCATAATGGAAAACGCAATATATAAAGTGTAATATTGCCTTTCCAAGTTTCACAAGAGAATAGTAGGCATTTGAGAAAAAATAGTAGGCATGATCTTAAGATCGCGTGAGAGAATAGAGTTATTTGCTCTAGATGTCACCAATATCACTTTACCTCCCAGAACGTTTGCCTAAGGGTGAGACGGGGGAGAAATTACAAAGCGATGCTCGATGTTATCTATCTCGATGACTCTGTTCCAAATTCTACAATAGACAGGACCATAAACTAATTGCGTCTCCAGTTGGAATTTTAAAAGCAGGGGTTTTGATAATGACGCTTTCCATGAAAGGCCATTCTCAAAACCATTGCTTGGGGGTTAGCAGGATGGTATGGGGTGGTCCAGTAGGATATATCAACAGGCGAATAGACACAGACTGACAAGTACGTGACACCCAGATAGAAGTTATATGGTTACAGTTCACAATTTAAACTATTGTTGCGTTGGTACTATACTTAATACGCTTCGTGGTTCTGCGATATATATATATATATATATATATATATATATATATATATATATATATATATATATATATATATATATATATATATATATATATATATATATATATATATATATATATATATATATATATATATATATATATATCTAATGAGAACCACGAAGCGTATTAAGTATAGTACCAACGCAACAATAGTTTAAATTGTGAACTGTAACCATATAACTTCTATTATATATATATATATATATATATATATATATATATATATATATATATATATATATATATATATATATATATATATATATATATATATATATATATATATATATATATATATATATATATATATATATATATATATTTTCATTTAAATTAATTCCTAGTCTACTTTACGGTATTTTGGCAGTATTGGTGATAATTGTGGTAAGTGATAAAGTTCATTTTTATATATTTATAAATAAATTTGTGGCTACCATCAATTCTGTTGAATCCCCATCGAGATTTTGACTTGACGATAAACTGGAAATAAAGCAAAATAGGTTTTATTTGGAACTAACTAAATTTTTCCTAATCCAATGAAGTAAGAAAAATAGTATTTGACAAAACATTTATTATCGTACATCTATTTTTAATTGCTAATTGAACTCTGACAATGAAGTATTTTTTGATTAGATATTTGCTTAAATACCTAATTAATTAACTAAATGAAAATAACGTATCCTTTGTAAGATATATATTTTATTTTAATATTGCTTTCTGAACAAAAGTTTTAAAAACACTTTTTCGCAGCGAAGGAAACGTGAATTATTTAATATTTAATTTTTTTTTTTATATACATTTAATATCCAAAACAAAGCCGTCAATTTTTAACAAAAGAATGACTTTCCAACGGATTTTATTCAACAACTAAATTTGAAATTTTATTTTGACAAACGTTAATATGCAAGTAGAAATATGGCATATTTTAATTTGTCTTAAACATTTTATTTTATTGATTTTAATTAGGCTGTTAAACATTAATTCAAGTAAATTACAATGTTTCTAAATGATTATAAGTATTTTATTTTTATGAAAATATTAGAATAAGATAAGTTAAAACAACTTTTTATCTTTTAACTTTTATTGAAAGGAAAAAATTAAGGCAATACATTGGATTTCCTCAATTAGTTTAAAGTATATTAGAAAAATTATCAAGGGGTGGTGGGGCTTGGCTCAGATGTTGACTCTCTGTGAACTTCAACTGTCACTCTAACTGCACATTTCATTTCCTTCTTTGGTTTTTAATTTTAAAGCTTGAAAGTTTTTTTAAAAAATAGGCCGTAGTATTCTTATTATTAACTATAATTAGTTATCTACTGGTACTCCAATATTTACTTTGCTATGTGATTGAAAATCAGGTTGTTTTATTTAATTACTTGATATTTATTAGTAAATTAAGCTTTTGATATATTAAATTTTAGTTTCCTCCTTCTCCTCTCTTCTTTTGCTTTCTTTTGTCAACTAATAGCCATTTATAGATTTTAGGGTTTACAAACATATTTATTAAAATGTTTGATATTTTAAAATTAGTTTCCATATTTATACTTGAATTTTATAAAATATAAATTACAATCTTTAAAAATAGATGACCCCTTAAAATGGAAGGGTGAGGGGTGCCCATATTATCTTCTCTTATAGTTAAAAAGTCCCTTTGACCTCCTCTGGCAATGATCAATTAAAACTGTTTCACTTACAGCATTGCTACCCACCGCAACGTTAAATTTACTGAACCACAGTCCATAATGAATTTATGCATTCACGTCCAATTATATTTTATTTATTTAACAATTTCGGCACCAGGAAAGAGTTTCAACCATGATTGATTAAATGGGATTTATTTGAATTCCAAAGCGATTATAGAAGTGTGAGTAAAAACTATCTTTTTGTGGCGGTGAGAGCCCCAAAGTCTCAATAAAATGTATTTTCATCAACAATGAATCTACCTGACAAGTTTCAGACTGATTGGATTACGGCAAGTGGGTTATATTAGGCCTTTTCAGATATGCCCGGCCGGTACAACACACACACACACAAAATCGAAGTTAATATAAAGGATTTAAAAATCATGGCAGATGAAACAAAAGTCAGTAGTTCATTTTTCTTGGAATTAACGTATATATTTCAGTTCATTCTTTCTTAAATTCACGATTTTTCTCTTCCTTTTGGACGAAGTCGAGGCCATGTTTTCCCAATATAGTACATCAAAAACAAAGGCAAAGGACTTTTTAACACGACGCATAATCGTGAAATGTTAACAACAAAAGATGCTATCTACCTCAGTTGGATACGAGAGAACAGCGAACGTCAACAAGAGCTCGATGCAAATGTAACTGTGACGCATTGTGGAGATCACTCCAATTACGCATTCTTGTTGTTCCATATTTCCACTGAGAAGATACCAGGGAGCGCTGACTTTAAGTTGGTATTGATATTAATGTTACCAATCTAAGCCACTCATTTCTGTGTTTCTTCGCCTTTTCTTTATTTTTTAAGGTTTGAGATTAAGCAGTAAGTTTATAATGAGTTTACCCAAAAAAAGAATGTATCACCATTTATTGTTTTAGTTTTTTCTTAGGTTGAATTAGTTAGAACTTTCATATCACAAATATCCATAAGAAGAACCGCATGCGGCTCCGACGTCTTGGTCTAATGGCCCTTGTTATATATTCATCTCTATTTATAACCCCATCTCCCTAATTTCCAAATTAATAACTGCTGTGGAAATATTACCTTTTTAGTATGGACAGCAGTATATGTAAATGGGGGGAGATAAGAGGGGGGGGGAGGGGGCCCGAGGTGTAGTTGCATAGGGGCCCGAAAATCCTGTCGGCGGCCCTGGTAACAGCACCCAAATCTTGATAAAATGCATCGTCATACCATCTATCCTATCTGTCAAGCTTCAACTCGGTTGGATGACGGCAAACTGTTTATTTAGCCATAAGCAGATTTGTACACCACCCACAAAGTAGAAAAATCGAAGTTTATATAAAGGACTTAATAAAACTAGCAGAGCAGAGAAAAATATCAGACCTCGAGTGCGAGTGTTAGATCTCGGAAATTCAATGCAAGCAATTTTTGTGGAATGACAAATATAATGACCTTAAAAATAGTATTTTGATTTTACATTAATTAAAAAAAGTTTTGTTTGGAAATTTAATTTGAAATGATGTTTTATTATGTTATCAAAAATTTATGTATATATGATGTTTTCTCACAATCCCACTACATAAAGAATTTTAGTTTTAGAGATACTTCATCTTGTAGGTGATATTTACTCAAAAGGAGGAGCTTAGCTATTGTTCCCTGGATGACGCCATTTTGGAAACTTTGTGATGGAAAATATTGCGTTTGCTCTCATCGAAGCCTACCTCAATCAGTGCTCTTACAACTTACCACTTGTATCGTACCCAAGACCTGTCTGCAATTATAGAAGATGCGATTGAGTTTTAAATAAGTATTGCATAATTTTGTCTCTGGCTTATAAATTTGAAACTCCAAATTCCATTACTTAAAATATGGATTACCCATGAAAATAGTATCATCTTTTGATTCTATATTATATTTTAAGAATTTTTGCAAATTACTCTGATGCCTTCTCTTAAATATCAAAATGAAGGAAACCCATAACAAAACTTTTGAATTCTATTTCCAATACTCAAAGCATTTTAAACAGAAAGAGCCCTGTTAGAATCACAAAAACACTCAGTTTTTGCCTTATGACCTAAAGAGAGAACAACTTGTGGAAAATTGTTAACAACATGGAACAAACCCAGAGAACACCCACTACTATTATGTGGTATGAAGTCGAATATATAAACCTATAAGTGAAGTTTATTTCCGGATCCTACTTTTTAACTGTTAACCGGCAATTCGCCAAAACAAAGTAGTCAACTTCTTGCTTGCAGCAAATGCTAATAAGTTTGGTTTTACTGTTTTTTTATCAAGCAAAAAAAATAAAGGTAATTCATATCAAATCATTTTAAAATTAGAAAAACATTGCATGACTTAAATTTTCATTGACCGGCCTAGTAATTTAATGTTTTGTTTCTTATTTTCTCTAGATAGATTTGGTTCTTTCGAAAACCAAGCATCTGCATAGTTTTTTTTTAAACTTCTGAACTTATAAGCAGCATCAAGCCTTAGTTAGGTTTATTATAAAACTTTAAGAAGAATTTAAATTGAAATAATTTCCTTTATTAAAAAGAAACAAATGCTCAAAGTACGTGTACACCCAAAGTTTTATAATTTATTGATGGCCAATTGTAATTTAATACTTATTCACAGATACATAATAGAGATCTGACGGTTTTGATAATATTCATTGGCCTTATTTAAAAGATAAATGTCTTCAAATAATAACCCTTTCGTAACACCCCAGACCTCCTGTGACTTTGAAAGCTCCCTACTTTTTTTCTAACTGGCTTTCAAAACAGTTTTCAAGCAACCATAATTTTTTTTTCAGATTTATTTTAGCTCCAAAGACATCTGTACCAATTTAATGTATTTCTCATGTTGCTTATTTAAATTAAATCGCAACTAATCAAAGTAACTGGGATAAATTCTTAGTTTACGTTGATGGGTTGGTGTTCTTTTGAAAAGTTGGTGTTATCACCATTTCAGCATGGTAACTGGTTCAAAATCTTCAACCTGATAACTAATTCAAAGTTACCGTTAATACTCAACAATGATTGCCAACTGGGGAATGTGCAAATAATCATTTAGCAATTATGAAAATCATGCATTTAAGAAAAGAAAAATCAAAATAAGGTTGCTAAATATAAAACTGTATATCTTGCCGATTGCTGTCAAATTGTCTTGGCAATATTTCCACATCAATTCAATTAGGAATGGACCGTAACTGAAAATATGTTAATAATTGGATTTCATTGTTTTTATTAGAGCAATTTCTCTTCAAAAGTGAATAGATACAATGGCGATTGGGACATATTCGTGTCTGTTATTTGTTGCCTGGTGGGAATTGTCACACAAATTCAGTGTAGTTTCCTCTTGAAATAGTTACTCGAAGGCATTCTCCTTCATTCATCCCCCCTCCACCATCTCTCAAAAGACAAACAGATTACCCACTAGAAAAGTTGTCATTATGATAATTGCCATTGTTCCTCATGACTCTTAAAAATCCAAAACTATACTTTTCTATTAGCTGGGTATAGGGGCGTACTGGGAAATTTTTTCAATATAATCATTAATAAAATTTTAATAATCATTGTTAGTAATAAAATAACTCTAATAATTAATTAATTTTAATAAGTAAATGGTTTTTATAATAAAATAAATTTAGTTGCTCATATTTTTAATAACTAAGTATTTTTAATAATTAAATATTTTTAACTAGCTGAATACCCATGCTTCGCTGCAATATTTTAACATGTGTAATATTTTAGCTAGCTGTGAGACCTCGCGTTGGTGTATAGGTCCCAGTTTTTGGCGCTTCGTTCGCAGGAAGGCATCTTTATGCAAAATCGAACTCGCTTCATTCACTGAAAAGTTCATTGACACATAAGCACAGGCTTACTTCACTCGTTGAAAGGTTCATTACTAGGTAAACATAGGCTTGCTTCGCTCGTTGAAAGGTTCATTGCTGTGTAAGCATAAGCTCGTTTCACTCACTAAAATCTAATTGCTACGTAAAGCCCTAATAGAGAAACAAAACAAAAACTGTTAATACAATAATACAACACCCCTTTTTTAACACATGTTTGTGGAAAGCAAAATTGGAAAGCCAAAACCACTTATTTAGAAACTTTCGGAGCTCTTGGCCTATTAAAAGTTTCATATTGTGGAAATATTAATTAAAAAACAAAGTAAAATTTTAACTTAATTTTTGTCAAATGTCCAATTAGAAGGCCAAAACTACTTGTATTCAAAATTTCAGAACTGTATCCCAATTGGAAATAGTTTTGTAAAATATTTGTGATAGTTAAAAAAAATAATTAAAAAACAAATAAAATTTTTAAATTCTGTTTTTCAAAAGTCAATTTAGAAGGACACAAATGTTGAAAATTTCAGTGCTGTAGCCCTAATAGAAATCATTTTGTAAAAAATATATTAATTAGTTACAAAAAATTAATTGAAAAAGAACTAAATAAAAATTTAATATTCTGTTTTTCAAAAGTCCAATTAAAAGACCAAAACTACTTATTTTGAAAATTTCAAGAACTGTAGCCCTATTAGAAATCATTTTGTAAAATATTTATTGAATAAAAACTAAATAAAAGTTTGAAATTCTGTTTTTCAAAAGTTCAATTGGAAAGCCAAAATTAGTTATGTTGAAAATTTCAGAGCTTTAGCCTTGTTAGAAATCGTTTTGTAAAATATATAATTATTAATTAAAAAATAAGTAATTAAAATGTCAACATTCAGTTTTTCAAAAGTCAAATTAGAAGGCCAAAACTACTTATGCTGAAAATTTCAGAGCTCTACTCCAATTTTAAGTAGGTTTCTATGGATCCACAGAGCCAAAGACAGACAGACACACAGCTTGTTTTATTATTATAGATGACGAAATATTTTAATAATAGAATTTTTTTAATACATTTTATTTAGATTTTATAGTTAATTTCAATAACTGGTGGCAGTGATTGAGATTTGAGTACATTTAGCTTTTTTTTTTTAAAAAAAAAAACTTTAAGAAAGACAAGTATTTATTTTAAGAATTTTTTTTTTTTAAAAAGGAACTTCTGTACTGAACCAGCCCACTTTTTCAGACACTGACTGGCCCAATGATTCCACCTGATAACCCTATGGCCAGTATGCCCCTGGCTAGGCGCCAGACAAAAATCGGCAAATTACAACTACAACTCATCCAAATCTTTAAAGAGTTTATCATTTATAACAAATCGTTTTTAAATCCTTTATATTAATTTCGATTTTGGGTGTGTATGTGGATGGCAGGCAAATTTACGGAGGCCTAATTAACCCCTTTGCAGTCATTCTTTTTGGAAAAACATTACAGCAATAAGCTCATCCAAACTAACTACCTTTAAATCAATCTTATGTGTATGTTTCAATTTATAAGTGTGAATTGAACAGGCTTCGCGTCGTCATTAAAAGTGTTCAATATTTTTTAAATGGTTTTCTCTTATTATACATATACATATGTATATATATACATATTTTTATATTTCATGTATACAAACACAATTTTTTTATTCCACTTTCCTACCTTTGAGAAGGTGATGCAAGTAAATTTGAAAATGTTTTGGTATGCATTATCCAAATAAAAATGTATATGTAGTATTAAAAGTTCAAATGCATTTACTAATATCATAGCTCTGTTCTAGGACTCATTCTAAATCCTCATGACAGGATTTGTTGCAGTGCACGTTGGCGCAGGCCTACACTCTGATTTTCTCTGGCCTGCCTACAAGGAAACATGCAAGCAGGCTTGCAAAACAGCACTAAAGCTGCTCCACGAGGGATGCAATGCCACCGAAGCAGTCGCTAGAGCAGTCGAAGTCCTTGAAAACAGCCCCATAACAAACGCCGGACTTGGTTCAAACCTGTCCCTACAGTGCACCATCGAGTGCGACGCTGCCGTCATGGAAGGCTCCACCCTCAATTTCGGCTCGGTTGGAGCTCTGCAAGGCATCCGGAACCCTGTGCAAGTGGCAAAGAAAATAGTGGAAGAACAGAACAGAGGATTGTCTTATAATCGCATCGCCCCCTGCACTTTGGTAGGCGAGGGCGCCACAGATTGGGCTTGGAAACAAGGATTCGAAGGTCGCATTAACTTAATGACGAAACAGGCCAAGACGACCTATTTGAAATATATGAATCGGATAAAGAAACACGAGAAGGAGACGGAGAAAGCGCGGAGGGTGGCGTTTGATTTAAAGTACCAGTTGACCAGTATGGCTCCAGAACTTGTACCCGTTTCTCCCCCTGTAGCTCCTCCACCGGTCCTCGCAGGCACTGATGCAGGAGCAGTTGAACTTATTTCTCCTCCAGCGAAACGGCTGCGAACTTCCGATGTAGAGGACGAGGATGATGTGTCGACAACGACACACAAAAAGATTCGTTCTGAGGATGGTGATCAAGATACGGAGCTGCCACGTATTCCTTCAACACCATCCGAGATGAACATACAGTTGGACACTGGGGTTCAGGATTACATTGCGCAACCGGTATGTATTGTTCTATTGTCTGAGGTGCCAATTCACCCTCTAGGACCATGACGCCCCCTCCCCCCCATTTCGAAAGTGCCCCCAATTTTTAAAAAGTCCCTTCTCCCTTTCCAAATTTTAAGTTTGCTTAATTAATTTATCATAATATTTGGTATTCACAGAGGGGTTAAACAACGTTAAATCAAACAGTGCAATTCACCACCCATCTCCGATTTTCCGATAAGATGGGATAATCAGAAATCTCAATTCCAGAAAAAAAATGTATCAAGGCTTTCTGCCTAGGAGCTGAGAACAAAATTATTGAACTTTCATGAAGAACAACTATAAACTGGTATTTTTCTTTTCAATGAAGCAAATGCTTTATTACAGGCTTTCATTTTGTAATTGTGGTTACAAATTTAGTTTTTAAATGAGACAATGCAGAAGTACTGTGGTGTGTGTTAACCCTCTATTGCATATGGTGTCGCCACAAACTAATCAGCTGAACTATTTTCCAATAAATTGAAATTTCTGACCCATATTTGCACCAAGTCAAATTTTGTCACCAACTTATATTTACATAAATTATTAACTATATCTTTACTTTCAAAATTTCATATGGTTTTTGTAAGCATTATATATATACATTTACATTAGAATTTTTTTTTAAATAAAAAGGTAATGAATACAATATAGGATAAATTTTTAAAAAATAAAAAAAATTGAAGGTATACTTTTATTTCTGGCAATCAGCCAAGAAATATTTGGCAACTCTTCATCTTCATGTCTGGACAAAGCATTATTTAGATTTGGATAAAGGATTATTGAAAGATTTCGAGCCTCTTGCGAGTTAGAATACCTATTTATCACTAGTAGAGAGCTAAAAAAATAAGTATGTTCTGATTAGTTTTGGGGTAGATTTTGAATATAACAATTTGAAATAGGTATTACTGTGTACAATATTAAAATATATATTGTTACAGCAAGCACTCCTAACAATATCACAATACTATCAAATTCCACAGTTGTTGATATAATGCAGACTCAGTGTCATGTTTCCAGTTATTCGCGACAAACTGGATATGGATACACGAGACCGATTTCAACGTCCATGCTGCAATGAGTTTCTTCGCCGATTCACATGGAAAAAGTTCACGTGATTGGATTGGGGGCAGAGTAAAAACACTTGTAACAGAGTGGCCACAGAACCTGAAAATCAGGGAAATGTCAGGGAGCTTTCTGATTCTGGAAAATATCGGGGAAATTTTCTTTCTTCTAAAGCTAAGTTTCCCCGTTTATCCTTATTTTGGTGCCATTTACCTGGAGAATTATGGTGGCAAACGTCGAACTTTAATGTTACAGAATAATTTAAACTTTTAATTACTGCCAAAACTAATTTTTAGAAATTGGCATATTATCTTTTTAGCATACATGTTCTATTAGATCTCGGAACCTGGAAAATTTGAACGAAAATTTGCCATAAAATAAGGGAACTTTTTTTCCTGAACTTTGTGGCCACCCTGTGTAACTCGTGCAAGTTTGAAGGCCACCCAGAACAACCACATTCTCACCGTGCTTGATTTATTTATCTGGGTTAATTCTAACATGTATCGTATAAAGTTTTTCTTTGTCTCCCATGCTGATGTTGAGAAACACGCCAAAAACTTAAGAAACTCATTTTCAGACTGCGAAAACATACCTGGAACTCATAGTTGTCAAAGTTTTGTTCCAAGCAACAATGCAGAGTTGACCCTGTATTGATTGTTGTCAGATGATGCAAATTTAGGATTTAAAGTTAGTCTCAAAGTAAAAAAACAAAAAAAAAAACATGTAAAAAGTATAAATACCGACGACTTGCAAACAGGAGTTTACATAGCTGCAGAACTATACAATGACAACTGGTTTATTGACTGCATTAGGGAAAGGCATGCAGATGAAACAGACTTGCTTTTAAATATCATGTTAAGACATACCGACACTGTGTTATTTTGGCCTTCTAGAGAAGATAGTTGCTTCGTTCGTTTTGAGCATGTGTTATGTGTGACTGCAGCACCATCACAGTGAAAGATAGCACTGGACGATAATATGTTCTTGACAACAGTATGACTAAAAGTATTACTTTCTCATTTAATAAGTTCAAATCGGATGCAAAATATAGCATTTTCTTTTATTTGTGTCCTATTTGTATTCTGTCTAATGTGTTTTATTTAAAATATGAATTGTTGTTGTAGTCTGCATACACGACCTTATATTTTAAATTAAAATCAGATGTAGAAGTAATAGGCTACTCTACTATAATCTGTGAATTATGCTTTGAATGTGCTACATCGAAAGTTACACTGCAGGTATGGGCAATAAAGCTTTGGTGAATGTGACCAGTAAAACACATAGTTTTTAGTGGTTTGCCCTGAAAGTTCAATAATTTTTTTTCTCAGCTCCTAGCCAGAAAGCCATGATGCAATTTTTTTTGGAAGTAGAGGTACACCATCTTTTACAACATTTAAAAAATGTATAACATGTGCTCTTGATCAAACATGTCGAAAAAAATATCTTGATTTTTCTTTTCCAAAACAATTTTTAATGCAAACACCATAGAAGATACACAAATTCGATTAAATTTTTTGAAATCAGCTTAAAAAATTACCTCTAGATACTAACTTTCATTTCAATAAGTTATACAGGTAAAGAGTTACTTAAGAAATTAAGGAGGAAGAAAATAGCACATCTCACGGAAAATTTACAAATTGCAATAATTCATTTCTC
The DNA here is from genome assembly GCA_963978545.1 of Linyphia triangularis. Taxonomy (NCBI): domain Eukaryota; kingdom Metazoa; phylum Arthropoda; class Arachnida; order Araneae; family Linyphiidae; genus Linyphia; species Linyphia triangularis. The sequence goes on from OZ021726.1 coordinate 88,601,753, forward strand.
TGTAATTAATTATTATAGAACCATAAAAATTGGGATTTGTGGTTATAATGTGGACTTTAAAATTATGAAACGTTGCTTATTTTGGAATTCCCTCCGACATAACTTTGAAAGTCAAAAATATCACTATCCTAAATTCTGAAATTTAAGTCAAACAAATTTAAACGCTTATGATTTGATAAAGACAATTCACTCACTCAGCATTTCGTTAAATATAATTTTTAAAAGATTGAAATGACCTTTTCTGCATTTGAAATAGATCCAATATACATATTATTCTGAGCATAGCATCATAAAGTTTGACAACTGTGTGTCAATCCCCTAAATGATTATAACGAAATAGATTACTCTAATAAATTGAAGATAATTTAAATGACCTTGGTAAAATTCTCTGCAATAAAAAAGAGTTCACTTACCTCGTTATAAATGGATTTTAAACTATTTACTTGGACCCAAAATTAATGAATCTATAATAATAAAACAAGCTGTCTGTGGATCTATTGAAAACTATTTAAAATAAGCTCAGAGCTCGGAAATTTTCAACATAAGTAGTTTTAGCCTTCTACTTGGACTTTTGAAAAACAGAATGTTAACATTTTAATTAGTTATTTTTTAGTTAAATAAAAAAGGGTACTTTTGTTCTTCTAATTAAACTTTGGATAGACAGAATTCTAAAATTTCGATTAGTTTTTTTTAATTAATTAAAAAATATTTTACAAAACTATTTCTAATAGGACTACATTTCTGAAATTTTCAGCGTAAGTAGTTTTGGCCTTTTAACTAAACTTTTGATAAACATAATGTTAAAAATCGAATTTATTTTATTTTTTAATTGGATATTTTTATAAAAAGCGACTTCTAATACGCCTAGAACTCTGAAAATTTCAACATAAGTAGTTTTAGCCTTCTAATTTTACTTTTCACAAACTCATGTCAAAATATTCTCAAATAAGTGTTGTATTAACAGTGAATTTTTTTATTTTTTTTTATTTTTATTTGTTAATCGACAGGGAGAGGCTTTTAATATTAAGAGTTTACGTAGCAATTAATTTGTAGTGATTGAAGCGAACTTATGCTTACGCAGCAATGAACCTTTCAGTGAGCAAAGCAAGCCCATGCTTGCACACCAATGAAACTTCCATCGAGCTAAACGAACTTGTGCTTGTCTACCAATAAACCTTTCAATGAGCGAAGTGAGCCTGTGTCTGCCTAACGACGAAACTTTCAGCACACAAAGTGAACTGTGTTTGTTACAATGAAACTTTTACCGAGTAATGTGAGCTTGGTTTTGCGTAGCAATGAACCTTTTTGCGAGCGAAGTGCCAAAAGCTGTAACCTATATACCAATGATGGGTCTGCACAACACCGAGCCACTCAGCTAGTAATTAATATTTCATTAGGAAATCTAAACAACTTTAAAAAAAAAAAAAAAAAAAAAAAAAAAAAAACTTGCATCGTCTTGTAACATACTGCAAATAATCCGCTGGATGTTTATACTCAAAACACTCTTGTAAAAGAGAAAGTATTATTTACAAGTCGTGCAGGCACACAAGGCAACAAAAGTGTTAAATTGAAACCATTAATTTGCAAAACTATGTTTCTGTTCAAACAATGACCAATACAAAATCTATTATAAAAGGCAGAAAAATCTATATTAAGGCAATTTTTTTTTTATCCCTAAATTTTGCTGCTTTATTTCATGTTTAAAAAAATTCAATAGATTGTGGGGAGGAGGTGCATACAAGCATACGCCCTTTTTATATCTCTGTGCATGTATGTCCATCCATGCTTATTATTCTTACTGATTGAGTGGAAAAATCAATGCTGCTCTGAATCTTATTTTATCGTGTTCAAATAATGTGTCGGTTTGGCTTTCTAACAAGCCTGTATATTTATGTAAATGTTAAATTCTGTGATCTCCAAACACCTTAAAAGAGCATTTTTTTACACTTACCTAACATATTGAGTCCCGTACCAGCCAATTTTTAATAGAAATCGATTGCTTGTTTCGCTTTTTTTCCAATAATCCAAAAAATGCATCTTTCTATACTCATTCATTTCTTTGATGCATAAAGTTGCAAAAAAATTAATGCTGCTTTTTCACACTAAATTATGTAGTTTGAATTACAAAATTGAAACTTCTAGAAAGAAAGAAGCTGTTAATTTAACCACTTGTTAAAATCTGAATAAGCATGCAATTAAGAACTGATAAAAATTTCATTGCATAATGTTTAGTAGGTTTAGAAAAATGTACAATTTATGAGTCACATCCTACCTTTAACGTTATTGACTAGTAACATAGAGGCCCACATGTTGGTTGTGTGGTTAGGGCTTTGGCCGATTTCGAAACATGGATAAGCATGGATGTTCTTCGTGCTTCGGAATCCACCTTAAGCTATAGGTACTGGCCTAATTAACAGTAATGGACAATTCATAGTGAGTATAGGGCCAATGATCTTTACTACGACTTTCTCTTAAGTGCCAGCGACAGCTACCTTTCTTATGGTGAAGGTCTGTAGAAAAGGGATGTGCTCGAGTTCAATAGGGTTCCTATAGCAACCCTATAACAAAACGTAAACATTTAGAGGTGGCGATATATTAACGCGTCATTTAAACGTGTAAACATTTAGGCTTGGCGACGACTCGCCAACTGGTACCCCTCTAACGGAAGAGTACCTTTTTTGGTACTATCTTATACAGTCGAAAGTTGACGCACTTTTTGTTGGCGATTAACTATGAGAACTAGCTTAACTATGAGAATTAGCTGACTATTTTATTCTTTTAATCATAATTTCGTTTTTAAGAAAGTTTTATTTAAAAAAAAAATCATTCTCTACCAAGTCCAATAGGCAATTCCCGCATTTTTTTTAAAAACGAGTGAAATTCAACCAAAAGGTCTTTTAAAAAATTAGTTATTTAAGTATTAAGAAAAGAAAATGCCCAAAAACTCGCTGGATCGCTTTCCGATTAAAACGCTACTTTATAACTGTGACGTCAAGATATCCTTCCATTTCCATGGTTATCGTGAGGTTTCTGTCAAATAGTTGGTGTGAGTTTTTAGACAATTGCCATATCTCGTGCCAGTTGGCGCGATTTGAGAAACTTGTAAAACTGGTTTCCGTTTCTGTGTTTCAAGTCTAGTTGATTCAGATGTAGTGACGTCAACATTCGCTTCAAGCCGAATATATCATTTTTCCCGCCAAAGCTAACAAGTAAACTACGGTTGCAAATTAAAAAAAAAAAAAAAAAAAAAAAAAAAACGCAGCGAGCAGAAATTTTTGAAGAATATATTAAGAAAGTTTACCGAACCACAGTCCATAAAGTATTTATGCATTCAATGTGAATGATGATGATACAAAATTATTTCAAATAAATAGTTTATTCAGATATGCAAAAAAAGTTGACAAAGGAAAAAAAATTAACTTTTGGCGATCATGTCGTATAGCCGATTAATGGTATCGCCAATAGTCAATTGTATAAGGCATAAGCACCTTTTAATTATTATTATTATTATTTCTTGATTTTAGAGACCTCACGATGTATGGTGAGTTTCTCCTCTATTGATATATGCCAATAGCTACTAGTATTGTAAGTTTTATAATTCTACCCCCAATAGAAATATATTAGAATTGAGATTCAAATTTTTTCGAACAATACCCCCTTCAGAGGATTCGGAGGGGAAAATCTCGATTTTTAGATTTTTTCCTTTGTATACATGTTAAACCTTACAAGCATACCAAATTTCATAGTCCTAGTTCTACTAGAAGTACCTTAGTAATTTTATGATGAGTGAGTGGGGATGGGGGGGGGGGTCTCGAAATAAGTCCCGTAAAAAAATTTCATCTCTCAGGTATACTGTAATGCGCAGATATGAGATGAAAAATGATGTCTGGCAGTGAACTTGGTGGGTGCGCCTAGATGACAGATTGAACAACTCCATTAATATTTTCCTTTTTTAAGCAATAATATCAAAATCTGCCTAACAAATCTGAAGTGTCGCAATGTATTTGATCAAAATCTACATAAATAAACATTTATCTTCAACAGGTCAGTCCAGTGCAGCAACAATTCGATGAAAACCTTCTGCTGGACACTGTTGGCGCCATCTGCGTGGACTCCTCCGGCAACGTATCCAGCGCCGTTTCAAGTGGTGGTATCCTCTTGAAGCACTCTGGCAGGATCGGACAGGCCGCTGTCTACGGTGCCGGCTGCTGGGCCCAGAACTCGCCGAAGGACGGCAAACCCAGCATCGGATGCAGCGTGACTGGCGTGGGCGAATACCTGATGAAGACGATGTTCGCCAAGGAGTGCTACCAGGCTTTGTACGACAAGGACAATTGCATATCCGCACTGCCTGATGTGATTAGGGAACGCTTCCTGGAGAGCCCGTACCTCAAAAACGTGACCTCCGCCAAACTGGCGGGCGTGCTAGCTGTGAAGCACTACGCCGAGGACAACAGGTGCCAACTGGCATGGGCGCACAATTCGAAGACTATGATATTGGGCTACGGGAGCACCTCCAGAAAAAAGACCGTGGAGATTGTGTCCGAGTTGCCAGACGGTGCTGTTGTGGGCCAGACTGTTGTTGGAGGCGAGAAGTGCTTCAGGCTTACTTGAACGTAATGTGGTGAGGCTAAGGCATCGATGTGGATAAACAACTGGATATACTGCTCCTATGGCAATGCAAGGGGTTGATGAGGATGGGTGGATGATTATCCAATCAGAGTTCACTTCTAGAGTTGTGTGGGAATGTGTAAAGTGCTAGAGTAGATATTTTTTTTGCGTATTATTAGTAATTAAGGTCTACTGTTGACAGTTCTGTTGTGTACAACCCAAGATTTCTTTTTCAATCATCTTTAAACCGTATATTTCTTCCACCCAACGATCTGGCCATGGCTTCATTTTTCCAGCGTTAAGCAGTCTATCCGGTTGTTTATCTATATCGATGGACTAGGGCCACGCGAGCGTTTTTTCATGCTGTGTAAACGCAGCTTCTTTTCGTGCAGCTTAAAAATCTACACAAACCGGCCACTCGTGCTTGTTCTTTAACGCGAGCTCAGTCGTTTGTTCGTTGCAACATAAATCCATTTTCAGTGCAACATAAATCCATTTTCAATGCAAGCATCTCTTTTCAGTTTACGGTTTTTGAAATCATTAGCCTTGTATCTTAAAGTGAAGGATATTTTTGAATTTCAAGAATGATAAGTTCACTGCAGCGAAGTGTTTTTATGAACATGTGGTAGCCACTGAGCTTGAAAAATAGATATCATCAGTGGTAGAAGTGGTGAAAAAAAGTGGTTGGACACTCAAAATTTGGTGACAAGTGCATCCCCTCTTCTCCCATCTTCAACGATAAATTTTGTAATAAAAATAATAATTACTTATAATAAAAATATTAAATAGTAAAGAAATAATGTATATTTCCTAACATTAAACGGGGGTCCAAAATGTATTGTTATTTCAATGAATATTCGGCGACTTAGTTTTTTTTACTTGAAAGTAAGAGTTAAAGTTAAGTAATAATTCAATGTTTTATACATAACTGTTTATTTAGATTTAAATAATACTTATAAACGTGCACACTTTCATAAAATTAAATTAATAGAGCATTCTAAAAAGGTTTTTTTTTTTTAAATAGCTTGTCTTTATATGAAACAAGAATAGAAATTTTAACTTAAAAGAAAGTTCCTCCAAAATTAAAAATTGACCAAGTGTAACTGTATTTGTTAATAAAAATGTATTATACTACTTTAAATAATAGTATGATATGTATTTATACCATAAATAGTTCTTAAGTTCACAAATGTGAAAAAAAAAAAAAATTACTTTTCCTCAGTGTAAAGCTTAATGTCATTTTTCATTAGTAGTTTTTAGGTCGATTGAGTGTTTTTAAAAGTGGGGGAACGGATTTTAGTGGTTTTAGAAGTGGGACACGCATGGATATTTTTTCGAAAAAGAGCAGCTTGATTATATTTTGTTGCTGATTTTCTAGCTGCAATTCTGCATGAGAAAACGTTCGTGTGGCCTTGGCCTGAATGATGGAGTGGATACAAAACCTACCAAACAAGGAATCCCTTTTTAACTGCGAAGTTTTGAGATTACTTCTTGCTTGTGAACGGAATATGGAAATCTAGCAATATCTAGGGATTATCAGGAAATTCTTCTAAATTTTGTAAAGGGACATTGTTTGAGTATTTGATAACCGAATCTGAAATAAAAGTTGTAAACGTTTTGGATTTGATATTTCTATTTTCTGGATAATATATCATACGTGGAAAATATGAGGTTTTTTCTTTACTTTTAATTACCCATTTGTTCACATAGTGTAATGAAAGTATAGCATTCGATCGAGAGAAGAAAAGAAAGAAAAAAAAAATCGATTTTTTTTTTTTTTTTTTTTTTTTTTTTTTTTTTTTTTTTTTTCACCTCCACGTTTTGGAACACTCTGGTTTCAAAAAAGTGGTCTAAGAAAATGTATGTCTGTGTGTACGTGGTTGGAATGACTCCATTCATTCCTCAAATTGACCTACGATGTTCAGTGTGTAGGTTGTGGTGGCCATGAGACCTATCATTAAGGTTTTTGTCAAAATCGCGCATGCGCATAAGGTTGAAATCATGAAAAATCATGTTTTCAGCAATTGCTAAAAACTGCTCTACGATTTGAATTAAAATCTCTGTACAAATGCCTCTTAAGGTGTTCTAATCGTCCCCTCATTCGAAATTCCCGCAGAAATGCGATAAAAGCCTAAAAAGTTGGAAAACGAGTGCCTTTAATATAGAGCTCTCTGCCCTTGAGTATCGCCAATGAACGATTGATTTTTATTTTTTTTTCTGTTTCATGCACATAAAAAAAGACAATGTACCAAATACCAAACGAATAACATAGACCGCGAGGTTGCGGGTTCGAGTCCCGTGTTGGCATGGGTGTGTGTAAATGTATGTTGGCTTGTCTAAAGACGAATGTTTCGGCGCATTATAGCCCTCGTGTTGCTGACGGCGCCAGATAATCTGAATACAACCAACCAAACGAATAACATTGCCAGTTTCGCCATATTGGCGGTGTTTTGTTTTTGCCCATGTAAAAATTGTTGTCAAAAATATCGGCAAGCTGGCCCCTTTTATTTAAATGAATGAAAATATGAAAACAGTAAATAACACCATAAATTTTAATGCAGTGACCAGAATTATTGTGTAATTTTGAAAGTTGTGCGATGTTCCATACCTGTTTTTGGGGGGGAGGGGGGGGCTCGATTCCGTTGGCCTTCTGGAGTGAGTTCTGACTTGACCGTATAATTAAATATATTCAAAAAGGGGTGGATTTGGTTCATATATCCACTAGCTTACATCCTGGCTATTGAGCTCTATGCATCGGTGGGAAAAAAGACAGTTCTGCACTAGAAATGCAAAGGGACACACTAGGACCTCACCGATTGTTGGTTTGGGCTGTAGGGGTCCTGCTGTTGAAGTATTTACCTCCTGCTTCATTTTTGTTATAAACTATGGCGTCAACGTGGCGAGTGAGTTATAGTTTTCTTACATAATGTTTAGATTTGGCGACGAATTGTCTTAGGTTATAAACTGACTTCATAGTTAACCAAGTTTCATTTGCAATAGGATGAGTAGGTATACGCGGCGCCCTCTGGAGCTGTTGTTGAAAGTTACTCTTTTCATTATTTATGTTTAAGACAGTATTTTTGTAGAAAATAAAAGCAGGGATAGTTGCTTTTTTTTTTTTTTTTTAACACCATATTGAAGCTGTTAATCTATACTAATAAAAGGAAAGTCTAGGAAGAGCAATTCACTTCAAAAACCTGAAACATAAGCAGATAGACATCAACCGAACAATTCAATGGAATACAAGGTAAAGTTAGGCTTATTAAAAAAAAAATTCAAATGACTTTCCATCTCTATTCTGATATGTCTTTTAAGAAGACCAACTCCTCATTGCCTATAACGAAGAACTTATTCCAAAGAAACCACATTTCTTTGAAACATAAGGTCACTAATCATCCACCTAATTGGTCTTAGTGTCATGTTGACATTCTGTATTTATATTACCTCGCTGGCAAAATAAAATCGCATCTTTTGGTGAGCCAAATTTATTATAAATATTACGTCATATGTTACGTACTATTTATCGCCAACTTGGCTCGGTTTTATAAGATGTAAGTGTTCCGAGACAGAGGTCAGAAATCATCTACACCTTTCCTCATTGAAAATTAAAGGGCGGTGGGTTACCTAATAAACTAAGGGTGTGGAACATCGCACAACTTTCAATTACACTATAATACTGACGTCGATTTGTGTCATTTATCGTTTTTATATTTTCGACATTCATTTTGAAAAAATGGCCAGTTTGGCGATATTTTTTGCGATAATTCTTGGTATGTTTTTTTTTTTTTTTTTAAATTCCCCAAAATGATGATTTAGACTTTATACTTTTCGATAATTCTTATATAATTTTTTCTTATAACTGAAACTGGGGATAGAAGAAAAAACGATCGTTGATGAGGTATGCTCAAGAAAAGAGAACTCTGTGTTAAAGGCGTTTATTTGTCAACTTTTTACACCATTAAGGCATTTTTACGGGAATTTCGGAGCTGGGGACGTTTAGAACACCTTAAGAGACATTACCACAGCGATTTTGAAGAAGAAAAAATCGTTAGAGCCGTTTTTTAGCAATTACTAAAAAACATGATTTTTTCAATGGCAGCTACCTATATGCGCGATTTTGACGAAAACCTGAATGGTAGGTCCCTTTGCCATTACCAACCCGCACACCAAATTTGAACATCGTAGGTCAATTTGTTCGGGAGTTATGCTGACCTTCCGCCACACTGAAGTTTTTTTCTAGATCACTTTTTTAAAATCAGAATGTTCCAAAACTTGGGGAAATGCTAAAAAAAATAATCGATTTTTTTTTTTACACCGAATACTATACTTTCATTACCCTATGTATCCATATGGGTATTTGAAAGTAAAAAGATCGCTCATTATTTGGCTATTAGTCAATTTTTGACCAGTATCTCCCATTTCTTCACCACCAAACGGTATAGTGGTTAGCGTGCTGGCTTCTAGACCGCGAGGTTGCGGGTTCCGAGTCCCGTGTTAGGCATGGGTGTTTGTAAATGTATGTTGGCTTGTCTAATGACGAATGTTTCGGCGCATTATAGCCCTCGTGTTGCTGACGGCGCCAGATAATCTGAATACAACCAACCAACCCATTTCTACTCCACCGTATTCATAATCCACTAACATTTCTCTGCATTCTATATAAAAAAAAATTATTCATGATGTGGTACCTAAACTTGGGTAATTCCTAATAGGGGGTACCTTCGTACTTGGGGTACCTTCAATATTTCACTTTTTAGTTGCTATGGGAAAGTCAGTACGGAAATCATGCAACGATAGTAAATAATGTAAATCTACATCTAAAATGAAGTCATCGCGCACCCCTGATGGCTGTGAGGTTAGCGCTCTGGCTTCTCATACCAAAGGTGCCGGGTTCAAATCCCGGATTAGACACGGGTGTTCGTTTTGTTTCGGAATCCACGTTAGGCTGTAGGTCCCGGCAGGATTAGCCGTTACTGTACATAAAAAATAAGTCGTTGAGCATACAAACCAGCCAACGTAGTCATCGGTGCTATTATCGGGAGATCGTGGTAAATTCCCCCTTTTCAAATTTCCCACTAGGAAGTAATTCTAACATGCTCAACTTGGAAACAAAATGGGGAAAAATTAGAGGTATGGAACATCGCCCAACTTTCAGCTACACATAATGCTGGTCACTGCATTTACATTTGTCGTGGATTGGTTAGTGTAATTTGTTTTCGTTTTCAGATTTTCAATATTTTAAATAAAAATGGCCAGTTTCTATGAAGTTTTAAAGATGCCACTTCTTTTCCCTTATCATAGACTTATCAGCTTTTACTCACGTTCCATTATATTATATACCACGTTCTACTATAATATTTGGCACAGTTTGATCAATCTTGGCTCTTGTGCCATTAAAATCCATACAACTAAGTACTATAATATAAACAATATATTAAATACCGCCAAATTGTACATTTAAACGCGTACAATTTGGCGATATTTAATGACTGAAACCTATTAAAATTGACGAAGCACATTCTTCGGATAGCTGATTAACCCACTTGCTGTCATCCGATCGAGCTGAAACTTAAAAGCTGATTCGTTCTGAATGGCAATACGTTCAATTAAATTTTATTGGTGAAAAAAAATTAGTAAATGGTTCGGAATCGATGTTTTCTGCATAGTGCTCAAACGCTATGAAAACTCAACCTGGAGCTTATTAAAAGTTGAAATTGCTCGTAAAAATTGGCAGTGTATATAAAGGACATATTAAGTACTTAGTTTTTATCAGTTAAATTATTAATCCTTTCTTTTTTTTTCTAGTATAGAAGGACTACTTTGGTGCATAACTGCCAAGAGAAAACTAGATTGCATATCCTTTCCAGGTAAACACTAACTATTGGCATTTCGCCGAAGTCTGACGAATAACTCATCGACCTATCCGAACTATTCCATTACTGAAACTAAGTTTTAATCGTAGAAAATTGACATATTTCTGACTCATATCTGTCTATCGAAAATTGCGGATTCTTTTTCCTCAAGCTTTGACGTTACTCTTTTTTGCAGTTTTTTACTTTTGTGAAGGTGGATTTTCGCAATAGTTAGAATTAAAATCTAATATCAAAACAAAAGCATCTGAAAATAGCCACAGTGTGAATTTTGCACTTGTTTTGTAAGACCTGTTTATATTTTTATTTTTTGTAAAATTGTACTTTAATAGAGCATTTTTTTTTTTTTTTTTTTAATAAAATCTCCTGTTTGGTTCAAAAACCTTTTTTGGAAAGCAAATAAGCTGTTCGTCTCTGAAAAAAAAATAAAAAATTAATGCGCCGAAGAGGTCGTTATAGGTTCGGTTTCTAAGCAGATTTTTCATTTTTGAACCAGTGTTTTTGTTATCGGGCTGATATTTGGATAATATTTAAATATTTTATTACAAGTTTTCTCATCAACTTTTGGCGCTAATTTTTTTTATTTTATCTTTCCGTTTCTAATCAATTATTTCGCACTCATATTAAGTAACTAACACAAATTTACGAAATTCTCAATTATTTGTTCCCAAAGAAAGTGAAGAAACATTAAAAAATTACAATCTGATGTACGGGAGCAATCGAAGTACTATTTAGATGGCAATAACTGGCACAATCCAACTTTTTTCTTAATTCAAAACGAATTAAGTTACTGTGCAGGATTATCTTTGGATTTATTCCAGTTAAAAATATTTGTTACTTACGCATTAACGCCACCGCAACGACAGATTCCAGTGGAAAATTTCTATTTTTCTATTGTGCTTGAGCACAATAAAAATCCATTTCGGTAAGGACCATTATAATTATTTGCAGATATTGGGCGCTTCAATTTCGTTACTTTGGCATTAATTGTATGGTTGTTTTGGCAATTACATTTTCTTTGCTGTTGATTAAGTATTCTTTCGTTATTAGGTGTCGTATTTTGGTGTAACTTAGAATTCAAATTCGCTTGTTTCGTGGAAAACTATGCATGACTTATTAGCAAAAAATATTATAAATTGCCAAATCATAATTATTTACAGCAACTTTAGGACTATTTATTTGTGGGCTTATTCCTAGCGTATGTGTCAAGGTCGCCAAGTGAATTTGGCGACAATTGAAGATGGCCAATTTATCAAAATCGCGCTAGGAATTTACCCACGATTTTATATATATATATATATATTTTAACTCAATCACAGAAATATACGTTTTTTACGCAGCAAAAGAGGACATGTTTAAATTGGTTAAAATTCCAAATCTGGTACGGATTCTGCGCGAAGGTGATTTTCGCCACAAAAAAAATGGCATCCCCGCCATTATTTTTAGTGAGAAGTGCGCTCCCTATAGTTCCAATAATTTGGCGCGGTTTTATGTAAACATAATTTGGGGCTGTTTTATGTAAACAATTTTAACCTTTAAATTCATCAGTTGAGCACTAACAAAATGTCGCCAAGTGCTCCTCCAGTAACCTCAAGTGTACAAGTAGAGTTTATTCACTCTGATGGTTACCCGGATAACGAAATATTTATTTAGATCAGTCGGAGTTCAGCATAAACGACATAAGCAAGAACAAAGAAATACATTTTAAATGAGCTGTATTTATTGGAGCAATGAGATAGATAATAGAGTCAATTCCTTTGCGCAGAAATAAATAAAATACAAATTGTGATTGGCTAATGAATATAAAAATTTGAATTTCTAAATAAATACGTGTTGTGATTGGTCAGCAGCACATCAGAAGTGTTGCCATTCTATGCAACTCCATTCTTAATTACGCTCTGCATAAGGTGGACTAAGGGATAAACTAAATTATTTCGCCATAAGTAAATTTTATAAAACATGTTTTAATGATTTAACACGGAATTAATATTGTTTCTGGATAACTAATTTAATATTTTAACAACATTAAATTAAAAGTAAGTGGCAATAAGTTACAATATGAGCTCGAGTGCACTTGAAATACTTGAGCATTAGTTGGCCAATAAAAGAGCACCTCGAATTTCTTAGGCCAATCATATTCCGACTCGTGACCTTGAACGTAGGAATATTTAATGCACGAAGACCGTGCTTGACAACGGTTGAAAATTAAAAGAATTCTCACTTTGAAATTGATTTTGTAAGTTGAAGTTTGACATATATACGCCGCACAAAATTCTATAACTTTCCGTGAACGAAATTACGGACTTGTCTTCCGATTGAAAAGTATATTCACAAAACTATCTAAATAACTTCAAAAAACTTTTCGAGCAGAAAGCATATTAAAAAAAAATGAATCCCGACAAAGGTAAAGATGAGAAAAAGCCAGGTGCTGGTGGAGCTCCAGGAGCAGCCGGTGGCAAACCTGGTGGCGGTAAAGATGAGAAGGCTGGTGGAGCTCCAGGATCAGCCGGTGGTAAAGATGAGAAGGCTGGTGGTGCTCTTGGTTCTCCAGGAGCTGCTGGTAAAGATGACGATAAAGGGCTCCAGAAGATATTCGATCTGTATGCCAAGGCTGGTGGCGGTTCCGGCCTCAAAAAAGAAGATGTCAAGAAGTGGATGAAGGCTGCAGGTTTCTGTGACGAGAAGTCTGGATGTGCTGAAAAGGACTGTGATCAAGCATTCGATAAAGCAGCGAAAGGTAAGGAGACCCTCGACTTCAAAGGCTTCAAAGAATTAATCGAAAGCATCTGCAAGGAAAAGAAAAAGGAACCTAAAGAGTTTTTCCAAAAGCTGGTTTCTGCTGGACCACCAAAATAACTGCTTCTGAGGACCAAATAATTGATTCTGAGAACTGTAACAGGAATAGTTGCGATGTTTTGCCAGATTTTCAGAAAATATACTGAACATTGGAATTAAAAAGAAAAATCTAAAATGCGGTTTCGTGCCAACTCTCATTATTAACTTAAGTAACGCTGCAAGAATACTGCAGATCCAAGTTGAAAAAATCTCAATTAAAAAAAACTTATTTAGAAAGAAAAAAAATAGCAACGTTGGCAGGAAACCGCAATCTGATTTAAATTTAAGAAGTTTTATAGCCAGTGATTTAAAAATAAAAGATTGAGCAAATATTTGTCTATGGTTTTCTTTCATTTGTCAAATTTATTTCTTCACATTTAGGAAAATTAAAATTTACTGCTTTTAATGTTCTTTTAAAATTGAAAACATCTAAAAATTTAGACTCAAGTTATGAAACTATCAATAAAAATCTGGATATCAAGTTGTAATTTTGGAATATAACCAAATTCCATATTGCTAAACCTAAAGGTAAACTATAGTTTGAGATATTTCCCAAAGTTTTCGTAAATTTTAGGCATTTGTATATTTTTAAATAAATATGGAAATAACATTGTTAGGTAACTTGTGTGCATACATTTAGTGTAATTCTTTGTGTTAAATTTGGTACTCTTCCATTAGAGGGGTACCAAAAATCGCCAAGCCTGAAAGTTGGCGCAGTAATCCCAAGCTGAAATGTTTACAGGAAAATAGTATTGCAACCTTGTGTACTTTTCTTTTTGTTACATTTAATTCACATAGCAGGCATGAAGTTGTAAATATCGTTTACCATTGCTGATGAAAATAAATATAATTTGATTCTTTTCACTTTATCTTTAGGCAATTTCCAAATCGTATAATCCATCTCAACTTTTTCAGAAATGGTTTTTCACTTTAAAAATCCGCTTTTACTTTCAATTACCCATATGTGTACATAAAGTAATTAAAGTATAGCATTCGGTCAAAAAAAAAGTTTTTTTTTTTTTTTTTTTTTTTTTTCATTTCTCCACGTTTTGGAACATCACGATTTCAAAAAAGTGTCTGTCAGTGCGTGTGTCTGGTCAGCTTAACTCCCAAACAAATTGATCTACGGTGTTCAAATTTGGTGTGCGGGTTGGTGATAACACAGAGACCTACCATTAAGGTTTTGTCAAAATGGCGCTTGCGCATAAAGTAGCTGCCTTTGAAAAAATCATGTTTTTCAGTAATTGCTAAAAAACGGCTCTAACAATTTTGGACAAAATAGCTGTGGTAATGCCTCTTAAGGTGTTCTAAACAGCCACCCCTCCGAAATTCCTGTAAAAATGCTTTAATGGCGTAAAAAGTTAAAAAACGAATGCCTTTAACACAGAGCTCTATTTCCTTGAGCATACCTCCACAACGATCATTTTTCTGCTCTCCTCAGTTTCACTTAAAAGAAAGGATAATATAAGAATTACTAGGGGCTCCATCCCCTGCTCGCTGACGCTCGCCAACCCCCCCGGGATTTCTACCCAATTCCTTTTGAATCGCGAAGCGAACCAGGCTTGCTTCAAAGTGAGGCATGTAAAATATACCCTAGCAAAAAGATATTTCAGTTGCATATAATCAAGAAAAATCTTGAAGAGTGATATTGTGCCATGAAACTGGAAAACAAGTGGGATTATTTATGGTGAGCTACAGTACTTGTGATATCATTATCCTACTGCTTATGTGAGACGCGTTAAGAAGGAAAGAATTGTGTACATAAAACCGCACCAAATTATGGCAACCACAGGCAATTCACAAAATTAAAAAAAAAAAAAAAAAATGGGCGTTGGCTGACATTTGTTGGCGTAATTCTTTGCGCAGAATCCTTACTCGACTTGGAATTTTAACCGACAATTTTTCAGAAAAACCTGGTTTATATAGAATTTTAACCCAAAAGAAATGTACACATCTATTTATTCCGGCATCAACGTAAATATTAATTCAATGCGGTTTAAATAAGCAATAATTTGCATCAGTAACACGAAAACAAAATATAGCGAATTCAAGTAGTGGCTACTGCTAGAAGTCAAATTTCAAAAGATATATTGTGTTTGGTTGGATTGCTGAATTTGGAAATTCGTGCATAAAGCACATTTAGAAGATTTGTTATTGGTTGTTTGAAGTCGTTGCCATTTTGCTCACAGAAATACAACAGAATTTGGGCGGCACGCAAGAGAATTATATATATAGATTGAAAAGTATATCGCCAAAATCATCTATTTGGCAATGTGTTTTGTTTTTTTTTCTTCTTTTCTTTTTTCCTTCTTAAAGATCCATACAAGAATTATGGTAAAAAATATCGCCAAATTGGCCCTTTTTTGTAAATATAAATAATCAAAATATAAAAACGGTAAATGACACAAATTGATATCAGTATTATAGTGTAATTGAAAGTTGTGCGATGTTCCACACCCCTAGTTATTATGTTGTTGTTGCTCATCCTCTATGTCTGACGAAGTCAGGCGAGATCCATATGAATCCGTTGACTCTAAGGAAGTCTAGTACAAGAAGACCCATTTATACTATAAAAGAAGTTTGTTCTAGGTTTGCTATGGCAGTCTTATCGTGGATCGGAAGTTTATTAGTTTGATTTTAAATTATTGTTGCAATTTGCCAATTTTTATCAGGTACACGTCTATCGGAAGTTTTACCTTAAATTTTTTTTCAGTTAGGAAATGGCGGAACAGCGATTTCAACTTTGGAATAAACGGTAGAAACAATTTCATGAGTTCTGTCGACTAAATTGATGCATCTTGGCTGCTGTCTTCCAAATCGCTTCTTAAGGCAGGTTCATTATTTATCTTGGAATTGTTGAAAAAAATCTGCAACAATTTCTGAGAAGTTAATGCAATTTATTAAGGTCAATAACGACCTTAAACGTAAATTTTTTACGTGAAGGAACGAAACCATCGCCAAATACAACTTTCCTCACCCTTGTACGTCCATGGTTTTAGGTTCAGTAAATTTTAACTTTTTTTTTTTTTTTAAATTTTTTTTTTTATGATATGATAATACAATGCCTGATTGAATATTGAGTCATCTGGGTTTCTTATCCTAATATGACAGTGTCTTATTTGTGGGAGATTATAGTTCTAGATCTATATCTATAGATTTCTAGAAGAGTATTGTAGAACTAACTATACCCAACTTCTCTTCAAAGGGGAATTGCTCCACATTCTCACAACCCGAAAAAAGGCCAACTCGACAATCATCGATATCATTTGTCACAATCATCGCCGTGTTTAATCGTTTTTGAAAACAGAGTTTTCAGGATTTTGAAAATCGAACAATTAGCAATTTACCTGCAATTTCGAAAGAATAATTTAGTTTTTTTTTCCCCCTCTTGTACAATACGATAGCAAAATTTCTTAAAAATTAAATAATTTATTTTACCTCCTATACTAAACTTCAACTTAACTAGACATCACTTAGACGGTAGATCGTGACAGTGCTCATAGGTATTTAATCCATTTTGGTGGAGTGAAGACATAATTCTCGCCAAACCTTATAGCCTTTTGTTCTCTATAGGGTTGTGGTTTGGCGAACATTATGCTTTCACGCTGCCAAAATGAATTAAATACCTATGAGCACTGGAACGATCTACCGTCTAAGTGATGTCTAGTTAAGTTGAAGTTTAGTATAGTAATATTCCCTCACTCTGTCGGAAAGAAAATCGAATCTCGCCCCCATCTGAAGGCCACTTTGTAGTGGCTGTCAGTGGGGGGATTTTGCGGTGTTGCTCATGCCGGTCTCGAACTGAGGTAGGATGCTGTCGAGTCAGAATTCTAAATTTTACCCACTTGCCACTTTTATGAGGCAGAGTTGGGTTTCTCGCTGGAACTTGCCTCTTAGAAAAATACTTATTTTTTAATACTCAACTCCGATAGGGAGCCAATGTAGTTTTTATTGCATGGAAAACGATTCAATATCTGGAATTGCCAAAACGGGTCCAATCTATAAGCATGTGTAGCAAACCAAATTTTAGCATAAAAAAATTTCAACTTCGCGTAGTCACCGTAAACAAAGGCACAGATACTTATGCTGTTCTAATATTAAATAGTCATTTGACGATTCAAATTTCAAACTCTCATTTGAAAAGGATGGGTGCACCTATTGTGGAACTGTATCGTTTTTAGATATTTTTTAGCACTTTTAAAGCACTTTTTTTAGCACTAAACGCCACACACATTTTCCACAATCATGTACAATCACACTTGAACTTTTTTTTTAAAATTATCATATTAAAAATTGGGGGTTTTTTTTTGTACTTAAAAGTACATAATAAGTAATGATGTTCATATAAAAAAAATTTCAGTTTTATTAAAAAATTAACTAACATTTAACTCTTTATAATTATCATATTTTTGGACAGTGATTTCTCGAGTTTTATGGAGCCAAGAAATGGAGTTTTATGGAGCCGGAATTCCCGTCGAAATTCGATTAAGACGTAAAAAATAGAAAAACGAACATCTTCAACCCATAATCTTTCCTTGAGAATTAACCATCAACGACTACTGTTCCTTCCCTCTCCCTCTGTTTCACTTACCCTGAAGAAATAACATATGCCAAACATTATGTTATAATTATCTCCAAACATATTGCAAGCGATGTTTTTTTTGTGTGTGCCAATGTAAAAATCATGCGATGTCCCACGTCCCTAATTTTTTTCTGACTGTTTTAATCATTAATAGTAAATATATAAAAAGTTATTATGTTTAAAAAGTTGCACATTTTAATAATAAAACATGAGGAATGATTTCTAAAAACATCATTGATAATTAAATTCCACCTAACAAATGTTATTCTAATTATATCTTCCGTTTTTGAAAAAAATTAAAATATTGCGCTGATGCATTAATTTCTAAAGAGTTTTTTTTTTTTTTTGACAAAATACACAAATATGTTAATTCCCCCCCCCCCCCCCCACAGATTTAGCTCAAAGAAGTAATAAACAATACATTTTTTAGTGTGCAAGGGAGTGAAAAATTGTACCATGTTATTCCAAAAACTGATTAAACACAACATAATACAGAAATTCAAATTATAGGTATGTGAATGTCTCGAAATTGCGCCAAACTTGTTAAATTACGATTTTAACGCAAAAAATTAAATAGGTGAGATAAAAATAAAAGTGCACCATAAATCTATGTCATTCTTAAAAAATTAACATGATTGCAAAAAAAAAAAAAAAAAAAAAAAAAAATCCACTATTCAAACGTTTTTAGAAATGTAAAAAAGATTATAGAAATCAGTAAAAGTTCAGTTGAATTCTCATTAACCGAAAGTAGAGTGCCTGTAACCGGAAGTATATCTCACTTTCTGAATCCTTTAGATTTGCGGTCCCTCACCCTGAGAAAGCATTGAAATGGCAACATCACAGAGAATTCCTTCTGCATCGAAATTATTTAACAACCCCCCTTTTTTTCTAGTTTTTTTTTTTTTTTTTTTATCTCAACCTTTTCCAGAGTGATGGTTCTCATCATTTGTAAAAGGAGACAGGTGCTAGTTCACAAAGTTCTTCCTTTCCGCTCCCAGCCGAGAATTCAACCAACCAACTTTGCGGTTGTATTTTAGTACATTACGAGAACTTACGATTATTGAATGGCAACATCCTATTTGTAACGTACTTGTTTACAATTCTTAATAGTTTGGAGGTAATTTCGAAAGAACAAAATCACAATACATTTTCATAGATTTCATAAATTTTTCTTAAATATTTAAAAAATAATTTGAAGACATTCTCCACAGAAAATCACCAGCACTATGCAAAAGCACTGAATATGATCAATAGTTTGCTAGAGGTACTTATGTTTTCTTTCTTTATTTTTCTAACAATTATGACGACAAGTTATTGTTTGTATTTTTACTTCATAGCGTAATTACTGTTGCAAATGAACTATTTTAGATTTTCATTAACTATTATGTCTGGCTTGCTGCTAATAAAGAAGTAAATGCAGCTTAGTAAGAAGTGAACCAAGTTCATGAACCCTGCTGTAAAAGATGTGTGTGTATTACAAAATGCGGGTATATTTCTAAGAAGCTAGGATTAGAGTGAAAGGGAGCAGTTAGCTGCAGTTTATTACATCACAGTACTAGTTGAGGAAACTAAAAGAGGAGTAGTTATTTTACTTTGTTTGGAGTCAAGAAACTAAATTGGGAAAGGGGACTGAGTTTTTTTCTGTTCTGAGGGTTGAGTAATTATTCATACAATAAAAAAAATTGATTGTGGGGAAAAAGATTATATCCACTAACCATTGATTATGTTATTGAGCTATTAGTGAATAGTAAAGGTATCTATTCTAATAAAACAAAATATCTGTTAGTCTATAGAAACTAACTTCCACTATTAAAAGTATTACACAACCTCTAATTGGGCATTTAATGGCCAGAATGTTAAAATTTTATCTAGTTATTTTATTAAAAAATTACGTTGACAAATATAGGGAAAACAAACACTCGTTGCCTGTTCCAAAAACAGCCGAAAAACAGTGCAGAATCTGTAGCGTACTTGGAAGTTGTACCCATATTTCATATATTGCCAACAGTTCCTTTTAAGGGAAAAGTGTCTCATTTACCTACTTTTTCCAATGTCCGAAGAATGAATTTTCGGTACTCCTATCAATTAACTTGATCATGGTTCGCAGAGTCTCATAAAATGGACGTACGCGTACGATGTATGCAAGAAATCGTCATATCCTGCAGGAAATTAAAATCAAAAGTCATGTTTTTTTGTTTTTTTTAATGCGCCAAACTGATTGAGCGATCCACATTTTGGCAAGAGCAACATCGTTCCGCAGGGTTGCTATTCCCCATGTAGTTCCCCACCAGTTACTTCTAGGAAGAAGGAGAAATTTCAGATAGGTAGGGTGGGGAAGGGAGAGGTGTTGACTCCTGTAACTCCACTTCGGGAGGGTAGAGGTTTGGGGGAGATGCTATTCCCCGTATAGTTCCTCATCTGTTACTTCTATGAAGAAGGAGAAATTCCAGTTAGGTTGGACGGGGAAGGGAGAAGTGTTGACAAACGTAGGGGGGGGGGGGGGACTTCATTTCCTAACTTTGGAACCTGAACCTATTGAAACCATCGATATAGATAAACAACTGGATAGACTGTTTAATGCTGCGAAAATGAAGCCGTTGCCAGATGCAATAGGTGGGATAAAAAATACAGATTGCCGAGGATTGAAAATAAAATTTTGGGTTGTACACAGCAGAAATGTCAATAGTAGACCTTAATTAGTAATAATGTGCAAAAAAATATATACTCTAACACTTCACAAGGTTTTTCGCATTCCCATCCAACTATAAAAGTGAACTGTGATTGGTTAATCTTCCCACCAGCTTCGCAATCCCCGGCGTGTTTTTCTCTTTGCATTGACAATGGAGCAGTTTATCCAGTTGTTTATCTATATCGATGATTGAAACATACAATTACAAGTTTTTATTTTACTGAAACTTTTTCAATCCATTTGCATCTTGAATTTTTTGCACTTGAGAGTTTATTTCTTTAATTTGAAATAATTTTTTAATTTGAAAGAATTCTTTGGATATTTCATTGTAATTTAAAAGAAATCACATCTTTCTTTAAAATGAAAAGGAGCTATCCAAGCAAGACAAGGAAAATAAAATGCTGTATTTGCAATGAAGAAATGTTGGAGCAAAACTATTCTCATCATTTAAATCGAAATCACAAAAATGAAAACAGTTAGGAAAGGAGGTATGCTGGACAAGCATCAATGTTTGCTTTTGTTTCACAAGCTCAACCTTGAAGCCAACCCAGTACTAATGACCCTAATATTGAAACTGAAAATTTGCCATTGGAAACCGATGTTTATCCTGCAAAGTCTGATACTTCCAAAATCAATGCCAAGAAGGTTTTGAATTAAACAACTTTATATCCTCAATAGTACGAAAAAATTAATTTTCTTCCACGGTATAATTTAAAGCGCGCAGACTCGCAGGAAATTTTTTGTAATGGTATTTGCGTACGCAGGAAGAAAATATTTTTCTGGAGCTCTGATGGTTCGTATGTTTTTAAAAAAAACCTTGAAAAGTGCTTGAAAAAAAGTCTTTGCTTGAAAACCTTGAATTCTGTAAAAATGTGTTTAAAGTGCTTGAATTTCATTTTATTTTCTAAAAATTGAACTTCTTAAAATTTGTTTGTCATTCTCTCTTTTGATGAGTACACCGCTGTACTCATCATTGCTCATGAGCAACATATCTGTAACTGATCAAATCACGGGGTCTCTTGTTTCCTTTTTGTACTGTGTAATGGGTGTGTTAATTTTTTGTTCACTGTTTAAAAATGGTGGGGAAATCCATTTTCAATTCAAGCTGATTAGAAAAGCCAGAATATAATATTGTTGGGAAGGCAATTTAATAATACTTTAAGTATGTGATTTTTTTAGAAAACAGCCACCTGTTGTGCAACTGGTTTTTTATTCCTGGGTTTTATTGCTCTGCTTAGTTACCTGGTTACAACGAAGTCAAGGATTTAAAAAGTTTTATTACCACACAGGTGGTGAGTTTTGAGATACATATATTTTTATAAAGGAATACCTTAGAGCCAATAAGGCCAGGCAGAAATTTAGTAAGTGACCATTCAAGTAAAGATGCTGAATATTTTGGCGGTGCGTTGAACATGATTTGAAAGTGAGGTTTTTTTTTATGGGAAAAAATTTCAATGTAATAAAACTTTGCCCGTTAATCAAGATTACGACAGTTGATGCTTCTCAATATGACAATTCACGACTATCCTTAAGATGTTTTTGTGAACGATAGATTGATGATGGTGCTGAGCCCATGTAAATCCATTTCCATTTAGTTTTTCCAGTCAAGAATTTAGTTAATTTAATTGGGACTAATTGGTTTTTATATATGCGCATGTAATGTTTTCACATTTTAAATTATGTCGTGGTGGAATCAGTGAATAGTCAATTTGAAGAATTCTAACACAATTATTAAGATAGCACGGAGAGAGAGGGAGACTTACTAGTTTGTAAGAAATCAATAGAATGCCTTTCATATCATTCCTGAGAGCACTGTGTCGAATAAAACTATAGCTGCATGGGAAACAAGCTGATCTCGGCAATGTTTCAAATACTCGGTGTGTGAGAAGTTATAAATAGTTGAAGCGAGAACGAAAGCATAGTGACGCCAAAAGGGGCAAAACGGAATACTAATTATGGGGCACAAATATGCTGACAACGCAGTACTCACATTGTTAGTTTAGTGTGGGCAGTAATTGAAAGAAGTTGTTGAAGAATAGGACTGCGGGTTGTGAAACTATGGTATAAGCTGAATGTCGATTCTATAAAAAGATTTCTATTACATATAGTACATATATTCTTGAACCCATTTTGATATTAGTTTTGATTTAATATTTCTTTTAGAGTAATTGTTACATTGTATTTTTGTATCACTATTTTAGACCAGAATTAAAGTTGTTATTTATTAGCAAGTGTTTTTTGTGAGTTCAGATAACTTGAGTTGTTGCATTACAATTATAGAAAATCGTTATTGTTAATATTTTACTAATCTTTAATAACACAACTCAATGTCTAAATGTTTGATACCACAGAGAAAAGGAGTGAGCGACTGAATAATATGGTTTGAAGCCTGTGTGTTGGATTCACACTTTGCACGATGTACTTTGTGTGTCAAAACTATCATGATGGGAGAAAGTGTTTTAAAAAGCCATTCAAAGAGCAAAAAGCACATGGATTTAGTTTCCATAAGAAGTTCGATGAGGAGTGTTCCAGCTATTTCTAATGATAAAAAATACCCCAGAGCA
Source organism: Linyphia triangularis (assembly GCA_963978545.1). NCBI lineage: Eukaryota > Metazoa > Arthropoda > Arachnida > Araneae > Linyphiidae > Linyphia > Linyphia triangularis. Next base: position 88,624,904 of record OZ021726.1, read on the forward strand.
TATATTTTTTGCAACAATCAACGTTGTCAACTCGATGGAGGTGCATGTAATATTCTAAAATACTATGGACATTGAAAACCTTAAAAAATCATTGCTTTTATAAAATTCAATGAAAACATCGATAAATTAAGTAATTGCATGTTTGCCGATAGCGTGATTGCATCTAAATTCTAAATTTTCAAGTGGAGAAAAAAAAACCTGTATATTATGCAGTGTTTGGAGTCAAGTCTTCAGAGTGAATTGGAAAACAGTTTAATCAATAAGACTTTTGTATTATTTGACGAAAATCTCAATATGATGAAACAAGAAATTTAAATAATTGTTCACATCCGATATTGGCATAATTACCAAGTGAGTACTAGCTACTCTACCTCTGTTTTTAAATCCTTTATATTAACTTTAATTTTGTGTGTATGTTTGGACGATGGGGGCAGAATTAACCCCCTACCATCATCCAACTGGGCTGAAACTTGGAAGATAGGCTCATGCATTCTATCGACAATGCATTCTATCGAATTTTGGGGCTGTTACTGTCACTTAAAGGCCCTTTTACGGAATACTAGTAAACCAACTTGCCGTCATCCAATCGCATTCAAATCATCATTAAAATAGCATTGCACTGATCATTTTTTAAATGAAACTCCTTTTCTGTTGCTAAAATTTTTTTTAATAAATAAATAATAAAATTACTTTAATCTGAATAAATAAATCAAATCTTGATATGAGATTCACGTTCATTTTTAATAATTAAATTTTGAAATGTAGTTTCCTGCACATTTTGCTGATAGAAATGTTTTTGATATCTGTGCTGTGTTGATGAATATAAAAATTGACAATGTATATAAAGGATTTTTTAAAAACTCTGTCCCATAATAATATAACCCATGAAACATAGTACTGCTTCTGATATAGTGGAAGGCTTTTTTTCTATTGTAACTTCAAAGTTTTCTTTTATTGAAACCTAAAAACCACTTTTTTTATTTACTTGATTTAAATATGCACCTTTTATCAGTAATTTTTTTTTTCATGCAAGCATACGAACCATGACCTGATGAAAATCATCAAAATTGGAGTGCATGCCAAATTGTGTCAACCCATTAAATAATGGAAATTTTTTGTGTGCGTAAATACTGACTGTGATGTACCTGTAGGAATGGCAATGTTTTGTTTATGTCTTCTTAATAGTTATGTGATGCGAGATGGGAGAAAATTAATATTAGTGCACAGTCTACAACCACATTAATACAGCTTGAATGGTATAATAACACTATCACAACTTGCCTCTTCCTGTTACAAAATCTCGCCAAACTACACCAAGGTAATTGGGCTAATTGTCAAATACTTGATTTTCACTATTATCTTATTTTTTAAATTTATGGTGTACAATTCCTTTTATATATATGATTTCATCAATTGATTGTTCAATGATGTCATTACAACGATGTTCTTGTTTTCTGAGAAAATTTAAAGTTAGCTATAAACTTGAGGGGAAAAAAAGGATAGTATTGTATCACATTAGAAAAGCTTGGATCCCATCACATGTTGGCATATGACAAAATGAGCGGGCTGATGTCTTGGTGAAGGAGGGTGCTGAATAAACATTACCATCTACTGCTTCCCTGATATTCCTCGAGCTGTCCTCTGTCAGAAAGTTCTCTGATAAGTAGACTTAGCTCGTCTCCTCGGCACACTTTTGATACATGTGCTGGTCGTCCTGGAAGATCCCTTGCTCTAAATTGCGACAGATGTGCAGAGACGCCATTCTCCCGTTTTTTCCGGAGAAGCCTTACTTTCCGAGGCAGTAGTAAATTTTATCCCAGTTGACCTGAATGTCAATCTGAGCAGGCCTCTCCGGCACACATCCTAAGGTGCCTGGTGTTGTCCCATTATGACCTGTTTGATCTTCCTTTAATTGTTTTTAATGATTTTTTGCTAGTGAATAATCCTTAATTGTTTTTGATGATTTTTTGCTAGTGAATAATCTTGTGGAACTCGTCTAACAGAGGCTAGACATGGAGATTAGAAACAACAACAGCAAAGCTTAAATCGTATATTGTATTAGTTTGAGCATTGAATAATATCAGTGGGTATTCCTGTGATAGAAAGGGACATTTGGAATCTTGCTAGCTGACGATCCATGAATGATGACCTTATTTTTGTGAAGTCAGTTACAATTTTCTAGTTTTCCTCCCAATTGGGATGCAAATGCAGTTGATTTCTGCTTTAAAAAATTTCACGAATAGGAGCTTTTCTTGAAATTTTTATCCAACTGTTACTGTGTATTACCTTTTCAGTCGTATATCACAGCTATGAGTTATACATTAGAAAAAGTTTATGAGCATCTACTATATTGTTGATATTTTTACCTTTATCTGACTTACTTTATTAGAATTCTCTTTCTTTTTATTTAGGAAAAAGAATGCTGTCTTTCCTTCTCTAATTTCCGCACAAAACAGAATGTACAGAAAAGAAAGCTTGGTGTGGAGTTAGTAAAAAGGGAATGGAAAGTTTGCTCTTCGGGTTTCGGAGATGGCACTTTATTTACAGATAATAAAAGTAGGTATAAATTTTAGGTAAAATTATAGTTCTATAAATCAAAAAACAAAGAGGAAAAATATAAATTTATTCTATATTATCTTGCTCTTTACAAAGAAAATGGAAAGCTTTTATTAAATAAAATACTGAAAGTGTTCTATATCTTCTGTGTTTGGTTTTAACACATTTCAAATGATACATTTTTGATTCCCTATATCGACACTGCTAAAAAAATTTATAGGCATTATGGTGATTTGAACGCACAGGGCTACAAGTTTTTGGACTTGATAGTTTTTTGTTTTTTTCTCGTTTGAAATGCAAAGGCAAGGTGAAAGACCAGTCGAATAGAATTATGGTTTTAAAATTTAGATAACTTTTAGCAGGCCAGATATTGTTTGACAGTTTTAATATTTAAATTGATATTTTTCGTTTAGCCAGGCGCAATTGAAAAGTCTCCAAATAAGCAAAAAATCACCAAATAATTAATACGTGAAACATAGTTTAAAAATGCTGCCAAAAATATGAAAAAAATAATTTGCAGGATTTGCGCTTGGCTAACTGAAAAGCACCTTTAAATTTTATGTGATATTTATGATTAATAAATTTGTCTTTCATCATCATGTATTTAAAGAATAGTGACCTATTACAAGTGTGACACAGCTTTGTTACCCTTATTTAATGTCAACTATCAGATTTATTTCAGAATGGGATATTTTCAGGATTTTAAAAGTTGTTGTTTTTTGATTGCAGGTAAAAGGAGAAATGTTTCCAAATTTGTTGTTGAAGCCACACCCCACAGGAATTTTGACAAGGGACACAAATCCAAAATTACGTCAGATCCCGAAAGAACTGATCCCTTGTCCTCCGAGGCAAAACCAATCACCCCCAAAGCTTATCATCAATCCTTAAAGAACTTGGACGATTCTTCCACAGAAGAAAATACTTTAAAACAAAGAAATGATTCATCCAAATGCTCTAGTTCCGTTTTCCTTGAAGTGCAAAACATTCAGGATTCTTTTCAGAGAAGCAAGTTGGATGGTTATCACAAAACTCTCGTCAAGCTTCCATCAGAGTTTACGGAAAAATTTAAAGCTGAGCTTCGCTCCAAACGCATCATACAGAAAAGCAACCAGTCACCAAATGGGTTTGAGGTCAAATCTCATTCCCATCCTGCACCCAAGTTCACGACAGTTACTTTCGATCCGACAGTGAGAAATCACGAAGAACTAGAAAATAAACACAAATTTCAAGACTATGTTCATGTGGATAAAGTCAATTCACATTTTAAATCATCAAAAATAGCTTTATGGGATTTTAAAATTAATGCTGATTCATCATCAACAGTTGCTGATAGTGCAGCAGACACTCAGAGTTCAATTATAAACAATAAATGTATGAAAGTTACTGCGTTTACTCAAAAGTTGAAAGCGAATCTTTCGTCTAAAGGTCGAAAACTGCAAAGTCCACAGAGTTCCCACTTTCAGAATGGTAATCCCTTGCCCCAAATCAAACCAAATTCTAAACTTTCCTTTTCATTGATTGGAGCTTTGAAGACTGATCAACAATTACAAAATTTTGTAGAGCTGGAAAATAAATGTAATGGTGTTCAACAAAAAGAAAATGTCAAATCATCTCAAATAACACTATTTGATCTAACATCAAAACCTGCGGATAACTTGCAAAGCATACCAGAGTCTTTTTTGGATGAAAAGTCTGTCAAAGTTTTTACTGAGTACAGTAAAAAGTTTACAACTGATTTAATTTCTAAAAAGAAACCTGTAAAACAGGATGTTTTTAAAAACTCTTTTGGTGAGAGTAAATTCAGCGTTGACTCACCTGTTAACCTTCCATCGAAGTTTGCCAAACAATTTAAAACTGGTTTGTTACCAAAGAAGATTAAAGAGCAAGAAAATGTTCCAAAGAAACTTAAGATGGACCAATCCACGTTTATTGTCTCTTCTGCTGATTTTTCACAATCAAATGATGCTTCTAAAGTTAAAAGGATCAACCTTCCTACTACATTCCCCATTAGTTCAGAACATACAGTCGTTAGCAAGAAGACTCCTAATGAATTTTCCATGTCTGCTACTAATTTAGAAGCAAGTCTTGCTACTACTCCATGTATCCAATTCATCAATTTTGATCTAGATAGTGAAAAATCATTTCAAACGAGCTCCAATAGAAACGTTTGTATATTTACATATTTTTTATTTCTAATTCCTTTTAAACTATTATCACTGAAAAATTCTTAAAGATACCCCTATTCTTCAAGTAAAAAGTATAAATTTTATTTAAAAAGAAACAATTATAGAAACTTGTTTCATTAAGTAAAATTGATTAACTAAAATATAGAGATTGCATTTGAAATGAATCTCATTTATTTAAAAAAAATCCTTATCAAATGTAGTTATATTTTGTTATGGTAAATAAGATAGCAATATTTTTTCAAAATGTAATGGACCACTTGTAATTATGTTTTCAGATAAATATTACCTAGTTAAGTGTAACACAAAATTTCTAATTTTGACATGTTTTTTTAAACTAGGTCTGAGCTTCAAACCTTTAATTTCTTCAAATATGATTGAAAATTTGACCTCTGTTTTCACCATTACTTATAATAAAATTTATAAATATTAAGTTTTTACAATACTTATGGTGTATTTCTTCACTGTATATATATGTACTCTGTTATGCTAGACTTTTGTCTTTATTAACTGTCTTTACAGGGGTTTGTCTTAAGAAATTTTGCTGTCATGTTTTTGTGAATTTTTAATAATTTTTGTGAAAAATAATTCCATATTCAAATAAATATGTTAGGAAAAAAAAAAAAAAAAACATGGACTATCATAAAGGACACTTATTTTTGTTTGAAAATATGCAATTTAATGGAATATTAAAGGGTTTTAAAGAGTTATTTTTAATTTTTGTGATGATTCCTTTTTCTAAAATTAGAAGTGTCAGTAATATGACCAAATATGGAATTTAATACCTGGACTGTTTTCAGATATTAATTTTTTTATTTAGTCACCATAATATTTTTTGATATTAAATTTTATTGATAAATTAATTAGAATTTTCATCCTTCCTGTTTAGATCTCCTCTGTTGAAATCTCTAAGCTACTGAATACTAAGTCTGTTGGGAGCAAAGGTAGCAACTGGATGCAGTCTCTTAAACCTGAAGAAAATGAAGCGAATGACCACGAGAATCCCGTTTTAAAGAAGAAGATTCGAAATATTGTGCAGTGAGAAACTTAAATATAACTACATTTCGTTGTTGTGAGAAATAGTCTATTTTTTTATGTTTTTTGGATCTTTCCGATGTCTGCTGTACTTCTGCAATCACAATATTTGTTTAAATATAGCAGACATTGTTGTTTAAGTCTTTTTTTTTTTTTTTGGCAAATGCTAAAAAATATAAATTTTTTAAAGACATAGATCACTCCTTCATGGGAGACTTTTCTAATAGAACCATTGTAATTCGTAGAAAGTTTTCAATAATTGTATTTATACTTTTATCACAAGGGGTCGTCATATTAAATTTTACCTGTTGTAGTGATAGCTGTTCACTTAGTTTTAATACTTATTTGAAAAGCTCAAATCTTTATAAAATTAGTAGTATTTAATAGAAAATTAGTAGTACTTAATTAGTCCATTACTTAATTGAACTAAATTAGCTCCAATTGCTTCTTATTATACTATTTACCTTTGCTTTCAACTTTTTATGATTCCCTAAGATTTTATGTGAATTTATCTTTAAATTAAGAAATGACCTGTAAAATGTCTATTTATTTCATTTGACATTCACGTACACTTATAGATATAACATGGTAATTTTCATTACAGATAGAATAAACAAGTGCTATCTTATTAATTTTCCATTTCCAAATTTAATGTTAAACGTTTCTTTTTTATAGTGGAGGATTAGCAGAGCAGTTGTTAAAATTGCAGAGGCGAGAAAGCACTGAAAAAGCTATCTGGAATCATAAGTTTCACCAGAACAATAGAAAAGGTATTTCTCACATTTTCGTCTAAGTGCTTTTTTTTTCTCTTTCCTCTTTTGTAGTTTTGCATGTGTGTGTATCATATTGAATGTTATATTCTTTTTCTATAAATCTATTGATCTTTACAATTGAAATGTCTAACTATTCTTCTTGAGTTGTTTTCATAAAAAAACATGTATCAAGATGAGTATTTAAATTGAGTGGTTTCTTAATAATTTTTTTGCTTAGTACGCCATATTTCATAAAAGTTATGCTTTCTCTGTGTGTAGATGAATTTTTCATCCAAAGTATATCATGCACCAAAACATATTTAATTTCTTTGAGCAAAAGTTTTATCTAAAAGATACCAACTATTAATTTTCTTAACCGTATCTGCAAGTCACAATTACAATCAGACTAATTAACTTAGATATTGCAATAAAAAACACATTATCTTTATTCATGTAAATTAAAATTTTGGTATTTTAAAAAGTTTTACATTTGTGTTTGCTTTTAATTTAGAGTTCAATTTGGTTTTGAAAGCTGTAAAGCTGTTTCAAAATTGGTTAAAAAGTGTTTTAATTTTAAAACTACCATCTCTCTCAAAATGACTGGCCAGGATAACATGTATAATTATTATTGCAATTTCCTATTTTTTCCTCTTAATTATTTTAAACATCTTATGACTTCCAAATCAAAAAGCCTATTATATTTAGTGACTTTATCAATCCTCAAAATTTTTCTAAAGGCCCACCAATGCAGCTTTTGTCAATCTGCAGGCCAGGCCACATGCAGTATTTTGAGTGATTTTTTGTGGCCTCTTCCTGATTTAATATTTAAAAAAATTAAATGGTAAATTTTAGTTTGCTTTTTTAAAACTAATTATTGTCTGTTGTTTGTATGTGGAAGCAAATTTACTGTGTCAGTATATAGTCTGAGATTTGCTTATGATTAATCCACAACTAGTAGGAATTAAATGCATCAGCCTTTTTATTGACAATTATTTAAGCTTTTCCATGTGTTTATTACACATGTTTTGATTTTTAAACTGCATTTTGTCATTGTAATTCAAGTCCCCAATAATAATATGTGTTTAAGATTTATTATAGACAAAAGAAGATAACTTTTAATGGGTTATGTAAACATCTCTCATTGTGGAAACAAATGACGTAACTAAACATCAGTAATGTAGTTTGAAATACCTTTTAAAGCGTTTATAATTGTAACATAGGGGCAATTCCATGATAAGGTCAACCAAGCAACCAATTTTTCAAAATCATTATTTTTAAACTAATAAAGTGTCATTTTGAAGCTAAAGATCTAAATTTTATGAAGTAATGAACCATAATGTGATAAATTCAGTTTTGAATAAATTTGGAGGTCTTAAACATAAGTTAATTACACAGGCATTTGTAAGTTATATTCTGTGACTGCAAAAGAAACTTTTTCTCCTAAATATGTATATGTATTTATAATATTTTTAAAATTCATAAATATATTATAAACAATAGTCTAACATCCTAGCTTGAAATTAGATAGGTCAAGTTTTTTGATTTTTAAGAGAATTTCAAAAGGCATTTCAGTTATTTTACAACCGACACCAAAACATCTAACAGTTTACGCTGTGTGAATTACGTAAATGCAAATAATCTGCAATTTTGTTTTTATTGCAAGATTGTATGCATCTTTAATGCTATGTATTTAAATTTTGTTCATATTCAGTAATTCTTATATAAATCATGGCGTCGGTCATAAAAATAATTTTACTACCTACACCGTTATGTCTTCAAAAACATGCATCTAATTTAAACTTTAAATTATCTTTTAGCATTTAAATTAACTAAAAACATGTTCTATAATTAAAAAAATAATAATGTATTACTTATTAAGCTGAAGCTGTATATTTTAACTTATATTTTATCTAAATTGTTTAAACTTAATATTGTAGGCTGTATTTGGAATATACTATATAAAATATAATTTTTTACCACCTCAACTCAACGTTTTAGTTTGAACTTAAACCAAGAAAATATCGGCCTTTTATTGTTAGGATTAAATTCGTCCCTACTGAGTTTTCTGATTTTTGTGGTTGCATGTGACACATCATCCAAAATGTGTATGATGTGTATTCAATACAGTAGTTGCAGAATTCTTAACTTCAAACCTGACAATGAGAACCAGCCAGTAAAATGGCAAAAGGCGATAAAAAGAAGGATAAAGATTAAATCTCGCAGTGTAAAACAAATGCTTGATGAATTAGTAAATCATACATACGTTTACAAAACAAAATCAGGCAATATGAAGATTTTAAGTCAAAAGTTGACAGAAAAAAAATATAGTATTTCAGTTAAATTTTTTAGAAAATGTAACGCTCACTCTTTAGAAGGATATCCAATCTGCCCATTGGATACATTCGCAGGCAAATGTGTTTTCCGCTCTTGCGTGGATTGATAGACAACTCTGAGTAACTTAGTTGTTTCTGATAATTGAGACCAAGCAAAATAATCAATTTGCAAATTTGTGGATTATGGTTTTTCAATGTTAAAGGGGGGCTAAGTAGAGTAGGATTGAATATGTTAATGTATTTTCAGGTGATCCAAGGTCACAATTCAAACAGAGATGTTTGTTTTCCAATTCATTTAAATATTTTAAACATCGCATGAAAAAAATTAACCAGGAACTTTTTGGAAGTTCACAGGGCAAAAGAGTCGTAGAAAGAATAGGTGGGTACATTTAAAAGAACTTTCTGACACCATGTCAGAAAGGTAATAGTAAACACAGTTGTTGTAGTGGCTGCAGAAATGAATCTTAGTCTACATACTTAAAAAAAAAGATCAAATAGGATTCAGAAAGTTAGTATATTAAATGGAAGATCACATTACCTGCTTCAAATGTACAATAGGTACATAGCATAAAGCCTCCTTCAAATAATCATGAGTAAATTTCAGATGTTTACCGTTTGGTACAGATACAAAATTGTCTTTATATTTCCCACATAAGAAGAGAAGTAATTTTGAAACATTGGATAGTGACGATGAATCGCACAAAAAAAAAAAATTGATCTACCAGTAGTTTCTTTTTTGTGTAAATAATTGGATTCTAGCAAAATAGGATAAGCTATCTTGGATATGCCAAACAAGTAACTGACAATGAAATTACAATTATTGTGATGCATCGCTTGCAGTTTCTAATGACCATACACTGAAGATAAAATATTCTACAAGCTAGAAAATGTAGTAAAGCTAATTCATTAAATCTCTTATTCCTAAAGGAAACAGAGGACAGTTCACATTTATGGAATATATCTAATTACATATTCCCACTATAAATTGAAACCTCTCTTTATTTTTTAACATTTTGTTGATGAACAGGGAATTATTTATATCTTATTAGTTGAAAAGAAATTTAGGGCATTTTTCATGCAAATTAAAAAAAAAAAAATTGTAATAAAATATGTATGGTACATTACTAAGTTAACTTAAGTTTTATATTTGTGATTATAACTATCTATTTACATCAAGCAAAAGTTTTTTTATGACCAACACCAAATTTTTTTCACACAATTTACAACCGACACCAAAGAAAAATAATTTCAATTCATTAATATAATAAATTATTTTACTGGAAAAAGGCACAATAGGCTTTAATCATTTATATATTTTAGAATAAAAATTACCTTACATTGAAATTGCTTAACAATTCACAGACTTTTGATCATTTTTTAGACATAGTCAAGTTTCTCAATTTGTGTGTTTATGACTGTCACCAAATTTGAAATTTTTAAAAATTTTATTTAAAATATCTCCAAAAACATTTTTATGCATGTTTCCTATGTATTGGGATTGAGTAAACATTTTAAAAATAAATTTAATTATTTTTAATTAATTTGTATTTTACAAATTGAGTTTATCAGTGAAGATTTTCTTCAATTTATACAACTGACACCGTGGAATTGCCTATAGAATTATAGAAAAAAGAAGTCAAATTTTTAACACGAATTTGAGGTGCTTGTTAGGCCACACTCCAAAAATACAAATTTGAATTAGGTCACTTTTTTTTAATGAGCGTTAAGCCAAGTTTAAATGAAGCTCTAATTAGTTATGAATTAAATTATTAGCCTTTCAGCAACAAAATGTTACCGTTGACAGCACCAGTAAGTAGTGACAAACAGTGTGGAAACACTGGTTTCAAATCTACACGAATATTTTTTTAAGTATCTTTCTGTCATGATCATCTTTGTATGTTAACCTTTAACTGCTTTGTTGGGTCTGCCAGATCCTCAAGTCATTTTTCGTTGAGCTCATCCACTCCTTAAAATTTTTCATCTTTGAATATTATTGAAATTTTACCAATACTTATGTTTCTTAAATTTTAAACTGTTGTTCACAAATGTTTTTGGCACAGTATGGCCCAAGTGTTGCCCTTGCGCCAGAAATATTTAACCAACCACAACAATTAAAAATGCATATGCCTTCTCTTCTCAAAATTTTTGAATTGTAATTATTTTACTTTAAAATTATTATTTATCATACTTTACAAACACATATCGGAATAACTTGATCTACAGTTATATTTAATTTAGCATTTTAATTGTCTTACACTTTTTGTTTTCCTTCAAAGCAAAAGATACCAATTATTTCTTTCTTAAGATTATTTCTTTTACAGCTCTGAAGACTTCTCTCTGCTTCGTCCTCACTTCCACATCGTTTGTCGAAGAGCTTGTTATTACTAAGGCCTCTCTTGCTTCTCAAGAGGAACCAGACCTGACCTCTCTTCAGCACAGCAAAGTTAATCTCTCGAATCAAGATGACTTTAAAGATTTCAAGATCGTTTTTATCCTCTTCAAAAGAAAAGCCTTTTCCAGAATGGGCTTAAAAGTAAAGGATAGTTTTAGGCTGCACCAACCCTGGTAAGTTTTCCTGTTGCAAACAAGTTATTATTTTTTTTAATTTATATTATTTTAAAACTAAGTAAATTGGATTGTGATAGTAACTGCCACTAAAAGTTGGCTTCTACATGTTTCTGTTGCTATGTATGGAGTTCAGATTCCAATAAGAATTGTAATTAGACTACTTTTAATGACTGAAATTTCTCCTGGCTTATGTAGCAAAAAAGCCCGGTCATTGGAATTTTTTAAATAAATAAAATTGACACAAGTTCATGAGTTAAGTGCAAGCTTGGTGATTTTTTTTTTACCAAATATCCAAGTCCTAACTCAGTATCTTTATTTGCAGGCAAGATGGGAACTTCTTATAAAGTTCTCTACTATTAAAGTATTTCTGTGTAACTTATGCTTGGATTTTGCTTTGTGAACTCTTCTTGATGAGGCCTTAGTTATATATACAGGGATGAGATTTTTCTGCCTTTTGGCAGATTTATGCCTTTTTTTTTAATGTAAAATTTTCCACCTTTGTCCTTGTTTCGAGAATCCATATTTTCTCGATCTGAACCAGTTTTTCTCGTAAAAAGTGCACTTTTGTCTGGGCAAACAATTTTCCCACTTCATTCCCCCTTTCTCACAGATTATTTCACAAGTGCTGGATTTTAGTAATTGGTTACTGAGCCATTTAGCTCAACGAAATTCATGCTCAAGTGGTTGGAGATGATCCACACTAAACGGGCAGCTTGATGCGCGAAATAATCGCAATAGAAACCGACGTGCATATACCTGTTATATAGCTATACGCTTACTTGTTCCTCGCAATACTGTTTTTGTGGACGTCAACACTAATTGAATCCTTGTTCCTTTTTTATATACATATTTTTTATACTACAATTCAGTCAATAATTCAGAATGTAAATATTAGTACTATAAATCCTGCATAATAGACGAGAAATAAGTGTCAAAAATAATTTATTCACAAACAACACGAGTCGCACTCGTGATGTTAACTTTTGACCCGTATTTCTTCTCACGAGTTTGACTCGTGATATCCATGTTTGGGCCAAATTTTTTATCACGAGTCAGACGTGTCAAAGTACTGCAAAGGGTTAATGATTTGTTTAATATTAAAGTTTCAATTTGCTGTTTTATAAGTTCAGTTTTCATTTCAGTATTTTCATACACCAAAATATATCTGTTGAAAGATTTACAAAAGTATTATTACCACCATAGCTGAGACAAGCTATGTTATAATACAGAAAAATTGATAATGTTGCTTTTTATAATTCTTTCCATGCATTAGTCTAATGTGATATAAAGCAAAGGGTAATACCCTGGATAAATAGCATCTAATATTATTTATTGGGTTGAGCTTGCCAAGACAATTATTTTGTTATTATTTATAATAAATCCTTTCTGCAAAATACTCTTAAAAAAATGACTACTAAGCAAATGCTTGTTCTCCCAGCATACTTGTTTAATTAACTTAACAAGGTAATTCTCTGGATGACGCATGATAGATTTTGGATCATCTTTCAACTTGTAATCAAATTATAATTTTAAAAGTATGATAAATGTAGTAGTTATGTTTTTGTTTAATTTAAAATTAGTTTGAGGCAAAGGTACATAGAAAAATAATTAATTTAAATAGGTCAAATGCATATTTATAAGTCATCGATGCACAGGACACAGGCGTGTCCCGCTTTTCAGTGTTATAAGATGCTTATTTGACTTAGTCATAATACTTATTTTTCAATGTAACTTTGCCACAAACTAATTTTATATAAAACAAAAACATATCTACTACATCCATCATAATTTTAAAATTGTAATCTGATTACGAGTTGAAAAAAGAGCTGAAATGTCCCGTGCGTACAGAAGAAAATTACCCAACATTTATTTCTGATTGTGCTTGTCATAATCAATCTGTACTGTTCAACAATATCAGCTAACATTAGACAGCATTTCGAACACAGTGTTAGCCGTTTAAAACTTGTTTTACATTTAAAAAATACATTCCATTTTGTTTATTAGATTATTTATGTTATTAGAATATCATCACAGTCTTAGGAAATATCTGCTTTAGCTTTTCTGATTTTTTAAAATTTTTTTTTTATTGAGAAGGATATCTGGAATAAAGTTAAGTTAGTTAAGAGTTAAATTAAAATAAATTTTAAATAGACTTGCTTTGATATTCAGTTAAGGAATATTTTTTAAGTTCAAAATTGTCTTACAATATAATTTTAATTTTCTGATTTGTTTTCTTTTGCTGTTTGCTTAATGATAAAGTTTCATTATCACATTAAGAGTACCACTATTTCAAGTCAGAGTATGTTAAAAAGGGTTTTGTGAATGTCTCCCATACCAAGTCCTTTCACAATAGGACTACACAATTCATATTTTTTATCATCTCCCAATTGTTTGCAAGTATATCTGCAATGGGTTCATCATGAGAATGTAATAGACCATGTGATTATGGCATCATCTTTACATGCCTAGTAGACATTGATGCTTAATTTTATTTTCAAATTAAAAATAAATAAATTGTGGTTTAATTAGTGTTAAAATTAAATGTACTCTTGTTCTTATGTTACAAAAAAAATATCGCTTTGATACAATATTTTGATAATCTTTGTGTGCTAGGAAAAGTTGTATAAGATCTATAGGCAAGAAATAAACTGGCCATCATTCTTTAAAATAATTATAGGTTTTGTTTTTCGCCTAATAAATGATACTTCGGAAAAACAGAAAAAAATCATGAACTTAGTTTTATATATGCTAATTGTAAAAAAAAATCCTCACTTTACTATGCAAACTCACTTTATTAACAACTTTATTAATCACTTCCCATTAATGCTGTTATATGTAGTGCTAATTTTCATTAGTTTTGAAGCATTATTATTGCAAGCCTTTTAATTTGAAAAAAAAAAAAAAATGTCCTAGATTTATTAGTTAGAATAAGGTTAGGGATCTTTCTGAAATCTGATATCGCCCCCCCCCCCCCCATGGTATATGTTAATAGCGTTTAAAAATTCCAAAATATTATTTGTGAACTAAACCCTTGACATACAAATAAAATTGCCTGGTGTCGAAACAGGCCTAACCACACCCTAACCAAAACTTAAGGCCAGCATGGATTTATTGTAGACAAATACTTAATTAACTTCCTGTCTTTTATCATTTGTCTTCGGTCTTCAAATAAATCAAGAAAATGCAATATGGAGATGTTCTCATTTATACTTTTAAGTTTGTGCAGTAAATATACATGGATTATTTCAGAGATCACTGCTACGCTGACTACGGCTTTCATTGTGCTTCTTTCTGTTTACTTGTTTTTTTATGCGATTTTTTTTTTTTTTTTTTATCGATACTGTTGAGAGGGGGAAAGCATCTTCAACAGTCTAAACAAAACAGCATCGATGCACGACCGAAACAGATAATCTAATATAATACACTGCTCAGTGTTCACCGAAGACAGTTCTTGACGTGTCGGAGACGTCAAAGTCTACAATGGCACACGAAACGAATGACGTCTCCAAGACGTCATTGTATGTCAAGGGGCTAAAGAGCTTTCAACCGGTGAATTCAAGAAACCTAGAGAACCTTCAATCTAGACCAGAGTGAGGTAACATCATTTAAATTTAGGGGAAACTGCCAGCAATTAAGAACTTTTGATTTATGCAAACTACTTGTGCTTTACAAGCAGCATCTGATTTCTAACCGGCAGCTTCGCGTTCAACATAAGTGTTGATTGCTGTTACAGTAAGTTATGAGTTCGTGTTATTAAAGTATGTTATACTTTAACCCACTGACGGTCATGGGAATGGGCGAAATTCCCCAGTTGTTTTCCCTGCAATAATTTTTAAATTATATTTCTAATTCAAATACAGAATTTTTTTATTTTTTATTTATTTGTTTTGTATTAGATAAGTTATAGACTATCATCCTTATAAAAATATCTAAAATATATCTTATTTTAACTTTTATTTATAAACTTAAAAATGTTGTGTATTGCTAGAAAAACTGGGGATCCTAAGACGTATATATACGTGCATGACCGTCAATGGGTTAACTAAGCTCTCTTTGGTTTATTTCATCAACAAAGTTAGTTGTTAGATTGTGAGTTCAAGTAATCTTGGCCTTTTGTGCTGGAGGGGGTCACATCTAGATTAGTGCTGACCAGGCCTCCACCTCTTCATTAATATTCTTCTTGTTTGACAAGCGATGTTCAAATTGGTAAATATTAGTTTGCTCATTAATTAATGTGATCTCTCTTGTACTTCAACATTAAGAAAGCTATTTAAGCATTTTTTGTGTAATTTATTGCATTTATTTCCTATGTGGTCTTAACACTTCTTCTTTTCCAGGCAAACGTTGCGCATACAATCTATTCCGTATCCAATCATTCTCTGTGCATATTTCGTTGACGTCATCTCAAGATACTGCCCGGATATTTCAAATGAAGTTGTTGCAACAGAGAACGTTCCTTCGATTTCGAGTAATTATACTTAAAAACAGCTTTACATACAAATTTTATTAGTAACATCTTTTTACAAATCTGAAAATTTGTTCAATTATTTTTTTACTTTATTTACTGATGAGACTTTATAATTCCAGTTGACTTAGTTTTTTGTTAACTCTGAAATATCTCTGAATAAAATCCCTGTTATTACTGTGTGACGCGTTATCTTAACCATTTTAATACTCCATTCTATTTAAATATAGTTAAAATGATCAGGATTGGCATGGTTCAAACCACAGTTTAAACCAAATGGGTTTTTTCTCGAGAAAAAAAACCAATAGGTTTTTTTAAAGAATAATTTAAAATTGTATTTTTATTTGTTTATTTATAATGAGATTTTTTTAATTATTTGTTGTTGTAAGTAACTTTAATGTTTTATAATTATTCAAAATTATTAATTAAAATCAAATTATAGACTGCATTTTAAATTTGTTTCTGAAATATAGGTTTTATGCTTGAATAACTTATTTCTAAACCTTAAAAATATCATTTTGTACAACTTATCACCATAACTAACGAATATAAGAACTATATTCCATGTAGATGCAGTAAACAGTTACTATTGTATTGTATTGCATTGTATCCATTGAATTTAAAAAAAGTATATCTAAATATAATATTATAATTTAATAGGATTTGAATGTCCACATAAGTAACAATTGTTTATTTAGTTTAAATTATTTTCAGAAGGAATATTATTTGTTATTTGAACATTAATTTTTCTAGTTGATATCAAATTTTATTTATAAATATGTATACATGTAATTAGAAAAGGATTAAAAAAAAACGGTTTAAAACAAAAAAATTACTCTTTTTTGGGTAGGGGGGGGGGGGTAAAAAACTTTTTTTTTTCTCTTCCCAACCCTGAAAACTGTTATTATTTTATGTTTTTGGGCTATTTTTAATTAATACCTGACTTGAGGAATGCCACACAAGTGGAAAACCTAGAATTGTCAAGAAAAATTCCTCTAAAGAAGTCATAGAAAGAAAAGAAAAAAAAAAAAAAAACTTTAATTTTCAGGAAAAATTAGAATACTTTTCTTATTGCTTATCCTTAAACTGTAATTACAGCAAGTGACAACATTTTTTTTTATCTTCAGAAGTGTTAATTAGTGAGAAATAACAAAATGTCCTTATTTTTATTGCGTTGCAAAAACCTAATGTTTACATCTACATATTTTTAAAACACTTTCTTTCAAAGCACTCTGTCTGGTGAAGTATCAAATATTGCAACTCAATTTTAATAACATATTATATCTTTGAATTTTTCGTATAACATAAAAACAATATATAATATTTCATGGTAATAAATCAAGGTGTTTCAATTTTGCATCTTGATGTTTTTTAAAAAAAGTCGGTAATTTTAAATACTATTAAAACAAAATTCTACGAAAAAAGTCTATTTAAGTTACAGTGACAATTCTACTAGATTCCTTCATTTGCAACTAAAATCAGAGTTCTAAATAAATTACAAATTGAGTTATGATTGATGTAGCTAGATCCTAATTAAGTAATTAATTTTTGCAGATGTGTTAGTTTTTTAATGCTTATTAAGTGTGAAAAAATGGTGAGTCTAGTTAAAAAAAATTAAAGAAATTTTTTTTCCAATAAGTACTGCTACCTTAACCAACATCACACACTATTTCATAATAACACTTTTCTTTTATCATCCTTTTTATTCACATCTAAGTGCTGAAACACAGGAGACTATCAACCTAAAGCCATTTCACCTTTTCGTGCACTAAAACCTATTGATCAAAGCACTAACAAGTTTCTTATTTTTGCTGTAACTTGCGCTCTCGTATCTAAGGTACATGTGAATCCGCATCACTGTTAAAGAGGAAGGTCCAACCAGAAGATGCTACCCATGGAGACATGCTCTTCTACAAAAGAGAAGAACTTGTCACATTCTCGGCAAGAATCCAAAGAGTTTGGAAGAAAGAGTTCCTTAAGACCACATCTTGTCCTGCTTTCACCTCAAAATACATCAGGTACTGTCATACAGACTATAGTATGGTATAACACAATTTTACAATGTTTCTGACATCAAGGAAAAAATCTGTTTCTAAATGTACTATTCGTATAAAATTAATAAACATTTTTCCCCCCCAAAAAATTGATGTTAACACATAAAAGTTACATTGACTGGTGTTTAAAACTTAATGTTTTGTTTTGAAAAAGCAATGTGAAATTACTTTGAATTTTTTTTCATTTTTAAGGATTTTTGGAATTAAGTATAATTTTACATACATAGAATTCTTTTTTCTTGCTGTCATTTGTGGAAAAGTTATGTATAAAAGTATAATTTTTTTTTGTTTAAAATTAAAATATTTTTATGATGTTCCGCAAAACACGAAATTAAAATATTTCAATCAAATTATTCTTCACTTTCTTGTAACAAAGAAAAATAATTCATTCAAATCCCTTATAATCAATTACTTTTGCTTTCAACGTGTGACGGTAAAACACATATTTTTTAAATAATTTGTTTGAGAACTTTTTTTTAAACATTGTATCGTGACTTTAATATTGTCTGAAAAATTATGATTTTTTTTTTATAATTCAGCATCACTGTTTAAATTTATTTTGTTCATTATTTTGCTGTCATTGTATGACTATAAAAAAACTTGGCGTCCCTGTTATGAAAATTTCATATTTTTTTGCTCCTGCTCATCATCAACATAATTTCTTGTCGTGCCCTGGGGCACATAAGGCCTTAAGTCTAAATCTCCAGCCCCTCCTGTCGACTGCAGCATCCCTTGCCTCACTCCAGCTCAACCATCCGGCGGCTTCTCTCTCGTCATTATTCTTCTCCAGGTTAGACGAGGATGACCCCTCAGTCTCGTACTGTCAGGTGCCCACTTCAGGCATTCTCTGGACCCTGAATTCTCTTTAGCGGAAATTCTCATTTGGAAACCAAGCCCTTTCTTTTAGCTCTGTAGCAATCCTCTTTATTCAACAGTTATGATGTTATTTGAGCTGTTTGTCTGCAGTTGCCTGAATACAGAGTGGCCACAGAACCGGGAAAACCTGGAAATCGGGGAAATGTCAGGGAGCTTTCTGATTCTGGAAAAAAATCAGGGAAATGTCAGGGAACTTTTTAAAATTTCAAGAAAATCAGGGAAATTTTGTATTGTTTAAGGCACCTTCATCCATATTTTGGGGCTATTTACTTGGATGTTTGCAGTGGTAAGCCATTGGAAGTTTAATGTTACGGAATAATTTAAACTTTTCATTACCAGCAAAACTATTTTTTTTTAAAAAATGCATATTATCTCTTTAGCATACATATTCTATTTGATCAGGGTGTCTAGACATCTGGAAAACGTAAGAAAGTTGGGGAAATTTGGAAAAAAGTTTGTCCTAAAATCAAGGAATTTTTTAGAAATCTGTCAGGGAAATCTTTTTCCTGAATTTTGTGGCCACCTTGGAATATGTCTTAATGTATCTAGATTTTAACCTTTGTGGCAAGCGTTCATCTCATAAAGAAATCTAAGTGTTTAACTACAATGCTACTTGCAACAGGGTTGGCCCTCACCTGGAAAACAGGGAAAACCTAGAACTGTCAGGGAAAATTAAAATACCTAAAAAAGGTCAGGGAAAACAAAAAAATTGATATTTTCTGGAAAAGTCATGGAATTTCTTTCAGATTCAAGTTTTCTTCCAAGAAGTTTAGTTAGTAATTTTTTCCAGAATACATATCTGCATTTTGAAAATGTGATATTTCATAACATATATTTTCTTGTAACAGTGTGTAAAAAGCACCTACTGAAAACATACTGACTGAAAAACGGGTGAGAATCTTTCGCTTTAACGCCAATTTCCACTTTTTTTTCCTGAGATTTTTCACTTTTACTACAATTTTATTATTTTTACTGGACTTTGTTGAGCTTTATCAGACTAAACTTGTCTAAAACACCCCCCTTAGAAATAATTTCTAGCTGTGCCACTGTTTTGTGCACACATTACTACACAAATGTATTCTTATCCAGCTACTTTTTTTTGTTTAAAAGAATGCTATGTGTATAGTATTTTCCTCATTTTTTATATTTTGACTGTTTCTACCCCTGGGAAAAGTAAAGGGAGATTCTTGCTCTATCTTGCTCTATCATCTAATCAATTTATCTTCGTGTGCAAGTACCTACATCAGTGTTTGAAAGCACAAATCGTAAACGTTTTACAATTCCACAAAAAAAGTGGATTTCAGCTTTTTTCAACTAAATTTTGATGAATTGATAAAAATGCACATTAAAATACCGAATTTTTTTTTCTGTATAATCCTTCTTTAAAATTACAATTTTAACTGCAATTGTATGCAAAAAGTTTTGTTTACTTTGGCTTGAAAGGAAACCTGGAAATTTAAAATAAACTGGCTGAAAAACTTGGAAAAATCAGGGAATTTTGTTTGGCATTTTAAGTGGCAACCCTGTTGTAAGTGTTTTAACGATGGCTGAATTTTTTCCTTACCTCAAACCGATTTAATATCTCATAGAGTTCCATTGAAGAAAAAAAAAGCCCTTATTTATTTATTAATCTAAAATATGAATTTTTGTAATAGTTTGTACCACTTGAAGGAAAATTTTGTTTTAGCTACTAAAATTTAATTTTCAGATATAGGGGCTAAAAAAAAAATATATGCATGTTTTTTCAACAAATATTTATTATTGCAATATAAATGTCAATAAAATATTAGCTATTTATAGAATTTTCATTACTAATTTTCATTTTTTTGGGGCAGCACACACTTTTTAAAAAAAACTTTTCTGTAAATACTTTTTAAAAATTAACTGGATTATTTTAAACAGCAGTAAGTCCAGAATCTTTTTCAACGATATAACGCTTTTACAGGGTTGTGATATCGGAGGTTTAGTTTATTCTTGCTTACAGTTAGTGTAGGAACAGTTGTTAAAAAAGAGTGGAACACCAAATAGTAAGCAAAAAATAAATTGAAATATACTAGAATAAAGTCAAATATGGGCGACATTTTGGTTTATATAAGTAGTTTCATTGTGAAGAAAATTAGTTCATTAAGATATTTGCAAACTGCTACCATTTGATTTTCCTATTGACAAGACCCTTTTCTAAAAAACATACTCATAGTTGTTAATAAGTCCTTATTCAGTATAACAAAGTGCATGAATTTATTAAAAGGTTTTTCATTAATTGTGATATTCACCCAGGTACTCTGTCCTTTTGCAAATCAAGGAGGGCACTTTTCATGAGTTAAGGCTCCTTCCAGAAGTTTTACCGTGCCACTGGTATGATGTGATTTCTCAGGGGGAAGGAAAGTGCTTCCGCTTTCACAATCTCTGCGTCACTCATAGGATCACATTAAAGAGGTAAAAAAGTGGTTTTTTTTGGTCATTAATTGTTTTGAATTTTTTTTTGTAGTGTTTCTTACCCCAGAGCTGAAAATTACAATATCACTTCCATGCCTGTTCAAAATATTTAAAGTTGAAAATGGAATTTCTATAAGTATGTTCTGAAGTAGCTTTTCCTTTTCATACATATGTGTCTAGAAACAGCAATAAGAAAAGAGTAAAAAATTCTGAAATAAGTGTAGTTCTTGATTAGAAAGTTTTGTTTAAAAAGTTTCCAATGCAAGGTACCACCATAGTTATACATTAGCTTGCAAAACTTAAGCGTCTCTAAGTTTTTTGGCTAATGCCTTTTCTGTGGAGTATATTAAATTCATATCAAAACGGCAGATTTATGTATCATAATGATAAGTGAAGCAACACAGACACAAAATTAAACGCATTATATATAGAGAGGGTTTGTCTAAAAGAATGGAGAACTATTAATGTGTGGATGCATGCATACTTGCCAAAATTCAAACAACTCAGCGTTGTTCGATAACAGAAGATATGATTTTACTAAACTTTACCATGCACTAAATTCTCCTACTTAAAAAAAAGGTTCTTTAGAAGGTCTGATGGCCAAATTGCTCGTCCAACCTTTAGATCTGTTTTTAAGTGATGGTCAATTTCCAATGGTCGATATATATAAAATATCTGCTTTGATTTTTTTTTATGATTACCTAGCTCTATACATCTGATGGATAAGAAATCCTAAATTACTTTTTAAATCCTTTATATTAATTTCGATTATGTTTGTTGATGGGAGCTGAATCTGCGAAGGCCTAGTTAACTCCCTTACCGTCATCCAATCGGGCTGAAATTTGACTGATAAGGTCGATGATAATACATTCTATCAAATTTTTGAGGCTGTTACTGTGATGGAATACTAATAAACCAACTTGCCGTCATTCAATCGAATTAAAAAAGTGTGAACCGACCATTGTTAAAACTTTTTTTCTGTCGCCGAAATTTTTTTAACAAATAAATAATAAAATGACTTCAATCAGAGTAAATAAATGATGATATTTGGATGACTTTCACATTCATTTTTAATAAATAAATTTTGAAAAGTAGTTTGCCTCACATTTTGCTGACAGAAGTGTTTTTAATATCGGCAAGGTGTTAATGAATATAAAAATTGACAATGCATATAAAGGATTTCTTAAAAACTCTGTTTTTATGGGTTATATTATTAAAAAACACATTATAATAAAAGCGTTAAAAATTACAAAATAATTTTTCTCATCTATTTCTGTTGAATTTGTATTGTATATGTTTTCTATAATATACATTCAAACCCCATTAATGTGAAATTGCTTAACATGAAATTAAGTTTAACACGAAGTAAATGCAGTTTTCTGCATGATGAAGCTTAAACGTAACGTTAATTTATTTGTACAACACGACATGTCACATATGAAATCCCGCTTAAGGTGGGAAAACATTTGCTTTTCTCACCACTTTTTTTAGATGAAGCCTTGCAAAGTTTCCTAATGCATTGTGTGCTTTAAATAATTTTGATGAGGTAGATACATTTAAAAAAATATTTTATTGAAAAAGAGTCAAAATCAATTACTGATTTCTTAATAAGTCAAATAAATAATAAGTTGCTGATTATTAAATTTTTTTTTTTTCCTAATGGAAAACTTTTTTGAACTGTTATACTAAATATAAAACTTGCAATGTAAGTATTCTAAATGACAGCACAATTAAATACACATATAGCTGGTAGTTTAAAATCTGCATTAATTATATGAAAAAGTTTTTAAAGGGCTAACACAAAATTTGGTAAACGCAAAAAATTTTGGCTGCCCCATCAATTTTGCTTTAACAGGGTTTTGACTGTACAGTCAACTCGCAATAACTCGAAGTCTCATAACTCGAATATTCGTTTATCTCGAAGTTTTCATTAGGTCCCAAAACAATTTAATGTTTTTTCAATACTAAGTTATCTCCATATCTCGAAGTGTACATCTTTTAAGTCGAAGTTTTTGTGAAAATTTTATTATCGTAACATAAAAAAACAAACACAAAATACCAATAAAAAAAAAACGATTTTTATTTTTTTCTCTTTACATCATGAAAACATGTTTAACTTGTTGCCGGGAAAAAACCCGTTTGCATTGATGCATACCGAAAGTAAATGTGCTTTTGCCTTTACATTCAATTCCATATTTAAAGTGTGAGTCAATGGTGTTGGTTTACGTTGGCTTTGATAACGTTATAACATAAGTTGAATACGCTTAATCTGACTAAAAAAGTTAAATTGATCAATTAAACTGAACAAAATATGCATTGTAAGAAGAAAGACGTTGCTATAATTCCTCCGAATACTCTTTCAACCATTTTGTATTTAGTAGTATGTGTGCAAAATTTTATGATCATCTGTTGGTTAAACTACTAGCACCAAACAATTCTAAACAGTGCATTGTAATTAGGAACTCTTAATGTAAGTAATGCACTCAAACTGTTTTAATTGATTTTCAAAGTTATATCTGGGAATTGGAATTTTGGTAATTAAAGAATAGATTATTTAATTTGCACAACTCAAAGAAGTTGTAAATTTTATAGAAACATTTCATTTCTGTAATTAGAGCAAAAGTAAGATTGCAATTTTGTAAAAAAAAAAAAAAAAAAAATCTTCCTGTGTTCTCCAACACTGTTAACTGTCCAATTGTTGTTGTTTTTGAATGGGGGAAAGAAAAAAAAAACTGTTAAAATATGCATGAAAAGTCAATTTCTTTTTTTTTTTAGTTTTTTTAAATCAAACATATTGCATTTTTTTTTCTTGTTTAAAATTATTTCAATGTATTCTTTATTTTATCAGGGACAAACGCCTTCATAAAATTTTGGAAGCAATACATCAGCAAATTGTGAGTATAAAAATATTTTCAAATGTGTTTTAGTCTTTGAAAGGTCCTAATTGATAAAAGCAACATTTACATACCTCCAATATGACACTAAATATTTTGTTAGCATTGCTTAGAAAGCAATATGTATGCAAAAACTATGCTCTTGCATTTATACGTTCCTGCTGGATGTTTAGTTTCTGATTTACACTTCAGAATTTAATGGTAGGGATTTGTTAGTAACTTCATTAAACTTAAAATCATTATTGTGATTTGCTGTAACGTTTCTTCAAACTTGAATTATTTTAAAACACAAAAATTTAAAATTCAGGTAGTTGGTTGTAATTTTGTGTCTGTTAGATTATGTTTCATCTCATGAAATACATTCTTATTCAGAAATCATTCAAAGTATTATATTAAAAAAAATTAACAATGCAGAAGGGTAAGTAGTTTATGAATGAAAGAGCAAAATGCATTTATTTTAAAATTAAATACGACTTTTTTTTTATACACACATCTGTTTTCCAAACTTGTTCTAATGTGTCATTCATAAATACAAGCTTTTCTCCTTTTTTTTAGCTTGTATTTTCATGCCTGTATTTTAATTAAGGATTTTGTTAAATACTTATTTCTGGTGTCAACTTTGGAAAACATTCCAAATGTTTCATTAAAGTTTATAATGCTCTAAAATGTTGCATCAATTGTATTTATTTGAATACAAAATGCTATTTTGAAATAATGGTTATGAACATTACCACAATTCAAAAAATTTTTACATAAAAATACTGAAATTGAAAATGATTTTTGATCAAAAATGATGTTGGGTTCAGTTTCAGAGACTGTTAGTTGTCAAATTGACTTTCAAAAAGGGCAATCTGAATTTTATTTTTATTGTTTTATTAATCACTAGTTCATTATGCTCTTTCCACTATGTATGAGGTCAACTTTCTTCGACAAATTTCTAATGTTCAGACACACGAAGTATCTCGAGAAAGGTTTTCTGAAAATGAGTTCTCATTCCAAAGTTCATTTTTAAGGCTACTTGTAAATCACACACCTTAATTTTGCAATTGCTACAGACATGTGCTATTTATCAATTTGTAGATTTTGTATCTGTTTTCTTTTCAAACTTTCATGGATTGTACTGAATTGCTGATTTTATGTACTCCAAGCTTTAATAGAGGTTTATAATTTGACTAAGGTAATTGATTTTTATTAAAAACAAGTACAGTACCTACTGTTAAACCCCATCAATCTCAAGGGTTGCATTCGCCCTAAAATTCCTTACATTTTTACTTTGAATTACTCATATATACATAGTGTAATAAAAGTATAGCATTCGGTCAATATATATATATATATATATATATATTGCATTTCTCCACGTTTTGGAACATTCTGATCTCAAAAAAGTGATCTAGAAAAAATGTCTGTCTGTGATCAGCATAACCAGGGTTCCCACGGTCATTAAAAGTGCTTAATATTTTTGAACTTGTTTTCAAGGCCTTGAAAGTGCTTGAAAATGCTTAGAGGTGCTTGAAAAAATGCTTAGAGGTCCTTAAAAGTCCTTAATTTTTGCAGATGTTGTCCAACTGCAAAATTTATAAAAATTCCAAATCTGACTTGCTATTTCTACGTGACCGCCACTTATCTGCACCATATCGGAATTTTAAGACGTATTTGTATTACGCATCTACCAACTTGTAACTCTTTTGGTAGAATATATTTTATTAAAAATTTATATATAGACAAAATGCCTATGTATAAATTTTTTATGAAAACAAATTTTTAAAGGTCCTTAAAAACATTAATTAGGTCCTTAAAAGTCATTGATTTTCATTCTGTGATTTGAGTGGGAACCCTGGTAACTCCTGAACAAATTGACTCACGATTTTCAAATTTGGTATGCGGGTTGCTAGTGGCCATGAGTCCTACCATTAAAGTTTTCGTCAAAATCGAGCATGCGCATAAGGTAGCTGTCATTGAAAAAAATCATGTTTTTCAATGATTGCTAAAAAATGGCTCTAACGATTTTGATAAAAATTGCTGTGGTAATGCCTCTTAAGATGTTCTAAACATCCCCACCTCTGAAATTCCTGTAAAAATGCTTTAATGGCGTAAAAAATTGAAAAACAAATGCCTTCAACATAGAGTTTTCTTCCCTTGAGCATACCTCATCAACGATGGTTTTATCTTCGCCCCTCAGTTTCACTTATAATAAAGGATAATATTTGGATTATCAAAAAGTATATCACTAAAGTCACCATGTTGGCAGGGGTTTTTTTTGTTTGTTTTTTTAAAAATACACAAGAATTATCGCAAAAAAAATATTGCCAAATTGTCCATTTTCCCTAAATGGATGATGAAAATATAAAAACGGCAAATGGCACAAATTGACATCAGGATTGTAGTGTAATTGAAAGCTATGCAATGTTTCCCCCCCCCCCCTTTTTTTTTTTTGCTCCCTAAAATTCTTAAAATTGTCCTTACATTTTTCAATAATTCCTAAAAAGAAAAAGAAAAAAAAAGAAAAAAATCTCAAATTCCCTGATTCCTCTTCAAAACCTGCAAAAAAAAACCTCTGATACTCCTCCTTATGAGAAAAGTGGATTTGTATATTTGTTAAAATAGTATAATTATTTAATTATGTAATTGTTATTTTGCTAAAAAGTTGTTTGAAGTTACATTTTTTGAAAATTGTCAGTTTTTTGCCCGTATTTAAAACAAACTTTGGAAAGAATATGTGTATTAAGAGGCTTCAGTTTCAAAAAAAATATTCCTAAATGTTTTCAAATTATCCCTAAAATTTTGGAAATTATCCCTAAAATGTTCCTGAAATTTTGGGAATCATCCCTAAAAGTCCTACCTAAATTTTTAAAAAACTCACTGCGCCTCCTACAATCTGCATAATCATTTTCATGCAATAATTTATTTTATTCCATCTGAGACATTTCGATCACCATGAATTTCCAGAACTTCTAAATGAATACTTGAACAATTAGCTTTTTGGTAAACTGGATTTTATTATTTTTAGCAGAATATTGCTTTTTTTATATCAATATATTTTCAGCTATTTCCTTTTATTTACTTTTGCAAACAGACATCTTGGTAATCACTTAGAAAGCAGTGTAAATATTTTCCCCAGAATATGAAGCTAATCTTTCTTATACATTGGCTATTGATTTTTCATCATGTGATAAAGGAAAAGATTATACTCTAGTGTAAAATGCTTTGCTATTTTCTTGTGCTTTTGGTTAGATGAACTGCTTAGTGTAAATATATTTTTAGTAATGGTTTGAAATTAAATAACAACTTGCTAAGGGCTGTTAATCGCGATATTTTGTCTTGTTAATTTCATACATAATTTTCAGTATAGTGAGTGTTTTGATTTTATTTTTTTAGTCAGAATTTCAGTTCATGCTATATATTTGGAGTTTAATCTACTCCAAAATGTATCAAATGATAAAAGTTGTAGCATTTGATATTGCATTGATAATTGATTGTTTTTGAAATTGCATTTTTCGATCTTGTGATAATAAATTGTGAAATTTGTTTTTTATGTTGCATTGCTGTTACTTCATTAGAGTCATTTTAGAATTATTTATAATGTATTGTGGCTGTGCACACACACGTTTTGTTTGAGGTTAACAGGGGTCTATGGAGAAGGAAATTTGGGTCCTTTAAGGACCCTTCACAAAATTCCATGTCCAAAACACGGACCCTTCACAAAATTCCATAATCAACAAGACCCTTCACAAAATTCCATGTCCAACAAACTGACCTTTCACGAAATTCCAAGTAAAAAAAAACCGGAACCTTTATATCATTTCCAGTTTGAAAATGGACCAATTACAAAATTACAAAGTTTATTTTATGCCAAAAGGAGAAAATGGCTCGCTTGCCCACATGTTGATTTTGGACGCCAAACCATATGCTCAAAATATATAAAATTGGAAATTTTTTCACAAAATTAATAATTTTTCACAAAAATAGGACCCAGTAAAAAAAACCTGGATAGACCCCTGGTTAAGTATTACTTCAAAATTTTTTTTTTATCTTTTACAAATAATAATAAACTGTCGGTTTGTATAAAAATACTCAATTATTGCAAAATATATATTACATAACATTTAATTTATTATTTGAATGGATTCTTTATTCTTCTATATTTTTCACTTCTCAAGGGAAACAAATTGATGCAGGACTTTTGCTACCAGCTGATGTTTGATAATGGTTCTTCGAGAATCCCAGAAGAAATCAGCGAGAATGGTTTTCCAGACTATTGTCCCATCACAATTGAACCACTTCAACTGGGTTTGAAGGTCTATACATGTTTGTTTTCTTTCTTATGTCTTTCCTAATGACTTTAAAATGTTTATTCATAGGCACATAATTAAAGACTGTGTTTGAGTATTTTTTTTTTAATACACTCTCACTAATTTAGTGATGCTAATAAACTGGGAGGGCAATAAAAAGTTTAGGTACTCCATCGAACATATTTCTGAATTTTTTTTTATAGAATGTATAGAAAAGTGAGTAGATTACGAATTCACTGGTCTGCCGTGGCAAAAATGGCCGACACTGGCAGAAAATCGACTTTGAACGAGTTGAACTAAATCCGATTGCCAAATCTGTCATAGCTTTCCAAATAATGAGCATTCTTTTTTATTTGGTAACCCATGGCTCTTTAATTTTCAATTGAGAATGTGCAGATGATTTAAATGTCTGATGATGGCTTACTTGCATTTTTCAAAAGTGTGTCAATTTGGCATAAATATTACTTCTCTAATGACATAACTGATGTCGCCAATCTGGCTTACTTTTAAAAGATGCTACTTTTCCAAGCCGGAGATCAGAAATCGTCTGCTCTCTTCATCATTGAAAATCAAAGTGTTACCAAATAAAAAAAAATGCTCATTATTTTGCAAGTTATGGCGTATTTGGCAATCGGATTTAGTTCAACTCTTTCAAAGTCGATTTTTGACCAGTTTTGGCCATTTTTGCCACGGCAGACCAGTGGATTTGTAAACTACTAACTTTTCTCCCCATTTTTTACAAAATTCAGAATGATGTTCAATTAGGTACCTAAACTTGCAGTTGCCTCTCGGACTATAACCCTATTCTCATGGTACTTGTATTAATTTAAATGCTTTGAGAAAGGTTGGGACTTTGAAATCTACTTCTATGAAATTGGTTCTTCGATTATCAAATGGCAGCACAAGCTTATATTTCTTTGGAAGCTTGCTAGAGACAAGTATTTAAAATGATGCAAGACCAAGATGGATGCCTAAAAGATTGAAAATCATCCACTTGTTAAATAAGCTCGTGTTACCATTTAGCAATTGAAAAACGAACTTCATAGAAGTGAATTTCAAAAGTCCCAACGGGTCTCAAAGCGTTTAAATTAAACTCTAAGTGTTAATATCCATTTTCTATTAAGCAGATGCTTCAGTTTGTTCAAAAGTTCTTCTAAGTAAAAAGATTATTTCAGGTTACTTAATAGTTCAGGAAATTATTTTTGTACCAAATCATTAAATTAAATACCTTTTTCACTAAAGCTTTAGAAATCTCGTGCTTCATAAACTTCTTTATTGGAAAATTTAGTTTTAATTATAACATATTATCTCCCTGCCCATATTTTCCAAACGTTGTCTCCTTTCAGAATTTCGAACTGCTTACTAAGATTTCCAATCAGACCTGAAGAAGAATTGTAACTTTATGCTAAAAATAATATAACCCATAAAAAAGTTTTTAATATATATCTTTTGTATACATTGCCAATTTTTATATTCATAAACAAAGTATGGGGTCTGTTGCCAGCTTGTGCTTGGTGTTGGCATCTAATTTTGAATATTAAAAACATCTCTATCAGCAAATTATGCAGTAAACTACTTTTCAAAATTTATTCATTAAAAATTAATGTGAATTTATTCACTCACATCCAAATATCTTTTATTTATTCTGATTAAAATAATTTTGTTATTTATTAAAATAATTTTGGCAATAAGAAAGAGTTTCTTCAATGTTTGGTTATATGTTATTTCAACGCAATTGGATGACGGCACTTTAGTTTATTAGTATTCCGTAAAAGTGACATTTTAGTGACAGTGACAGCTGCCAAAATTTGATAGAATGCATTTTCATCAACATTGAATCTATACGCCAAGTTTCAGCCCAATTGGATGATGGCAAGGAGATTAATTAGGTCTCTGCAGATTTGACCTCCATCAACATACCCAGCCACACACAAAATCGAAGTTAATATAAAGGATTTAATAAATTGTGCTTTTGAACTTTTTGTCTATTTCATTTCAATAGGATTATTTTTCAATGGTAGAAGTAAGCTTGCAGACCTTTGTTCTTTCCAAAGCATTTAAACTAAAATTCTTGATTTGAATTAACCGTTTCACAATAACAACAATGTTTTGGGAAAATATGCATGTATAAATGTTCTTATATATGAAATCAAAGTGGAAGCTGCCTAATTTTATTTGGTTATTTTCTTAAGAACTAGAGGTTATTTTTGTTTTGATATCATACAATGAGTTTTTAAAGAAATATACATATAATTTCTGAAAAATATGAAGCAGGTCCAAAAAAAGCTTCACAGATTGAACGGAGCCTGCATAGCAGCATATTGAGTAACACACTTTTAATGCAATGAATGATAATGACATTTTAATTGCTAAAACCAAAATAGGTTTAAAAGAAGGTAGTTTATCAATGTACCTTTATCTTTCATGTATTGAATGTTTAAGATTTTTTTCCATGTGTGATAACAGAGATGATAAAATTGTCAAAAGTACCTATTACTTAATATTTGCATAAACTTTTGATGAATAAAGTAAACTTATATTATATTGCTAAATTTTACATTAAGCCTTGTTCCTCTGCTATAACTCTTCTTATTTAAAATTAATAGCGGACACAAAACACAATTAACACTTTGAAGATTCATCTTAATCTAGTCAATACACCACACATAACAATCTAATTGTTTTTTTTCCACAGAAAGGAACGCAAGAGCGGTTTACATGCATTGGAAAGGTTTTGCTTAGGCACAAGAACATCTTTTATGTCAGCGACGAATCGCTACTGCAGTCTCCCTCTCTAAAGAACTACACGCAGCTGTATTTCCTGACTAAGTCCGAATGCACTTCATCGCTGGTTGGCTCTACTGTGCTCATAAAGGAAGCCTTACTAGAAGAAGGTCAGGACCTTATACTCTTTTAATTTCTCTCTTTAAAAATCAGTTTTCTAAAGGGTATTTTCTTGTATCTCTTCCAAACTCATGGCTGAGAGGGAGAAAGTTACCTGCTATGCAAAAGATAATGAGTTCAATTCAAAGAGGCACTCCAATAACTGATTTAAAAATGAGTAGCCAAGATTGTGATAGCGTGTCAATTGTCAGGTTACCTATTTGGAGTTTTACCTTTTTTGAAAGGAAAATAAACTGCAGTTCTCTGAAAAAACCCCTAGAAGACATTGTGCCCACGTGCACAGTGGTTGAGTACTTAAAACTCACCTTTGTGAATATTCACACTTGACCGACCATGATTGATTTTTTTTATTGAATATTCAAAAGTATATAAAGATAATTTTCATCAAAGAGCAAGAAATTATATTCTCCTAATTGTACCATTTCCGAACTTTCTACTGTCCCTGATTTAAAAAGCTGTTTGAATTTACTTAGGACACTCTGGAAAACTTATATTTTTGAACTTTATTCTAGAATGTATGTATCAATTACAATTGTAATTGGGAATGAATTTTTACAAACACCTCCCAAGAAAGCTTCAAACTGTTTTGGATTTATTATGAAAAATTCATATAACTTTTTTTTTTTTTTTTTCAAATTGTGTATACACCCTTTATCCCACTTATTCTTATGTCATATTGTACTTCATTACAATTTCATTTCCATTTTGTTGAATAATTAATATTCAGTTTTTATTTGATTTTTAATGAATTATTTTAAAAAATCACAAAGTACCGAATTTTTTGTGTGTTATTTTTTTTAAATTTAGTATTTATCATTTTTCTTTGTATTGTCATAAAAATGTATGAACAGAAGTTCAAATTAAAAGAAAAAATCTCTTAACAACATAATATGAACAGTTTTTAAATTGTTGTTTTTTATATTATCAGGAGTTCTTATTATAACTAATAATGTAATTTCACAACTGAATTTTAAAAAAAATTATTTAGTGTGCTAATTACTGGTGTAATTAAAAGCTTTTTAACATCAAATTCATATTTGAATCATGTTCACATTGAATATGTTAAAATAAGGTTAACAAAGACTTCAAAATTTTGTTAATAATTGTATCTATGGCATTTTTCTTTTTCAATTGTTAAAATATTCCAATTAATTCCACTAATAAGTTTTAAAATGAATTTCAACTTGGTTCTAAGTGATTATTTTCATTCAAATTTTGTTTTTGTGAATTCTCCAATTAGCTTTGAAATTGCATTTGTTGTCCAAAAAAGGATGTTTGAAGAGAAGTTATCAGCCTATTTCTGCCCCATATTAACCTAATGCTTCATCCCCCCCCCCTCCCCACAATATCTCCCATTGCTTTGAAACATATGAATTTTTCTTAATCATTCTTTTTAACAATAGTAATAAATGAACATTAAAAAAATTTGATGGAAATATGAATGTTTTGTTTTTTTATCATACTTTAAAAAGTTTTTATAAACAAACTTTAAAAATTAATAGTTAAAAACCACTACAGTCAAACCCTGTTAACACAAAGTCGAAAGGGCTGCCAAAATTTTTGCATCAACCAAATTTGGTGTTATCCATCTAAAAACTTTTTCATCTAATTAATGCAGATTTAAACTACTAGCTATATGCATATTTAATAGCGTTGCTTTTTAGAACATTTACATTGGAAGGATTTAAGGTAACAGTTTAACATGATATACACAGGGTTTCCGCACTTATATAAAGTCAGAAAATGTCATGGAAAGTCATGAATTTGGACATTGGATTAATTTTGTCATGGAAAGTCGTGATTTTGAGCTAAAAAATGGCCATATAAGTCATGGAAATACAGTGAATTTCATGGATTTCTAAACATTTTACGTAACTGTGACGTCATGATCGCTATTCGGCTAATCGAAAATTCATCTATTTTTATTTACGTTTTGATGGAAACACCGGTCACAGTTGAAAACTGCGGCCAATGAAAACATTTCTGAATTCTAAATTTATGACATCATATGTGTATGATCTCGTAGGTAAAAAAAAAATTCATAATAAGAGAACTGAAATGAACAGTTTTGATAAGCTTATGTTTACATTTAAAAAAAAAATCTGTCTTTGTATAGTTGATATCAAAGCATTTGATTTTTGATAATGTAATTTATTTTTATTGATTTATTCTTTCTTCAAATATTTCTTTATTATTAAAGATTGATTAGCTTTTTTAACACTGAAATATCAAAGAATGGAAAATTTCTTTCCCTTTTTCTTCTGATTTGGATGTTACTAAAATGAGGATTTTCTAATTAATTTAAAACTTTATAAAAATCATTTTATGGTACATTGATTTACTTACTATGTTCGTGTTAGAAAAATTCATATAGGTTATTATTACTATTATTTTGTGATTTGTTTTCTTGAGTCTTGGAAAGTTATTTGCTTCAGTCTCGGAAAGTCATGGATTTGTGACATTTTATTTTGGCAGAAACCCTGTATTTGGCAAAAAAATTCAACTGAGTGGCCACAGAACCTAGAAAATCTGGAAATTAGGGAAATGTCAGGAAGCTTTCTGATTCAGGAAAATGTCAGGGAACTTTTTAAAATTTAACGAAAATCAGGGAAATTTTTAGGCGTGTTTTCCCATTCATCTGTATTTTGGCGCCATTTACCGGAAGATTTGTGGTAGTAATCTTTCAAAGTTTAATGTTGTTGAATAATTTAAATTTTTCATTACGACCAAAACTATTTTTTAAAAATTTGCATATTATCTTTTTAGCATACATGTTCTATTTGATCAGGGTGTCTACGCATATGGAAAACCTTTAAAAAATTATAGGAATTTGAAAAAAAATTTGCATTGAAATCAGGGAGTTTAGTAGAAATCTCTCAAGGAAATCAGGGAATTTTGTAGAAATCTCTCAAGGAAATCGGAATTTTGTAGAAATATGTCAAGGAAATCAGGGAATTATCAGGGAACTTTTTTTCCTAAATTTTGTGGCCACCCTGTTAAACTAAATTTTTTAAAGCATATGAGATTGGACTATCCTGCCGTATTTGGAAACATCGCAAGGTTTCATGTAAAAAAAAGAGTAGTTTAAAGAGCAAATTTCTTTTTCTTAAGCAAGATTTCATGTTAAACCAAAAAAAATAACGTTAAGATTAAGCTTCATCGTAGGGAGAGCTGTTTTTACTTTGTGTTAAACGGGACGATTTTGCGTTAATGGGATTTGACTGTAGTTTTCCTTTCAAATTATGTTAATAATCTTTTATTACTGTTGTTATACCTGGTGTAAAAATTAATATGTTTCAAAGCAATTCTTGAGATCCCTTTTATTTGCAGTCAAGATTTCTCCAGAGCTCGTGAAGAGCAGAGTAACCAGTCACATATTTTCTTAACCTTCAACAGTCTAAATTATTTTTTAGTTCTTTAACTAAAGCAATAGATATTAACTATATTCAGTCTACTATTACTACTGATGGAATATTTTCAATAATACATTGTCAGTCAAAGTATTGATTTAAAATTTATGAAATATTAATCAAAAATGTATTCAATTATAACACTGATTAGAATTAAAAATTTTGATTTCATTTTTTTCCCCCTCTTTCATATTATGACTAGCTGAATACCCGTGCTGCGCTACGAAATTTTACCATTAGCATTTTAGCAATCAAAAGACATTCATGTATTCTACACTTCAGACGTTTGCTCCCTTTTCGATCCCTACAAATTGATTTATCAAAATAGGAACTTTCCTTTGTTGACATTTTAAACGAAATTTATAATTGTGAATAGTAAACTGGAATAGTTTATTGTGTTTATGTTTGCTCTTAGTTCTAAATTTCAAAGTAGTAGCTGTATTGGAATTAAGTTAATTAGACATTAAGTTAATCCTCGTATAGTTTCAATGTTGCGTCGTCTTTTCATCCCTTAAAAATTCGTTAATCGATATTGGAATGACTTATTTTTTTAACATTTGCAAAAAAATATCAGAAAAATGACTACATTGGAAGAGGAACATTCGGATATCCCTCGTTTGGAACATTTAACCCCTTTTCGACCACTTAAAGTGTGTTAATCGAGATCGGAATAGTTTACTTTTTCTATTTTTACCATTGTTGATATTTGTGCCGATTTTCAGAGTTGTGACTATGTGGGAAGTAGGATTTTCGAATGTCCCCCGTTTGGAACGTTTAACCCCTTTTCGACCCCTTAAAGTGGGTTAATCGAGATCGGAATAGTTTACTTTTTCTATTTTTACCATTGTTGATATTTGTGCCGATTTTCAGAGTTGTGACTATGTGGGAAGTAGGATTTTCGAATGTCCCCCGTTTGGAACGTTTAACCCCTTTTCGACCCCTTATAGTGTGTTAATCGAGATCGGAATAGTTTACTTTTTCTATTTTTACCATTGTTGATATTTGTGCCGATTTTCAGAGTTGTGACTATGTGGGAAGTAGGATTTTCGAATGTCCCCCGTTTGGAACGTTTGACCCCTTTTCGACCCCTTAAAGTGTGTTAATCGAGATCGGAATAGTTTACTTTTTCTATTTTTACCATTGTTGATATTTGTGCCGATTTTCAGAGTTGTGACTATGTGGGAAGTAGGATTTTCGAATGTCCCCCGTTTGGAACGTTTGACCCCTTTTCGACCCCTTAAAGTGTGTTAATCGAGATCGGAATAGTTTACTTTTTCTATTTTTACCATTGTTGATATTTGTGCCGATTTTCAGAGTTGTGACTATGTGGGAAGTAGGATTTTCGAATGTCCCCCGTTTGGAACGTTTAACCCCTTTTCGACCCCTTAAAGTGGGTTAATCGAGATCGGAATAGTTTACTTTTTCTATTTTTACCATTGTTGATATTTGTGCCGATTTTCAGAGTTGTGACTATGTGGGAAGTAGGATTTTCGAATGTCCCCCGTTTGGAACGTTTGACCCCTTTTCGACCCCTTAAAGTGTGTTAATCGAGATCGGAATAGTTTACTCTTTCTATTTTTACCATTGTTGATATTTGTGCCGATTTTCAGAGTTGTGACTATGTGGGAAGTAGGATTTTCGAATGTCCCCCGTT
This sequence comes from Linyphia triangularis, assembly GCA_963978545.1. NCBI lineage: Eukaryota > Metazoa > Arthropoda > Arachnida > Araneae > Linyphiidae > Linyphia > Linyphia triangularis. Next base: position 88,661,316 of record OZ021726.1, read on the forward strand.
TGGAACGTTTAACCCCTTTTCGACCCCTTATAGTGTGTTAATCGAGATCGGAATAGTTTACTTTTTCTATTTTTACCATTGTTGATATTTGTGCCGATTTTCAGAGTTGTGACTATGTGGGAAGTAGGATTTTCGAATGTCCCCCGTTTGGAACGTTTGACCCCTTTTCGACCCCTTAAAGTGTGTTAATCGAGATCGGAATAGTTTACTTTTTCTATTTTTACCATTGTTGATATTTGTGCCGATTTTCAGAGTTGTGACTATGTGGGAAGTAGGATTTTCGAATGTCCCCCGTTTGGAACGTTTGACCCCTTTTCGACCCCTTAAAGTGTGTTAATCGAGATCGGAATAGTTTACTTTTTCTATTTTTACCATTGTTGATATTTGTGCCGATTTTCAGAGTTGTGACTATGTGGGAAGTAGGATTTTCGAATGTCCCCCGTTTGGAACGTTTGACCCCTTTTCGACCCCTTAAAGTGTGTTAATCGAGATCGGAATAGTTTACTTTTTCTATTTTTACCATTGTTGATATTTGTGCCGATTTTCAGAGTTGTGACTATGTGGGAAGTGGGAGAATTAGTGATGAGTGAGTCAGTGAGTGAGTGAGTGAGTGAGTGAGTGAGGGCTTTGCCTTATATATATAGAGATTACTGAAAGATAATCACATAGTTAATTTGGATGTGTTAATAGCACAATAAGCTTTATGGTGCATTCAAATTTTGTCAATCTTCCATTATTGTCGTAAGACACAATACAAAATTTCATAAGTTTTAAACGAGCAATATTTTGGCAGAAGACGTAGCTGGAAAAGTTTTGTATTAAGTCTATGGGGCAAAGTAATTTATTAATTATTCATTTATTTAATAAATCAATCAATTTACTTATTCATTAAGCAATGAAATATTTAATAAATTATTTTAATTCATTAAATAATCAATTAGTCAATAAAATATTTTTACTCAATTAATTAATTCTATTATCTTGAAAGGAATTATTCCTAAATTCATTTTTTAAATTAAATACAATGTAAAGCAATAAACGTATGTAATGTATTCCATTTAGAACTTCTCTTTTTGTTTTTGCATCTTCCAGAATTTGTGAGATATGTCCTGATCTGGTCGAGTCTAGCTTAAACCGGCTCGGACCCTCCTCGTCTCTGGAAATTAATGCTTGTTATTCGACCACGACTTGCTTATTAAGACAGTCAACACCACTGCACCGTTACATATATTAATAAGATTTCCATTTGATCCCTGTTGAATATTCTGTTTCAGATGACCTTGTTCAGATTAATTAATTAAGCAAAACATTTATTAATAAAAATTCCAATTAATCCTTATTAATTGTATATCCTGTATCTGTTTCAGATAGCCTTGTTCAGTTTAATTTATTGTTAATTAATACAAATTTTCAATTAAACTCAGTTAATTGAATTTTCTGTTTCCAATGACCTTGTTCAGATTAATTATTTATAAATCAAGTAATGCATTTATTAATAAAAAATGTCCAATTTATCCCTTTTAATTGAATGTTCTGTTCCTGTTTCAGACGGCCTTCTCATTGATAATTATGCTCAGTTAACTCCACTGTGTGAATCGTCCTTTGCATATCAAAGACTATCATCTGAAAATAAAGTGAAAGTAAAACTTCAGGCAGATGTTTGTTTGAAGAATGCAATTTCATTTTTACACATTGGCACTGAGTTGTCAGACATTGTGTGTATTCAAGGTATTTTAGTGGGTCTCGTTTAAAGTAACCGATAAATTTCTATCTAATTGTGTAAATAGAAAGTGTTTTCCTTGTGACTGGTATTTTTTTTTATCTTTTAGAGCATTCACAGTAGAAAAAATAGTATGAAAATATTATAAACATTGTTTAATAGGATTGTTCAGTTAGATTTGCGAGGATTTGCTAAACAGCTTTGTTAAATTTTTTTTACCCATTACAATAGCCTCTTGATATATCACACTTGATGGAGGACAAGCAAAATGCATGATATAGGGAAATGTACAAAAATTTAATTCATGAACTTATGCACTTTATAAAGTTACTTAGAAGCTAAAGTACGCACAATAATTGAAATGAATAATTTAAATGAAAAAAACAGTGAACTTCCATTTACCGTTTAATTTTATATCCAAAGCACGCACTTGTTGTACCTTTGTATGTACCTTTTACTACATACTCATACTATTGTATTCATACAGTAAAGATACGTTTTTTTTTATTTAGACAGATAATTTGAAAAATTAACCAATAAAATTTCTTGGACAAAAAGCAGCCTAAATAATAACAATAACAAAAACATCTATCTTTGTTGTAGTCACGCATGTCTGTTGCCCACTTAACACATCAATTTTCTGGAAAAAATAATAAAAATGGGAAATCAAAAAGGGAAAAAAATGAGAGACATAGCATCCAAATGTGCAATATATTGAGGCATCTTATAACAAAGGGTTACTGCATGTTTCCTGAAATAAAATGTGAACAATATATTCATTCACTTCACTCATATGGCGACTTAAATCACTACTTAAACTATTGCCAATGTTTATGTTGATATAAATGCCTCTGCTTCAATTTCAGGTGAAATTGAGAGTGTTGATGAAAACACTGCTTTCACATGGCTTCAGTGCAGCTTCTGTTTGCAAGAAAACTTGGTTCAAGACTCAAAGTAGGTTTTTTTAGAATAATTGCTATTTATGTAATGAAATATTATTACATTTTCTGAAGTTGATCAGATACACATCTAAAACAAAATCCATTTATTTTTAAGAATTTTAATCAAGAGGCTTATGTTTTTATCTTTATTTTCATTTTTTTCTAGTGATCTTTTTAACATGTGTTCATTAAGAATTATCGCTAATATTTTTTTTTAGTCAATGTCAGTCTAAAGTTGTTTGACATTGTTATTTTTAATTTTCAATTGGAGAATATGAAACAAGCTCATTTGAATATAACTGAAAATAAAAAGTAAATTTATGAGTTAGGATATTACAAATGATGCCATACACTGAGCTTGAAATGCTTGCATATAATTTGAACCATATACATTTATAATTTAAATTTTAAGAATTGCAAACATTTTTTATCTTATACAAGGGAATTTGTACATAACTTAATGTCAATTTCTCATTGACACTGTCCTTACCAAGTACTAAATATCTGCCAAAAAATATCACTGTATATCATCCAATTTATTATTATTATTTTTTTTTTTTTCATGGGTACAATCAATATGAACTGAATTCTATGATCAAAAAAGTATCTGACAATATAACCAGATAGAAAAAGATACATATTATTTGGTTTTATGACAATTTAGACTGTCGGTTTGTAATTCAAACTCATTAGAAGTTGTTTTTTTGAACAATTTTGGTCACATTTTTTATAGAGACCAGCATATATTTTGAACTACTAGAATGTCTCTACATTCTATAAAAAAATTTGGATTTTGGATGATGTACCAAAACTTGCAACCATACCTCAGTCTATTAATTAAATCTCATCTCTAATTATTGACTTACGTTATGATTGCTAAACTAATATTTAAAAACATCTTTTTCATTATTTTCCTGCAGTGTGGTGTCATATATAATAATAATAATTGTGTCTATACAAGTTGCATAACTCCATCTTCTATTATAGAAATATACATGTATTCAACCCTATTGACAAACTAGACATTGTGTGTTTGTCATGAATGTTTGCATATAACTGAGGGACAGTTTGACATATTTTGGGGTTTTTTTGGGGTTTTTTTCCAGAAAAGTTTATATTATTTTAGTATATATTTTATTTCAATTGGATTTTTCCCCCCAATTCACTAAGTTATTGACAATTGTTTTAATTTCATATTTTCAATTGAAATAAGAAATTAAATTTATTGCCAAAAAAACTTATCACTTATGACAAAATTACTGAAGTTTAAATATTACTTTAAATGAATAAATGCAAGTTCAGTGTTTGGTCTAAAGGGGTTGATAAATTATTTTAACTCATTACTTATCTTCAAAAACTTATTGCTTTTCATGGATTAAGAAGCAATTTTAAATTCTTCCTTTCATCTTTGCAATATATATTATAATGTCATAAGGAATATTGTTGAGATGCTTCCAAAATGTTTAATTTTACCTTTAGTGTTATTTACAATTTGGATAGAATGTGGCAGCTTAGGTACATTTTATTCTTGATAATAAACAGCTATGTTAAGTTTGTATTTGTAAGTTATATTAATATAAAACTAAAAGATATATTAATATAAAATAAAGTTGTATATTAAATTTTTAAAACTATTGGTTTAATATTGTAAACTCTATTAAGGTAAACAATATTTAAGTTATAAAAAATACTGTTCACAAAAGAAATTTATTTTTATGTCTGCATGTTAATTTCCATATGTTAACTTTTCTTGGATATGTTTTGATTTTCAAATATTCATAAAATAGTTTGCTTTACTTCTTTGAGAATATTTCTCTTTAAAAAAATGTCAGTGCTCAACATTAATATTTCTATTTAGTTTGGTTATCTACTGCGAAGACTGCTCAAAAATAGTTCCTAATCCAATTTTAAACGTGAAACTAGAAGTTGCTGTCCATTGCCAAATGTTACCTTCTACAAAGGTGCACATTCAGGTAAAACTTATATAATTGTTATATTAATTCAATGTAATGACAATGATCCCATTTTTGTTTTTATGTAAAAGAATAACTCTGTGTGACAATGTTAATGCTTTAATAAATGCCACGTAAGATATTGAAGATATATTTTATTGCCTATTTCTTACGCACTAACTTCAGCTCTGCATACTTCACTAAAACTGTCTTGTTCTATCAATGTCTTTTACTTTTTTTTAACATGAGCTTGTGCATCTAATTATAAGTTATGCCAACATTCGACCATCCTGTCATACAATCGTCCTCGATTTAGAGGAATAACTAATACTAATAATGTAATATACAACTGAAAACTTAAAGTTTGAAAGCTAGCCTAAATACATAAACACTGAATAATAACAATCATAAAATTAGAGTTTAAAGTTCTTGGGGGGTTTAAGTCTCCGGTTTAGTTCGGATACGGAGCAGGAACTCTTCGGGTGCGTCTAGGATTTCTCCTGGGTGGCGATTCCATGTCCTGGTCATCCGCATCCTCATCTTCCTCGCTCTCACATTGCCACGTCTTCAACTGACTAACTTGAGCGGTGGTGGAGTAGAAACGTCCCTTCTCTTTAGGTTTGAGTTGAGAAATTCTGTAAGTGTCGCTTGGGAGTACCTCCGTCACTACTAATGGACAACGATATTTTTGTTGAGTTTTAGTTGGTTCTCCCGTTGGTCTCGGTGATCTTCTGACACGACTCTTTCTCCTTGATCAAATTTCATAGTTTTACACTTCTTTCTATAGGAATATTTCTTTGCTTTTTCCTGTTTATCTTCGATTGTTTTTCTTGCTTCAGCTTAAACCATTTCTGGATCTTTCCAAGCATCATCATCATCATCAGCCAAAATTCGTAGTATTCCGTCATTGAATCTTGGGAAATAACCATGCAGCATTTCAAATGGCATTTTGTCTGTAGTGTTGTTTACCATATTGTTCAAATTTCTTTTGCATTGCTTAATTCTTTTGTCCCAATCTTTTTGTCCAGGGTGTGTCATGCTCGTCATAATTACAGGTAGCATAGTCCTATTTACTCTTTCAACCATTCCATTTCCTTGCTGTCGTTAGGCAGAAGTCAAAGTCTGCTGAATTCTATTTATCCTGCAGTATTCTTCGAATGCATGCGATGTGAAGCACGAGCCTCTATCACTGATGATCCTTTCAAAAAGCCCAAATTCATCGACAAACACTCCCAAGGCGCTGATTACATTCTTGACTGAAGTATTTTTAGTGGGGAAGAGTCTTATGAATCGTGTAAGGTTATCAATTATGATCAGCAAATAGCTATTCAATTTAGAACTTTTAACAAACGGACCTAGGTGGTCTAGATGGACTATAGCAAACGGTCTCTTTCCTGGTTTGATGGAATGCAAAGTTCCTTGTTGTTTTCCACTTGGTACTTTATTTACTAGGCACTCAAAACACATTGATATGTGCCGTCTGACATATCTTTTCATAGAAGCGAACCAGTAAAGTTCCTTGATTTTGGCTTTCGTTTTATCAACAGAAAAGTGCCCCATAAAATCGTGAAACCTGACAACTAAACTTTTTCTCATACTTTTAGGAACGTACAGTAACTTCTTTTCTTTTTTATGTTGAACTATTCAATATAATCTCGTTTGCTTGTAGTCAAAGTCTTTTATTTTCTTTTTCTCCTCGTTGGTTCTCTTGTGAGGATCTTTTCCAAATATCTTTATGAGTTGCCTCAGTTCTTGATCAGCGTGTTGCATTATTAAGACTTTTTCATCCTCCGTAAATGTTTGATAAATATCTAAGTTGTTTTCAACTACTGTATCTAACGTGTCGTCTTCTTGTAAAACAGGAGAACGACTTAAAGCATCTACGTGACCCATCTTCGTTCCAGGTCTAAACTTCACCTCAAAGTTGTATTCTTGTATCAAGTTACTCCATCTAGCAATTTGAGGGTTCTGCGTCTTCTTAGTATTTAGGTACACAAGAGCCTGACAATCTGTAACAACGGTGAACTCTATACCTATCAGGAATTGGTGTAGTCTGTCTAGAGTCCAAACAATGGCCATCAATTCTAATTTGCTGGAATGATATTTTGATTCAGCTCCTGTCGTTTTCTTACTAACACAATATACTAAATGAAGTTTTCCATTTTCACCTTGTTGGAGTAGCATGCCAGCAATACCGTCAGAACTTGCATCAGTATGTAACCCTGTTTAGGAGTCAGGGTGATAGAACGCCAAAATAGGTTCTTCTGTCAGATTATCTCTTAACTTCTCAAATGCCTTCGGTTGTTCTTCATTCCACTGGAATTTAGTATCCTTTCGTGTAAGTCGACTCAGTGGTTCAGCATGTGTAGCATACTTTGGTATGAAACATCTGAAAAAACTAGTGAGGCCCAGAAACCTTCTAACTTCGTGCACATTACCTGGTGTTGGAAATTCAGCAATTACCTTTATTTTTCTTCGACCTGGTTTAATTCCATTTTCGTTAACCACGAATCCTAGGAACTCGATTTCTTTCTTGCCGAATTCTCATTTTGGTAACTTTAATGTAAGGTTGGCTGACTTCAGACGATCCAAAACTTGCTTCAGTTTATCCATCATCTCCGACCAATTTTTCGCAGGTATGAGAATATTGTCCAGATAACATAACACTGTATTCTTCAACAATGGTTCCAATACTACATGCATCATGCGCTGAAATTCTGAAGGAGCGTTAGTCCATCCAAAAATCATTCTTCTGAAAGCCGTCTTCTGTTTAGCGTCTTCACTTAATGGAATCTGTAAGTACCCATGGGCCAAATCTAACGTTGTAAACATTGAACAGTTGTTTAAGGACTCTAACAGATCATCTATCCTCGGTAATAGATATTTATCTTTTATCGTTTGCAAGTTCAACTTTCGATAGTCAACTACTAAGCAGTGTTCTCCCGTCTTCTTCTTTACAATCATCGCTAGACTTGCGTAAGGAGATCTTGTTTCAGAAACGATTCCGTTATCTTTCCATTCCTTCACAATTTCCTTTATTATTGATCATTCTTCGGCATTTGTTCTATAAGGACGCATGGAAACTGGTTTGCTGCCTTCTATCTCTTTAATTTCCTTCGTTATCAAGTCAGTACACCCAAGCTCGCTCAAGTTTAGAGCAAAGCAATCTCTATATTCGTTTAGAACTAACTCTTGCTTCTCATTATAAGTAACATCTTTGTCAGTTTTTATGTCTTCACATTCAATTGGAAGTTTTATTTCAGGAACTTCGTTTGAAGTTTTTAAAATTTGGTTGTCGAAAATTTCGAAATTGTCTGATTCTGAAGCTTTATTAACCAGGATCGAAACGACAAATTCTTCATTTCCTGAGCAATCATTGCTTGAAAGCAATTCTACTGCATCACCTCTACCAACACATTGGTTTTCTGTTAAGGTGATACTTTGATTTTGACTATTTGTAATAGGTATTTTTGCTTCTTCTTTGACCTCTTCCAATAAACAACCTATCTCTTTATTTCTCTTAAACATGACTAATCCGTCATAATGACTTTCAGTCCTACATTGAATTAGATTAACCGTATTTTTCTCGAGTGCAGTAGCTTGCACTGATTTTAGAGTTATACGTGTGTTATTTAAACTTAGCTGCAGTTTATTGAATGGCGCTTCATCGATATGCAATTTGTTACCCATTCTGGCATAAGCTATATGAGGCATATCTAACCATGTTCTACCAATTAACAAATCCACTGGTTGATTTTCATCGCCTACAATGAGTACTGTTATGTCCTTTCCTAAGACGGTATCGATTTCAATATCAACTACTGCTTTTCCAAGAGTTTTAGCAGCTGGTGTAATTTGGTTTCCACATCCGTAAACTTCATTTATTTCAGGAATAACTTCAATGTTTAAGTTCTTTGCGACTGATTCTTTCATCAAGCATCCTGTGTCAACTAATGCACTCACCCAGTTTTCATTGTTAAGCTTGGCCATTTTGAGGTAGAGAAATGAATTTGAACCCTCTCTAATCTTCGTAGTTAAATTGGTAATGTTATTTCCAGAATTCTGCATCTTCTCGGGACAATCCTTCGAATAATGTCCATAATCATTGCAATTAAAGCATTTGGGCTCACCTTTCTCGTTACGTAAAGGTTTCCGGTAACCTTGAGTCTTGCTATTTTGTGTTGATTTCGTTTGTGGTACTCGGGGCTTTGATTTACCGTTGTCATATTCAAAACGTTGAAATTGAGCGTTACCTTGATTCTTTGCGAATCGAATTGTCTGCTTTCGATCAGAGGCCTTGACCCTTGTTCCTCTCACTGTTTCATATTCGTCTAACTTGTCAGCGAGTTCTTTAGGAGTTACGAACTTTGACCACTCATCTATAAAATGATCTTTAAGTTCAAAAGGGACTTTTCTCTTCATTTGGTCTGTAATCATCAAATCTTTCAGACCTTGAAAATCTACAACACCTAATTCTGTGGTCCATTCCTCAAAAAAGTTTTGTAATTCAAAAGCAAATTCACTCTATGTACTGTTTGAATTTTAGTGGTGAATAAATTTTTGATGGAATTTTTCTGGACTAAGTTTAAAACGTTTCAATAAAAACCTTTTAACGTGTTCATAATCGCTTGCCGTTTCCTCCGACTCTCTTGCGATTATTTCGGAATTTCGTAAGGAAGCAGTCCGTACAGGTGTGAAACCCAATCCGCTTTTGGTAAATCTGCTCTCCGATCTTTTCTTTCAAAAAGAACTAAATAGAGACTAATTTCCGCCTCCTTAAGATCAAACTTGCGAAGAAGCTTTTGAAAATCGGTATTCGACAATTGCATCCTGATTAAACAATTTCCCAAGGTTCGTATCATTGGGACCATTTTGATATGCAGTTCTCAACTTTTCTAACTCAAAAGCTCGTTCTCTTTCTTGTTCTCTTTCCATTCGTTTTTTTTCTTGCTTTTCTAACTCAAAGGCTCTTTCTTGTTCTCTTTCTATTCGTTCTTTTTCTTGCTTTTCTAACTCAAAAACACTTTCCCTAATCATTCTTTCTAACATTAATTTGACAAATTCTTCATAATTTTCAGAGTTTACAATTAATGACTTTAACTCCACAACTTTCATTCTATCATTGATTTTCAAACCCAACTCATCTGCTAACTCCAATAATTCAACTTTCTTAGCTTTCACCAAATAAGACATTTTGCGCAGAAAGAAATTCAAATATATGCTATATCAAATTTATGCTATATCCAACAACTCCTTTACTTGAGGGTTTCCACAATGCGTTGGAGCTCAAAATGTTCCGTCAATGAGTTACACTAGAAATACACTTTGGATATTATAGAAACACGCACCTTACAAGTCCGTAACGAAAAGGTTTCCTTATTAACTGGAACAGTTTATAAAGGCGTTGCACTTGAGAACAAGTCCCGTCAGAGTTAAATCTTCAAATAAGACTTAAATTGCAATTTTTTGCCTACGCCAATTTCAGATAATCATAGTAATCCTTTATAAAAATTATCTCTTCGTAGGATCATATAAATCTTCCATAGACTTTATCGTTGTCCGTCGACGTTGCTCCGTATTGAGTATTCCGTTAGGCTTAATCGTTGCTTGTCGTAATGCGTAAAGTGCATTTACTTGAGTTATTAAATTTTTTTTTATCGTTGTCCATTGGTGGATTGTAGATATCAATCCCACTTCTGAAATGTTAAATGCTTTAATAAATTAATGCTACTTAAGATATTGAAGATATATTTTATTGCCTGTTTCTTATGCACTAACTTCAGCTCTGCATACTTCACTAAAACTGTCTTGTTCTATCAATATCTTTTTCTTTTTTTTAACATGAGCTTGTGCATTTAATTATAAGTGATGCCAACATATATTTTCTTTGTATTTTCTAGCTTTTATCAACTACTGTTAAAAGAATACTGCAGATACCTGAAGGCACCTGTCAAGTGAGTTATCTTTAGTGGTTACTATTTATCTGCATTTTTTTACTGTTGCTTTGTAAATGAAGTAAAAATTTAATTACTTTAAAAAAGATAATATTAATATATAGTAGGCAATTTTCTGGATACTGCATGATCATTATTTTGCAATTCTAATCAGTATACGAATAGAATAATATATCCCATAAAAAAACTTTTTTATATAAATCTTTTTTATATGTAGGCAATTTTTATATTCATTAACAGTGCCATTTCTCTTGTCAGCGTGAGCTTGGTGTTTGCACCTAATTATAAATATTAAAAACATCTCTATCGCAGTAAAATACTTTTCAAAATTTATTCATTAAAAATGAATGTGAATTTATGCCCTCACATCCAAATATCTTTATTTGTTTTGATTAAAACAATTTTATTATTTATTTATTAAAACAGTTTTGGCAACAGGAAAGAGTTTCTTCAATAATCGGTTAAATGCTATTTCAGCCCAATTGGATGACAGCAAGTTGGTTTATTAGTATTCCGTAAAAACGACCTTTTAGTGACAACCCCAAAAATTGGAATGCATTGTCATCGGCATTGAATGTATGTACCAAGTGTCTGATTGGATAACGACAAGGTAGTTAATTAGGCCTCCACAGATTTGTCCGCCATCAACATACCCAGCCACACTCACACAAGATCAAAATTAATATAAAGGGTTTAAAAAAGAGCCTAAATATCCTGCGTGTCATCCAGAGAATTGCCTTACTATGTTTGTTTGATAACTTAATAGTCACAATATTTACCAGACCTGAAAATTTCTAATTTATCTCAAAATAATTTGTGGTATTTATTTCCTATTGTATCATTTGTTGAATTACACAGGCCAACAAAAAAAGATGATTTTTTTTTTTTGGTGCCCAAGATTTTAGAACTGATTTTAGCTATATTGGTAGCTATATTGCAGGTGCTGAATCTAAAAATGAAATCTGTTTTTCTGTATTGTCTCTTCTTTTTTAGATCAGTGCTTCTTTAACATGCAGCTCTACGCAAAATGTACAATTCTAACTTCATTTTGTGAAGTCCTAAATTCCATTTACAAGGGGGATTGTCACAGTTTTGTGTATGGAAAAAGTTAAAGCGGGAATATTTCACGATATAAATTCGATGAACATAATAAATAAATCATAAATTCGATGAATAAAGAGACTGAGTATAACGCCTAAACTTCACTTGTTGCAGTTGTCAGAAACTGTCTAGGCAATTGCAAAACTGAAATTATGTTGACTGTTAACACTTTCAAATCCCTTGGTTGTAACATGAGTATTAAAGTTGTTGAGGTTGGGTGAGTTAAGGTTAGTCACTAAAACCGTTTTCCTGAAAATTTAAGAGACATCGGTGAGAAATAAAATGAAAGATTTCACCAGCATATTAAAACTATGGAGGACCCCTACCAAGGAAGATGTGATGAACACATAATGGCAGGTTACTGCTAGAGTTCAAAAAGGGTCTGTTCCAAAATACATTCAAGAATGTCACGGAAAAGAAACTTCTAAAGTGTTCAGTGACTATAGTTGGTTTCATCGATGAAATTTTCCTCTATCTTTGTATATAATAATATTTCTAAAATATAATAATAAAATTTCAGTGTTTAGTTTTTTTTTTATCCATGGATTTAACTTGTAACTTTAACTTGTAACATGTATTTAACTTGTATATTTGGGCAATTCTCTGCTGTGCACACGAGACATTTTGGCTCTTTTTTCTACTCGAAAACAAGTTAGAATTTTAAAATTATGATGAATCTAACAGTTATGTTTTTGTTTTATGTAACTCTAGTTAGTGACAAAGTTATATTGAAAAATTGTTATTTTATATAGGTCAAATATACATTTAAATGCCACCGATGCACGGGTCCGTGCGTCGGTGGATAAAAATACATATTTGATCTATTTAAAATTATTTTTCCATATAACTTTGTCACCATGTCATATTATATCAAATAAAAACATAACTATTAGAATCATCTTAATTTTATAATTCTTATCTGTTTACGAATACAGGGTTCCCACGGTCATTGAAAGTCATTAAAAGTGCTTAATATTTTTGAACTTGTTTTTAAGGCCTTGAAAGTGCTTGAAAATGCTTAGAGGTGCTCAAAAGTCCTTGAAAATGCTTAGAGGTCCTTAAAAGTCGTTAATTTTTGCAAATGTTGTGTGGTTAATTGCAACATTTATGAAAACACAACTCGGACTTGCTATCCTGCGTGACCGCCACTTATCTGCACCTCATCAGAATTTTCTGACATATTTGTATTACGTAACCACCAACTTGTAACTTTTATGGTAGAATATACTTTATTAAAAATTTATATATAGACATGATGCCTGAAAACAAATTTTCAAAGGTCCTTAAAAATATTAATTAGGTCATTGATTTTCATTCTGTGATTTGAGTGAGAACCCTGGAATAGAAAAAAGAGCCAAACTGTCCCGTGCAACAGCCAAAGAATTGCCCATTTCATTAACATGTTATACTTTAGGAATTCAAGCTCCTAAGCAAAAACTAATGCCATATTTTGAATTCAGGGCATCAAATTCATGCAAAATCAGCTTCAAATACCCCAGCACTAAAACCACTGTTGGCCTGTGTTATCAATGTAATATTTCTAGGAATTGTGGCTTAAATCTAATGCATTCAATCCTGTTTAAGTCTTAATTTTATATACAATCAAATGACTCCTTGACAAAGTACAATATTTAACATTTTGATGTCATCGAACAGCAAACATAGTCTATTACATTTTACCTATTTAGAAATATGTAGTATGTTTAATAACTATTTTTTTTTAACATGTTGAGCTCCATACAAATTCTTAAGGAAATCTCCTTCAGGCCACACACAATAGTGCGCTTTGCATTGCTATACCGCAATACCAGCCTAACAGATTGAAATTTACTCAATACATTTGAGTAACTCTAATAGGAAATGCTTATAGACATTCATTCCACATGCTTAAACAGCGTTTCCAGAGCTCAGACTTAAAATTCTTAGATAATTTTTCTCGAAGGCATTTTTACCTATTTAAATTTCAATAGTACTTCAAAAACTAAGACTTTCTGCACTTTTAAAAGTACTAAGAAAAGTCCTCAAATTATAGGTGTGGAAAAAACAGCCACCGATGGCTGATGCGGCGCTCAACGTGATAATATCGCAAATGCATTTTTTCATAAAAAGTGGATAATTATATTTAAATTTTAGTTTATGGAAACTATCAGTCAAATTTGCATTTTATAATTTCGACAACTTTTTCTGCGTACCTTTTTTATTCTTTTGCATAAAGTATCAAACTTTCTCGAGCACATTTTCTTTTATGCATTGTTATTTTTTCATATCGAATAAAAAAACCATTTAAAAATACCCTTCACACTAAAATATAAACATCTAAGTTTCATAAATTTTATTGCTGTTTGAATTTACAAAATTATACTATTAATTACAAAAATAATTTAAATATATTCTTTTGGTCATTTTACAAAGTCTTAGTCCTTTACTGTAGCCTTAAAAAATGTGGGTATAAGCATAGTAAAATATATTCTTAATTCCTATTTATCTGTTTCAGCCTCAGTGCAGTGTTAGTGATATTTTAGGCAGAGAAATTGGCCCTTTGTACTGTTATGTTCAAAACAGTGATGTTGCGAGTGATAAATCTATATTCTACTTAACAGAAGTGGACACCAATTAAAAATTCACTCCATTTATTGTATGATAACATGAGTAATCCATTAACTATGTAACATTAATTATCATCTGTACAGTATTTGATTTTGATAAAAATTTTATCAAGTTTGAAATCTTGTTTATTTGAGTAACAATTGCATTAAAAATCTATTAAAAATCTAAATATATAATAAGTTATCCTTACCTCAATGAATATGCAGTGGTTCCATCTGGTTTTGTCTTTTACTATTTTTTTAATCTATTAATGCTTTATTTCTGTATAACTACAAAACTCTTTGCAGAAGTTAGTTTCATCCAGGTTTCAAATCGAACGATGTGACATAGGCTTGCTTTAGATGGTTATCTTCTAGCAACACAAAAGTGGAATGAAATTATATTAGTAAAATATTGGAGATAGTCGTCCTTGTCAACTCTCCCCTCCCCCCCCCCCCCTTTATTTAAAAAGGTTTGTTACAGTCAATAAAAGTGCTTAATATTCTTTAATTTGTTTTCCAGGCCTTAATATGAAGTCCTATACTAAACTCCAACTTAACTTGACATCACTAGACAATAGATCTTCACCATGCTCATAGGCAGTTAATCCATTTTAGCGGAGTGAAGACATAATTCTAGCCAAACCTTATAGCCTTTTGTTCTCTACAGGGTTGTGGTTTGGCGAGCATTGCTTTCACGCCGCCAAAATGGATTAAATACCTATGAGCACTGTGACTATCTACCGTCTAAGTGATGTCAAGTTGAAAGTTTTGCATAGTAAGGATCATTTCCTATACTCGCTATGTTACAATCTTCTAGCACAGTGCATTTAGAAACTACTTTCTATAACCTCCTTCAAATTTGGTGAGTTGATACGAAAAAAACTTCATGAAATGTCATGAATTAAAAACTAGAAAATAGCGTCTAACATACTTTATTTTAAGTGTGAAATCCTTACATCAATGAATATGCAGTGGTTTCACCTGGTTTTGTCTTTTTTATTTGTCTATTTTAATTTTCATTTATAATAGATATATATTAAGTGAAAACAATTTATGTCATTTCATTAAGTGGCCATTTTCGTATCTACTCTCCAAATGTCAAGGTGGTTATAGAAAGTAGTTTCCAAATGCACTGGACTAGAAGCTTGTAACATAGTGAAATGATCCTTACTAGGACTTCCTTTTAACCCTTTGCACTCCAGTGGCGCCTCTCAGGCGCCACACGATTGGATGCCAAACCACGAGAGGACCATTAGGTGTGATGCGGAAATTCGATGCAAGGCCAATGACTGTGTTTAGTTTCTATGAAGCAAATCCATAAACACCAGCCGAACCTAAAATGTCTTGAGTTGCTGATTCCTCCGCGCAAAAAAGGCCTGGAGTGCAATGGAGTGAAAATGTTTAGAGGTCTTTAAAAATCCTTAACTTTGCTGTGCACATAATATTTCATATAATATGAACATAAACATAATAATTTTGAAAAATATATAACACTTTTAAATCTGGAAATTACAGTTTCTAATGTTTGCTTAATGCATCACATTGTGGAATGGGCAAAAAGAATCTATATGCAAATACATACCTGGCATGCTTTGCAAATCCATGAAGTTTCATGAATTTCTTGCTTGATTTGAATAATCCTTTTTTTTTTTTTTTTTCTTTTCAAAAAAGTACACCGTTTACGTGTTATTTTTCCACCGCCAATTTTAATTCTTTTGTGTCGTTGATTAGGTAGAATTTTTTAGACACAAATGGTGCTAGTTTCCTACTTTCTTTGCTCATTGTACCCACTAAGTTAAGTTTAAAATCGAGAACTGTTATGGGTGGTCTTTTTAGTAAGGGGAGGTTCAAGCTTATGTAGATAATGAACGAATTAAACTCGGGATTTACTAAATTATTCGATAAAAAGATTATTTCGATACTTTTATACATTTCAATGTTTTTACTTTACATAAAAACATGACGCCTAAAAAACAAATTTTTGAATTTCCAAAAAAGTATTATTTTGGTCAATAAGTCCTTAAAAAAAATCATTGATTTTGATTCTGTGATTTCAGTTGGAACCCTGTTGACGCTGGTTTCTGAATCAATGACTTGGTCGTCCTGTTGTAGATCAAATGTGCAGGATGTCGAAAATGATTCAGCAAACTGCACATAAAACAACTGATTGTATTTAACCCAGGAAAACTTGGACATCGAGATTTTTTCTTGTGTTCTAAAATATTTCAAGGGGATTTTTTTACTTTCAATTACTCATATGTATACATAGTACATAGGGTAATGAAAGTATAGTGTTCGGTCAAAATTTTTATTTTTTTTATTTCAATAGGATTATTTTTCAATGGTAGAAGTAGGCCTGCAGACCTTTGTCTTTTCCAAAGCATTTAAACTAAAATTCCGGATTTTAATTAATCGTTTCACAATAACAACAAGGTTTTTGGAAAATATGTATGAATAAATGTTCTTATATATGAAATCAAAGTGGAAGCTACCTAATTTTTGTTTTGTTATTTTCTTAAGAACTAAGGGTTATTTCTATTTTGATATCACGCAAGAAGTTTTTAAAGAAGTATGCATATAATTTCTGAAAAATATGCAGCAGGTCAAAAAAGAAAGATTCATAAATTGGATGGACTTTGCATATCAGCATATTGAGGAACACACCTTTAATGCTACGAATGGTCATGAAATTTTAATTGCTACAACCAAAATGGGTTTAAAAAAAGTAGCTTATCGATGTACTTTTATCTTTCATATCATAAACGTTTCAGATTTTCTTCAATACATGATAACAGAGAAGGTAAA
This sequence comes from Linyphia triangularis, assembly GCA_963978545.1. Classification (NCBI taxonomy): domain Eukaryota; kingdom Metazoa; phylum Arthropoda; class Arachnida; order Araneae; family Linyphiidae; genus Linyphia; species Linyphia triangularis. The sequence continues at coordinate 88,678,377 of OZ021726.1, forward strand.
ATTGTCAAATATACCTAAACTTAATATTTGCATTAAATTTTAATAAATGAGCTAGACTTATATCATGTTACTAAATGTTACATTAACCTTTGTTCTTCTGCTAAATTCCTCTTATTTAAAATTAATAGTAGACATAAAAAACATTTAACACTCTAAAGATTCATCTTAATCTAGTCAATACACCACACATAACAATCTCATTGTTTTTTTCTCCACAGAAAGGAACTCAAGAGCGGTTTACATGCATTGGAAAGGTTTTGCTTAAGCACAAGAACATCTTTTACGTCAGCGACGAATCACTACTACAGTCTCCCTCTCTAAAAACGCGTTTTGGAGCATGCTAATTTCAAAAAAGTGACGTAGAATGAATGTGTTTCTGTGGTCAGCATAACTCCTGAACAATTTGACCTACGATGTTCAAATTTGGTGTGCGGGTTGGTGATGGCACAGAGACCTACCATTAAAGTTTTCGTCAAAATCGCGCATACGCATAAGGTAGCTGCCATTGAAAAAAATCACGTTTTTCAGTAACTGCTAAAAAACGGCTCTAACGATTTTGTCCAAAATCGCTGTGGTAATGCCTCTTAAGGTGCTCTAAACAGCCCTACCCCCGAAATTCCCGTAAAAATGCTTTAATGGCATAAAAAGTTGAAAAACGAATGCCTTTTACACAGAGTTCTATTTCCTTGAGCATACCACATCAACGATCATGTTTTCTCCTCTCCTCAGTTTCACTTACAAGAAAGGATAATATAAGAATTATTGAAAAGTATATCGCCAAAATCTATTAAGATTTTTTTTTTTTTTCTTCTCTTTTTAGACCATTCAACAATTATGATTAAAAAAATCACCAAACTGGCCATTTTTTCTAAATGAATGATGAAAATATAAAAACGGTAAATGATACAAATTGGTATCAGTATTATAGTGTAATTGAAAGTTTTGCGATGTTTCACACCCTTATTTTTTTTTAAGTCTTTCTTTAAATGAAATGAATGAATTCAGCTCGAGGGAAACGAAAGACCATATTCGATGCTAATGACAAATTTGTGACACCTAAGAAAAAAGATAGAATTGTGCATGGAAAGCGTTGTGAATAAGGATCTGGCAGGTTTTTTTTTTATTTTTTTTTATTGACTTCAAACTTTTTAAAAGAAATTAACATAACAATGGCTGAATCTGTGCCAACAAGAATAAAAGAACGTCTCGGTAAGTTGCTCCAAAATTTTAATTCGTGTTTTTCAAGGGTCACTTAAAGAGTCGATTAGAAAAGTGGATTGCAGTGGCGGATCGTAGGATTACGGCCAATGCTGCACTTAAATTATTAGTTAAAAATTAAAATTTACTAATTAAATTAAATTTACTGATCAACTTTGATTATTTATTTTGCTAATTTTCTTAAAGGTAGATTAGAATCGAAAATGAAGATGGAATTTCTACGGTAAATAGAAAAAAACTCCAATGAATAGGAAACCTGTTGCCGAATGCACAATTGAGGGGGGAAAAAAACGCACAAATCAACTGAAACTGACGATGGTCGAGCTAGTACAGCCAGAGAGTGAAAGTTCCGAATAAGCTGCAACGTTGCCATGGAAACAACTGGTAGCATGGAGTCTCCCTCCACTCTAATGCTAAATGCAGCCCTTTACGAATTTCTCCACTTCGGCTGTACTTGTAAATTCGATGCACTGATTGGCTCGTGTGTGACGATATGTGGGGAGGGGAAAGAAACGGGTATTTCTTAAAAAATGTCTCCACCAAACGGAAATAGTATCCGTGATAAGTTAACACATGTGTTTTGTTGTTACTTCAGTACTAAAACTTATAATTGGACCATTTTGAAATTTAGAGTCACGTTATAAGTAAGTTTAAATAAGTGAAAGAAAGTAGAGGGAAGGGCCTTATCATTTTGTAAATATTGAACAGGGTTCCCATTGTCATTGAAAGTGCTTATTATTTCTGAACTTGTTTTCAAGGCCTTGAAAATGCCTAGAGGTCTTTAAAAGTCCTTAATTTTTACGGTTATTGTGCCAATCGCAAATTTTATAAAAATACTACTCAGACTTGCTATCCCCGCGTGACCACCACTTATCTATCCCCACTGTATCAGAATTCTGTGACCTATTTTATAACGCATGCCCCAACTTGTAAATTTTCTGGTAGAATATATTTTATTAAAAAATTATATATAGACATGATGCCTGAAAACAAATTTTCAAAGGTCCTTAAAAACATTATTTAAGTCCTGAAAAGTCAGTGCCGACCAAACGGTATAGTGGTTAGCGAGCTAGCTTCTAGACCGCGAGGTTGCGGGTTCCGATTCCCGTGTAAAGGCATGGGTGTTTGTAAATGTATGTTGGCTTGTCTAATAACGAATGTTTCGGCGCATTATAGCCATCGTGTTGCTGACGGCGCCAGATAATCTGAAAACAACCAACCTGAAAAGTCAGTGATTTTCATTCTGAGATTTGAGCGGGAACCCTGTTGAAAGGAAACTTTGAGTTTGAGTAATTAAGCGTGGTGAGGATTCAAATAGTTTCGTTTGCTCGCGCGGAATAAACTATTTATGACTTGTCCAGAAGTTGCTGCTGGAGATCCGTCCAATCGCGTCCCATTAAAAAAAAATAATGGATCTCTACCAACTTCTGGTCAAAGCGGTTTCTGCTCATCAAACAGATGAGGACCAATGAATACAATAATGCTATGTTATAGGTTGCCATGGTTACAGACAGGAGAGAGGAAGTTGCTCAGATAGATCTCCATGGTGATGTTAAAGTTAAGCCTTCTTCGGTTTGAAGTCAATAACCAAGCATGTCACTAACCAGAAGTTGGTAGAGTTAAAAAAATCACTGATTTTTTAACGACAACTTCTGGATGATAGCTTATAAGCGGTTTCTGTTCATTAAGCAGCCTAATTGAATTCTGTCCCCCATAGAGGCTCGCGATATATCGATACGACGATATTTTTATCGATATTTAAAAAAATATATCGATATTAAAAGTATGGATAAAAGTCACCGATATATCGATATTTTCAAATTTTTTAGTTTTTTGATGATCATTTTGTTGTTCCATGTGTTTTTTCGATTTTCTTTATTCCCTTTTCAAAAACTTCGAAACTAAAGTTTGAAGTTGGCTTAGAGACAGTTAAAATGGAACGAATATTTTCCATACCCTTAAAAGCTATTGAAAATTATCTAAATTTTATTTTAAATCACTGCATCAATTAAAAAAAAAAGTTATACTTTTGCTTTTTTTTTTTTTTTATATATATATATCCATTTCAGTTGAAAAGGTAGTCACCTTACAAAAAAGCAATCATGAAAAGTAGAAATTTGCCCCGAAAAACTTAGTTCCTGGCCAAATTAAAAATTAAATTTGAAAAAATCATGTATCGATATTTTTTTCTATGCAACGATATAGTATCGATATTTATTTTGATCGATATTTCCGACCTCTAGTCCCCATGCTAGCTATAAAATATCTTACCTTGATTACAGGGTGTAACTTGCTTGGGGGGGAGGGGGCGGATGTTTGGTTTAGAACTTCCGACTGTCTATTTCTGCCACTTACAAAGTGCTGAACACAGCCACACACGTCTCGAGATTTTGTGCATTTTGGAGAATGCGAGAATCGAAATCTTCTAGTTGAAACCCCTCACTCCGACCCCACCACACTAACGAGAGGACACTAGAGGAAACGACGGATTTAATGTGCACCAGTCCCTATTAGGTACAGTAAACGAGGCGAAAAAATCCGAACGATGGCTATATCTTCGGTAGAATCTTGCGATTTCCACCAAAATGTTTTGTTTACGATTTTTTATATGTCTGATGCAATTTCTTTTTTCTTTGGGGGGCTGTATACTAAAACTAAGTAAATTTAAGTCTATTTTTAAAAATTTCAATACTAAAACCAATTTTTTAGGTTTTTATTCGATTTAGAATACCGCGTTTACCCTAAATACCAAATTTCAGTTCATTATGTTGAGAAACACGTAACTTATACGCTTTTATTCTATTATGGAAGATCTTGAGGGAAAATTTCTTTATCACGGGGAAGAATCGAACGTTTTGCATGCTTCAAGACGTAATCTATTACACCGAGCTTTTTTTGCTAAAATATCGAGAACCAAAAGTTAAAATCGAATGAAAAAAATTGTGGTGGGGGTCTCGACGACCATGATATTTCTAATGGAAGTAAAAAAATTATATGTTTTTGTATTTAAAAAAATTTTAAACTTGTTATTTTTTATTTTTTTTTGCATTATTTAAATTACTACCCACTTATTGGAAAATTACGAAATTTGATATTTAGACGTTTTATGGGATTCTTAATCTAAATATGGTAAAGTATAATGGGGTTACCATTGAACTTTTTAAAGTTTGGTTTAGTTTTAATAAGTAGAGGACCCCCTCGTGATGAAAAATGTATATATACAATTAATAAAGACCTTCCACAATTTACAACATTACTTGACTCTTGTTATTTCATCAATTAGCATACAAGATATAGCCACCGTTCGATTTTTTTTTTTTTTTTTTTTTTTGCGTACTGTACGTACCGATCTTTGGCGGACGGAAGGGAGAAACTTGCTAATAGTTGTACTCAGATTATCTGGCGCCGTCAGCAACACGAGGGCTATAATGCGCCAAAACATTCTTCATTAGACAAGCCAACATACATTTGCAAACACCCATGCCTTAACACGGGACTCGGAACCCTGCAACCTCGCGGTCTAGAAGCTAGCACGCTAACCACTATCTATACCGTTTGGTCGGCAAACTTGCTGATAGAGATCTCTTTAGGTGATATTTGCAAGCCTTCTTCGGCTTCCAAGTCAAACATACATAATCCAGAAGCTGTAGCTACGAGATCAGCGTTTTTAAGGTTTCATTTCGAGTTAAGATTCCTTTTGGCAACTTTTCCAAAGAGAGCATTCCTTGCTTTTTGTTTTTTTTTATTAAAATGAGCCACGTAACTGAAACGATGCCGACGGGCATGCGTAAAAAAAAAAAAAAGTTATGACTTTCGTTTTCTATAGTAAAAAGTCCTTCCTCCCCTGGAGTCAAGGCCTGACGCATAATCAACCTGAATCCCAAGGTGTCCCACATAACCCTTTTCCCTCGTATGCTACGGGATGACACGCAGGAATCGAGGTCGCCATTTTTATTAGGTTTTGTTTTTGTTTCGTATGGAGGGCTGTCCCTGGGTATTCTAATGATACGATGGGAACTGGCTTTTCTTCTCGGCATGTTCAAGGCGCGGTTGAGGTGGTATTCTTTAAAACTCTTATAAGGGAGACCCGTAAGCAAAAACCTAAAATTTTTATTAATGAATTTAGTAGCACCAAATTTTTTGTTGTATAAGCAAAACATGTATTTTTAAACAATTATCGACACAATTTTTAATTTTTTTAATTTAATATTTTTTTTTTTATATTTATATACTTTTTTTTTTTTTTTTTTAGTGTTTTTTGGCCGAAATATACGCTTTTTTAAAAAAGACTACTCCTCCAATTTTTAGTATTTTTTTTTTTTTTTTTTTTTATAATTTCAAAACAAATTAATTGTATTAAAGTTTACTCTAAAGATGTAGGGAGAGATTTTTTTTTTAATTAGTTTGACAGTAGATTTTCAAAAGAGGTTGTGTTTTTCACAAGAAATTTCTAAATTTTCACACAAAAAAATTCTCATTTTAGTTTTAATTCCTTTAAAAAAAAAAAAAAAAAAAAAAAAAAAAAAAAAAAAAAAAGCTGATGCAATTTACTAAAAAAAAAAAAAAAACCTCTCTCTACATCATTTATAAAACAGATATTCAAAATTTCAAAAATGTAAACAGTTTAAATCTAAGTAAATTTTTCTTAAAGCCTTAACATTTTAAACACGGTCTAAATTGCCAATTCTAGATTTCGAGAAAAACAAACTTAAAAATAAAAACTTGCATACTAGTAGATCGGTATGTAAAAGTTTAAAAATCAAAAGCTTGCAGTTCCCTAGAAGTTTAAAATTTATCCCATGTCTTCATGAATATATATAGCTTAATTTTATGCAATAAAACAAAAAACATTTTTTCCAAAAATTTTCTATATTTGGGGTACGGTTATATTTGGAGTCGCTTAAATATCCATATCTAAAAACCAGTACTGGAAATCATTTCGATAGAATATAGAGGGAAATCAGTCGCGTAACCAGGGCGAGGGTTTTTAGGGTCAGACCCCCCCTCCCCAGGATCCCGGTGTTTAGTTATGATTGAATAATAAATACTTAGAAATAGTAATTAATTTCAAAATAATACTTTTCAATCTACCGTTATTCAGACAGAGTTTGCCTACCGTATCATACTAAAGCAGCTATTACATCCAAGAACTTGGGAAATAATTAACGGATTTGTAAATCTCCTGGCATCAAAAAATCATTAAGCATTATTTTTTGTCTTCTTAAGCTCGCTACAAAATGAGGTTTAAAAGAAATGTAAAAAAAATATGGATGTTTCAAACGTTGTTATAATTCTTACAAGGTGTCAGCGCTACATGCCTTTATATTTCAAGCGACATACATATATAGTAAAACCAGCCTGGTATTGGTGTTTGTCCGTTAACATAAAATATTGTTGCGTGCATGGGTTCGAAAGACTTGAAGGCAAAGCAGATCAAAACTTGCGAAAATTTATTCCGATATAACTTCGCAGATTCTTTAACAACTCCAGAACTTTCCATTCTAATAGACTCAATGCGGCTCTTTACACGACAATTGAGCACAAACAGCAGTTAAAAACTAGATACACAACTGCTAAAATCAACGCAAAAGACAATGTAATACAGTTCGCTTTCGGAACTCTGTGAATGCTCGCTGAGAGACCTCCCTATTGGCCTTATATAGGAAAGCTTCCATCGCGAATCTTCTAGAGATAGAAATTCGGAGAATTTTCCAGATCGCAGTCGAAAAGCCCTATACAGGTACATGGGGACCGCAAGCGACGCCAAATCGCCAACTTGGCTCTATCTCGCTGACTTGGCGAGATTACCATTAACCATAATGTTAAATGGTCTTCTTGTAAAACTCGTTTTCCAGCATTATCTCTGTAAAACTCGTTTTCAAGTATTAAGAGACGCATTGCAGGAAAGCGAAGTAAAAAGACAAACTCTTGCACTGCCTTATGTGAAATGTACATAAATTTTCCTTTTTTACATAATTAATACTACGAAATATTTACAAATATACAGAAATTCGTGACTATATCACTCCTTCTGTAATTGAATTGAAACAAACGAGAAAAAGTTCGTATTAATTTATAATCTAGAAAATATGGATAATACGGGATTTAGATAAATTGTTGGCCGATGTTGGGTTGTTTTGTATAACTCGAAAACTGGACAAAAACCATTTCAATATTTTGCCATAATGTACAGAGGGGCCACAGAACCGGTAAAACCTGGAAATCAGGGAAATGTCAGGGAGCTTTCAGATTCTGGAAAAAATCAGGGAAATGTCAGGGAACTTATTAAAATTTCATGAAAATCAGGGAAATTTTGTATTGTTTAAGGCACGTTTATCCATATTTTGGCGCTATTTATATGGAGATTTGTAGTGGTAAGCCATTAGAAGTTTAATATTACGGAATAATTTAAACTTTTCATTACCAGCAAAACTATTTTTTAAAAAATTGCATATTATTTCTTTAGCATACATGTTCTATTTGATCAGTGTGTCTAGACATATGGAAAACCTTAGAAAATTGGGGAAATTTGAAAAAAAGTTTGCCCTAAAATCAGGGAATTTTTTAGAAATCTGTCAGGGAAATCAGGAAATTATCAGGGAACTTTTTTTCCTGAATTTTGTGGCCACCCTGATGTAGGTGACAGATTGAGAAAACTGCAAAAGTATTGATGATATATGTGGCAAGCATCGGATGAGAAAGTTTTGCACAGAAATTGTTTTTTTAAACACTTTTTACTGGAGAAAACTTATGTAAAACCCCTCGCTCAGAAATTTTCTGGTTGCGTCACTATAGAAAAATGATGGTGGCTCAAGAAGAAATTGGTTTGCCGGAATAAATTCAGTTGGAATTGTCTAAAAAAAAACTTAACATAAACAGTTGTAATACAAAGTGTTGCCTTGTACGATTTATCACCAGACCCCGACATAGTGCACTAGCCGTACCGGGCTTAAATCGGCTTTTCAAATAAATTTTTATTATATACTACAGGAATAGAAAACAATATCTATATCTGAAGAATTTCTTAAAAGTAGTTTTTTTCTCTAAGCAATCTCAAATGCACACTTACTTTTACAATTCATCGTGTAACGACCAAAATGTTTTTCTTGGATTCCTTTACTCTTTAATTTTGAAAGAGAAACCGAATCGTTGATTCCACCCCCAATCAATCCTTTCTCAAGCGGAAGTTCTAGTAAGGACACTATGTTGCAATCTTCTGGTCCAGTGCGTTTAGAAACTACTTTCTTTAAAGCCTTGAAATTTGGTGAGTAGGTAGGAAAAAGATCACTTCATGAAATGACATAAATTATTTATTTTCATTTAATGTCTCTCTAATATAAATTAAAATATCAAAAGACCAAAACCAGGCGGAGCCACTGCATATGCATTGACGTAAGGTTTTCAAAAATAAAATACTGTTGCACAAATTGTCTGTATATATTGTAAATAGTGACGTATTATTTCAAAATTCTATTGTAATTTATTTTTATCTTATTTTATTTATTAATTTATAGCGATTATACAAGTTAGAAAAAGGTGGCAACACCTAAAGCAATCGAGAAGTTTCGAGATATTTCTTTTCCGATGAATTGGCTGGAAATTTCGCGAATGTCTCACGCGCTTGTATATAAAAGACTGGAGAACGGGAAAGTTTTCAGATTGACTTCGGACTTCGTTGAAAGCTGATCGCGATCGCTCTGTTGACCTATTGGAGTGAGCTTGTATAATCGCTATATTCGAAGCTGTTCTTGTTGAAGCTTGTATTGAAGATTGCACTGTTATCTGTGAATAAATCTTGTGAGTTTTCTGAAGAGAATAAATACTAGTTTTTATCTGAAAAACTGTGCCATCATTGCCTCAGTGGAAAAATTCGTAACAATACATTTTGAAGCTATTTCCGAGTTTTTAATTTTTGTCATTTCATGAATTGATCATTTTCGTAACCTTCTCCCCAAATTTTACGGTTTTATAGAAAAGTAGTTTCTAAATTTCACTGGGCTAGAAGATTGTAACATAGAAAGTATAGGGAATAGAGGTCGGAAATATCGATCAAAATAAATATCGATACTATATCGTTACATAGAAAAAAATATCGATATATCGATACATGATTTTTTTATTTTTTTATTTAATTCTTAATTTTACCAGAAACAAAGTTTTTCGGGACAAATTTCTACTTTTCATGATTGCTTTTTTGTAAGGTGACATTTCAACTAAAATGGATATATTACATAAAAAAAAGTTATATTTTTGCTTAATTGGTAAAGTGATTTAAAAAAAAAAAAATTTAGATAACTTTCAATAGCTTTTAAGGGTATGGAAAATATTGAATATTGGTGCCATTTTAACTGTCTCTCAGCAAAGTTCAAACTTTAGTTTTGAAGTTTTTTGAAAAGGGAATAAAGAAAATCGAAAAAAACACATGGAACAACAAAATGATCATCAAAAAACTAAAAATTTTGAAAATATCGATATATCGGTGACTTTTATCGATATTTTTTTTTTAAATATCGATAAAAATATCGTATCGATTTATCGCCGACTTCTAATAGGGAACGATCCTTACTGCGACCAATGGATGCCAATTTGGCTTGGTTATTACGTCATCAAAAACGTACATTAATTCGTAATGATGCAACTAAATTATCAGCAATTTGTAAAAGAATGACTGTACAAGTATTCTTCTTTTCCTATTAGTGTTTAAAGCACTTCAGATTGAATTGTATGCAAGTACAAGAGATTCAAAGCAAACACCTCTCTGTATCTTTTATAGTTAGTGATTTTTTTTTAAATAAATTTATAGAAACGAATTGTAAATTGGTACCCGTTCCTGTACTTCGGGTTGAGTTTCGCTATTGAATTCGTCTAAACGAGAGCTTCTATTTGACATATAGCGAGTGTCTGTATACCTGTCTTTAGCGCTTAGAGTTTTTGTCTGGAAATGTTGTGCATCAGGCAAACGCATCTAACTTTTCGCAACGTTATGGGGAAATTTAAAACTGAGAAGGGGAGGGGGGGGGGGGGGTCTTTCGCCGATTTTTGGGCTGCCTCTTGGAGAAGTATCAAGTATCCCTGTTTTTCTCCCATTTGACATGAAAATGCGAAGGTTAATATTTAGAGATTAATTTGCTATTCGAATGAACTATTTAAAATCTGTATAATATTTTTTCCCTTGCGAATTTTGCCATTTTCTTGAATTTTTCTTTTAGGTTTTTAAAAAACAAAGTGAAAGTATCCATATGACTAAAAGATTTCCTGATTCATTACAGTTTAAGATCCCGAATAGAATGAACAATTCCCACATTTTTTAAAAACGAGTGAAATTTAGTTTATATTTATAAAGAATAATGTCTTTCTAATTCCAAGTATTTAAACAAAAGTTCTTTAAAATATTAGTTGTTTAAAGATTAAGAAAAGAAAATGCCTCAATACCGAGCCAAAACCAGTCCGATCAAAACACATAACAAAATCTGTGACGTCAAGGGTTCCTACTGTTTCTATGGTTATCGTGAGGTTTCTGCCAAATAGTTGGCGTTGATATAGTTTGAACTGGTAGACCATTGCCGTATCACGTATAAGCTGGCGCGATCTGCGGGAAACTTGCAAAACTGGTTTCAGCTGCCGCATTTCAAGTCAAGATGTTTGGGAAGCCTTGAAGTCACATTCAATTCAAGCCGAATGAATCGTTTACTAGCCAACATCACACAGGGAAACTTTGATTGCAATTTTTTTTTTTTTTTTTTAAAGTGCATTGAGCAGAATTTTTTTTTTTTTGCCTTTCCGAAACATTTAGAATTGAATAAAAAAAATTAAAAAATGCGGGAATTTTCCATTGTGCGATCAATTACGTAAAATTTAAGGATAACGTAAAACTTTAACAATTTGATAAAATACGGTTTAACTCTCATGTAAAATGATAAAAAATTTAATTCCAAAAATTATACTTTTTTTCTGATCTTTTCTACAGCGGTAAAAAGATGCGTATTTGATTTCAAAATTCCAACACGATATACAGATTCATAATATATTTTTACGTGCACCCGCATCCCACTAACAAAAAAGTTCTGGATATCAGTCACCCTACTGAAAAAAAAATTTAGATAATTTAATTTTTTTTCTCTCTTTTTTTTTTTTTTTTTGCAGTGAGTGTCACGCCTGCGATAACAGATGGCGCCACGGGTAACGGAATTGACTTAGTTGGTGAAGTGGGCGATACGAAATCCCCTTCCTGACCTAAATTTCAGATTCAAAATGAACCGATGGAGCGAGTTTAAAAAAAAAAAAAAAATGAAGGAATCCCCAAATCTGCCCCTGGCCTCAATTACGCGGACACAAATTTATTTTCCTTTTTCACCTGCCCTACCCTCTTGCAAAGGTCAATGGAACTTCGAAAATATGTCTGTTCCAAGAGAAGAATTTAGTTCTTGTTACTTTCTTACAAATAATATAACCTATAAAAAACAACTAGGGGGCTTCGCCCCCTGCTCGCTAACGCTCGCCAACCCCTAAACGCCTCGCTGCCCTCGGATTGAGCGGCTTTGCCGCTCGAATTTGTGGTTAAAACATCTTGCTGCGCTCGAATAGGTTTGCCAGTCATAAAAAATGTAACCAAATTTTTATAAATTTAATGTAAGGCCTAATAGAGAAAACACCCAAATTGCAGTTTTATAATAGAAAGTTAAATATACTATCCGCCAACATTCTGACTTAAAACTTCATTAGCTATGCCCTTACATTGAAGTCCCAATATCTTTTATTTATTCTGATAAGTCGCCCCGTTAGAGAACGACGTCCAACGCGAGGCATTTTCTGGATAGAAATACTTCAAAATAATAATTACTCTAATACAAAAATGCTTCAGAAAAACAGAAAAAATCAATTTTGAAACGAAGAGTTTAAAAAGAGCTTTAAAATTAGCAACGGATTTGTTGTTTACATACGTAAGGATGTTGCCATTCATATATTCAAAATCATTGAGGCTTTGTAGTAGCTTAATGATGAAAAATATTGAAATTTAACTAATTAATAAAGTGTTAATAAATTATTTTGGCACGTTTTGGCAAATCTACAGCTTATTTCCTTTAAAATGACACCTTGATCATTGAAATTGGTTGAACAGTTTAGGCGGACGGACTAACCCCAAAAAACGTATTGCCTATTAAATATATAGATGTTTTTAATATAAATCCTTTATATGCCCCCATTGCCAATTTTTATCTCCATTAACCCAGCGCGTGCTTGGTGATTGCATCTAATTTTAAATATCAAAACCATTTCTTATTAGCAAAGTGTGCGGCAAAAACTACGTTTCAAAAGTTATTTATTAACAAATGAACGTGAATTTATGCACTCGCATCCAAATGTCTTTTATTTATTCTCATTGAAATAATTTCATTATTTATTTATTTAAAAAAAAATTGACAACAGGAAAAAGTTTCTTCAGTGGCCGGTTAAATACTATTTTGGTGCGATTGGGTGACGGCAAGTTGGTTTATTAGTATTCCGTAAAAGCGATATTTTAGTGACAGCAAAAGCCCCCCAAAATTTGATAGAATGCATTAGTCATTGACATCGAATCTATCTACCAAGTTTCGGCCCGTTTGGATAACGGCAAGGGAGTTAGGCGACCGCAGATTTGCCCGCCATCGACACATAAAATCGAAGTTAATATAAAGGATTTAAAAACTCGCAGGCATATTTTTTCTAAATCACTTTTTTGTAATCAGAATGTTCCAAAATGTGGAGAAATGCAAATTTTTTTTTTTTTTTTTAATGCTATACTTTTATTACCCTATGCATATGTATGGGTAATTAAAAGTAAAAAATGGTATGTTACTAAATTTGCATTCATTATCATTTTTATCAGTTTCATTCAATTTTTCATTCAATTTCAATTTTATCGTTATATTGTAAATTATTTTACTTTCATCGATTTTCTTTTTATCATCAATTTTTTTTTTCTTTTAATCAACGAATTTCGATAATAACTAAGAATGTGGAACATAGCACAACTTTCAATTACATTTAATACTGATCATTGCATTTATATTTGCCATGACCGTTTTCATATTTACATTAATTTTAAAAAAAATTCAAAATTTGGCTATAATTTTACACTATAAGAAAACGCAAAGGTGGCGATATGTTTTTCAATAAATATTACATTATTCGTTTTTATGAGTGAAACAGAGAAGAAATAGTCAATGATGGGCGATGCTCAAGAGAAGAGAACTCTGTGGTAAACGCATTAGTTTTTATTTATTTCAAGTCATTATCGTATTTCTACGGGAATTTCGGTGGTGGGAATATTCAGAACACCTTACCACAATGATTTTGATCAAAATCGTTAGAGCCGTTTTTTAGCAATTGCTGAACAACATAAATTTTTTAATGACAGCTATCTTATGCGCATGCGCTACTTTGATCAAAACCTTAATGAGAGGTAACATGTACACAAAATTTTAACATCGTAAATCCGCTCGGCAGCTGTGTTGGACACAGATTTTTTTTTTTCTAGACCACTTTTTGATGCTCAGGATGTGCATGTGTTGCTGACGGCACCAGATAATCTGAAAACAACCAACCAACCAAGCTAATTATGCATCATTTAGTACTTTTCTTCAAATTCCTGGCGAGATATAAATTGGCCCTTATCAATTATAAATTGTCCTATTTTCTTCTTGAATAGATTAAAAGCGAGGAAACATATTTTAATTTGAAGGTATGTGATCTTAAGTTTTTCCTCGCCGCCCCAAGACCAAATACATTCTCTAAGGCTCCTTTCACACTATCCGATTTCCGTCGGAGGACGACAAAAAGTCGGGTGTTTCCGTAGCACCCGACGGTTAACCCTCTCGCTACGCATCTCGCGATTTCGCGCTGGGATGCATTTTTGTCGTCTCTTTAACTGTGCAACCCGCTCTTTCCCCGTTCATGGCTTCATTTTGGCCTTTCTGTGATGTTTAATTGCTTATTCAAATCTGGATTTACAGATGACGTTAGATGTCCCCATTTCTGCAAAAAATACAAACATTTTGCACACTATTTTCAAAAACTCAAAGATGTCTGGCAGGAAGAGTTAAGAGAAGCGAGAGACACTCCAGCTTTGGAAAAGAAGAAAAACTGAAGAAAAAAAAAATCCCTTTTATTAGCCAATCACAATGCGCATTTCGTTTTTCAGCGCGCATTTTAGTAGAATGTGACATCATCATGCATAAGCTCCGTTAGACATAAAGTTAACCTCTACCTTTATCCAATACTAAAAGATTGCTTTATAGACATCAGTAATGGCTTTTTAAAACCTTTATATTAACTTCGATTTTGTGTGTATATGTGTGGGTAATGGCTGGCTGGATGTGTCGATGTCGGACAAATCTGCGGAGGCATACTTAACCCTCTTGCCGTCATCCAATAGGACAGAAACTTGGTAAATAGATTCGATGTCGATGCCAATGCATTCTATCAAATTTTGGAGGGTTATTACTATCACTAAAAGGTCCCTTTTACGGAATACTAATAAACCAACTTGCCGTCGTCCAATCGCGCTGAAATAGCACTTTACCGATCGTTGAAGGTTGATCCTGTTGCAAAAATCGTTTTAATAAATAAATAATAAATTTGCTTTGATCATAATAAATAAAAGATATTTAGATGCGAATGCATAAATTCACAGGCATTTTTAATGAATACATTTTGAAAAGTAGTTTACCGCATATTTTGCCGATAGAGATATTTTTGATATCTAAAATTAGATGCAAACGCTGACAATAGAAACGGCTCTTTGTTAATCAATCGAAGATAGCACTATACCATGCGGTTTCAGCTCAGTTTGTATTATTATTCTGGAGTAAGAAATACAGCAAAACTTATATTTTGCTATTAAAACAAAACATCCATTTTATAAACTGCAAGACATCAGAAGAAAAGAAAAAAAAGGGGGGGGAAAAAAAAACATTCTCCTACAAGTTGGAATTTTAGTACAACTCACTTCAGCAATAATCGCTGAAAGCTTCCCGACAAAAAAATATTTTTCGGGTCTTTAATTTATTTTCTTCAGTTAAATTTTTTTTTTTTTTTAAAAAAAAGGCAAGAATCTCCTGGATTTATAAAAACCCTCTCGTTCGATTGACTCTAGAGTATTCTTTTGCGTTCCCTTGTTTCGAAGTTCTCTACCTTTGGCGACATAGTCCGTTGGGGATTCCGATTTTTGGCGATGAAAAAGAGCCAACTCGTTTTGGAGAAATGACATTTAATCTGCCAAAGATTTAGAGCACAGTTGGATATTGACGACGGGAGGGGGGAAATATATATACTTTTTTAAAATTGAAATCTTTTTTCTAGTTCTTTTGTCATCTCTGAATTGAGAGCTCAAGAAATAACTTCGCTGAAAAAAAAGAAAAAGGAAAAAAAGATTTGAATTGAAGTGGTCAGGTTGGCTTGCAGAATGATTGTCCTTTGGTTTGGGATACAATGAATCTGAAAATAAAGTCCTATACTAAACTTCAACTTAACTTGACATCACTAGACGATAGATCTTTACCGTGCTCATAGGCAATTAATCCATTTTAGCGGAGTGAAGACATAATTCTCGCCAAACCTTATAACCTTTTGTTCTCTACAGTGTTGTGGTTTGGCGAACATTATGCTTTGACGTCGCCAAAATGGATTAAATACCTATGAGCACTGTGACGATCTACCGTCTAGTGATGTCAAGTTAAGTTGAAGTTTAGTATAGTAAGGATCATTCCTTATATTAGCTATGTTACAATCTTCTAGCCCAGTGCATTTAGAAACTACTTTCTATAAAACCTTGAAATTTGGGGAGTAGGTACGAAAAAGACCACTTAATGAAATGACACAACTTGTTTGAATTTAAAGTCTATCTCTAATAAATAAAAATTAAAATATCAAAATACAACACCAGGTGGAGCCACTGCGTATGAATTGGCGTAAGTAGTTCAAATATAAAATAAAGTATATTAGACGCTATTTTCGAATTTCTCAATGTATGCCATTTAATTAAGAAGAAGTCCTAGTAAGGATCCTTGCCTATATTCACTGTGTTACTATCTTCCAGCCCAGTGCATTTAGAAACTACTATCTGTAACTACCTTGACATGTGGTGAGTAGGTACGAAAAGAATCATTAATTTAATGAAATGACACTCATTAAGAACTCGAAAATAGCGTCTAATATATTTTATTTTATATATGAAATACTTACGCTAGTGCATCCTTTCTATGTCTTCCTCGCAAGTGATTTACGGTATAGTGGTTAGCGCGCTAGCCTCTAGACCGCGAGGTTGCGGGTTCCGAGTCCCGTGTTAGGCATGGGTGTTTGTAAATGTATGTTGGCTTGTCTAATGACGAATGTCTCGGCGCATTATAGCCCTCGTGTTGCTGACGGCGCCAGATAATCTGAAAACAACCAACCAACCGTAAGTGAGCATTTTTGTATCTACTCACTAAATGTCATGGTGTAAGTAGAAAGTAGTTTCTTAATGCACTGGGCTAGAAGATCGTAACATATCGAGTATAGAGGCAATGATCCTTACGAGGACTTCCCCTTTAAGTTGTTCACTTCATCTTGAAAACCACGGAACTTCACATTAACGCACTTTTTTGACTAAAACTCTTTTGGGCCATGCGATGTAAAATGATATCAGCTAACTTTCGAACTTTCAATAAAATATGTTCATCTGATTTTTACTTTCAATTATTTTATATATGTAATAGAGTGTGTCATTACAATAGAGTATTGCATTCGGTCCAAAAACATTTCGATTTCCCCTTCTTTCTTATGTTTCTACATGGTTTGGAACATTCTGAGTCAAAGAAGTTGTTAGGAAAAAATGCGTGTCGGTGTTCAGCATAACTCCCGAACGGATTGACGTACGATGTTAAAATTTGTATACGGGTTAGTGGTGACCATAGAACCTGCCATAAAGGCTTTGGTCGAAATTGCGCATGCGCATAAGGTAGCTGCCATTGAAAAATGTATGTTCTTCAGCAATTATCAAAAATAGTATCTATTATAATCACACGTTAAAGTACAAAATTATGTGTTTATATTCCTTTTTTGTGTATCATTAGGCTGGCATTAGTAAAAAAATTATAGGTAAATTTGATTCAACTCCTTACTATACTTAAAGCATTTAATGGATAAAAAAGTAGAAGAAAAAAAAGTTGCCAGCGATCATATTTTGTGTGTGTGGTATCAAAGGCACTGATATGAGTTCCTCCAAAATATAGCATTAGTGGTGCTTGTTATGAATTGATGTATAAATATCTAATTAAAACATGCGAATAATATTCTCCTGAATAAAAATTAGGAATAAAATTACCATATATTCCGAAAGTACTTTTGCTTTGGAAAAGTGTTGCCTTTAACAATTTATATCCTTACCATATCTATTAATGTCGACGTTGGATTAATAAGCTTTTACTAGCAACTGTAATGGTTGGAAAAATGGGTGCGACTTAAATTCTTTCTTGCGTTTGAAAAAAAATATATACATATATTTTTCTTGTCAAAAATCGTTAGCAATAAAAGTCATGAATCAGCAGAATGTATGCCATATTTTCAAGGGTAAATTTGAGACATGCAACGAATCATTTGCAAAGTATTATTTTATGTCACATGGCAACACTTTGTAAATGATTCGTTGCATGAACTTTGGTTTCTTCCACGCGTAGTTTGAAGCGTCACCTTTTTCGATGAAAATGTTTTTGTTTTTCATGAAATGCTTATCTATTTTGTTCTTCCCTAGATTTCTGTTGTCGGTAGCAATTATTGGACTTTACTATAGCGACGTCTCAGGCAACTGGCACTCGAAGTGCTTGACGGGAAAAAAATTTAATACGAGTTTGTGATTGGCCGAATATTCGAATTTATTTTTTAGTGTGTTTTGCGATCGATGAACAAGTTTTAGCTCATGATAAAAACCTTTCGCCAAATAAACTCCATACCTAAAGTAATTAATAGCCTATACATTATTGTGGAGTTAATCACGTATGTTAGGGCAAGCTGTTGGCAAATCGCAGTCACCATTATAAAAACATATTCGAATTTTAACATTCCATAATCCAATCACGTTGCTCATTTTCCGCGAACGTGACAGTTAACCGTGGCGTTGCCATGCGTATTTCATACCTTCCACGGACGTTAAGAAAAATTATTTGGAGCAACTTGGAAATCACTCCCCTATCGCAACCTACCTATAAAAATAAATTCGAATGTTCAATCAATCACAAACGTGCATTTTATTCCTCCTACGAAAAACAGTTGGATATTACAACGCCATTTTTAACCCTCAAATCAGTTTAGTTCTCGAGATACTTTTCCTTATAATGCATGTTACGCACAACGTCTCAGCTCTTAACTAATGTCTGTCATCAATACTATATGGTTTTGCTTTGGACTATAACCATAGTAATTCTTTAGAAGATTTCGATCACGTATTCTTCTAGATGCTTAAAACTGTGAGACGTATGGCTGTTTTAAGCACTTTATAAATGGCAGAAATAGGCAGTCGGAACTTTCAAACTAAACCAAACCATAGTAATTCTTCAAGAAAACATTTTTATTCGAATTGCAGTTTTTATAGTGGCTTTTGATGGTTAATATTGATGATTAAAACATTGATCATACTTCTTGTTTGTAAAAGTCCAATAATGCTAAATAGTCTCAAACTCAAGTCGGGATTAACTCCACATTAGGACCCCGCTGGTTATGAGAGTATATAGGATTGTGGTTTCGGTCCTCGACGGCCGCTAAAGATCGGTGTGTACCGAATGGGGACTGGTGCACTAAATCTGTCATGGCCTCATGTCCTCTCGTTGGTGTAGTTGGGTCTTTAGAGGAGATGGGTACACTAGAAGATTTCGATCTCATATTCTTCTTGATGCTCAAAATTACTAGACATATAGCTGTGTTAAACACTATATAAGTGGCAGAAATAGACAGTCGGAACATCCAAATTAAACCACTCCACATTAATTCATTGACTATGAACTTTAGGCATGGCGTTATTTGGCGTGATGTTTTATCATCAGCTAAAACTTGTTCACCGACTGCAAAACACATTTAAGAACAAAATTGAATGTTCAGCCAATCACAAACACGTATTTAATTTTTTTTCCCGTCAAGCATTTCGAATGCCAGTTGCCAGAGACGTCGCTATATTAAAGTCCAATAATTTGCTGCCAACAACAGCAATCTAGAGGAAAAACAAGACAGATTCCGCGAAAAACAAAAACATTTTCGTCGGAAAAAGGTGTCACTTAAAACTGCTCGTGGAAGAAACCAAAGTCTACAAAGAAGGTGCGTCGCACATCTCGCCTTCCGAATGGACACTTGGAAAAATTCAAAACATTCTACTTCAATCGGCTATTAATAGGAGACTGATAAACTCGTATCACTTATTGTTACATCATTCGAGGCTAAATTTAGTCGTCAGTATCACGCAACATGGATTGGCTTTTGCGTAAGTGTTCAAAAATCAAAGCTGGTAAACACATTCTATTTGAAATTTGTAAACAGAATTTGTTACCTTGAACCCGTTTTTTTTTTTTTCCATCTCTCTAATAATATTGATAATTTAAAAGATAGTGGGAGATTCCGTTTTCTCAGTTATTATCTGACCTTCCGCGCCATTTCGTTTTCGTCGATAACTGCTTGACACCTTTCCGTATAAAATCGTGTTGGAATGGAATTTTCGTCGCATAATACTCGACATATTTTTTGTAAACAGAAAATACATCGTCAGTGTGTGGATTGAAGGAAGTTGAATGTTGTATTGTATGTCGTAATGTAAAATTACTGACGTGAGAACGCGTCGAAAAAGTTCTCACAAGTTCGATTGTAACTGTCACTGAAAAGCAAATTCTGCTGACTCTTAACACTAAAGTGATTGATCGTCCCTGTTTGCCTCTGAACAGTTTCCATAAGTCAAGTCCTTTGATTTGTATTGCACGCTCAAAATCGTTGCCGATAAATGAGAATTGCATGTTATTAACACGCCTGTTATTAGCATGTCTCTTTAGAGCCACTCGAGGGGCGAACACGGCACCATCGCTGCAGTCGCTCAGTCAAGCCACTCGAAGCGAAACATGCAATCCCTATGGAACTTATTATACTGGGTCACTGCTGTGGCTAGAGGTTGCGTCTATCGCTTGTGGCTCTCAGACCCTAAGCGAAGTACGCAATCTCATGCAGCTTATTATACTGGACCACTTCTGTGGCCAGACTGGGCGTCTTTACTGTGCGTTCGCCACAGAACTAGCACTGTAACAAGGGACTTACCCTCTTATACATTGAAGGGACTCCTTTCCTCATGGTACTGTAATAATGAAAACTGTTCGAGGTCCATTGGGACTTTGAAATCCATTTCTATTAAGTTCCATCTTCAATTGTTGGACGGCAGAATAAGTTTCTTTTTCTTTTTATGCAAACACATGGACGATTTTTAATCTTCTAGTTATCCGCCTTGACAGTACAAATGCCTTATATACTTGTCTCTAACAAGCTTCCGGAGAGAAATAAGCTTGTGCTGTTATTCAGCAATTGAAGAACGAACTTCAAAGATGTGGATTTCAAAATCCCGACGGGTCTCAAAGCATTCAAATTAATTTAGAACCACGAGGAAACTGACTAGACTTAATAAGTCCTGTCAGTAAATAAAGGGTTTAAAGTCGGTTATTTGTAATTGTTATAGCTTAGGTTCACTTTTTGTAGCTTTGGGAACAAGTACGCTAATTTTCAACATCGGGGCTTCATGAGAAGTCGTATATTGGTATATGATGGTAATCTCTTAATAAAGATCTCAAAGGCCTTTTGCAGGATTTCTTTTGGTCACTTCCCAGAAAACAAATATTTAAAAAAAAAAAAAAATCTCTTTTTGACCTTTTAAAATTGATTAAATCAAGATCGGAGCAGTTTACTTTTCCTATGTTTGTCTTTGTTGACCTTTTTTATGCAATATAAGAGTTATGGTTATGTGAGGAGTAGGAAAATTAATGATAACATTAAAAAAATATAACTCTTAGGACTTTATTATACAAAGCCACTCGAGTGGCGAACGCACGCCACCGCTTTTGGCAACTGCTATGGCTCAGTTATAATAAGCTTCGTAGGATTGCAAGTTTTGTTTAGGGTCTGAGCGCCACAAGCGACAGACACAACCTCTAGCCACAGCAGTGGGGCAGTATAATAAGCTCCATACGACTTCATGTTTCCTCTAGGAGTGGCTTGTCTGAGCGATGGTGCGCTTTCGCCACTAGAGTGGTTCTGTATAATAAGGCTCTTATTATACGGAGCCACTACATGAACACTCCACTGTTTCAAACTCTCAGACAAGCCACTCTTAGCGGAAACATATAATCATATAGAGCTTATTATACCGGATTATTGCTGTGGCTAGAGGTTGCGTCTGTCGTTTGTGGCGCTCAGACCCTAAGTGAAATTTGCAATCCCATAGAGCTTATTATACTGAGTCACAGCCCGGGCATCTTTGCCGTAGTGCGCTTTCTCTACAGCAGTGGCTCTGTATAATAAGAGACTTAACCTTTCCACTGAAAAATTGTGACGCCACCTATTGGAAGAACTGAAAAATCAGGGATTTTTTTTTCTTTCGAATTCAAATCTTTAAAAATTTAATGAAAAATGCGCTACGATGTGTTGCTATAAGAGACAAAAATATCGCGAGGAACAGGAACGAGATTGAATCTTTAGAACTTTATGCCTTTTCCTACCAACAAACTTTTATCTGTGATGGCCATCTTCCAAATATCCGGATATGACAGTTCAACAAGTCGAAATAATGTGACGCTTTTGTGACGTCAGTGAAAGTTGTATATTCTACTCCTTCATTACGAACAATGACAAAGTCCTAAACACCTGCGGGAAAAGATTCAAACCTCTATCAACAAATTTATCGCCTTTTTTTTTTGCAAAAAAATTTATGTCTCAAAAAAATGACAGTCACCTTCTTTTCAACTTTTAAACGAACTTTAGAGGGAAATAATCTCGTCAAGTTACCACACGCATTCGGAAGACAATGAAACGACGAATTAAAATATCGTCTGCTTAGATTGAAAAGAAGCTGACATAGCTTTTGATCTTTTTTTTTTGGTTTATCTGGAAACAGGATAAGGCCCATCCATTTGTAAAAGCTGTAACTTGATCACTGAAACAACTCGTGGGAAATGATTGATATGAATAAGATTTCAGCTCATGTTGAATTAGCATTTTAGATTTTTTTTTTCTGTCTGCTCTCCTGAAAACTTTGAGAAATTGGAGATGGCATCATTTCTCACTATATTAAGAGAAAGTCCTAGTAAAGATCATACTCTATACTCGCTTTGTTACAATCTTCTAGCCCAGTGCATTTAGAAACTACTTTCTATGACCACCCTGAAATATGGTGAGTAGGTACGAAAATGATCACTTAGTAAACTAAAAACTCGATAATAGCGTATTTATTTGAAATCCTTAAGTCAATGCTTATGCAGTGGCGCCAAATGCAATAGTACTGTTATGAATTTTTCCGCTGAGGCAATGATGGCACAGTTTTTAAAATAAAAACTACTATTTATTCACTCTTCAAAGGCACAAAATTTATTCACAGACAACAGTTTAATCACCCTCAAGCTTCAGCAAAAACAACTTCGAATACAGCGATTATACAAGCTCACTCCAATAGGTAAACAAAGCGAACAGCTTTCATCGAAGTCCGAAGTCAATCTGAAAACTTTCCCGATCTCCAGTCTTATTTATACTTGGCGCGAGAGAACATTCGCGAAATTTCCAGCCGATTCGTCGGAATAAGAAACATCTCGAAATTTCTCGATTGCTTTAGGTGTTGCCACCTTTTTCTAACCTGTATAATCGCTGTTAATAAAATAAGATAAATTGCAATAGAATTTTAAAATAATACGTCACTATTTACACTATATACAGACAATTTGTGCAACAGTACTTTGCTTTTTCTAAATTTTCATTTATTATAGATAGACATTAAATAAAAGCATTTCATTAAGTGATCTCTTTTTCTTACCTACTCACTAAATGTCAAGATGGTAAGAGAAAGTAGTTTCTAAATGAACTGCGCTGTAAGATTGTAACATAGCGGGTATAGGAAATGATCCTTACTAGGATTTCCTCATAAAAACCACGATTTGTAGATTTGTAAAAAAATTCAATTTTTTTCTTCTTCTTACAGAAGACCTCATTATTTTTAATGTCAAATATTGACACAAAAGATATTCCTACAGAGTGTATAGAACTTGTTTTGACAAATTTAGAAATTCCTAGAGATTCTATGGAAATTATGAAGATGACAAATTCCTGACGAATCCATGGAAATTATGAAGAAAATAATAATACTACGAGAGAATATTAGAAATTATTAAAGAATCTCTATACGTTGGGGAAGGCTCACTTGATATGATCGAATACGCTGCAATGATCTGTGAACCGGTTTTACTACTACGCCCTGATTGGAGCGATGTGTGGCCGATTCTTACAATATCTGTAGTTAGAAAAGTAAAATATTAATTAAAATTTCAACTTAAAAGCGCTTATTTTCTTGTTGTCATCAACATATTTAAGTTTAATGCAAACATATGTGAGCAGGTTATCAATATTACTATAAAAATTGTAATTTCTCCGGAACTATATCTTTCCGCGGAAGGTTACATCCTACAGCGTGTACTCAAGGCTAGAGCAATGTTGCCCCGAGATTAGAGGTCGGAAATATCGATCAAAATAAATATCGATACTATATCGTTGCATAGAAAAAAATATCGATAAAATATTGACAAATCGATACATGATTTTTTTTATTTGATTTTCAATTTTGCAGGGAAAAACAAAGTTTTTCGGGGCAAATTTCTACTTTTCATGATTGCTTTTTTGTAAGGTGACTACTTTTTCAACTGAAATGGATATATTACAAAAAAAAAAAAAAAAAAAAAAAAAAAAAAATTATATTTTTGCTTAATTGGTGCAGTGATTTTAAGAAAAATTAAGATAATTTTCAATAGCTTTTAAGTGTATGGGAAGATATTGAATATTGGTGCCATTTTAACTGTCTCTCAATCAAGTTCAAACTTTAGTTTTGAAGTTTTTTGAAAAGGGAATAAAGAAAATCGGAAAAACACATGGAACTACAAAACGATCATCAAAAAACTAAAAATGTTTGAAAATATCGATATATCGGTGACTTTCATCGATATTTTTATTATCGATATTTTATTAGAAATATCGATAAAAATATCGTGGTATCGATATATCGCCGACCTCTACCCGAGACTCAGAAAGAAGAGATGGGTGTTTAGAGCCATCTTCCTCATCTATCGCTGCCCCTGAAAGTTCCCCCTACCTTTCACTTTCAGTCCCGAACAGCAAGAGTGTTTTTCCCTTCTTTGTGACCTACTCTCTCTCTCTCTCTCAAACCTGTTTGCCATTATTACCCCTGCGTCTCTTTTTCTTTTAAGAGAAGAAGAAGGATGTTGCTTCCGATTAAATGCTTTTTTGGGGCAACCCACCAACGTAGGTGCGACACTGCAGAAAAGGGGAGGAGGGGGGAAGACACTTTATGAAGATGTTTTTGCTTTATGCAGAAAAAAAATTTAAATTGTTCAATTTCCATAAGCGAAAACTTAAGCTCCAATCTGTTTTTAAATCTTTTACATTAACATCTATTTTGAGTGTGTGTGTGTGTTTGTCGGTGTGCTTGTGTATGTTTGTGCCTGTGGCACAAATCTACGAAGGCCTAATTACTTACACTTACCGTAATCTAATCGGTTCGAAACTTGGCAGATATATTCGGTGTCGATGACACAGGGGCGGATCCAGAGTTTTATTACGGAGGGGGGGGGGGGGGGCGTTGGTTGTTGAATAGCTTAAGTAAATTTTGTTGCTCTTAAGTTGCATTACTATACTATGGGATAACTTAACTTTGATTATACAGAATAAGTTACAAAGAGGTAAAAAGACTCAATAACATAAAGGCGACACAATGGTTGGCTACGTCTGAATTTACGACAATAACTTAAGAGTTGTCTGCAGCTATTCAATTCAGGATAAGTTATTGTTAAATATGATAGACAGAACAATCTAATAACGATTACTTATCCACATTGAACACTTTCAAACTGTAATTTGCTTTGTTATCTTGCTTCGTCTTCAGCTTTTTTTATCTCCATTTTTGTGGGAAGAGAACATTTATATTAAAAAATGTTCAATGCTGATTTGTCAAATCTTGATTGATTTTATCCAAAGCCTGAGAACAGCGCACGTTAAAATATGAGTGGTGCATGAATAACGGACGGGGCCTCCCCCCCCCCCCCTGCTGGATCCGCCAATGCGATGACAATGCATTATATCAAATTTTGGTAAAAGGTCATTTTTACACACTCTTCTTCTTTTCAACTTGGTACTAGTTAACGATTGGAAGGACGACAGCACCTTTTGGTTGGAATTTCGAATAGTGTCAGGCACCTTAAAAAGGGGCAGTAATTGAGAAAGGAACATATCGCCAATACTTAAGGAAATATGTTCTCAAACAAAAAAAATGACCGGTCGAACCAAAAAAAAAACCACCCAAAACTTTTCAACTGCTTCGAAGGACTACCTTAAGAAAATCTCTGCAATGAACTGATACAACACCGGAGATGAGACCTGATCCACAAAGGTTAAGCCAATCGTCCGGACCTTTTCAACTTGGGACTACTTTGCAGGAAGGAAGCCAGATCGGCCCCGGAATGGTGTCGGTCACCATCATTGGACCAGAGAGGGGAAGAGAGAGTAGGTGTCGGCTTCATATTTTTCCCGTCTTCCCGACCCAAATACCCAGAGGTCACCTTCTTTTTCACTTTCCTTCTCTTCTCGTGCTGCTATCCAGCCTTAAAAAACCGCAGGAAGGATTTCACTTATTTTTGAACTCCCGCCGAGTTGAGGAAGGTTGGCAGAAGGAACTGTAGGTTGTCTTTTTGAGCTTTTCTTTCTTTATGGGTATTTGCACGAAGTGACGGCCGCGTCACTGGCAGCACATTTCTTTAGAATACTCTTTAGAATTGAGACACGCCTCTAAAGAAAATCTCCAGAAGGGTATTGAGTCTCTGTATCGATTTATAAGGTCTCCTATAGGAATTGCAATAAAGAATGCATAGGATTTCTACAATCTGCAAGTAAATTTCTGTAGAATTTAGAGCATTTTTAAGTTTCTGCAAATAGAAATATATTTTCTACAGATTCTCTATTTCTAGAATCATAGTACTTCTCAATAAAATTTTTAATATAATTTCAATTCAATATAATTTCAAATCAGTATAATTTCAGTTCAGTATAAGTGAAGGACAAAGAGGTATAAGTGAATTTTCTTAACTTTTGAGAATATACACTTTAAATTTTCTTATTTATATTAAATTCTATGAAAACTGGTGATATCTTCATCCCAGAGGTTAGTATTTAAACAACAAATAATTTTCATA
Organism: Linyphia triangularis; assembly: GCA_963978545.1. Lineage (NCBI taxonomy): Eukaryota > Metazoa > Arthropoda > Arachnida > Araneae > Linyphiidae > Linyphia > Linyphia triangularis. The sequence continues at coordinate 88,705,088 of OZ021726.1, forward strand.
CAAATTTAACCCTTTGCACTCCAGTGGCGCCTCTCAGGTGCCAAACCACGAGAGGACCATTAGGTGTGATGCGGAAATTCGATGCAAGGCCAATGACTGTGTTTAGTTTCTATGAAGCAAATCCATAAACACCAACCGAACCTAAAATGTCTCGAGTCGCTGATTCCTCCGCGCGAAAAAGGCCTGGAGTGCAAAGGGTTAATATAAATAAGAAATTTTAAAGTGTATTTTCTCAAAAGTTAAGAAAAATCCCTTGGACCTCTTTGCTTCTCAGGCCTCAATTTTGATTCAATTTACTTTTGATTCCATAGAATCTTAATTCAACAGGATTTCAGTTCAATAGAATTTTTTATAAACATTTTCGAATCTGCCAAATTTTTGTAGAATATTGAGTCCCTACAGAATCTTTGTAGATTATTATTATTATTTCAGAATTGCTTGAGTATGCATATAATTTTCGTAGAGTCTTATGAATGTTTTGATGAATCTTCGAGTATTTTTAATCGATTCTACAGTTTCAGCAGTCAAGAATAAACTATGAGTTGGACTAACCAAGCAGATATGACGTAGCGGTAGTTTCGTGACGTATACAGCTTCGTCATCCCGGATAAATCATTTATGAGATAACTTTCCGTTTCCTCCACAAGCCTTGCTGCACGCACACCTTGCCAGTCTTAGTTTTTTTTTTTTTTTTTTTAAAGACGAATATGTACTTTCCACAAGTGTGATTGCCTTATGAGTCATTTACCGCACCATACAGGCTTACGTCAGATGTTTATGAATCGCCTTAGCTAGACGGATGCACAGTTCGGGGTGTATCAATTTACTGGAGATTTTTTATTTTTTTAATATGGTTTGAAGTGAGTAGGAAACGCCACGTTAATACGCTGAAATAAAACATGATGCTCGGCAATCATCGACAGATAACATCTAAAAGAGGCAGCGTTTAAACAAAGCCTAATCCCATTTCTTAGAATTTTCACTTTTAACCACACAAAAAATTAACAAAACAAACAGATAACTTAATTTAGCTATATATGTTGTAATTGGTTTAAGTTTTGTTTTCAGGTATAAACGCCGACTAGATTTTTTTTTATGGGGTAACAGGTCGCATATAGGGGATGCAAGGTGGCCGAAGTTTTTTTTTTTTTTCCTTTATTTTTCAAAAATGTGAATTAGATTTCTTATTGAAATGTAAATTAATGGCTATGTGTTAAATTAATACTCTAAAATCTGTATCATACTTTTTAAAAAAAAATCCTTTTTATTAACTTCGATTTTGTGTGCATGTTTGTCGATCCAATCGGGCGTCTATTGAAGTAGTTTGCGATACATTTTGCTGATAGAAATGTTTTTGATATTTAAAATTAGAAGCAAATACCAAGCACACGCTGTTTACAGAATCGGCCCTGTGTTAATGAATATAAAAATTGACAATGCATATCAAGAATTGATATTAAAAACTGTGTTTCTATGAGTTAGATGATTTCCTTACCACTTTTCACGTGTCAGGGAAGAGCAAAGTTTTAATGCAGAGAAAAGAATTACCATTACTATCAATTACCGAAATCCCTGCCAGATGATTGCGCTATAACTTTGGCTACTAATGCAGCAACCGTGCCAAAATTATTTATTTGATGTATTGACGGGGGGAAAGGTTAAAAAAAAATATTTTTCGATGAGGGGGAGGGGGGGGGGCAGATATAACTTTCTAGATTTTTTTTAATGAGGAAATGGTCTAAATATATTTTATTCTCCTTTGAGGGGGGGGGGGGGGATTATTGTATTAACGGTGAAAATTTTGTAGCTTCTCCTTAAGAGGGATTTGTATTAATGGGTTTTTTTCGTAGAAATGAACTTTTTAACAGTGAAAGCGCTAGGTTTACGAAGCGTCAAATGCGAGCATCTGTATACATTGACGGGTCTCCGCAACGTGGGACCACGCAGCTAGTATCTAAATACAGCGCTGGCTGTAATCTCAGTTTGCGAAAGTCACTGTATAAATCTGAGATATCAAGAAGAGTGCGGCGTTTTAACCCTTTGGTTGGTTGGTTGTTTTCAGATTATCTGGCGCCGTCAGCAACACGAGGGCTATAACGCGCCGGAACATTCGCCATTTGACAAGCCAACATACATTTACAAACACCCATGCCTTACACGGGGACTCGGAACACGCAACGTCGCGGTCTAGAAGCTAGCACGCTAACCACTATACCGTTTGGTCGGCTATACAAAATTGAGAAATCCCATAGATTATTTATGGTATGTTATGTGGCTTCGCTGTAAAACCAGTCTGCGTTTAGAAATCAAAATTTAAGTGGTTTCTGTGTGGAATCACTATGCTTCAAAGGGTTAAATAACTTAACGAATTGGGTATATCTTAGAGAAAACCTCATATTCCTTTCACTAAACCATACAAAAGGATAAGTACATTCTTTTAGAAATCCGTATGTAATATTTTTTTTTTTTTTTTTTTTAAAAACGAAACCTTTGAATTTCAAAGGAAGCCATGAAAGAGGTTATTTTCCAGGGAGACACATTAGTTCAATGGAAATAACGCAGTTTTGCGGGACAAGAAAGGGTTCCCGGGGAAATAACGTTTTTGTTGTATAATTAAGAATGAAAATACAGTTTTGGATTTTGCGCCGGTGGCTGTAGAATGAGGATGTTTTATTTGTCAACGACACATTTTAATGTCTCTGATCGCATTCAAAAATCCGCAATCTTTACTTTGCATTTTTTTAAAAATAAAACCATGTTTGCTTTTCGTCTGAAAAAGTTTTTATGAAAAGACCGTCGATGTAGACTTTTTGTCTTTGTGAAATCACAATTTGCTGATGAAAAATGTCTGACAGTGGGTGTTAGAGATTATATCTAACGACCTGCTTGAAGGTCACGTGTCAGAAAGAAAATCCCATAAGGTATTTGAAGTGGTTGTTATTTCACATCTGACGGACCATCACTAGTCAATAGCTTCTTATATTAATTGCACTTCAAACAAACAACACTCAGTTTTCTTCTGTTATAAGTTTATTATAATTCTTGTATATCGGGAGGGGAAGGTTTTTAGAACGACTTTTTACTCACACATGACAATCAGAACAGCAAAAAATAGAACACTAAAAAAAACTTAATTAAATGCCACTAGCAAAGAATAAACTTTTGTAATTTCGACAATGAAAATTAAAGCAGACGATAATTATAAGAATTACAACCATGACGCGGCGTAAACAGTGGTCAAGAAATAAACAATTCGGGTGTGAGTAGCAGAGGTTAGTGCGACCGGCACGGCGTACCACCATTTTTTGTTTTTTTTAACTAATTAATAATAACTCATAAATTTGTATGCATGTATTGTGATATAAATTAGTGAGCAAATAAGTACCTAAATTAAGAGTATTTAGCTTTTATTTTGTTTGGTAAATTATGGAAAATACTGCGAATTTACATTTTATAATTTTAAAATACCAGCTACAGTTTGGGTTACCGCCACAATGGAGAAGTTGCGTATTGTTATGAATTTTTCCACTGGAGTCAATGATGGCACAGTGTTTAAGATAAAAACTACTATTTATTCACTTCAGAAAACTCACAAAATTTATTCAAAGGCAACAATGTCTCTCTCTCAAGCTTCAACAAAAACAACTTCGAATACAGCGATTATATAAGCTCACTCCAATAAGTAAACAAAGCGATCAGCTTTCATCGAAGTCCGAAGTCAAACTGAAAACTTTCCCGATCTGCGGTCCTATATATACAGGCGCGTTGGTTGGTTGGTTGTTTTCAGATTATCGGGCGCCGTCAGCAACACGAGGGCTATAATGCGCCGAAACATTCGTCATTAGATAAGCCAACATACATTTACAAACACCCATGCCAAACACGGGACTAGAACCCGCAACCTCGTTATACAGGCGCGAGAGAACATTCCCGATATATTTTTATTTTGCATCCGTCTTTAACAAATTACATATATTCAAGATCACAAGCATAGGCAATGCTTTAGTTTCTGGTCATGTAAATATAGCTTCTGCCATTATATAGTTAATACAATATTTATATTTTATTCAGGATGAGATAATAGTAATACCAAAAAAGGATTATTTTTCGAAATTCCTTTGCATTTTTTATAAAGCTTGTAAAATTTTAAATAAGAAAAATAACTATACGTTATGGTTTTAAAATCCTTAATATTTATTTGCATTTTTTTTTTTTTTTTTTTTTTTTTTTTTTTTTTTTACAGATCTGCAAGAAAAACATATGGAGACAATGCTTTTTTAATTGCCTTTTCATTTTAATGTTGGGATTTCTTGCACCAGTTGGTGATTGAGATGGTGTTTTTAAATTTTATATTATAGATTATAGAGGTACCAGAGACAAATATTGAATTAAGTGAGTTAGGAAAATTATTGTGATAAAAAATAAAGTCGTTCGTAATGCCCTAATTTTGGTCTAACAATTTTAATTTATCGTTCAAAATATTCAAATAGAGTTCATGATCGTTTTTTTTTTATGTGACTACGAGATATTTTAAATAACAAATGGATTATAAGAATTCTAAAATCAAATATTACAGACAATCAATTTTTCACATGTTTCCACAGTACAAAAATTAAAAAAAAAAAGTGCCAGAAAATAATTCTATTACTGAGAATTTATCAGAAAATGTTAAGTCGAACGAACACCATTGTGGTATTTTTTTCTTTAGTTCTATGAATTTATATTTTTATTATAAAAATAAAACTATTCAATACTTTTTTTAAGTATTGGGTTTCATTCAGATTTAATACAAAAAAATATAGGAATTAAAATTAAAATTCAATTCCAAACTGAAGAACTACTTTTTTTTTTTACACATTTTTAAACTGTACGAACACTTTTGGGAACCACTGTATATCATAGAATTTCAAAATAATAAGGCCATTATATAAAAACAAGAGTAATAGGTGTGCTATTATCACATCCAAATGATCTTCACAAACGTGTCGAGAACTTTTTGCAGAAACATTGTCACGTTGCATGACTTTACACCACTTCTTGCGGATATCTGCATGTTTAACAACACTGATAAATAATTTAACAGTGTTGGAAATTGAAGAATTCTTACAATTCGGGAAGAGGCAATGTTTGTACGCTGAATCTGAGGACAGAATTTTAAATCGATTAAAAGAATACAAGAATAAAAAAAAATAAAAAATAAGAACGCGCTATAAATGCGAATAAATTCACGATAGTTTCCACGATCGCGCGAAGCAAAAGTCGGATTATGACGTAGGGGGACGTCACAGCTAAACTAGTCTCGTTTTTGCCGCGCTTTTAAAAGTGGGAAATTGAAACGGGTATAACCCTCGAGAAATACTAAACTTATTTCAAATTTTTTTCTAGTTTTGGTTTTCTTTCGTCACTCTTAATAAAATAAAAAATAAAAAAATGCTCAACTTGTCTATTGTGAAGCTTGCGTACAGCTAAAAAAATTTTTTAGCACTACAACCCTAGTGAGTTGTTACATTTGATTCCTTTCAATCCTTGATCAGTCGCATGAGGAACAAATGTCTCCCATATTCAAACTTTCGTGCATACCATTTAATTCGAGACCAAACATCAAAGTAGGCGAGTATTTTTATTAAAAACACAACGTTATTGAACAGAATAAAGTAAAAATTAAATAAATATTTTTAAAATAACTTAAAAAAACTGTAAGAAGGCTTTGATCGGGGGTTGGCGAGCGTCAGCGAGCAAGGGGTGGGGTCCCCTAGTGTAAGAAAATTTTTTAAGTGTACGAAGACTTTTGGGATATATTTTTTGTGTTACTTTTAGGTTAGTAATTTTTAAAAAAAAAAGTTTTACTATGTATTAAAAATATTTTACATAGTTTTATTAAGATGAAATTAGAGATATTATTAAAAAAAAAATTCTATTCTGAAATATTAAATTTTGAAATGGAGAATGTAGTATTTGATTGAATTAGTAAGTGTGCGAAGACCTTTGGGAGCCAGATTTTATATATATATATATATGACAAACACGTGTAAGAAATAATAAATGAGATATATTCCACAATTTTCCAAACTACGCATTTTATGAACGCAGGAAATATGGATTAGATAATACAGGTTTCGAAGTTCTTTTGCTTTTTATCAATTTCCTGTCACCTATTAGTTTTTGGAAGACGATATGCTCACAAAAAAATTGGACTGAATTTCTCAATCTTTCCTCTATCGAATTTCAATTAACTTTTGTTCCAGAAGGTTAATGGGTACGACATTCTATTCTTTCTATGAAAAACGATTCCGATTATTTTCACAGATCATTAATCGAAAACATCATTTCTTCGCGTCTGTGAATTGAATTGTAATTAACTTTCGAATAAATCTTCAAATAGTTTCATGGTGTTTTTTTTTTTTTTTTACTTTCGAAATCTTTTAATATAAATTCAACGAAACAAAACAATAACTGCAACCGAAACTTGATGGTGCGGGTATAATATTCCGATTGTTCGGTTCTGTGTAATATGAGGATCGGCCCCATTTGTTCATTTTTGGGAACGTTTTGTTTCTGTCAAAATGGCACATTTCGGCGTAAGCGATTGTTGGATTGTCGCGGCGCACAGTTTTCATTTGTTACATAACTAAGTTTTGAAGCAACTTTAATAGTTAATGTCCTGAGACTTTTTAATGATTGATGTTCTTGATCTTGAATTACAAAAGCATTTTGACATCAGAAGCAATTCGATGGTTTCCCCGTAATAATAAATTTTAAGTTCGACATGTTTTTTTATTTTTTATTTTTAAACTCAAAGTAAAGGTTTGAAATAGATTTCAGAGCACTTTTCGCAACAATTTAATTGAATAATATAACCCATAAAAACAGTTTTAAATACAAATCCTTTATGTGAATTACCAATAAATATATTCACTAACATAGCGTCGATTCTGCAAATAGGGTGTTCTTGGTGTTGGCATCTAAATTTAAATATCAAAAACATTTCTACCAGCAAAATTTGCAGCACACAATGCTTCAAAATTTATTCATTAAAAATGAACATGAATTTATGCACTCACATCCAAATATCTTTTATTTTTAGTCCGATTAAAGCAATTTTATAATTTATTTATTAAACCAGTTTTGGCAACAGGAAAGAGTTTCTTCAATGGTTGGTTAAATACTATTTTAGAGCGATTGGATGACGGCAAGTTGGTTTATTAGTAGTCCGTAAAAGCGACCTTTTAGTGACAGTGACAGCCCCCAAAATTTGATAGAATGCATTATCATCGACATCGAATTTATCGGCCACGTTTCAGCCTGATTGGATGACGACAAGGGGATTAATTAAGACATAACCACCAACGCACACAAAATCGCAGTTAATACAAATGATTTAAAAAAATATCTTTGACCATAACAATAAGGTGCTTATGTTTACTGGCGCCATTTTGACATTTATGTTAAAATCACATGTAATGACAGAAATATATATAGCGATTCTTTTGGAATATACTACAATAAAAATCATTTAAGGTACTTTATTTTAAATAATTAATTTAATAGATAAAGATATGCAATTGAGTGTTAAATCTTTGTAAAGAAAAAATAAAGTAGATTTAATCACGACCAGTTTCGAAAGCATGACCAAAAACTTTCAAAAACATGTGGAAGCGTACTTTTAGTGGTAGTGAGTGGCACAATCCAACTTGTCTGTAACCATGAACACCCCCTTTCAGAAATAATGGGCATCAACGTTCCGGTGATTGGACTTATCACTAGAGGTCAGCGATATATCGATACGACGATATTTTTATCGATAAATTAATAAAAAATATCGATAATTAAAATATCGATACAAGTCACCGATATATCGATATTTTAAAACATTTTTAATTTTTTGATGTTCGTTTTGTAGTTTCATGTGTTTTTTTTTCGATTTTTTTTTATTCCCTTTTCAACAACTTCAAAACTAGAGTTTGAACTGGGCTGAAAGTCAGTTAAATTGGCACCCTAACCAAAAAGAAAATATAATGTAATGGAAAGATAAGATCATTTATTAGTAGTCATTAACATAGTGCCGTTTCTGTTGCCTGGAATTTGCATATAATTTTAAATATTAAAAACATCTGTATCAGCAAAATATGCGATAAACTACTTTTCAAAATGTCTTCTTTAAAAATAAATGTGAACTTTTGCATTGACATCCAAAGGTATTTTAGGTATTCCTGATTGAAAATATAATTTATTTACTAAAACAGTTTTTTAATTTATTTATTAAAACAATTTTTATATTTTATTTATTCAAATAATTTTTATAATTTATTTATTCAAATAATTTTTATTAAAACAATTTTTATAATTTATTTATTAAAACAATTTTTATAATTTATTTATTAAAACAATTTTTATAATTTATTTATTAAAAAAATGTTAGCATGAATTCATGAGAAGTAAAAATTTGCCCCGAAAAAACTTCATTTCTGGTAAAATTGTAAATCAAAAATCATGTATTGATATATCGATATTTTATCGATATTTTTTTTCTATGCAACGATATAGTATCGATATTTATTTTGATCGATATTTCCGACCTCTACTTAGCACCCTATTAGGTAAATACATCTCATTTACATGAGTTTTTATATTTTCAGCGTTCTTAAAGAATTAGGGAAAAATAATATAACCTATAAGATGTTTTTTTTATATAAATCCGTTGTACGCATTACCAATTTTTATTTTCATTAAAAAATTAGCGCGGTTACTTTACTATAGGTATACGTTTCTTCCTTTCTATACAAGACACTTTCAAATTTAAAAGGACTGTACCGATAACCTGTATAGAATATTATGTGTGTCTTTATGAAAACTATGTGATTTTTTAAATTTTTTTTACAGTAAAAACAAATCAGCTGTAGCCATCACCTGAACTGCTGGGACATTGACCGATGGCCTTTGCTTTTTAGTCAGTGCATAAAAGTGACCGTTTGGCCTTCTGTATAGCGGTCGGAAATATCAATCAAAATAAATATTGATACTATATCGTTGCATCGAAAAAAATATCGATACAGGATTTTTTTTTTTAGGTTTCAATTTTGCCAGAAACGAAGTTTTTCGGGGCAAATTTCTACTTTTCATGAATTCATGCCAAAATTGTTTTAATAAATAAATTATAAAAGTTACTTTTATAAATGAATTATATTATCAATCAGAATAAATAAAATACATTTGAATGTCAATGTATAAATTCACATTTATTTTTAAAGAAATTTTGAAAAGTAGTTTACCAAATATTTTGTTGATAGAGATGTTTTTAATATTTAAAATTGGATGCAAATTCCAGGCACACGGTGGCAACAGAAACGGCGCTATGTTAATGACTACTAATAAATGATCTTATCTTTCCATTACATTATGTTTTCTTTTTGGATAGGGTGCCATTTTAACTGTCTCTCAGCCAAGTCCAAACTTCAGTTTGGAAGTTTTTGAAAAGGGAATAAAGAAAATCGAAAAAACACATGGAACTACAAAACGATCATCCAAAAACTAAAAATGTTTGAAAATATCGATATATCGGTGTCTTGTATCGATATTCTTATTATCGATATATATTTTTTTAAATATCGATAAAAAATATCGTCGTATCGATATATCGCCGACCTCTACTTCAGTAGGCCCAGCAGTCATTCTGCTGTTGCCGTTTAAACAGTGTCTCACAAGCGGATTAACTAAAAAAAAAATTGGCGATCATACGATTAGAATATATTGTTCTAAGAAAAGTGAAAAGTTTTAAACTCATATCCTTTTTTTCATATTATGTCAGCATTGAATGAAACTGTTTTTCGAAGTTATATTTTAATCGTGCAAAAGCGGTTTCATTCACACTTCGCAACAGCTACAGAATCAATGGTTTCAAAAACTTCTGTCCACTAAAGCCGATCTCGAGAGATTAAGGACTTGAGTGGACAGTGTCCAGATGGCCGATCGCAATCAGTGTCACTCAAGGTCAAGATGAAAATAGAACACGGTTTTGTAGAGTGAGGGAAAATAATACAATCCATAAAAACAAAGTTTTTAATAAAATATGCATTGCCAATTTTTATGCGCAATTGCAACTTCTTGATCTCAGATCGAATTTTCATAGTGTTTGACCACTAAGAACAAAAGATCCATACTAACTTCTTTTTTTATCCACAAAACCTAATTGAATACATTGCCAACCACAATTAGTCTATTTGCTAAGATTCAGCCCGATTGGACGACGGAAAGTAGGTTAATTAGCCCTCCGAAGACCTTGGCTTGTCAACCTTTGACAGGGGAAGGTTTCATTCATTATATATCGCCAAATTCAACAGGTATTGAATTAAGCTTGGTATCTGGATAATAGAACGTGAGTAAAAGCTGAAAAGTGTGTAAGAGCAGTCTTTGCGTGAAAACCTGATAGAAAGCGTTGTCGTCGAATATCAACCAAGATTCAAAGTTTCAGTTCGATTGGATGACGGGAAATAGGTTTATTAGTAATTCCGAGCGAAAATTGAAGCATGTGTAAAAGCGATCTTTTGTGACGGTGACAACCCTCAAAACTTGGCAGAATGCAATCTTATCGACAGTGAATCTATCTGTTACATTTCAGCTCGATTGAATGACGGCAAATTGGTTTATTCGTATTACGGAGCAATAATAGAAGCATGTGTAAAAGCGGCGTTTTAGTGTTGGTGTCACCCCCCCCCCCCCGAATATAATGACTTTTTTTTTTACAACTTTTGCAAAAAGCACATTTCTGTTTTGCCCAAAGATTTAGTATTATAGAAAATAAAAGAATTATGTTTCGATTATAATATTTTAAAAAAGTTTTTGAATATTTTTAGAGACTTTGTCAATTCTACAACCATAATTCCAAAGTCGAATGACCTTTCATTGTCTAAACTTTTGCATCACCACTTTTTGTTTTGAATACCTAACTTTCACATAAGCATCCTCCCCATAAAAATTGTCGCACGTATAGAGGAATTTTTAATATTTTCACTACAAGTTAATTACATTAATTATAATTAGTAACATATATTATTAATAACATATATTATTAATAACATATATTAATTATAATTAATAACAATTTCACAATTTAATTTTTCCTTCTTGAGTTATAGGGCATACTTTAGTTTTTCAGTGAATGTTCCGTACAAATGAATATGGCAATTGCAAAACTACTTCACTGAATAATACACTGTTAAAAATTTTGGTTCACCTTGCACCAAAAATTGGTTCCCATTTAGCTGCCACCAACATTTGGTGCTCAGTTTCACGATTTAATGGTGCAACCTCGGACCGTAAGCACCATTAAATCGCGAAACTAAGCACCAAATGTTGGTGGCAGCTAAATGGGAACCAAATTTTGGTGCAAGGTAAACAAATTTTTATAACAGTGTACTAATGCAGTGAAGTGTTATAACATTGCCTAAGAAATAAAGAAAATAATATTTTGTTCACTTTTGAATACTTTATTCTGTATTACCACTCATAGTAACAAAAATTAAGTATTCAGTAATATAACCCATAAAAATAAAGTGTTTAAAATAAATACTTTATATGCACCACCAATTTTAATATTCATTAACATAGCGCCGTTTATGTTGTCAGCGTGTGCTTGGTGATGGCATTTAATTTTAAATATTAAAGACATCTCTATCAACAAAATATGCGGCAAACTGCTATTCAAAATTTATTCATTAAAAATGAATGTGAATTTATGCACTCACATTCAAATATCTTTTATTTATTCCGATTAAAACAATTTTATTTATTATAATAATTTTGGCAACAGGAAAGAATTTCAACAATGATCGGTTGACTGCTATTTCAGCGCGATTGGATGACGGCAAGTTGGTTTATTACTATTCCATAAAAGCGACCTACTAGTGATAGTAGCTGCCTCCAAATTTTATAGAATGCATTGCCATCGACATCGAATCTATCTGCCAAATTTTAGCCCGATTGAATGACGGCAATCGGGTTAATTAGGCCTCCGCAAACTTGACAGTCATCGACATACACCCCCACACACAAACAAAATTGAAGTTAATATAAAGGATTTAAAAATTAAAAGAATCTTCTTTATGTTCTTTACGAATTATAAATGAACAAGCTAATTGTAAAAACATTCACATTTAGCATGTCCATTTTCATGCAATTTTTTCAGTGAAAGATTTAAATGTGCACTAAAAACCAGGAGGAAAAAAAAATAATGTAAGAGAAATGCTCTTTTTGTTAAATGGCATACTTTAGATTTTACAACTCGACTATGCGACTCGACTTTTACGACTTGAAATGTAAAAGCTAAAATATGCAGCTGAAATCGTAAATCGCGGGCACATTTCTATCTAATAAGAAAGGCCGAAATGCTTTGCCAATTAAATACTTTAAAAATAATAGTTACCATAAATAAATTCTATACCTTAAAATATATCATTTGTGGTCAGCGTCTTCATACAAACAAAATAAATTAAGTCATCTTAAATTAATATTGCCATTGAATTTCAATCTAAATATCTCCAGGAGTATCGAAAAGCGCTCCCTGGCGACAAAAGTGCGAACTGATCCCAGCAGAAAAGTTTCTTCTCTTTATTATTTCAGCGAGAAGGATAGAACACGGATACGAAAAGAGCGAAAGTAGAAAACTCATAAGGGATGGTATGCACATTGCAACATAGTTAATAATAATTTTCATTTGAATTAGTTTAAGCAAAGATAATCCTTATTTATTGAAAAAAATATATAACTTTTATACACCGTACAACATTCACTATCAAAAGAAGTTTAACAAATATTCTGAAAAATGATTTTTTTCACTGTAGCTTAATATGTAAGCCATATCTAAGAAAATGGCAACCAATAAGAATTGATTCACATTATTTAGAATTTATAGTTTTTTTAATCCTTTATATTAACTTCGATTTTTTGTGTGTTTGTGGGTATATTTGTCGAAGGAGGACAAATCTGCGGAGGCCTAATTAACCGTCTTGACGTCATTCAAACTGGTTGAAACTTGGCTGATAGATTCGATATCGATGACAATGCATTTTATCAAAATTGGTGGCTGCAACTGTCACTAAAATATCGCCTTTACATAACCATACATTACAATAACGGAATATTAATAAATCCCATTTAACTGATCATTTGTTGAAACTCTTTCCTGTTGCCAAAATTCTTTTCATAAAAATAAATAAAAGATATTTAAACGTGAAATCCTTAACTTGTTATGGAGTGAAGTCCAGTCAATTCAACCTAGCGTTGAGTAGCAACGCTATGAGTGAAATAAATTTAACCGATAGTTTGTGAAATTCTTTCCTGTTGCCAAAATTTTGTTCATCAAAATAAATAAAGATATGTATTTTTATTGCCTTACGTCAGACTTGTCAGCTTTTGTAAGTCGTTGACTCGTTGTAGGTGATGAAGTATTCAATTAAGTTTTGGGGGGAGATAAAGAAGTTAGTAAATAATTCGTAATGGATCTTTTGTTCTTAGTGGTCAAACACTGTGAAAACTCGATCTGAGCTCAAGAAGTTGCAGTTGCAGGTAAAAATTGGCAATGCTTATAAAGGATTTATACTGAAAACTTTGTTTTTATGGGTTATATTTTATTCTATTTGTATTTAAGAGGAGGTCCCAGTAAGGATCATTCCTATACTCTCTATGTTACAATCTTCTAGGCCAGTGCATTTAGAAACTACTTTCTATAACCACCTTGACATTTGGTGAGTAGGTACGAAAAGATCACTCAATGAAAGTATATGAACTGTTTTCATTTAATGTTTATTTATAATAAATGAAAATTAAAAGTAGCAAAAAAACAAAACCAGATGGAGCCACTGCTTATGCATTGGCGTAAGTATTTCAAATATGAAATAAAATACATCAGACGCTATTTTCGAGTTTTTAATGTGTGCCATTTCCTTAAGTGATCTTTTTCGTACCTAACTCGCCAGATGTTGATGTTGTTTTAGAAAGTAGTTTCCAAATGCACTGGACTAGATGATTGTAACATAGCCGAGTATAGGGAAGGATCCTTACTAGGACTCCTTCTTAAGTCGCAGTTTGGGACGAGTGTTTAACCAAGGAACACTGTATCTGTTGTCAGAGTGGGGACAATGAAAGCCCATCGAGTCACCCACACCTGTGTGAAGAGAGAGAGAGATTCAAACAGGTGTACAAGAGAGAATTGAGGTCTCGCCCACAACTTTCTTGCAGGTTTTTGTCCAAATGCGGTGGCACCGCGGAGGAATGGGGTTAGGCGTCACGTGATTGCCCGCTGAGACACGGATGACCTGGTTACGCGGAGAAAGTGTTCTTTCGAATTTTTTTTTTTTTAAATTCTTTTTTAGTAATGAGAGGGAGAGAGAGAGATAGAAGAGGGAATCGTGCACTTTCCCTCTTTACCTTGGCCTAGGACCGAGGTAACGTGTTCACAGGAATAGGGTGGGAAGAAGGGGTCGATCAAATATTGCGAGTCCAACTTGCTGCCGAGAGGCAAGTCAGGTAAGACCATCGATATAGATGAACAACTGGATAGACTGCTCCGATGGCAATGCAAAGGAAAAATCGCGCCTGTGGTTGTTGATGATGGGTGGACAATTAGCCAATCACAGCTCACTTTTACAGTTTAGTGGGAATGCGAGAAACCTAGGAAAGTGCTAGAGTAACTTTTGTGTGTGTGTGCATATTATTACTAATTAAGGTCTACTATTGACAGTTCTGTTGAGAAAAACCCAAGAATTTATTATTAATCCTCGGCAATCCGTATTTTTTTTGTCCACCCAATGATCTGGCAACGGCTTCATTTTCCCAGTGTTAAGCAGTCTATCCAGTGGTTTATTTATATCGATGGGTAAGATACCCGCCATGGGTTCTAATGGGTGCTCTGCTATCTCCGATACGATGGCGATTGTGACTGATGGTTTCTAATTGATTGACTGGTTGCCTGGTTGTAAGTTGTTTGGTTTTCATCAACAAATTATACATCCCATTAAAACAAAGTTTTTATTATAAATCATGTAGAGGCATCGCCAATTTTTTTTTATATTCATTAACATAGGGCCGCTTCTGCTGTCAGCGTGTGCTTGATGTTTGTGTAAAGAGGCTGGCACTCGGGCTTTTTCTTTGTGGGCCTCTTATCGTTGAAATGTAATGACTAAGTAGCATAACAGATTCGTGAAATAAAACATTTAGTCAACTTGAATGAGATAGCGGTTTTTAATTGAGAGATTCGTCACGTAGCTGCTCTCAGTGTAGAATAATAGAGTATTTTTCTTACACTATAAGGAGGACGATAGAGGGCGCTCGCAGGCGTGCCTCACAGTTGGCATCTAATTTTAAATATATGTCTATCAGCTAAATGTGCTGTAAACGACGTTTCAAAATTTACTTATTCTGCTGGACTACACTCCATAATAAATTTATGCATTCACGTCTAATTATCTTTCGTTTATTTTGATTAAAATAATTTTGGCAGCAGAGGAAAGAGTTTCACCAATAGTCGGTTAAATGAGATTTATTAGTATTCCAAAACGATTATAGAAACGTGTGTAAAAGCGACCTTTTAGTGACAGTGACGGCCCCCAAAACTTGATACAATGCATTGTCATCGACATCGAATCTATCTACCAAGTTTTAACCAGATTAGATGACGGTAAGGGGTTCCGAATAGGCTTACCGTAGATTTGTCCGGCAGCCACACACACACACAATCTAAGTTAATACAAAGGATTTAAAAATGGAGTTTGCTTAAAAGAAACAATTTAGAGAAAATTAAGTAATCAGGAATGTAGCAGAAGTTTGTTGTGTATAGAAGCATATTCGTTTTAATAAGATAACCTACTCCTTTTAAGTTGTCGCCGACCAAACGGTATAGTGGTTAGCGTGCTAGCTTCTAGACCGCGAGGTTGCGGGTTCCGAGTCCCGTGTAAAGGCATGGGTGTTTGTAAATGTATGTTGGCTTGACGAATGTTTCGGCGCGCCCTCGTGTTGCTGACGGAGCCAGATAATCTGAAAACAACCAACCTTTAAGCTGTCAAAAAGCCAACTATTGGAGTAGAACTAACAATATTTGCCCATCAATGATTGATATACTTTCACCCCATATGTATATAATGAAAGTATAGCAATCGGTTAAAAAAATTTTACTTGCAATTCTCTTGCTTCCAATTCTCCACGCTTTGGAACATCCTTTGAAAAAAGTTATCTAGAAAAAATGTGTGTGTGTCTGGGGTCAGCATAAGTCTCGAACAAATTGATCTAGGATTGGGTGGTGTGCGGGTAAGCGGTGATCATGAGACTTACCATTAAGGTTTTCGTTAAAAGGTAGCTGCCATTGAAAAAAAAATCATGTATTTCAAGGATTGCTAAGAAAGGGCTCCAACGATTTTGATTAAAATCGTTGCTCTTAATGTGTTCTAAACATTCCGACCTCTGAAATTGCCGTAGAAATGCTGTAAAAGCGTAAAAAGTTGAAAAACGAGTGTTTTTAACACAGAGCTCTCTGCCCTTGAGCACCGGCTATCAACGATTGATTTTTTTTCTTCTGTTACACGCACAAGAAAGGACAATTTAATGTCTATCGAATAACATCGCCAATTTTGCCATCTTGGCGAGGCTTTTTTTGGTTCTTTTTAAAACCTTGCAAATATTATTGCCAAAAATATCGCCATATTGGCCATTTTTATTTATATGAGTGAAAATATGAAAAAGGTAGATAACACTATACATTTCAATGCAATGACCAATATTATAGTGTGATTGAAAGTTGTGCGATGTTCCACACCCCTAATTTTAAAGGGACTTGGTACATTTAAAAATATTTTTTTTTAATTAAAGCCTTTAAAATTATAATTTTTACATATTTGAAAATATTACTAAGCAAACACTAAATTTTGTTAGAAAAAAAAGTTCGTATAATGCTTTAAATTTTCAAAATTAATTTTTTTTTGTTTTTTAAAAATCATAAAATTTCAAATTCTATCTGATTTTTTATTTTCAATATTTTTTCCTGATTTTTTTTTTTTTTTTTTTTTAAATACTCTTAATAATATTTACCAAACTTTCGGATTTAGTTTTGGAGGCATCGGACTTTGAATAAGTAAAATAGTTTTGGAGAAAAACCATGGAAACTATACCTATACGTAAAAAAAATGATAAAAAATAGATATTTTTCAATATTTAAAATTGAAATAAAAAAAAGTTAACCCTTTGCAATCGAGAGGTGACTCATCCTTCCACTAGGTTTAATGCGGAAATTCGATGCAGTGACTGTATAGGTTTAGTTCCATTGAAGCGGGTCCGTAACCACGAACCGAAACAAAAATGCTGCTAAGCGTCTCGAGTTGCTGTTTACTCCTCGTGAAGAAGGCCTCGAACCCAAAGTGTTAATATTTTATTTAAAAATCCATGCCTACTTTTATCAAAGAGATCTTTAGAACGACGTACAAAAAAAAAAATTCAAGTCACTTCATATATATTTGGCGGAGATTCAGCATTTAAAGTATGGTGGGAATTCCAAAAAATGCGAACTGAGAAAAATGTGTCCGAAATATCGAAGGAACTATTGCAGCTATGCTAAATTTTCCATAAAAAAAATATATATAATTTTTATACAATTGCAGTTATCGGATCAACGCAAAAATTTTCCATGAATAAGGAGAAGTTTTCAAAGATTTTAAACACGCAAAAAATAGAAAATCGATATTTTGATATTTTTTTTTTTTTTTTTTTTTGTGAAAACAAAGGATACCAAGTCCCCTTAATTTTAAAACTATTTATTCACTCATAATAAATTCTAAGACAAAAACAACAACACCCATCGCTATGAATGACAAAAAATTTACTGCATCCCAAAATTCCCCTACCTTAATCATATAGCAGCACACACAATTTACTGATGTATTTTGGTTTTTATAAGTTTTTTTTCTTCACTTATTTCCGCATATTTACCGTTGGTGCATAGCCGTTGCCAACTGAATGAAAAACTTTCAACAAAATATTAAACTGTATGACTAGGAGTAACTTCAACTTAGCGAGATGGGGTAAAATATATCCCACCATGCATAAAAAGTCGAGCGAAAGGTGGGGCAGTTTTAATAAAGATTTGGTTAAACTTATTTTCCCAAAAAATTATCGAATATCTATTTTTCCATTTTTTACTTATTTGTAAACTATAAAACCATCTCCTTATTCTGTCAAGTTTTTGAGCTGATGCACAATTGTTCAAAAATGATATTTTTGTATGGAGAATTTAGTATAGGTGCAATAGCCCCATCGAAGTTTCGAACGCATTTTTCTCATTTCGCGCTTTTTGGAATTCCCACCTTACTTAAAAGCTAAAACTCCACCCAAATACACATGAAATGACTAGAATTTTTTTGTTTGACATCCTAAATATCAATTTGACAAAAATAGGCAGGGATTTTTAAATAAAATTAATTATTATTATTATTTTTTTTTTTTTTTCAAATTTGAATATTGAAAAATATCTATTTTTTACCATTTTTTTACGTATAGGGAAATAGTTTTCATAGTTTTCTCCAAAACTATTTTACTTATTCAAAATCAGATGCCTAAAAATTTAGAGTACAGAACAAAGGGAAAAAAAAAATTTAAAAATGTAAAAGAAGGAAAAAATAAAAATTTCATGAAGTTTTAATTTTTTTTTTTTTTTTTTTTTTTTTAAATTCGAAAATTTAAATTACTATGTGAACTTTTTTTTTTAAATAAAAATAAGTTATTGTACTTCCAAACATAAAAAAATTAAAATTTTTAGTGCTGGAATTTTAAAAAAAATAGCTTTAATGGTGTACCAAGTCCCCTTAGTCCGCACCTCCATAGGAGCCCATGTTAAATTCATCAACTTCAAGGGCATCTCATCTAATA
The DNA here is from genome assembly GCA_963978545.1 of Linyphia triangularis. Lineage (NCBI taxonomy): Eukaryota > Metazoa > Arthropoda > Arachnida > Araneae > Linyphiidae > Linyphia > Linyphia triangularis. The sequence continues at coordinate 88,723,991 of OZ021726.1, forward strand.
ACCGATTCTTCTATCAAACTTTCTCTAATACTTTCACAGTGTAATATTTGGATTCTATTAAATACTTTAACACAAGGTTATTACAATTTTTTTTTAAAAATTCAAAAAATTATGACTTTTTAAAAATATGTTTAAAAAAGATTGCTAAAATTTTAGACGAATTATTAAAAAAAAAAAAGAAGAAAAAAAAAAAAGTTTGGTACGTACCATTTATGTCTCGTATTAAAGTACTTAAATGCATTAGAGAAACATGTGTAAAAATTCCAAGCAATTATATTAAATAAATTTTAAGCTATGCGTCCCCAAACAAGAAAAAAAAAATAGCATTTTGAGAGAAATTCAATTTTGAAGTTAAAAATCAAGATTTACGCACCTTTATTTTGTTTACTCCAAAAAACTTATTGAAAATACTTCGAAATAAGATATAATTACAAATGAGGTATCGTTTTAAAGAAAAGAATTTAATTTTTAATAAACAATAATCAACTCACAACCAACAATCTGAAAATTTTTCACGTGCCGGATCCTTTTAACCCACCTAGCCCCAAAGAATTAAAAAAAAAAAAAAAAAAAAAAAAACTTCAATTAAATCTGCCATGAATGTCTCCGATTGAAACGACGAACGAAGCCAAAATGGATTTCCAAAGGGGAAGGGGGGCACATTCCACCAGAGAAGGAAGAAGAAGAAGACCTTCGTGTAAATGTGTCATCTTCCAGAAGGGGCGACAAAGAGGTGGGTTTCTTCCAAGTCCGGTCTCCACCGGATCTTCACCTGCCTCAGAAGAAGAGGTTTTAATGATAAAACAAAGGACGAAAGGAGTGAGTGACCTTTTCTTCTTCGGCCCCTTTTTCGACCCCCTTGTCCTCATTTCGTCTCGGAAATTTCCTCTTCCTCGGACCATCCACCTCTGCCAAGGACGGAGCTTTCTATTGAACTCGACCTGCTCAAGATAGAGCGACAATCCTTCATCGTCCCATAGGCCCATCAATATCCCCCCCCCCCTTTAATAGACATTGCAATATTTTCCCTAAAACATACAAGGACCGACTTGTAATTATAGATGCACAGACTCAAGCAACATTTCTACTTACCTTAAAACAAAACAACTAAATTTATGTACAAGTACACATCATAATCAACCAGTGTTAAATGCAGAGAAAAAAGTGTTTTTAAGTCCTTTATATTAACTTTGATTTTGTGTGTGGTTGGGTAGGTCGATGGCGGGCGTCCAATCGAGCTAAAACTTGGCTGATAGATTCGATGTCGGCGTCAATGCATTCTATCAAAGTTTGGTGGCTGTCACTCTCATTAAAAGGTCGCTTTTACGGAATACTAATAAACCAACTTGCCCTGTTCCAATCGCGCTGAAATAGAGATAAACTGATCGTTGAAAAAACTTTTCTGTTGCCAAAACTGTTTCAATAAATAATTAATAAAATTGTTTTAATCGGAATAAATAAAAGATATTTGGATGCGAGTGCATAAATTCGCATTCATTTTTAACGAATAAATTTTGAAAACTAGTTTGCCGCATATTTTGGTGATAAGAGATGATTTTAATATATAAAATTACATGCCAACACCAAACTGGCAACAGAGATGGCGCTTTGTCAGTGAATTTAAAAATTGACAATGCTTGTCAAGTATCTATATTAAAAACTTTGTTTTTAGGGTTTATATTATTAACTTTGAAGTGCAGAGGGTTTCAAGAAGAAAGTGTGTTTGTTTCAATTCTTTAAAACATAATGATTCATTATCGAAATGGTGGTAGAAAGTTAATTAATGAGCTGTTGTTTTGATATCTTGCAAATGGTAATTGCCAATGTGATTTTGTTTAACTATCAACTAACTACATATTAATCAGACAGGAAGCCATTTAAGTGCCCTAAAATTTCAATACTTTAATTTATCCTTACCGTGAAGAATTTTGTTTTTATGAAAGTGGAATGAATTAACTTTTCTTTTAACTATTCGACGAATTTGAAGCTTTGAATTCCTTACACTAAATGGAGTTTATCTTTCTTTTAGTTGAGTGACTGGTTATATAAATTTTTCAGGAACTGTAAACATCCATTAAGTACTTTGTGATTAATCCAGTTTGTATTCAGGATATTTTTACACTGAAGAATAAAACTAGTTTGAAGAGGCATTAATTTATTTGAAATCCTATAAATTACTCTTTATGGTTAAATGAGATCGAGATAAGTACACTGAGGTTTATAAAGATACTAACGTTAAGGGAGACTCGTAAGCAAAAACCAAAATTTTTTACTTATGAATTTAGTGGCACCAAATTTTTTTGTATAAGTAAAACATCTATTTTTAAACAATTATTGATACAATTTATTTTCTTTTAAATTTAATATTTTTTTATATTTATTGATTTTTTTTAGTGTTTTTTGGCCGAAATATACGCCTTTTTAAAAAGACTACTCCTCCTTCAATTTTTAATATATATATATTTTTTAATTTCAAAACCAATTAATTATATAAAATTGCTTAATTATATAAAATTAATTATATAAAATTTGCTTGACAAGCCATTTTAAAGAGATATTTTGTGTTTTTCGAACGAAATTTCTAAATTTTCACAAAAAATTCCTTTTTTTTTTTTATTTATTATTATTATTTAAAAATATATATATATAATTTCCTTAAAAAAACTCTTCCTATATTTATAAAACAGACATTCAAGATTTCAAAAATATAAACAGTTTAGTTCGACGTAAAATTCTCTCAAAGCCTTAACATTTTAAATACAATCATAATTGACAAATATAGATTTCGAGAAAAACGAACTTAAAAATAAAAACTTGCGTACAATTTCATAGTAGAGAGGTATTTAAAAGTTTAAAAATCAAACGTTTCTAGTTCCTTAGAACACTGACATTTTTTCCATGTCTTTGATAATATATATAGCTTAATTTTACGCAATAAAATAAAAAACATTTTTTTTTTCACATTTTTTTAATATTTGGGCTACGGGTCTCTCTTAAGATTTTCTAGCGCAAAATATAAATAAAAATAACATATTCTGTCTTTTTAATAAAAAAATTGTTATATTTGTGATGATTTTATTCACTATTAACATGAAAAGACAAATTAAAATCTTGAAAGAACAAATATAAATGTTTTTGTAAAATTCTGTCACACTACAATCTACAAAAGTAAGATCTCGTCATTTATTTTTGACGCAAGATAAAAGATATAATTTTTCTATACGAAATTTTTCTCTAGAAAAATAAATAAAATAAAATTGGCAAAATGAAGGATTTTATAGTACCTAACTATTCGATAGTTAACTGTCTCAGGACCATTCTAATCATTTATGAACATTTTGAGACCAAACGGGTTGCTGAAACTGACAGTTCACTGGTCTAAAATCAGTCCACTGACAGTTTTCTGATCTAATTTATATAGTGTTGGACGCTTCGAGGCGATGTCTTGTAACAATATTCAGTGCATTGGGAACTAAGTGTTCATCGCTTGAAAATGGTTTTAAAATTAAATTATTAAGCTTAATTTGTCGAAAAAAGTTCATAGCGATTCCCTCGTTAAATATGATAAATAATATGACCCATAAAAAGTTTTTAATATAAATCCTTTATATGCATTCCCAATTTTTATATTCATTAACAAAGCACCGCGCTGTTTCTGTTGCCAGCGTGTATCTGCCAAGTTTCAGCCCGATTGGATGACGGCAAGGGAGTTAATTAGGCCTCCGTAGATTTGCCCGCCATCGACACCCACACACACACACACAAAATCGAAGTTAATATAAAGAATTTAAAAAGTGCAAGGTTAGCCCGCATGTTAGAGGAAAACATATCTCTTATATTCCGAGAGGCGACTGCAATTTTTGAACCCCATCGAACATCATTCTGAATTTTTTATAGAGATTGGAGAAAAGTGAGTAGATTAGGAATCCACTGGTCTGCCGTGGTAAAAATGGCCGATACTGATCAAAAATCGACTTGGAATGAGTTGAACTAAAATCCGATTGCCAAATGTGTCATAACTTGCCAAAAAGAGAACAAACTTTTTCGTCTGGCAACCCTGCCTTTTGATTTTCAATGAGAAAACGCGCAAACGATTTCTGATCTCTAGCTCGGAAAATTTGTATCTTTTAAAAGTAAGCCAAATTGGCGACATCAGCTACGTCATCCGTGACGTAATGTTTATTGCCAACTTGGCTCCCTTTTGATAGATGCAAGTAGACCGCCGCCAGATATCTGAATCGTCTGCAACCTTCTTAATTGATAATTAAAGAGTGAGGGTTACCAAATTCAAAAAAAAAAAAAATGCTCATTATTTGGCAAGTTATGGCTCATTTGGCAATTGGATTTAGTTCAACTTATTAAAAGTCGATTTTTGACCAGTTTCGGCCATTTTTGCGAAGGCAGACCAGTGGATTTGTAATCAGCTCACTTTTCTCTAATTTCTATAAAAAAAATCAGAATGATGTTCGATGGGGTCCAAAAATTGCAGTCGCCTCTCAGTCTAATATAAATACATTGCCTTAATTAAATATATTCAATCGTCAGGTCTACTTCACACATCGTCCTCTGAATGCCCCAGCAGCATATAACAAAAAAATCCCTCCTACTTTTTCTAAATCTCCCACTCCGCAGAAACCTCGAAGAAATAATCACCTGAACTGGCAAGATCTAATAAATTATTTCCGGCTAAGAAAGAATCAGGTAGCTCGAAACTCCATTAACGTTATATTCTGTAAGTGACACCGCAATTACAGACCTTTCCCAGCTGCAGATTACGCCATTCAATTACCGACGCAAAGAAGTGACGTTTTCTATAAAAGACTTAATTCTCTATCACTCAGAGGATCCCCGTCCCATTACCGGAAAAGAGATTATAATTTCACTTTGTAGATACATCACTTGCTCCTATTCTTAAAAGGAAAGGATTTTGTTTGCACCGCTCAACGGAATGGGGGTTTAAGCGGAAGGGAACCAACTCTGAAAAATCTTGTATTCGCGGATTGTGGTGATCACTAAATTTTGAGACATTGGAATCAGTCTACTCGTTACAGTTTCAAGAGCACAAAACATTTTTAACAAAAAAAAAATATTAATAAAAATCTTGATTGTTTGTTAGCACTTTTCGGCTGCCTAATTCTGCCACTATCAAGTGCTTAAAACGCAGCAACATACGCCCGTCGATATGGATAAACAGCTGGATAGACTGCTTAACACTGGGAAAATGAAGCCGTTGCCAGTTCGTTGGGTGGACGAAAGATATGGATTGCCGAGGATTTAATTAAAATATCCTCTGTTGTACACGACAGAACCGTCAATAGTAGACCTTAATTAGTAATAATGTGCAAAAAATATCTTCTCCGGCACATTTACAAGGTTTCCCGCATCCCCCCCAACTATAGAAGTGAACTGTGATTGGATAATCGTCCACCCATCATCATCAAACACCGGCGCGTTTTTTTTCTTTGCATTGCCATCGAAGCAGTCTATCAGTTTGTTCATCTATATCAATGTAAACGCCTCGAAATTTTGAACTACGGGGAAGACTATGAGGTCGAAGCTTTCTCGAGCGTACCTTTCTTTCCAACCCCACTGCATCAAAGAGATCACATTGACACTTATTTAAAATTCACCAGCTCCTATTTTTGTACACATCGGTACTTGTCGAGTGGAGACCAAACCCAGGATCTCTTGGCCGACCAAACGGTATAGTGGTTAGCGTGCTGGCTTCTAGACCGCGAGGTTGCGGGTTCCGAGTCCAGTGTTAAGCATGGGTGTTTGTAAATGTATGTTGGCTTGTCTAATGACGAAAGTTTCGGCGCATTATAGCTCTCGTGTTGCTGACGGCGCCAGATAATCTGAATACAACCAACCAACCAACCAACCAGGATCTCTTGATCATGAGCTCAGTGCCTTTAACCGCCAGGACAACCAGAGCCTTTATCATTATTGTTGAAAATGATGTTATTTAGTTCATTTGGAATAATAGTGTCACAATACGAAATTTGCATTAGAAATAATGTATTTTTATTAAAAAATTTTTTTTAAAAAATAGGTATTTTCTTAAGACGAAAATGTTGCACTGCAAAGCGAGCTTCGAAGTTTTCTCTACCTTTCGAAAAATATCGTATTATCACAGTCTATTTTGAAACAAATAGATTATTTCCGACATTTGTTACTTTTTTAGTGTTTTTCATGATGCAGTCAAAATCCCGTTAACGCGACATCGCTTAACACGAAATGCCATTTAACGCGAAGTAAAAGCAGCGTATGATGAAGTTCAAACTTAAAGCTAACTTATTCGTTCAACACGAAATCTCACGTAATGAAATCCCGCTTAAGACGAAAAAAAAAATATTTGGTCTTTAAACTTACTTTTTTTCTTCTTTATTTTTCAGATGAAACCTTGTGCAAAGTTTCCAGTTACAGCAGGACAGCACCTCATGGGCTTAATAATCTAGAAGAGATAAATACAGATTTAAAAGAATGTTTTATTAAAAACTTACAGCAAAAATCAATAACAGACTTCTTTAAATAATAAGTTACTGGTATTTTTTTTTTTGTATTTTTTTTTGTACCTAATGTTTATCTTGTTAAACTATTGTACTAAATATTAGCCTTGTAATGTAACTGTTCAAAAAAGCAACAGTATTAAATATACATATAGCTAGTAGTTTAAATCTACATTAATTAGATGAAAACATTTTTAGACGTCTAACACAAAATTCGGTTAACGCGATACATTTCGGCGGCCCCATCGACATCGCGTTAACGAGGTTTGACTTTAATTTTTTATCGTTATCATTACTATTATTACTTTTGTTATTATTACTGCTACCGTTACTTCAAAAGGTAAATCTAAACTAACTACATTCAAGTCCTAAAACCAGCTCAGAACTACAATTGATTCAATGTAATCAGCGTAAATTTATGGAGTAGACCTAAAATAATTCACGTTTAAATTTGCATATTTTAAGTCTGTCAGCTTGGTTCCTTTCCCCCTAACCCAGTCCATTTGGAAATCCCTAAGATACATGGGTGCTCTCTATACCTGTGAACCGTCTTGGAAAATATCCTTGGGGTGTAATTAACAGGGAATTTAGCTCTTTCTTAGGGACTTACACGGGTGGGATGCTGATATTAAAATAATAGAGCATTATTTTGAGAACTGTTACTTGGTATTTTCAAGACGTTGCCATCCTTTTCGGAATTAATACAATGGTTCGACTCCTTTGTTTGGGGTTTCTGTAAAACCTTTTAGGGAGAAGAGGGGGGGGGGGGGGAGGGGAGCTGTATTCTGATTTTCAAGCTTTAATGATGGTAAGAATGTGCTTTAGTAATGTCTTACGCAAATAATCGTTGCACTTTCAGCTATTAGTTACGTAATGGTTTTGGGCTCAACTGTTTTGCTCCGGACAATATCACCATTGAAAGGTATAGATTGTATAGATGGTACAGAAAGGCATAGATATAATAAAAGTGTACTAAAGTTGTTTACAATTAATATTCGGACTTCCAACAAATCTTCTTAATGTCTAAATTACTTAATTTATTGACATTAAGAAGATTTGTTGGATGACAGAAATTTAGCTGTAAACAACTTTAGTAGGTATACTTTTATTTTGTCCAAATCTTTCACAACGTTCTCCAAAACAAAACATCAATGTAATGTTCAGCAATCAAGTTTGGGAATCAGGATAGAATTTTTACAGGAGTATTGCTTTGAGCCACACGAAATTTTACAACGTGCATACCATCAGCAATAAAAGTTCACAAAGAAAATTCGTGTTTTCAACTTTGTCTTTAAATTTCGCTGTCGTTTTACTTAAAGGAAGTAACGTTTTAACTAAGACAAGAATAAGTACAAATATGTTTTAAAAGTCTTTTCTAACTAAAATTCAGTTATGTAAAATAGAAAATTTAGACTCGAAAGTCTACTAAATAATAGAATTACAATTTAGTACAGAAAAACAGAAAATGAACTATAACCTCGCATAAAAAAAAAAATTTCATCTGACCGTCGTAACCTACATAACCAGCATTATGCAATTTTACAAGATATAAACTGAAATACATCCAAACTTAAGTCTGTAGGACGAAGCTGAAAAATATAGAGCTTGTTTAAGTCATGATCGTTTTGTTTTTTTAAACTCGAAATAAATTTCTCTATAAAAAAACGGATATATTTGTATGATTGGGTTGTGGCACAGCTCTCCGATTCTTTGATTCCAAAGTACAACAAAATCGAAAATAATCTCCCAACGTTGAAGAGCGCAGCTTGGTTTATAAAATTTGTTAATTAGAGCTTAATTAAAAAAAAAAAATTAAGAACAATGTCCCATTAAACTTTGTTACACGACAAATTTAAATTGCGCAGGTTGATCAAATTTGAAAACACCTTTCAGCTTTAACTGGTTGTAGTAAAGCTCACGAGTTACGGACCGCAAAAATATTCAACAACAACAAAATGTGTTGACCAACTTTATAACATTTTTACGCGACTTTTTTTTTCCGGAAAAAAGTTGATGGACAAAAGCTGTACAACCATTTTGCCGCGTATGCAAAACGCAGCATAAATGGTGACAAATCCAAAATCTCAAAATTGCCTCTTCCGACATGCAAATGAAAACACCTTCGGAATATTTTCCTGGAAATGTCCATTTGCGAAGGGGCCCTGCGGGAGCTGTTGCCACCCCGGGACTCGTAACTCTGCTTGTTCGGTGTCAGTAAGGATGCAGCAGGCCCATCTGTCAGCCCCCTCAGTTAGCATCCCCGTTGCCTAGCAACGCCTGACAATGGTTCGTCGTAAACAAGGTGGATTTCTTCGTTCCCCTTTTCTGGCCACAAAATGAACTTTCCTGGAAGTTTTGGTACAATGAAAATAACCCTTGAATGTGAAAAAAGCCGTTCTAAAATGCTGTTCGAAATTTTTAAACCGTTGTTAGAAATGTTGTTCAGTTAATAAGTACGTCAATAGTGTAAGTCATAAGTCTTATTTGTCACTCTGTATAGTTTGATAATTTTCAATGGCAAACATTTTTGCAATTTTACGGCTTTATGCATAAACTGAGAGGTGACAGCAGGTTTGGGTACCTCATAGAACATCATTCTGAAATTTTTTATAAAATGTAGAGAAATGTTCGTAAATCCTGAATCCACTGGTCTGCCGGGACAAAATTGGCCGAAAGTATTCAAAAATTGACTTTGAATAAGTTGAACTAAATTTTATTGCCAAATATATCATAACTTGACAAATAATTAGCTCTCTTTTTACTTTCAATTACCCATACGTATACATAGGCTAATGAAAGTATAGGATTCGGTCAAAAAAAAAAAAAAAAAAAAAAAAATCGATTTTTTTTTTTTTGCTTTTCTCCACGTTTTGGAACACCCTGATTTCAAAAAAGTGATCTAGAAAAATAATTTGTGTTTCTGTGGTCAGCATAACTCCCGAACAAATTGACCTGCGATGGTTTGGTGGTGATCATGGGACATACCATTAAGGTTTTCGTCAAAATCGCGCATGCGCATAAGGTAACTGCCATCGAAAAAATCATGTTCTTCAATTATTGCTAAAAAAAACGGCTCGAGCGATTTAGATCAAAATCGCTGTGTTAATGCCTCTTAAGGTGTTCTAAACATCCCCTTCTCTGAAATTTTCATAAAAATGCTTTGACGGCGTAAAAAGTTGAAAAGCGAATGCCTTCAACACAGAGTTCTACTTCCTTGAGCATACCTCATCAACGATCGGTTTTTCTCCTCTCCTCAGTTTCACTTATAAGAAAGGATAATATGAGAACTATCGAAAAGTATCGCCAAAAACACAATTTTGGAAAAGTTTTTTTCCCCATTTTTTTAGAGACCTATATAAAAATTATCAAAAAAAAAAAAATATCGCCAAACTGGTCATTTTTTCTAAGCGAATGAAGAAAATATATATATATATAAAAAATAAATGACACAATTCCACATCAGTAATATAGTGTAATTGAAAGTTGTGCGATGTTCCACACCCCTAGTTTATGTAGTATCCCATCACTCTTTGAGCTCAGTTGCCGATACTGCGCTTTCTGAGCTTAGTACGACGGCCTACTGAAACAGCATTGCCTTTGCCATGCTATTTGATCCAAACAGAAAAAAAAAATTGTGATGGTTTTCCGTACAACGCACCGCATTTCGAAGACCCATTTCAGTTACTTTCATATAAATATATAGAATTTGCAGCAAAAGACGTAGAGAATGGATATTTATTACAGGAAAGTAGTCCAATACTGAATTACGTTGAAAAGTCAGCTTTTGAAGAAATGTCTTACTTTTTTTTTTTATATTACATGATGTTATGGTCTATATTATTTACTTTCTAAAACACATTATTGCATTATTTACTTTTAGTGCGTTATAAATGAAGAAAGCTGTAAAATTATGATATTTTTAACCTAAAACACGTTTTTCTCGTTGTTCAATTTTATGCATAAGTTCCCATATTTGAAAAATGAGAGCTAAAAAAGTTATTATTGAATTATTATTTTGTGTTTTCTTATTTATTTTGTGATCTAAAGGATATACTAAAAAAATCTGAATAAAATGTTTTTTTTTATCTATATAATTATAAGGAATTATTTAAAAAAATAACACGTTAAAAATGTTGAAAATGAAGAAGTCATTCTCCGATAACAGTTAAAAATATTATTTATTGAAATTTTCTTTTGTATATTACTATATCCTCTAAATATAAGTATACAGATTTTTTTTTTTTTTTAATAAGTAAGTTCGTTTTCATCTGGTATTTTTGAAGATATTGAGAAATGTATTCAAAATTTTATATAAAACTACCACTTTTATAAAATTATCAGGACATATTTAATATTTTTTTGCGTGAATCACCAATGTTTATAAGTACTACGTTTAAAAAATCCAACTCAATTGTTTCTTAAAAACGTTTTTTTTTTTTTTTTTAAAGTACTCCGTACGTGTTTGGATACCTTAAATATTATAGAACATTTCAAACGTTATCCCATGTAAAGGACTATGCAAACAAGAAAGAAAAAAAACCCTTCTTTTCCCAATAAACAAAAACTGTTCTTTGGTCAAGAGGGAAAATCGAATAAAACCTTCCAAAGGGGAAGGGGGAAGGCAATCGGAAGGTGCAAAACAGGTGTCAACAAGGAGGTGGATCGATGAAATCGTATGAAAGGGGTGAACAGCCTCGGAGAGCATCTTCTCAAGGCCGTGAGGCACAAAGAAAGGGGAGAGTGGGCCAATAAAAAATTATTTTTCTTATTTGTGTCCTATTTAAGTGGACTTGATGTGAACAAGTTTGTAACTGACTTTTTTCAGTTTAATAGTATTTCTTAGATTTGAAATTATTTTTTAGAGCATTAAAGGTATACATACATAGACATTTGACATGATTTCCTTGAATTTTTACACCGACCAAACGGTATAGTGGTTAGCGTGCTAGCTTCTAGACCGCGAGGTTGCGGGCTCGAGTCCCGTGTTAGGCATGGTGTTTGGTTGGTTGGTTGTTTTCAGATTATCTGGCCCCGTCAGCAACACGAGGGCTATAATGCTCCGAAACATTCGTCATTTGACAAGCCAACATACATTTACAAACACCCATGCCTAACTCGAACCCGCAACCTCGCGGTCTAGAAGCTAGCACGCTAACCACTATACCGTTTGGTCGGCTGCATGGGTGTTTGTAAATGTATGTTGGCTTGTCTAATGACGAATATTTCGGCGCATTATAGCCCTCGTGTTGCTGACGGCGCCAGATAATCTGAAAACAACCAACCAACCTTGAATTTTTACGTTAAAATTTCAGAAATTTATTCATTTTATCCAAATTAAAATTGAATCATTTCTATAGATAATTGTTTGTGTGTTAAGTTTTTAATTGGTTAATTGAAGTTTAAATGACTAATTAGGACATTACTAGAAAATTTCTAAATGAACTTGTAATTAACTTAGAGATGTGATTTTTTATTGAAAATAAAAGATAGTATATTAGAACTCGGTCCCGACTAGAAATATATTTAAATAAATATGAAAGCTAAATTTATAAGTTTTTAGATGATGCATGTTATTAACATTTAGGTATTAAGTATTCAAAGCATATAAAAATGCTTTTATAATAATATGTATTATATTTTGCTATGTATCGTACTCTCAACTATTTTCTACCGAACATAACTTGAGTTTTACAAATCGAACCATGTATTCTGAAATTATGTCTCTGTTGAAGTAAAATCATATAACATGTAATTCATCATTAAACAAGTTTAAAGTTTAATAATTCATGTGAACAAAATAGATTTATGAAACTCATTGTAATTTAAAAAGTATTTTGAGTTTCAGAAAGGAAATGGTATTTTAAATGTAAATTGGAGAATACTCTTAAACAACAAAAAAACAGAAATTCATACTTCTGTCACACTTCTCGATTTCCAATGTTTATGTATGCTTTAAAAGTACACATCTATCAGTATTTGTAGCCAGAACAAAATATTATAGAAAAGAATTCATGTCGAGTTTTTAATACTAGCTAATGTTACAATTTTTTAGCTCAATGCATTTAGAAACTATTTTCTATAACCATCTTGAAATTCAGTGGTGTGAAAAGGATCATTTGATGAAGTGACATAAATTGTATGAATTTAATGTCTATCTATTATAAATGAAAATTAAAGTAGTAAATCACAAAACCAGGTAGAATCACTGTATTTGCATTGAGTAAGGATTTCAAATATAAAATATATTAGACGCTATTTTCGAGTTTTTACTTTATGTAGACGTCGACAGTTACCATTTAAAAGTTGTATTTTCATCCAACTTCCAAAGTCCTGTAAATTATTTATTTCTCAATGAATTTAAAAACTTTTTTTCATTCAAAGTGTTGTTTGATATTTATATACATAATAATTGTGACAAAATTACAATAATAATAATAATACTTTGAGTTTACAAGTATTTTTTGAAATTTTCTCAAAACAGTGACTCTAAACACCTGGATACACTTTCAAAACAAAATAGCTTATAAGTATATACATATTTTTTAAAATTACTAATGTAAAGTTGACATTTCGATTAACGATGATAACCTATTTTTTTTAGACAGTATTGATTTTAATGTTTATCAAACAAAAAAATTATGTTTTGTATGAACTAAAAGAAAATTTGTTTTCATAAAATTCGCATTAAAAAAAATATACACATATTTAAAATAAAAATTTTATGTCATCAATATAGAACTCCAATTTATATAATATTATAATTAAAAATTTGATTGAAATATTGAATAGATTTTTTTAAAAAGTGTACCTAGATGTTGAAAATCAGTGTTTTGAGTTGATTGTAAAAAAAAATTCTTACGAATTAAAAATATAATTTTTTTTATTATTATTTATGCCTTATTATTATTTTCGCTAATATCAAACTATAAATTCAGTTTGTAAATTCGTCGAGAAATAAATAATTTATAGGACACTGAAGTTAGATGTAAATTTGGCTTTTAGCTTGAATCAGTGACTGTCAAGTTCCCTTATGGCATTTCATTAAGTGATTATTTACCTCAAGTTCAAGGTTTTATAGAAAGTAGTTTCTAAATGCACTGGGCTAGATTGGTTGTATTCAGATTATCTGGCACCGTCAGCAACACGAGAGCTAAAATGAGCCGAAACATTCGTCATTAGACAAGCCAACATACATTTACAAACACCCATGCCTAACACGGGACTCGGAACCCGCAACCTCGAGGTCTAGAAGCCAGCACGCTAACCACTATACCGTTTGGTCGGCCACGGGGCTAGAAGATTGTAACATAGCGAGTATAGGGAATAATCCTTACTAGGACTTTCTCTTAAATAAATATATTGTATTTCTTGTCTCACCAGTTATTCCTTCCTACACCCACTTCGAATGTGTTCATTTTTTCTCCAGGAGTGTCCACCTCCTTTTTTTTTTTTAGCTCCCCAGCGACATCAGGTTCGTGAAAAAAAAAAAAATCCCCCCCTTTCCCCCATGCGAATGCACTTTTTCGCGCCTGCTTCGGGAGCAAAAGTCCATTTTCCTGATGGGCACCTTCGCGCTGCAAATAAATGGCACTCTTTCAGATGATACGTCCGAAAAGAAGAAAGAAAGAAAAACTAAGTCCAACGTAGCTCCGTGATGTTTTTATTTTCATAGAGAATGACTTCTTATTTCGATGCAGAGATCGATCAATGCACTACTAAATACGCATTTCATCAAAATATTATATCAAGTATGGAAATATTTATTTTGTAGCTACAGTAGAACCTCGATTAACCGTCCCTCCTTTATCTGGAACTCTCCTGTTAACCGACAATCATTTAGTCGATATCAAAAATCTTCCAAATGAGTAATAAATCATTTGTTCCTTTTTAAACCGTAATCTTTTCCCTCGCTCTAAAGTTACATAAGTAATGGCGAGGCTTTTGACTGTTTTTCTAAAGAACTGACATGGTTAGAGCAACCTTCGGATGCAGATCAAACTGAACTATTGCCTTCAAAAAGACTCCGGGATAGAGCAGCGAAACAAACATTATCAAGATTATTGCAACAAAAACTCATTTCCAACAATTATGTCATAAAAAAACATCAAAAGTCCTGTATTCAATAAACGAAAATCATTTACTTTTTATTGTTTTTAACAACTCTCTTTTATCCGGAATTTTCGCTTAACCGACCGACCTTTGGTCCGATTTAGGTCGGTTAATCAAGATTCTACTGTACTTCATTGATGAAGAAAAAAAAAAGTTTTACTCAAAAATATTAATATTAACTGGTAATCCTTAAGTTAAAACTATTTAAAAAAAAAAAGCTATTTTGTCTTGAAAGTGTACCCAGGTGTTAAGAGTCACTGTTTTGAGAAAATTTCAAAAAATACTTGTAAACTCTAAGTATTATTATTATTATTGTAATTTTTTCACAATTATTATGTTTATAAATATCAAACAACACTTTGAATGAAAAAAAAGTACTCATAAATCTGGAATACTCAAAATACAAATCTTCATTTTACAAGGGGGTCCAGTACCGAAATTTCGTCAAAAATCACAACAAAAATTTGATTGTAAAACATAGTTCAGACATTTCTGAAAATAATGATGTTTTTATCTTATTCCTTCGGTAATTAGAACGCCACGAAGTTAACTGTTATTTGAACATCACTAATGGGCGTAACGCATTGAAGAGTCTGCTTAAAGTGTGTTTTTCTAGTACCAATGCTTTTCAATCGATATCGATAATGAATTCAAATCGATATATCTCCAGAAACATTAAAAATTGGCGATTCAAAATTTTAGAGCATTGGATTTTTATAGTTTTAAACATTGTTTCTTCGCAGAATTTTATTTTTTAAATTCTCTTTTAAAGTATAACATTTAGCGTAAAGGATAACATAAAAAAAAAAAAGCACAAATTTCAATATTTTAACTTTGAGATTTTTTTAATCCATCCATCAAAATTCTGTAAAGAGAATATTTTCTTTATGCAATTATGTATTACAGGAAGCTATCACTTCGAAAAAAAAAAAATCTTGAGCTATACCAAAATACACAGACATCATTTTTCTCGGTTTTTAATTTTTTCAAAAATAAATAAACACAATATTTAAAAACAATTATTTCAAACACTTATAAATAGTATCCTATAACTAAGATAAGTTATTTACATAAAAATATTCCTTCATTCATTCATTTATTTATTTGTACTGGATCCCCTAAAACGAATTTTTTTGTTTTAATTATTATTATAAAAGCCATACCTCACTGACTCCTTGTACCCAATTTAAGGGGTCGAAAAGGGGTTAAACGTTCCAAACGAGGGATAATCGAATGCCCCACTTCCCATATACACACAACTCTGAAAATTGATTCAAATGTTGACAAAGGAAAACATAAAAAAATTAAGCTACTCCGATCTCAATTAACCCATTTAAAGGGGTCGAAAAGGGGTTAAACATTCCAAACGAGGAACGTTTGAATGTTCCACTTCTCATTTGGTCACAATTTTGAAAACTGGTACAAATGTCAACAAACGTAGAAAAAGTAAGCTATTCCAATCTCGATTAACCCACTTTAAGTGGTGGAAATGGGGTTAAAAGTTCCAAACGAGGGATATTCGAATGTCCCATTTCCCATATGGTCACAACTCTGAAAATTGGTACAAATGACAACAAAGACAAATATAGAAAACGAAATCTATTCCGATCTCGATTAACCCACTTTAAGTGGTCGAAAAGGGGTTAAACGTTCCAAACGAGGGATATTCGAATGTCCCACTTCTCATTCGGTCACAACTCAGAAAATTTTTGCAAAAAAACGTAAGCTATTCCGATCTCGATTAACCCGCTTTAAGGGATTGAAAATGGGCTAAATGTCCCAAACGAGCGATATTCGAATGTCCCATTTCCCATTTGGTTACAATTCTAATAACTGGTACAAATGTCAACAAATGTGGAATAATTAAGTTATTCCAATCCCGATTAACCCACTTTAAGGGGTGGAAAATGGGTTAAACGTTCCAAACGAGGGATATCCGAATGGCCCACTTCCAATGTTATAAAAAATTTGACATTTAGTGCAAATGTTAAGAAGGAAAAATATAGAAAAAATTGGTCATTAAAAATTAGTTCAAATTATTTAATAACATCCAAAGGGTTCTAAACGAGGGATATTCAAATGTCTCATTTCCAATATATTCTCAATTATTATTTTTGGACAAAATTTCAACAAAGGAATGTTCCTATTTTGATCATTCAAATTGTTGGGATCGAAATGGAAGCAAGCGTCTGAAGTGTAGAATAAATGAATGTCATTTGATTACTAAAATGCACATGGAAAAATTTCGTAGCGCAGCACGGGTATTCAGCTAGTAGTAAATATATATTAGCAATTTTTGTTTCTAACGATAGTTTGTAAAAGGCCAAACATAAATAACATACAATTTTTGTATTAAACAGTATTTTAATACTGAAATTTGGTTACTAGGGTAAACGAGGTATTCTAAATCGAATGAAAACATAAAAAAATAGGGGTTCGTATTGACATTTTTAAAGATAGAGTTCAATTTACTTAGTATACATCCCCTTAAGAAAAAAAAATTGCATCAGACATATATAAAATCGTAAACAAAACATTTTGGTGCAAACCACAAGATTCTACGATAATTAGAACCGAAGATATATATCCATCGTTCGGAATTTTTGTTTTGCGTACAGTGCAAATGTCATCTGTGGTACTATAATGACGTATTACGGAAAATTTGAATTGTGGCGTAAACCACAAAGACGTAAAGTGTCTCTATAAATTTTAAGAAGTGGAAAAGGAATTATACCCCATATACCTCACTTCCTCCCAGAGAGGTACCTAGAAAGGCATTCGGTGTCCTGGGGATGCCTGGGGACTTCCTAGGGACGTCCCTGGGAGGAAGTGTGCTATATGGGACGTTCCTAACTAGGGATATTACAATGTGTCACTTCCAATGAAGTCATAACTCTGAAATGGGCCACTGCAAGTGTTAAAATTTCGTAAGCTAGATAAAACTTTAATTGTATATGCTAGGGGATTCACTCCTCTCCCCCCTGTCCCTGTTCGCTCGCCAACCCCCCGAACACTGGAGCATCCCCTTCTTATGAGGTTTAACAAAAAGCATTTAAAGATAAATCACACCTCCTTCAACAACGCACAGAATAACTGATTTATCATATTAAAAAAAAAAAAAAAGTGACAGAAAAAATAAACTGTCTGGGCATTTACTCCGTATCCATTTAATTCGATTTATTAGAATACCACACAATTATTCGGGGGGGCTTTTTGCTCCCATAAATATCTCTAACTACAACAACATATTTGCCACTCCAAAAACATAATTGGAATTTATATATTTGTACTTTTCGCAAAAATTCCCTTCATTTCAAAATGGTGTTGAATGTTTTTTTTTAAATCTGAAGAAGCTTAATCAATCCACTTGCCGTCATCTGATCGGAATGAAACTTGGAATATAGATTCGATATCAATGACAATGCATTATATCAAGTTTTGGGGGCTGTCACGGTCACTAAAAGGTCGCTTTTTACACACGTTTCCATAACCGTTTATGAATACCAGTAAATTCCATTTAACCTACCATTGTTGAAACTCAATCCTGCTGACAAAATTATTTTAATCAGAATAAATAAAAAAAAAATTAATTGGGCGGGTTTACTATACAGTGAAGTCCAATCAATTCAAAGTGGTGTTGCGTAGTAACGCTGTAAGTGAAAGAATTTTTAACCAATCATTGTCGAAACACTTTCCTGTTGCCCAAATTGTTTTAATCAGAATAAATAAAAGACGACCAAACGGTGTAGTGGTTAGCGTGCTAGCTTCTGGACCGCGAGGTTGCGGGTTCCGAGTCCCGTCTTAGACATGGTAGTTTTGTAAATGTATGTTGGCTTGTCTAATAACGAATGTTTCGGCGCATTATAGCCCTCGTGTTGCTGACGGCGCCAGATAATCTGAAAACAACCAACCAATCAGAATAAATAAAAGATTTTTGAATGTGAATGCATAAATTCACATTCAATTTTAATAAATACATTTTGAAACTTACTTTGCCGTATATCTTGCTGATAGAAATGTTTTTAATATTTAGAATTAGATGCAAACACAAAGCACACGTTGACAGCCACAGAATAGGTTTCATGTCAATGAATATAAAAATTGACAATGCATCTAGAGGATTTATAATAAAAACTTTATTTTCATGGATTATGTTTTATTTTAATAAGATTTGAATCGAAAGCTTGGCAAGGCTCAATGAATGAATAAATGGTGTTGATCAGTCTTTAAGAGTCATTATTATTCTAAATTATTCACCGCGTACTTAATAATGTGATGAAGAAAGCCGTTACTTTTCAGTTGGCATGACGTGAAACTTGTCAACATTAATCTATTATAATAAAACAAGCTGTGTGTCTGTCTGTCTGTGGATCTATAGAAACATACTTAAAATTGGAGTAGAGCTCTGAAGTTTTCAACATAAGAAGTTTTGGTTTTCTAATTTTATGCATGTCAAACAGAATGTTAAAATTTTAATTAGTTCTTTTCTAATTAATTTTCTTAATCAACAAATAAATTTTTTTACAAAACGACTTCTAATACGGCTACAGTTCAGAAATTTTCAACATAAGTAGTTTTGACCTTCTAATTAGTCTTTTGAAACACAGAATTTTAAATTTTGATTTAGTTCTTTTTTAAATAATTAATAAATATTTTACAAAACGATTTCTAATAGGGCTACAGCTCTGAAATTTTCAACACAATTAGTTGTAGCCTTCTTATTAGACTTTTGAAAAGCAGAATTTTAAATTTTTATTTAGTTCTTTTTTAATTAAATTTTTTACTTAATAAATAGTTAAAAAACGATTTCTAATAGGGCTACAGCTCTAAAATTTCAACATAAGTAGTTTTAGCCTTCTAATTGGACTTTTGATTGGACGATTTTGCGTTGCAATGAACTTTCCTGAGAGCGAAGCGCCAAAAATTGGGGCCTATACACCAATAACAGATTTCCGCAACGCGGGGCCTCACAGCTGGCTAAAATAATGCACATGGTAAAATTTCGAGGTGAAGCACGGGTATTCAGCCAGTCATAAATATTAAATTTAAGGAAAAAAGTGGTTGGTCTACGAACTTATTTTTCTGCACAATTAGAGCTAATAAGACAGGGACGTACAGCTTAACGTGGATTCATAATCATGATGAAAATCCATACCTAACAAAAGGTCATGAAAAACGTGAAACACAGCGCAATACACTTATTTTGCGCTAAAAAACAAACCAAAATTAGGATGATTTAAATTTTGTAAAAAAAAAAAAAATTACTCAAATTTAAATATGCCTATCTATACTGACCCTATTAATCTGCCAGAAATCATTACCTTGACAAACACTTAAAATCCAAATAAAATGCCCGAATAAAATAATGATGACGAGTTGATGAGGATTGATTGGTTAGTTGGTTAAAGTTTAACGGCCCAAGGGCAACACGTGGACCGTACTGCGCTAACCAATCGTCAAACGAGTTTAAAATTAATTTTAAAAGGTTTCATTATTATTTAAAAAGTCAAAGATAAGAGAAAACATATATTCAAATTAAAGTGATAAAATACAATGTCATGTAAGAAATATAAAAGATTTTCGCGAGGAGGTGACTTATAATTTAAAAAAAAAAAAAAATTCCTTACGTAACTCACTAACAAACAACGAACTAAACACAGTTTTTATAACTTAAAATATCTCTAATTGGCTCCCCGTTTCAGGGTACATCTAATATCCCATTTGCTTAACATACCAGTCCTGCTAACCTAAAGGTCAAGAAATGTGTTTTTTTTTTTTTTGTGTGTTTTTTTGTGTGTTTAATGGTGATCAAATAAAGTGGATTAGTTATTATAACCTTATGATGTGGATACGCGGGAGCTTCCAATTTCGTTTGAAACAATCACGTGTTATCCGAAACCAATACTGACCGTCCTAATTGATGGAGAATATCCATGCTTTTTCACTCTCATTTCCTGTTGATTAGCTTCCGATAAAGGAAATAGTTATTGAAAGATTTTTTTTTTTTTTTAATTTCAAGGACGTTTCTTAAATCCTTTGTATTAATTCGATTTTGTGTATGTGAACCTGGATATGTCAAAGGTGGGGAAAACCTTCAGAGGCCTAATTAAGCCCCCCCCCCCCCTTGCCGTCATCCAATAGGGCTGAAACTTGGCAAATAGATTCGACGTCAATGCAATCTATCAAATTTTGGCGACTGTCACTGTCATTAAAAGGTCGCTTTTGAAGAATATTGATAAACAAACTTGCCATCATCCAATCGCGCTGAAATCGCATTTAGCCGATCATTGAAGAAACTCTTTCCTGTTGCCGAAATTGTTTTCATAAATAAATCATAAACTTGTTTTAATCAGAATGAATAAAAGATACTTGGATGCGAGTGCCTAAATTCATATTGATTTTTAATGAATAAATTTTTAAATGTAGTTTACTGGATATTTTGCCGATAGAGATGTGTTTAATACTTAAAATAAAATTTGATGCCAACATCAAGTACACGCTGACAACAGAAACGGCGCTTTGTAAATGAATATAAAAATTGGCGATGCATACAAAGGATTTGTAATAAAATTTTTGTTTCTGTGGGTTATACTATTTAACATATCAGCAGAATTTGACGTAATAAAACTCTGAACTTTATTGAGATAAGAACAATAACCATCCAAGCAATAAAAAATAAAAATAAAAAACACTTCTAATCTCCGCGTTTCGGTTTCGATGCAGAGAAATCAGATAAGATTTTTTATTCCACAAAACCTCCTACCAGATAAGCACTGTCGTACACCCTAAGCTGCATTCCTCCAGATTAAACGGGTTCAAACCGCTTCCTTCCAGATAGACTCTCAAATGGAAGTTGGTAAATTCGCGGAAATTTGTTTCGTGGAAGGGGAAGTTTTTTTAAAAAAAGGGGTATTTTATTTCAGTTCTCCGTTTATCTAAACAATTAATAATCTTCAGGTTTGAAACAAGTTTTATTACGACAGTCACTGTCACTGACAGCTGTCTTCTACATAGGCTTTTATTATGGTATATTAGGTCCTCTGATGCCAAGTTTGCAAAATTTGGCGATATTTAATGAGTGTAAATCTCTTAATGTCACAGTTGACAACATATGATAAACCAAGGGTGTGAAACATCGCTCAACTTTCAATTATTCTTAAGACTAATCAATGCATTTATAATTGCCATTGCTTGGTGTGATTTACCGTTTTCATTTTCAAATGTTCTTTAATTTAAATTTAACGAAAATTATTACATTCACAAAAAAAAAAAAAAAAAAAAAAAAAAACTACCACCATAATGGCGAAATTACTGATATGTTCGATAAATCTATTATTCCTTTTTGTAAATGAAACAGAGGAGAAACAGTCGCTGTTGGGCGATGATTAAAGGAAGTGAACTCTGTATTAAATTCATTCGTTTTTCAGCCGTTCAAGCCTTTATTGCATTTCTTCTGGAATTGCGGAGGGTAGGAAATGTTTAGAAATACCTTAAAAGGCATTACAACAGCAATTTTATCAAAATTGTAAGGGTCGATTTTTGGCAATTGCTGATAAACGTAACTTTGTCAATGACAACTATTTTTTGCACATGTGCAAGTTTGACGAAACCTTAATGACAAGTTCTATGTCCACCACTAACCACTAGTATACAAGAGTTCAATCTTACGTGAATTTGGTATGCATTAGAAAATATACAACTTGTTCAATCTTGTAATTAAAAAATATAATTAAATTTTTTTAATTTTAAGCCAGATTTGCGTGGTTTTTAAATTGGAATTCTAATGTATTTGAAATTCTGTGTGATTTAATCGAATAGAATTGCAATCTATTTTTTTACAAATTTGCAAGATTTTTAATGAGTTTTTTTTTGTTTATAAATATATTTTAATGTATGAAGAATATTCGACATTTTGGTTGAAAAGTTTTTAAATGTTGTATTTGAATGAATCAAATTCAGTATCCATTTTATAAACAAGCAATGTTATATTTTTAAAAAAAAGTGCGTTTCAAATTGCGTTTAAATTAGATAATCTAAAATTTTAAAAAATGCCAAGATTTACAATTAAAATATTACTAAGATCTTAATAAAAAAATTGCCAAGATCAAAAATTAAAAAATTGCCAAGATCAAAAATTAAAAAATTGCCAAGATCTAAAATAAAAAAATTATCATGATCTAAAATTAAAAAATTGCCGATAGCTAAAATTAAAAAAATTGTCAAAATCCTAAATTAAAAAATTGCCGAGATTTAAAACTAGAAAATTGCCAAAATATAAAATTAAAAAAACAAATGCCGAGATCTAAAACAAAAAAATCGTCACAATCTTAAATTAAAAAATTGCCATGATCTTAAGTGAAAATTTTTCCAAAAGCTTAAATTAAAAAATTGCCCAGAGATTTAACAGAGCGCGAAGAAAATCCACCATTTTCTCCGCACAAAAAATGGAGGGAAAAGGCACACTGTAAAACCACTTCTTCCTTCAGTATTTTCTTGCCGCGTGGAAAACAGCTTCGAAGAAAGTGTCAGTAAAATAAGGTGCATCGAAATTAAGATTTCTCAGCACGGGCAAAACAATGTGATAGGTTCAACGCAAATTTGAGTTTCACGTTTGACAAATTATAACCACGCTTTTGATTTCATATTGTTTATATTTTGCTTTTATGTGTATTTTATGCTGCTGATAGGTCTATTAGTTCGCCAAAACATATTTCAAAACGTCTAGACCAAACTAGTTCAAGTTAGAAAAAAAAAAAAAAAAAAAGCCTTCCGTGAGTTTTTAAAGAGGAAACTGACATCAATTCGCATTTCGAATGAGAAAAAAATCCGGAAAATTACAACCAAGCAGCCAAACAATCTACAACAGATCTCGTCACAATTATCGTCGTGTCTACCCAATTTCGACACCGTACGTTGCAGAGCGCCAACGTGGACTCGATCACCTCGCACTCACGAATTCCGAGCACTCATTCTGCTTCTGAGCCACGAGTTGAGAGATGCATCGAAATATGAGGAGAATGTGTCATGTCAAAGTTTGGTTTTGGAAATTCCGACTGTCTATTTCTGCCACTTATAAAGTGCTTCAACACAGCCGTATACGTCTCGCAATTTCGAGCATCTAGAAGAATACGAAATCTTCTAGCGTAAACCCCTCTCTCCGACCCCACGGTTGCGGGTTCGAGTCCCGTGTTAGGCCTGGGTGTTTGTAAATGTATGTTGGTTTGTCTAATGGCGAATGCTTCGGCGCATTATAGCCCTCGTATTGCTGACGGCGCCAGATAATCTGAAAGCAACAAACCAACTCTCCGACTCCATAATACCAAACGACAGATTTAATGTGCACAAGTCCCCATCAGGTACACTCCGATCTTCAGTGGCCGTCGAGTATCGAACCCAAAACCCTCCGATCATGGGCTCGGTACTCTGACCACTAGGGCCTATGTGAAAGTTAGCAGATCTTTTTCTTATTTCTCTATCGAAACGCCTTAGTCAAGCATCATTAAGGGGATAAAGAGAGAGGGGTCAAGGATGGCCGAGCAAAGAGGGGCCCTTCATAATAAAAAAGGGGGCCCCCGCAATACAAAGAAGGGGGGAAAAACCCGCCACTTTCCCCGTTGTGCCAGTTTTGACAAGAGAGTTAAACGACCTCTTGTATCTCTTTTTTCCGAAGGGGGTGTAAGAAGGGGTGTTCTGTTCGTAAATGGAACGCTACTCAAGCGTACGTGTCTTGGGATTGGAATATATGTGTTTTATTTTTATTATTATCTTCTGGACCCTCTGAGAAAGATTTCGCAAGGCCTTTTTTCCCCTAAGGGTGGTTAATCTGCGTGGTTTGGGTATTTTTTGAAGAGGTATGGTCACCCAAGAGGCCCCCCTCTTGGTAAATGGGGTATGTCGAGAAAGTGTTTTTTTGTTAATTCTTTATCTTCTCCTTTGTAGAGAGTTTGATGGAGTATTTTTTTTTTTTATTATTATTATTATTATTTAGATTAAACTTACTTAGATAAAATTTCAGTGGTGTGGAGCATTGTACAACTTTCAATTACACTATAATATTGGTCACTACATTTGAATTTGACGTGGAATAACGTTATTACCAGTTTCATAGTTTCATTTATTTGAAAAATTGGCCATTTCGACAATAATTCTTACACAAGCGGGGGAAAAAAATCGCCAAAACGGCGAATTTGAAGACATACTTTTCGGTAATTCTTACACTATTCTTTTTTGTAAGTGAAGCAGAGATGAGGAGAAAAACGGTTGTTGATGAGAAATGCTCAAGTAAAGTGACCTCTGCGTTAAAAACACTCGTTTTTCAACTTTTTACACCTTTATAGAATTTTTACAGGAATTTCGGAGTGTGGAGATATTTTTAAAACAGGCATTACTATAAAAAATTTGATCAGAATCGTTCGAGACATTTTTTACAAATTGCTGAAAACACAGAAATTTTTTTATGTTTTGCGCATGCGCAATATTGACGAAAACCTTAATGACAAGTTCCATAGCCACCACTAATCTGTACACCAAATTTGAACATCGTATCTCAATTCGTTCGGGAGTTATGCTGACCACACAAACAGACATACAGGGACACACAGACTGTTTCAAAACGCGAAGAAATGCAACCAAAAAATCGAAAAAATATGTTTCGTTGATGTGAGAGCTTAATCTCAACCCATAAGAGAAGTGGATTGTCACAGCCGATAAGAATACTTTTATTACCCATTGTTAACAAATGGGTAATTGAAAGTAAAAATATGGCGGTAACAAAATTTAAGGAAAAAGTAATAGATATTTCCAAACAAATTTTTCTGACATTTTGCATAAATTTTTCCTATTTTCAAAACAAGTGTCCCTTCGTTTTTAGATGCATTTCTTTGATATTTCCCACTAATGTCTTTTATTTTTCAGATACTAATACTCCGATGAAGACAAGAAATGATGATGATGAATTCTCAGAATTTCCCTGACTTTCCCGACTTTTATTATTCTCAAATTTAAAATGGGCAAAAAGCAGGTTGCAATATTTGTGATGGAAAAATATGGAACGAATGCATAGTATATTCGTAAAATATAGAAAAAAAAAATACTTAGCTAATATGGGAAAGAAAGTTAAAAATTACCAGAAATTAGAGAATTTAATAATTACTTTCTAAAGTTAAAAAAAAAAAAAAAAAAAAAAAAAATTGACGAAAAGATATTCCACATAAAAAGAAAATATTATTTTTCCAATCATACTATTATACACTTTTTTTTTTTTTTTTAGTCACTTTATCCATTGCTATTTTTATAAAATTTTAACAATCACCTATTTTAAAGTTTTTATTACTTAATAACTTTTAAGTTTTTCAAGCAAATTACAAATTAAATTTTGTGTTCAGAACTTTTTTTTTTAAAGTTTTTAATAAATTTAAATTTACGATTTTAATGAGTTTAAATTTACGTTTTTAATGAGTTTAAATTTACGTTATTGAAAAAGCACGCATTAAGGAATACTAGAGCAATTAAAATAGTTTGCGTTTGGGAGATACTGTAAGAGCAGCTAGCATGATATTTAATCTGTGAAAAAATCCATTATTTAAAAATATAACCGACAACAGAAAGCCCAGTCCCCCCCAATCTCAAGAAACTTTAAATTAAAAATCTTTCCAATAAAATCTTCTTCTAGTATTCCTTTTTAGTATTAGCTCTATCCTGAAGTGCTTATTACCCTAACACACCTAACTCGTTTAATTTCAAAAACGAGAAGATGCGATAGCGAATGTGGCAGAAAGTTTCTTGTCAATCGGCATGAAATATTTTTCCATATCTTTTACTTTAAATTAACCATATGTTTATATAAGGATAAAAAAAAAATGCATTTTTCCACGTTTTGAAACATCCTGATTTCAAAAAAGTAGTCTAGAAACAATGTCTGTCTTTGTGTCTGTGTGTACGTGGTCAGCATAACTCTCAAACAAATTGATTTAATGCGATGTTCAAATTTGGTGTACGGGTTAGTGGTGGCCATGGGACCTATCATTAATGTTTTCGTCAAAAGCTCATTCGCATAAGGCTTAAATCATGAAAAAATCATGTTTTTCAAAAATTGTTACAAAACAGCTCTAACAATTTTGACTAAAATCTCTGCACTAATGCCTCTTAAGGAGTTCTAATCTCTCCCACCTCCGAAATTCCCGTAGAAATGTGACGAAAGCTTAAAAAGTTGAAAAACGAGCGACTTTAACACAGAGCTCTCTGTCCATGCCAATAATATCGCCAAACTGGCAATTTTTATATAAATGAGCGAAAATACGAAAACGATAAATAACACCAAATCAAATTTGAGTGCAAATTCCAATATTGTAGCGTAATGAAAAGCTGTGCGATGTTCCACACCCCGCCTAATCTCAAATCGGACCTTAACCCTCTCAGCGTCAAGGGAATGGGCGAAACTATACAGTTGTTTTCCCTGCAATAATTTTTAAATTATATTTCTGATTCAAATATATAACTTTTTTAAATTATTTTTTATTTATTTTGTTTTAAGTAGGTTTTAAACTATCATCCTAATAAAAATATTAAAAAAATATTTTATTTTACATTTTATTTATAAATTTAAAAAGGTTGTGTATTGCTGGAAAAACTGGGGATCAAAGGACGGATATATACGCCCATGACCCTCAGAAGGTTAAACAGTGATCAGCTTTCCCCTTAAAAAGACCTCCCGGTAGGAGATCGGCACTAAACACCAGACACTGAAACGTCTAAGAGAACAGCCCTCGTGTAGCTTCTTCTCCGTGAAAAGTCTCACTCAACCAACCCCAACAACAACAACAAAAAAGAGAGTCACCTTGTCAATACAATCTGTCTCCTAAAATCCCTTTTCTGTTTGCTTTGCCAAGGGGCTGTCGTCGACCCGATCAAACCGCCCTTTTCAAGGTCGCAGCCCGTCAATCAACGCTTGCCGCCCCGGCACAAATGCGCCCCTGTGTTTGCCCCTGATGCCGTATCCAGGGGCAACCGGGAAAACAAGGCCCAGAGAGAGAAAGAGAGTAGGAACTCGTAACTTTATCTTCTGGACACGAAAATACTCACAATTTAAGCAATTTGATTGGGTAGACTAATCATTAAGTAAAATTCAATTATAATGAAATAATTTATTAGTTTCAAATTACCCTTATGTATACATAGGGTAATAAAAGTAAAGTATTTGTTAAAAAAAATGGGAATTTCTCCACGTATTGGAACATCCTGTTCTCCAAAAAGTGATCTAGAAAAAATGTCTATCTGTGTGTGTGATCAGCATAGCTCCCGAACAAATTGATCTACTTGATCTACGATGTTCAAATTTGGTGTGCGGATTGGTGATGACACAAGGGCCTACCATTAACGTTTTCGTCAAAATCGCGCATAAGGTAACTGCCATTGAAAAAAATCATGTTTTTTAATGATTGCTAAAAAAAACAAAAACGACTCTAACGAAAATTGCTATGGTAATGCCTTTTAAGGTGTTCTAAACATCCCCACATAACAATTACGAAGGATAAGTTCAAGAAATTTACTATAAATTTGTCGTCTGCAATCAATCGTTTCAATCACGCTAACTTCCTTTCGCGATTAAACAGTGAAACTGTTTCGAAAACTGATCGCTCTAAGCTTCAAAGCGCTCTTTATTTATAAGAACTAAGGTGTACAGCACCACCTCTTGGCAGCATTTGTAACTAATTTTGCAAAATGAAGATCAAAATTTGTACAGCTTTCAAAACAACGATACTTTTTGTTTCATTATTATATCAATCTTTTTTTTTTTTTTGTATAAAAATATAGCACATATTATTTACCGACAAAGATTTAAGCAATCGTGTGAGTTGTAATATTTTATAGAAAACTGTGTAATTACCGCTGATATTGGACTACAACTTCTGAGTAACGGTTTCCAATTTGAAAACACATGATACCGATGCCATACTGTCCTACGTATAATGCTGTGCAATAGGTTGATCTTGGTTACCTATAGATTCTAACTACGAGGAAGAGTTTCTAATATAGACCTCTATAGCGATTGTTAAGCCTAATTCGGATTCCAGCTAATAACCAAGCATTCACTATTCAGAAATTGTAATTAGAGATCAAGAGTTATTTACAGTACAACTCTGTTTAAACATCTTTTTAAGAGTAAATTTAATAGAAAAGAAATGACTTCATGAAAACTGAGTCTTAATCGCCAAATCTATTCAATAGCTAGGGGTGTGGAACATCGCACAACTTTCAATTACACTATATAATATTGGTCATTGCAGTAAAATTTAACATGGTGTTGTTTACAATTTTCTTATTTTTACTCAATTAAATAAAAATGACTAGTTTGGTGATACTTCTGGCAACAATTCTTACATGAGTTAAAATAAAAAAAAAAAATTAAAAAAAAAAAACCACGTTAAAATGACAAAATTGGTGGTTTTATTCAATAGACATTACATTGTCCTTGCTTGTGTGTGAAACGCAAAAAAAAACCCCCAATCGTTGATGGACAATGCTCTAGGTCAGAGTGCTCTGCGTTAAAGGCACTCGTTTTTCAATTTTTTACGCCTTTATCGCATTGTTAGGAGAATTTCGGTGATGGAAGTGTTTAAAACACCTTCAAAGGCATTAACCACAGCGATCTTGAACAAAGTCGTTAGAGCCGTTTTTTTTGCAATTAATGAAAAACATGATTTTTTTTTCAATGGCAGCTACCTTATGAGTAAGCGCTATTTTGACGAAAACATTAATGGTAGGTCCTTGGGCCATCACCAACCCGCACACCAAATTTGAACATCGCGGATCAATTTTTCCGGGAGTTACGCTGACCACGTACACACAAACAGATATTTTTTCTAGTTGACTTTTTTGAAATCGGGATGTTCCAAAACGTGGAGAAATATTTTTGACCGAATACTGTACGTTCATTTACCATATGTACACATATGGGTAATTGAAAGTAAAAATGGTTGGTTGGTGAATTTTCCTGGCGCAAGGACAACACTAGGGCCAAACTGCGCCGAATGAAAGTAAAAATGCGATTGAGGAGTGTTTGACCGTGGGATTGTCCATTTTGCCTGTTGGAAGAAATTCATACTTGTGATGGAATAATTGGCAAGTAACGTTGCTAAGGGCGTCTCCATGGATGTAGAGAAGATGATCAGCGATAATTCCATGCTAAAAATGTGCACTCGAAAATAATCAAAAGGCCCTTATTAACGAGGAGTACATTTGCCGCTTGTTGTGGAGGACAGAGTTGAAGTTTCAATTTTGAAAACGAAGAGCAGTCGTTTCTTTAATTAGAACTTAAACATGTGGAGCTATTTTTTTCAGCCACTGTTACTTTAGGAACGTAAAAATTATGAAGGAATAAAAAAAATTATGTAAAAAAAAAATCCGAAGGAAACATTAGTGAATATATCAGCTACACAATCTATTTTATATAATCTGTGTTCTGAAATTAAAGAAATAATAATAATAATAATAATTTAAAAACCAGCTCTTTTAAGAGGTTTTGTTATTTAATAATATTTGCATGTTAAAGAATTGTATTTAATTGGTTATGAGTAGTATTGAAAATAGTATTTGGTGTTAATTTTTTTAATTTATGTAATGAATTAAAAAAAAAATTAAAAAAAAATAAAAACTATAAACACAAAATTGAATTTTTCTATATTGCATGAAAAAAAAAATGAATCGGGGAAAAAAAATGAATATAAATATAACAAAATAAAATCTCATAAAAATGTTTTTTTAAATTGTAATAACGTGCAATATTATCACACTTTTATTTTCATTTTAATAAAATTCCTCTAGTTTTGCTAATGCATAATAAATAATAACGTTTCTTGCACCAATTTATAATTTTCAAACAAGTGTGCTATTTTTACAATAAAAAAAATATAAAATAAATAGAAAAACTCAATAATACAACCCATTAAAAAGTTTTTAATATAAATCCTTTATATGCATTACCAATTTTTATATTCATTAACAAAGCACCGTTTCTGTTGCCAACGTGTTCTTGGGATTGGCATCTAAATTTAAGTATTAAAAACATCTCTATCAGCAAAAAAAGCGGTAAACTATTTTTCAAAATTTATTCATTAAATATGAAAGTGAATTTATGTACTCACATCCAAATATCTTTTATTTATTCTCATTAAAACAATTTTATTATTCGTTTATTAAACTAAATTTGGTAATGGGAAAGAATTTCTTCAATGATCAATGCTATTTCAGCGCGATTGGTAGAAGGCAAGTTGGTTTATAAGTATTCCGTAAAAGCGACCTATTAGTGACAGTGACAGCCGCCAAAATTTGATAGAATACACTGTCATCGACATCCGATTCCATTTGCCAAGTTTCAACCCAATTGGTTGATGGCAAGGGGGCTTTTTAGACCTACGCAAATTCACCAACTATCAGCAAACGCAACCACACTCAAAATCGAAGTTAATGTAAAGGATTTAAAAACTTTAAATTGTTACAGATTCAATGGTAGTAATTTATATAAGGCGGCAATCCAATGACGTCATTCCTGAAAAGAGAACTAATAGCAGCTCCCTTCTCCATCAGCTTTGTCCCGAGGCGCTCGAGAGCAAATGATGGTATCCATGCCAACTGCGGTTCAGCGTCCTTCTCAAGCGCCATCTGTCGGTGATGTGAGAAGATTGCGCAACACGGGGGAAAGTGAAAAGACCTTGGGGGGATAAACAAGCGATATCGCCGGGATCAGAAGAAGAAAAATCGAGAGAAGATGAAATGGGAAATAAAAACGGGTGTTTTATTTTAAAGCGACTTCGGTATTATCTCTTTGGGTGGTGGTGGTGTTTTTTTCTTAACGTTTTGTGTAATCCATAGAGGTATCGCAGATGTAGGAGGTATTTGTGGTTGAATGCTTTTCGCGTGGGAGTTATTATTATTTTTCTGTTTAGATAATGTGCAGTCATCACTAATCTTTTAAAAATGGATTGCTCGTTATTGCTTGTGTTTAATGAAATAATTTATATAATTAGATAGGAAACTAGTCTAATGTTTAAAGAAGATGCAGGTAACAAAGGGTTACTGGGTGGTTATTTGTAAATAGAAAATTAATTGTCAATAGTGAATGTAGCTTTGTTATTATTATGTTGCAAAATTCATGCATACCCTAGCTTTTTACTTTCAATTACCCATATGTATTCATAAAATAATAAAAGTATACCATTCGGTCAAAAAAAAAAATCGATTTCTTTTGCATTTCTTCTCGTTTTGGAACATCCTGATTTTTAAAAAAAGTTGTCTAGAAAAAATGTCTGTCTACGTGTACGAGATTAGATTAACTCCCGAACAAATTAACTTACGATGTTCAAAATTTGGTGTACGGGTTAGTGGTGAACATGAGATCTACCATTAAGGTTTAGGTCAAAATCGCGCATAAGCATAAAGTAGCTGACAGTGAAAAAAAAAATCACGTTTTACAATGATTGTTAAAAAACGGTTCTAAACGGATTTTGTCCAAAATCGCGGAAGTAATGCCTCTTAAGGTTTTCTAAAGATCCCCACTTACGATATTTCCGTAAAAATGCTTTAATGGCGTAAAAAAGTTGAAAAAGGAATGCCTTCAACACAGAGTTCTAGTTTCTTGACCAGAGCTCATTAACGATCGTTTTTCTCCTCCTCTCAGTTTCACTTATAAAAAGGATAATATAACAAGTGTTAAAAAGTATATCACCAAAATTACCATTTTGGCAAAGGTTTTTTTTTTTTTTTTTTTTTTTTTTTTTTAAAGAAAGAAGAAAGAAAAAAAGAAGGGGGGGGGGAAAGAGAGAGATCCATTAAGAATTATTTAAAAAAATATCGCCAAACTGTCAATTTTTTCTAAACTAATGATGGAAATATAAAAACGGTAAATGACACAAATCCACATCAGCAATACAATGTAATTGAAAGTTGTGCGATGTTCCACACCCCTAGTTTTTTTTTTTTTTTTTTTAGTTTCCTTAAAATAAGACTTGGTTTTAATATGACATCAGTCAAAATCACAATTTTAATTGGTCGTCTCAAATAAGGATTCATTAGGATTGAAGATCATTTTAACGAGGTATAAGAACAATAAAGTGTCAACCCTATCAACTCAGAAAATTCAAGTCAAGCGTAGCTGCTTTTTTTTCTAATCTTATATTTTAATATCTTGTAAAGACATTCCCTAAACAATTTGTATTCTCTAATCCAAAGCACTACATTTTCATAAGTAAAGTATTCACCAATGTTTTAGTTACGGCATTCTCACAGACTAACGAACAGAAACGAAATACTTAAAAGATTAATGAAATCCTGTCAACGATGGGATCCAATTTATATTGGGTAAATATGTCCCCTAACTATTCCTATTTATCTCCAATTCATGGCCCTAGCGTTACCTTTTCGCCACAAAACCACAAACAGACAATCGACACTTCATTTTATTTATTTATTTTCAATTTAATAGACCCTGATTTCAAAGTCCAAAATCTCACATTTCTTTTTTTCTAAGTTCAACATTCGGAATGTTATTACCCCACAACTTTCGAATGAGAGATAATATTACGTATAGAGATAGATAATAGCGATTAAGTGTATCTATAAATAGCTATTGCGAAAATGATACTTTTAAGAATATACACTACCCCTCAAATGCACTTAAATAACTCATGTAGACTCTGTAAAATAGAGATACCAGACATAACGTTACAAAAATCGTCTGTAAATAATTGTAAATAGTGACATATTTATTTTAAAGTTTTATTTTGTTTTATTCCGTATAAAATTGTAAAACACTGACGTATTTATTTTAACGCTCTATTTTTATTTAATTTCATTTGTAAACAGCGATAATTCAGGTTGGAAAAAGGTGGCAACACCTAAATCATTCGGGAAATTTCGAGTCATTCCGATCAGACGATTGGTCGGCTGAATTTTGCTAGAAATTTCTGCCGTGACACTATTTAAAGAAACGAAAAACGAAATAGAGTTCAGTTAGATTCGAGAATCGTCTGCTGTTCGGATTCGGAAAGCAGCGGTTGTTTTATTTACTTTCTGAGCCTGAATTAACGCTGTGTTCAAAGTTGTATGTACCGTAGCTTCTATTGAAGCTTGATAGCGACTGTTCTGTTGTTCGAAGAAGTTTGTGAGACTTTGATTGTAGAATAAATTATAGTTTTTATTTAGTAAAAACTGCGTTGTCATTTCCTCTGAGAAAAAATTCGTAACAATATATATCAAGGAGACAACACTCCTTCATATCATTCGTTTATTTGATTGCATAATGTAATTTGCACCAATCTAGAATTGAACGCGTTTACGAGAGATTCTTTTCATGTTCATACAGGCTGTTGCCAGAAAGGAATAAAGAATATTTAACTTTAAAATAACTTAATTTTAAAACACTACCTTAAAATGGCAGAACTGCTAAATAGTGCAAGACGGGGGGAAAAGAGGCGAGTGATAGAGTTGGACAGTCCAAGTACGGAATTTTAAATACACCAGCTTGCAAAATTTATTGAAGGGAGTGTTTGATGTCGGCTGGGTACCAATAAGGCCAGTTTTCATTTGGTCAATAAACAAAACGGATGAATATGAGGGGCTAAAAACCCGTCAGCGTGTCTTGCAAAACCACTGAATTCGTCAAAAGTGACCGTTTGAGCTGTAATGTTTAGTAAGGAACTTTTTGCACGATGGAGTGATTCCCCTATTTTCATTACATTCTAATTTTACATTAACTTATTGCCACTTTTCAATACTACAACTAATTTTTAGAAAATCAGTTTGTCCTACAGTTCCATATCAGTAAATCCAAATATATCACCCGTATCTTCTTTTTGGCTCGCACTGTCAAGCAGTTATGTCATTTCAACGTTAAGAGAGTCATTTCTAATAAAAGACCTTTGTATTGTTGCACAAATTGTCTGTATATATTGTAAATAGTGACGTATTATTTCAAAATTCTATTGTAATTTATTTTTATCCTATTTTATTTAGTAATTAATAGCGATTATACAAGTTAGAAAAAGGTGGCAACACCTAAAGTAATCGAGAAGTTTCGAGATATTTCGTTTCCGATAAATTGGCTGGAAATTTCGAGAATGTCTCACGCGCTTGTATATAAAGGACTGGAGAACGGGAAAGTTTTCAGATTGACTTCAGAGTTCGTTGAAAGCTGATCGCTTTGTTTACCTATTGGAGTGAGCTTGTATAATCGCTGAATTCGAAGTTATTTTTGTTGAAGCTTGTGTTGAAGCTTGAGAGTAATTAAACTGTCGCCTGTGAATAAATTTTGTGAGTTTTCTGAAGAGAGAATAAATAGTTTTAAACCGTGAAAACTGTGCCATCATTGCCTCAGTGGAAAAATTCGTAACAGTGGTGTCAGAAGTGGGGTTCTCGTAATTTTGAATGCCGACAACTAGAGGAATGATGGAAGACCAAATGAAGCAGTTGATGGAAATGATTGTTGGAATGAAGGCCCAACAGGAAACCACCGCCGCCGAAATGAAAGCCAGTCAACAAGCTACCGCTGCTGAAATAAAAGCCGGACAAGAATCAACCGCTGCTGAAATAAAAGCCGGACAAGAATTAACCGCCGCTACAATAGCCGCTGGTCAAGCCCGCCAAGAAACGACTAACGCCGAACTTGCCGCCGCAATCGCCGCTGGTCAAGCCCGTCAAGAAACGACAAATGCCGAACTCGCCGCTGCAATCGCCACCTGCCGAGAATCCACATCAGCAGCTATAATTGGGATTAAAGAAGAAATGCAATCCGAACTAGCTACAATGGTGGAATCTACGATAATAGAGACTACTACAAGTGTTCTACAATCGGTAAAAGAAGATGTTCTGTGTGAAGTAAGAAAAGAAATCAGTGAGAATTTTGAGGCGGTTAATGGGGAAATTGACTGCTTGGGAGAAAAGGTTTCTACAATGAAGGAAGATCTTGTGACTGTAAGGAATGAAATCGAAGAAAAGGTTTCCACCATGAAAGAGGAACAGGAAAAGTTTCATGACGCTCTTGAGGAACGGCTACGGAAAATTGAAACGGGGGAAGCTATGACCGTTGCAACGCCTAAATGGGATAATGTTTCCACTCCCTTCATTGCGCCACGTTCTAACATCAAAGTGGCCCCTTTTGATGGGAAGTCGTCTTGGCGCGTTTATCAAACGCAATTTGAAATGATTGCTTCTGCGAATGGTTGGGACGATACTTCGAAAGCATTCCATCTCGCAGCATCTCTTCGAGGTGAAGCTGCTGACATTTTACAGACACTACCTGAAGAGAAGCGGGGAGAATTCGTAGCGCTGGCAAGTGCGTTGGAGTTAAGGTTTGGGGAGCAACATCTAAAGGATTATAACAGACTGCAACTGAAAGTGAGACAGCAGAAGGCCAATGAAACTCTTCAAGAATTGGCATCGGATATAGAAAGACTGTCGCTCCTCGCTTTCCCAGACTGTCCCCCGGATGTACGAGACGATCTTTCTCTGCAGTATTTCATCGACGCTATTCAAGA
Source organism: Linyphia triangularis (assembly GCA_963978545.1). Lineage (NCBI taxonomy): Eukaryota > Metazoa > Arthropoda > Arachnida > Araneae > Linyphiidae > Linyphia > Linyphia triangularis. The sequence goes on from OZ021726.1 coordinate 88,760,136, forward strand.
TCCCGATGTGCAGCAGGTGGTAAGGTTATCCCAAAACAAAAACCTGAAGTCGGCCCTCGTGTACGCCATGAGAGTAGAAGCCGCGCAGCTAGCTTCTGGAAAAGACCGACGATATGTGCGTGGTGCATTAGCCGAGGATTCTTCTGACTTTGTCACCAGTAAGCTTCGAGAACTGGAGAGCAAAATTGATAGAATGATGAGAAGCTATCCCGGAGCCAGGGATCGAAGGACCAGAGTCGTTTGCTGGCACTGCAAACGGGAAGGGCATCTACGACGAAACTGCCTTGATTTGAAAAAGAGAAGGGATAACACTACCACGGATTCTCCACAACTGAATCTAAGAAGATGTCATCTCGCAGGGCAGAAGCTGCAATGTAGAACAGGTGAAGCCCCGACCAGTCATTTCCACGTTTCATCCCGACAAGGAGGAAACCAGGGTTTATTCGTGAAGGGGGAGATCAACGGAACTCCATGTCGTCTAATCGTCGATTCGGGAGCGAACGTAACGATCGTAAGGACGGACGTGGCTCGTCGCCTGAACAGCCGACTCCTCTACACAGCGCCCTCTGTTTCTCTACAAACTGTGTCTGGTAGTAATATCTCTGTTCATGGGAAATTGCAAGTGGACATTGCCCTTGGATTTAACACCTACAAGCACACCGTTTATGTTGCCGAAATTGTAGATCCGTGCATTCTCGGACTAGACTTTTTGAAGAAAAATGGAATTACGCTGAATTTTGAGAAAAGCCAGCTGCAAACATGGAGAGGCGAAGTTCCTTTGCACGATCTAGACATGAAAGAGCTGTGCGTATATCGGATTGTAGCTCATGAAGACAATGTCATAGAGAATGCTGAAGAGTCCACATCTATGGAAAGTACCTCTCCAGCCTCGGAGAGAGAACCGAAGAAAGCGACGTTGATGAAACCCTCCCAGGAAGTGGTTCATGTGGAAATGGACAAAGTTAGTGACGAGTTAATCGACATCCGTACTCCTGTTACAAGCATCGAACGGAGGTCCCGGGATCTATCAGCTGCACCCGCGGATGATTCGGACGCAATCTCAAAATTATATAACCAGCAAGATGGGGATCAGAAACTTTCACCGCTTCTGTTGGCATACGGGAGTGCAACTCACGAGACCACCGGATTTTCTCCATCTCTAACGATGTGTGGAAGAGACCTTAGGCTCCCCAGCAACCTCCTCTTTGGACAACCACAGGACACTCCTTCCTCGCCTGTCCAGTATCTAGATGATCTGCAGGCACGTTTGGAAGCCGTACATCGGTTCGCCAGAGAGAGAAACAACATCATGACGGAGCGCATGAAGATCCGGTACTATGCCAAGGCCATGGACCGTTCATTCCAGGAAGGTGACAAACGTCGGAAAGGACTCTCCCCTAAGCTCCAGACGAACTGGGAAGGGCCGTATGGGATCCTTAAGAAGATCAACGACGTCGTGGTGAGAATTCAACGGACACCTTCCTGTAAACCTACAGTTGTACACTACAATAGGCTAGCCCCATATTATGGTAGAAGTCATTGAATGGCTTAAGGACTTCACTGCCCGGGACGTGCAGTCTTTAAGAAGGGGGAAATGTTGCACAAATTGTCTGTATATATTGTAAATAGTGACGTATTATTTCAAAATTCTATTGTAATTTATTTTTATCCTATTTTATTTAGTAATTAATAGCGATTATACAAGTTAGAAAAAGGTGGCAACACCTAAAGTAATCGAGAAGTTTCGAGATATTTCGTTTCCGATAAATTGGCTGGAAATTTCGAGAATGTCTCACGCGCTTGTATATAAAGGACTGGAGAACGGGAAAGTTTTCAGATTGACTTCAGAGTTCGTTGAAAGCTGATCGCTTTGTTTACCTATTGGAGTGAGCTTGTATAATCGCTGAATTCGAAGTTATTTTTGTTGAAGCTTGTGTTGAAGCTTGAGAGTAATTAAACTGTCGCCTGTGAATAAATTTTGTGAGTTTTCTGAAGAGAGAATAAATAGTTTTAAACCGTGAAAACTGTGCCATCATTGCCTCAGTGGAAAAATTCGTAACAGTATGTACAATGAGTAAGCATTCATTGCAACATATCTTGAAGTACAAGCTACAAACTTTCTTCGGAGATCAGAGGATTCAAAGAAATTGATCTGGAATGGAAAAAAGTCTCAGGGTATGAGAACAATCCGAACGCTTTTCAAAAGGAGCCTCAAACTAAACGCAGATTTATACTGGGTTGGTTGGTTGGTTGTATTCAGATTATCTGGCGGCGTCAGCAACACGAGGGCTATAATGCGCCGAAACTTTCGTCATTAAACAAGCCAACATACATTTACAAACACCCATGCCTAACACGGGACTCGAACCCGCAACCTCGCGGTCTAGAAGTCAGCACGCTAACCACTATACCGTTTGGTCGGCGATTTATACTGGGACTGGAGAGGAAGTACTATAAAATCATGATTGGTTTGCTAACCTGTTACTGTCTTAGGAATCATCTTAAAACAATGAAAGTTGTTGAAAAAAACCTATTCAAAGGCCGTGGAAACTTCGCTGAAACAGTAGAGCATGTCTTTGGAAAATACCAATCATTCACGGACATTAGTCTTAAACCCTGCGGAGTTATCGACGTCCAAGTCCGACGACTTTTACAATGTCTCTCTTTTTCAGACTGTTTGACCTTTTGTAAGGTCACTTCCAGGTTTAATATGCCATTGGCTCTCTTCTTCCTAGTACGATTTTAGATAGCTAGGTACTCTTCCGGGCGCAAGCGATAAATCGCCAAATAATGTAGAATTTCGCCATATTTCTTCTTACAACCATAAGAAGAAAATTCGTTTGGGTCCAGGTGCTCGATTCTTTGAATTCATTTTCAAAACAAAGCACGTTTTCCTTCATTTCTTCCATAAAAAAAATTATGAATATTGTTTACAATTCATTAATATCTGTTTATAGTTAAACTTGTTTTGCTTACTATTAAATAATATTTTTATATATGTTTATAATTGAACGCTTTCGATTTTTATTCTGTTGACTGCTTTGTCATTCGCTTCGCTTGGCGACGCCTCGCGTTTGGTTGGCGACATTTGCGCCCGGATAACGGAAGAGTACCGAGAGCTACAACGGGCCAACAGGCCTAAGTACACATGGCTTTGCCACTCTTTTTTCTTATATAACTTACAAACTCTCTTGAAAATGAGTACATTTCCCTTGGTTTACCCATTTCCAACCAGTGTTCTATCCGCACTATTAATTAAAACCAAACTTCAATTTTTTTTAACCAAGTCGGACTACGACCCCCAACACTTTCATACTCGGGGGGGGGGGGGGGATACGAATTTCTTCCTGCATAATCCACCAAAAGTTCAAGGCCTCTCGCGTCAGACTTTTGCACATTTCAGATTCCGTCAATATCACGCAGTATCGCGAATAACAATAATAACGAAGAAAAAAATATAGCATCAACCTTCTGTTGTGTTCTTCTGATCTCCGGCGTCGTTATCTTGTCTCTCTCGGAGGACGATGACGATGTTCGAAAAACACAAGTTGGTGACGTCACTCTCTCGAAATGAGGTTGGTCGGAAATGACGAGGCAAAGAGAAACAGGTGACACCTACGACATTTTTTTGTTTGTTTTCTTATTCTTTAAAACAAGCGACCTTACTGAGTGATATATCTGTATGATATAACACTCGCACACCATCACTGTGTATCGGATTTTAACCGATCTGCAATGCCATCGATGAACAGGATATTTTCTGCCACAAAAAGTGTGCCAGAAAAATCGTTAAGGTAGTAGTCGGGTAACTTTCACGTTTTTTTTACGTCTTTATAGTATTTTTTTTTTTTTCAATTTTTTTTAAGGGAAAATGAAATTCAATGATTTTGTTTTTCTTAGGATGTTATTATTGACATCTAATCGACACACGAAAAAAAAATTGACTTTATTTTACAACGTTTTATTATTATTATTTTTGATAACAGTAGACGCCTAAAAAAAAAAAAAAATAAAAAAAAAAAAAAAAGTAACGTGGCTGGCCCTGGTGATTTAGGCTCTTAAAGACATCTGAAATAATAATAATAAAAAAAAATTGAATTGATTATTAATCTATAGAACTATCGTTCTCGTTGGAACTAGGATTATCAAATTTTATTTTTGAATAACAAAATGTCGGACTCTGAAAAATAAAAGAGATATTTTTTCAGGCACAAATCGGGCTGTAAAATGGAAAGTTAGGGTTGGTTGTATTCAGATTATCTGGCGCCGTCAGCAACACGAGGGCTATAATGCGCCGAAACATTCGTCATTTGACAAGCCAACATACATTTACAAACACCCATGCCTAACACGGGACTCGGAACCCGCAACCTCGCTGTCTAGAAGCTAGCACGCTAACCACTATACCATTTGGTCGGCTGGAAAGTTAGGGATGGACAAAATGGATCCTGGTCCCGACGAGAACTACTGATGTGTAAAATAACGTGTAAAAAATTTCAGAGCAATCGGTCAGATAGAAGTCTTTTTTCATCCGTGCCGACCGAAAACACGTTGTTTCGAGAAAAAACGTGCTTTAAGTTTCAAGAACAGATGCTAGTCTCTCGATATATTTTACTTTCGAAATAAGAAAAAAATCGATTTTTTTTTTTTGTTCAACCCAAGTTACCAGACTACTACCTTAAAACGGGATCGCGATTACTAAGCATGAGTGAAGAACGTCTTTCCGGAGAGAATCCTGAAAGATTCCTACAACCTAAGCGGTGTCTACACTTTAGAAATCAGTAATAGTAGAGCACCCAATCATAATCTCTATCTCAGGCGCCAACTACACGAGGGAAAAGGGTTGGTTGTATTTAGATGATCTGGCGCCGTCAGCAACACGAGGGCTATAATGCGCCGAAACATTCGTCATTAGACAAGCCAACATACATTTACAAACACCCATGCCTTTTACACGGGACTCGGAACCCGCAACCTCGCGGTCTAGAAGCTAACACGCTAATCACTAAACCGTTTGGTCGGCCGAGGGCAAAGGGAGCCGTGCTCTCTAAATAGCGAGGGAAAAGGTATCATTTCGCCTCCGTCCCAAAAATCTGTAAAAATGAGTTTCACCAATATAAAATACAGTAGAACCTCGATTAACCGTCCCTCTTTCATCCGGAACTCTCTGTTAACCGACCATCCTTTAGTCGACATCAAAAATCTCCCAATTGAGTAATAAATCATTTGCCATTTTTAAAAACAGGAATATTTTCCTTTACACTAAATTTGCTTAAGTAAAGGTGAGGCTTTTGACCGTTTTCCAAAAGGACTGACATGGTTAGAGCAATAACCATATGCAGATCAAACTGAACTATTGCTTTTAATAAAAAGACTTCGGGATAGAACCGCGAAAGAACGATTATCAAGATTACGACAACAAAAACTCATTTCTAACAATTATGTCCTAAAAAAAAAAAAACATTAAAAGCCCTGCATTCAATAAATGAAAATAATTTACTTTTTATTATTTTTTACAACTCTCAATTATCCGGCATTTTCGCTTATCCGACATATCTTCGGTCCGAATTAAGTCGGTTACTCGAGGTTCTACTGTATTGCGTAAAAATGACGTTTTATGTTGTTCTAAAGAAGAAAAAAAGTCCCATAAAAATAGTAAATACAATAGTATTTGTAGGAACACTGACACTATACATCCCTCTCCCTCCCCCAAATAAAAATCAAATAAGAGTAGCAGCAATTTTGAGTAATTTTATAAAAACATATATTTTAAAGTATTGTATGATATTAGAATAAGTAATTTTAAAATGACGAATCAACTGGTTAGTGCTCCTACTTTTTCCACGAAAAGTCACCGAACTAATTTTATACAAATAACTTTGCTACATTTATCAAACAGTTTGAGAAAATTTTATTTCGGGGTATAGAGGCAAGTTCAATGTATTCAGTCGTTAGATCTGGAAAAAAAGTGATGTCCGGAAATCTAGGGCTAATGTTTGTGGGTATATTTGTGGATGGCGGGCAAATTTGCGGAGGCCGAACTAATCCCCTTGCTGTCGACCAATCGGGCTGAAACTTGGCAGATAGATTCGATGTCGATGACAATGCATTATATCAAATTTTGACGGCTGTCACTGTCACTAAAGGGTCTCGTTTACGGAATACTTAAAAACCAACTTTCCGTCATGCAATCGCGCTGAAATACCATTTAATCGATCATCGAACAAACTCTTTCGTGTTGCCAAATCTGTTTTAATAATTAATAAAATTGTTTTCATCAAAATAAATAAAAGATATTTGGATGTGAGTGCATTAATTCACATTAATTTTTAATGAATAAATTCTGAAATGCAGTTTGCCGCATATTTTGCCGATAGAGATGTTTTTAATATTTGAAATGAGATGCCAACACCAAGCACACGCTGGCAACAGAAACGGCCGGCGCTATGTTAATGAATATAAAACTTGGCGATGCATATAAATTATTTGTATTAAAAACTTTTTTTATGAGTTTTGTTATTTTAGTCCTTACTTTTTAGTTATACAAAGAGGGAACACTTGACTGCTATGAAAGATTTCATACAAACGCTGTTTCGACACACTAATGCCCCCATAATGAGTATGAGAATATTTATGGCGAAACAAGATGTCCTAACAGTTGTCTAAACACTCACGAAAATCACGTTTATTTTAAAACGCTCTCCTTTCCAAATCCTTTTAAACTCCTAGGAATGCATTGATCAACTACAGTTTATGGTTATTGAACAACAAGATGACTGGTTTGTTTACTCGTTAAGCCACATTGTGGTGATCTCCGACGGAAAAATAGTATACACGTTGAATGGATTCATTTGTTTCCTATCCTTTAGAAATTTTATTTATTGGACGTATTAGTGTTTTTATTGAGCAAAGCGGAAGCAGATAATAAGATGGATTATTGTTTAGTTAGTTGTAAAATATTTATAGTTATAGTTCGTTACTCATTTTAATGCTGAATAAACTTAGAAAGTCCAATGTTCTGTACCGAAAATAACATAACCCATAAAAACAAAGTTTATAATATCAATCCTTTTTTTTTTTTGAATTGCCAATTTTTATATTCAATAACACAGCGTCGATTGCGTAAACAGCGCCTGCTTGATGTTGGCGTCTAATTTTGAAATATCAAAAACATTTCTACCAGCAAAATGTGCTGCAAACTGCGTTTCAAAGTTTATATATTAAAAATGAAAGTGAATTTATGCACTCATATCCGAATGAATATCTTTGATTGATTGATTCATTTATTTATTTAATAAAACAGTTTTAGAAACAGGAAAGAGTTTATTCAATGGTCGGTTAAATACTATTTGTGCGCGATCGGATGACGGCAAGTTGGTTTATTAGTATTCAGCAAAAGCGACCCTTTAGTGGCAGTTATAACCCCAAAATTTGAAAGAATGCATTATTATCGAATCTATCTGCCAAGTTTCAGCCCAATTGGATGACGGCAAGGGGATTGTTTTATCTTCCTCAGATTTGCTAGCCATCGAGACACAAAATTGAAGTTAATATAAAGAATTTAAGAATAGTGTATGTACGCTGAATTGATTCATTAATTTCCTACGCTCAGAGTTTTATTTATTGGACGTTTCATGTGGTATTAGGGTTTTATTAAACAATGCGGTTGAGGCGGAAATACAAACAAGGATAATAAGATCGAATATTATTATTTAGTTGTAAAATATTTATAGTTATAGTTCATTACTCATTTTACTACTAAATAATCTCGGAAAAGTGCAATGTTCTAAACAAATAAAATAAAGTGGCGTAGCCGATCGACAAATATGCATTGTTCCGCGATAGACAGCTTCGGAGGGGGGGAGACGGTGGGAAAAACATTTTTATACGCATTCTTTCGAGATAAATGGAATTGTTTACAAGTAGCGGGACAAACGGAACCATTATCTTGTTTTCTCATCCCGTTGCGGCTGATAGGGCGAAATTTTTTTTTAAGAGAAACAACAATTCGAACGACCACCGCAACTTCACTTTTGAATTTTGTCGAGCTTTCAAAACAACGGTGGGCGTGGATATGTACTCGCTGAGAAAGGAAATCGCTTTCATTTCGCCGTTTTAACTTGAAATAAACGCATGTCCTATACTGCCTTGCTAAGCCAAAAAGTGACGTCAAAATGAAGTAGTGGGTGTGGAACGTAGTACAACTTTCAATTACACTATAATATTGGTCATTGCATTCAAATTTCATATGGTGTTATTTACCGTTTTCGTATTTTCACTCATTTTAACAAAAATGGCCAGTTTGGAGATATTTGGGCAATAATTTGTTTATGGGGGGGGGGGGGGAAATGCCGCCAAAATAACAAAATTGGCGATGTTATTCGATAGACATTACATTGTTCTTTCTTGTGCGTGAAACAGAAAAAAAAATCAATCGTTGATGGGCGATGCTCATGGACTATATGTTAAATTTTCAACTTTTTAAGCTTTTGTCCCATTTCTATTGGAATTTCGGCGGGGGCAATTAGAACACATTAAGAGGCATTAGAACAGAGATTATAATCAAAATCATGCGAGCCGTTTTTTAGCAATTGCTAAAAAAACATGTTTTTTTCATAATTTTTCGTGATTTCAAACTTTTGCGCTTGTTCGATTTTGTACGAAAACCTTAATGGCAGGTCCCATGACCACTCCTAACCCGCACACAAAATGTGAACATCCTAGGTCAATTTGTACGGAAGTTATGCTGACCATGTACTCACAGACATACTTTTTTTTTTCTATACCACGTTTTTGAAATCAGGATGTTTCAAAACATGAGCAAATGCAAATGCAAAAAAAAAAACTTTTAGACCGAATTCCATACTATATCTAAACATATGGATGATTGAAATTAAAAAGATGTCCGGCAATCCTTTAACTGGATAGTGCATGTCACTTTCCGCAATTTTTGCAAGACACGCATTGGGGTTTTGAGCACCAGTTTTGTTCATTAACAAAAACTGTCCAAATGAGAAAAAGGGGCTTCCTCCGCAGACTGTACGTTCGAATTACATCATGTACATCATCGAATTTCTTCCGCTCAATCAATTTTTTTCAAACCTGAATATTTGAAACTTTCATACCTGCCTATTGGGACAGGCTTACTTACTCCCATTGAATACGCTGCAACGATGTGTGAACCGGTTTCACACCGCCCTGATTGGCTGATTGGAACGATGTATGGCCGAATCGTTAAAACTCTTACAGTATCCCTGGTTAGAAAAGTAAAATATTAATTAAAATTTAAACTCAAAAGCGCTTATTTTCTTGTTGTCATCAACATATATTTAACACTAGCTGAATACCCATGCTTCGCTACAACATGTGCAATATTTTAGCCAGCTGTGAGGCCTCGCGTTGCAGAGTCCGTTCATTGGTGTATAGGTCCCAGTTTTTGGCGCTTCGCTCGCAGGAAGGTTCATCGCTATGCAAAATCGAGCTCGCTTCGTTTGCTGAAAAGTTCATTGACACATAAGTACAGGCTTACTTCACTCGTTGAAAGGTTCATTACTGTGTAAGAATAGGCTCGTTTCTCTTGCTGAAAGGTTCATTGTTGCGTAAGCATAAGCTCGCTTCACTCACTAAAATTTAATTGCTACGTAAAGCCGTAATATTAGAAGCCCTGCCGAGACACACATACACACCCAAAATCCCCGTTAATACAATAATACAACACCCCTTTAAGATTATTTTAACACGTGTTAGTGGAAAGCAAAATTAGAAGGGCAAAACTACTTATGTTGAAAATCTCAGAACTGTAGCCCAATTAGAAATCGTTTTGTAAAATATTTGTTAATTAAAAAAAAAAAATTAAAAAAAAAAAAAAAATTTTAAACTTCTGTTTTTTCAAAAGTCCAATTAGAAGGCCACAACTACTTATGTTGAAATTTTCAGAGCTGTAGCCCTATTAGAAATCGTTTTGTAAAATATATATTAATTAAAAAAAAAAAAAAAAAAACGGAATAAAAATTAAAAATTCTGTTTTTCAAAATTCCAATTTAAAAGCCAAAACTACTTATGTTGAAAATTTCAGACCTATTGCCGTATTAGAAATCGTTTTGTAAAATATTTATTAATTAATTAAAAAAATGAATTAAAAAGGAACTAAATAAAAATTTAAAATTCTGTTTTTCAAAAGTCCAATTAAAAAGCTAAGACTATTTATGTTGAAATTTTCAGAGCTGTATTAGAAATCGTTTTGTAAAATATTTATTAATTATTTAAAAATAAACTAAATAAAAATTTTAAATTCTGTGTTTCAAAAGACCAATTAGAAGGTCAAAACTACATATGTTGAAAATTTCTTAACTGTAGCCGTATTAGAAGTCGTTTTGTAAAAAAATTTGTTAATTAAAAAAATTAATTAAAAAAGAACTAATTAAAATTTTAACATTCTGTTTGACATACATAAAATTGGAAAGCCAAAACTTCTTACGTTGAAAATTTCAGAGCTCTACTCCAATTTTAAGTAGGTTTCTATCGATCCACAGACAGACATCTTGTTTTATTATTATAGATATAAAAACCTCAACAAAGTAAATAAATTTTAATACCCATGTTTGACGAAATGTATGGCTTTATAGTATAACTTAAAGACTCAAAATCTTTACTTTCTTTGTATTCATTTTTAAATAATTTGTATGCAGCTTAAAAATTATTTTCTTCCTTTCAACATTAAGTATTTATTTCTAAACATCGGTGGTGGTAATTTTGAGCCAAAAAATCCCTAAATAAGAGGCTCTAAAAGTTGTAACAACTTATTAAATATGTTAACGGTTATTCTAAGACATAGTCTGTGCTCTTGAAGATCTTTAAATGGAAACTGGTGAATAATGTTACGAATTTCTGTATATTTGTAAATATTTCGTAGCATTAATTATTTAAAAAGATAAATTTCTGTACATTTCGCATAAGGCAGTGCAAAGGTTTGCTTTCCTGCAATGTGTGTCTTAATGCTTGATAACGAGTTTTACAGAGATAACCCTGGGAAGCGAGTCTTACAAGGAGCAGGGCATTTAACATTATGGTAATAGCAATCTCGCCAAATTGGCGAGATAGAGCCAAGTTGGCAACGGTTTTGGCGACTAATTTTTGTCACCAAATTTGGCGAGAAATCGCCAAATGTCGCCAAACTTGGCCACCATTTGGCGACATTTTCGTTCCCCATGTACAAGTATAGGACTTTTCGATTACGATCTGGAAAGTTCTCCAAATATCTTCCTCTAGACTAAACTCCAGCTTAACTTGACATCACTAGACGATAGATCTTCCCCGTGCTCATAGGCAATTAATCCATTTTGGCGGGGTGAAAGCATAATGCTCGCCACACCACAACCCTGAAGAGAACAAAAGGTTAAGGTTTGGCGAGAATTATGTCTTCACTCCACAAAAATGGATTAATTGCCAATGAGCACGGTGAAGGTCTATCGTCTAATGATGTCAAGTTAAGTTGGAGTTTAGTATAGAAGTTTCAAGAAAGTTTGACTCCTTTATAAGGCCGGCCGTTAGTTGAGTCCGTTAGTTGACTGGAATTACTGAGTTGAGATACTGAGTCTCAGTGAGCATTCCGAGTAGTTCTAAAGCGAACTGTATCGCATTGTCTTTTGCAGGGATTTGTAGCAGTTGTGAAATTTTTTTACTGCTGTTTTGTGCTCTATTGTTGTGAAAAGAGCTGTATGGAGTCTTCTAGAACGAGAAGTTGAGGTTTTGTAAAAGAATATGTGAAGAGTATATCGGAATAAATTTCTGCAAGTGTTAATTTGCTTTGGCTTCAAATCTTTCGAACCCATCCACACGACAATAATTATTTCGAATAAATCGAAGAATATCTCTTTTACGAACCACAGGACCGCTACTGCCCAAGGTATAGCTCATTTATTAAATGCATGTTTAGTTAAAATGTCAGACAATTTCCATATCCGAGTTTTATGTGCCAAGGAGGGGGGAAAAAGGTCAGTCTGGATCTCCCGATTATAAAAACTGATAAGTTTGATTAAAAAGAAACTTACACACACACTCCTGCTATTGCATAATATACTATCGAAGCATATTCGAACCGTTATCGATTAAGAACGGCGAGCCCCCCTCGAAAACAGATAACAATCGATGATAACTGGTATCGGAAGTTATCCTGACGCGATGGTATCTGGACAGATCTCGAAAAGGACAACTAAACAAGGTCAGGAACCTCGACCTACCAGAAAGAGTCAACAATTTATGAATAAGGTTTTAGTGAAGAGGCCGATTTTTTTTTTTCTTCTCAAAAGCTAAACGATTCCATAACAATTTTTAATGATTAAGTTACAGTATGTTAAGTATAGTATACTTATTAAATAATACATATTTAATAAGTTGTTACAACTTTTAGAGCCTCTTATTTAGGGATTTTTTGGCACAAAATTACCACCACCGATGTTTAGAAATAAATACTTAAAAATTGTCTCTGGGCCTTAAGCTCAAGGGTATTGTTTTCAATTAGTCAAAAGTGTGGTCTGGTGTCTGTCCCCCACTTAATGTTCGGGCATGCGCAAGAAAGGCATTGTGTGAGCATGCGCCTGCTTGTGAATGATGGTATTGTTGAGATGTATTGATGTTTTATAAAACTCAAACAACAGCAACAATAATAATAGTAATAATAATAGTAATAATAATTGTAATGGGAAAGGCTCAGAGTAAAATGTACAATACCCCTTAGCCGATTATTTCTTTTTTAAATTCTGTAATGGAAAATAGAATATAAAAAGAGATTTTAGCTGTATTTAAATAACATTCTTTAGTACTGAAAAAGTGGATGTTTGTAAGTGTTCTACAATATAATTTGTGGTCTGAGACGCGACTGGAATTTCTGGACCCCAGCGAACATCATTCTGAATTTTTTATAGAAATTGGAGAAAAGTTAGTAGATTAGGAATCCACTGGTCTGCCGTGGCAAAAATGGCCGAAATTGGTCAGAAATCGACTTTTAATAAGTTGAACTAAATCCAATTGCCAAATATATCATAACTTGCCAAAAATAGAACAAACTTATTCGTCTGGCAACCCACTTCATTTTGATTTTCAATGAGAAAAAGCGCAAACGATTTCTGATCTTTGGCTCGGAAAACTTATATCTTTTAAAAGTAAGCCAAATTGGTGACATCAGTTACATCATCAGTGACGTAATATTTTTTGCCAACTTGACTCCCTTTTAATGGATGCAAGTAGACCGTCGCCAGATATCTGAATCGTCTGCAACCTTCTTAATTGAAAATTAAAGAGTGAGGGTTACTAAATAAAAAAAAAATGCTCATTATCTAACAAGTTATGGCGCATTTGTCAATTGGATTTGGTTCAACTTATAAAAAGTCGATTTTTGACCAGTTTCGGCCATTTTTGCCACGGCAGACCAGTGGATTCGTAATCTAATCACTTTTCTCTAATTTCTATAAAAAAAATTCAGAATGATGTTCGATGGAGTTTAAAAATTGCCTCTCAGTCTATTGTAACTAGCAACTTTGTTATGAAACAAATTTAAATGCGCTTAGTTAAATTGTTTCTTCTCTTGACTCCCTTTATATTGGATGTTCATCAACTGGCAGAAATGAACTTAATAGCGCGTCTATTATTTTGTAACTCTCAATTAACTGTATGTTGACATAGAGTAATGAGAATATTGCATTCGGTCAACAACAACAAAAAATGAAACAAAATTTCTCATTTCTACACGTTTTGGAGTGTGTGGAGTTAAAAATTGCTGTAGAAAAAATTTCTGTGTGCCTAACTAACCCTTACACAAAATTTGAACATCATAGTTCAATCCATTCGAGAGTTATGCTGACCGACCACAGACAGACCCACAGACTTTTTTTTTTAGACCACTTGCTTGAATTCAATATTGTTACGAATTTTTGTATATTTGTAAATATTTCTTAGTGTTAATTTTGTAAAAAGATAAATTTATGTACATTTCGCATAGGGCAGTGCAATAGTTCGTCTTTAGTTTGCTTCCCCGCAATGTGTGTCTTTTAATGCTTGATAACGAGTTTTACAGAGATAACGCTGGGAAGCGAGTTTTACAAGGAGCAGGGCATTTAACATTATGGTAATGGCAATCTCGCCAAGTTGGCGAGATAGAGCCAAGTTGGAGACTGTTTTGGCGACCAATTTTGTCACCAAATTTGGCGAGAAATTGCCAAATGTCACCAAACTTGGCGACCATTTGGCGACATTTTCGGTCCCCATGTACATGTATAAGACTTTTCGACTACGATCTGGAAAGTTCTCCAAATATCTACCTCTAGAAGTTTCAAGAAGGTTCGCCGCCTCCCCTTTATAAGCCCGGGGTTAGTCAGTTGACTGGAATTACTGAGTCTCAGTGAACATTCCGAGTAGTTCTAAAGCGAACTGTATTGCATTGTCTTTTGCGGCGATTCAGCAGTTGTGTTGTTAAGTTTTTAACTGCTGTTTTGTGCTCTATTGTTGTGAAAAGAGCTGTATTGAGTCTACTAGAACGATAAGTTCTGGAGTCGTAAAGGAATCTGTGAAGAGTTATAGTGGAATAAATTTCTGCAAGTGTTGATCTGCTTTGGCTTCGAATCTTTCGAACCCGTCCACGCAACAATATATTCCCCAACGTTTCGAAAGGATAAAAAGATAATCGAAATTTGTTTTTGGACCAATGCTCTACGTTAACAGATGTGTAATTGAGATTAACAACTTCAACTAAAATAAAAAATCACATACTATTTGGTTTTGGTTGGACAGGTAGTTTAAAACTGGGATGGACGTATTAAAATAATTTAATTAATTTTTAAAACGCTTGGAAATTTCTTGTTAATTAACAAAGAGCAAATCAGTTAACTTGAAAATAAGTAAATCCTAATTATTTCCAAGCACTCTGTTTTAACCATCGATATAGATTAACAACTGGATAGACTGCTCCACTGTCAATGCAAAGAGAAAAACGCGCCGGGGATTGCAAAGCTGGTGGGAAGATTAACCAATCACAGTTCACTTTTATAGTTGGATGGAAATGCGAAAAACCTTGTAGTGTTAGAGTTTGTATTTTTTTGCACATTATTACTAATTAAGGTCAACTATTGACATTTCTGCTGTGTAAAACCCAAAATTTTATTTTCAATCCTCGGCAATCCGTATTTTTTATCCCCCCATTGCATCTGGCAACGGCTTCATTTCCCCAGCATTAAGCAGTCTATCCAGTTGTTTATTTATATCGATGGTTTCAACTGCATACAAACTAGAAATAAAACTCCCTTTAGGCGTAAAAAATTATATTCGAAATCAATTAAATTGTTTTGTTGTTACATATAAAAAAAAAAAATAAGAGGTCAATCTCAACAGATCACCCACATAACTCTTCGGTATCACACCAAATATTAAAATTTTGTTTAACAAACCCTAAGACCAATTCATGTTTAAAAGTCACGATACGAAATTAAACTAATCAGATGAACTTTCTTTCTTCAGAGCTAATGTGAAATAATTTTCAAAGAGATCTGATTAAGAATCATGAGATCTTTTTTTTTTTTTTTTGTAAAGTTTAAAAGAGTTTTCTAAAGAATCTTTCTGTTTACTGCTGTTTCGTAAGACTTCGTTAGTTGCATTCAGCTTTAAAAAATGCGAAACATTTTGAAGGTCAATCGGAAACGTCGAAATAAATGAATTCCCAAAATATTCATTTCATCCTAAGTTTTATTTTGGGTATCCAATTAGTTATTTGTTATCCAATTATTTGGTTCCAAAGTAATGGAAGGATTTGAGAGTTAACATATGGTTTAAAAACCATATAAAAATCATTCATAAACACATTTTTTAAATCCTTTATATTAACTTCGATTTAAGTTGTTTGTGACTGCAGGGCAAATCTGCGGAAGCCGAATTAGCTCACTTACCGCCATCTGATAGGGTTGAAACTTGACAGATAGATTCAACGACGATGACAGTGCATTCTATCAAGTTTTTGGGGCTTTCACTAAAAAGGTCACTTTTACACACGTTCCTATAAATGTTTCCGAAGACAAATAAATCCCATTTAACTTATCCTTGTTGAAACTCTTTCCTGTTGCCAAAATTATTTTACCATGAATAAAAGAAAATTCTACGTGAATGCAGACATTTATTATGGAGTGTTATTGTTAATGTTTTTTTGTAAATTTGCCACAAATTGCCAAAAAAAAAAAAAAATTTAAAAAATGGCGGATGTTTGAAAAAATACCACTCACTATTCTTTGCTAAAAAAAAAATAATTTATAATTAATTTTTTTTGGCAAAATAAGGTAAATTGGCATACAAAACATCTCAATGAACAAAACAAGACCAAAATCATTTAAATTAGTTTCGGAGATTAAGTGTCCGAGAATGTCGCGAATTTGTAAGAAAAGTAGTTTCGAGAAAAACGCGTTTAAAGTTTTTACTCGCTATTATTTTTTTTTTTTTTTTTTTTCAGATGGTTTTTAAAAAATCAAGTTTTTTCATTTTTAATTTGTTAATCTACTATCCCTGGGCCGTAAAACCCTAGAAAAGAGTGAGAAAACGCAAAAAAAAAAAAATAATAATTAATTTATAAGGTGGTCAAGTACCTTAGGATATTATTATTATTTTTTTTTTAAATAATGGAGAGACATTCCTCTTTTTATTAGGATTTCCTTCCACTATTATAGTAATTGCCACGTAGCAGGGTGTTTCACTCTGAGACGGAAATTACCACCAAGAACATGCAATGACAAATCAGTGACCGAAAGGAAGCATTATCATTGCGTTCTTTTCTGCCAAACAATCAAACAAACAGATACGTCGTCGCCAAATTGCGGTTATTGCTTATCTCTCTCCCGCTTATGAGTTTAAAACATCTAAACTTGTGTGTGATTGTGCCAAAATACAGGGTGTTCGTAAAACGTTGGACACATTTTGATGTTGAATAATTCATAAAATAATGAAGAAATCAACAAACTTATGGCATTTATACATAGAATAACTAATAATTTTTCATTTTTAGTGAACGTTGCCATAGAAAATTTCCTTTTACCATTTGAATATCATTTCTTTTGTAAATATCGTCTGCGCGCGTTATAAATTGTATGTTTTTCTCTCTTGGCCAAACGGATCACCTTAAATAACACCGCTGGACTTTTTCTTTTAGGGATTCGTAAAGGACATCGTGAACAGAAGGAAAGTGTCGAATGACTTAAAGGCCGGTATTACAGCCGCAATAACCTCTGTGGATGCCGACATGCTTGCCCGTACCTGTCGCGAAATGACTACCGTCTTGATATTCTTCCGTGCGACGAACAACGCACATGTGGAAGTCCATTGACAAGAGCCATAAAAGTTTTTGAGTCTATCTAACCATTAATTAAAAATTCATCTTCATTACTTTGTGAATTTATCAACATCAAAATGTGTCCAACATTTTATAGACACCATGTATATTAAAAACTCAAGAATGACAATTCATGATGTGCCTCTTATATATGGCATATCAGAGCTCATTTAGCTTCAGTCACGCAATGTAGTTTGTCTGCAGGTAAACTTTCTTAGACAAAACTGCAAATGATTCAGACACGAAGTACATTTAAACAAGTTGAGGACAGCTAAGGTGCTGATTATACAGAGCCATTTCTGTGGCGCGCGTTCGCCACAATTTCAGACGCTCAGATAATGCATTCCTTAGCGAAACATACAATCCTATGGAGCTTATTATTCTGGGCCGCCACTGTTGTGGCTAGAGGTTGCGTCTGTCGCTTGTGGCGCTCAGACTCTAAGCGATACATGTAATGATATAGAGCTTATTATTCTGAACCGCAGCAGTGGCCATCCCGGGCGTCATTTCTGTGGCACGCGTTTCGCCACAGTTGTGGCTCTATATAATAAGGGCCTTAGAATCTGAGCGCCACAAGCGACAGACGCAACCTCTAGCCACAACAGTGGCGGCCCAGAATAATAAGCTCCATAGGATTGCATGTTTCGCTAAGAAGCGGCTTGTTTGAGTGTCCGAAACTATGGCGAGCGCGGGCCTCTACATTGGCTCTGCATAATAAGGTCTTACGGAATCTTATATCTTTCAGTAACAAAATACGTTATTTTTCTCTGATAAACGTCTGAAAGAGTTTCTCTAAAGCCGTTTTTACACGCTTCCAGTCGGGCCTCCAGTTTAGATGGCCAGTTTTGTGACGTCAGCTAAGCGACCGCTGGGCCGTCTATCAGGGATCACGGGAGAGCGCACATGATTGGTTGATAGGAGTGGCCGGCGCCAGTAAATAGAAAATGTTTGGTTTACTGGAACCAGTAGCCTGGTGACGTCACTGACTGGCTATCTAAACTGGAACCTCGACTGGTAGCGTGTAAAACCGGCTTAAGCAATCTTAAATGTGCATATTGAGCAATTGTCTACTATAGTTTGATAAATAGGTGGCACTGTTTTCAAATATCGCGGCTTATAAGTTGGAGGAAATGTGATGAACAGTTTATAAACTTCATGTAATTTTAACTGCAATATCTGAGTTATGGCCACCACAAATTTCATACTCAATATTTTTTTACCCTGAGTCTTAAAGCCTGAAGTTATTGTTTTCAATTGGTCAAAAATGTGGTCAGGTGTCTATCCCCACTCAATGTTTTGGAATGCGCAGGAAAGGCATTGGGTGGGCATGCACTTGCTTGTATAAAAAGAGATGTATGCTGAGGTTGTTTAGCTGTATTGATGTATCGATGTTTTAAAAAACTAAAAAAAAAAAAAAAAAAAACCTTGTCTTGGACTTAAGGCCCAGGGTAAACCTATACATCGGTACTAAGCCGATTATTTTTTTTATGTATTTTAGTTGTTATTTTTTGTTAGCTAAAATTTATCAGACCACATTATAGTTCACATATTTATTAGGATAATAGTGAATATCGTATCGAATAGCATCGCCGATGTTTGTATTGACACCAACCCATGGTCGATATATAGTTCCCAAAGTTTTAGTTTTGTTTGAATGGTTTCTTTTGGCTGTCTATTCCTGCCATTATGAAGCGCTTATTACAGCCCCATAAGTTTAAACTACGATAGGATTACGAGATCGAAACCTTATCGCGCGTACCAACCCCACCACATCAACGAGAGAACATTGATGCCCATAATCTATTTAATGTGCACCAGTCGTATGCATCAGTTTTCGGAGAGGCAGGGCCAAACCTATACGATCTGCCGCTTTACCTAACCAGGCAACTGTAAAACCCTATCCAAATTTTCTCTCGGTATTTTCAAGTTCCAAAAGGGCTCCCAGGACAGTTTAATTAAGGAAACTCCAACACTCTTGTCTAATCCCGGTATTTTCTCGATCATTAACCTCGCAATCGAAAGTCTCTGCTTAGTTGCGAATATGCAAGGTAACGTACAATATACATCATACAAAAAAAGAACAACAGAGGTTCTTGTGACGCTTGCGTTGCGACAGTCCGTCGCGTGGCATTCTCGAAAAGAAAGGGTTGAGGAACGTGAGGGCCTCATTCCTATGCAAATGAGGCAGTGATTTTAGCCTCATGATACGAAGAGGAGGTTTACACAAAAAAACAGGCGCCATTATTATTTCTGTTTTCTTCAGTGAGTCAAGAGGAAGCTCTCTATACCTCTGCAATCCACAATCCGAGTCAACGAACGATATAAGAATGAGTCACTTTTAATTGACGGAATAATTCATATTCACCTTATTCCATAATCCTTTGTATATATACACCGTTTATTTAAAAAAAAAGTTCATAGCTGATTTTAACTTCTACACTACAATACAGTGGAAAGTTTGTACAAAGACTGAGAGACGGTTTGAAAGTTTAGGTACCAAATCGAACATCTTTTTGAATTCTTTTGTATACAATGTAAATAAATGTTAGTAGATCGCGAATGCACTGGTCTGCCGAGGCAAAAATGGCCGAAACTGTTTAAAAACAGACTTTGAATGAGTTGAACTAAATCCGATCGCCAAACTATGTCATAACTTGCCAAAAAATGAACCTTATGTTTTGTCTGGTAACCCACCATTATTAAATTTAATTAAGAAGGTTTATCTTTCCTGGCGCCAAGATCTTTCCTCTTTTAAAAGGGAGCCAAATTGTCAAAAAATATTACGTCATTAGAGGTGTAATATATATATATATATATATATATATATATATATATATATATATATATATATATATATATATATATATATATATATATATATATATTTCTGAGAAGAAATATCGTCAACACTCTTTCTCATTGAAAACTAAAGAGCAATGGTTTACCACATAAAAAAAGAGAACTAATTTATTTAAAAAGTTATGACATATTTGGCAATAGGATTTAGTTCAACTAATTTAAAGTCGGTTCTTTAGTAGTTTCGACCATTTTTGCCTCGGCAGACCAATGGATTTATGATCTACTAACATTTCTCTATATTGTATTAAAAAAAAAAAAATTCAGAAAGATGTGCGATGGGGTTCCTAAACTTGCAGTCCCTTCTCGGGTTATTCGTCTGCCTGAACTTTGCAATCTCAACCAGAAATACTGATACAAACAGACAAAATGATCTGTCGGCGTCCAAGAGTATCTCTCTTCAAAAATGAGTAGACGCGACCATAATAGAGGAAGATAATTTTACTCCTGTAGTCAGGTGGATGCGGTTTCTCTTGCGAAATATAAACCTCAATAAAACAAGAAGAACCACATGGATAGACGAGGGGCTAACTTCCTTAGAAACATTAGGAACTATTCAGTCATTAAACCAAACACTGTTGTAATATTATTCATGCTACAATAATCTAACAAAAAAATCTAGGGGTGTGGAACATCGCACAACTTTCAATTACACTATATTACTGATGTGGATTTGGATCATTTACCGTTTTTATATTTTTATCATTCATTGAAAAAAAATGGCCAGTTTCGCAATATTTTTTGCGATAACTCTTGTATGTGCCTTTAAAAAAAAAACTTCGCCAAAATCCGCCAAAATGGGGATTTTGGCGATATGTATTTCGATAATTCTTATATAATCCTTACTTATAAGTGAAACTACAGAGAGGAGAAAAAATTATAGTCGATTAGCTATGCTCAAGGAAAGAGAACTCTGTGTTTAAGCATTCGTTTTTCAACTTTTTACGCCATTGTAGCATTTTTAAGGGAATTTCGGAGGTGGGGATGTTTAGAACACCTTAAAAGGCATTACCACAGCGTTTTTGAACAAAATCGTCCGAGCCGTTTTTTAGCAATCATTGAAAAACGTTTTTTTTTCAATGGCAGCTACCTTTTGCGCATGCGCGATTTTGACGAAAATCTTAATGGTAGGTCCTTGTGCTATC
The DNA here is from genome assembly GCA_963978545.1 of Linyphia triangularis. Taxonomy (NCBI): domain Eukaryota; kingdom Metazoa; phylum Arthropoda; class Arachnida; order Araneae; family Linyphiidae; genus Linyphia; species Linyphia triangularis. The sequence continues at coordinate 88,781,496 of OZ021726.1, forward strand.
AGCAACCCTCACACCAAATTTGAAGATCGCAGGTCAATTTGTTCGGGAGTTATACTGACCAAGTACATACGACAGACATTTTTTCTAGATAACTTTTTTGAGATCAGGATGTTCCGAAAGGTGGAGAAATGCAAAAAAAAAAAAAAAAAATCGATTTTATGACCAAATACTATACTTTCATTACCCTATGGGTAATTGAAAGTAAAAAATTACAAATTAATTAATACTAGTGGCTTGAAACAAGTGGCAAGAAATCGTTGTTCTTTCAATATAGACTGAGAGGCGACTGCAATTTACGGACCCCATCGAACATCATTCTGAATTTTTTATAAAAATTGGAGAAAAGTGAGGAGATTACGAATCCACTGGTCTGCCGTGGCAAAAATGACCGAAACTGATCAAAAATCGACTTTTAATAGGTTGAACTAAATCCAATTGCCAAATGCGCCATAACTTGCCAAATAATGAGTATTTTTTTTTAATTGGTAACCCTCACTCTTTAATTTTCAATTAAGAAGGTTGCAGACGATTTGGATGTGTGGCTATGGCTTACTTGCATCTTTCACAAATGAACCAAATTGGCAATAAAAATTACGTCCCTGATGACGTAACTGATGTCGCCAATTTGGCTTACTTTTAAAAGAAACAAGTTTTCCGAGCCAGAGATCAGAAATCGTTTGCGCTTTTTCGCACTGAAAATCAAAATGCAGTGGGTTGCCATACGAAAAAGTTTTTTCCCTTTTTGGCAAGTTATGACATATTTGGCAATCGGATTTTAGTTCAACTCATTTCAAGTCGATTTTTGATCAGTTTCGTCCATTTTTTGCCACGGTAGACCAGTGGATTCGTAATCTACTCACTTTTCTCTAATTTCTACAAAAAATTCAGAATGATGTTCGATGGGGTCCGTAAATTGCCGTCGCCTTTCGGACTAATAAGTATTGTTATACTAATTTCAACTTAACTAGACATCACTTAGACGGTAGATCGTCACAGTGCTCATAGGCATTTAATCCATTTTGGCGGCGTGAAAGCATAATGTTCGCCAAACCACAACCCTGTACAGAACAAAAGGCTATAAGGTTTGGCGAGAATTATGTTTTCACTCCGCCAAAATGGATTAAATGCCTATGAGCACTGTGACGATCTATCGTCTAAGTGATGTCTAGTTAAGTTGAAGTTTAGTATAGAGTACTTAATGAAATTAATTAAAAGTTAGATTTTTTTTAAACTTTTTACGTGACTCTTTTAATTATAATACATATTAAAGAAAAGAAACTGCTCAACGTTTTGGGTATAAGTTAAAAGTGGGGAAATTGGACTGGCCAGAATTTGCCACTCTTCATCAGAATATGTCTTAGAGTTTGGACTCGGACTCTTTAGATAAGAAGACGGGAGAAGTGAAGAGGGAGAGAGATCCCCTGCCTTCCACTGTCATGATGACGTCACCAGTGATCGAACCTATCTTTCCCGTTTTGAGGAATAAGTGCTTAGAGATAAATACCATGAGTGTGTTGATTTACGAACACGGGAGGGACAGTATATTTTTTTTAAATTTATGCCGCGATAAAAAGTTAAAAAATGGTGATGAAAAAATGAAAAGTTAAAAAACGACGATATTGAGGTTAACAAAAATACATTACTGATTTCCCAAGTCACTCTCTGGGCTATTTATTGATAGTGAAGTAATGGGATAAAAATTTTAAAGTGGCAAAATTAAATGTGAGTTTGGTAATGCAATGGCGTATCCAGGCACATCTGTCGGGGGGGGGGGGGTACGATTGCCTTACCATTTTTAAATGTATATTGAGTTTTGAGTGTTATATGAAAGGAAAATTGCAAAACTGTAATTTTAATACATTTACAATTAATACTTTTAATACATTTATAATTAATACTATTAATACATTTGCAATTAATACTTTTAGTACATTTACAATTAATACTTTTAATACATTTGCAATTAATACTTTTAATACATTTACAATTAATACTTTTAATACTTTTTACTAACATACATTTTAATCAATCTAAAATATTGATTAATATATGAAGAACATATTAAGCAACGAGTTAGGTTATTTTTTAAAGAGATACTCAACTTACTACTTACTTGTTTACAGTATTAAGTCCAACCTTCTAATTTCTTTTTTTTTTTCGAAATTTTATCTAGAAAAATGTCACGAGATATTTTTATGTCTCTGTGAATGGTCTGCTTCTATTAACATATAATTTTTGGACTGCATTCCATCTAGTACGGGAGAAAAATTTATTTAAAAAAAAAAAAAAAAAGACCAACACAAGGTATGCCTTACCACAATTACACACTAACGTGCGTTTCATCAAACTGTCGAATTTCAAACTCCGATGTACCTTTTGGGGAAAAAATGGCTACTAACTTGTACGAAACTTTTACTGTATATTTTACTATATACACTATATACTACTCTATATGATAGATTAATTTTAAGTTAATTTTTTAGAAAAATGTTTTTTTAGCAATGATTTTTTTTTTAAACTATTTTTTTTAAGAAAAATAGGATTTTCGGAGATATTTGGTGTTTTTCCAAATTAGATTAATTCTTTTAATAAGTTAACATAATGTCCAAATATTAATTTCAGATTCCTAAATAAAGTTTACATAACGTTCAGAAAAAAAAAAATCCAAATTATCTGTTACTTAGAAAAGATACATGGAAAATTGTCATTTAATATTAGCGGTATAGGGCCTACAAAATACCCTAAAAAAAAGTTTCGACATTATTTATTAATTTCATTTATCTCTTAACTATATTTAAAAAACGAGCCCGAAGTCCTTTCACAAATTAAAAATCTCCTTTTTTGTGACCGAAAAACGCTTTTCGGAAATTATCCCTACAAATTATCTCCATCTTAATGACGTCACAACCCTTTTCTTATTTTCCAAGAAGAGAGTTGATTTCGTCACATCTTTTCCCGCCCCTCTCATTAGCAGTGCTGAGAAGCGTGACCGGACACTTTGGATACCGCTCCTCATGCAAATTTTGCCCGTGAACTCCTCTTTATCCGATTTATGAATGAAATAACTTTTTCTTCATATCGCCACCGGAGACGATTTTGAAACTTGTCCGCTTCTCTTTTTCTTTTCTGGAGAGCAAATATTTAAGAAGTTTTTAGTTTATTAAAAAAGTTTTTCAAATAAATACTTTATGCATTGCCAATTTTTATATTCATTAAAATAGCTCCTATTTTGTTGTCAGCGTGTGCTTTTGGTGTATGGCATCTAATTTTAAGTATCAAAAACATCTCTATCAGCGTAATATGCGGTAAACTACTTTCCAAAATTTATTTATTAAAAATGAATGTGAATTGATGCATTCACATCCAAATATCTTTTATTCTGATTAAAACAATTTCCCTCCTTTCTTTCCTTCTTTCTTTCTTTGCCTCAAAAATTTGATTGAATTTTGTCATCCACAACGAGTCTATCTCCCAAAATTCAACTCAAACGGATGGTGGCAAGTGATTTAATTAGCCCTCCGCGAAGATTTTGCCTCGTCAACCATAATAGGACAGGTTTCAATCATTAAATATCGCCAAATTAAACATGTTTGGATCAGACTTGGAATCTGGATAATAGAACTTGAGTAAAAACTGATAAGTATGACACCAAAGCAATAGAAGCGTGTGTAAAAGTGGCCTTTGGTTGACAGTGGCAAGGCCTGAAACTTTATAGAATGCATTGTCATCGACATCAAATCAATACGATAAGTTTCAGCTCGATTGAATGATGGCAAGTGTATTAATTAGTCATCCGAAATGAAAATTGTAGCGTGTGCAAAAACTGTCTTTTAGCGAAAGTGACAAATCCCCCAAACTTTATAGAATGCATTGCCAATCACATCGAATCTATTTACCAAGATTCAGCCCGATCTAATGACGATAGACGCAGATTTGCCCAGAAGCCACACACAATCGAAGTTAATATAAAAAATTTAAAAATTGACCCTGATCAGGATAAGTTTGTTTTAAATCTATTCCGGCTGCCTATTTCTGCCACAAGTACGTGCCAACAAAGACATCGCCACGTAATCTTGAGCTAGTTTAGATAATGAGATCGACACCTGAGCGATTTTCTCTCTTTCCAACGTAAAAAATTATTGCCAACAATATCGTCAAACTGGCCATTTTCCCATTTTTACTTTTTATGAGTGATAATATGAAAACGGTAAACAAACCCCACATCAAATTTGAATGCGATGACCAATATTATAGTGTAATTGAAAGTTGTACGATGTTCCTTGTCACTTGTACATTGCACACCATTAAGAATAATACGATGCTTCTTTACCTCGTTGTAGAAAATCAAAGATACGGTGTCTAGTGTGTGACACAACATCACGAGACGAAGAATCATCTTCCATAAAGATAACACTACAATTGCATAACATTCTCGCAATCACAATCTGATTGGACGCCTTTCAGCGCGTCTTTTCGCTCTCTCTCTCTCCCTTGCTGTGAAAATAATTACTTAATAAACAAAAACAAGCTACTTTCTGAAAGTCACCGACGTAAAAAAGAACGCTTCTTCGCGTGTTTCTTTCCCCTTGTACAATTTGGCGACATTTAGTGCTGCAATCTTCCAAAGTTGAGGTTGACGACGTATGATTGAAAAATCAAACTATACTAAACTTCAACTTAACTAGACATCACTTAGACGGTAGATCGTCACAGTGCTCATAGGTATTTAATCCATTTTGGCGGAGTGAAGACATAATTCTCGCCAAAACCTTATAGCCTTTTGTTCTCCTATAGGGTTGTGGTTTGGAGAACATTATGCTTACACGCCGCCAAAATGGATCAAATACCTATGAGCACTGTGACGATCTATCGTCTAAGTGATGTCTAGTTAAGTTGAAGTTTAGTATAGTTTGATTTTTTCTAGTTTCGCATATACAAAAATGTCGTCAAGTTCTTACCAACAACTTGTTACCTAACAATTGAGTTTTAATCCGCTGGAAGCCAAGATGTGAATTTCTCGTCGAGTTAGTTTGGGAGCACATTACCCTTCGGTTCAAACTTTCGGTTTAATATTAAGTATATAGGAGTAACAAGAGTCATAGACAAGAAAAATCAGTCAGATTTTTATTCAACTTGAAAGTGCTCTAAATTATTTAAAATACGATATTTTTAATTTATTTTTTGACATAGCCAATAATAACGTATTTGTTATTATTATTACTCGGATTATTTGTTTTTATTGTATATATACTTTATGTAATAAGCCTATATTTGAGACTTAGAATTTAAAAGAAAAATTATTATATATAAATTTATATATGAACTTTACTAAATGCAAATAAATTCTCTATTTCAAACAATTAACACTTTTTTTAACCTAATATACCTATAAAATTATATATTAAAAAATACTATTTTTTGTGTGCACAAAATTGACTTTTTCCGCAAACTAAAATATCACATAAAATATTTATTTTGATTTAAAAAATATTTTAGCTTCATTAGATAAATATTGTGTGGATTCCTTATCATGGAAAAACATAGGTTAAAATATTCAAAAGAATTTAAAAAAAAAAGTGACCCTAACCAAAAGTTGCCATATAGTAGTCCCAAATATAGGCTTATTACATAAAGTATATATGAAATAAAATAAAAATTGGAAGTGAAATACTCATAACAAATGTCTTATTAATTATGTCCAAAAATTATTTAAAAATATTGCAATTTAAGTTATTATGGGCATTTTGAAGTTGAATGAAAACACGACTAATTTGATTGTCCAGAACTCTTGCCCAGGATATATATGTCTGTAGTATTTATAGTTTTGCCTTGACAAATTACAAATTTAATTCCGGTCACCATTTCCATCACTTTCGGTTGAATCTAGGTAAGGGTACTCGTATAGATGACACATTTCATTTAACATATCTCACGTGTCTTTGTCTAGGAATGTTGATCCCAGACAGGAAGAACTTTCGCATTAGCTTTTTGCTGCATTAGTGAGGTCTAGAAGCTAAAATTCCACACGCATTCACTATCGGTTTTCGATAGGAGCCACCACAGCAGGTTCCTATTTATCTCCCCTGGACAATACCACCTCGACCACTTTTTAAAAGGAACCCACTTAAAAAGATATGAGTTCCCCTGACTGGAGCCACGCCTTGTAAAATAAATCCCTAGTGTAAACTTTCAAGACTTGTTGTCGAAGCGTCCACAACAATTCTATGTGGCGTGTTTCCTACAGCACCCTTTATCAAAAAGACTTCCGATGATTATTTTTAGCCATCCTTCAACCAGATCAATAAAAATATCACCGTCCTCTAAAGGCCGTATTATACAGAGCCACTGCTTCAGTTGCTCAAACAAGCCACTCTAAGCGATGCATGCAATCCTGTGGAGCTTATTATTCTGGCCCACAGCTGTGGCTAGGCTAGGGGTTGCGTCTGTCGCTTATGGCGCGCAGACTGTAAGCGAAGCATGCAATCCTATGGATCTTAGTATACTGGGCCATAGCTGTGGCTAGGGGTTGCGTCTGTCGCTTGTAGCTCTTAGGCTGTAAGCGATACATGCAATCCTATGGAGCTTAGTATACTGGGCTATAGCTGTGGCTAGAGGTTGCTTCTGTCGCTTGTAGCTCTTAGGCTGTAAGCGATACATGCAATCCTATGGATCTTAGTATACTGGGCCATAGCTGTGGCTAGGGGGTTGCGTCTGTCGCTTGTAGCTCTTAGGCTGTAAGCGATACATGCAATCCTACGGAGCTTATTATATTGAGTCACAGCAGTGGCTAGCCCGGGCGACTTTACGGTGGCGAACGTACGACATAGGAATAGCTATGCATAATAAGGGCCTAAGGTTACAAGTGACCTATATACAAGGACCTAAGTTACACCTATATCTGTATACTACCGTGCTGATCACAGAAGTGATATCTGAAACTGAGCTCAAAATTGAAATGGCGGTGTTTTTAAGTTTAACAACTTCTTGTAGTTGATGCCAACTTATTGAATAACTTGTTAACTTTTTTTTTTAATATTTCCGGCGCAGATACGATCATTAAACGTCACCATTATCCAGAACAAATAACAGAAAACCACCTGGTTAGCAATAAACTCTATTTGGCCAAAAAAATGCAAATACCATCTCTGCGCTTAAAACGGCAGTATACAGAACAACGTTTTAGATTTTCAGAAATATGTGTGGGAGATCAGGGTTGCTTTCAGATTATCTGTCGCCGTCAGCAACACGAGGGCTATAATGCGCCGAAACATTCGTCATTAGAGAAGCCAACATACATTTACAAACACCCATGCCTTACAAGGGACTCGGAACCCGCAACCTCGTGTTCTAGAAGCTAGCACGCTAACCACTATACCGTTTTATCGGCGTGGGAAATCAGGGACATAGTGACATGCGGAATAGTATAGAAGCATAGAATCGCATGCTCTTTCCAGAGCATCGATGTAGACAACTGGATAGACTGCTCCGATGGCAATGCAAGGGAAAAAACGCGCCGATGGGTTGATGATGATGGGTGGACGATTATCCAATCACAGTTCACTTCTAAAGTTGGGTGGGAATGTGGGAAACCTTGTTAAGTGCTAGAAAATACAGGGTTTTTTTTTTCCGTTTTTTTTCTTCACATTATTATTAATTAAGGTCTACTATTGACAATTCTGCCATATACAACCGAGGATATTTTAATTCAATCTGTATTTCTCGGGATCTGTATTTTTCGTCCCCCCTCCCCCAACCCTCTGGCAACGGCTTCATTTTCCCAGGGTTAAGCAATCTATCCAGTTGTTTATCTATATCGATGATCCTGTCGGGTTATATATTCACAAAGACGACGGTAAGTCGCAAGACAGACGTAATGATAATTTAGTACATGAAGAGGAGTTTAAACAACACTATTATTTTAAAGTAGCTTTTAATCAGGTGTTGGAAGTTGAGGGTGAGAAAATATCACTGATCTTCTACTACAACTTCTGGATTGCTTATAAGAGGTTTCTGCATTGCAAGCAGATGATGTCGTTTGAATACTTTCTCCCATAATGCTTTGAAATAGGTTACCCATAGATGTCTACAAATTTAAACTAGTTTGGGAGGAAGTTGGCAGTATATTTCTCTATGGTGATTATTAAGCTTTCTTCAACTTCAAGTCAGTAACCAAGCATGCGCTATCCAGAAGTTGTAGTAGATCAGTGAGAAATGTGCATCATCTTTCAAAATTAAGGCGACAGCATTTGTTTATTTCCAAGCCCTTACAAATTCCACCCTCCTTAAGATTTCATTGCATGACGTTCTGCCCTTACGACATTCATCAATCTAAGGCCACGGATCAAAAAGAGTGGCTTGTAGCAGCTGCCGTATAAGTGTGTCTTCGCTTGAAGAGAGAATCAAGTTACTAAATATCACAATTTGTACTTGTAGATATCTAGACCTGAAACGTGTGTGTAAGCGGGATTTGAGTGACAGTGACCATCGTACTTGTTCTTGCTTCATTTCAATTCAAATTTTTTGGATAGGATTCCCAACTCAGGTAGGGAAATCGATCAGTACCAAACGCGTCGTGTCATCTCGCTTTCTAGGCACGAGTCCTGCCTCTTCAAGCTGCAAGTGTAGATGTTGGAGCGAAAGTGTGGTGTGCACGCGTGCACAATGCAAAATCACTTCGAGTTGATGATGAGCTAAAGAAAGAGAGTTAGTTGAACCCTTTTTTTTTCAAAATAACCTTGAGAGCTAAAAACTGCATTCGGATGATAATAACTGCGATCGTGAAGGCGCACTCCACTTTAAATTGATTTGCGTAACAAGAATTTCCGTTTTGTGCAGAAGGTCAGATACCATACGCCAAAAAGAAAAACCATCTTCTCTTGTCAGGTATTTATATTTCCTTCCCTCACTCTTGACTTATTTCAATTAAAACAATGAAGTCTTGCTCAATGTCGGACAAAAGGCAAAGACAGCCGCCGTAACTCATTAATTAGCATAATTCCCGCGTAAACTACTCTCAGAAATACAGAAAAAAAGCCACAACCCTTTGGCGACCAAACTTCATTTGAATATAGACTTCATCCCAGAGTTCGTTGAAACCTGAGAAGTGCGCTTGGGCATGTCGCTTTGCGGGAAAAAAAATTTATCTTCCTCAAGGCCGGGGGTGGTAATGGAACAATCTATATGCAGAACGATATGCCCAGTTCGAATTGTTGTAATCGTTCCATTTTTTTTTTCTTTCTTTCTTTACCTCTGGCTCGTGCGAGCTTGGGTTCATTCATGACAGAAGTACACGCACCGTAATTAATAAAGGAAATACCGCCAAAGTTCGTCAATGGAGAAGTTTCGAGTCGAAACGTGGCCTCAACTTGGATGGATTTTGGTCACGCACATGTAATGGTTATGCTATGACCAAAGATCTTCGTAATATAGATATTTCTTAATTTGACCAGCCACTTCGAGAAAGAGGTACCCTTAATCCGTCCGGATGGCACATTATTCTCGTATAAGATGAAATCCTAGTAGGGATCATTCCCTATACTCGGTATGCTACAATCTTCTAGCTCAGTACGTTTAGAAACTACTTTCTATAAAATTTGCTTGACATATGCGTGATTAACTTGACATTTGGTGAGTAGGTACGAAAATGATCACTTAATGAAATGACAGAAATTGTTTTCATTCAATGTCCATCCTTAATAAATGAAAATTAAAATAGCAAATGACAACACCAGGTGGAGCCACTGCATATGCATTGAAGTAAGGATGTCAAATATAAAACAAAGTATATTAGACGCTGTTTTCGAATTTTTAATTTATGCCATTTCATTGAGTGATCATTTTCGTACCCTCTCACCTAACATCTAGGTTCTATACAAAGTAGTTTCTAAATGCACTGGGCTAGAAGATTGTAACATAGCGAGTATAGAGAATGATATTTACTAGGACTTTCTCTTAAAGCTTGATTGCTTTCAGATTATCTGGCGCCGTCAGCAACACGAGGGCTATAATGCGCCGAAACATTCGTCATTAGACAAGCCAACATACATTTACAAACATCCATGCCTTACACGGGACTCGGAACCCGCAACCTCGCGGTCCAGAAGCTAGCACGCTAACCACTATACAGTTTGGTCGGCTCTTAAAGCTTGAATTCCCTTTAACAGGAAAAAGCTGTAAAGCAGTATTCCCTTTTAATTAGTCATGTATTTCTCTAACCCCCCCCCCCCCCTTCTCCCCTTTTAATTTCAATAATAGTCAATGATTTCCAAAAGAGAAAGTGCTATTAAAATCTTAAGATTTCGATAATTTGAATATTTGCCATGCCTTCTGAAAATTATTCATCAGAAGTTTCAATTTTGACATAATGCACACAAAAAAAGTGCTCTATATCTCGGAACAACATTGCTCAAGCCTTGAGTATACGCAGAAGGATGGATCCTTCCGCGAGAAGAAATAGTTCCGGCCAAATCGCGACTTTTATAACAATATTGACAACCTGTGCACATATAGTTTCGTATTAAGCTTAAATATATGTCGATAACAAAAAGAAAATAAGCGCTTTTAAGTTAAAATTTTAATTAATATTTTACTTTTCTAAACATAGGTACTATAAGAGTTTTACCGAATCGGCCACGCCTCTTTCTAATCAGCCAATCAGGTCGTAGGTAAAACCGGTTCACACATCGTTGTAACGTATTCAGTGAGCTCAAGTTAGCCCGTCCCAATGTAAGAGTATGTTCCCTTACACAATATATTGCACATATATTAATGTGCGCAGATGTTTATTATCGCTATTTTCGTATGGGGAGGAAATTAACGAGAATCCTCAAACTCAAATCAGAATAATTTTTTTAAATTTATATTTCCTCTTTAGCTGTGTTACCATGCAACGCAATTTAATTGCGTTCGAAATTAATTTAGGTCAAACGTGCTACAGTATATCAATTGGTATCAGTATTTGGTATCAATCGCACACTTAATTACGTACTGCTCAGTTACTTAATATTTAAATATTAACACTTGACTTTCTCTGGACTGTAATTATAGGGTCATCATCAAGTACCTTTGCAGACATATGAATCCCTACAGAGTCCGTAAAAATATATGTATCTTATTATACAGAGCCACAATTATGGCGAATGTGCGCCACAATAAAGACGCTCCTTGTTGACCACTGCTGTGGTTCAGTATAATAAGCTTCATAGGGATTGCATGATTCGCTTAGAGTGGCTTGCTTGAGTGGCTGAAACGGTGGCGTGCTTTCGCCACTCGAGTGGCTCTGTATAATAAGGCCCTATGAATGAGTGAAACTCGAAAATATTTTTCGATGTATGCGCTCATAGTGAAAGTCAGTACAAAATTCCAGCTATTGCAGTTACGACGATGGCTACATAATTTAAAAACATTTAAATGGCATCACACGTAAATGCTTTAGTAAGAGATCAGAACAATGAGAAACCATGAATGACATTCGAACGATGCATGAAGTGATAATCACTGTATATATATATAAGGGAAATATATACTCAAAGTATATATATATATATTATATATTATATACTATATATATATATATTATATATTATATACTATATATATATATATATATATATATATATATATATATATATATATATATATATATATATATATATATATATATATATATATATATATATATATATATATATATATATATATATATACTATATACTATATATATATATATATTATATACTATATACTATATATATATATATATTATATACTATATACTATATATATATACTATATACTATATACTATATATATATTATATACTATATACTATATATATATTATATACTATATATATATTATATACTATATATATATTATATACTATATATATATTATATACTATATATATATTATATACTATATATATATTATATACTATATACTATATATATATTATATACTATATACTATATATATATTATATACTATATACTATATATATATTATATACTATATACTATATATATATATTATATACTATATACTATATATATATATTATATACTATATATATATAATATATATATATATATATATATATATATATATATATATATATATATATATATATATATATATATATATATATACACTTTGAGAACAGACTTCCTGCGGTAAGTGGAAATGACTTAACTTCGAAAACAGTGTGTGGGACCAGAAAGTGGAGACAAGTCTTATGTTGGAGAGACAGGTGTGGAATTTTGTATAAACCTGTTTGCAAAATAAGTTACTGTACTGAAATGTGACAACAACTTGTTGCAAAGTCCTGTGTTAGAAGTGTGGGTAGACTCTGGGTGACGCGTCCCTTCACTTTTAAAGAAAATACCCATGAGTCTCATCACCTCTAAATCCACTGAAATCCCTCTCCCCACTTTTAAAAGCACTCAATCTGTCTAAAAACTACTGCAGAAAAATTAAATTAAACTTTAAATGTAGATTCACTGAGGCAAAGTGATTTAAATTTTTCAAATGTTAAAAAAAAAAATAATAATTTCCTAATTAGTTAATATGTTTATTATAAGTTAGAAAATTATAAAATTTAGTATATGGAGAAGGGGGGTACTTATAACCAACTTTTGGCCATCCCCTCCACTTTTTTCTCTTCACTTCTACCACTGGAAAAGTCTGAATATAGCAGAATGATCTTATCATTTCTCTAAAAGCAATGCACATAGAATTTCTGCAAGACAATTAAACGGGTTTTCAGTACCCCTATTAACCACAGTTTTGTGTATTGACACCTCCATCCAAATAAGAACCATTTGAAGCTGTTATCAAATTTACTTCCATCAATAAATTCTGCATTCAAATCTGTCAGACTGTTTGAGTTTTTCCTTCTGAGAACGTCATCAACATTTCAATAACAAAATTCCGTCCATACAAAACGGGGAATAATACCAAGAATCAATGCAAATGTAGGCCACACATTTCCCAATTTCTCCCACCATGAGCTTCCATATGAACAAACACGAAGATCACCCCTCGCAATTGAAATTTTACCCAAGGTGCTTAATATCATTCAAACAAACAGTGCTCACTTCACATAGAGTCGACAACTGGGGGCAAAACCAAGAACCTGATTGGTCAAGCAAAGACTTCCTATTTCATTGTCGAGCTATCACAATTGCCCCCTACAACGTCATGTCCTTGAACCGAAACCCACCAGGAATATGATTAGTCAAACGGAAAATTTCATTCCATGATCACCCAATCAAGATTGCCCCTGACGACGTCACCACACCGCTCTAATTTCAAAGTGAGCTGGCCGTTGGTTCAAATTGTACGCAAGCGCTCGTTGGGATGTTTTTCCATGTAAATATTTTGATACCCGATCCCCCTTTGCATCGCAATGTGGTCACATGAGATAATGCCTGATGTAAGTATAAGGACTGTCGAAATGTGGTATCACCTGGCGTGATTGAGCAAGTGGAAAAAAGAGTTGCATGCTTTCGGAAACCATTTTGCCGGAATGGAATTCAGGAGTCCGGGTAACAGTTGGCAAATAGTATCGAGGAATAAAGCATTTGAACGATGGTGACTACGCCGCGGAACATTCACGAATTCGATTGCTTTAGTATCGTAATACCATTGTGGGTCGGGCTGTAGTTTCACTCATTCTGGTGGCTGTTTTTATAGAGAATAATTTATTTATTTTTTAACTTCGATTTTGTGTGCATGTTTGTGGGTATGTTTGTCGATGAAGGCATAATTACTTCCCCCTGCCGTCATCCAATAGGACTGAAACTTGGAAGATAGATTCGATGTGGTTGACAAGGCATTCTATCAAATTTTGGCAGCTGTCACTGTCATTGAAAGCTCGCTTTTACGGAATACTAATACAACTTGCCACCACCAACCAATCGCACTGAAATAGTATAGCCGGATTTACACGCTACCAGTCGAGGTTCCAGTTTAGAATGCCAGCCAGTGACGTCATGTGACGTCACCAGGCTACTGGTTCCAGTAAACCAAACAATTTCTATTTACTGGCACCGGCGACTCCTATCAACCAATCACGTGCGCTCTGCCGTGATCACCGATAGACGGCGCAACGGTTGCTTAGCTGACGTCAAAGAACTGGCGATCTAAACTGGAGGCCCGACTGGTAGCGTGTAAATCAGGCTTATTTAATCGATCATTGAAGAAACTCTTTCATGTTGCCAAAATTGTTTTAATAAATAAGTAACAAAATTGTTTTAATCTGAATAAATAACATACAGTTGGATCTGAGTGCATAAATTTGCATTCATTTTTCATGAATAAAGTTTGAAACGTAGTTTGCCGCATATTCTGCTCTTAGGTATGTTTTTAATATTTAAAATTAGATGCAAACGCCAAGCACACGCTGACAACAGAATCGGCTCTATATTAATGAATTTAAAAGTGGGCAATGCGTATAAAGGATTTAAAGGTATAAAACTGTAATAAAAATGACCAACAAAATTTGAAAGAAACTTACTAACGGTTTTCTTATTATTGTGCAGTTACTCCCCCTGGTCTAGTCTTTTGCTGTTTTAATTTTCCTTTATAATAGATAGACATTAAATGAATACAATTTATGTCGTTTCATTAAGCGATGCTTTTCATACTTACTCACCAAATGTCAAGGTGGTTGTAGAAAGTAGTTTCTAAATGCACTGGGGTAGAAGACTTGAACATAGCGAGTATAGGGATCTTTACTAGGACTTCCTTTTAAGTAAAGTGTGTTGTAATTTTTAAAAAATTTGGCATCGGAGAGAATTTTTACCTTTAAAACCAAATATTGGTTGCACATTCTTCACATGTAAACTTGAAATTATCTCTAACGTTACCTCGCATCCAAAAAAAATTGCGCAGTGCAAGAGAAGTATTGCGCATGCCACGTCCTGTGTGCGCAATAATCTTTCCGAGAGAGAGGACACACCGTCGTGTCCCCTTTGTGTCCCACCAGGTGAGAAATCGCAATGCCGTAAATTTCTCTCTCCGCCATTGTATGTGCCCAAAGGGTTGTGTGTGTGCGTTTTTTTTCCATAATCCGTTTCGAAAAATTATGCAGATGAGGAAGACTGACGAATGGAAATATATATTTTTGTGTTGGCGGGAAAAAGCGTTGAACTCGAAGAAGGCCTCGAACTTGGCCGATGCGTTGCCCAACAACAACAGAAAGGATAAATCTCTTCGAAGCAGACGCCTTTTTTTTTTCTTTCCTGCATTGAAGATTATATGTCACCGGTATTGTGTGAAACGCCGGTACTCTATAGCAAGGACGTAACTAGACTTTTATTTCGGGTGGGGGGGGGTAAAAATATTTTTACCCATGATGCACACAGAAATGGGAAAAGTTGTGGAATATCAACCAGCCAATTCCCATTGGTTGGTTTTCTTATGAAATTTGAAGTTACATGTCCGAGTAGTTTAGTACATAGTAGTTTAAGGAAAAACCATAAAAACATAAAATTTTTAATTATGAATTTAGAGGCACCAAATTTTTTTTTATAAATATATAACATCTATTTTCAAACAATTTGTTGGTGGGAAGAATAAAATAACATCCAGTCTTGATAAACCAACGTTTATTTATCGTCATATAAAAAGAGCCTCACGCCAAGAACACATCACCAAGAAATTGAGCCAAGAAATCGGAGTTCTTTATACGTACACAAGTAGGAAAAAATGTGCATAGACATAGTTATAGTGAATGCAGTTAACAATTAAATATTCCCAGAACGACAACCAATTTATTGCGCAATCAATTGTTAATAGAATTTTTTTTTTAATTTTATACTTTTTTTTTTTAGTTTTTTTAGAGTTTTTTTTAGTTTTTTTAGAGTTTTTTTTAGTTTTTTTAGAGTTTTTTTAGAGGTTTTTTAGAGGTTTTTTAGAGTTTTTTTAGAGGTTTTTTTAGAGGTTTTTTTAGAGTTTTTTTCCCGAAATAAGCGTCTTTTTAAGCCTGGGGTGCACGCAATCATAAAATCATTTTGGAACACGCAATCGACTGAAAAGTCTTCCATGTATTTTACAGCGGAAACATATTTAATATTTGCTTTTGGTTAAGGAACTCCAAATTACTAGAATTGAGGAAGTATCAAACAATTATTTATTTCTGAGGCAGGCAAATCGGTAAGTAGGGAAACCTTTAAGGGCCCGTGTTCCGGAGGCTAAAAAGACCACTCCTCCTTCCATTTTTATTATATTTTACTTCCAATTACTCATATGTATACAAGGATAATGAAAGTAAAGTATTCGATCGAACAAAAAAAAAATATTCTTTTTTTTTGCATTTCTCCACGTTTTGGAACATGCTGATTTCAAAAAAGTGATCTAGAAAAAAATGTATGTCTGTGTGATAGGTTGTTTTCAGGTTATCTGTCGCCGTCAGCAACACGAGGGCTATAATGCGCCGAAACATTCGTCATTTGACAAGCCAACATACATTTACAAACACCCATGCCTAACACGGGACTTCGGAACCCGCAACCTCAATGTCTAGAAGCTAGCACGCTAACCACTATACCGTTTGGTCGGCTTATGTCTGTGTGTCTGTGGACAGCATAACTCCCAAATAAATTAGCCTACAATGTTCAAATTTGGTGTGCGGGTTGGTGATGGCACAGAGACCAGCCATTAAGGTTTTCGTCAAAATCGCGCATGAGCATAAGGTAGATACCATTGAAAAAGTTATGTTTTTCAATGATTGCTAAAAACAGCTCTAATGATTTTGATAATCTTAAGGTATTCTAAACATTCCCCCCTCCGAAATTACCGTACAATGCTTTAATGACGTAAAAAGTTGAAAAACGAATGCCTTTAACACAGAGTTCTATTTCCTTGAGCATACCTCATCAACGATCATTTTTTTCATCTCCACAGTTTCACTTAGAAGAAAGGATAATATAAGAATTATTGAAAAGTATATCGCCAAAATCATCAATTTGGCGGATTTTTTTTTTATATTTATTTTTTAAAGACCCACACAAGAATTATCACAAAAAATATCGCCTATCTGGCCATTTTTTCTAAATGAATGATGAAAATATAAAAACGGTAAATTACACAAATTGACATCAGTATTATAGTGTAATTGAAAGTTGTGCGACGTTCCACATCCCTAGTTTAATATTAAAACTAATTAATTACGTTAAAGTATACTTTCACGATGTATAATGGATTTTTTTTTTTTTTTTTTTTTTTTTTTAATTTCTTTGACAGACACACACACAAAAAATTCTCAAGAAATTTCTAAATCTTCTAAAAAAATCCTATTTTTTTCATTCTTAAAAACAATTTATACAATTTCCTAAAAAAAACTCTCCCCACATTTATAAAACATATACTCAAGATTTAAAAAGTATAAACAGTTTAGTTCTAAGTAAATTTTTCTCAAAGCATTAGCATTTTAAACACAGTTAAAATTGTCAAATCTAGATTTCTAAATAAACGAACATAAAAATAAAAACTTTCATAAAATTTCATAGTAGATAAGTATCTAAAAGTTTAAAAATCGAATGTTTGCAGTTCCCTAAAACACTGAAAATTTGTCCATGTCTTTAAATATATATATATATTTATTTTAATTTTATTCAATTAAATTAAAGAGAAAAAAAATCGGTTTTTATATATTTTTTTTATATTTGGGGTAAGGGTCTCCCTTTATGTATCTAGTCCTATGATGAATATATAATGGAAAATATTTAAGGGGAGAAGGGGGGGGGGTCGTACCCTATAACCCTCCCCCATTGGACACGACCTTGTTGTATGGCATACCTAGGTATTTTATAGAATTCCGAGTGCTATTAGACAAAGTATGAAATAGGAAAATTATTATATTGTTGCGTGGACGGGTTCGAAAGATTCGAAGCCAAAGCAGATCAAGACTTGCAGAAATTTATTCCAAAATAACTCTTCACAGTTCTCTCACAGCTCCAGAACTTCTCGTTCTAGTAGACACAATACAGCTCTTTTCACCTCAATAGAGCACAAAACAGCAGATTAAAAACTTGACAACAACTGCTAAATCGCCGCAAAAGGACAATGCAATACAGTTCGCTCAGTATCTCCAGTCAACTAACTCAGTGACTCAAAATCCAAGAACTACTCAAGTCAGGAATACAGGCTCTCACAATGAACGTTGAGAGACAACTCACTACTAACCAACTCAGGCCGCGCTTATATAGGATACTAGCTGAATACCCGTGCTGCGCTACGAAATTTTACCATTAGCATTTTAGCGATCAAAAGACATTCATGTATTCTACACTTCAGACGTTTGCTCCCTTTTCGATCCCGACAAATTGATTTATCAAAATAGGAACTTTCCTTTGTTGACATTTTAAACGAAATTTATAATTGTGAATAGTAAACTAGAATAGTTTATTGTGTTTATGTTTGCTCTTAGTTCTAAATTTCAAAGTAGTAGCTGTATTGGAATTAAGTTAATTAGACATTAAGTTAATCATCGTATAGTTTCAATGTTGCGTCGTCTTTTCATCCCTTAAAAATTCGTTAATCGATATTGGAATGACTTATTTTTTTAACATTTGCAAAAAAATATCAGAAAAATGACTACATTGGAAGAGGAACATTCGGATATCCCTCGTTTGGAACATTTAACCCCTTTTCGACCCCTTAAAGTGTGTTAATCGAGATCGGAATAGTTTACTTTTTCTATTTTTACCATTGTTGATATTTGTGCCGATTTTCAGAGTTGTGACTATGTGGGAAGTAGGATTTTCGAATGTCCCCCGTTTGGAACGTTTGACCCCTTTTCGACCCCTTAAAGTGTGTTAATCGAGATCGGAATAGTTTACTTTTTCTATTTTTACCATTGTTGATATTTGTGCCGATTTTCAGAGTTGTGACTATGCGGGAAGTAGGATTTTCGAATGTCCCCCGTTTGGAACGTTTGACCCCTTTTCGACCCCTTAAAGTGTGTTAATCGAGATCGGAATAGTTTACTTTTTCTATTTTTACCATTGTTGATATTTGTGCCGATTTTCAGAGTTGTGACTATGTTTGAAGTAGGATTTTCGAATGTCCCCCGTTTGGAACGTTTGACCCCTTTTCGACCCCTTAAAGTGTGTTAATCGAGATCGGAATAGTTTACTTTTTCTATTTTTACCATTGTTGATATTTGTGCCGATTTTCAGAGTTGTGACTATGCGGGAAGTAGGATTTTCGAATGTCCCCCGTTTGGAACGTTTGACCCCTTTTCGACCCCTTAAAGTGTGTTAATCGAGATCGGAATAGTTTACTTTTTCTATTTTTACCATTGTTGATATTTGTGCCGATTTTCAGAGTTGTGACTATGTGGGAAGTAGGATTTTCGAATGTCCCCCGTTTGGAACGTTTGACCCCTTTTCGACCCCTTAAAGTGTGTTAATCGAGATCGGAATAGTTTACTTTTTCTATTTTTACCATTGTTGATATTTGTGCCGATTTTCAGAGTTGTGACTATGTGGGAAGTAGGATTTTCGAATGTCCCCCGTTTGGAACGTTTGACCCCTTTTCGACCCCTTAAAGTGTGTTAATCGAGATCGGAATAGTTTACTTTTTCTATTTTTACCATTGTTGATATTTGTGCCGATTTTCAGAGTTGTGACTATGTGGGAAGTAGGATTTTCGAATGTCCCCCGTTTGGAACGTTTGACCCCTTTTCGACCCCTTAAAGTGTGTTAATCGAGATCGGAATAGTTTACTTTTTCTATTTTTACCATTGTTGATATTTGTGCCGACTTTCAGAGTTGTGACTATGTGGGAAGTAGGATTTTCGAATGTCCCCCGTTTGGAACGTTTGACCCCTTTTCGACCCCTTAAAGTGTGTTAATCGAGATCGGAATAGTTTACTTTTTCTATTTTTACCATTGTTGATATTTGTGCCGATTTTCAGAGTTGTGACTATGTGGGAAGTAGGATTTTCGAATGTCCCCCGTTTGGAACGTTTGACCCCTTTTCGACCCCTTAAAGTGTGTTAATCGAGATCGGAATAGTTTACTTTTTCTATTTTTACCATTGTTGATATTTGTGCCGATTTTCAGAGTTGTGACTATGTGGGAAGTAGGATTTTCGAATGTCCCCCGTTTGGAACGTTTGACCCCTTTTCGACCCCTTAAAGTGTGTTAATCGAGATCGGAATAGTTTACTTTTTCTATTTTTACCATTGTTGATATTTGTGCCGATTTTCAGAGTTGTGACTATGCGGGAAGTAGGATTTTCGAATGTCCCCCGTTTGGAACGTTTGACCCCTTTTCGACCCCTTAAAGTGTGTTAATCGAGATCGGAATAGTTTACTTTTTCTATTTTTACCATTGTTGATATTTGTGCCGATTTTCAGAGTTGTGACTATGTGGGAAGTGGGAGAATTAGTGATGAGTGAGTCAGTGAGTCAGTGAGTGAGTGAATGAGTGAGTGAGTGAGTGAGTGAGGGCTTTGCCTTATATATATAGAGATATACGTAATATACGTGAACCTTCCACAGATAGACATTTGGAGAACTTTCCAGATTGTAGTCGAAAAGTCCTATTACATGTACATGGGATACATGTACCTATACATGTACCGAAAATGTCGCCAAATGGTGGCCAAGTTTGGTGACATTTGGCGATTTCTCGCCAAATTTGGCGACAAAAATTAGTCGCCAAAACCATCGCCAACTTGGCTCTATCTCGCCAATTTGGCGAGATTCCCATTACCATAATGTTAAATGCCCTGCCCCTTGAAACTCGCTTACCAGAGTTACCTCTGTAAAACTCGTTATCAAGCGATAACAACCATATTGTCGGGAAACCAACTTAAAGGCGGACTATTGCACTACCTTATGCAAAATGTACATAAATTTTCTTATTTACAAAATTAACACTACGAAATATTTACAAAAATTCGTAACAATATACTTTCAATTTACATTGTATAGAATACAAAAACATTCAATAGAGATATTTAATTAGAATTACAATTTAAGAAAAGTATGAAAAGGAAAAGTGTCGTGATGAGACTATTATTTAAAAGAAGTGTAAAAACGCAAATATTATTTTTAAAAAATAACGCGTCTCAGTAAAAAAAAAAATTATTTAAGAAAAGAAAATGAAAATGAAAGTTGTACAAAAGAATAAGTGAAAATCCTCCAATCGCCTTGTACTTGTTTCTTTTATGCACAGGTTCTTGTATCTCGAACTCATAAATAATAAAAAAGGCTACAGCTTTGCTAACGTGACTTTAAAAGTTTAATAACGACAGAACTAGATTTTAAATTTTAAAAATCTTAGCACACCACTTCTCCAGCCTTCCGTCCCTTTCCTTTAACCCTTCTCCGGTTCTGTCAAAATTGTTCGTCCTTGGCGACACATCGCCATTTTTGGCAACCGTGGCGTACCTTTATCATTAAAGAAGACAAAATTTCCATAGGAAAAATAAGAAATTAAAATGAACCTACTTGATACAACATGTTAAACATGAACTCCTTATTCTGTGATACTCGAAAGGGAATCAATCGGCAGCGTATTCCTCTGGTAGCTGTCGCTAAAAAAAAAAATCGCATACAAACAATTAGTTCAATGCTTTTTCAAATGCTTTCACATAGCGCTCCTTAACCATCGATATAGATAAATAACTGGATAGACTGCTTAACGCTGGGAAAATGAAGCCGTTGCCAGATGCAATTGGTGGGATAAAAAATACGGATTGCCGAGGATTGAAATTAAAATTTTGGGTTGTACGCAGCAGAAGTGTCAATAGTAGACCTTAATTAGTAGTAATGTGCAAAAAAATACAAACTCTAGCACTTTACAAGGTTTTTCGCATTCCCATCCAACTAGTTAAGTGAACTGTGATTGGTTAATCTTCCCACCAGCTTCGCAATCCCCGACGCGTTTTTCTCTTTGCATTGACAATGGAGCAGCCTATCCAGTTGTTTATCTATATCGATGTCCCTAACAGTGCTAAATTGAACTCATTGGTTAGTTTGATTATCTGGAATTTTATTATAACCTCGCTCTGATTACTGTGCTGCTTTATGTGAGTTTTCCCATATTTCCTTCCATTCAAGACGAAAATGCATGGCCCCTTCAAAGACTTCGAGGAAGAGGGTCCTTCTAAAAATTTGGATATCTCTGAGTTGTTCTGGCATCTCAATGCAAAGTTGACCTCCATGTTAAAAAAAAAAAAAATCAAATATAAATTATCCAATTCAGAAACGACTGCCACGCCCCCTATCGGTAATAGATTGAAATAATTTGTCGTATTTGACTCTTTTGCCATTTTATTCTATAGCCAGTAAACATACAAATGGTTTAAATTCCCTTTGGATAATGGTTTTAGAGATATTAATATTTAAAGATGGGTCGTAACTTTTGGAATACACTGCATCTCCTTTCAGAAGAGACCAGGGATTTTCAGGCTTAATAGCTACAAGAAGGCTACACTACGCCGGAAAATATATAAATCAATACATGTGTGAAGGTGGTGCCTTCCGGAAGGTCTTTCAAGGGAAATTATCCTAGATGTAAGTCTGGGGGGGGGGGGGACTAGGAAAACTCCCCAGTAGACCCAAACAACTAACACAACATTATCTGTCACAATCGCTGCTGCGTCAACTCATTTAATGAGAGATTGAAAAGCGTCAGCAAGGTTTGATCGTGGTGCCTTTTACATGCTGACCAAGCCTTCTGCCTTTAACTACTTATTAATAATAAGAGGATAAAGCTCTATAGGTATTTATAGTAATTGTTTCTCACTTTAGAGAAAAAAAATATATTTATCGTGCGCCTTAAGAGCATGGGTATTGTTTTGAGTTTATCAAAACTGTGGTCCGGTGTCCGCCCCCACTCAGTATTTGGATATGCGAAGGAAAGCCATTGTGTGGGCATATGCCTGCTCCTCCTTCTTGAATAAAAATAGATGTATGCTGATGTTGTTCTGTTGTATTGATGTTTTACAAAATTCAAATAAATAATAAAAAAAGCTTTTGTAATGGGCCTGGACTTAAGGTTATATATATTGTATTTACGGCTTTTTACTTTCAATTACCTATTTGTATTAGAGGTCGGTGACATATCGATACGACGATATTTTTATCGATATTTCTTAAAAAATATCGATATTAAAAATATCGATAAAAGTCACCGATATATCGATATTTTCAAACATTTTTAGTTTTTTGGCCAGATAGGCGATATTTTTTGCGATAATTGTAATATGGGTCTTTAAAAATAAAAAAAAAAGAAGAAAAAAAAGTACGCTAAAATCATAATTTTGGCGATATACTCTTCGATAATTCTTTTATTATCCTTTCTTATAAGTGAAACTGAAGAGAGGGGAAAAAATTATCGTTGATGAGATATGCTCAAGGAAATAGAGCTTTGTGTTAAAGGCATTCGCGTTTCCATTTTTTCCGCCGTTAAAGCATTTTTATGGAAATTTCGGAGGTGGGGAAGTTTAGAACACCTTAAGAGGCATTACCACAACGATTTTGAACAAAATCGTTAGAGCCGTTTTTTAGCAATTATTGAAAAACATGATTTATGTGCATGACCTTATGCGCATGCTTGGTTTTGACGAAAACCTTAATGGTAGGTTCCTGTGCCATCATCAACCTGCACACCAAGTTTGAACATTGTAGGTCAATTTGTTCGGGCGTTATGCTGACAACGTACACACACACATTTTTTCGAGATCACTTTTTTGAAATCAGGATGTTCCAAAACGTAGAGAAACCCTCCCCCCCCAAAAAAAAAAAAATAATAATTGTGACCGAATCCTTTACTTTCATTACCTTATGTATACATATAGGTAAATTGAAAGTAAAAAGTGATCTAGAAAAAGTGTGTGTGTGTGTGTGTGTGTGTGTGTGTGTGTGTGTGTGTGTGTGTGTGTGTGCGTGTGTGTGTGTGTGTGTGTGTGTGTGTGTGTGTGTGTGTGTGTGTGTGTGCGTGCGTGCGTGTACGTGGTCAGCATAACTCCCGAACAAATTGACCAACGATATTCAAATTTGATGTGCGGATTGGTGATGGCACAGGAACCAACCATAATTTTATCGTCAAAATCACGCATGCGCACAAGGTAGCTGCCTTTGAAAAAATCATGTTTTTCAATGATTGCTAAAAAACGGCTGTAACGATTTTGTTTAAAATCGTTGTGGTAATGCCTCGTAAGGTGATCTAAACGTCCTCACCTCCTAAATTTCCGTAAAAATGCTTTAACGGCGGGAAAAAATTGAAAAACGAATGCCTTTAACACAGAACTTTATTTCCTTGAGCATACCTCATCAGTGATCATTTTTTCTCCTCTTCTGAGTTTCACTTATAAGAAAGGATAGTATAAGAACTATCGAAAAGTATATCGCCAAAATCATCATTTTGAAAGAGGTTTTTTTTTAAAAAAAAAAAAGATCCGTACAAGAATTATCGCAAAAAATATCGCCAAACTGGTCACTATTCTAAATGAATGATGAAACTATAAAGACGGTAAATGGCACAAATCCGTGTCAGTATTACAGTGTAACTGGAACCGTGCAATGTTCTATGCCCCTAGTTTATATACTAACAAAAATCAATTTAACATAATCATTTAAATTTATCTGCTCATTACTGAAGCGCACATTTCCGAATATGTACAATTTCTTTTTAAAAAAAAAATTTTTAAATTTAGTTTGAAAATTTTTTAATTAATTTTACCCTGCCTGAACGAAAATGCGTTGTTTACGCTTACACAATGACTAAGGAAATTTTAGTTTTCAAGACAACCAGCCCCAATTCAGAAGTAGAACTCTTTTTGCCAAAAAAATATTATCAGTCGCAACTGATAAGGGAACGCGGATGTGATCTTATCACAGAAATGTCGTGACGTTATTCATCAGAAAATTTATCAAATCCAGTGTTCTTGAAGATGAAAGGGTTTCTTAAATGCCAACCTGTGTTTCTATATTCGTAGTATATTTTTATACTACGATAGTATTTCCCCCCCCCCCCACACACATAAAATTTATGGTGTAGTATTAACCGTTGTATTTGTGCGCTCTTTTTATGGTATTTGTAATCATGCACGGATAAAATACAAGGTGGTTGCGATATAAAATGAGAAAAATTACCCGATTTTATTGCTAGTTTTCACTGATTTCTCTGGTAGATTTACCTGATATTGCACTTATTATTAAGAAAATATAGCCCACAAATATTTTGTTTTAATTTTTAAAAAAAAGTTTTATGCTTATTACCCTTGTTATTACAATGGTTTTGTTTTTAATTGGTTCAAAAGTGTGGTCCGGGTGGTTGGTTGGTTGGTTGTATTCAGATTATCTGACGCCGTCAGCAACACGAGGGCGCGCCGAAACATTCGTCATTAGACAAGCCAACATACATTTACAAACACCCATGCCTAACACGGGACTCGGAACCCGCAACCTCGCGGTCTAGAAGCTAGCACGCTAACCACTATACCGTTTGGTCGGCAGTGTGGCCCGGTGTCCGTTCCCACTTAATGTTTGGGCATGCGCAGGAAGGGCATTGTGTTTGGGCATGCGCCTGCTTTTGTATAAAAAGAGATGCTCATGTTGTTAAGTTGTATTGATATATCGATGTTTTATAATATTCAAATAAAAAAAAACAACTTTGTAATGGCCTTGAACTTTACGCTCAGAGTAAACTGCACATCGGCACTAAGCAGAATATTTTTATTGTTTGTGTTTTTTACTTTCAATTACACATATGTACACATAGGGTAACGAAAGTATAGCAGACGCGGTAAAAAAAAAAAAATTGATTTCTTTGCATTTCTCCACGTTTTGGAACACCCTGATTTCAAAAAAAATTATCTAGAAAAAATGTGTGTCTGTGTATACGTGGTCAGCATAACTCCCGAACAAATTGACCTACGATGTTCAAATTTGGTGTGAGGGTTGGTGATGGCACTGGGACCTACCATTAAGGTTTTCGTCGAAATCGCGCAAGCGCATAAGGTAGCTGCCTTTGAAAAAATTATGTTTTTTCAGTAATTGCTAAAAAAACGGTTCTAACGATTTTGTTAAAAATCGCTGTGGTAATGCCTCTGAAGGTGTTCTAAACACCCCCACCTCCAAAATTCTCATACAAATGCGATAGAAGCGTAAAAAGTTTTTAAAAAAACGAGTGCCTACACAGAGCACTCTGCCCTTGAGCATCGTCCATCAACGATTGATTTACGGTAAAGAAAGGACAGAGTAATGTCTATCGAATAAAATCATCAGTTTTGCCTTTTTTTTTTTTTTTTTTTTTTTTTTTTCACTTGTCAAAATTATCGCCAAACTAGCCATTTTTATTTAAATAACCGCAAATGGTAAGTAACAACATGTTAAATTTTACTGCATCGACAAATATTATATAGGGTAATTGAAAGTTGTGCGATGTTTCACACCCTTAGTTATTATTCTTTTCTGTGACTATACAACGGCAAATGATGCAAATCCTCATCGGCAATCCGTTTTTCTTATCCACCCAAAGATATAGCTTCATTTTCTTTAGGAAGTCTTACTTTTATAGCATATAAATCTATGACACTACCTTTCGTGAACAATTTTAAAATTAGCTGCATTTATTGCGGTTACAAACACTGGTCTCAATGGCGGCTCGAGTGGTACAGCAAGTACAGCCGGACAGCATCTAAATTGCCAGTTTAAAATTAAAATTTACTAATTGCTAGTCGAATTGATAATTTATTTTACTAATTTTCTTAAATGTAGATTAAAATCGCAAATAAAGATGGGATTTTTACGGTAAGTAAAAAAAAAAATCTTCGATAAATAGCAAACCTGTTGGGCAATGCACAGTTAAGAAAAGAAAACCCTCTCAAATCAACTAAATCTGACGATGTTCGAGCGAGTACAGCCCAGAGAGTGAAAGTTCCAAAAGGGCTGCATTGTTGCCATGGAAACAACTGTTGGTATGGTATCTTCCTCCACGCTAAATGTACCAAAGGCAGCCCTTTACGAATTTCGCGACTTCGGCTGTACTCGTAAATTCGATGCAGTGATTGGCTCTTGTGCGAGTGAATCAGGATGTGTGGGTGGGAGGGAAAGGAGCATTTCTTAGAATCTTCACCGCCCAACGGAAATAGTTTCCTTGAATAATTTACACACGTGGTTTCTTGTTACTTCTAAGTTAATACTAAAACTTATAATGGAACTACAGTAGAGTCCTGATTATCCGAGTTAATGTGGACCAAGACCAACTAGGTTAAAGCGAAAATTAAAAATAAAATAAATCGTATCGGTTTAAATGTATGTTTTGACAAGTACAAATCTCTCTATATATAAGGCAAAGCCCTCACTCACTGACTCACTCATCACTAATTCTCCCACTTCCCAAATAGTCACAACTCTGAAAATCGGCACAAATATCAACAATGGTAAAAATAGAAAAAGTAAACTATTCCGATCTCGATTAACCCACTTTAAGGGGTCGAAAAGGGGTTAAACGTTCCAAACGGGGGACATTCGAAAATCCTACTTCCCACATAGTCACAACTCTGAAAATCGGCACAAATATCAACAATGGTAAAAATAGAAAAAGTAAACTATTCCGATCTCGATTAACCCACTTTAAGGGGTCGAAAAGGGGTTAAACGTTCCAAACGGGGGACATTCGAAAATCCTACTTCCCACATAGTCACAACTCTGAAAATCGGCACAAATATCAAAAATGGTAAAAATAGAAAAAGTAAACTATTCCGATCTCGATTAACCCACTTTAAGGGGTCGAAAAGGGGTTAAACGTTCCAAACGGGGGACATTCGAAAATCCTACTTCCCACATAGTCACAACTCTGAAAATCGGCACAAATATCAACAATGGTAAAAATAGAAAAAGTAAACTATTCCGATCTCGATTAACCCACTTTAAGGGGTCGAAAAGGGGTTAAACGTTCCAAACGGGGGACATTCGAAAATCCTACTTCCCACATAGTCACAACTCTGAAAATCGGAACAAATATCAACAATGGTAAAAATAGAAAAAGTAAACTATTCCGATCTCGATTAACCCACTTTAAGGAGTCGAAAAGGGGTTAAACGTTCCAAACGAGGGACATTCGAATATCCTACTTCCCATTTGGTCACAACTCTAAAAATTGGTACAAATATTAACAATAGTAAACATAGAAAAAGTAAGCTATTCCGATCTCGATTAACCCACTTTAAGGGGTGGAACAGGGGTTAAACGTTCCAAACGAGGGATATTCGAATGTCCTACTTCCCCTTTCGTCACAACTCTGAAATCTGGTGCAAGTATCAACAAAAACAAACGTATAAAAAGTAAGCTATTCCGATCTCTATTTACCCATTCTAAGAGGTCAAAAAGGGGTTAAACGTTCCAAACGAGGGATATTCGAATGTACCACTTCCTATATGGTCACAACTCTAAAAATTGGTACAAATGTCAACAATGGTAAACATAGAAAAAGTAAGCTATTCCGATCTCGATTAACCCACTTTAAGAGGTCAAAAAGGGGTTAAACGTTCCAAACGAGCGATATATTCGAATGTCCTACTTCTCATATTTTCACAATTCTGAAAACTGGTGTGAATATCAATAAAGACAAACGCAGAAAAAGTAAACTATTCCGATCTCGGGTGGATCAAGGGGTGGAAAAGGGGTTAAACGTTCCAAACGAGGAATATTCGAATGTACCACTTCCCATATGGTCACAACTGGGAAATTTGGTACAAATGTCAAAAAAGATTAAACATAGAAAAAGTAAGCTATTCTGTTCTCGATTAACCAACTTTAAGGGGTCGAAAAGGGGTTAAATGTTCCAAACGAGGGATATCCGAATGTTCCTCTTCCAATGTAGTCCTTTTTCTGATATTTTTTTGCAAATGTTAAAAAAATAAGTCATTCCAATATCGATTAACGAATTTTTAAGGAATGAAAAGACGACGCAACATTGAAACTATACGAGGATTAACTTAATGTCTAATTAACTTAATTCCAATACACTACTTTGAAATTTAGAACTAAGAGCAAACATAAACACAATAAACTATTCCAGTTTACTATTCACAATTATAAATTTCGTTTAAAATGTCAACAAAGGAAAGTTCCTATTTTGATAAATCAATTTGTCGGGATCGAAATGGGAGCAAACGTCTGAAGTGTAGAATACATGAATGTCTTTTGATCGCTAAAATGCTAATGGTAAAATTTCGTAGCGCAGCACGGGTATTCAGCTAGTGTTATACTATAGGTAAACCACATGCAATTAATAATATATATAGTAATGCTTAAAGAGTTCTCTTACTTAAGCCTTAAGACCTTGAGCGACGCGATAGGAGGATCAGTGTCATACAATGAAAAGGAATGTAAACATTTTGTTTTCTTGAGTGTTTGAGAGATCAAGTACCAATTTTTTTCGGTACTAGTTTTGACAAAGGAAAATATCAGGGGTAAAAAAATAATTAAAGAAATATTATCTGGCTCGGTTAAAGCGGAAACTTGGATAACCGGGGTTCGGGTAATCGGGGTTTTACTGTATTTTGAAACATAGAGCCCTGTTATAAGTTAAAATAAGTTATGTCTTGCTATTTTCTTTTTCATATCATTTTGTATACGAGTCGTCCATTTCCGAAAGTGCCTAATTGACAAAATTTGAAAAGTTGAGTTTTTAATTACATGTCGTTGGCACAACTGAAATACACATACACAATATACAGTTACAAAATTTTCTAAATCCTATTTTTTTTTTTTTTTTAAAAAAGGACTTTGTATCGAGTACAAATTCAAACAGGGCATAGTTGCATTTTATTCCATTTCCAAAACTGCCTAGTTGCACATTAAAACAGCATATTACTGCTTTATATAGAATAATACTGACCCAAGACCTAGTAAATTGTGTTTCTAATTTATTTACAGATTATTATTTTTTTTAAACATAACAGCAATAAAGGTTTTTTCTAGTTTCCTGAAAAGTTTTCCCCGAGGCAACTTAGGCAGTTTTGGAAATGGACGACTCATATATTGAAAGCAAACTTTAAGATCATAGATTGGTTGGTTGTTTTCAGATTACCTGGCACCGTCAGAAACACGACATAACACGACATCATGCGCCGAAACATTCGTCATTAGACAAGCCAACATACTGTTACGAATTTTTGTATATTTGAAAATATTTCGTAGTGCTAATTTTGTAAATAGATAAATTTCTGTACATTTCGCATAAGACAGTGCAATAGTTCGACGCTAAATTGGTTTCCCTGCAGTGAGCATCTCAATGTTTGATAGCGAGTTTTACAAGGGTAACTCTGGGAAGCGAGTTTCAAGGGGCAGGGCATTTAACATTATGGTAATGGGAATCTCGCCAAATTGGCGAGATAGAGCCAAGTTGGCGACGGTTTTTGGCGACTAATTTTTGTCGCCAAATTTGGCGACCATTTGGCGACATTTTCGGTACATGTATAAGGTACATGTATCCCATATACATGTATAGGTCTTTTCGACTACTCTCTGGAAAGTTCTCCAGGCATCTACCTCTGGAAGTTTCAAGAAGGTTCTCGTATGTTCTCAGGTCACCCTATAAAAGCTCAGGGAGAGCGGGTGATGCAGTTAGTTAGTCAGTTGTTGACTGATTTTGAGTCACAGAGCTAGTTGTTAGCTGAGTCCGATAGTTGACTGAAGTTAGTTGATTTTGAGTCACTGAATTAGTTGACTGGAGATTCTGAGCGAACTGTATTGCATTGTCTTTTGCAGTGATTTAGCAGTTGTTGTCAAGTTTTTAACTGCTGTTTTGTGCTCTATTGAGGTGAAAAGAGCTGTATTGTGTCTACTAGAACGAGAAGTTCTGGAGCTGTAAGAGAACTGTGAAGATTTATTTTGGAATAAATTTCTGCAAGTTTTGATCTGCTTTGGCGTCAAATCTTTCGAACCCGTACAACGCAACAATACATTTACAAACACCCATGCCTAACACGAGACTCGAACCCGCAACCTCGAGGTCCAGAAGCCAGCAAGCTAATCACTAAACCGTTTGGTCGGCTATTTAAGATCATAGAATTTCCATTCATGAATGAATGTGGGAAGTGAGAAAATGTGGGGAGGGGGGAGTCACTGTTCCGGTTGCAGTAAAATTTCTGACCACTGGTTTGCCTGCACATTTTAATAAAAATGGGATATCTTAGGTATTCTATTAAATGGGAAATAAACACAAGGTATCTAGTAGTGTACGATATCTGGTGGGTCACTCACCCTTCATTCCCTGCAGATCCAAAGGAACATTTGAATAGAGTAGGCAAAGACAGGGGCTTCAAGAGACGACAAACACAGGAGGAGGAGGAGAGGCTATCATCCTCGCATTTCAAATATTGACTCGCCCCTCATCCGGAAAGTGCAATATTTTTCTCCTCCAGATTACCCGGGGGAGAAGATGAAGGTTCTTTGGCTTAAAAACTTCTCTGGATCCACACCTCATCAACTTTTGGAGATAAACCAAATGCAATGTTTAAAATTTAATACTTACGCCATTAAGATTTCAAAAAAAAAAATTTAAAAATTTTGGGGTGTGAAACATCGCGCAATTTTCAATTACACTAAATACTGGTCACTGCAATTAAATTTGCCATCGATTGGTGTAATTTACCGTTTTTGTTTTCATATTTTAGCTTTTTTTTTTTTTTTAATTACCAGTTTAGCGATTCTTTTTTGGAGGAAATTATTACATTAGAAGAAAAAAAAATAATTGGGAAATTAGCTAAGTGTTTTTCGATAAATATTACGTTATCTTTTCTTGTAAATGAAGCAATGGAGAAATAGTCGTTTGTGGCGACCTCAAATAACAGATAAAACTTCTGTGCATTGGAGTACTCTTTTGCACAGCGGTAAAGCATCTGTCTCGAGACACAATGGTCCCTGGATGGAGGCCCGTCGCCCGTGAAAGCTATAGTTTACGCTTTATTAGTGACCCGGATGTGATATGAACACGCAACCTTCTGATCTGGAGTCAGAAGCGATCACGCCCGGGTCACCAATAAAGCGTAAACTAGCTTTCACGGGCGACGGGCCTCCATCCAGGGACCATTGTGTCTCGAGAGAGATGCTTTACCGCTGTGCAAAAGAGTACTCCAGTGCACAGAAGTTTTATCTGTTATTTGAGGTCGCCACACGTTAATGAGCGATGGCGTTGCTCAAGGAAAGAGAACTCTGTGCCAAAGACATTAATTTTTCAACCGCTTACGCCGTTATCGCATTTCTTAAAAAAATTTCGGAGGTTGGGACGATTAGAACACCTTACAAAGCATTAGCGCAGAGATTTTATCAAAACAGTTTAAGCCGTTTTATAGCAATTGCTGAGAAACAAGATTTTTTCGTGATTTTTCAAGGTTTCAACCTTATGCGCAAGCGCGATTTTCGCGGAAACCATAATGGTAGAGGTCACCATGACCTCCACTAACTCGCACACCAAATTTGAACATCATCGTAAGGATGTTCAAATTCGGGAGTTATGCTGACCACGTACACACAGACATTTTTTTCTAGATAACTTTTTTGAAATCAGGATGTTCCTAAACGTGACGAAACGAAAAAAATAAAATAATTTTTTTTTTTTTTTTTACCGAGTACTGTACTTTCATTACCCTATGTAAGCACATGGGTAATTGAAAGTAGAAATATAATAGGCACGTAAATAAGTTATTTTATGCAACTGCAAACTGTTAAACGTCGTTAAATAGGATTAAAAGAAGAAAAGTATGCAAATGTTTATTAAATATATATATATATATATTTGACATATTACTGGTCATTGGGATGAGGTGGCAAAATCTCCTACGTCAGAATCAATACCAAATGAATCCTTTGGAAGGTTAAATATGACCCATATACATTTTAGAAGCTTGCGTTGAAATTCGTTAGATCCATTTTTTAGGTATAGACTGAGAGGCGACTACAATTTTTGGACCCCATCGAACATCATTCTGAATTTTTTAGAGAAGTTGGAGAAAAGTGAGTAGATTACGAATCCACTGGTCTGCCATGGCAAAAATGGTCGAATCTGGTCAAAAATCGACTTTTAATAAGTTGAACTGAATCCAATTGCCAAATGCGCCATAAAACTTGTCAAATAATGAGCATTTTTTTTTTTTTTTTGCTAACCCTCACTCTTTAATTTTCAATTAAGAAGGTTGCAAACGATTCGGATGTGTGGTGATGGCTTACTTGAGATCTTTCACAAATGAGCTAAAGCTTACTTTTAAAAGATTCAAGTTTTCCGAGTCAGAGATCAGAAATCGCTTGCGCTTTTTCTCATGGAAAATCAAAATGCGGTGGGTTGCCAGATGAAAAAGTTTGTTCTCTTTTTGGTAAGTTATGACATATTTGGCAATCGGATTTCAGTTAAACTTATTCCAAGTCGATTTTTGACCAGTTTCGGCCATTTTTGCCATGGCTGACCAGTGGATTCGTAATCTACTCACTTTTCTCCAATTTCTATAAAAAATTCAGAATGATGTTCGATGGGGTTCAAAAATTGCAGCCGCCTCTCGGACTAGTAGTAGTCTGGTAACTTGGGTTGAATATCGATATATTAATGAATACTTGAGAGCGTTTCGCTGTTGTTGAGCATCTGTTCTTGAAACTTTAAACGTGTTTTTCTCGAACCAACGTTTTCTCGATCGGCCCGAGTGAAAAACAAATTTCTATCAGACCGATTGCTCTGAAATTGTTACACGTTATTTGATATATCAGTAATTCTCGTTGGGACAAGAATATTTCTTTTCATCTCTACCTTTTCGTTTCAGTGCCCAATTAGTGCCTGAAAAAAAAACGCTTTTATTTTTCGAAGTCCACCATTTTGGGTTGTTTGGTTGGTTGTTTTCAGATTATCTGGCGCAGTCAGCAACACGAGGGTTATAATGCGCCGAAACTTTCGTCATTAGACAAGCCAACATACATTTACAAACACCCATGCCTGACACGGGGACTCGGAACCCGCAACCTCGCGGTCTAGAAGCTAGCACGCTAACCACTATACCCTTTGGTCGGGCCCATCCTTATTTTGGGATTTTCTGATAAAATTTCATAATCCTAGTTCTAACGAGAATGATGATTTTATAGATTAATAATCAGTTCGGTTTTTTTTTTTATTCTAAATGTCTTTAAGAGTCAGAAACATTGTGACCAGACACGTACTTTTTTTTTTAAAACGTCTTTTTTTTATCAATAATAATAACAAAACGCTGTAAAATTAAGTAAAAAATATATATATATATATATTTGTATCCATTAGAAGTCAATAATAACATAGTAAAAAAAAAAAATCCATTGAATTTTATTTTCACGTACAACAAAAAAATCCCGATGAAAACGTAACAAAAAAATGTGTAAGTTACCAAACTACTACCTTAAAAAAAAATGTGAAATTATTAAAGAGTAGAAAAGAGAAATTAGTAATTAGCACGATTAGAGAGTAATATAAATAATTATACAAAATATCAGTTGAATATTTAGAGACCTAAGCCATTCCTAAACTATGTAAATACACATTAAATTTGAATCAAGGCAGCCTATTTGATTTCAACTTAAAATACTTTTCGCATAATCTTTCATTTCGAGTATTATAACTGAAAATAAAAAAACTTTGCAGAAACTATCGTCTAAAAAAGTGGACATCATCCATCTTTGAATGCGTAACTCCGGACTTCGCAATAAAAGTGCTCAGTCAATAAGTATTGACCCCCCCCCCCCCGCCCTTCTCCTTTTATTTGAATCCTACCGGTCAAGGGTTAAACTGAGAAAAGTTAAAAATTTAAATATTTTGAATATTAGTAGAAAAAACTTCAAAAACAAATTATTTGTATTTCAGAAAATAACCTGTATAATATAGTGGGTGGATAGCCTGCCCCTGTACAGCTCCTCTTATGTGTCTGAGCCGACCAAACGGTATAGTGGTTAGCGTGCTATCTTCTAGACCGCGAGGTTGCGGGTTCCGAGTCCCGTGTTAGGCATGGGTGTTTGTAAATGTATGTTGGCTGGTCTAATGACGAATGTTTCGGCGCATTATAGCCCTCGTGTTGTTGACGGCGACAGATAATCTGAAAACAACCAACCTATGTGTCTGACTGTCTATGGTCAGCATAGATTCCGAACAGAATGACCTAGAATTTTGAATACAGATTAGAGGTGGCCATGGGACCTATCATTAAGATTTTTGTGAAAATAACGCAGGCGCTACTATTAAAAAAATGTATACTTTTCAAACAATTGCCAAAAAAAAAGAAGGCTGGAACGAATTTATCAAAATCGCCCAGGTATCGCTTTTTAAGGTATTCTAAAACATCCCACCAACAAAATTCAAGTGGAAATGCAAATAAAAGGCATAAGAAGTTAAAAACGAATGTCTAAAACAGAGTTTTCATTTAATTGACCCTCCCCCCCATCTGGGACTGTTTCTCCTCTGTTTTTTCTTACAAGAAAGGATAATGTAAGAAATATCGAAAAACTTATCGCTGATTTCACCACTGTGACGGCCTTTGTTAGCCCTGGTCCTTAAGCCCAAGAGTATTGTTTTGCAGTTTGTCAAAAGTGTGGTTCGGTGTCCATTCCCACTTAATGTTTGGTTATGCGCAGGAAAAAGCCTCGTGTGGGCATGCGCCTACTAGTATAAAAAGAGATGTATGCTGATGTCGTTCAGTTGTATTGATGTTTTATAAAACTCAAATAAAAAAATAAAAAAATTTTGAAGCCGATTATTTTGTTTTTTAAATCCTTTATATTTTACTTTTACTTTACCAAAGCACATCCTTTTTATGTAATGTTTTTTTTTTATATATATTTAAGTTCAAAACTTACTACTTTCTATTATGTTATTGTGTTTCAAACTTAAGGGGTACCCCTTGTTTTTAGAAAAAATAATAAAAAATATCAATTTTCTATTTTTTGCGTGTTTATAATCTTTGAAACCATCTCCTTTTTCTGGCAAGTTTTTGAGATGATCCGATTACTGCAATTGCAGAAAAACTATATTTTTTTTTATGGAGAATTTAGCATTGCTGCAATTGCTCCTTTGATTTTTCGAACGCATCTTTCTTTGTTCGTGATTTTTGAAATTCCCACCTTACTGAAAATGTTTAAAACTTCAGCAAATATGAATGAAATAACTTGACATTTTTTGTGTGTCGTTCTGAATACCTATTTGACAAAAATAAGCATGAATTTTTGAATAAAATAAAAACTTTTTTTTTTTTTTTTGCAAATTTAAATGTTGAAAAATACCCGTTTTTAACGCTTTTTTTTTACTTATAAAGTTACAGTAATTAAAGTTTTTCTTGAAAACTATTATACTTATTCTGAATCTGATGCCTAAAAAGTTAGAGTATATTACTAGGAAAAAAATTGTTTTTAAAAATCATAAAAACATTCAAAAACGAAAAAGAATGTAGAATGTGAAAGTTAAGTTTTTTTTTTTTTTTTTTAATTTTGAAAATTTAGTGCATTATGTGAATTTTTTTTTTTTTTTTTATATATAAAATTTAGTTTTTACTTAGTAATTTATCCAAATATATAAAAAATATAATTTTAAAGACTTAAATAAAAAAAAAGTTTGAGGGGTATCAAGTCCCCTAAATGATAAACAGACATAAATGCTTTCTTTATACAATAGAATTTTGTCGTTAGAACTCGCTTCTGGCACGCTTTCATATAACAACTGGAGCAATTACTAATTAACATCATCCAGTTTACAAATATTTCATTAAATATTCGCATCTAAATATTTTTGTAACCTCAAATATGTAACGAAAACTCAAACAAATGCCAGTTCCTGTTAACTCAAGATATACATTATTAAAAGGTCGGTCACTTTAATCTTTGCTTAATAAACCAACCTTCCGAGTCAGAGGCGGGGAAGGATCATCTTAATATCATTTGAAATAAGACATACACCATTTTCTCGATCAAGAACTCTTATTACCTACCTGCTATCGAAAAGGAATGTTTATTCAAGCCCCAGCCCCCCTCCTCCATATTAATAACTCCCTCTATTGTCCTATTTGGTCCAATACAACAGGTCTCGTTCAAAAATGCAGACTAATTGCTCATAAACGGGTTGAAATGAGTTACCTTGATTATTGGATTGCTTTAGAAATCGCCGATCAAGCGGAGCAATTTTCTCTTTGCTTTAGTGGCTCGTTTTAATTTACCATTGGAAGTGTATTTGATCTTTCGCAATTATATATTGGATAGGGTTGGTCTTGATTAAAGTGGTCACTTTCGAAACGAGATAATTTAACAATGTTATTCTTTGTGATATTGAAGGCAAGGTAAGTTTAATTTAACGCACTTGTCATATTACAAATGGTTTGTAGGATAAGCAACTCCGTGGAACGTTCATATTTTGGCTGCGAATGAGATATCGGATAAGATTAACTTGATATTCGGTGACAAGTTTTCTCGCCTTGTCTCCATCAACGCCAATTTGGCGACCTTTTTCATTTATACACCAATCAGGCAGAGTTTCTGTCACACATAATTCTTAACAGGGGAAAGTTTCAGTCATTGAGAAGAAGTCCTATTACTAAACTTCAACTTAACTTGACATCACTAGACGGTAGATCGTCACAGCGCTGATAGGCAATTTATCCATTTTGGCGGCATGAAAGCATAATGCTCGCCAAACCATACAGCCTTTTGTTCGACAAACGGGATATACATTAATACTGTATCACCCCATTCCCTTTTCATTCTTCTCCCGTCCCTCAAAAAAAAAAAAAAAATCACGCTTGGAAACTCAGCCCAGCAACCCTGTAGAGAACAAAAGGCTATAAGGTTTGGAGAGAATTATGTCTTCACTCCGCCAAAATGGATTAATTGCTTATGAGCACGGTGAAGATCTATCGTCTAGTGATGTCAAGTTAAGTTGGAGTTTAGTATAGTAAGGATCATTCCCTATACTCGCTGTGTTACGATCTTCTTGTTCAGTGCATTTAGAAACTACTTTGAATAAAACCTTGAAATTTGGTGAGTAGGTAAAAAAAAAAAGATGACTCACGAAATGACATCAATTGTTTTTGTTTAATGTCTATCTACTATAAATAAAAATTAAAATACCAAAATGCAAAACCAGGTGAAGCCCCTGCATATGCATTGTGTTAAGGATTTCAAATGTAAAATAAAATATATGGGACGCTATTTTCGAGTTTTTATTTCATGTCATTTCATTTACTGGTCTTTTTCGCACCTACTCACGAAATGTCAAGGTTTCATATAAAGTAGTTTCTAAACGCACTGGACTGGAAGATTGTAACATGGCGAGAGTACAGGGTACTCTTAAACATCCCCAAGTTGTACTGTTTATCTAGATCGTAATAAAAGTGCATAAATAATCTGTTATTAACTTAA
Organism: Linyphia triangularis; assembly: GCA_963978545.1. Classification (NCBI taxonomy): domain Eukaryota; kingdom Metazoa; phylum Arthropoda; class Arachnida; order Araneae; family Linyphiidae; genus Linyphia; species Linyphia triangularis. Next base: position 88,819,876 of record OZ021726.1, read on the forward strand.
TTCAACCACTCACACAATCCGAACCGGAACCAACTTAACTGGGTTTTCGCAGATTAGGAATCCCTAATATTAAAATAACATAGAATAGTAAGAGAGAGTAAAATAAGAGACAAGGGAATTTCGTTTGATAGGTATGGAATTTTAAACAAACCGGTTTGAAAAAAAAAAAAAATGGATTGAGGGGAGTAAATTCGATAACTGTACGAAGTTTACCGAAAAGGCCCATTTTTGTTTGGACGGATTTGTCAATAAAGTAGGGGCGTGGAACATCGCACAACTTTCAATTACACTATAATACTGGATGTCAATTTTCATCATTCATTTAGGCCGACCAAAAGGTATAGTGGTTAGCATGCTAGCTTCTAGACCGCGAGGTTCCGAGTCCCGTGTTAGGGCATGGGTGTTTGTAAATGTATGTTGGCTTGTCTAATGACGAATGTTTCGGCGCATTATAGCCCTCGTGTTGCTGACGGCGCCACATAATCTGAAAACAACCAACTATCATTCATTTAGAAAATGGCCAGTTTAGCGGTATTAGCGATATTTTTTGCGATAATTCTTGTGTGGGTCAAAAAACACTCTACCAAAATGATGATTTTGGCGATGTACTTTTCGATAATCCTTGTATTATCCTTTATTATAAGTGAAACTGAGGGGAGAGGAGAAAACGATTATTGAGGAGGTATACTCAAGGAAAGAGAACTCTGTGTTGAAGGCATTCGTTTTTCAACTTTTTACGTCATTAAAGCATTTTTACGGGAATTTCGGAGGTAAGAATGTTTCGAAGTCCTTAAGAGGCATTACCACAGAAATTTTTATCAAAATCGTTAGAGCCGCTTTTAACAATCAATGAAAAACATGATTTTTTCAATGGCAGCTACCCTATACGCATGCGTGATTTTGACGAAAACCTCAATGGTAGGTCCCATGGCCACCACTCACCCGCAAACCGAATTTGAACACCGTAGGTCAGTTTGTTCGGGAGTTATGCTGACCACGTACACACACACACTCAAACACACATTTTTTCTAGGTCACTTATTTGATCATTTTTTTTTTTTTTTTGACCGAATGCAATACTTTTATTTTCCTATGTATACATATGGGTAATTGAAAGTAAAAAACTGGTGAAAAGGGGGTTCTGAAAATTAGTGTGTTTTACAAAACCACTGTATTCAGCAAAAGTCATCGCTGGAGCTGTACTGTCCAATAAAGGAATCAGTAGGGTAATTTTTTATCACATATAATATAGCCCATCAAAACAAAGTTTTTAAAATAAATCCTTTATATGCATTGACAATTTTTATATTCGTTAACACAGTGCCGATACTGTAAACAGCTCGTGCTTCGTGTTTTTATATATATATATAATTTTAAAATATCAAAAGCATCTGCCAGCAAAATGTGCGGCAGACTAGGGTTGAAAGTTTATTTATTTAACCCTTTGCACTCCAGTCCTTTTTCGCGCGGAGGAATCAGCAACTCGAGACATTTTAGGTTCGGCTGGTGTTTATGGATTTGCTTCATAGAAACTAAACACAGTCATTGGCCTTGCATCGAATTTCCGCATCACACCTAATGGTCCTCTCGTGGTTTGGCATCCAATCGTGTGGCGCCTGAGAGGCGCCACTGGAATGCAAAGAGTTAAAATAAACGTTAATTTACGCACTCATATCCATATATCTTTTATTTATTCCGATTCATTTATTCATTAAAACAGTTTTAACAACTGGGAAGAGTTTCTTCAATGATCAGTTAAGTGCTATTTCAGCGCGATTGGATAACGGCAAGTTAGTTTATTACTATTCCGTAAAAGCGACCATTTTAGTGACAGTAACAGCCCCCAAAATTTGATAGATTGCATTGTAATAGACATGGAATCTATCTGCCAAGTTTCAGCCGAATTGGATGACGGAAAAAGGAGGGTTAATTAGACATCCGCAGATTTGTCCACCATCGAGAAATCATGCGCATCCGCACAGCCAGCCAGCCAACCACCCACATACAAAATCGAAGTTAATATAAAAGATTCAAAAAAGATGAAGTAATTTAGCTGTATTTAAATTTTAGAATAATTTGCTACCACATTTTAATATTGCCAAGTACAGTAGAGTCTCGATCAACCGACCTGATTCGGACCAAAGGTAGGTCGGTTAAGCGAAAATTCCGGATAAAAGAGAGTTGTAAAAAACAATAAAAAAGTAAATGATTTTCGTTTATTGAATACACGACATCTAATGTTCTTTTATGACATAATTGTTGGAAATGAGTTTTCGTTGCAATAATCTTGATAATCTTTGTTTCGCTACTCTATCCCGGAGTCTTTTTGAAGGCAATAGTTCAGTTTGATCTGCATCCGAAGGTTGCTCTAACCGTGTCAGTTCTTTAGAAAAACAGTCAAAAGCCTCACCATTACTTATGTAACTTTAGAACAAGGGAAAAGATTACGGTTTAAAAAAGGAACAAATTATTTATTACTCATTTGGGAGATTTTTGATGTTGACTAAATGATTGCCGGTTAACAGAGAGTTCCGGATAAAGGAGGGCCGGTTAATCGAGGTTCCACTTTAGTTTAAATAACGGGGAGTCAATCCGCCGACATCAACAGCTACGCGTCGATTCTTAAGAGCAAAGCTCTTCCATCAACTTTCTACGCTCCCCTTAAGAATATGAGGCGTGTTCCATATGCGTTGAGCAACTTGCTCCTTCAAAATCATGAGTATTTATAACTCTGCTTTTGCATGAGTAAAGCCTCTTTTTTTCGCGACCATTGTTTGAAAGTTGTGGGTCATCGTTAAGGGGGGGAAAAGTCATTTATGGTAAGAAATGGGATAAAATGTGGCTCGTTATGAAATATGACTGAATTGAGTTGTAGCTGCATTGTGTTTTATGGGGTGACGTAATTTGTTACGAAAAAAGGACATATTTCGAAAATTTAGTTTACTTAACCATCGATGTAGTTTATATCCAATTAGGAATTACCTAACCGTCGAATAACAGGGATAAATGTATTGTTTAACGATATTACCACGTTTTTTTTTTTTTGTTTTTTTTTTTTCTATTGATATAGTTAAGAGTGTTGTAATTTAAGGGACATTCTTTTAAAATTCCCTTACACCGATTCAACTGATTTATTCTGATTATAAAATAATTATGTATATAAAATTTCGAATCGAAATTGTGCAATAGTTTCAATAATATCGTCTCCATGATAGCTCTTACCTATACCCATTAATTTTTAACATATTGCTACACAATTTTAGTATTAACTTTCTCGGTGGTTCTTCTACAAAGAGAAATCAATACACACTTTTCTTTGGTACAATTCAAAATATGTTTTGCGTGCTGATTACATCCTGGTTTATATTTCTTAAGTAAGTAAATGTCTTTAAATCCTTTATATTAACTTCGATTTTGCTTTATCCTAGGCCATAGATTGGTTGGTTGTTTTCAGATTATCTGGCGCCGTCAGCAACACGAGGGCTATAATGCTCCGAAACATTCGTCATTAGACAAGCCAACATACATTTACAAACACCTATGCCTAACACGGGACTCGGAACCCGCAACCTCGCGGTCTAGAGGCTAGCACGCTAACCACTATACCGTTTGGTCGGCTATCCTAGGCCATAAACCCAAGGGTATTGTTTTCAATTGGTGAAAAGTGTGGTTCGGTGTCCGTCCCCACTTAATGTTTGGGCATGCGTAGTGAAAGGCATTGTGTGCGCATGTGCGTGCTTGTATAAAAAAGAGATGTATGCTGATGTTGTTCAGTTGTATTGATGTATCGATGTTTTATAAAACTCAAATAATAAAAAAATCAGTGTTGTAATGGGCTAGGACTTAATGCCTAGGATAAACTGTACATCTTCCCTAAACCGATTATTTCTGTGCGCGTTTTTGATTGGCAAGTCTTCGGAGGGCTAATTAACCCACTTGCCGTCATCCAGTCGATCTGAAACTTGGCAGATAGAGTCGTTGTCGATGACAATCGATTCTATAAAGTTTTGGGAACAAAAAAAAGTTAAAAAAGCCATCGAATTCGTAGCGTGGATTTTTTTTTTTTTTTTTTTTTTTTTTTATAGAGGTCAAACATTATGAAAACTCACTCGGATAAAAAAAAAATCGCTTAATTAAGTTTCAGTTGCACATAAAAGTTAACTATATATGTAAAGAACAAATATCAAAAACTTTATTTTCACGAATTTATTTTTTTATCTTATTACTATCACATATTGAACCCACCTCACTAGAATCACATTCATATGCTATTTAACAATCCCGCTGCTATGAATTTAGAGTACATTTTTTGCTAAACTATTTGGGAAAGACGTACTTTCTAAGAGGTGGTGCTTTTTTGTCACCCATTGTTATGGGGTGGTCTCGTATACAAATGACAGATCCAACATCTAGGCACCATTGATCACTTTTGCTTAGTGGTTAGCGTGTCTGTCTTCCGATCAAGGAGTCCCGAGTTCAACTCTCCATTAGTGCACATCGGTGACCCGAATATTCGTATACATCAGTGGCGCCATCTATTTCTACACTATCCCCTCAGCATCTCTGGCGACTCACTGCCACACAGAAAGCAACCTCTGGCGACTCACTTCCACACGTAACGCACTCAACTCACACGCAAGCAACTTAATCCTTCACCCCTTCGTGACTCCCTGAGAAAGGGCTATGTGGTGGTCTCGTGTACAAATGACAGATCCAACATCTAGGCACCAGTGATCACTTTTGCCTAGTGGTTAACGCACCTGTCTTCCGATGTAAGGGTCCCGAGTTCGACTCCCCGTTAACGCACATCGCTACAGTTATGATTGTGGGTGGCACTTCCAGTCGGACGTTTTCACACAATCAAAGTTTAGGATAGTATTACGGGTTGAAATATCAACCAGATAAACAAAAGATCTGCCAAATGTAATTCCGCTGAATGTCCCCTTCTTTTAATTCTCCTAAATGTTAAATGAAAAGTTAGCGCCTTGTATTCTATATTAAAAAGGATCTTCAGCTAGTTCTTGCCCCATAGCCACAGTGTTTCATCATATTGGATGCAATGCCAACCAAAGAATTGTTTTAAAAAAACTAAATGCATTTTTGCACCGGGTATAATAACTAGGGGTGTGGAACATTGCACAAATTTCAAATACACTTAAAATACCGTACTTAAATTTGACATAGATAGGTGTGATTTACTTTTGTGTTTTCATACTTTCATTCATTAAAAAAGAAATTCTAGTTTGACGATGCTTATTACATTGGCGTTTAAAAAAAAAAAAAAACTCCAAAATGGCGATATGTTTTTTTTTATCATTTTCTCAACACTATCTTAGAAGCATTCAGATACTGTACAATGACCATAAAGAAAGAAATTAAACAGTGTTATATCAAGCAACTCTCTCTCTCTAACGGTCCTCACGTGATTTGCCTACAAACAAAGCTCTTTTTCCATTAACCACCGAAGAACCTCCACTTTTCTGAGGCGATGTTGCATGTCCTCCTATTCAAACACACGTTCCGCATCATCATTCCATGCGGCACGTGACATTACTACCCTTTTATTATTGTTGAGGCCACGTGTTATTATTAGTTTGGTGACAGCTCTTTACTTTCGAGCGGCCTTGGATCCAAACGCTCGTGTCCAGGTCCGATCAAAACATAGAGGAAAGGGAAAAGCTGGCCTTTCAATGGCCCACTTGATGGTTGTATGGCTAGCGCTGTGGCCTCGCATGCTAAAGGTGCCGGGTTCGAATCCCGGGGTAGGTATGGATTGTTTCGACGAGCGATATGCGACTATACTAAACTCCACCTTAACTTTACATCACCTAGACGGTAGATCTTCACCGTGCACATAGGCAATTCATCCATTTTGGCGGCGTGAAGGAATAATGCTCGCCAAAACCTTATAGTCTTTTGTTTTCTACAGGGTTGCTGGACTGAGCTTCCCAGCGCGCCTTCACGCCGCCAAAATAGATGAATTGCCTATGTGAAGATCTACCGTCTAAGTGATGTTGTTAAGTTAAGGTGGAGATTAGAATAGCGGCAGACCGAGAGAACGGTGGATGTTGGTCGGTATTTTACACCAGTTCCTCACATTACGTCATCCAGGGAACTACCTGAGTGCTTCGTTTTGAGTGATTATCACCCAAAAGATGAAATATCTAAAACCAAAAATGTTTTATAGTGGCTAGATTATCACAAAATATCCCATAAACATAAAAAAAAATTTCAAAAAATAATAAAGTACCATTTCAAATAATATTTCCAAATAAAACTTTTTTATTATTATTATTATTTGAAGAACAACATCCATCGTTTTTTCGGTCTGCCGCTAGTCCAACACCGCTCGTATCGTACACCAGGCTTTACATACTTGTGTCTTTCAAGCTTCCAAAGAGAAATAAGCTTGTGCTGCCATCCAACCAGAGTCCGCCAAAATGTGCTTCTAGACCGTGAGGTTGTGGGTTCGAGTCCCGTGTTAGGCATGGGTGTTTGTAAATATAAGTTGGCTTGTCTAATGGCGAATGTTTCGGCGCGTTACAGCCCTCGTGTTGCTGACGGTGCCAGATAATCTGAAAACAACCAACCAACAGCCAAAATGTGTGAAACACGCATTGAAAATCAATTTCACCTCATAGAATTAAACTCATGCGAGAATTCACGCATCGACACATCATGGTTAAATTTGTAAAAAATAATCCTTCATTTTATAAAATCAGATATTATCCGTTTTTCGAAGGGCGGTCTAACTCCCTGCACATTTTCTTTGAAAATCGCGTCCTTTTCTGAAAAGATGCACATTTTTTGTTTATTTTCCAAAGGAATGCAATATACAGATCATCCTTCCAAAATCACCAGTTATTCATGCACAGCACATTCATGTTAAAACTCACACAGATCAGTGACTGACTGAGGTCATTGACTGGCTGCTGATACCACGTGCATTAATAGGTGAATTGTAAGTGGGCGTCCCATAAGTTTTAAATGTAATTTCGTATGTTCCTTAATCAAGTGTATTTTGCTGGCTTTTTACAATGCCTTCCTGCACGAAATGTAGAAAAAAAAAAGATTACCCTCGTGTGTGAATTCATGGAAAACGTAGATTAATACTATGTCGTCCACACGTTAAATCTTTTTTTTTTTTTTTTTTCCTTTGCGCCGGTAGTACCTAATTCAGAAGTTCAGATCATTTCGCCTATCGCCTGCGTTTTTTCGAGATTTCCTGGACATCGTCAAGTGTCAAGTTTTACTTCTTCAACATTTCAACGATAGTTTTCGTAGTGATGCCGGCGTTTGCTCGATCGTTTTTGAAGTGTCGCCGGCATTTGTTCGATAGTCGGTCGAACGATATAATTTCAAGAGTTAGTTTAATGTTTATAACCATCAAATGTTTTAGTAAGCATTTAAAAAAACATATTTCCGAAAAACATATTCTCAAAATGTATTTTTGAAAACATAAAAATTTGAAAAAAAAACCAAGAAAAGGGCAATTTGTGGGCCTCTTAGAAAAAGTAAAGGTCAACCCTGGGCTTCGTTAGTCTATTCAGTAAAACTATTTTAAATCCGAACTAAAACATTCAAAATACAAATTCGAATCTTGCTAGAAACGAAGCCTCACATATTATTCGATTTCTAATATTACATCAAATAAGAAATTATGAATTATATCATATGAGAAAAGTCCCATGTTTTCCCGCCGATCAAACGGTATAGTGGTTAGCATGCTAGCTTCTAGACCGCGAGGTTGCGGGTTCCGAGTCCCGTGTTGGCATGGGTGTTTGTAAATGTATGTTGGCTTGTCTCATGACGAATGTTTCGGCGCATTATAGCCCTCGTGTTGCTGACGGCGCCAGATAATCTGAATACAACCAACCCATGTTTTTCAAGTTATTACTTTCAATTACCCATATGTATACATAGGATGATAAAAGTATAGTATTCTGGTTTTTTCCGTTTTTTTTTTTTTTTTTTTTCCATTCTCTACGTTTTGAAACATCCCGATTTCAAAAAAGCTATCTAGAAAGATCTGTGTGTACGTGGTTAGCATAACTCCCGAACAAATTGACCTACGATGTTCAAATTTGGTGTGCGGGTACCATTAAGGTTTTCGTTAAAATCGAGCATGCGCATAAGGTAAGCTGCCTTTGAAAAAAAAAATGTTTTTCAGCAATTGCTTAAAAACGGCTCTAACGCAAATTAAGAGCATTTAGCTTTTTCATAAGTTATGATAAAAGGTTGTGAATTTGCATTTTTATACTTAACTTTTGAAAATTGGAAAGACGACTTAAAAAAAAATATCACAACTACAAACCTCCACTCTTGGTACTTCTTTTACATTTCGTTCATTTTATTGTCGTTCTATCATCACAAAAATTAACAAAGACATCCAAAAAAAAACTATCGATACATCTTCATCTGTCGGCGCGTTGTCCAAATCCAAACACAGTTATTTGCCCTCTCCATTATCAAAATAACACAACTGCACCTCTTTTTTTACATACAAATCCACCTCGAGGCATTATTTGAACCAACACGCTCACTTGCACAAGAAGGCAAGAACATGACGTCACCTATCGCAACAGTAATTGGTCAACTTACAATCAAACTTAGTTCCTCAACCAATCACATACATCAACTCGCCCCACCTGACGTCATCCCATCCCATATCAAATGAGAAGTGAGCGCACCTTCTCGACAATAACTCTTCAGAAGCCTTGCATGCGTTATTATTAGTTCGGAGACAATTATTATTTTTTTTTTTCTTCCAAGCCTTCTATGAATTATAATAATTCTAATAATGTGTTGTCCCCCCTTTTCTTTCTGTTTTCAACCGACCTTGGCTCCCCTTGACCTTGACACTGAAGCACACACACACAATGTGTTTAGCTACCAGAAAAGAAGCCATTTAAACTATGGCTCGTGTGTTTGTTATATAACAGTATGTTGGGGATATGGAGAAGGGGAGAGGGGGGGGGGGGATATGTAATGTGCATCAGATTGTCAGCTGTGATACAATGAGGCAGAACACGTTTTTCTGATTGGTAGTCCACCTTCCCTTTAAATTACAGAGAAGGGTCTGGTGGTTTATTACCTTGTGAAGATGAGGTCCGGTTTATGACCAAAAAAATATTTGGGGGTTATTTGGCGGACTGGAATTTTTTTTTCCTTTTTTTTTTTCTTGGTAATGATGATGGCATGGGCGTAAGAAAATCCAAGGGGAGAGGGGGGTACCTAACAGTTTTTGAATTTGATTATTAGGTATAAAAAATATGCTAAGGCTGAAAAAGGCTCCTTTGTCCGTTTCGCTTGTACAGTACGCAAATAATAATAATAATAATAATAAATTATAATAATAAATAATAATAATAAATATTAATAATAATTATTATTATAATTATTTAATAATAATAAATAAATAATAATTATTATTATTATAATTATTTAATAATAATAATAAATAATAATAATTATTATTATTATAATTATTTAATAATAATAAATAATAAATAATAATTATTATTATTATTTAATAATAATAATAAATAATAAATAATAATTGTTATTATTATTTAATAATAATAAATAATAAATAATAATAATTATTATTTAATAATAATAATAAATAATAATAATTATTATTTAATAATAATAATAAATAATAATTATTATTATTTAATAATAATAATAAATAATAATAATTATTATTATTATTTAATAAATAATAATGATAAAAATAATAATAATAATAATGATAATAATAATAATAATCCGAACGATGGCTATATCTTGTATTCTAATTAGTGAAAAAACAGAAGTCAAGTACCATTGTGAATCACGGAAGGTCTTTATTAATTGTATATATGTTATCCCCAGTGTGATGTAGAGGGCGCTGCTAATGTAATCCCCTAGCGGCGACTTCGTCGCCAGAGAGAGAGTATGATCGAAGGAGTGGAGGTGAACGGACGTGGAAGTCGCCTCTCCTAGTTTGGGTTTAAGAACCTATTTCTATCTAATGCACGAATAAACCTGCTGTCCATTTAATTGGCCTCTTTCACTTTTACCCCTTCATCATACAACATGGGGGCTCGCCGTGCTTTTTACCCGCGACCATACAACATGAGGTCTCGCCGTGCTTTTTACCCGCGATCATACAACATTTAAAAAACTGCACTTCCACGCATCCAGAGGTCAAACCAAAATCCTCTTCACGAAAAAAAAAAACCTTTACTTCTACGCATCCAGAGGTCAAAGCAAAATCCTCTTCACGAATTACCGCAGCAGTCAGCGACCACCAGTGGAATCTACAAATAAAAGGAAAACTCTTCAACCAGCGTCGTCATTATACAACTGCATAACACTCGCTTCGCCGAACAAGTCCCACTTCAGCCGTCAAGCAGAAATTCAACGAAGCTAACATCGTTATTCCACATAGCCAGCAAGAATCCAGAATCCTGAGCCAAATCGAACCTACAACTACAACACTGTCGCTTCGCCGAACAAGTCCCACTTCAGCCGTCAAGCAGAAGTTCAACGAAGCTAGCATTGTTATTCCACATAGCCAGCAAGAATACAGAATCCTGAGCCAACTCGAACCTGCAACCACAACACTGTCGCTTCGCCGAACAAGTCCCACTTCAGCCGTCAAGCAGAAGTTCTACGAAGTCAGCAAAGTTATTCCACATCGACCAACTACTACGAACCAGAAACCAGAAGCAACGAGTACTCTTCGAAAGGGCAACAACATAAAACGGATACAGCTCCAAAAGCGAAGTAAAATCAAGAAACGCAGGTAGGATCCATCTTATTATAATTATGTTTAAAAATATCAAAAAGCAAGATCTCGTATTTGTCGCCGCTGAGTTAGATATCGTTGTACCGGATGGTGCCACAATTCTAAAATTAAAAGACTTAATCGAAAAAAGTGAAATTTTCGTTGAAGATCCAGATTTCGTTAAAGATTTAATAACAACAGTTGTAGAGGAAAGAAAAACCCAAGAGGAGGATAGAAAAACCCAAGAGGCTAATGAAAAGCAAAAAGAAATCGAAAAAATTAAGTTTGAAAATCAAAAAGAAATCGAAAAAATTAAGCTTGAAAAGCAAAATGAAATCGAAAAAATTAAACTTGCACAGTTAGATGCTAAAATTAAACTAGCTCATTTAAAGAACAAAATCCAAATTCCAGTAACTGCAGAACCCTCTGATATTATTTGTGCTAACTCAATAACACCAACTAATGTAAACGAAAGCATAAAAACAAAAGACCCATTTCCGATTGACACGGGAAAAAAATGCTATGTTGCTTTAAAAAAGGAGGAATATATCACTTTTCCAGCTGAAAGAAATAACGAAATTTTAAATACTTCGCAAATCCTTCCGATTCCTGAAACGCAAAATGACACGTGTCAAGGTCATACAAAGGATAACCCAACGGAAAAAATAAGTTCTTCGTTGATGGGGGCGGGGCCCAATGTCCCCATGAGAAAAGATGAACGATCATTGGAAGATCTCGATGAAGTGTGTGTTGTAACAGAAGACTTAGAAAAAAGCCAACCAGCAGAAGCACATGGTCCAGAATGTAAACAAATTGAAACACGTGGAGCATGGAAACAAACAGAAGAGAATTTTTTTCTGTTTACGATTGGGGATAGCGTGAGTTTAAGCGAAGCGGATTTCTTGCACATTAACGAAGATAATTTACGGAATACTCTTATGAATAAGGTCAAGATTTACAAACCAAAGAAAATGGAAAGTACAAATTTTCAAATGAAGCTTTTCCTACCAGTTGAAACTCCAGTCTTCAAGCCAAAATACATCGATGGAATAATTTCCGAAACTACTTATGACTTATGCAACTCACCGTCTGCTATTCAAAGATTTATGCAGATTGTTTTTCGTGAACTTTTAGTAGCTAAAATATTAATCTTTATGATGAAGTGCTGGGAAGACACTTAAGTTTCTTCAATTTTCTTTTACAAGAACTTTTTACAGAAGATACTTTTTTTTTCTTTTTATGAACTTTTGAATGGAGAGACTTTTTTTTTTTCTTTTTATGAACTTTTGAAAGGAGAGACTTTTTTTTCCATCACACAAACTTTTTAAAGAAGATACTTTTTTTTTCTTTTTATGGACTTTTGAAAGAAGATTTTTTTTTCTTTCATACAAACTTTTTAAAGAGAGACTTTTTTTTCCCTTTCTATAAACTTTTCATGGTGCAAGAACTTTTTCCACAGACTTTAAATTTTTAAGAACTACACATTGTGATCTTCAAGACATTAATGTTGTTTAAATTTTATTATTGTGCTGTATTTTTCAATATCTTTATTTACATGTGTAGTATATATCAATGAGTCGGCGGTCCTCCTCAATCAGGATGGCGGAGTGTTATCCCCAGTGTGATGTAGAGGGCGCTGCTAATGTAATCCCCTAGCGGCGACTTCGTCGCCAGAGAGAGAGTATGATCGAAGGAGTGGAGGTGAACGGACGTGGAAGTCGCCTCTCCTAGTTTGGGTTTAAGAACCTATTTCTATCTAATGCACGAATAAACCTGCTGTCCATTTAATTGGCCTCTTCACTTTTACCCCTTCATCATACAACATATATATACTTTTTATTATGAGGGGTCATCTTATATTAAAACTAGACCAAACTTAAAAAAGTTCAATAGCAACCCTATAATATTATACCATATTTAGATTTAGAATCCAAAAAAACGTCTCAATACCAAATTTCATAATTTTCCAATGAGTGGTTAGTAATTTAAATGAGGTAAAAAAAAAAGGTAAATTAATATTAAAAAGCAAATTTGTTTTTTTAGCCATAAATTCTTAAATAGTTGATATATTTTCCCAATTTTTGTTTCAAACGACAGTTTATTAAAGGACAAACATAAATCACACGCAACATTTCTTTTAAACAGTTTTTTAATAATTAATTATTAATAAATTAAACAAGTTTTAATTTTTTATTTTTTTTTAAATTGAAACTTTTTTTTTTTTTTTTTTGCTTCCAATAGAATTATCATGGTCTAAAACTCCTTCAGAATTTTGTGTTCATTCCATTTTAACTTTTGGTTCTCAATATTTTAGCAAAAATGTAAAAAAGCTCACTTTAAGGGACCTCGTAATAGATTACGTCTTGAAGTACGTAGAACGTTCGCTTCGTTCTTAATGGCTTTAAAGAAATGTGCCCTCAAGATTGGTCAAAATATTTTCGCTCATAAGTGACGTGTTTCTCAACATAATGAACTGAAATTTGGAATCTAGAGTAAACGAAGTATTCTAAATCGAATGAAAACATAAAAAAAATTGGGGTTCGTATTGAAATTTTAAAGCGGGTTCAGCCCCTGCTTCAAAAGTCTATAAAAATGTGTTTTTCCAATATAAAGTATTGTGTTAAAATGTTCTATAGAAAAAGAAAAAAAAACATGAAAATAGAAAATAAACATAATTTGTGTATTTCTGACACTATTCAACCCTCTCTCAAATGAGTTGGTTGGTTGTTTTCAGATTATCTGGCGCCTTCAGCAACACGAGGACTATAATTCGCCGAAACATTCGTCATTAGACAAGCCAACATACATTTACAAACATCCATGCCTAACATAAGACTCGAACCCGCAACCTCGCGGTCTAAAAACTAGCACGCTAACCACTATATCGTTTGGTCGGCCTCTCTCAAATGAGAATCCAGTTAGTGTAGCAGATCTTTTTGTGCAATTTCATAAAAATATATAAGTATTGCACGATAATAAGTAATTTTGTAATGATGGGATTACAGGCTCTTTCATTAATTATTAAAATTTGCTTTCTTCATTTGAGTGCGATATCATAAAAGTATACTTTTTAAAATTATGAATGGTGTTGAGAGAAATTATTTTATAATGATGAATTAACTGGTTAGTGCTCTTACTTTTTACATAAAATATTCCTGATCATTAGGCATGGATGTTCAAAGCGGTTCGGAATCCACGTTAAGCTGTAGATCCCGGCCTGGTTATTTTGCAACAAAAAAAAGGTAATTGAGCGTACAAACCAACCAACCATAACAATCATTTGTTTTTCTATACAATTACCAAGTATTTTACAGAATACCTAGGAAAAGTATACAATAATTATATTTCATAATTTGCCTAAAAAATCCGGAATTCTACAAAATGGTACACCATAGAATACCAGCGAACATACATCGCTAGTTCAACCACACGCGTTCCTCCAATTAAGCTATCACAAAAAAACAACCTATCAAATTCACTTACATCGCTACCGGCAAACAAACAAGAAAAAAAAACGTGCCGCCATATTCCCCCCCTTCCCTCCCTCTAAAAAAAATGGCCCCTTTGACACGTGTATAAACTATGACCAATCCTCGATATAGTAACTCGCCAAATGGGGCGATAAGTTCTTGATGAAGGCAACTCATTCATCACTCCGAGTCTTCGCGTGCTGGGCTTTCTCTCCTTGTCCTTGAAGTTGGTTCGAAAGGGTGGAGAAAAGGGGGGGGACGAAGAAAGTATACCGGGGTGCTTCTTCGACACGTGCCCCCCCCCCCCCCCCGCAACTCCCCTTATACAAGAACATATTCCAAGGATCGTTCCGTATGTAGTGGTAATTTTTTGCAAGTTTCTTTGTTGGGAAGGGGGGGGGGGGGGTGAGCCCATTACAAAGTTTTTATTATAATTATCATTTGAGTTTTATATAATATCAATACAACTGAACAACATGAGCATTAGGGTGGATCAAAAAAAAAAATTTCAGAATTTCAAATCCGACCTACGGGGAAAAGATGTTCTATGGTATACAGATAAATGGAAAAATAATTAAAAAAATTAAATTTTAAATTCAGTACTGCCACAAGGAGGATGAAGTTTAGGTATTTGAGCTTTTTATAGCAAAAAGTCAAATTCAATTGAATTTTTTTTGTGAAGAATTTCAAAACCTACCTGTACGGAAAAGATGTTCTGAGGTACATTAATTAAGGGAAAAATAAAATAAAAATAATAAATTTTATGTTAAGCTCTTTGAAAGGGGGATAAAGTTTTGGTATTTAAGCTCTATAATGGTAAAATGTCAAAGTGATTTTTGCTTAAGTGAAACAGGCCTTTAGTACTTTTAAATGTTTATTGGAATGAGAGGACATTTACTAAATGGTTACAGAAAAAAAAAAGCTTTAGGAACATATTACAACTTCTTAAGAATTAAATCAAGACAAATCAAAAAATCTTCGGAATTACAGTGAACGGTAATCACGTTTGGTGTTGAAAACTGGCTTGAGGTTTCGTGATTCCAGGCTATTTCTTTCTTTTTAAACCATCTCTTCTGTATGATCCGCTTATAGCAGAAAATGCTTCTGTGACTATTCGCTCTGTAGCTTGAGTACGACAGGGATACCCCTTGATAGTAGGTAATACTATATAGTATTGCCGTAGAAATGATTGCTGGGTTTACTATTGCTCCTGAAATCATGACATCACTAAATTGTTCTGTCACATTCTCCCACTTAATTAAGTTCACATAATCTGTCACACAAGGGTCAAAAGTTGGTATGTTTAAGATACGGATATTAATCGCTAAAAGGGTTTGGGTTACAGCAGACCGTTTGACTTTGCGCAAATTCAAAATTCTTTGGAGGACCGATTCCTTTGTGTTATTTTTGTCGTCGGCTTGCATTGATATCAGGATATTTACAGGAAAGCCCAAAAACCTGTTTAAAAAATTACTGGATCAATGACTTTCTTCAAATCAATTGAGAAATAACGCGATAGAAAGATTGATTAATCCAAATGCTCTGCACCATAGATTACCGATTGTTTGGTTTTGATCTTGAATCACATAGGTGCCTAGATTTTTACGATGAACGTAATTAATGTCAATAAAGCTTTGGTTGGACTTCTTCTAAGTCAAATAGAACATGAGAATTCTGTTGGGGGTTGTAAACCACCTTGAGTGGCGAATCTTTCCAGAGTTTCACTTCAACAGCCCTTCGCTGCTTTGTCCGCAGTGATGGCTTCACAAATTTCCATTAAGCACAGTTGATCAGAACTTAAGTCTTTCTTGTTAGTCAGTTCGCATAGGTTGGGTTTACGTGAATGAAACTACAGGTAGTATCTCGCATACGGTCACTCTTTGGCTTGTAACTGGCACACAAACTATTGTAGTGAACGCTTCAGAATCAGTTCCATATTTCGTATAACACCTTCTTTGATATCTGTGTTGACAGACTACCTATTATCGCAACCAACATTGTTGTATCTATGTCATTGTCGACGCATGACCTAGCCGAGCAAACTGTATAGTGGTTAGTGTGCTAGCTTCTAGACCGCGAAGTTGTGGGTACGAGTCCCGTGGAAGGCATGGGTGTTTGTAAATGTATGTTAGCCTATCAAATGACGAATGTTTCGGCGCATTATAGCCTACGTGTTGCTGACGGCGCCAGATAATCTGAAAACAACCAAGTCGACGCATGAACAAAACTTACGATGTGCTTTCCTTAAGATAGCTTTCCGTTAATTTTCTAGCTTTGAAAGCGCGATATTTGTCGTAGTATGAACTTATTTTTCTCAAAATGCTGTAGTGGTCATTTATTGGTATTAAAGCTCGTTTCCAGGCCTCTCCTAACTTACTTGCAACTTATTGACACGCGGAGAAAAGTGTATTTAAATACACTGTACTTTGCTTCTCTTTTTGAATGCCAATATACGCACCTTATTACGTTTTTCGTACGTAGGAAGCATAATCGTGGGCATATTACAGCCTGACCCAAATATAGGACAAATCATGTCTTTTCTTAACAACGCCACAGTACAGTATTAGTTCAAGTACACAAACAAATGTCACATAATAAAATTGTAATTTAATTTCATTTACAAGAAAAACTCTCACCGATTAGGCGTCGAATTCCGTAAGCCTCTGACAGCTGCACTATAGGGTTGTAGGGCTGATTCAACGGTGATATGGGGGGGAGGGAGTTGGGTAAAAAAAGGTTGAAATGTACACTGTACTACTAATTATTCAGTAATCATCACTTTTTTAGGATTTATATTGTAAAAAACAATTATTTTTAGTGTAAAATCATTTAACGAAAATTAGGACTTTTCGCATTTTTTTCGAAAATTCAACCCCTTTGTGGCAGTGCAAAATTTTTAAATATTTTTTTTTAATTATTTTTTCCCTAATCTCTATATCATAGAACATCTTTTCCCCATAGGTAGGTTTTGATTAATAATATTTTTTTTTTCCTCCATAGATGAACGATCCACCCTAATGAACATACATCTCTTTTTATACAAGCAGCCGCAAGCCCACAATGCCCTTCCTGCGCATGCCCAAACATTAAGTAGGAACGGACACCGGGCCACACTGAAAAAAATTCCATTGGTCTTAAGACCCCAGGACAATATATATCCTTCATATCCGTACCTTAGATGTAATGTATCGTAAGAAGCGCAGTGTTAAACCAATTGCACTTCTTAAGATAGTTTGTTTCTGAGGTATGCATAATCAAGTTTTATGTGCAACAGCAACTTATCTAGGCGATTTTGAGCTCAGATTAACTTTGCAAAGAACACTGAATATTACAAAGAAAACCATCGATCGTGCCATTAGCTTCCCCCCCCCCCCCTCCCAGAAAAACTTGATAGAATGTATTGTTATCGACAGCGAGTCTACATGCCGTTTCAGCTCGATTGGATAACGACAAGTAGGTTAATTAACCCTACGAAGAGATTTACCGGGCTGGAAACACATAACATCGAAGTTAGTATAGAAAGGATTTTAAAATATGTACTTAGGAGGAAGCCCTAATAAGGATCATTATCTATACTGGCAATGTTACAATCTTGGCTATCCCAGTGCATTTAGAAACTACTTTCTGTAAAATATTGAAATTTGGCGAGTAGGTACCAAAATGATCAGTTAATCAAATGACATAAATTAAAAACTCGAAAATAACGTCTAATATACAGGACGTCTAACATAAGGAAACTTTGCCGATATATGGACCTCTAGCGGCCGTTCCGTTCAACTGATCGAGATGAGATTTCAGGTAAGATTCTCAAGATTCTGAGAATGGAAACAAGATGGAGCTCACGGTTGCGGTTATATTTACAGAAATTCGAAATTTTCGAATGGCAATACCTCCTTTTTCCCGCCGCAAAATGCCCAGCGCATGCAAAAACCCTAAAGAGGGTTAGAACGTTACGTGTATCACAAAAAACGGACGCATTATGCACGCACAAAAAAAAACTGGGAACAACCAACAGAAACACGATTGGGGCCACTTGCCAGATATTCAGCGTAAAAAACCGATGAAATGCCTGTGATGGCACCCATATGAGCTTTGACCTCTGCCACATGCTAATTTCCCCTATGTGCTCCGATCGTGTTTTTGTTGACCGTTCTCAGAGCTGTTTTCTATGCGTGCATAACGCGTTCGTATTTTTGTGATACACGTACCGTTCCAACACTCTACAGTGTTTTCGCATGCTCCGAGCATTTCGCGACAGGAAAAAGTAAGTGCTGCCATTCGAAAATTTCGAGTTTCTGTAACTATAACCGTGAGCGCCATTTTGTTGTCTTTCACAGAATCCCGAGCTCATACCTCTGTATAAACTGTACCTGAAATCTCATCGCGATCTGTTGAACGGAATGGCCGCTAGAGGTCCATATATCGGCAAAGTTTCTGTATGACCACCCTGTTACTTTATATTACATTTGAAATCCTAACTCCGATGTATACACAGTGGCTCCATCTGGTTTTGTCTTTTGTTATTTTCATTTATGATTGATAGACATTAAATGAAAACAACTTATGTCATTTCATTAAGTGGTCTTTTTTCGTGCCTACTCACCCACTTTCAAGGTGGTTATAGAAAGTAGTGTTCTAAATGCACTGGGCTAGAAGATTGTAACAAAGCGAGAATAGGGAATGATCCTTAAAAAGGATTTCCTTTAAAGTCACTTCTTCTTCAAGCATTTGAAGAGAGAGAATTCCAAACTTTCAGAGTTATTCTTTTAATAAACTATCCAATTATAAGGAATATTTTCTTAATACACTACGATTGTTTGGAACTGCTAAACCTTTTTTTTTTTTTATATATATATATATTATAATGTTTTTTGTAAAATGAGGTTTCTTGTGATGAAGTATATAATAGTATAAAACCAAAAAAAAACGGAGTTTTTAAAAAATCCTTTTTTACGCATTGCCAATTTTTTTATTCATTAACACAGCGCCGATGTCAAAAACATTTCTATCACCAAAATGTATGGCAAACTAAATTTCGAAATTTAGTTATTAAAAATGAACGTGAATTTATATTTCACGTCCAAATATTATTGATTTATTCTGATTAAAGTAATTTTATTACTTATTTATTTAAAAAAAAATCAACACGAAAGTGTTTCAACAATGGTCGGTTCAATGCTATTTTAACGCGATTGGATGACGGCAAGTTGTTTTATTAGTATTCCATAAAAGGGACCTTTTAGTGACAGTGACAGCCTTCAAAATTTAATAGAATGCATTGTCATCGACATCGAACCTATCTGCCAAGTTTCAGCTCGATTGGATGACGGCAAGAGGGGCCAATTAGGCTTCCGCAGACTCGGCCGACATCGACATACCCACACACACAAAATCGAAGTTAATATAAAGAGTTTTTATAAAATGGCACAAGATCTTAAGAAAAAAAAAGTGTAAAATTTTGCATTTCGTGTCCCCATCTTTTCTTTCTGTTCTTGCCCTCAGGTTCGTTTCTTTCTCTAAGCTTTATCCAACTCAAACACGAACTCCCACAGGAAGAGAAGAGTACAGCCCAAAAAAAACCCCATGCTTTTATCATTCATGTCGGAAAAGAAAAGAAAAGTCAACACTTTTACGACTTTCTTTTGTTTCAGTTTTTTTTTTTTCCAAAAAGATTTCGCCTTTATGTCCTTTTTTTTTTATATATATATACATGAATTATGTTGTAAGTAGAGTTATCTTTACCTTTATAATGGGACATTTTCATCCGAATTATGTTTTGGGAAAGATAATCAAATCCAGATCATGTGAAATTACACCAGCGACACCTGTCGGGAATGCTTGCATTTTTTATGAAATATAGATTTATGCTACTTAATGTATTCAAGCTGAAAAGAATATACAAAATGTATCCTGAAACAACATAAATATTTAAAAAAATTATAAAAAAAAGCTTCAGAGAGACGATTATCTATATGATACCATTACTCGATATTGTAGCCCGAACGAATTTGGGAATACAGTAGTTTAAATTAATAAGAAGTAATTGAACACTTTGAAGAGTACAGTGTTTTTGCAAGGCACGCAGATGAGTTTTGTGCTCTCCACATTCACCAGTTTTATGTATTGACAAATCCGTCCAAAATGAAAGGCCTTTGGATAAATCATATCCAATTGTAATCAATTCTACTCCCATCAATTTCGCAAATCAGTGTGTTTAAAATTCTGAACCTGTCAATCCACTATTACACTTGTCTCTTCTTCATATGTCTTACTGTTTCGCAGGTGTGTCATTTGAGAGTTACGAAGTCCTTTTTGTAAGACACTAAAAAAAAAAAATGTAACAAATCTTTAATAATAAAACAAAGTGTCTGTCTGTGGATCTGTAGAAAGCAACTTAAAATAGGCGTAGAGCTCCGAAATTTTCAACATAAGTAGTTCCGGCCGTATAATTGTATCTTTGAGAAATATAATGTTAAAATTTTATTAATGTCTTTAATTTTAATTTTTTTTTTAATAAAAAACTTTTTCTAATAGGACTACAGCTCTAAAATTTTCAACGTAAGTAGATTTTGCCTTCTAATTGCACTTTTAACAAACAGAATTTTAAAATTTTGAATAGCTTTTTTTTTTTTTAGTTATTTTTTTTAAATAAATTAACAAATATTTTACAAAAATGATTTCTGATGGGGCTATCAGTTCTAAAATTTTCACCATAAGTAGTTTTAGCTTTTCTAATTGGGACTTTTGCCATACATAATACTAAAATTTTATTTTTTTAATAAATATTTTTTACAAAAGCGACTTCTAATGTGCCTAGAGCTCTGAAAATTTCAACATAAATACTTTTGGCCTTCGAATTTTGCTTTTTACTAACACACGTTAAAATATTCTCAAAGTGGTGAGGGGCGTTGTATTATTGTATTAACGAGGAAAATAATTTTTTTGTTTCTCGACGAGGAAGGGGCTTCTAATATTAAAGGTTTGCGTAGCAATTAATTTTTAGCGAGTGGAGCTTACTTTTATGCAGTAATGAAGCTTTCAGGGAGCGAAGCGAGCCGATGCTTGCGCAACAATGAACCTTCCATCGAGCGAAGCGAGCTTGTGATTGCATAGCAATAAACCTTTCAACGATAAAAATGAGTCTATGCTTGTTATAATGAAACTTTTAGCGAACGAAGCGAGCTTGGATTTGCGTAGCAATGAACCTTTCTGCGAGCGAAGCGAGGCCATTCCCGAAGCCTTAAAAGCTGGGACTTATACACCAATGATGGATCACAGCAACGCGAGGCCACACAGCTAGTTAATAATCACCAAAAAGATACTTTCCTCTCAGTTACAACAAAGACTACAACGAGGGCGATAATCCCTAAGTAATAAAAAATATATATTAAAAAAAAACATATAGGCTCCCCCCCCCCCGCCCAAGCCAACAAGTGTTGTCTTGTATATTAAAAGCACACAGCGATATACGGGGTCAACTCTCTAGTATTGACATGTCCTCTCGAGTACCAGAAAACAATCATTCATTCGAAAGATAGCTTCTTTTTTTTTCTTTCTTCCAGAATGGAGAGTTTCGAGAAGAGGCCGTTGATAACGGAACTCCGTTGGACTATCACGTGAGCAAATAACACTCTCCTTGAAAGATAATAGTTAAGAAGTCTCTCTTCCCCTCATTGAGAGTACATACAAGACGTACAACTTTTCAGACATCAAGACGGTAAAAGTTGAAAAGACTAAAATTTAGTTTGATTTTGATGAGTATAATAAAGTGTGGGTACACTTCCAATTCTCCTTGACCTTAAGAAATTAAAAATTTATTGATAAAAATAAAAAAATAAAGTTTTTTTTTTTTTTTTTTATCACGTTAAATTCTTAAGGATTCTTGATTGTAAAGATTGGTAACGATAAAAACCAGGCTTTTTAAAGTCTTTATATTAAATCCGAATTTTTTTTGTATGTCTGTGTGAGTGTTTGGTTGGCTGTGTATGACGATGGCGGGCATATCTGCGGAGGCCTAATTAACCCCCTATGCCGTCATACAATCGGGCTGAAACTTCGGAGATAGATTCGATGTCGAGGACAATGCATTCTATCAAATTTTGGGGCTGTAACTGTCACTAAAAGGGGTGCTTTTACGGAATACTAATAAACCAATTTGCCGTAATCCAATCGCGCTGAAATGGCATTTAACCGATCATTGAAGAAATTCTTTCGTGTTACCAAAATTGCTTAAATAAACAAATAAATAGATAAATTTAATCAGAATAAATAAAAGATATTTGGATGTGAGTGCATAAATTCCCATTCATTTTTTAATTAATAAATTTTGAAATGTAGTTTACCGCAAATTTAACTGATAGAGATGCTTTTAATATTCAAAATTGGATGCCAACACCAAGCACATGCTGGCAACAGAAACGGCGCTACGTTAAAGAATACAAAAAAGTTCACAATGCATTTAAAGTATTTATATTAAAAACTTTGTTTTTATGGGTTTATATTACTATTGCTAAAATGCACGTGGTAAAAGTTTTTTATCGAAGCACACGTGTATTCAAACATCAAATTATAAAAGTTTAAAACAGTAACTATGGATGCTACAAAATAATGTGTTATAAAAAATAAACTCCTAACGACAAAAACACTCCAGTCATCTTCTAATCATATCCTAGATTCAACTCTGCTATTTGCCTGGTCCCTCAAGGAGGAAAAACAATAACTGTTTCCAGAAATATCGATTTATTTTTATTTTTCTAGAAGTAAGGTGCTTCTACGAGTTAGATAACACTGACTGCGACAGTGAAAAGAGTCCCTTGAGTAAATAAATACTTCAAATTAACATTGTCATCAACTACTTCATAGGTTATGACACCCCATCCCCCCGCCTAAATTATCAAAATAGAAAATTCTAGAATCTTTCATCTGTTGTATATATATATATTGTTACGAATTTTTGTATATTTGTAAATATTTCGTAGTGTTAATTTTGTAAATAGTAAAATTTATGTACATTTCGCATAAGGCAGTGCAATAGTTCGTCTGAGCTTGGCTTCCCTGCAAGATGGGTATTGATGCTTAATAACGAGTTTTTACAGAGGTAACTCTGGGAAGCGAGTTTTAAGGAGCATTTAACATTATGGTAATGGGAATCTCGCCAAATTGGCGACAGTTTTGGCGACTAATTTTTGTCATCATATTTGGCGAGAAATCGCCAAATGTCGCCAAACTTGGCGACCATTTGGCGACATGTTCGGTCCCCATGTACATGTATAGGACTTTTCGATTACGATCTGGAAAGTTCTCCAAATATCTACCTCTAGAAATTTCAAGAATGTTCGCCTCCCCTATATATAAGCCCGGCCATGAGATGGGTTAGTTAGTTGTTAGCTGAGTCCATTAGTTGACTGGAATTACTGATACTGAGTCTCAGTGAGCGTTCAGAGAGTTCCGACAGTAAACTGTATTGCATTGTCTTGTGTGCAGCGATTTGAGCAGTTGTGTTGTCAAATTTTTAAGTGCTGTTTTGTGCTCTATTGTTGTGTATAGAGCTGTATTGTGTCTACTAGAACGAGAAGTTCTGGAGTTGTAAGAGAATCTGAGAAGAGTTATATTGGAATAAATTTCTGCAACTTTTAATCTGCTTTGGCTTCAAATCTTTCGAACCCATCCAACGCAACAATATGTATATTGGGAAACATTACACAAATTATACCCATCGAAACATTACAAATTCCATTTTTAGACGGACTTGTATCAAGGATGCTGAATGTTCGTCTAACATGCGAAAGGTCCCAGAATCGAACCTCGCAGTCTCTTTTCTAAGTGAGTAGGTCTGTTTATCGAGTTCTCTCCTATTCGAGACGTAAATGCTACATTGTGAGAGATCTACCTCTCACAAGGGATTCAGACGAATGCAAAACGATTTTTTATTCTCTGGCGAAAAATATTTCTATCTCTTAAAAGTGATCCAAATTGGCGATCAATATTACGTCACTAATGACGTAATATTTATTGCCAACTTGACTGACTTTAAAAGGAGAAAGTACTTGACACCAGGAAAAACAAAACGTCTGCAACCTTCTTTATTGAGAATTAAAGCGTGTTGGGTTTTCAAGACAAAAAAAAAAAAAGGATGCAAATTTTTTGGCAAGTTACGGCATATTTGTCAATCAGATTTAGTTCACCAGTTCAAAGTCGATTATTGTGCAGTTTCGTTCATTTTTGATCCGGCAGACCAGTACATTTATAATCTTCGAGCATTTTTTTTCTTTTTTCTAAACATTTTATAAAACATTCAGAATGATATTCCATCGGTCAAATCGCCTCTCGGACTAATGCTCATTTATTAAACACAGTCATATCGACATTACGAATGGGAGGAAACCGTACAAAGATCCATAAAAAATCTCAGCAATAACGTGAAAGTTCGTCTTTTAAACGTGATCAAGTCAGTTAAAATTCATCAAATATTTTATATTTGCCGATACAGTATATGCATATATACTGCCCAATTTTATTAAACAAACAACAAACCGTTTCATCTAATGGACAATTCCCGTATTTATTATTATTATTTTATTCAATTCTAAATGTTTCGAAAAGGCCCTAAACATAAAAATTTCTGCTCAATGCGCTTTTTCTGTTTTTTAATTTGCAGTCAAAGTTCCCCTGTAAGACGTTGGCGAGAAAACGATTCATTCGGCTCCAATGGAATGTGACGTCAAGAGATACCAAAAATCTTGGCTGGAAATGCAGCAGCGGAAACCAGTTTTGCAAGTTTCTCGCAAATCGCGCCAATATGTTCTGGATATGGCAGTGGTCTACCGAATCAACGCCAACTATTTGGCAGAAAATTCACGATAACCACAGAAACGAAAGGATCTCTTGGTGTCACAGATTTTGTTGAGTGTTTTGATCGGACTGGTTTTGGCCCGGTTTTAAAGCATTTTTAATGCATTTAAAAAAAAAATTATAATAAAAACTTTGTTTTTATGAGTTATATTTTTTCTACTAAAATTGCATTAATGAATTTACATTGTTATTGTTATGAAACTGATACAAAAATTTTAACGTTTTCAAACAACAATCCCGCGGAAATTATAACATTATCAGAGTATGTATGACAAAAAAAAAAAGTATAGAGTTAAAATGTTTTTGAAAACATTGAAAACAACTGTCATTTTAATGCTTCGATATTCCATCAGATAATTTGAACTCCAATAATACAAATACAAAAGAAATCAACCAGCACGGTTAATCCAACAAATAGTTATCAATGGCCATTAACTATCCCCCAATGAATGCCCAATATTCTCTTAAAAACCTCCCCAATTAAATTCACTATACACACAGGCAAACAATTCCATTCACAAATCACACTATTGTCGAAACAATATTTTCTTTTTTTCTACACATCACATCACATCAAACTACGATTTAAACATTTTAAAACCATAACCGTTCTATTATCTATAATAAATTCCAAACCCTCTACCACACTCTAAATAATTTCGAATAAATGAATTCTCCTCTCCTGCAGAGTGAATCCCCACTACCCCCCCCCCTCCCCCCTTCTAAATTTATCGTCTGCTGTAGAATATTCGAAAATGCATAGATTTGTTTATTTTCTCTTTTAGTGTTTGTATATGGGAAGGTTCCGAGGTTAAAACTCAACAATTTTTATTTATTCCTACTAAAGTCCGCTCCCGTCAGCTGAGTCTCTTGAACATCGGTCAATCGACGTTTTATCTATATTTCTAGACGTTTCTATGACCCCCCCCCCCCCCATAATCTGATTATGTGCGTGACGTATGGGAAAATTTATAGCCCCCATGCATGCTTGGGTTGATATTTTTGTTACAGGCAACAACAATCTGATACAGTAGTGACGAATGTGATACTTTTTTTTTTTATAGAAAAATGATTCATTCTTATAACTGAAAAATGTTTTATACCATACAACATTTATTTTAGCCTTCCATCGGACGCATTTTGATCTGACAGGCACACTTGATTTTATTGTCTCTCTAAGTCAAATAATTATTATTTTCATATTTTTTTATTTTGTTTTTTTCCTTTTTTTGACTCGATTCATAGTCTACTATAAGAGGATAGTTCATTTATACAACTGTTCATTTCTAACAGTTCATTTATACAACTCTTCTTCTAACACTACTTCATACAACTCTTCTTTCCAACACTACATTTATGTAACTCTTCTTTCTGTTCAAACTGTTCATTTACACAGCTGTTCATTTCTAACAGTTCATTTAAACAACTCTTCATTTTTAACAATTTATTTATACAGCTGTTCATTTCTAACAGCTCATTTATACAACTCTTCATTTACACAGCTGTTCATTTCTAACAATTCATTTGTACAACTTTTTATTTCTTATAATTCCAACTGGTCATTTCTAATAGTTTATTTATATAACTGCTAGTTCATCACTCGACAGTTATATAATTTAAATAAATTTAAAAAAAAAAAAAAATTCTTATAAATCTTTTACATGCATTGTCAATTTTTGTATCCATTAGCATAGCACCGTATCTGTTGCCAGCATGTGCTTGTTTTTAATACTTAAAATTACATGAAAACACCGTCTCTATCAGCAAACTACGCTCCAAAATTTCTTCATTATAAATGAATGTGAAATTATGCACTCATATCCAAATATCTTTTATTTATTCCGATTATTACAATTATATTACTTATATCCATTAAAAAAAATTTGGCAGCAGGAAAAAGTTTCTTCCATGATCTGTTAATTGCTATTTCAGCACGATTGGATGACGGCAAGTTGGTTTATTAGTAATCCGTAAAAGCGACCTTTTGGTGACAGCCCCCAAAATTTGATAGAATCTATTGACCTCGACAGCGAATCTATCTCCCAAGTTTTACTCCGATTGGATGTCGGCAAGGGGGTTAATTATACCTCCGCATATTGGCCTACCATCGACATACCCATCCACGCATACACACACACATACATACACACACACATACATACACACACACATATACACACACACGAAGTTAACATAAAGGATTAACAAATAATGCTCATTATTTGGGGGGAAAATTACTTATTTGGCTATCGGATTCAGCTCAAATCGATTTTTTTTTAACAATTCCGGTCATTTTCCCCCCACGGCAGGCCAGTATATTCTAAACCTACTAACTTTTCCCTACATATTTAAAAAAAAAAAAATCAATTCGATGGTGATATTTAAACTTGCAAGCCGTCTCTCCAGACTATTAAAGTCACGCAAGAACCTCAAACAGGATTCCCACAATTTCCATAAAAAACGTCACCAAGTTTTAAAAAAAAGGGGGTCTCCAGGTCACCAAAGAGGGATTCCCATCAAAAAACAGTCCCAAAAAGAAAGCTTTCGACCAATCCCTACTCGCAACGAAAACAGAATCTGACGTTGGCCAAGACTGCGTCAATTTCTCTCCAGGCCTCTCTCTCTCTTATAATCGGACCTTTGGCGTTGTTTGCAAACAGAAAAACCGGCGACCTTCGGAAAGTGGAAACCTGTACCCATTGCGGTTTACGGGCAACACTTTTTTCCAGGAAGGCATATCCTTGTGGTATGCTGAACGACCTACACTCTTCTAATAAGATAATGAGGACTCGGGGTAAAGAGATTTCTTACTCGTGGTTCAAGATCGTGGTCGAATTTTCTTCGTTTTTCACTCGTGTGAGTTGTTGGTTTTGTTTTGTGAGAGGAGACTGCGGTGAGGAATGGATTTGGTCACTTTGTGGGTTGACATCGCTTCTCGTCCGTTTTAGAGAAAGTACTATACTAAACTTCAACTTAACTTGACATCACTAGACAGTAGATCGTCACAGTGCTCATAGGCCTTTAATCCATTTTGGCGGCGTGAAAGCATAATGTTCGCCAAACCACAACCCTGTAGAGAACAAAAGGCTATAAGGTTTGGCGAGAATTATGTCTTCACTCCGCTAAAATGGATCAATTGCCTATGAGCAAGGTGAAGATCTATCGTCTAGTGATGTCAAGTTAAGTTACAGTTTAGTATAGTAAGGTATATTCCCTATACCTTCTATGTCACAATCTTCTAGATAGGCTTGGGCGATGTATCGATGCATCGTCCAAAACCGGTGTGAAATCAACATCGTCAAACCGGTGTCACAATTTTCGCACACCTGATACATCACGATCTTTTTCGACGAGAGCGCGATCCTTGCTTAGCACTTCAAAGACGAAAAACCGTGATGTCACGATTGATGCGCGGGGTTTCTAAGATACTATAGAAACGTATTGAATCCTTCGACACCGCGCCGTTTGAAACACGATACTTCAACACATCGCAGTAATCCGCCCTGCATATGCGCGGTGTCTCCAAAACTGTATAGAAACGTACTGTAACAGCTAACACCGCGCCGTTTGAGACGATTTATATTTGCTTTTGCCGAGGCGATACTTCATTAGCATTCAAGGACAAAGAACCGCGCCACGATTCATGCGCGGTGTTCCCAAGATACTATAGAAACGTATTGAAACCGTCGACACAGCGCCGTTTGAAACGAGTTCCATTTGCTTTTGCGCGGTACTTCATCAGCAAGCTCACATCGTGATAATCCTATCCACCCTGCCCTGCATATGCGAGATGTTCCTAATATTGTATAGAAACATAAGGAAACCGTCGACATCGGGCCGTTTGACAGGCGGTGCCAGCAGTCTAGTAATATTGGAGATACGATAAAAGAAGTATTCCTTTAATGTTTGAACATTATTTATGTTGTTCTCTCAACTCTTGGAAAACGTTTTGATTGTTATTTAATAGTCATCAGATATAAGACCTTGATATCTATTTTTGTGCATTTCCTACACTTTTTGTGTTTCATTTTTGATTTTTTTTTTTTTTTTTTTTTAATTATTTTTTTAACTTGAAAGAAATAAAGTATTACACTTTTGTATTTTGAAATCTTTTATATTAACTTCAAGATTTTTTATCTTGCTATTCTTTTATTTTGCTTTATTTATTAACGCAAGGGGATTGCGGTATTCTGGCGTGGTAATTTCTGTCTAATTCTTACTCAGTTAAGATAATCTGGTTATTTATTACTATGAGCTGTTTGTTGTATCTGCCAAAATCAATGTGAACTAGTGCATGGACTAATCACAGTTGTTTCTCTTATTTGATTGCTTAAATACTTATAAATGATTTTTTCCCATCCACTTTAAGGATTTCCTCTTCGGTCTCGTAAGTAAATAAATGTTTTATAATTTTTTTTTTCAGTTTGTACAATTTGAATAAAGTTTATTTCCACAAGTATCAATCCAGCATTGCTTCTTAAAAATGCGGAAATGCAGATTTTTTTGCCACAAAATAAAGATCATTAGAATTTTAAATGTTAAACAATAAAAATAAAATTAATGCATAATAGTTTTATTGTATATGGTAAGTAATAAAATATTCATTATAAAGTATGTTTTTGATTTAATGATTAAGAATATCCAATAACTAAAGTAACATGTGCACCGCCAGGAAGTGCACTTGTCCTCCCGGCTTATACCCCCTTGGGTGATTTGTGTATCTCGATGAAAATAATTCGGTCGCTGCTCATGTTATTTAAAATAAACTTCCTAAAACTATAAAAAATTAAAATGAATTTAATAAAATCTTACAAAGTTAATTAAGCATAACTTTCGGCTATATAGCGTGTTATGAAAATGTTGTTTTGTAGTATTTTGTACGAAAAAATATACACATAGTTAGCATCGCGATGTATCGTGACATCGTGATGTTTGCTTCCCGATATATCACGATGCAGAAATGTTAACATCGCCCAGGCCTACTTCTAGCCCAGTACCGACTTCAGCCAAACGTCAAGGTGGTTATATATAGCCACCTTGACATTTGGTTGAAGTCGGTACGAAAATGATCTCTTAATGAAATGACTTCAAAACGCATCTAATATATTTCATTTTATATTTGAAATCTTTACGTCAATGCGTATGCAAGTGGCTCCACCTGTTTTTGTCTTTTGTTATTTCAATTTTCATTTATAATAGGTAGACATAAATTGAAAACAATTCTTCATGTCATTTCCTTAAGTGGTCTTTTTTCGTACCTCCTACTCACCAAATGTCAAGGAGATTTTATGGAAAGTAGTTTCTAAATGCACTGGGCTTAGAAGATTGCAACATTCCTTGGACTTCCTCTTAAAGACTTGAAGAGAGTTCTTCAGAATGGGATCTCTAACTTTGAAATAACAAGACTGCGAACTAGGAAAAGACTGTAAGAAAACGGAAATGGTATTCTAAATAGGCAGGTAGAGCATTCGAAATACAATAATACACCGTTTTGCAAAATTGACTGATGACAAAATTGACTGTTGCAAATGAAAAAAAAAAAAAAAAAGCGCAGTGAGCGGAAATTTTTGTGTTTATGGCCATTTCGAAACATTTAGAATTGAATAAAAAAAATATTGTGATTTGCAAACACCATAGTACTTAACTAATAGCATAAGGGCGGCCTATCAGTTGTATTATTTTCTATTTATCTTTTCAATTTTTAATTGATAAAATAAATTTATATTTAAGTGAATGAACTGAAGATTCTTTTTTCACTATATTTGTATGTGTAAACTGAACAATAAATAAGTTTTTTTTGCAATATATTCATGTGATTCATCATCTACTGTTCCTACCTAATATATTCTGTGTGGTGTTATTTAAAATATACAAACTTTAGGGTATTGAAAACTGCAGCTGATGATGTTTCAAATATTTAGAAACTTAATTTTACTAGTTCAATTTTTAAATAGTCCTAGATTGAATAAAAAAAAAAAGGTATTTTATATGAAACTTCTTATAGTGGTTCAAAGTTACCCTAAATGCCAGGGTAACTTTGCACCGCGTTATTTCCCTATTATTTGGTGCTTTCATCATCGACATTTATTAATTTGTGTAAATTAAAATATAATTTAGGGTTTATTCTTCCATTTTATGCCATTAAGTTTGAAAATACATTAAAAACAAAAGTAGGGAAGAGGAAAATACTGCAAATGTGGTTCAATGTTACCCTGATTGACTGTATTGAGAATGATCCTTACTAGGACTTCCTTTTAAAAAAATGACACAAGGTTCAATTTAACTACAGCAACTTCGAAAACTTCGGGGCCCCAAGCTTGAGCTTCGTTGGCTTGAGCAATAATCACAAATCAGGCAAGTGTGACAAAAGGAAATAAGGGCCTTAAATAAGGACCAAGTATCCCAAGTGAAACTGTGTTCAGTCCGTGTGCACCAAGCCGATAGATTTCCCCAGGAGATAACATCGCGGTCAGAGGCCCTACCGTATTAGATAAGACGATAAGAAGGGGGGCTTTTTCCACGCGCGTTGGAACAATTTTAATGCTTACTGATGAAATAAAAGGAACTGACATCGGTAGTTTGGTTATCTGATGATGTCTACTGAAATGAGGTATTGTTCGGATGATTAGTGCGAGAGCACCCAAAACATCTGGATAGTGACGTTCGAACGAAGTTTTTTTGTTCAAGCTTATACAAGTTTTTTTTTTTTTTTTTTTTTTTTTTATAGTTGGTCAAAAAGGGGAGGTGAAACCTTCAAATTTATGGAGAGTCTCTAAAAGGACTGATACATTTAAAAATAGAATTTTAAAAAAATCGTGGGCATGCATTAGAATTGTATCGCTTGGTATATTCACTTCAAAATATAGATAATTATATCCCATTAATTTTCCAAACTAATCACAAAGCTCATCAGCAGATGGCGCTGTTGATTTGAAGAACAAACAAAAACCCGGTTATAACGTGTTGTGTACAAACTACAAAATAATCTTTTAAAAATAGCCACAATTATCAGCAACTAGCGCAATTGAAACTTCATTTTGTAGATTTTACAACACGATCAAGCCGGGGTTTTTTTTTTTAATTTCTCATTCAACAATGCCATCTGTTGGTGAGCTTTGAAGTTATTTTTGATAATTGATGGGAGAAAACTTCGTAGTTAACCAGGTTGAGAATGTAGTTAATGTAACACTTTTTACTCCTTCCGGTTTTTTTTTTTTTTTTAATTATTTCTCCAAATGTGTTAGTCCTTTTTGAGACACCTTGTACTAGCGTAATATATTGCATGACGTAACATCTATTGCCGCTGACTTTTAAAAGATGAACAATCTTGACTCCAGGAAAGACAACCTTCTAAATTGAAAACCAAAGAATGATGGGTTACAAAATAAAGAAGAATGCTCATTATTTGGCAATCTGATTTTAATTCAACTCATTGAAAGTCAATTTTTTAGCAAATTCGGCCATTTTTGTCTAAGCAGACCAGCATATTCCTAATCTACTAGCATTTATCCGCATTCTATTAAAAAAAATTCCGAATGATGTTCGATGGGGTAGCTCTACACACACAAAACCTTATCGCACCTTGCATCAACGAAACCGTCTCACAAAAGCTTTTCCATTCAAAACGATGACCACTAACAAAACTTGATTCGGTTCATCCCAAACATTTCCTCGTGTTTTAATTATTATAAAAAAACGCTTTCCGCTCTGACGAATCGAGTTTGTCGTCGGTATATCACAACACAGAATCTTCATTTCTTAAAATACTAATCTAATAAGGAACACCGCGAGCAACGTCTTTTTAAAAAGGAAAGCGACAAAGTAATAGATGGAAGGAGAAAAAGAAAAGAAAAAAGGAAAAAAGAAACGGTCAACAGAAAATGTCCGACTGAGAGCCTGAGAACAAAGAACTGACCTAGAGACACAGAGAGAGATAGAAAAATTAAAAATGAAAGTAGACAAAGAAAAATAAAAAGCCGGCAAAAAAAAAAAAAGTTAATAAAGAAAAGCGTGACATAATGTTCGGAGGCAGAGCAGCGTAGAGCCCGTAACAGAATCCTTGTACATCTCGCCAGGGGGCGGATGTCCATGTCATGTTGCCATTTTACGGAAACAAATAATTGTAATAATACACGTGGCAATGAGCGGGGCGACGCCTACCTGAAAAAAGATGTTTGAGAGTAGTGAAAAAAAAAATTGTTTTCGGAGATTCTTTTTGCTGCGTTTTTACATCAAAATTCTCCAATTCAGTACATGAGATCTTGTGTGAAGGATTCCAAGGTTGAAATTGGCACTGATTTTTTTTTACCTACTACAACCATTGTAAACATTCCATTTAAAAGATATTTATTCATTTCCCTTTTTGCTAGGTACCTGAATCTTGGTTGATAAATAATATTACCCATAAAAATAAGGTTTTTAACGTAAATCCTTTATATGCATTGCTAATTTTTTATATTCTTTGACATAGAGCTTATTCTGTTGTCAGCGTGTGAATTGGTGTTTGCATCTAATTTTAAATATTAAAAACTTCTCTATCAGCAAAATACCTTTCAACATTTAATTATTAAAAATGAACGTAAATGTATGCATTCATGACCAAATATTTTTATTTTATCTTTTACTTATTCTACTAGGCAAAAAAATGTTGAATTGACTGGAACACACACCATAATAAATTTATGCACTCAAAGACCAATTATCATTTATTTTTTCTTATTAAACTAATTTTGGCAACAGGAAATAGTTTCGACAATGACCGGTTGAATGGGATTTATTAGTATACCGTGAACGTTATAAAAACGTGTGTGAAAGCGACCTTTTTGTAACAGTGATAACTCCCAAAACTTGATGGAATGCACTGTCATCGACATCGAATCTATCTGCCAAGCTTCAACCCGATCAGATGACGGCAAGTGGGTTAGTTAGTCTTCCGCAGATTTGCCCCAGCAGCCGCATTTAAACAAAATCGAAGTTAATATAAAGGATTTAATAAAAAGAAAGAGGGACAGAATTATCGTTTCTCCCTTTTGACTCGACAAGAAAACAATAAATCGTACCGAATTAAAATGTGTTGCATTCAAATTAAATACACACTTCATGACTTCAGACGGCATGCATAATGAATGAACTTTAAGAACTGCAAAGTTCAAACAAAATAAAATAAAAAACAGTGACCTTTTTTTTTCTCCAACTTGTGTCCCATCTTCAACCTTTTGTCCATGAATCAAACTGACAAAAGGTTCAAGGGGTCAGGAACCAGTCTTACGCTTTGATGCGATTTGATAGTTTGGCTTATTATTCTCAAGTGCATTAATTTGTCTTAAAGTGGTTTTTATTTGCATCAAAAGAAAGTTATGTGCGACTGAAGTTGATTCGAAATGTTGTTTCAAAGGTGATAATTGCCAGCAAGGTGTCAAAGTAACGGAAGAGTTTAAGTCGTTGAAGTGAATATTATATATATGTAGTATAAATGATAGGTGAGAGAGAAAAAAGTGAAGTTGTTTTAGGACTAATTGTCCGTCTGTCCCAGTCATCCATTGACCTAAAGTATAAATTTTTCTGTCACAATATCTGCCAAAGTACTGCTTTGAAACATCGGGATGGATTTTAATACTGGGATACAATAATACAGGTATTAGTTCATCAACTAAACTTGAAGGGAAAAACAACTAGTGTTTTTTTATTATTATTATTATTATTTATTTTTAAGTTTTCATAGCCAGCTTACAAATTCTATTTGAAATGTAAATAATATAAAGCGTAAAAACAAACGTTTTTAATGCAAATCCATTATATGCATTGCCAATTTTTATATTCATTAACACAGCTGCTGTCGGAGTGTTTTTTTGTGTTGGTATCTAATTTTAAATATTAAAAACTTCTCTATCGACAAAACATGCGGGAAACTACTTTTCAAAATGTATTAATTGAAAATGAATGTGAATTTATGCACTCAAATCCAAATATTCTGATTAAAACAATTTTATTATTTATTTATTAAAACAATTTTGGCAACAGGAAAGAGTTTCTTCGATGATCGGTTAAGTGCTATTTTATGACAGAAAGCTGGTTTACTAGTATTCCGTAAAAACGACATTTTAGTGACAGTGACAGCCACCAAAATTTGATGGAATGCATCGTCATCGACATCGAATCTATCTGCCAAGTTTCAACCCGATTGGATGATGGCAAAAAAGTAAATTAAGCCTCCTCAGATTTACCCGCCATCGACATACACACACACAAAATAAAAGTTAATATAAAATATTTAAAAAGTACCATTCTCCAATCTCATTTACTTTCCACACACAAAAAAAAACACATCCGATTATCGCAAGTTCTCCAAAACTCAATCACACAAAAAATAAGAATTAACCCTTTTTTTTTCTTTTTTTTTTTAACCCACATCCCTTTTGACATCATCCGTTACACCGACATCCGCTCGTCCACCGCGTCCGGAATTCATCCCGAACAAGAGGGCGAATCTTCAATGAGATGGTCAAGAGCACCTGTTATTATGTGTGCGCTACAACAGATACAGGTGTGTCTCCCATGCGAAAGGTCGCTACCTTCAAAAACACGAAACAACCTCCACGAATGCATTCATTTGGAGGGCTTTCATGCACTCAAGGGCATGTGAATGGGCTCCTCTAGGTCGTAGCACACACCACCGTGGAGTCTTCGTTGCTATAGAGACGCGTTCTCTTCTTTAACCCAACTCTCTTAAGAGAAAGTTCTGGTTAAAAAAAAAAAAATCATTTCCTATACTCGCTATGTTACAATCTTCTAAACCCCAGTGCATTTAGAAACTACTTTCTACAACCACCTTGAAATTTGGTGAGTAGGTACAAAACGATCACTTTTTGAAATGACATAAATTAAAATTTCGAAAATAGCGTCTAATATATTTTTATTTTATATTTGAAATCATTACGTCAATGCATATGCAGTGGCTCCACCTGGTGTTGGCTTTTGATATTTTAATTTTTTTTTTTTTTTTTTTTTAAATAGATCGACACTAAGTGCACAAAAATTTGTGTCATTTCAATGAAGTGATCTTTTTCATATCCACTCACCAAATGTCAAGGTCAGCGTTCGCCACTAACTTTTAGAGACGGGCCGCATGACTTATGTTGGAACTATCCGCGGGCCGCAGATTTATACCGAATACGCCAATAAATATATTGCTTTACTACACATGTTCAATGTTAGAAATGTGATAATTACTAAAGATTCAACAATATAAAACAATTTTGAAAACTGAAACAATAATTTAACTTTTTTTATATTAATTAAATAACAATTGATATTTGATTCTTGTTTCAAATAATTAAAAAAAAAAAATCTTTACATCGTAAATCAAAGTCATAAAAAAAAAGTTAATATTTTGTGACAATATAACAATGTGACTTGACAAACTCATAATCAATACAGATATTTAAACCATACCTCGTAAATTTTCCAATTTAGTCGAAGTTAATTGCGAGACGATGACAGCCGGTCCGCTTTTCACTCTCTACTTTGCGTTTAAAACTAGTCTTCGACGCCATTATTGCACTGGAGTCAGAGATCACGATACTTCTTTTCACATCAAAACAAAAGAGGCCAGTATGCATTAAAACACCCAACTCCTGCCCATTACATTCAGAAAAGAAGAAATTGAACTGTGACATTCACGAATCAAGGGGGTAGGGTATCATAAGTACAAAACTAAGCAATGCGTCATTCGTAATAATTCAAACTATTGCTTTTTTTTTTTTTTTTTTCTCGTTGGCAGTCTCAGAAAAAAAAGAAATTTCAGACTTACTGACGCGGGCCACTTAATGGAAAACGCGGTTTTCGGTAGTAAACACATACTGTTGTAGAAAAATTAAAATTATTTCCTCAAAATTTAATTTTTGCTCTTCTGTACTGCCGGTGGGCCGGAGAAAAAACTGTCGCTGGCCGCCTAGTGACTGACGCTGGTCAAGGTGGTTGTAGAAAGTAGTTTCTAAATGAACTGGACTTGAAGATTATAACAGAGAGCATAGGGAAAGATTCTTACAAGGATTTCCTCTTAAGAGTGACTGTTAAATTACTCCCGTTCTATAATTTCGGTCACAATATCTGTGTAATATTTAAAATGAAACACACGAATTTTTATGCCAGGTAAAACAATAAAAAAAAAAATATTAAAAACATTTAAAGAAAAAAACTAGGGGTGCGGAACATCGCGCAACTAATTAATAATGGTCACTGCATTTATATTTGCCATGGATTGGTGGAAGTTCCCGTTTTTGTTTTCATATTTTCATTAATTTTTAATAAATTACCAGTTTGGCTATATTTTTGGCGATAATCATTCTATAGGTAAAAAAAAAAAAAAAAAATAGCCAAAATGGAGAAATTAACGCTGTGTTTTTCGATAAATATTCCATTATACTTTCGTTTAAGGGAAACAGAGAAGAAACAGTCGTTGATGGGCGATGCTCAAAAAAAGAGAGAACTCTGTGTTCAACCTTTTTAAGCCTTTATCGCATTTTTAAAAAGTAATTTCGGAGGTGTGGTTACTGAGAACACCTTAAAAGGCAGGCGACCATGGCAATTTTGATCAAAATCATTGTACTTTTTTTTTTTTTTTTTTGCAATTACTAAAACACAAATTTTTTTTTCAATATTAACTACCTAATGAGCAGGTGCAATTTTGAAAAAAAATCTTATTAACAGGCCTCATGGCCACTACTAACCCGTATGACTAAAATTGAACATCGTAGTTCAATCAGTTCGTTGATAACAGACCCACACACTCAGATAGGCACACATTTTTAAATCCCTTATTATATTAACTTCGATTTTGTGTGTGTGTATAGTTGGGTTTGTCGATGGCCATCATCCAATCGAGCCGATGAGAATGCATTCTATTAAATTTTGGTGGCTGTCACTTGTCACTAAAAAGTCGCTTTTACGGGGGAAAACTAATAAACCAACTTTCCGTCATCCAATCGCGTTGAAATATCATTCAACAGATCATTGAAGAAACTCTTTCCTGTTGCCAAAATTGTTTTAGCAAATAAAGAATAAAATTGTTTTAATCGAAATAAATACAAGATATTTGGAGGCGAGTGTATAAACTCTCATTCATTTTTAATGAATAAATTTTGAAAAGTAGCTTACCGCTTATTTTGCTGATAGAGACACCTATAATATTTAAAATGAGATGCCAATACCAAGCACACGCTGACAACAGAAACCCCGTTATATTATGAATATAAAAATTGGCAATGCATATAAAGGATGTATATTAAAAACTTAATTCTTATTGTTTATATTTTTTAAGTCCCTCTTTGATCTCAAGCACGTTCCAAAAACGTGTAGAAATGCAAAAAGGGTATTTTATCCATTGCCACAATTTCTTTACCCTACGTTAACATAATTGAAAATAAAAAATGGGTAATTGAAATAAAAAGCCTATGGTGACCAAGAAAAATGAAGCATTATGTCTATAGGACAGCTCTTAACAAATTGTCCTTCTTAACTCTAGCTTTTTTCGATCCGTCCCTGCTTCAATGTCTATCAAGAAACTGCAAAAATTACTGTGCCTGAAAATACTAGGGGTGTGGAACATCGCACAACTTTCAACTACACTATAATATTGGTCATTGCATTAAAATATAATATAGTGTTGTATACCGTTTTCATATTTTCACTCATTTAAATAAAAATTGCCAATTTGGTGATGGTTACGGCAATTTTTACTTGGGCACAAAAAAAGAAACACGCCAAGATGGCGAAATTGGCGATGTAATACCGCAGACATTGCATTCTTGTGCGTGGAACACACACAAAATCTGTCTTTAATTGCGATGCTAAAGGACAGAGAACCCTGTGTTAAAAGCAATCGGTCTGCAACTTTTTGTTATTTTACCGCACCGGAGAAGTTTGGAGGTGAAGACGATTAGAACTTCATAAGAGGCATTAGTACGGAGATTTATAGAAAATCGTTGGAGGCGTTTTTTTAGAAATTGCTGAAAAACACGATTTTTTCAGTATTTCAACTTTATGGGCATGCGCGATTTTGACGAAAACCTTAATGGTTGGCCTCATGGTCACTACTTACCCCCATACCAAATTTGAATATCGTAGGTCAATTAGTTCGGGAGTTATGCTGACCACGTACACAGACACATTTTTTCTAGACAACTTTTTTGGAACAAGGATGTTCCAAAACGAGGAGAAATACGAAAGGGAAAAAAATAATTTTTTTATTACTGATATAGCTATGCTTTCATTAATTAACCTAATGTAAATATATGGGTAATCGAATGTAAAAAGCAAAAATTAAATGGCGAGACTTTTCAGCAAAAAAAAAATTTCTTAAGAAATCCGCATTCGAAATGAGCAAGGTTCATTTTTTAATATAAAAAAACAAAAGCCAGCAATAGTCATTTAGAATCTTAACCCAGTTACCTGTAGAAGTCACGGCAATTATACTTTCCGACTTTAAACGTGCTTTCAAAAAATACTGCTAATTTTAAGCCAATTTTTTCGAAATTTGACACGCACCACTTAGCAAGTTGAAATATGATGTCCCCCCCCCCATCATCATTAAGCATCTTTAAAAAAAAAAAAAAAAAAAAACATTTCCATAAGACAAATTTCTCCTTCCGATTCAAATAAGATCCAAAAAAACATCTCCGTCACGCTTATACTCCTAACCGGTTCCGGGCGTTTATTTATCGACACTTTCTCTTTTTTTTCTTCTTTTCTTTATTATTCCCTTCATTAAGGCAGCCCTTCGGGCGGTTCTGCGTTCGAGTCCAACCGTTGTGGGTCAGTAGGGCAGGAGCGGAGAGATGGTGTTTATAGTTCGAGATGATAGCGGCTGTGACGTCACGAAGAATCCACTTGGTTAATGGAACGAGACTTCTTGGTGAAACACGTGACGAAGAAGTTTTTACTTTTTTTTTCTCTCTCTCTCACTATGGAATGGTCATTGGGCAATGGATTTGAATACTTTTGTTGTTTTTGTTCGTGACCCGATGGGAATTTTTTTTTTTTTTTTTTTTTTCTTTTCTTCTTACAAATGGATGGATTTCAATCACTAACCAGCTCATAACTCGTCTTCAAATAGATGATATAAATTGAATAGCTAGCATACTGTCGCTCATATAATAATGTCTAATAGAATTGACCTTGGGTTATCAAAACAAGCTTACTATTTTTGAGGGAAAGTCACTATTATAGATTTCTATGACGATTCATTCTTTACGAATGGGTGAATTTAAACCACTGGTGTAACTTCCGAGTCTGCAAGGCCGACCAAACGATATAGTGGTTAGCGTGCTGGCTTCTAGACCGCGAGGTTGCGGGTTCCGAGTCCGGCATGGGTGTTTGTAAATGTATGTTGGCTTGTCTAATGACGAATGTTTCGGCGCATTATAGCCCTCGCGTTGCTGACGGCGCCACATAATCTGAATACAACCAACCAACCGAGTCTGAAAGTTGATGATGTAAACTGAAGAGCTAACATACAGTCGCTCATCTAAAGATGCCTAATAGGTAGCACTTGGTTATTATGAGACGCTAACTATTTTGAGGGGATTTCAATCATTGATCTTTAACTGTAAATTCTGAATAGTTCCAAAGGTATTTTTGATCCAGTGGCGGTCCGTGGTCAAAAATGTTGAAGCAGCCGGAATAATGACTCTCCCCTCCCCCACTTCACACACTCATTCATGAATGAAAATTCTATAAACTTAATTACGCAAAATCCCTTTCAATATTTACAAAAGGATACCAATATAGATGTCTATGATGATTCATTCGCCAGAGATTTTTTTCAGGAGGAGTTATGAAATTATGTCTCAACAAACCATAACAAGAGTTTTTTTTTTTTTTTTTAATGCCCAACATATTTAGTTACAGGTATCTTTTTTCCCAAGTATGATTACAATTTTAAAAATTATTTTAAATAAATTGACCATTTTAAACTAAAAAAGCCAAGTTTTTCATGATCTTATAGCAAAATGAAAAATTTCGGGAGGGGATATATCCCCATATCCCTCTCCCTGTCTATGTGCGCCTGATTCTTACGAATGGGTGAATTTCAGTCACTGGTGTATCTTCTGAATCTGTAAAGTAGATTCTAAATTGAATAGCTAACATTCTGTTGCTCATCTAAAGATGTCTAATAGGTAGCACTTGGTTATCATAAGACGCTAACTATTTTGAGGGGATTTCAATCATTGATCTTTAACTGTTCAACATTGATCTCTAACTGTAAATTCTGAATAGCTCCAAAGATATTTCTGATCCAGTGGCGGTCCGTGGTCAAAAATGTTGAAGCAGCCGGAATAATGACTCTCCCCTCTTCCCCACTTCACACACTCATTCATGAATGAAAATTCTATA
Organism: Linyphia triangularis; assembly: GCA_963978545.1. Taxonomy (NCBI): domain Eukaryota; kingdom Metazoa; phylum Arthropoda; class Arachnida; order Araneae; family Linyphiidae; genus Linyphia; species Linyphia triangularis. Next base: position 88,861,363 of record OZ021726.1, read on the forward strand.
AACTTAATTACACAAACTCCCTTTCAATATAGCTACAAAAGGATGATGAGAAAGAAAACAGAAACAAAAATAACTTATTTTAACTTTTACTTAGAACGTCGCTCCACGTTTCGAAATTGGCCAATTACAAGTTTTGGTATCAACTTAAGAAGTAACAAGAAAACGCTTGTATAAACTTATCAGGAAACTGTATTTCCATTTGGTGGAGAAAATTCTAAGACATGCTCTTTTCTTTCCCGACCCACGCATACCCACCCACTTACACACAAGCCTATCAGAACATAGAATTTATAAGTCGAGTCAAAGTCGCGAAATTCCAGAAGGGCTGCCATAGACATTGAGCGTGGAGGGAGATTCCATACTAGCAGTTGTTTCCATGGCAACGCTGCAGCCCTTTTAGAACTTTCACTCTCTGGCTGTACTCGCTCAACCAACGTCATATTTAGTTGATTTGAGGTCTCCCCCCTCAATTGCGCATTGCGCAACAGGTTTGCTATTTATCGAGTTTTGTTTTATTCACCGTAGAAATTCCATCTTCACTTTCGATTCTAATCAATATTTTGGGAAAATTAGTAAAATAAATAATCGAAGTTGACCTACAATGAGTACATTTTAATTTTAAACTGATAATTTAAATGCAACCTGGCTGCCACTTGCCATAACAATTTTATCACCCACAGCCTCACGAGGCGCCACCTTCTGATTTGAAAGTAGATGATGTAAATTGAGTAGTTGCCATAACAACCCTCTAATGATGTGTATTGCATTGCCCTTGGTTATCGAAAGACGTTAAATAGTATGTAGAATTGCTTATATAGGTATATATGGTGATTGTTGAGCCTTCTTGCCGATAGACCGGTGAATTTTCTTTTGTAAGAGCTATGCAAAGAATAGCCCGCGTTATAAGAGCTTTACAGTGCGATTCAAAATTTTGAAGGAGAGAAGGGGTGGTTGCAGACGAAGAACGATTGTCATTTTGCAAGGTTGATTTGTACGCTCAACGACCTATTTTTTTGCACAATAACGGCTAATCAGGCAGGAACCTACAGCTTAACGTGGATTCCGAACCACCACGAACATCCCTGCCTAACCCAGGATTCGAACCCGGCACCTTTGGCACGCGAAGCCAGAGCGTTAACCCCACAGCCATCATGTGGGCCATTTTGCAAGGTCCTAAACATTTTAAATAATATCTCTAAAATTGCAGTGGTCTTTTTTTTTATGGCGCAAGAGTAACACAAGAATAATGTACACGATGAAGCACCGTTCGTACAAGATTTGAAATACTTAAGGGTCTTAATTGAACGAAAATTTTTTTTTAAAGGGAAACTCTGCACCTCATTTCTGATTTTGGAAATCAAGTAATCATGTCAAGTTTCCTTTTGACTAATTACTGGTCAGTTATTTTTGAAAGGAAGTTTATTCAAGTTAACCCTTTGCACTCCAGTGGCGTCTCTCAGGAGCCACACGATTGGATGCCAAACCACGAGAGGACCATTAGGTGTGATGCGGAAATTCGATGCAAGGCCAATGACTGTGTTTAGTTTGTATGAAGCAAATCCATAAATAACAGCCGAACCTAAAATGTCTCGAGTTGCCGATTCCTCCGCGCGAAAAAGGCCTGGAGTGCAAAGGGTAAAATACTTTAAATGTTTTCATAACCCCTGTCATCTCAATATACTTTTAAAAAGTTGCTTGTTTGCTTTTTAAAAGATATTGTTTTTCATTTAAACAATGTTTTGAATATTTAACCAGTTGGGTATTTTTTTAAAAAAACTGAGTAGTATAGCCGGTGACCTATTCACTGGATGAAGTAGGAAGTAGTGCAATTCTTCGTGGCATTCAAAAATATATGTTTAACCTATTTAATTGTTTTTTCTGTGTAACTTTGTCCCTAAGAAATACAATGGAACGCAAAAGCGTAGTTATGAGATTGAGGCTTTACCATCGATATAAATAAACAACTGGATAGACTGCTTAACACTAGGAAAATGAAGCCGTTGCCAGATGACGTTGGTGGGATAAAAAATACGAATTGCCGAGGATTGAAAATAAAATTTTGGGTTGTACACATCAGAAATGTCAATAGTAGACCTTAATTAGTAATAATGTGCAAAAAATATATCTACTCTAACACTTGATAAGGTTTTTCGCATTCCCATCCAACTATAAAAGTGAACTGTGATTGGTTAATCACCCCACCAGCTTCGCAATCCCCGGCTCGTGTTTCTCTTTTCATTGACAGTGGAGCAGTCTATCCAGTTGTTTATCTGTATCGATGGGCTTAACAGGTGCCAAATATTATTTTTATTTCCAAAAAACTTACATGTTTAGTTTGAAAATATATTTTAGTTTCAGCTTCGGTACAAATGTAGTGAATAGCTCTTATGAAGGCTAAGTCCATCTAACATGTCTGCACGAAATCAACATACTTTTAAAATATCAAATTTTTAACATTGTACACTTGCATGTGAAAAGCGTGCGTAATCCAGAAAATCAACCTGAATAGGTTTTACTTTCAATTGCCTATATGTTAACATAGGGCAATGAAAGTATTGGACTCGGTTACTTATAATTTTAATAAGTTTTGGAATGTACCGAGTTAAAAAATAAAAATGCATCTAGAAAAAAATGTCTGTGTGTATTTGGGGTAAGTATAACTTACGAATATATTGACTTACGATGTTCGTCTTTTGTATACGGGAGAGTGGTGGCCATGGGACCTGTCAGTAAGGTTTTCGTCAAAATGGAGCATGCGCACTAGACAGCTGCCAATGAAAAATTTATGTTTGCCAAAAAACGGTTGTAGCAATTTTGATCTCAATCGCTATACCTCTTAACTAGTTTCAATCATCTCCACCACCGAAATTTCCATAGGAATGCGATAAAGACGTAAAAGCTGAAAACAAATGTCTTTAACAGAGAGTTCTTTTTCCTGAAGAATCGCCCATTAAAGACAGTTTCTCCTCTGTTTCACTTAAGAGAGAAAGTAATGTAATATGTATCGAAAAACATATCCCCAATTTCGCAATTTGGCCGATGTTTTTTTTGGACAAAAAAATCGCAAACCATTTTTTTTCTTTAATTAATGAAATTATGAAAACAAAAAGATAACAAAAACGGTAAATTACATTTAAATTTGACATGAATTAATGTAGTGACCAGTATTTATTCTAATTGAAAGTTTTGAGTTGTTCCATATCCCTATTTTTAAATCCAGCTATAGTTCGAATCAAATATATATATATATATATATATATATATATATATATATATATATATATATATATATATATATATATATATATATATATATATATATTTTCTATGATTATTGTACGTAATTACTATATTTTACTTATAAAAGAAAACTTTTTTAGAGAAAACATGATTCTTAGATGTAACAGTGGCTCGTTAGAAACTTATTTTTCAAATGCCCCAAACTAAACGGCCGACCAAACGGTATAGTGGTTAGCGAGATAGCTTCTAGACCGCGAGGTTGCGGGTTCGAATCCCGTGCTAGGCATGGGTGTTTGTAAATGTATGTTGGTTTGTTAAATGACGAAATGTTTCGGTGCATTATAGCCCTCGTGTTGCTGACGGAGCCAGATAATCTAAAAACAACCAACCAACCCAAACTAAACGAGGTAAAATCGTGATCGAATTTTTAAATTAACCTCAACGCTCGAGAACATTTAAAATCATTTTCATGCAAAGTTAAAATCATTTTATTTATTTTTTCTAAATTAATATATAATTTCCCCATGGTCTCAGTCGCCTTATATAAGAATTTTGAATTCTACGTGTTTATTACTTAAGACTCCTTACAGGTGAAGTTTCGTGACAACCAACAAACCGAACTTTTTCCTCGAGTTTTAGCTGCAGTCACAATGGCGGGAAGTGGGTTGAGGAGTTTGCGTGCTGACCCCGACGACACACTTGGCCACCAAGTTTCCGGTCAACTAACATTGGTAGTGAAAACAGTCGACCCGCTTCCTCTTATTTTTAATAAAGGAGGAACTTGATGTCTCCAGTTCACACATTCCTTTACTACAACTAGGGGTGTGGAACATCGCACAACTTTTAACTGCACTATTATATTGGTCATTGCATTCGAATTTGATATGGCGTTTATTTACCGTTTTCGTATTTTTCACTCATTTAAATAAAAAATGGTCGGTTTGGCGATATTTATGGCGATAATTTTTACATGGGGAGGGGGAAAAAAACGCCATAATTGCAAAATTGGCCATGTAATTCGATAGGCATTACATTGTCATTTCTTGTGCCTGAAACAGAAATAAATGAGTCGCTGACGGGCGATGCTCAGGGACAGTTAGCTCTGTGTTAAAGGCACTCATTTTTCAACTTTTTACGCTTTTATCGCCTTTCTGAGGGAAATTCTAAGGTGAGGACGATTAGAACCCTTTGAGAAGCATTAGTACAGAGATTTTAATCAGAATCGTTAAAGCCTGTATTTGATTTAGCAATTGCTAAAAAACATTATTATTATTTGTTTATGATTTTTATAGTTCAGCCTTATGCGCATGAGAAATTTTAACGAAAACCTTAATGGTTTGTCCCATGGCCACCGCTAACTCGCACACCAAATATGAACATCGTAGGTCCATTTGTTCGGGAGTTATGCTGACCACGTACACACAGACGCACATTTTTTTCTGGACCACTTTCTTGAAATCGGGGTTTTCCAAAACGTGAAGAAATGTAAAAAAAAAATGCGATTTTTTTTTTTTTTTCTTCCTTTTTTTTGGAACGAAAGTAAAAAATAGGAGAAGAAGAGTCACAATAAAGACATATGAAAAAAATATAGCTAAATTCTATCGGACCAAAACGCTAAAGAACATATATACATTTATTTCATACTGAATAGCTCCCACCCATACCAAATACTCCCTGCTTGAAAGTGAATAGTACTTGGTACTCACAATTATCTCTGAAACCTGTCTCTGAAAGTGAATACTCTGGTAGTGCCCTGAAAGTGAACAGTACTTGGTATTCTGAAATAGTATCCGAAACCTGTCTGAAAAGACTGACAACTCTCTGAAATAGCACAACCATAAGATACTTAAATGCCCTAAACGTGGAGAAATGCTGAAAGACGGTTGAATTGTACGAGATTGCTTACAAACTGAATTCAAGCTGAAACCATCGATATAGATAAACAACTGGATAGACTGCTCAGATGTCTATGCAAGGGAAAAAACGCGGCGGTGGATGATGATGATGATGGATGGACGATTAACCAATCACAGTTCACTTCTATAATTTGGTGGGAATACGGGAAACCTAGTAAAGTGTTAGAGTTTGTATTTTTTTGCACATTATTACTAATTAAGGTCTACTATTGACATTTCTGCTGTGTACAACCCAAGACATTATTTTCAATCCTCTGCAATCCTTATTTTTTTTGTCCACCCAACGACATCTGGCAACGGCTTCATTTTCCCAGCGTTGAGCAGCCTATCCGGTTGTTTATATCAATGGTTGAAACATCGATATAAATAAACAACTGGATAGAGTGCTTAATGCTGGGAAAATGAAGCCGTTGCCAGATGCCGTTGGTGGGATAAAAAATATGGATTGCCGGGGATTGAAAATAAAATTTTGGGTTGAACACAGCAGAAATGTCAATAGTAGACCTTAATTAGTAATAATGTGCAAAAAATATATATACTCTAGCATTTTTCAAGGTTTTTCGCATTTCCATCCAACTATAAAAGTGAACTGTGATTGGTTGACCATCCCACCAGCTTCGCAATCCCCGGCGCGTTTTTCTCTTTGCATTGACAATGGAGCAGTCTATCCAGTTGTTTATCTATATCGATGGGTTGAAACTGACTTAAAACCGTTCTTACAGGTTCCAGTGAGGTACTTTTGTAGTTTGGGGGGGGGGGGGGCGTTAAGTTATCGAAGTGTTTCGGAAGAAGATTTCGAATTTTAATTAGCAATGTTTTATTCCCCTGCTGTTTTTCAGAGGTTTCTTTCCTGGAAGATATCTACAAAAGAACAGACAGAGACGGCAATCAAGCACATATTCGTGAAGACCACAATTAGTTTCATTTGGACCTTATTTTAGTTGCGCGTTTCTTTTTTTTTACCTTCAATGAAACCTAATTTAAAAGAATTTCATTTTCAATCCTTCACAGATGAATAGATGGTACTGTTGTTTAAAAGTACGCTTCCTCTTAACTGTAAGTTATAAAATACTGAAGGTTATATGAGCTCCTGAAAAGCAAAGGGGGTCCAAGGGACTTTTCTTAACTTTTGAGAAAATACACTTTAAAGTTTCTTATTGATATTAAATTTGAATGAAAATTATTTGTTGTTCAAATACTAACCTCTGGAATGAAGATATCACTAGTTTTGATAGAATTTAATATAAGTAAGAAAGCTTATTTTCTCAAATGTTATTTTCTCAAGTGTTAAGAAAAGTCACTTAAACACCTTTGCTTCTCGCGCCCTCATATATGATATCAATCCTATCAAGTGGTAGCACTCACATGTAAAATGTTCCGGTACAGACAACTCTGATCCTGAATTCTTGGTCATGACCAAATTTTCAATAGTTGCTTAGTTTGCTTTGAGTCTTGTAGGTGAATGTACTGGAAGTTCTTACAAAAAGTATAGGAGCGTCGATTTAGTAACGTATAATTTTAATCCAACTTATCTATATTCAATTGAAATTGTATATATTCAACCGAAATTATCTATATTCAATGGAAATTATCTATATACATTCGTGTCTACAATCAACCACTATTAAATTCAATTTTTACTAAATTCAAACTCTCTGTATTCAATAGGGATGGAACGGATGTGAGTTTTGCCGGATACCGGATTTCGGATATACAGGGTACCATGTCTACCGGATACGGATATCCGAAACGGATTTCACCGGATATCCGGCCGGATATTCGGTCTATATACTAAAAAGGATAGTTATACGATATGCTATACGAAAAAAATGGTCATGATATGAAGTATCAAGTAAATTATAATTAGTGGTTAGCGCACCGCACTGCATGCCACAGGTCCATGGTTTGATTCGCGGACTGGGCAAGGTTGACTTAGCTGTTTATACCTGAAAGAAATAAACTGAGGAGGACCATGCATGCTTGGGAACTAAACACTGGGGTTCGGCGTCAGAATGACCATCTGACCGGAACATCTGCTATGTGACACACAAATGCCACAGTCAAGAAAGCTGAGCTGGGCCCAGCAGGCCTTGGTCCGCACGGGCTGTCGCGCCACTGAGTTAATTTTTTATATTTAAACTTTAGTTGGTGGGAGTGAAAGAGATCTTTGTTGTTGATTTTATATCTTGTAATATTGATACTTTTAGTTTTTCATATAGTTCTGGCAGGGCTTTATCACGAAAATAATTTCTACTTCGAAGCGGATAACAAGGAGCTAGGTACTTTATTAACTGACCAAAGCCTTCTCTATTCACAATGAAGAATGGTTCAGCATCAAGAGCCATTAACTTACCTAAAATTATATTAAAAACATTTTTTACAATGTTGAAGTGTAAAATATAGCTACTTTCAATTTACTTCATGCATTGTTTATAATTGATAAATGATTACAAAATTATACCGGATGCATTTATTAATAACAAAATATTTATTTTAAATATTTTATGAAATTGAAGTCTATTTTTTTTTTTTTTTTTTTTTTGTAATGCACCTAAAACATTACGGATTTAAAGAAATCTCGTAGAAAACTTAAATTGGATCTATCGGAATATTCCGTCTTTAAATATAAACTTAAAAAATTTCGAACCCAAAATTCATCAACAGTATGTTATACCATATTTAAAATATATATTTAATATAAACAAACAAAATTAGTACTTACATATTTTTGTGGTTAAGGCTTTTGCTTTAGGATCATCTAAACTCCACAATTTTGGTACAAATAATGTCGATTCCAATGTTGTCTGCGTGAATTTCTTGTTTTGATGAATTGTTTTTTCTTGTTCATCAATATTTGATGCATTTAGTGAGTCTTTTAAGCTTCGGTGAATTTCCTTATGCACACTTATTAAATGGTTCCATAAGGATTTTGTGGAAAAGGATTTTGGGCTTTTGCCGCGCACAATATATTTTTTAAACGATTCTGTGGAGCAAGTAACACATTGGGCTTTGCTTTCGTCATTTCCATTAATTGTAAAATACTTCCAAATGGGTGATTTTAAATGAGCCATTATTAAAAATTATAAATTGGATTGTAATTGGAGAAAACTATGATTCAAGACATTCTAGAGAGCTAAATATAATTCCACATTGTGGCGCTGCGTTAAAGACCTAAAAATTACAATACTTCATTTTACGTCAGAAAAAATCTACCAGCTTTCAACTTCTGCCAATGAAAAATCAGAAATTAGACCATACCATTCACAGCATAAAAAGGGGTAGGGTATTAAAGTCGATAGAAGAAAAAAAAAGCATTGAGGAGTGAGCATTGGCTATTTATTGCTTTTTACTCGCTAGCAAATGTCAGAAAAAAAGGAGGAAGTGAGAATAACTAAAACTCTTATAACTTATGTTATGGAAAAAAAAAGTACTATTTATTAGTATTTCGGTTCGTGTTTTACGGAGAAGCATTCAAATATAACATCTGGAATTAATCAGATCATAAACTTGGAATGAAAAGAACATATTGCAAAACACGTATGAAGGATGTGTATGGAAAAATATTGGAGGAATGGTTTATGCTTATCAACTCGGCGCCAATAATACAGCGAAAGCATAGTTCTCACGAAGGAACTTTTTCGTTTTCTAACTTGACTGCAATTTATGTCCAAGAAAGAAAAAAAATTAAGAAAAAAAAATGTAGGATATGGTGTCCCCTTTGTCCAAAAAAGATCATTATTTTTTGCAAAAAATTATTTCTTGTGGATACCTGGTGACCGGATATATAGCCGGATATCCGAATGAAATTATCGGATGTCCGGTATTTCAAATCGGATATCCGACGGGGTTTCGGATATTGAAAAATCAGCCGGATATGCCGGATATCGGATATTTGCCGGATATCCGTTCCATCCCTAGTATTCAAGTTTATCACGTTCAACCATTCTGTACTGTATTGAACTAGAAATAATGCAATATAATATCCGAATTCCAAAAATTAAGACATTTGAGAGGATAGGTCCTACTATTTATTTAATCTTAAAATGATAACTCGATTAAGTAAAATGCAGTCCATGCTTTCAGATTCACCCTGTAAAAGTTTCTTTCCTTTGCACATCTTTTTGTAACAGTAAAAAAAAAAAACAGCTTTAAGACTGATTACTTGGATTTATGGACTGGAAGATTTATTACTTGGAATGTTCAATATAGGTCCCGTAAAACTCTTTTTCCTTAGCACATCTTTTAGTAACGATAAAAAAAAAATGTAAGACTGATAAGACTTGGATCTGTGAATGTTTATTATAGGTCCCATATAAGTCTTTTCCTTTTCACATCTTTGAGTAACGGTAAAAAAAAAAAAAAAAAAAGCTTAAAGACTGATACTACTTGGATCTGTGAGTGTTCGTTATACGGTCCGTAAAAGTCTTTTTCCTTTGCACATCTTTTAGTAACGGTAAAAAAAAAACAGCTTTAAGACTGATATGACTTGAATAAAGTGTCTGAGTGCCCATTATGGGGTTCGTAAATTTTTTTTTTCCTTTGCACATCTTTTAGTAACTGTAAAAAAACCAGCTTTAAGACTAAAACGACTTGAATAGAGCGTCTGTGAATGTTCATTATAGGTCCCATAAAAGTCTTTTCCTTTTCACATCTTTCAGTAACGGTAAAAAAAAAACTTTAAGACATCTTTTAGTAACTGTAAAAAAAACAGCTTTAAGACTGATATGACTTGGATAGAGTGTCTGTGAGTGTTCATTATAGGGTCCGTAAAAAGCTTTTTCCTTTGCACATCTTTTGATGACCTACGATGTTCAAATTTGGTGTGTGGGTTAGTGGCAACCATGGGACCAACCAATTAGGTTTTTTGTCAAAATCGCGCATGCGCATAAGGTTGGAATCATGAAAAGTCATGTTTTTCAGCAATTGCTAAAAAACGGCTGTAACAATTTTGATTGAATTCTCTGTGCTAATACCTCTTAATGTATTCTAATTGTCCCCACCTCTGAAATTCCCGTAGAAATGCGACGAAAGTTGAAAATCTGATCTCTTTAACACAGGTTTCTTCCCTTGAGCATCGTCCATTAACGATTGACTTATCCTCTGTTTCATTTTACAACATAAAATAATGTAATATTTATCCACAAAAAAAAAAAAACTCGCCTCTTTGGCGGTGATTTTTTTTTTTTTATTATCATTATTATTCGCCAATGTAGTAATTATCGCCAAAACTGCATCATTTTTCAAATTAAGGAACATATGAAAATTAAAAAGGGTAACTTACACCAATCCATGTCAAATATAAATACAGTGACCAGTACTTAAGTGTAATTGAAAGTTGGGCGATGTTCTACACCCTCAGTGTTTAATTTTCTCCTCGTCGTGGTCCGCTGCCCCTAACCGTAAATCACAAACAGAGAAACTCTTGGTCAAGACAAGTCGAACGAAAAGGAAAGCGATTTAGTTATTCATCGAGTATCCCCAGCGATGCGATAAATTGAAACATGCTTCTGACCCACTTTCTACCCCTCGCTTTGTCCGTCCGTCCGTCCTGTACGTTTTGTTTAGCTCGTGCTTCGCCAATTAGGGGGACGCGTGCCACTTACCCCGATAGCATTCCGCTCTTTTTACGTGCGTTTTTTTTAATGCGCACAATTTAAAAAGGGAAAGTTTTTTTTTTTTTTTTTAAATATCGCTTATGAGATTAGAAAAACTACCGGTGAGGCCACATGATTTTATTACTATGTTTCATTACATTGTTTACAAAAGGTAATAAAAGTATAGCATTCGGTCAACAACAAGAGCAGCAAAAAAAAAAAATTCCCTTGCATTTTTTCACGTTTTGGAAGATCCTGATTTCAAAAAAGTGGTCTAGAAAAATGTCTGTCTGTGCATATGTGGTCAGTATAACTCCCGAACAAATTGACCTGCGATGTTTAAATTTGGTATGCGGGTTAGTTGTGAATCTACTATTAGGGTTTTCGATAAATTTACCCTTGCGCATAGTTGAAATCATGCAAAATCATGAAAAAATCATGCCTTTTAGCATTCGCTAAAAATTCCATCTCTTAAGTATCGACCGTCAGCAATTGATGTTTTTCTGGTTCAAGCACAATAAAGAACAATGCAATGTCCTTTAAATAACATCGCCAATTTCGCCAAATCAGCGATTCCCCCCCCCCCCCCATGTAAAAATTATTGTAAGAAATATCGCCAAATTGTGCATTCATATGTAAATGAGTAAAAATATGAAAACGGTAAGTAACACCAAATCAAATTTTAATGCAATGGCTAATATTATAGTGTAACTGAAAGCTGTGCGATGCTCCACACCCCTAGTTTTTAATTTCGGAGAATACACACTCCACAAAAGCATTGTGTAATAACGTTTAGGACAGTTGAGTGCCCTTCAGTTTCCAAAGTCGCTTTCCTGGAGGTATTTCATAGGAACTAAATCGTATTTGTCTATCGTATTTCTGAAACCCCACAAACTTAAAACCAGATATCCTGATTAACGTGTGACCTTCTGTCACTGTCACCATCGTTTCTACTCATTTTTGAAGACAGAGCTTGAAAACACACTGGGATGTTGGGCGCGTAATCGGCCCTTGAACCATGAGTTCGACAAGTGAGGATATTAATTTAATGTGAAAATTTTCATGCATCAATAGAAAATGTATTGGAGTGCAAATGGAATATATTGATTTAAAATTTCTAAATATTGATGTGCAAATATACAAAATACTAATGCAAAAGTATGGAGCTTGTTTAACAATTGCATGAAATGTATTAATATTTTTAGGGGTAATTAAAATTCAGGAGAATTAAAATCATCCCTAAAATATTATTCAAAAAAGCAAAAAAAAATTATTGGCTAGTTCTAAAAAGTAAGAACCGACGCTTTTTTTTTAAGCTACATATTTAAATGAGAATTCAAAATAAAAAATACATATTAATGAAAACAAAAGTTGTTGTTTCCCCCCTCCCTTATATTTTAAAAGCTGTATACTAAAAAATGTGGTCTAATATCTCAATTGAATTTTGTATTGTATATTAATAAAAGAATATTTATTGCATTTTTCTTCATACCAATTTAAACGTACATTTTATTACTGAAAAAATCTACGTTACAGCAAAGAAGCGATAAAAATAAAACTTTATAGCAAAACTTATATTCTCTGGTGATATAAAGATCAGAAATAAACCTTTTCAATTCTAAGAGTAATACTATAATACAGATCATTTTAGTATGATAGGTTAACTTAACTTTTGACCGATAGCAACTGGTTATTTATGTTGAAGAGGTCCAAGTTCCATTTAAAAGAACATAAACGGAAATAGTTCAACAAGCGCACACCCCATTGAACAAATTTTTGACCCCAACGAGCTTTGTTTCAAATTCAAAACAACTCTTTTTTACCATCAGATAAAATGAAATCCCCAACGATAACTGAAAGCCAAACGATTTTCACCCAGTGTTCCCAATTCCTTCTCTCACGAGACCCCAAGTCACGTGAACATCCGGGAACAATGGAGGGAGAATGACGTCACAATGGGACCCACTTCCCCGCTGACCCCGACGGAGAAAAGGATTTTTTCAAGGGTGGGGGCGGACAAAGGAAAGAAGTTATAATCTTTTCAGGATTGTTTTTTTGTTTTTTTTTTAGATATTGTTTTTTTTTTTTTTTTTTAATCTGTGAAAGGAAGAAATATGGTCAGTCGGTCATTGTTAAGAGTTTTTTGTTGTTGTTGCTGTGTTTGTAATGTATCGTTGTTAATGCGTGGATTTTAATAAGTTTGAAGTGAAAACAATAAGTACTTGATGGGAAGGAGGAAACTAAAGCGAATAAACTTTACAATTAAAGAAACTTTAAATTTAAATGATAAAAAAAATAATCGGCTAAGGTTGGTTGGTTGGTTGTATTCAGATTATCTGGCGCCGTCAGCAACACGAGGGCTATAATGCGCCGAAACATTCGTCATTAGACAAGCCAACATACATTTACAAACACCCATGCCTAACACGGGACTCGGAACCCGCAACCTCGCGGTCTAGAAGCCAGCACGCTAACCACTATACCGTTTGGTTGGCTAATCGGCTAAGGGCCGATGTACAGCAACATAGATCTCTTTAAATACAAGAAGGCGCATGCCCTTACAATGCCTTTTCTGCGCATGCACAAACATTTAAGTGGGGACAGACACCAGACCACACTTTTAACCAATTGAAAATAATACTTTCGGGCTTAAGGCTCAGGGTAATAAATTGTTTTATGCACTTGTGAATAGTGTTAATTTGTAGACATTTTGAGTTTCAAATATTATGTAAAATATAAAATCTAATTACTGTGTATCAGGAAAATGGCTCTCGTCAGGTAGTCTGGCCGGTGCCGGTCGCTATAGAAACAAGGACTCGTTGACTTAAAATAGGGGTGAGGCATAGACGAAATTGGCCTTCCCAAAAGTTTCAATATGGCAATTGTGTTCTCAATGTTTCCAGACGTAGTGTTTTATAGTTGTTTTTCCTACACCTATATTTCGACATAGTGTCTTTCTTAATGCTTTTCAAAGTGCAGGAAGCCTTAGTTTTTGAAGTACTACCGATATTTCTATAAGTAAAAATACTATTAAATATACTGTGCACAAAATGCATAGTGAAAAATGGCCTACCTAAGAATTATAAGTCCGAGGTCTGGTAACGCTGTGTGTAGGTCTTGTTTCCATGGCAATTAACAAAGTTAGACTTCATGGCGGGATCCTTTCTTGTGAAATGGCGGCTTGATATTGAAAAATGCCTTTTAAAAAGATTCATGCCTAAAACATATACGGTGCAGATTTGTAAGAATAGCACATTTTTAAATAAATGCCTTAATTAATGTTTGAAAAATATTACAACATAAACACATGCTTATATCTAGAAAACTTTAAGGAATAATTATAAATATATACGGCTGTTTAGAGTGAAAAATAAAAAAAACATAAATTTCCGTCATCTTAAATTGCAGACAGGAACGGAAACGACCAAAATGAGCTGTGACATGTAATTTTCCCAGTACTCAATATACTTATATCCTCTGTTCTAATGATCAAATTATTTAATTTTAAACACCTGTGGTCGGTTTGGCGACAAAAATTGTGCGATTTTGTGGAGAAATAATGTAACTCACAAACACAAAGTTTTTAATATAAATCCTTTATATGCATTATCCATTTTTATATTCATTAACATTAGCACCGTTTCAGTTGCGCTTGGTGTTTGCATCTACTTTTTAATATTCAAAACATCTCTATCAGTAAAATATTCGGCAAACTACGTTTAAACATTTATTTATTGAAAATGAATGTGAATTTATGTATTCACGTCCAAATATCTTTTATTTATATTTTACTTATTTTACTACCTCAACGTCGAATTGACTGGACCACACACTCCATAATAAATATATGCATTCAAATCCAATTATCTTTTATTTATTCTGATTAAAATAATTTGGGCAACAAAAGAAAAAGTTTCAACAATGATGGGTTAAAATGAGATTTATAAGCATTCCAAAACGATTAAAGAAACGTGTGTAAAAGCGACCTTTTAGTGGCAGTGACAGCCCCCAAAATTTGATAGAATGCATTGTCATCGAATCTATCTGCCAAGTTTCAGCACGATTGGATTAATGGCAAGGGGGTTAATTAGGCTCCCATAGATTTTCCCGTTAGTCACACACACATATACCTGTCCATGAACAAAATCGAAGTTAATATTTAAGAATTAAAAATAATATAACCCATAAAAACAAAGTTTTTATTATAAATCTTTAATATGCATTGCCAATTTTTATGCTTGGAGTTTGCATCTAATTTTAAATATTAAAAACATCTTTATCAGCAAAATGTGTGACAAACTACTTTTCAAAATTTATTCATTAAATATGAATGGGAATTTATGCACTCAAATCCAAATATATCTTTTCTGTATGCTGATTAAAACAATTTTATTATTTATTCATCAAAACAATTTCAGCAACAAGAAGGATTTTCTTCAATGATCAGTTAAATGCTATTTCAGAGCGATTGGCTGACGCCAATTTGGTGTATCAGTATTCCATAAAGGCGACTTTCAAGTGACGGTGACAGCCCCCAAAATTTGATAGAATGCATTGTCATCGAATCTGTCTGCCAAGTTTCAGCACGATTGGATTAATGGCAAGGGGGTTAATTAGGCTCCCATAGATTTTCCCGCCATCGACATACACACCAAATAAGAGTTAATATAAAATATATATATATATATATATATATATATATATATATATATATATATATATATATATATATATATATATATATATATATATATATATATATATTTTTAAATCACCGATCATCGAGGAAAACTAAATTAATTCAGTTTATTTGAACTCCAAAGTATTTCCCACTCAGGACGATTCCACCGCATTCAGAGCCCAATACCTTCTTTAAAAAAAAAGGCACCTCGTCATCTCCAGACAATAACTCCACAGCCCTTTAACTTACATCACAATGGGAACGAAAGGGGTTAGTTAGAAAAGAAAGAAGAAAAGTGAAAGTGGGACCTACTTTGCCCAATGCCCACTGACCCGAAAGTAAAGGGAGAAGAGAGAAAGGATTTTCAAGGGTGGAACGGGGAGAAAGTGACGTCGGCTAATATTAGGGGGGGGGGGGGTCACCTAGTTGGGTGTCACACCGGAACCCCCCTTTCTGATGCAACCCACCCTACTTTGGGAATCGTTTGAGTTATGCAAGGTTGAGAGTAGATGCTGGTATTGTTTTTTAATAGATTAAGGGGCGGTTCCGATGGATTTACAGATAAGGTGGACATTTTAAGAATTTCTTTTCGATAGACTTGTTTCTTGTATTAAGAATACACCATTCGAACATAGGAATTATTTATTTTTCCTCAAGAGGAATTTCCTAGTACGGAGCATTACCTATACTCGCTAAGTTACAATCTTCTAGCCCCAGTGCACTTGGAAACTACTTTCTCTTTGGTGAGTTAAGGTACGATAAAGATCACTTCGTGAAATGACATAAATCAAAAACTCGAAAATAGTGTCTTATATGTTTTTTATTTTATACTTGAAATCGTTACGTGAATGCATATTAGAAGGTCGGCGATATATCGATACGACGATATTTTTATTGATATTTCTAAAAAAAAATATCGATATTGAAAATATCGATAAAAGTCACCGATATATCGATGTTTTCAAACATTTTTTAGTTTTTTGATGATCGTTTTGTAGTTCCATGTTTTTTTTCGATTTTCTTTACTCCCTTTCCAAAAACTTCAAAACTAAAGTTTGAACCTGGCTTAGAGACAGTTAAAATGGCACCAATATTCAGTGTTTTGCCATACACTTAAAAGCTATTGAAAATTCTTCTATTACTTCTTAAAATCACTGCACCAATTAAACGAAAATTATATATATATATATATATATATATATTGTAATAGATCCATTTCAGTTGAAAAAGTAGTCACCTTGCAAAAAAGCAATCATGAAAAGTTGAAATTTGCCCCGAAAACCTTGGTTTCTGGCAAAATTGAAAATCAAATTAATAAAAATTATGTATCGATATATCGATATTTTATCGATATTTTATCGATATTTTTTCCTATGCAATGATATAGTATCGATATTTATTTTGATGAACATTTCCAACCTCTAATGCATATGCAATGGCTTGTTTTGTCTTTTGCTATTTTAATTTCCGCTTTCTAATAGATAGACATTAAATGAAAACAATTTATGTCATTGCATTAAGTGTTATTTTTGTACCTACTCACCAAATGTCAAGGTTTTATAGAAAGTAGTTTCTAAATGCACTGGGCCAGAAATTTCAACAGTACTTCAAAAATTAAGACTCCTTTCACTTCATAAAGTTCTAAGAAAGGCACTATATCAAAGATTACTATGGTGTGAGAAAAACAACAGCGTAATATAAAAAAAAAAAAAAAATACTACGTCTGGAAACTGGTTCTAGTACCAATAAAACATTAAACCAAGCGATTGTGATTGATAAAATATTGTTACGAATTTCTGTATATTTGTAAATATTTCGTAGGTATTAATTCTGTAAAAAGATAAATTTATGCACATTTCGCATAAGGCAGTGCAATAGTTTGTCTTACTTTGCTTTCCCTCAATGTGACCCTTAATGCTTGAGAATGATTTTTACAGAGATAATGCTGGGAAGCGAGTTTTACAAAGAGCAGGCCATTTAACATTATGGTAATGGCAATCTCGCCAAGTTGGCGACATTTTCGGTCCCCATGTACATGCATATGGCTTTCCGACTACGATCTGGAAAGTTCCAAATTTCCATCTCTAGAAGATTCACGAAGGATTGACTTTCCTATATAAGCCCGGCCATGAGTTGAGTCCGTTAGTTGACTGAAAATACTGGGTTGAGATACTGAGTTAACTGTCTCTCAGTGAGCATTCAGAGTAGTTCTAAAGCGAACTGTATTGCATTGTCTTTTGCGGCGATTTTAGCAGTTGTGTTGTCAAGTTTTTAACTGCTGTTTTGTGCTCTATTGTTGTGAAAAGAGCTGTATTGAGTCTACTAGAACGAGAAGTTCTGGAGTTGTAAAGGAATCTGTGAAGAGTTATTTTGGAATAAATTTCTGCAAGATTTGATCTGCTTTGGCTTCAAATCTTTCGAACCCATCCACGCAACAATATGAAATATTGAGATTGATGAATTTTAAAAAAATTTGGATTCGGGCCAATGCACAGTTTGTAATGGGCGGGACTTAAGGTCATTAATGCAACCTAACAACATCAGCATACATACCTTTTTATACAAGCAGGCGCATGCCCACTAAATGCCTTTCCTACGCATGCCCAAACATTAAATGGAGACGGACACCGGACCACACTTTTGACAAATTGAAATCAATAACCTTGGTCTTAAATATACTATACAAAATCACCCTTTTAAAAACAACTCCTTAATTATAGTTCTAAAAAGTATTTATTCTTTCTGGTAACTTCTTTCAAATAAATGTTGAATATTCTGTTGTTGCATAAAAGCGGTAGCAGGATTGTTTCAATATAATTAAAATAGAATTCAAGCACCCCTCTCCCCCCCCCCTCCCCTTCCCCTTTATTATTAATGAATAAACAACTTTAATATTTACTAGTTCAATTAAAATCGTTTTTAGTTTTTTGCTAAATTTAAAGGCAGTATTTAAAAGAGTTTTAGACATTAATTACCAAACATAAAAGTAAAAATTTTTATATTAGAATTTCTGGTTGCCGATGTCAGTTAAGTAACTTTTATTTAAAAAATTTTCATCGTCGTCTAATCATGTAATATTTTAAAACGAAAGAGAAACAAATAAATCAAATTTTAGAATAATTATTAGCTTCAAAAGTTTTTCATTTACCACGTGACATTGGGAGTAATCGTTAACAAACAAGTGTATAAATAAAAACAAATATACTCATTGTAAGTACCTCTCTACGTGCTTATAATAACCGATATATTCTTCTGTATTGTTGGTTGCAAACTATTCCTAGTGGAAGAATTTAACTATTACTACTGCTGTCGTGTCGCAAGAGATTTCTTTTATAAGCGATGTCTTTTGGAATAAGTTTGTTTGGGGAAAGAGCTTTCTTTTGTGTCAGTAACTGTAAAGGAAGACATAGAACAGTGTTCTTTTTGTCGCGAAATGGCGCAACTGGAAACATTATCAGACATTGCCGAAGGACAGTTGTTCGAATCATAATTTCAAACTTTATTCCAAACTAGTCTTAAACAGTGCAAAAGCTTGTAATAAAAATAAAACCACAGAAAAGTAAACTACACAGAAAGTCTAATGAGGGTAACTCCATAAAATTTAGTGAACCATACTATTGAGTTCACTGTGAAATGGTATCCGGAAAAGAAAAAAAAAACAATAATCAATTCAAATTCCCGCCAACAGAACAAAATATGAGGAACTTTAAAGACTTAGGTGGTAGCTCATTTTTCAGACAGAACCTTATAAAGAAAATCGTGGCAACGCAGCAATGTGTTATAAATTAACACAATATTGTTAGTTCATTGTAACAAATTATACTATTACCAATTCTGTGCAACAAATTGATCTATTGTTAGTTCTATGAAACAAATAGTGTTGGTAATTGTGTGTAAGAAACTATTCTGTTGCTAATTCTGTGTAAAAAAAAATGTAGTGTTGTTAGTTCTAACTGTTCTGATTCTAATTCTGTGTATTACACTGCTGTATTGTTAGTTATATGAAATAAATTGTGTTGGTAATAGTAGGCAAGAAACTATTCTGTTGCTAATTCTGTGTGTGTAAAAAAAATATAGTGTTGTTAGTTCTAACTAACTGTTCTGCTTCTAATTCTGTGTTCTAAACTGTTGACTGTTGTATTGTTAGTTCTAAGAAACAAATTATGGTGTTAATTGTGTGTAAGGAACTGTTCTGTTGCTAATTCTGTGTAAAAAAATCTATTAGTTCTATGTAACAAATTGATTTATAGCTAATTTTGTGTAGCAAATAGCTATGTAGTCAGTTCTTTGTCACAAATTGTATTGCTAATCGTAGGCAGTTCTGTTCGGTTGGTAATTTTGAGTCACAAACTGTTCTTTTAATAATTATGTGTAAAAAGAAACTAGTGTTGTTAGTTTTTGAAAACAAGTTCTGTTGTTAATTGTGTGCAAAAATTGTTGTGTTGTTACTTCCAATAAACTGTTCTGTCGCTAATTCTGTGTAATAATCTACTGTTCTGTTAGTTCTATGTTCAGTTGCTAATTGCGGGTAAGAAAATGTTCTGTTCTTAATTCTGTGTGCAAAAATGTTGTGTTGTTAATTGTAACAAACTGTTCTCTATTGCTAATTTGTATAACAAATTGCTAAATTGCTAGTCGAATGTAAAAAAATTTGTTAATTGTGTGTAGTATACTATTCTGTTGTTAATTGCGTCTCACAAACTGTTCTGTTTCTGATTCTGTATAAAATTGTTTGTTCTACAAAACAAATTCTCTCGCTAATTATGAATAACAAACTAATCTGATGCCAATAGAAACTGTCCTGTTGTTAATTATGCGACATATTGTCAAAAATCAGAGTAAGGAATCTTTGAGTTAATTGCACGTCGTATCAACTAGGTCTAACATAAATTAAAGAGTCGAAAATAGCGTCTAATATACAGGTTGTCTATAAAAGGTTGAACATATTTTGATGTTGAATAATTCATAAAATAATGAAGAGAAATTAAATTGATAAACTAAAAACCAAAAGTACCAAATGAAAATATATTAATTATTCTATGAATAAATGCCATAAATTTGCTTCTATCTTTATTATTTTATGAATTATTCAACATCAAAATGTGTCCAACATTTTATAGACAACCTGTATTATATTTCATATTTGAAATCCTAAAGTAATATCTAAGCAGTGTCTCCACCACGTTTTGCCTTTTGTTATTTTAATTTCATTTACAATAGATAAACATTAAATGAAAAAAAAAATATGTGATTTCTTTAAGTGATCTTTTTCGTACCTACTCACCAAATGCAAAGGTTTTACAGAAAGTAGTTTCTAAATGCACTGGGCTAGAAGATTGTAACATAGCGAGTATAGGGAATTATCCTTACTAAGACTTCCTCTTAACCCTTCGTTTACAAACGACCCCTGAGTGGGGATACAAGGTTAATCGGATATCTGTATTTAAGCCGAATATTGACCGATGATTTTGGCAACGGTAAGGGAGCAAAAGTATGTAATCACAAGGTCGGTATAGTGGTGACCCTGACTTTCGTATCCCGATGGGAATCAGAGCATTGGTAAGTATCAGTTGCAGGTTTAACCCGAAAATGCAGTAAAACACTCAATCACTCAGTCTGACAGAATTATAGAAAAGCCATTTTTTGAAAAACGGTAAATAGCTTTTGTCAGTGACGCGTGACGTAATTGATCTGTAATATTTTATGTAAGTAGCAATGTTTAAGAGGAGGGGATGGAACACCTTTTTTTTTAATATTTATTTTAATATTTGGAAGGGAGAGGGGGGGGGGAATAATTTGTTAATTTTGGAACAGCTTGCAACATTAGGCATTCACGTTGGCGACATTTATTACTACGAACAGAAAAGAACAGATTCCTAGAAATAGTCAGTGACACCAAATAGGGCTAACAGAAATAATAATCTACAAGAATTTAATTTTTTTTTTTTTTTTTTTTCAATATTACTATTCTTGTAATTAAAACTGATTTAAAGCAGATTTTTTTTTTTATTCTTTGGTAATAAGGAACCGGGAAGATTTTTTTTTTTAAAAGCTGAAATGATATTTTATTGAAATCATTGGATATAATTTTCTGAAAATTCAAAATTTAATGAAAATAATACAACTCATAAAAACAAAGTTTTTAATAAAAATTCTTATATGTATTTCCAATCTTTATATACATTTACCTAGCGCCGAATAAATAAAATAAATTTGGTTGTGAGTGAATAAATTCACGTTCATTTTTTATGAATAAATTTTGAAAAGTAGTTAACTGCATATTTCGCCGATAGAGATGTTTTTAATATTCAAAATGAGTCGCAAACACCAAGCACAGGCCAACAACAGAAACGGCGCTGTGTTAATGAATACAAAAACTGGCAATGCATATAAAGGATTTATATTAAAAACTTTGTTTTTATGGTTTATATTATTTTTACTTTTCAAAACCGTACCCAATTTTCTTAAAAATGAGTACATCCTGCTTATTCCCTAGTATCTAACATTTTTATAGTAAAAAAAAAAAAAAAAACACTTTACTCTGAAAGACATCACAACACACAATCAAAACTTAAAAAAGTCCACTCTAACCAACCCAGCTGGACTGTAAAAATAAAAAATAAAAAGAAATCCGATAAAAATCGATTAAGCAATCGAGAAAACCGTCCACTTCATAATCGATGACATGTAAACAATCATTTTTTAACCCAAGGTCGTTCGAAATAACTCTTAATTCGAACGTGAATTAGAGCATTGAGAGAGAGAAAAAGTCTCGTGTTTGGTTCGAGAGAGTGAAAGTTCTTAAAATAGTTCGATTGTAAAAGAGAGAGAGAGTGACCCACCGAGGGGGTGTTCGATTTAACGGGTCAGCGGTTGCAGTTGACACAAAAAACACGGCCGTTTGTTTTTCGTTGCACAATGGTGGACAATTGTACCTGGGTTTTTTAATGAGGGACAGCGACAATGCTAACAAGAGATATGAATTCGTGTTGGAAAACGTGGACAAAATAAATTAATATAGAGTTTATGCATCTTTTGCTGGAAGCTAGGTCAGATTTTACGTTTTAAAATAATACCCCAGTTTGACGACAATTAAGGGGATTGTTGATTGTGGCAATGACTTGTTTTTAAATCCTTTATATTAACTTCGAATGTGGTTTAGTTTGGTTTGTGCGCTCGACGACCTATACTTGCGCACAATATCGGCTACTCAGGCCGGGACTAACATCTTAACGTGGATCCATAACGAACATCGATGACTTACTCGGGATTTGAATCCGGCACCATTGGCCCGCGAAAACAGAGCACTAACCCCACAGCCACTTTGATTGTATGGGTATGTTTGTCGACGGCGGGCAAATGTGAAGAGGCCTAATTAACCCCTTTACCGTCATTCGGTCGAGCTGAAACTTGACAGATTCGATTCGATGTCGATGCATTCTATCAAAATTTGAGGCTGTCGCACTCTCGCTAAATGGTCGCTTTTACGGAATACTAATAAACCAACTTGCCGTCGTCCATTCGCGCTGAAATAGCATTTAACCGATCTTTGAAGAAACTCTTTGATGTTGCCAAAATTGTTTTGATAAATAAATCATAAAATTGTTCTAATCAGAATAAATGAAAGATATTTGGATGTAATTGCATAAATTCACATTCATTTTTAATGAATAAATTTTAAAAAGTAATTTACCGCAAATTTTGCCAATAGAGATGCTTTTAATTTTTTTAATTAGATGTCAACACCAAGCACACGCTGGCAACAGAAACGGCGCTATGTTAACGAATACAAAAATTGACAATGCATGCAAAGGATTTATATTAAAAACTTTGTTTTTATGGGTTATATTATTAATAAGTGCTCCAGTAGTGAACAACGTAAACAAAATGTAAAGAATTTTACATTTAAATGATAATCAATCCTACATGAAGACTGCTGTTACTTTAGTTTCTAATTCTGTAGAAACACATTCCAGATATTAAGAACGAAACTTTTAATTAAATCTTACGATTTTCGCACACAAACAACTTTTAAATTGTTTCCTAAACTATACTAAACTCCAACTAACTTGACATCACTAGACGATAGATCTTCACCTTGCTCATAGGCAATTAATCCATTTTAGCGGAGTGAAGACATAATTCTCGCCAAACCTTTTGTTCTGTACAGGGCTGCGGTTTGGCGAACATTATGCTTTCAAGCCGCCGCCAAAATGGATTAAATACCTATGAGCACTGTGACGATCTACCGTCTAATGATGTCAAGTTTAGTTGAAGTTTAGTATAATAGTAAAAGTTTAAAATTCATTTCATACGAAATTTCCTTAAAGGGAGTTGGAATTCAAAAATTTATAATAAATCAATTTTTAGTTTATAGTTGTTTAATAACATTTGAATTTTTTCCTTTAACATGACACCTCATTTGTAATAATACCTCATTTAGAAGTATTTTTAATAATTTTTGGAAGAAAAAATTCGGAACTACAAGTGTAAGTAATGTGTTCTTTAAAATGCGTTTTTCTCAAAACTATATTTTTCAGTACTCATGTACCTTTTTCTCAGAAAGTGCGCCAACTATCTAACTAAAATTTTTATCACATATTCCTTTTATGTATCTGTATATACTGAAGTGAGATTTTATTATCGTAAAAATATTTTTTTTTTTGTTCTGGCTTATTTCGTCAAAAAGTTCGACTTAAACGATAATTCATGTTTTTTTTTTAAAAAAAAGTAAATGCATTACAATTAAAAGCCAACTCCAGTAGAACAACAAATGTCTGCTAAATGCGATTAAAAAAGAATTACACTTTTATATCAAGTATTTTCTGAGAAAAAGGTACATTAGTAATAAAAAATTTTGGTTCTTGAGATAAACGCATTCTAAAAAAACTTACTTACACTAAATAGTTCATAATTTTATCTTCAAAAAAATTATTAAATATACTTCTAAATGAGGTATTATTACAAATGAGGTATCAGTTTAAAGGGAAGAATTTAAATTTTAATAAACTAGAGTAAACTCAAAATAATTTTTTTTATAAATTTTAGGATACCAACTCCCCTTAATTATTTTTAAAAAATTTGCCTTTATAATAAATTTATAGTGATTGATTTACCTGTTTTGGAATCGCATTATTGCTGGACAAAAAAAAAAAAATAGATAAATGATATAACAATTTAATACAAAGACCTCCATTTCTGACGACATTTTTTTTTTTTTTTTTAATTTTAATTACCCATATGTTAGCATAGGGTAATAGAAAGTATTGTTTTCGGTGATAATTAATAGTTTAAAAAACTAAAAAATACGCTTTAATAGAAAAGTGAACTAAAAAGTAGAAAATAATTTTAAATAAGTTTGAAATAAGAATAGAGTGATTAACAAGAAATATTTATTTTATCTTAAAAAAGCGTGGGGTGCTTGATGTCAATTGTTGAAAATATTTAATGACAGATATTGGTAAAAGTAGAGCCATTATGAAAACATCTTAAAAAACACCCCACGCTTTTTTACGATAAAATAAATATTTCTTGTTAATCACTCTATTCTTATTTCAAACTTATTTAAAATTATTTTCTACTTTTTAGTTCACTTTTCTATTAAAGCGTATTTTTTAGTTTTTTAAACTATTAATTATTTTCTACTTTTTAGTTTGGTTTTCTATTAAAGCGTGTTTTTTTAGTTTTTAAACTATTAATTATTTTTTCTGTAAACTATAAATTTTTAGTGTACAAAACTCTCCAGTTGTTTCGGCCAATATTCACATGCTTGTCTCAAATTTAAGTCATGTGTATGCCTTAGTACACACCGTATTACTTGGCACAAAACACTACCGTGTCTCTGAATATGAAAAATCACTAATCCTGAGGATCCTGGTAAGGATAATGCGACTAAAAAAAACACGCTTCGTATAACTGTCGTTCAAACGACAAATCTTTCAAACGGCACAGCAGGGTTCGATTCCGGAGAAGGTTGGTTGGTTGGAATTTAACGGCGCAAGGGCAACACGAGCTAATCCTTGTGATAAAGCGACAAACTTATTGAATTATTAAATTGTCATCGGTCCTTAATAAGTATGCCAAATTTCGAGTTAATCCGACGTTTTGAAGGGGGTCAAAATCATGTTCAAAGATTCCGTTACATACTAACACACATACGTCTGAAGCTAATAAAAGCGTATTAAAAAAAAATATGTTTTTTTACATTTCTCCATGTTTTGGAACATTCTGTCTTCAATAAAGTGGTCTAGGAAAAAAGTCTGTGTGTCTGTAGTCAGCAAAACTCCCGAACGGATTGACCTAAACGCTGATTCCAAACCCCAACAAACACCCATGTCTAATCCCACAATTCGAACCCGGCACTTTTAGCATTTGAGGTCACAGCGTTAACCACACAAGCCATCAGTTGGACAATTCCGAGGTCCAAAATATCATTACAATAAATTTTTTTCACAAAAAGAATCCGAAACGAAACCGAATGTAACCACATTTCTTTTCCAAAACTTGCCACGTAATAAAAAAAAAAAAAAAAGACCAGAAACATCATCAATATATATAATTCCCACTTCCAACAATAGCGTAAAGCACCTTTTTCCAGAATTTTGTAATACAGCGGATTAACGAAGACCTTGCGGGATAATAATAAAAAAAAAAGAGACTGTTTTCCGCATTAAAAAAAAAAAGAAAGGCCTGTGGAGTTCGATGTTCGAGGAGGAGGCTCTATCGCAATGCCGAAAAGGTCCACAACCTCACGCTGGGATGTGGAACCTTGAGAAAGAGTAGCCTCCAAAACAAACGATTGCTTAACCATCAGCTGTTTCGCTCGAATCATAACCCCCAATTCCTTTTTCAGCCTTCAGAATGGAAGGAGGATTATTTACATCTTTTTGTATTTAATATAGATTTAGTTTATGTGTGTGTTTGTTTGTGGCGGGGCAAATCTGCGGTGGAATTATTAACCCACTGGCAGCCATGCGATCGAGCAGAAACTTGGCAGATTGAGTGCGTCGTCATCGACAACGATTCTATCAAGTTTCGGGCTCAACGACCAAAAAAAAAAAAAGCCTAACGATCTATTTTTATGAGCAATAACGGCTTGTAGAGATGTGCGGTAACGAGGAGTCGAACTCGAGACTCTTAGATCAGAAGACAGGCGCTCTAACCACTAGGCAAAAGTGGCACTAGTGTTGTATCTGTCATTCGTACACGAGACCACCACATAGCCCCGTCCCAGTGAGTCCCGAAGAGGTGAACGTTTGAGTTGTTTGCGTGTGAGTCGAGTGCGTTGCTTGTGGCAGTGAGTCGTCAGAGAGATGCTGAGGTGGTAGTGTGGAAGTTGTGCAGTAGATGGCGCCACTCATGTGTTCGAATTTTTGGGTCACCAATGTAGCGAAGTGCGCTAATGGGGAGTCGAACTCGGGACTCCTAGACCAGCTCTAACCACTAGGCAAAAGTGGACACTAGTGCCTAGCTGTTGTATCTGTCATTTGTACACGAGACCACCACATAGCCCCTTCCCAGTGAGTAGCGAAGGGGTGAACGTCTGAGTTGTTTGCGTGTGAGTTGAGTGCGTTGCGTGTGGCAGTGAGTCGTCAGAGAGATGCTGAGGTGGTAGTGTGGAAGTTGTACAGTAGATGGCGCCACTCATGTGCGGGTCACCAATGTAGCGAAGTGCGTTAATGGGGAGTCGAACTCGGGACTCCTAGACCCGCTCTAACCACTAGGCAAAAGTGTACACTAGCGTCTAGGGGTAGTATCTGTCATTTGTACACGAGACCACCGCAGGCTAATCAAACCGCAGCCTAGAGCTTAACGTAATCACAGCGAACATCCATGCCTAACCCGGGATTCGAACCCGGCATCTTTGGTATGCGAGGTTGGAATGTTAACCACACAACCATCAGGTGAGCATTTTTTTTTTGGGGGGGAGGGTTGCTTGGAGATGTAACCTGGACAATTCACTACACAAAAACAAGACAATCACCACAATGTCGAAAATTGAGTTGGGTTCATCCAGTGGAACTGTATCGAATTTTAAGATTTCACCGTACTCCGTTGAAAATGAAAAGAAATAATTACATGGGGGCTGGGAGGTTAAGGAGAGGTTCTTGGATTTTAAAATTAAAAAAAAACCCATAAAAAAAAAAGGTTTTAAATATAAATCCTTCATTGAACTTTTAAGTTGATATCATTTAAGCAATTTTTTCCTGCTCAGATCGAGTTTTCATAGTGCTTGCCATTAACTTTTTTTTAACCCTAAAACTAATATAGAATGCATTGTCATCGACAAAATTAGCCTATTACGTTTCAACTTGATTTGATGACAATAAATAGATTAATTACTCTTCGGAAATGGTAATAGGAGCGTGTGTAAAATTGGGCCTTTAGTGACAGTCCACAAAACTTGACAGAATGCATGCTGATCGACGACAACGAATCTATCTACCAAGTTTCAACACGATCGTATGGCGACAAATGAGTTACTTAGCCTTCCACAGATTCGCTCGCCACACACAATTATATTTAATTATATTTATATTATATTTATTACACACAAATATGGAATTTAATTATTTTTTTTTTTTTTAACAGAAAATTAACGCCTAACTATTAACTAATGTTTCAGTTTGAAATAAATTATCATTTTTGAAAAAAGCAAAGTCTGAACAAACACTTTTATCGCTTGTGTTATCAATATCCCCCCTGCAAATAATCTTCAACCTGTAGTCCCCCATGTGTGTATAATCTCAAATCAAATTAGAGGTGTGGAACATCGCACAACTTTCAATGAAACTATATTACTGATGTGGATTTGTTATTTACCATTTTTATATTTTCATCATTCGCTTAGAAAAAATGTCCAGTTTGGCGATATTTTTTGCGATAGTTCCGATATGGGTCTTTAATAAAATTAAAAAAAAACTCTCCAAAATTGTGCTTTTGGCGATATACTTTTCAACAATTCTTATAATATTGTTGCGTGGACTGGTTCGAAAGATTTGAAGCCAAAGCAGACCAAAACTTGCAGAAATTTATTCCAACATAACTCTTCACAAATTCTCTTACAGCTCCAGAACTTCTCGTTCTAGTAGACACAATACAGCTCTTTTCACAACAATTGAGCACAAAACAGCAGTTAAAAACTTGACAACACAACTGCTAATTCGCCGCAAAAGACAATGCAATACAGTTCGCTTTAGAACTACTCAGTAATTCCAGTCAACTAATGGACTCAGCTAACAATTAACTTCAGTCAACTACTTCAGTGACTCAAAATCAATCAAATAACTGACTTATGGCCGGGCTTATATAGGAGTCAAACGTTCTGGAGATTTCTGGAAGTAGATATTTGGAGAACTTTCCAGATCGTAGTCGAAAAGTCCTATATATGTACACGGGGACCGAAAATGTCGCCAAAACCGTCGCCAACTTGGCTCTATCTCGCCAATTTGGCGAGATTTCTATTACCATAATGTTAAATGCCCTGCCCCATGTAAAACTCGCTTCCTAGCGTTACCTCTGTAGAACTCGTTATCAAGCATCAAGAGGCTCACTGCAGGGAAGTCAAACTAACAACGAACTATTGCACTGCCTTATGTAAAATGTACATAAATTTTCCTATTTACAAAATTAACACTACGAAATATTTACAAATATACAAAAATTCGTAACAATATCCTTTCTTGTAGACGAAACTGAGAAGAGAAGAAAAAACGATCCTTGATGAGCTATATTCAAGCAAAGAGAATTCTGTGTTGAAGGCATTCGTTGTTCAGTTTTTTACGCCATTAAAGCATTTTTGCTGGAATTTCGAAGGTGGGGATGTTTAAAACATCTTAAGGGGCATTACCACAACGATTTTGAACAAAATCGTTAGAGCCGTTTTTTTAGCAATTACTGAAAAACAAGATTTTTTCAATGGCAGCTACCCTATGCGCATGCACGATTCTGACTAAAACCTTAATGGTAGGTCCTTGTGACATCACCATCAACCCTCACACCAAATTTGAACATCGTAGGTCAGTTTGTTCGGGAGTTATGCTGACCACGGGGAGACATTTTTTATAGATCACTTTTTCGAGATCGGAATGTTCAAAAACGTGAAAAAAATGCCTTTTTTTTCTTTTTAATACTGTTATGAATTTTTCTACTGAGGCAATGATGGAACAGTTTTTACGGTATCAAAATATTTATTCTCTCTTCAGAAAACTCACAAAATTTATTCAAAGGCAACAGTGTAAGCACTCTCAAGCTTTAACACAAGCTTCAACAAAAACAACTTCGAATACAGCGATTATACAAGCTCTTTCCAGTAAACAAAGCGATCAGTTTTCATCGAAGTCAATCTGAAAACTTTCCCGATCTCCAGTCTTTATGTACCAGGCGCGAGAGAACATTCGCGAAATTTCCAGCCAATTCGTCGGAAAAGAAACATCTCGAAATTTCTCGATTGCTTTAGGTGTTGCCACCTTTTTCTAACTTGTATAATCGCTGTCAATAAATAAAATAAGATAAAATACAATAGAATTTTAAAATAATACGTCACTATTTACACTATATACAGACAATTTGTGCAACAATACTATACTTCCATTACCCTATGTATACATATGGGTAATTGAAAGTAGAAAAGATAAAAAAAAAAAACTATCTTTCAATTATCTTGAGAGAATCGTGATTTTGTCACTTATCAGGTTCCTGAATAGCTTCGTCCACTCTATTTTCTGCTTTTCTTTTACTCCAGCAACAACAACAAAAACTGGATGACCGAATGACCCAGAGGTTAAATTAAAAGAACAAAACCTTTGGCAGGTTGTCAAGGGGGGGGAAAGAACGATACTTGTTTAAGAGGCAAATT
Organism: Linyphia triangularis; assembly: GCA_963978545.1. Lineage (NCBI taxonomy): Eukaryota > Metazoa > Arthropoda > Arachnida > Araneae > Linyphiidae > Linyphia > Linyphia triangularis. The sequence goes on from OZ021726.1 coordinate 88,891,651, forward strand.
CGAGAAAAGTCTGCTTCTAATCGTACCCAAATCTTCGATTCCCCCCCCCCCCCTGATGGCTGTGTAGTTAGCGTTCCGGCCTCGCATGTCAAAGGTGCCGGGTTCGAATCTCGGGTTAGGCATGGATGTTCGTTGTGGCTCGGAATCCACGTTAATCTGATTAGCCACAGCCTGATTAGTCGTCATTGTGCATAAAAATTGATCGTTGAGCGTACAAATCGAACAACCAAATCGAATGGCGCTCTCATAAAAAGCCTCTTCTTCAATCATTATGAAACTTTCACTGAATAATATTTGGATACTTTTTAAATACTTTAAAGCGAGATTTTTGTTATTTTTGGAAAATTAAAATAATTATGATTCTTCAAAAATATGTTTAAGAAAAATGTTAAAATTTTAAACTAATTATTGTTATTTAAGTTTGCCTCTTATCAATAATTCATCATGTTAAAGTACTTAAATACATTATACAAACACAAATAAAAAATTTTGTAAAAGTATTTATGTCAAATAGATTTTAAGCTACGCGCCCCTAAACATGAAAAAAAAGGGCATTTTGAGAAATTTGGCTTTGAAATTAAACACATGCATTAAATACCTACATTTTGTTTACTTCAAAAAAATCATTAAAAAAAAAAAACTTTTAAATAAGATAAAACTACAAATGAGGCATCATTTTAAAGAGAAGAATTTAAATTTTAATAAATATTAATAAACTCGAAATTAATAATTTGAAAATATTTCTAAATCCAATTACAAAAGGAAGCATACAAATCCAGTCACCACAGGAAAAACCTGCTTCAAGACTGCTACCCTATTCCATCCCAGCCAGCACTGCGGTATTGGCCAATGTTGAAAATAGGGGTTCCGGAAAGATTGGCCAATCCATGCCGAACATGCCATTTTTGTACCGGCAGACCAGTGAATTCATAATCTACTGGCATTTCCCTACACTCTATACAAAATTCAGAATGACGTGCGATGGGGGTATCTAAACTACTCTTACTAAAAGGAGGGGGACAAAATATTCGACCGCGACTTAGATCCGAATCACAAGCTTACCTCCTAGACTGAGATGTGACTGCAAGTTTGGGTTACCCCATCAAACATCATTCTGAATTTTTTTATAGAATGTGTAGAAAATTTAGTAGACTTTGAATTTACTGGTCTGCCTGGGCAAAAATGACCGAAACTAGTCGAAACCCGACTTTGAATGAGTTGAACTCAATCTGATTGCCAAATATGTCATAACTCGCCAAGTAATGTGCACCATTTCTCGTCTGGTAACCCGCCACTCTTTAATTTTCAATTAAGAATGAAGCAGACGATCCGACTTCTCTTTCGCCAAATACTCTAAAAAAAAAAAAAATTAAAAAGTGAGCCAAGTTGGTCGTAAATATTACGTTATCCGTCGTCCGTAATATTTATCGCCAACTTGGCTCACTTTGAAAAAATGCGAATTTTTTTTTCGCCAGCGAGATGAAAACGTTTGCTCCTTTCCTCATTGAAAATTAAAGAGTGATGGTTAAAAAAATTGTTAATTTTTTGGCAAGTTATGACATATTTGGCAATCGGATTTAGTTCAACTCTTTCAAAGTCAATTTTCGGCCATTTTTGAGCCTGCACACCTGTACATTCGTAATCTATTAACTTTTCTCCACATTTTATTAAAAAAAAACTATGGGTGTGAAACATCGCACAATTTTTAATTACACTATAATATTGACGTGGGTTTGTGTCATTTAACGTTTATATATTTTCATCCTTCATTTAAAATAATTGGCCTGTTTGGCGATATTTTTTGCGATAATTCTTGTATGGGTCTTAGAAAAGAAAAGAAAAAATCCGCCAAAATGGAGATTTCAACGATATACTTTTCGATAATCCTTATATTATCCTTTATTATAAGCGATACTAAGAGGAGAAAAAACGATCTTTAATGAGGTATGCTCAAGGTAAGAGAACTCTGTGTTGATGGCATTCATTTATTTCCCTATGTATACAGGTAATTAAAAGTAAAAAAAATCATAATTATGTTCGATGGAGTACCTTAAGTAGCAGTCGCCTTTCGGGACTATCCCTTTTCGAACATTTATAGTGACGAACGCCGACTCTATGGGGTAGAGCTTAGACAGACGATCTTTCTTATTAAAACGTTCTATGTAATACATTTCCCTCGGTAATCCCAGGTACGGACCAGAGGGAAGTGAGCGTATCCATTTTTTTTGCATTGTGTCCAGCCCCATTCATTCTTCCCGACTGGAAGCTGTCCTTGGACAGTTTCCGTGTATGAGAACTCAATTGTTGTTGTAGAACGGAGATGAGGGGGAAGGGGGGGGGGTAGAACAAAGGAACCGAATCGCATTGTTTTTATGTTCCGAGGGACGGAAGGGCATAATGGAATAATCATACACATAACCACACACTCAGTTGTTTTTTTCTATTTGTTTGTGAATGCGGTGAATTCGGGCTTGGTTTAAAGGTCTGATTGGGAGATTCACACTTATTGAAGTAGTGTTTAAAGCAGATGCAGTGGCGGAAATTGGGGGGAGAGGGGGGGGGGAGTTGGTTGTTTTAATAACAGAGTCGACTTCGCAGGGTTATTATTTATTAATTTTGGTAAAAATGGTGACGTAAAAACTATTGAAAAGTTGATTCAGTTTTAAAAGAAGCAACGATTTGGTGGGGGAGGTTTGAATAAAATCGTTTGTTCCTCATTGAAAAATAAAGTTCGCCAAGTTGCCAAACAATTTTTTTTTAACTGAGCCATGTTAGCAATAGATGTATTGTTGGCATATTGGATATGTGAGCCATGAATATGTTGAGTCATGTTGGCATGAATGACGTAAATTCATGAATAGTGGCCTAATCAATCAACTTGGCTCAGTTTAAAAAAAAAAAAAAAAAAAAAAAAAACGAATTGAAGTGGAAAGGAAAAAAAATCGTCTGTTCCTTCCTCATTGTAAGTGTTGTGGGTTATCAAAAAAAATTATTCTCATGAATTGGCAAAATTATCGCAAATTTGGCAATCGGTTTTACTTCAACACATTCAAAGTCCATTTTTCAACACTTTCAGCCATTTTTGCTCCGGCAGACCAGTTTTATCTTGAAACTACTTGGGTTACTCTACATTCTATTTAAAAAAAAAAAAATAATAATAATATTCGCTGAAGGATTTCATAATTTCCACAGTCGCTTTTTCGGAGTGTAAAACTCCTTGACCAATTCGAGAGCTGCGACTAATTCCGAAATGGTCATGGATAATGACGATTCCGGACGAGAAGTGGAACGAATGAGGGTGATTCGTTTGATGATTCATTCCACCCTCCTCCCCTCGTGTAAATCAGAGCGTGTATCGTCTCATTAGGAGAAGCTGACCTTTTCCTCTTCAATCCGACATTTTTTTTTTTCCCATCCCGCCTTTCTTTTTTAGATTGACTTCGATGACCAGAGGTTAATCTTGATTTAGTGAAATCTGAGGAGGATTTTTAAAATGAAAACCTTTTGTGACCACCCGATCGTTGAATCAGTATACTTTTTAAATCTTTTATAATACTTTCGATTGTTTGTGTGTGCAAGGAGATGGGAGAGGGGGCATAACTAACCTCCTTGCCATCATCCAATTGGGCTGAAACTTGGGAGATAGATTCGATGTCGATGGCAATGCATTTTATCAAATTTTGGGGGCTGCCACTGTCACTAAAAGGTGGCTTTTACGGAACACTAAAAAAAAACGTCGTCCAATCGCATCATTCAAGAAACTATTTTCTATCTCCAAATTTGTTTTAACTAGTAATATCGTTTTAATCAGATTGAATAAAACATATTTGGATGCGAACGCATAAATTCACATTAATTTTTAGTAAATAAATTTTGAAAAATAGTTTAACGTATATTTTGACGATCAATTTTCAATGTTTTCCGAATGTTTTTTCAATTTTTCAATGTTTAAAATGAGACGCAAACACCAAACACACGCTGACACCAGAGACCGCGCTATGTCAATGATTGTAAAAATTGGCAATTCATGTAAAGGATTTATATTAAAAACTTTGTTTCTATGGGTTATAACCTATACACATATTATTATGGTAGCAATTTTTTAATGTTGCCCTCTCTCTCCCTGTAACTTCTTCCATCCAAATTTCTTGTTATAGTGGTCAACCATACGGAATAGCACGGAAGAAAAAATTAGCATCAAATTGCGCCGAATCCTTCGGTGATTCATCTCTCTCTGTGTAAATCAGAGCGTGGTTTGGCGGGTGAATGCAATTAAGATGACCCCTTGCACAAGCTCTTTTGCTTAAGATGGGGGCCACAAGTTCGTGGGACTCTCGAATATTGAAGATGTCTATTTTCTTGTGTCTTCTAATGCGGAAACAGAAGCCGGGCAATAGAAGGGGGGGGGGGGGAGGGCAAGGAAGTGAATAGTAAATACAGAGTGTTTATAAAATGTTGGACACATTTAGATGTTGAATATTTCATAAAATAATGAAGATATATATAAACTTAAGGTATTTATATAAAGAATCTACTTGTATATATATATATAATTCTCCTGCGAGCCTCCCGAATTCGGCTGTATTTCTGTCAGCAGAATGGCGACGACTTTAAACAACCAATCACATATCTTCTAAATCTACTTTATGCGTGAATTTCCAAATTCAGTAATCCAGCCAATCGCAAAATATCTTTTGAAATTTGACTAATACATCTGGCAACAGTCAGCAACTTGGATTCACTATATTTTGTTTTTCTTATTATACTGATACGAATTATTTCCTATTTAAAACTTATTGATTTAATATTTAAGATGATGCAAGAATAAATAGATTCAAGATGTGTATATTTCTTTTGGATTAGAATTCTGGATAAACCAAACTTTCCGGAAAAATTATTTGCAGCAGCATGTTCCGGAGATTAGTAGAAAGTGTTTTAAGAAAAGAGAGTGTTTTTTGGCAATTTTGCCGCCAAGTTGAATCGACATCAAACTACAGCTTTTGAAAAATGGGTTCAAAGTTAGAACGGAACCACATTGGTGCTGGTTTACACAAAATCGCCAAATAAAAAGTGCACTGTAAATGCTGGTGTCTTAAATTTAGACACAAAATGTCTGAAAAATTCATTTCAGACACATTAGGTGACTTATTTTGCACAAAGGTGGTTTACTTCTTCGAATTTCAGACATTACACGGGTCTTAAATTGCTTTCAGTCACAACAAGTAACTGAAAATAAGACACTTCGAACCAAATTCAGACATTTCCAAAATTCAGACGCTTCTCTCTTTCAGACAGTACGACCATGGGCCGTAGCAATTATATCATTCAAGTTCATTTACCAACTAAAAGGAATACCTTTAAATTTTGAAGGATCCCAAAAAAAGTGTTGTTTTTCACAGAAATCCAAAGTTGTTGTTGTGATTTTCCATGTATCGAACCTGGCAACACTCTCGCCAGTTGAGAAACGTAAACAAAATATGTAGCACATTTGAACCTCTCGCGGCATTGCTTAGCATCCCGATGTCAACAAACAAACGAGATGGTGAGTGAATACGTTTAGGCCCTCAAACATCTAAGCAAGAACTGTGAATTCAAAGCTGTTACTGCTGAACTCTATAAAAACGAATACATTCGTGATGCATTTATAAGGGGATTAAAGAGCTCCCGTATCCGCGAACGTTTACTTGAAAACTCTTCTGTTACCTTAGAAATGGCTGTCGACCAAGCTCATGCCCTCGAACTGGCGGAATCTCATTCTGCATCATACCTCACTGTACCTCAGCCGATGACTTCTGCTGCAGTGGAAACTGCCGAGTCTGATCAAATACTCGAGGAAGAGCAAGTTGCTGCTGTCTCCCGCTCTGGTTCATGTTTCTTCTGTGGCTATGATCGTCACCCTCGAAGCGCTTGCCCAGCCAAAAATGTAGTTTGTAACAAGTGCGGCAAGAAAGGACATTTTCAGCGGGTATGTAAAGCTAAAAATTCTCGTGGTTCTGGAAATGTAGCTTTTGCACATTTTGTGTTAGGCCTCCCTTAGAAATCTGTGCTCTGACCAAGGCTGATGTCCCACCAGTCTCCTTGTTCTCAAATCTTACGCCTGACTGTAGACCCATTCAAACAAAATCAAGACGTCTTCCCTCAGAGGATCGTGAATTTATTGCTAAAGAAGTGGACAGACTCATCAATGAAGGAGTCATCGAACAAAGCAATTCCCCATGGAGAGCCCAAGCATTTGTCATCAAAGGAGATAATAAAAAATCTCGAATGGTCATAGACTACTCCCAGACAATTAATAGATTTACTATGTTGGATGCCTATCCGCTTCCCAAAATAGAGGAACTCATCTCCCAGATCGCAACCTATCGAGTTAGCTCACATTCGCTCCAAAGTAGTGGGTACCGAACAACTGAATCATGCTGTCATCTATCGGCGCCTTCAGAAAAATTTACTGCACGACCTCCACACTACCAACTCAGCAAGCAACTTTTTCTCTCACACAACCACTCAACTCTCATGTAACAAACTCAACTCGCACTCAAGCAACTCAATCCTTCGACCCCTTCGCGACTCACTGCGACGTGTCTATGTGGTGGTCTCGTGTACAAATGACAGATACAACAACTAGGCACTAGTGGTTCTTTTTGCCTAGCGGTAAGCATGCCTATCTACTGACCTAGGAGTCCTGGGTTCGAATCCCGTTGGCGCACATTCGCTCCAGCATAGACAGCAATACGACATTCATTTTCATATGTAATTGCGGGGTTTTTTTGTATTTAAAGTGTATTCTCAGCAAAAATTCTATCTATTAAAGCAAACTTTGTCCAAATTGGTTCTGTAGATCATGAGTTATAGGCCAATATTAACCTATTCCTGATCAATGATTACAACATCATTTGAATTCTTCCATTTGACGGGTACCAGATAAAAATAGCCAATTTGCAGCGATAACTTATTCAAACTAATAACTTCCAATCTATGATAAGGTTTGGTTTGGCAGTCTCCCAAACTAATGAATAAAAATAAAAGTTCACTAGATCAAAATATTATTTTCGCGTAAACATTTCAGCTTGGCGATAACTACGCCAACTTTCCGACTTAACGGTTTTTGGTACCCGTCTAACGGAAAAGTATCAAATATTGTTGCCAGAGTTTTCTCACGTACCCATATGTGTCTTGAGTGTTTTTTTGTTTTTTTTAATATTCAATTGGGGGTTATAGGAAAAATATTCCTCATTAATCTGATGCAATAAAAGTGTGATCAGAAGTGTTGGTATCGCTTGCCTCTTCTAGAACTGCTGCCACTGCTGAATCATGGACAAACGGTATACACTATGTTCTAATTGCCCTTTAATACTGTAACTTCATACTCAATAGCACTTAGCAACATATCCAAACTGAGCATCGTTGCCAAGCTGTTGGAGCAGTACTCTTTGATTGCATGATATGAGAGTAAGTACTATGTCACAAAAAACATAACTTGAACGCCGAGGGATATTAATGATAACAGTATTCAAACTTGAAATAATTATGTGCTTGAAGTAGTCAAATGTTTTGATCAGCATTAAAAAGCATTTGTTCACAATAATATATACATGAACAAGTAGAATAGTATTTAAGTGACTTGACAATCAATTGCTCAAACTCAGAAATGATTATTTTGATATGCACAACGGTCCCCACAACGGCTTCATTCCTAGTGAAAAAGTTGGTTTATGTAATATTATTTATCTTATTTTCAGTGCTTTTATTACAGTAAATTTTAATTGATCGATTTCTAAATCACCCTCACAGAATTCTAAATTTTCTGTTTTTAACATTCAATTACATTTTTGTTGGTTTTGTTGCATATTACAGGTACTAATGTTTTTGAAAATATATTTAGCATGATTTGATGTAATTTGGATAAAATTTATTGTGTCCTTGAATTTTATTTTATGAATGATCTTATATGTTCCATATTATTACATCTGAGGATATTTATGATATGACCTGCATATTATGAGGACTGGGTACTCGATGACAGCATTAAAATCAGAAAAATCAACGCATTTGAAATAAATTGAATATTGGTCAAAATGAAGAAATTTTTTTACATATGTTGTTCAAACCTTTTTTAAATTATATTTTAGAAAAAAGTTTATAATAATAGGCTAATAATTTATTAATAATCACTTATTCAAAAATCGATTAAAAAAAAAATTTGCAATGAGTTGAATTTGGTTACATTCGTAGAGGAATCTTCTTAAAACTAATAAAAAGTTTTTTTGCTTTTTATTTCTTAGAAATGTCTATATACTACATTAAATATCAGCTTTCTCAAAATAATAATAGAAAGTTTTTTTATGTGGTAATTTGTTGAGCGTATGAAAATTTGCAATTTTTTAAGTAATAATAATTAAAAACTAAATTGTATAGATTTGAATAATATTTTTGTTTAATATGTACTTCAGATGTTATATAATTGCCATAAAAAATTTCAATTCTATATCTTGCATAGTCTTTTATATGAGCATACCAAAAGTTGGAAAATCAACGTTTTGAGAAAACGTGAAAGAACTATAAAAGTTTTAATAACTTGCATGTTTTCCAAGTTTAATGTGCTTCAACTCTGTATTTTGAAGCAGCCATCTTTACAGATATTTCAAATTCCTTTTTTAATTCCCCCCTCCCCCTTTTCTTACATTTTTTTAGGTTTTTTAAATGCCCTCTCTTCTTTAGCTTCTCAACGATTAACGAAAAGTCGCAGCGATAGGGAAAATTGTTGTAAAAAGGTCCCATCCCCAAATTACTGGAATTTTAATATTATTTTAGTTTTAGTATGCACTTAATATGTTATTTAATCATAATAACAAATTTCAACTGTATATCTGGCATATTTTTTTTACAAGCATACAAAAATTTGGGAAACTGACGTTTTCAGAAACGCAAAAAATTTTGCACAACTTGCATACTTTTCAAATTTAATATACTCTACCTCCATATTCTGAAATGTCTCCTTACAGATACTTCTATGCCTTCTTGTTTTAATTGTTTATCTTTTATGCATCTTTTAAAGTTTTTTTTTTTTTAAAGTCCTATATCTGCTTCAACTATTCGACAATAATTGAAGCATTGTAGTGTTTATTATGTAGTGTTATTATAGGGAAATGTTATAAACAAGTTAAATTCCCAGATGGAGAATAATTAGATTATTACTGCTTGATTCATCATTCAAATAAGTTTATGTTGCCACATAATGTATCTTAGACTTGCCAATGCAACTACTATATAAGTGTTTACATCACGCTTGTTATTTGATGTTAAAATTGACTTGTAAAAAGCAACTTAAAACTGTGATACAATCTTGGAAGTCAAACCTTTTCTATTTAAGATTCAGCCACAATACAATGTCCATTTTATCCCAATACATATATTTACATTAAGTCCCAAATCTCTTGCTTGGATATATTAATAGTTGTGTGCCTATTATTAACAGTTGTGTTGCAGTTTTGCAATCCCATGCTTAAATTTACCAGGAAAGTGAAACATAGTCAACAAAAAGTTATTTTGACTTTTATTTTAATAAAAATTTGTAATTTAACACAAGCTCATTTATTGCATTTTAATTTAAATAAATGTATTTTTAGCTTCCCAACATCTGAAAGGTAACATAAACAACCCTTTCAGACACATCAACTGTCTGAAAATATCCCCAATTCAGACAGTCTAAACGTCTGAAAATACCCCATTTTAAGACACTTCAAGTGTCTTAAAGATTAAGACACCATTTTAGATCTTAAAACAGTGCCACTTGTTTAAGACAATTTTGTGTCTTATTTTAAGACATTTCCATTTGCTGTGTGGGGACCGTAAAACACATTCTAATCGTTCCGGGTGCTGTGGACAATACAATTTCGACTGCAAAACTTTCTTTCGTATACAATTAAAACAAGCCAAATTTGTTTACATTCGGAAAATAACCATAACATATTTTATGTGAGTGTTTTCCGGATAAATGCCTATAAAAACTGAGCACGGAATTTTCCTTAAAAATAATAAGGTTTCTATGTTGAAAACTCACAGTAAGTTGAATAAGAACTTCAGCATTCCGGATAAACTAGAATTTTATATTCATTCAGTTTATTATTTACCGTTTGTTGCCTCTTGGTGACTTTTAAAAAAAGTCGCCAAATTGAAAATGAAGTCAAATGCCTGTGTCGTCCAATCTAAAATGGCGTCAAAACGCCATGTTACCAAATCTAAACCGTCACTGACGTTGTTGGAAAACCAAGTAGCCGGGTTGCATTCAGCAGGCCGAAACAGTTAAAAAAATTAAATTAGTTGAACTAATATCCGATTACCAAACATTTATCATAACTTGCCAAATAATGAGGTTTTTTTTTTAGTTTTTTTTTATTTGGTTATTTACTTAATTTGGTTATCAATGAGGTAGGATGCTGACGGTAACCGCGATCTCAAGCGACGTCTTATTTGCAACTTTTAAAAGTGAGCCATGTTGGCGTCACGAGTGGCGTAATATTGCCAACTTGGCTTACTCTTAAAAGATGCATGAGATCTGAATCGTCCGCACTTTTCTACATTAAAAATTAAAGAGAGGGGAAAAAATAAAAAAATGCTCATTATCTGGCAAGTTGCGATATATTTGGCTATCGAATTCAGTCCAACTCATTCATTAACAGTTCCAATCTTTTTTTTTTTTTTGTTCCTTCTGCAGACCAGTATATAATCATATACTCTACAACCATTTCTCCACATTGCATAGAAAAAATAAAGAATTGTGTTCGGTGGGGCACCTGAACTTGGGAGTTCCGATGTCTTGTGTACGGAAGAAGAGCTGCTGCTATTTGAAAGTAGGGGATTCCGTGTAAATCAGAGCATGCAACTAATTGGAAATGAGTGACCCCCCTCCTTCTCTGCGAATGTCAATTCACCCCCCTCCCCTTGTTTTGTTTTTCCACTCTTTTGTTTTGTGTTCCGCTTTCGCCTGTCGTCACAGGTCGCCGACGATCGGGGACAACTTTCTTCACCGCTTTCGCTTTTTATGCATGTCCCCTTCTCCCCCCCCTTACGTCATCTTCAGCCCCTTTTTCACTGCCCTAATCTTTTTGACACGGTGTGGGTGCCAAGAGTTATTTAGCTGTTCGTGAGCCTTTACAAACGGCACTCATCCCCTCACCAAAATTGTTATTATTTTTAAATAATAATACACATTTGTATTATTATTATTAAATAATAATAAATTATTAAGTAATGATAATTTTTTAAATAACAATAAATTATTAAATAACAACAAATTGAATAAAAATAAATTATTAAATAACAATAAATTATTAAATAATTCAATATTATTATTATTATTGTTAAATATTATTATTATAATTTATAACAATTATTCAATAATTAAATATTATTATTATCCCAAATAATTAAATAACAATAAATTATTAAATATTATTATTACTATTACTCCCAATTATTAAATAACAATAAATTATTGAATAATTAAATATTATTATTAAATAACAATAAATTATAAATTATTAAATAATTATAAATTATTAAATAATCATAAATTATTAAATAATCATAAATTATTAAATAATTATAAATTATTAAATAATTATAAATTATTAAATAATTATAAATTATTAAATAATTATAAATTATTAAATAATTATAAATTATTAAATAATTATAAATTATTAAATAATCATAAATTATTAAATAATCATAAATTATTAAATAATTATAAATTATGACTGTTTTTACTATATTCTTATTGTATTAATATTCGAACGTAGGCATAACACTTCTTATTGTCGTTCATCGAAGTAGTTCTCATTTAGGTACTCAAGTTTCGGAGTTACTATGCAAACTGTATAAATGGCAAATTAAACACACAAAAACGCAGATTTTACTTTAAATCTTCAGATGCATTGTCAACTTTTCTGTACAATTACAACTCATTTGAACGATTTCGAACTCAAATCGACTTTCAACACTACAAAAAACTATCCATTTCGCTAACTTTTTTGAAATCCTTTATATTAACTTCAATTTTGTTTGTTTGATGGCGCCTATAATTAACCTCCTTGCCGTTGTCCAATCGGTCTGAAACATGACAGATAGAATGCATTGTCATTGAATCTATCAAATTATGAGGCTGTTACTATCACTGAAAGGTAACTTTTACAGAATGCTATTAAACCAACTTGCCATCATCCAATCGCGTTAAAATAGCATTGAACCGACCATAGAAGTAACGCTTTCCTGTTGCCAAATTTTTTTAATAAATAAATAATAAAATTGTTTTAATCGGAATAAATTAAAGAGATGTGGATGTGACGTTCATTTTTAATAAATAAATTTTGAAACGTAGTTTTCTGCTCATTTTGCTGATAGAAATTTTTTTGATTTTTAAAATTGGATGCAAACGCCAAATTAATGAATATAAAAATTGGCGATGCATATAAAGGATTTATATTAAAAACTTTGTTTTTATGGGTCATATTATTTCGCCTTAAGGACATGGTAGAATGCATTTGTCAGATCACAGACAAACATTTTTTCCTAGGCCGACCAAACGGTATAGTGGTTAGTGTGCTAGCTTCTAGACCGCGAGGTTGCGGGCTCCGAGTCCCGTGTTAGGCATGGGTGTTTGTTGGCTTGTCAAATGTCGAATGTTTCGGCGCATTATAGCCCTCGTGTTGCTGACGGTGCCAGATAATATGAAAACAACCAACATTTTTTCCTATACCACTTTTTCAAACTCAGACTGTTCCAAAACGTGTTGAAATGCAGAAGAAAATCGATTAGTTTTTTTAACCGCATGGCAATATTTTTATTAACCTATATTACATAGAGAGTATTTAAGTGTAGAAAGTAAATCAATTTAAACTTCAGAATCCTTTAGAAACAACTCTACGCTATTTCTCGATTGATTAAATTTTCAAAGAGATGTTCCAAACTGACACAGGAAAAAAAAAAAAAAAAAACTTGATATCTTTAGAATTATGTAATAAATTCGATGCCGAAGGCAATCAATTTATGTAATTGAAAAGTTAATGTAATTCCAAAAACATAAAAAATCCTCTAAGAATCTGGAACAAGAAACCATAAAAAGAGGATTTTGAAATAGCCCCTTACAAAAATAAACATTACAATTGTTGTATTTTAATTTTAAATTTGTTTACTCAAATAAGAACTCACACATTTAAGAACTTTTGTACCAAGAAATAATTTTACTTAAACAAAAAAAATTGTATCAGTGAATTTAGCTCATAAGAATTAACAAATTCCAGAAAATACAAAAATTAAGCGCACTTTTTTTTATTCTCAAATATTTTCCGCGGTTATTTCGAAGAATAAAATTTATTCCCTGCGAATAACAGTTTTAAGTTTCATCGTCTGAAACAATTTGGGAGTCCAGAAAATATCGTCTGAAATGATGTTTGAGAGGTCAAAAAGCATATACGTACATTTCTAGGGAAGTTTGAATAAAACATAAAATTAATGTATTTTCTTTCTCTTTTCAAACTGTGCCTCTAAAGGCTGCATGGAAAAGATATGCAATAAAAAAAAAATTAAAAAAAAAAACTGGTTTTAACTCAGTATTACATTTTTATATGAAATGGACGACTTATTTGCGCTTTGAGTTTGAAACTGCAAAACTCTTGAATTACATTAGATAGTTGTTAGAGTACTTCTTCCCAAAAAATTTCTCAAATGTTTGCAAAATATTAGTACCTTCAACTTTTCGAACCAGGGGAGTGGAACATCACACAACTTTCAATTACACATAATACTAATCACTGCATTAATATTTGTCTTGTATTAATGTAATTTACAGTTTTCGTTTTCATATCTTCATTAATTTAGAAAAAAATACCAAATTTGGCGATAATAATTTCATTGGCCGTGAAAAAAAAAAAAAAAAAAAAAAAAAAAAAAAAACTCTAAAATGAAGAAATTGGCTGTTTAATAAATATTACCTTATCCTTTCTTCTAAGTGAAATAGAGCAGAAACAGTCGTTGGTGGGCAATGCTCAATCAAAGAAAGTGTGTTCACGACATTCGTTTTTTAACTTTTTAACACTTTTAATACAATTTCTAAAGGAATTTTAGAACGTAGGGAAAACCTTTATTTAGAATACTTTTAAAGGCTACCACAGCGATTTAAATCAAAATCGTTTAAGCCGGTTTTTGGCAATTACTGAAAAATACAATTTTTTTTTTAATGGTAGCTACCATATGCGCATGTACAATTTTGACAAAAACCTTAATGACAAGTCCCTTGGCTACCACTAACCTGAATGAGAGAGAGATAGAGAGTGTGTGTGCGTGCGTGGGGGGGTCAGCATAACTCCCAAACAAATGATTGACCTACGGTGTCCAAATTTGGTGTGCAGGCGAGTGGCTCTAATGATTTTGATTAAAATCTCTGTGTTAATGCCTTTTAAGGTGTTTCAATAGCCCCCACCTTCGAAATTCCCATAGAAATGCGATAAAAGCGTAAAAAGTTCAAAATGAGTGCCTTGAACACAGAGCTCTCTGCCGTTGAGCACCTCCCATAAACGGTTGATCTAACTCTGTTTCACGCACAAGAAAGAACATTGTAATGTCCATCAAATAACAACGCCAATTTCGGCTATTTATTTGGCATATTTTTTTTTTTCTTCTTCTTTTTTTCCCATGTAAAAATTATTGCAGTGTGAAAACATGAAAAGCTAAATAACACCATTCCATTTCAAATTTGTACGAAATGATCATTATTATAGTGTTACTGAAAGTTGTGCGATGCTCCACACTCCTAATTTTTGACACTAATGCAATATTTTCATAACCCTACTTTAAAATTTCTGTAATTGAAAGTAAAAAACTTTTGTTAAAAGTTTTTGTTTTGTAAAAAGTTTTTGTTTGAAGCTAGTAAATTGAAGGGAAAAGATATCACAAAGGTCTACAACACAATTTTACTAACCATATTTTTGGGTTCAACAACTTCACAGCATATTTCCTGTACATAATTCTTTAAGATCATAACAGGCTGTTACACATTTCGAAAAACAAAACATTATATTCGTAGAGCAATACAAAGTTCCACAATGCTATTAAAAACGTTTCCCAACAATTGTTCCAGAATTTTAACGGGACAAAATTCTTTTTTGTTGCGCAAGAAATTGTCACGGAACATTATTGTAGAACTATTTTAATTAAACTCGAACAAATTAGCAGTGGATGCCATCTGTGGAACATTTACAAGATTTTGTAATGCAATGGAAACACAAGAGAAGAAAAAAAAAAAAACATTCCAAGGGGTCACAATTTTGAGAAGAAAAAAAGTTATTAAAGAAACACCAAAGCGTGGTAACAGGGACCGGAATTTTAAATAAACAAGGAAATAGATTGAAATCAGAGCGAATCTCCTTGTGCGATGTGTTTTTTTTTGTTTTGTATTTTTACTTTCGCCTGCGATTCTCATTAAAGTGAAGCGAAGCAAATCAAAGTGCATCCCCATTATTTGGATGAACGGGCTTTTTTTTGCTGTTTACTTTCGAAAAACGGTGTCAAGTCGTGTCGATAAAATATCGTTATGTGACTCACTGATCGAACCTACGACGCCATGTTTGGCGATCTATCGTCCCAGGTTGGCGAATTCTGACGCGTTTTTTATTCTTCGAAGAATTCGCAAGTCGAAGCCCCATTAATGGGGACCCCGTCCTTGGTATGATTCGTGTCCAAATTTACTTCGATAAATAATGCGCTTCAATCGATGTTATGCTTTCTCAAACATAATAATATTGTTACCAATTTTTGCATATTTGTAATTATTCCGTAGTGTTAATTTTGTAAGTAGGAAAATTTATTTACATTTCGCATAAGGCAGTGAAATAGTTCGTCTTTAGTTTGCTTCCCCGCAATGTGTGTCTTAATGCTTGATAACGAGATTTACAGAGATAACGCTGGGAACCGAAGTTTTACAAGGAGCATGGCATTTAACATTATGGCAATGGCAATCTTGCCAAATGTCGCCAAACTTGGCGACCATTTGGCGACATTTTTGGTCCTCCATGTACATGTATAGGACTTTTCGACTACCATCTAGAAAGTCCTCCAAATTTCTATCTCTGGAAGTTTCACGAAGTTTTAACTTTCCTATATAAGCCGGCCAAGTGAGCGGGGAGTGAGTTACGGAGTTAGTTGACTGAGTCGAGTCCGTTAGTTGACTGGAATTACTGAGTTGAGATACTGAGTCTCAGTGAGCATTCCGAGTAGTTCTAAAGTGAACTGTATCGCATTGTCTTTTGCGGCGATTTTTGCAGTTGTGTTAAGTTTTTAACTGCTGTTTTGTGCTCTATTGTTGTGAAAAGAGCTGTATTGTGTCTACTAGAACGAGAAGTTCTGGAGTTGTAAGAGAATCTGTGAAGAGTTCTATCGGAATAAATTTCGGCAAGTTTTGATCTGCTTTGGCTTCAAATCTTTCGAACCCGTCCACGCAACAATATCTTAAACAGTCCGACTGGCGACTGCAGGTTCAGGTACCTGATCAAACATAATTTTGAATATTTTATAAGAATGGGAAGAAATGTTAAAAAAAAAATTATGAATGTACTGGTCTGCCGGAGCAAAAATAGCCAAGACTGTACAAAAGTCAACTTTGAATTATTTAAACTAACATACCCGATCGCAAAATATGTCATAGCTTGCCAAATTGTTAACATTCTTTTTTACTAAAGGAACCCCCGTCACTCTTTAATTTTTTTATGAGGAAGAGGGCAGGCGTTTCCACCTAGCTGGCGAAAAATACTCGCATCTTATAAAAGTGAACCCAGTTGACAATAAATAGTACGTAGTCCAGTGACGTAATATTTATCGCCAACTTGGCTCCCTTTTAAAAGCTGGAAGTATTTTTCGCTAAAAAATAAGTATCGTCTGCAGTCTTTCTCATTGAAAATTAAAGTGCGGCAGGTTACTATATAAAAAAAAGAATGCTCATTATTTGACAAGTTCTGGCGTATTCGGCTATAAGATTTAGTTCAAATCATTCAAAGTCGATTTTTAAACTGTTTCGACCACTTTTGTGCCAGCAGACCAATATATTCTTAAACTACAAGTTATTCTCTACATTCTATAAAAAATTCAGAGATATTCAATTTCTATACCAGAACTAGTAGTCGCCTCTCTGACAACTAAGATATGTTGCCTCATAAATGTTAAGTTATGTGAAATAATGAACTAAATTAGAGAGCATAAAGTAGAGAGAATAAAAGGTTTAATTAATTTATTTATTTTAAATATTTTTTTATCTATACTAACATCTTTTTGGAAATGCTACTTTTATTAAAGATTTGTTAAAAGCAACTTTTAAATTTTTTTTTTTTGAGAGTTAATAACATTTGACATGTGACAAAATACTTGTGGCAGCAAAGCAGTTTATTTCAAGAAAAAAAAATGCCACTTTAGCTACAGATGAGAAATGAAAATCAATTGCTAAATTAAATTACATAAGTTCAAATTGAACCTCTCAAACAACAGTACTTTAAAAGAGCTAACTTGTTGACAGAAAGATATTCGTTCTGGCGATTGTTTTCCACTAAAGGTGCTGGGTTCGAATGCTTAATTTTTGAAGTTGTGTCGTTTTAAATATTTTATATTAAATTCGATTTTATGTGTGTGTGGGGGAGGGGGGATAAATGGCCGTGTATGTCATTGGTTGGCAAATTTGCAAAGGCTTAATCAACCCCCTTTCCGTCATCCAATCGGGCTGAAACTTTGAAGATAGAATGCATTGTCATCGACACTGAAACATACAAATTTTGGGTGTTGTCACTGTCACTAAAAGGTTGCTTGTACACAAGTAACTAGAACCGTTTTGGAACACTATTAATCCTTTTTAACCTATCACTGAAGAAACTCTTTCCTGTTGCCAAATTGTTTTAATAAATAAATAATAAAATCTTTTTAATCAGAATAAAAGATATTTGGATGTGAGTGCATAAATTCACATTCACTTATAATGCATAAATTTTGAAAAGTAGTATACCGTATATTTTTGCTGATAGAGATGTTTTTAATAAATAAAATTAAATGCAAACATCAAGCCCACGTTCACAACAAAAAACCGCGCTTTTTTGATGAATATAAAAATTGACAATGCATATAAAGGATTTATATGAAGAATTTTGTTTTTATCGGTTACATTATTTAATTGTTTTCAGATAGAGTAATTAAAATTTTCATTGAACGTTATCTACTTCAGCAAACAATCCCAATTCCTAATGGACTTAATACATGACAACATCACAGGCAATTACTCTTAGCAATGCCTTAGAGAAAGAAATTAAGTACACTTTTGTGATTGGCTAACAGAAATTAAATTTTTTTTTTTTTTTTTTCTTTTCTTGTGAGTGTTATTACAGTTGGTCCCAAATTTTAATGGGCAAAAACACCCCACTCCAAATAACATCACAAATAACGGCCGTAAAAAAATCAAACAAAAAAATCTTTTGGCCAAACGATATCTTTCCAGCCACAAAGAAAAAAAAAAGAATTCGGAATCCACACCTACGACAAACTCGCAGCATACTTTTTTTTTTCTTTCTTTTTTTTTTACAACAGGTAAGAGGGGGGAGGGGCAAAACAACTAAATGAACGGAAAAGAATACAAAAAAATAAATAAATAAAAACAATGCGATAATAAAAAGAGAAAGCGAAACCCTTCCATTTAACCCAGTTATTTCCAAAAGTTGTGAACTGGATCCAATCCCGCTGGCAACGTTACCGAAACGGAAAGTGAACGTGACGTCACCATTACTCAAGGTTACAGAGGCGTGGCCAGGCCGCCATTTTTTCCTTTTCTTCTATTTATTTACTCGCTCGTTTATTATATTCCCCGTTTCATTTATTTGCTTATTTATGTCGGGGGATTCCGATCAAGTGAAACGCGTTTTTCTTTTTAATGTTTCATTTTCTTTATAGAATTCTTCTTTTCTTTTATTAACCCTTTTTTTCTTCTCTTTCTTGTTTTCTTCTCATTAATGATGTGCTCGTAAAAACAGGTGTTTTCGTTGCCGGGTGACGTCATGGTTCGGAATCTGTTCTTGTTCTTTATGGAGGAGTAGAAATCTGATTCTGATGTTCCACTTGCAAATCAACCCATATAAAAATGCATAGTTGATCGTTTGAAAAAAATTTATTTCACAGTTGAAATTTTTTTCCATGTTCGTTTCATTTTTGCAGTTGTTAGGTTATTATGCTAGATATAATGTGGTAGTTAGTGCTAATCCTAAAGAGAAGTGAATTATAGCAGATGCCTCTAAAATTATTGAGAAAAACAATTGAAATTCCCGAACAAATTGACCTACGATGTTCAAATTCGGTGAGCGGGTTAGTGGTTTCATGGGACCTAGCATTGAGGTTTTTGTCAAAGTTGCGCATTCGCATCAGATCAAAATCATGTTTTTCAGCAATTGCTAAAAAACGGCTCTAAAGATTTGATTAAAATATGAGTGCTAATGCCTCTTAAGGTGTTCTAAACGACCCCACCTTCGAAATTCCCGTAGAAATGCGATTAAAGCTTAAAAAGTTGCAAAACGAGTGCCTTTAACACAAAGTTTCCTGCCCTTGAGCATCGCCCATCAACGATTGATATCCATCTGTTTCACGCACAGGAAAGGACAATGTAATGCTTATCGAATAATATCGCCGATTTCACTGGGTTTTTTTTATTTTTGGTCCATGTAAAAATTATTGCCAAAATATTGTTTATTTAAATGAGTGAAAATATGAAAACGGTAAATAACGCCATGCATTTTAATGCAGTGACCAATATTATAGAGTAATGCAAAGTTGTAAGACGTTCCGCGACCCCAGATCTGTTCATGATATCAAGGAAAACATTAACGCGTTACTTATAAAATTCTTCCCATTTGCGGTTTTTCCTTCATTAGAAAAAACTCTCAGCTGATCGTATATCGAAACAAATGTTTTATAATGATTTATTCGGATGTATTTTCATATTGCTATACTTAAAAGGTAGATTGTTTTTTAAAATTTTAACACATTGTTGTCCGGCAATTTTACTAAGAATTTATCTCATGACAACGGCTACTATTTCGTAATTGGCCAGGTTTGGAACCCCGAAATTTCGTGGGCTCCCAAAATTTTCTAAGTTGTTGTAGTTAAATTGAACACTGAGTTCTTTTTTTTTTTTTTTTTTAACATTTTTAATTACGTTTTGAACACAGATAAACAATAAATTTAAACTAATTTTAATTAGCAGTCGTTAAACAACTAAATCGGGGAAAAGAAGAAGAAAAAAAAAAAGAAAAAAAAAAGTAAAATTAAGGGGAATTACATTTTGGTTGATTTTTTGTTGCGTGATTTTGTACTTTAGAAAGTGGTTATCAATAAACTTGCAGATTAAAGATGAAAATCCTTTCGGAAAACACTGTCAACATACAAGGCCTGGTCATGACAAGTTGGGGCCCAAGGCTCGGACACTTTTAGGGGCCCTTCATCAAATGCGAGATTTATTGGAAATGAGCTCGACTCGTTGTCAAATGAATTAACATTAAATAGAGAAAAAGTCGATAAATTAATGTCAATATATTATCTTCTTGAAGTTTTTTTTATCATAAATAAAGAAACAAATTTCAAATAATCAAATTTATAAATCAAAACATAAAACTTTGTAATGTAGCATTGCATTTCACGATCACAATGTGTAGTATTATACGTGACAACAATATATGTATCATTATTCACAACTTCAAAGCCGACATTTGCTGATCTTGCAATTTGTCAAGACTTACTTTCAATATTTCTTCGAGAAATATTGTTTTTTTTTACGCTTTTAAATGATGGTTTGATGCATTTGAATAAATACACTCTAGGATACGAAAGACTGTTCAAGATCAATACAAAATTACTTTAATGTAAAAATTCTTTTCTACAGATTGTAAAAGATATTCACAAAAAGAAAGAAAGTTATAAGTTTACAGCCAATTTCGGGGCCCCCTAAAATCATGGGCCCAAGGCCCGGGCCTTGTGGACCTAGGCGATGATCAGGGCCTGTCAACATAGCTATTGGGCGCCCTCTTCAAAATTTTGAATAGGGCCTCCGAAAGTTAAAGATAGTTCATTCCAAGAAACCCTTTCCTGTTGTAATCAGTACAATGTAGAAATTAAAATTTGGGAACAAATTAAATACTTTGCTAATAATCACTTGCGTCAATATCAGGGACGCAACCAGGAAATTTCTGTGCTAGGGAATTAATAAAGCACACTTCAATTTTTTTTTATTTTTTTTTTTGGCAAAAAATATCGCCAAACTGGCCATTTTTGCTACATGAATGATGAAAATACAAAAACGGAAATCCACGTCGGTATTATAATGTAATTAAAAGTTGTGCAATGTTCTATTTTTTTTTTTTTTTTTTTTTTTAAGTTGTGAGGTTTACAAATCTGTTTCTTATTTCAATTTCTTAGACCTCATATAGCTACTTTAATGCAATATCGTAGAAAAACTCAGCCTGGATAATTGGTAGATAAAAAAGTATTCTTTTGAAATTATTTACGATTGCTATACCCCCAAGACAACGTAACTTGAGCCTTGAGTATACGCTGTCGGATAGATCCTTCCGCGTCAAGATATAGTCCCGGACAAATCACAACTTTTATACTAATATTGATAACCTGAACACATAGTTTTGTATTAAACATAAATATATGTCGATAACAAAAAGAAATAAGCCCTTTTAAGTTTAAATTTCAACTAATATTTTACTATCATAACCACGGATACTATAAGAGATTTAACGAATCGGGAACACATCGTTCTAATTAGGGCTGAGTGAAACCGGTTCACACATCGATGCAGCGTATTCAAAGAACTCAAGTAAGCTTGGCCCAATGTATAAGTGTCTCTTATTTATTCCTAACAAAACATCTAAATATTAGAAATCCTTTGGGGGGGAGACCCTAAACACTAAAAGCCCCTATCCGCCTTGGTCTGTTCAATAGTTGGAGCGAGCACAAAACACTCGGCGTGGTAATCCTACCAGCATCCCTTTCACAAATCTCAAGTAATCGTCATCCATCGTTCCATCAGTCACTTTAAAGCACTGTTGTTCCACTTCCAAACACTGGAACAAAACGATAATCCGCTTATAGCCTATGACCAAGAACTATCAGCTTCCCTTTTAGAGATGGACAGTGTCCCCCCCCCCCCCCTATAAGCAAATCCCAGTCTTTCAGTCAGTTAACAGTTAAGAAGATGCCCCAGATATTCGTCCCCAAGGTAAAAGCATTGTCTGACACCTGTCGCGACGTAAACGAATAAATACCGCGGCAATCTGGGATTAAAAGTGGCGACCAGAAGCAGATTCAGAAAGGATTGCTCGGCTGCGTTATTGCCATTTTAGGCATGCTATGGGAAACGCTGGCCTGCTTTATCTACGAAGCACTTATTTGGGTTGGTTGGTTGGTTGTTTTCAGATTATCTGGCGCCTTCAGCAACACGAGGGCCATAATGCGCCGAAACATTCGCCATTAGACAAGCCAACATACATTTACAAACACCCATGCCTTAACACGGGACTCGGAACCCTCAACCTCGCGGTCTAGAAGCTAGCACGCTAACCACTATACCGTTTGGTCGGCGCACTTATTTGGGACTTTTGAAAATGTTGTGTTCGTTCCTCTTTTCCTTGTCCCATGGGTTAACTAGGGGTGTGGAACATCGCGCAACTTTAAATTACACTATAATATTGGTCATTGCATTATTTACCGTTTTTATATTTTCACTCATTTAAAAAAAAAAAAAAAATGGCTTGTTTGGCGATCTTTTTGGCAATAGTTTTTACGTGGGCAAAACAAACGCCGAAAATGGCGAAATTTGCGATGTTATTCGATAGACATTACATTGTCCTTTCTTGCGGGTGAAACAGAAAAAAAAGTCAGTCGTTGATGGGCGATGCTGAAGTGCGGGGAACTCTGCATCGAACACATTTGTTTTTCTACTTTTTACGTCTGTATCGCATTTCTACGGGGATTTCGAAAGTCAGGGTGTTTGATAAAAATCGTTTGAACCGGTTTTTTTGAGAAATGCTCAAAAACAAAACCTCGTACGAGTTCGCAACTTTGGACGAAAACCTTAAAGACTGGTCTCATGACCACCACTGACCCATATACAAAACTTAAACATCGTAGGTCAATCCTTTCAGGAGCTTTGCTGCCCATACACAAACACACAAACAAACACAGACATTTTTTCTAGATCATTTTTTTTATCTCAATACATTCCAAAACGTGTAGAAATGGAAACAAATAGATTTTTTTTTTACCTAGTATCATACTTTCATTACCTTTGGTTAATATATGTGTAATTAAAAGTAAAAATTTCCGAACAAACAAACATTATAATATCACCAGGGGCGCAACTAGAAAATTTATGTGAGAGGAGTTTAAAAAAAAAAAAACTAATTTTTCTCCAGTATTTTTCTGTATAAAAAATACATCTTCCATGCAGAACTTTCTCATCCTATATTCGTCACATGTCATCAATACTGTTGCGTGGATGGGTTCGAAAGATTTGAAGCCAAAGCAGATCAAAACTTGCTGAAATTTATTCCAATATAACTCTTCGCAGATTCTCTTACAACTCCAGAACTTCTCGTTATAGTAGACTCAATACAGCTCTTTACACAACAATAGAGCACAAAACAGCAGTTAAAAACTTGACAACACAACTGCTAAAATCGCCGCATAAGACAATGCAAATACAGTTCACTTTCGGAACTCTCTGAATGCTCGCTGAGAGACAGCTAACTCAGTAACTCCAGTCAACTAACTCCCCCGCTCACTTAGCCGGCCTTATATAGGAAAGGCGAATCTTAGCGAAACTTCGAGAGATAGAAATTTGGAGAACTTTCTAGATCGTAGTCGGAAAGTCTTATACATGTACATGGGGACCGAAAATGTCGGCAAATTTGGCGACAAAAATTACTCGCCAAAATCATCTCCAACTTGGCTCTATCTCGTCAATTTGGCGAGATTCCCATTGTCATAATGTTAAATGGCCTGCTCTTTGTAAAACTCGCTTCCCAGCATTATCTCTGTAAAACTCGTTTTCAAGCATTAAGAGACCCATTGTAGGAAAGCAAAGTAAGACAAACTATTGCACTGCCTTGTGCGAAATGTACATAAATTTCCTTTTTACATAATTAATACTACGAAATAGTTACAAATATACAGAAATTCGTAACAATACTTTTGCAGTCTCTTAATCTGTCACCCACACATATGACAAAATATTAAAATGGTTCTTGTCCAGTTTTCGAGTCATACAAAACAATCCAACATGGGATAACATTTTATCGTGATCCTGTATTAAACATATTTTCTAGATTAGAAATTAATAATATGAAATGTCTCTTGTTTGTTTAACTTCAATCAGAGAAAGAGTTGTATTTTAGGTAAACGGACAAACACCAATATCATATAGATTTTTGAATATTTATGGCGCTTTAAGTACTAGGGCATATAGCACTTGAACGCTAAATAACATTTGACAAACGGAAACATCAATATTTATATATTTCTTTGAAACGATAATTTATATTGGGACTTAAAGTTACCAAAAAACAATGAATAATGATTTTTTGATGCTAGGAGATTTAAAAATCTATTTATTTGAAAGTTCTTCGACCTCATAACTACTATGTTACAATACTCTAGACAAACTCTGTCTGAATAATGGTGGATTAAAAAAGCATTATTTTCCAAATTATTTGCAAGTGTTTCGTATTCAATCATAACAAAACACCGGAAAGTTAGGGATAATAGCGAGGAGGGGGGGTGACCCTAAAAACCGTCCCCCTCCCCCTGTATCCACGCCTGAATATCACTGAGTGATATATGACATGAATTCATTAGGATTCCAATATTTTACAAACCAGCACATATTTACATTATTTTTCCATCGCCTTCAGAAGCAGACATTTTTTTTTCCATTCTCTCTTTGAAATCCCTCTGTCTGGAACATAACAAAAGAAATTTTGATTTGTTATTTTTCTCCTAGGTTTTTTTAGTAAAGTTTTTTCGGAGAAAAACCATTTCCCCACTGAATTTTTACAAATGCTGACGAGTATCCATGGAAGTCGACACTTCCCTCCCACCTGCGAGAGACTCGCAAAATGTAAACATGTGACGTCAGAGGCACGTCATACCTCAGCATGAGTTCGTGAGCGGATTGCAAAGAAATGGGTGTCTGCAAGTGACAACCGCAGCCATTGTTCGTTGTCACGTGTTCTTACAGGACGGTAAAGGATAGGTTACAAGATTTTTTTTATTTTATTTTTCCCATTCGAAAGAAAAAGCATTTTCGAGAAAGCTCATGGAATTTGGGCACAATGTTATTTGTTCTCTATGGAGCTTTTCTAAATTGATAGCATCCACCCACTTGGGACCAATAAAAGCAGCACCTTTAAAAGTAAGCTTGAATTCTCACGTTAAAGTTTAGTCTTTGAAAGGATTCTTGTGGCAGTACACTAAAGCCATCTTATTTACTTTTTTTTTATAAAACAACTGATAAAAAAAAGTTAATAAAAATCCTTTATATGCGTTGCCAATTTTTATATTGTTGCGTGGACGGGTTCGAAAGATTTGTAGCCAAAGCAGATCAAAACTTGCAGAAATTTATTCCAATATAACTCTTCACAGATTCCTTTACAACTCCAGAACTTCTCGTTCTAGTAGACACAATACAGCTCTTTTCACAACAATAGAGCACAAAACAGCAGTTAAAAACTTGACAACACAACTGCTCAAATCGCTGCAAAAGACAATGCAATACAGTTCGCTTTAGAACTACTCTGAATGCTCACTTGAGACTCAGTATCTCAACTCAGTAATTCCAGTCAACTACTCAGTCAACTTCTGACTAACCTAGCTGACTAATTAACTCAGTGACTCAAAATCACGGACTCAACTCATGGTCGGTCTTATATAGGGGAGGTGAACATTCTTGAAATTTCTATAGATAGATATTTGGAGAACTTTCCAGATCGTAGTCGAAAAGTCCTATACATGTACATGGGGACCGAAAATGGGGAATCAAAATATCTTCTATTTATTTTGATTAAAACAATTTTATTGTTTATTTGTTAAAAAAACAAGTTTGGCAACAGGAAAGAGTTTCTTCGAAGATCGGTTTTATACCGCGATTGGTTGACGGCCAGTTGGTTATCCGTAAAAGCGACCTTCAACAGTGACAATCGCCAAAATTGGATAGAATGCATTGTCATTGACTTCGAATCTATCTGCCAAGTTTCAGACCGATTGGATAACGGCAAGGGGATTAATTAAGCCGCAACAGATTTGCTCATCATCGACATGCCCCAGTTACACACACACAAAATCGAAGCAATCAATTAATGTAAAGGATTAAAAAATAAACCACCTTACACCCACTTATTTGTCATTCACAACATCTTGAAAGTCATTCAGCCATCGTCCATGCTCTGGGATACTGAAATATAGATTTAGAAGTGGAGGTATCGTTCCCGTACCTAGAGTAGTCCGAGAGGCAATTTTTGGACCCCATCGAACATCATTCTGAATTTTTTTTATGGAAAATGAAGAAAAGTGAGTAGATTACGAATCCACTGGTCTGTCGTGGCAAAAATGGCCGAAACTGGTCAAAAATCGACTTGGAATGAGTTGAACTAAAATCCGATTGCCAAATATGTCACAACTTGCCAAAAAAAGAACACACTTTTTCGTCTGGCAACCCATTGCATTTTGATTTCAATGAGAGAAAGCGCAAACGATTTCTGATCTCTGGCTTGGAAAATTTCTATCTTTTAAAAATTAGCCAAATTGACGACATTTGTTACGTCATCAGTGACGTAATGTTAATCCAACTTGGCTCCCTTTTAATAGATGCAAGTAGACCGTCGCCAGATATCTGAATCGTTTGCAACATTCTTAATTGAAAATTAAAGAGTGAGGGTTACCAAAAAAAAAAAAAAAAATGCTCATTATTTGGCATGTTATGGCTCATTCGGGAATTGGATTTAGTTCCACTTATTAAAAGTCGATTTTTGACCAGTTTCGGCCATTTTTGCCACGGCAGACCAGTGGATTCGTAATCTACTCCCTTTTCTATAATTTCTATAAAAAAAAATTCCGAATGATGTTCGATGGGTGGTCCAAAAATTGCAGTCGCCTCGTCTGAGTCTAGAGGTAAAGAACTCTAGAATTGTGAGAGATAGTGCTAATCTGGGATACTACAGAAATAATGAAACCCTTAAGAATAACGAATTCATCGCAAAAATTAATCTTTTTTTTTTTTTTTTTTTTTTATCGTTGTTAACATTTCAAGCAGGTGAATTATACAAAAAAAAAAGTGAAGGATAAAAGTATGACTAGATGTAAAAAGGCAATCAAACTCACGAGAGATTAAGTCCGAGTGTCAACAAAACACCCTTTAAAATGAACTCATTATCGAGTGGAAACAATGATTCACTCAAAAGAGTTTTCTCCCCGAGATGTTTCTGGAGCACGAGCGCCAAATCCCCGCCAATTAGTCAGGCTTTTGTAGCCAGTGATACTTAACTACTTTCTCGAGAGATTGATTAGTGGCACGGACTTTTACACCACTTAGGAGAGCGCGTTGTTATACGAACATTCCAAATTGAATTTTAAGTCCCGAATAACGAGGGAATATCTAATTAGTATTCATCGGAACGAATAAAGGGGAATTCTGAAGTATCAAAAGTTGGGAAAGTTTTCTGATGGGCGCCACTGCCGATTTTAAATGGCGGACGTGCGTAGAAGTTATGGGAGGATGAAGTAATCCGATAAAATATTTGTTAAAAAACATTGGATAAATTAAAAATGGACATAACACTGCCTTCGAAACATAAAAAGCGCCAAAACCAAGATAATATAATCCGAAAATATAATCATTTTTTCTTTCCTAACAATAGTAAGATTAGTAATAATATAACTCTTAAAAACGATCCGATTTTTATATCCATTAACAAAGCAACGTTTCTGTTGCCAGCGTGCGCTTGGTGTTGGCATCTAATTTTAAATACTAAAAGCCAAATATCAGGTAAGCTATTTTTCAAAATTCATTCAATAAAAAACGAAAGTGAATTGATGCACTCACATCCATATATCTTTAATCTGATTAAAACAATTTTATTAAAACAATTTTGGCAACAGGAAAGAATTTCTTCAATGACCGGTTTAATTCTATTGTAGAGCGATTGGATGGCGGCATGTTGGTTTATTAGAATTCCGTAAAAAAAAAACCTTTTAGTGACAGTGACATTCCCCAAAATTTCATGGATTGCATTTTCTTTGACATCGAATCTATCTGCCAAGTTTCAGACAGATTGGATGACGGCAAGAGAGTTAATTAGGCCTCCGCAGATTTGCCCGCCATAGACATACCCACCCACAAACATATATACATAAAATCGAAGTTAATATTAAGTATTTAAAAATATATACAGCCCAAAAATTTCACTATTAAAACATTTTACAGCTTAAAAATTAGAATGTTTTTAAGAACTCTACAGCTTTACAAAAAAAAAATCCTTTATGCGGGAAAAAATTAAGCTCGTGATTGTCTAGTGGAATTTGAAAAATTCTAATTTATTTTTTAAAGTTATATTCTGATTGGTCAGTAGCACGCCACAAGTATTGCCATTTTATACAAGCCCAACTTTTTAAAACGTTGTTCATAAAGTAAAATGGATTAATCCTTAAACCATGTGTGAAAATCAAAGGGAAATATTTAATTTCTGGTCTATTTTCTTTAAAATTTTGGCATAAATTTAGATAATTTATCGGTTGCGTTTTCAATTTTCATTTGAAATAAAATAGTGTCAATTTTAAGAGCAAGTATATTTGGCACTGTCAAATTATTTATTTTCAATTTCTAATTGCAGAGTAATTAAAAGTTTAGGAAATAAGTTTAGCTTTATTCCCAACAAATTGCATCCCATTCATTTACTTGTAAAGAAAATTATAAGAATTTGCTCCTTCTCAACAAAGGTAAGATTAGTAAAAATATGAACAGCCCAAAAATTTCCCTAATTAGAGCATTTTACAGCTTAAAAACTGGACTGTTTTTAATACCCAAAAAACTGGATCATCTTTGTCATCCACAACGAGTCTATCAAGTTTCAGTTCGACTGGATAACTGCAAATGGGTCAATTAGCCTCCCGAATATTTGTCCGCCACACCACAAACAAGAAAGGTTTAAAAAGAAACTCATCTGTTTAAAAGAAAAAGCAATAGCCAACTACACTAAAATTCAATTTAACTTGACATCACTAGACGGTAGATAGTCATCACCGTGCTCATAGGCAATTAATCCATTTTGGCGGCGTGAAAGCATAATGTTCGCCAAACCACAACCCTGTACAGAACAAAAGGTTTGGCGATAATTATGTCTTCACTCCGCTAAAATGGATTAATTGCCTATGAGCACGGTGGAGATCTATCGTCTATACTAAACTTCAACTTAACTAGACATCACTTAGACGGTAGATCGTCACAGTGCTCATAGGTATTCAATCCATTTTGGCGGAGTGAAGACATAATTCTCGCAAAACCTTTTGTTCTCTACAGGGTGTTGTGGTTTGGCGAACATTATGCTTTCACGTTGCCGAAATGGATTAAATACCTATGAGCACTGTGACTATCTACCGTCTAAGTGATGTCTAGTTAAGTTGAAGTTTAGTATAGTTTAAAAATAAGCGCTTCCAGAGAATTTAACTCGATTCATTTAAAAATACACCCGCTCAATTAAAAAAAAAAAAAAGGCCCAACTGCCAAACGAAGTTTCCGTTTTCTTGACTACATTCCTACCTGTGTGTGAGAGAAAAAGAATGCGGGTGAAAGTGCGAGAAGTGGGCCACCGCATCTAACAAGTGGCCTGCTTTCGTTTTCTTTTCCATCTTCGAAAGTAGTTCATAGGCCACCTCTACCACATCACGTGACACCAACACACATTTTCCGCTTTTCTTTTGGTTTCGGTTTGAGACTTTTTTTTCTTTTTCTTATGTGGTGTGTGTAGGGTTTGAATAAAAAGGGACCGAAACGGCACTTTGTTTTGGTTCCCTTCTTTCACTCGTCTTAAAGGAGATGCGAAATAGTTATATTATAATTATGTCACAGTTTTTGTTTCGTATGAATTGGCGAGCTCCGTTTTTAAATCCTATTATTTTAACTTCGATTTTTGTGTGCCGATGGCGGACAAATCTGAGTTGTCCTTAGTAACCCCCTTGCCGTCATCCAATCGGGCCGAAACTCGGCAGGTAGATTCGATGTCGATGACAATGCATTCTATCAAATTTTGGCGGCTGTAACTGTCAGTAAAAGGTCACTCTTACGGAATACTAATAAACCAACTGGCCGTCATCCAATCGCGCTGAAATAGCATTTATAACCGACCATTGAAGAAACTCTTTCCCTTTGCCAGAATTATTTTTAATAAATAAATAATAAAATTACTTTAATCAGAAAAAATAAAGGATATTTGGATGCGAGAGCATAGATTCACGCTCATTTTTAGTAAATAAATTTGAAAACGTTGTTTGCCGCACATTTTGCTGATAGAAATGTTTTTGATATTTAAAATTAGAGGCAAACGCCAAGCACACGCTGTTTACAGAATCGGCGCTGTGTTAACGAATATAAAATTTGGTAATAGATATAAAGGATTTGTATTAAAAACGTTGTTTTTATGGGTTATATTATTGATGAGAGATATACCCTCGTGTCAATCGTGCTGCATTCGAAGCCAAAACCTGTACATAAGAGTTGCTTAGAGGGATTTGGTACACCTTGTTTTCACAAAAAATAATTTTAAATTTTCTAAATTTTGCCTGCTTATAATCATTGAAACCATCTCCTTATTCTGGCAATTTTTTTAGATGATCTGATCACTGCCTTTGCAGAAAAACTATATTTTTTTTTATGGAGAATTTAGCATTGCTGCAATAGCTCCTTCGATGTTTCGAACATATTTTTCGTAGTTCGAGATTTTTGAAATTCCCACCTTATTCAAAGAGCTAAAATTCAACAAAATGAATGAAATGACTTGAAATTTGTTGTGTGTATTCTTAATATCTATTTGACAAAAAAAAAAAAAAAAAAAAAAATTACAAATTAAAGTGTTGAAAAATACCCGTTTTTTACGCTTTTTTTTTTACCTATAGGTACAGTAATAATCGTTTTTCTCGAAAACTATTTTACTTATTATAAACCCGATGTCTAAAAAGCTCTAGTATATTACTAGGAACATTTTTTAAATAAAAAAATCAGGAAAAATATTGAAAAATGAAAACGAAGATAGAATTTGAAATTTGACGAATATTTTTAAAAATTCTAAAATTTTGAAAAGTTTAGAGCATTATGTGAACTTTTTTTAAACAAAATTTAGTTTTTACTTAGTAATACTTCAAAATATGAAAAAATTATAATTTTAAAGGCTTAAATAAAAAAATAAAACGTTTGAAGGGTACCAAGTGATCTTTTAAATCCTTCATTTACTGATGAACCATTAATGTGAGCGTTTTGATACCCATTGGGACTTTGAAGTCCACTTCCTTTAAGTTCGTTCTTCAATTATTAAACGGCAGCACAAGCTTATTTCTTTTTATATGCCAACACGTAGTTTGAAACGTTTCGGCGCAGTTTGGCCCTTGTGTTGCCTTTGCTCCAGGAAATCAAATTCAACCAACAAACAAGTAGAGGATTTTCAATCTTCTTGGTTTTATGTCATCTTATATACTGGTCTCTAGCGAGCTTCTAAAAGTGAGATAAGCTTGTGTTGAAGTCCGACAATGAAAGGAACTGACTTCATAAAACAGGATTTCAAAGTTTCAATGGGCCTCAAAACGTTTAAAGGGAACTCAGTACCCTGACAATAAATAAAAAAAATCGTTTTTGGGTTGTTGTTTTTATTTCATGTTTTCCTATGTTTCTTTGCCTTTCCATTCATTGTTGTATTACTCAAATTAGTATTTTGTGCGTTATATTTTGTTATAAAAATGACAATTTTCAATATAAACTATGTAAGACTTTGACCTTTCACTTTGACTTTCTCTAAACGTGATATTTTAAACTTCAATGTACCTTTTCTAATTTATACTAGTGATTTTGTTTTTTTTTAATTATAGTACATAGCCTACAGATTAAAAAGATAAAAAAAGAAAAAAATGTTCAGATATTTCTTAATTATTTTTTAAATACCAAATATTTGTTTAAAAAAAAAAAAGGAGGGAAGGGGGTCGAAAAAATTTTGAAAATTGATAAAAATTTAACAAGAAAAATTTTGATGATATTTTTTACCAAACTTGAACCTCAGTTTAATTATGCAATACAATTTCATAAAAAAAATTATTAGTATAACTCTACTAGTTAGTTAGAAAAGGTACGTTGAAAACTAAAATATCACGTTTAGAGAAAATCAAAGTTAAAGGTAATAGGCTTATATAATTAACATTCATAATAAACATTCATATTTAAAACAAAATATTACTTCTAATTTGTGTAGAAACTAAAGTAATACATCAATGGAAAGTGAAAAATACTTAGAGTAACACGAAGTAAAAATCTCAAAATCGATTCATTTTTTTATTTTTAGGTTACTAAGTTCCCTAGGAAGTTCTAGAAAGGATCAATCCCTATACTCGCTGTGTTATAATCTTTTAGCCCAGTGCATTTAGAAACTACTTTCTACAAAACCTTGAAATTTGATGAGTAGGTACGAAAATGATAAATTAATGAAATGACATAAATTAAAAACCGGATAATTGGCTCAAATATAATTTATTTTGTATTTCAAATTCTTAAACCAATGCATATGCAGGGGCTCCATCTGGCTTTTGTCTTTTGCTGTTTTAATTTTCATTTCCAATAGATAGACATTAAATCAAAACAATTTATGCCATTTCATTAGGTGATATTTTTCGCACCTAATACTCACCAAATTTCAAAGTTTCCTATAAAGTAGTGTTCTAAATGCACTGGGCTAGAAGATTGTAACATAGCGAGTATAGGAAATTATCCTTACTAAGACTTCCTCTTGAAATATAACTTATAAGTAAATAAAGGGTTGACCCACTCCTTTCAGCCAAACTAGTGGCTCGGAAGTAATAGACGTGCATGGCATGCTAGAGGGCTCGTATTCAACATTCAGGAATGTTGTTGTAACACTTACGCCTTGAAAGAAGAAAAAAAAAAAAGTATGAGAAACGTAATACTTGCCTAACTTGGAAGAGATCTCGGAATTGAAACACGGCAAGCACACAGCACTTTTAAAAATGAGTAGACACGTTGGTGATTGTAAAAAAATAGGTCCCATGCAATTTAGACTGCCTTCAGAAAGTTTTCAAATTTCTTTCCCCCTTTGAGATACTCTCGAAAAATCAGATCTTGCTCTTACTATCGTTCTGGCCCAGTCTCATGGCGCTCTTGTGCCCCAAAACGATCGCCAATTCAATAATATCTTCCTGAAATATCTCCCTGGAATCGAACCTAAACAAGGAAGGTTACCTATACACGACTTGATATAACTTTAGACCCAATAAGACCCCTACAATTTAAAAATAATAGATTTTGAATTTTGTAATGGTTTATCAAAATTTAAATTCTCCCCTTCAAAAGAATACCTCATTTGTAATAATACCTCAACTTGAAATATTTTTAATAATTTTTTTAAAAACAAAATTGGCAACTATTAGTGTAAGTAAAGTTTACTTTAAAATGCCTTTTTCTCAAAACTATATTTTCCATTATACATGTATCCTTTTCTCAGAAACTGCACAAACAGTCTTCCAAAAATTTTAACCACATATTCCTTTATATATATCTGCATTTAATGAAGTGAGATTTTGTTCTTTGTTTTTAAAATATTTTTTGCTTTGGCTTATTTCGTCACAAAAAAAAAAAAAAAGGAATGATTTTTACGAAAATACATTTAGTAAAAAAAGTAAACGAAATACAATCAAAAGCTAACTTCAGTAGAATAACAATGTGTCTGCTAAATGCACGGAAAAAAAGTTAGATTTCTATATCAATTACTTTCTGAGAAAAAGGTACATGAAATATGCCAAATTAACATTACCGATAGAGATGGTTTCAACTTCCCGCGAGTCTGACACCTATTGCATCGTCACTCCTTTTTCGAAGGCGAGCAAATCTGCGGATTAACTCCCTTGCCGTCATCCAATTGGGTTGAAACTTGGCAGATAGGTTCGATGTCGATGACTAATGCATTCTATCAAATTTTGGGGGCTGTCACTTACACTAAAATTTCGCTTTTACGGAATACTAATAAACCAACTTACCGTCATCCAATCGCTCTGAAATAGCATTTAACCGATCATGGAAGAAATTCTTTCCTGTTTCCAAAATTGTTTAAAAAAAATAAGTAATAAAATTGTTTTAATCAGAACGCATAAAATATATTTGAATGTGAAGTACACATTTCAATTAATCAGTTTTGAAAAGTAGTTCACCGGATATTTTTTACGATAGAGCTGTTTTCAATATTTAAAATTAACATGCAAACACCAAGCAGAAGCTGATGACAACACAAATGAAACTTTGTCAATGAATATAAAAATTTGTATTTATATTAAAATTTTGTCTTTGTGGTTTATATTATTAATCTAACCACATCTCACACCAAACCGAGTTATATGCCTATATAGTCTATAATTTTCTGTCGTCATCATCATAACAACAACAAATCGTTTGCGCCGTCGTTGAAGACGATGCATACAGCGATGGCTAAAGTGGGGGGGGGGGGGGTGGGGGAGTTTGACCCTGTTCCTTGTTGACCCGTGCATTGCTTGACCCCTTTCCTTCTGGTCCGGTCATTTGCACACAATGATGGCCACAAAACAGGACACACACGAGACTATTTTCACTCCCCCCCCCCCCCACACACACACTGAGGTCGACTTGACCGCTTTCTTCTTCTTTCCATTCACTCATTTGAAAGAAAAGAGACACTCTCGCTTTGAAAGAATTGCTTCGGAAAAGAGACACTCTCGCTTGAGAGAGAACACAACACCGCCCCCAAAAGTCAAAAAAAATAAAAACAGTTATCGACTCGTTTTAAATAAATTTTAAAATGTCACGCAAGACTCCGGGTGCGGATTCGGCGCCAAGTTGGTTGTTTTTCAGATTATCTGGCGCCGTCAGCAACACGAGGGCTATAATGCGCCGAAACATTCGTCATTAGACAAGCCAACATACATTTACAAACACCCATGCCTTACACGGGACTCGGAACCCGCAACCTCGAGGTCCAGAAGCTAGCAGACTAACCACTATACCGTTTGGTCGGCGATTCGGCGCCAAGAGTTGTTTACATGAAAACCAGCGCCAAGTTAAGGTAACCACTGGGATATTCCACTTGCCACTATAAAAATGGAGGCTGTTACTAATTGTAGGCTTTAATTTGCCTTTGTGAATCTCCACCGGAGTTCAGAGTTAATTGTTTAGCGCGTTCGCTGACGATTACGCGTCAGCGCGGAATTTCGGATGACTTTTTTTTTTAATAATTTTGAATCAAAAATCGTTGCAAAAGTAGCACTTTTTTTGTGAGGAGTGCGGAAAGATAACTTTCTAGCACTAGTGTGAAAAAATATTTTCTCGCACGCCTCATGCTCAAAATTATGTAATCTTGGCATTGAAATGCAATATTTTCAGAAGAAATTCATTGACTGGAGTTGCCAATATTAAAAAATATATGCATTAAAAATATTTTTTTGCACGTGATTATAAAAAATATTGTACGTAACACGTGGGAAAAAACTTTTTCAAACTAGGTAAATTATTTGACACGTGAGCTTATCGCAATCCACAAAAAAAGCTCTTTACCTCATTTCAAAAGTATTACTTTCCCCACCAGTTGCATAAATAACTTTTCTACGCCAAAACTATATAAAATGTGAGTACGAGGCGTTCGGGAAAGTACTTTTTCAACCCCTACACACACCTAAAACTAGTTGAAAGCAGTTTGTAACCATAGGCAACTTATTTCATAGCATTATGGGGAGAAGTATTCAATCAGAAATCCATTTTTTAAGCTATCCAGAAACAGTTGTCAGAGATCAGTAAAACGCGAAGGATGAAAAAACAACTTCTTTTTTCACCACCAAAATGCTTTCATTAAAAGTTCAATAAATCTCACCTCCATTGTTAATTTCTCCTCAACACGTGAGAATATAATTAAACCTCAAACGCTTTAAAATCCGAGCATAAATTAACCCCTGTAATAGCGCAACCAGATTACCGCGGACGGCATTGAAACGTGCAATTTATGTGGGGAAGATAAAAAAAAAAAAACGCAACACGCGGAAGTCTTAACCATTTCTATTATACAATCCAACTATTTCTCCCAACGGATTTTTTTTTTCCATTTGTTGTGGTCTTTCTCTCTCCTAAAATACAACTCTAACCTTAACATTCAAATAACTATTAAAAGAAGGCAAAGGGTGTTTGGTCGGTCACTTACGTACAGGAAGCGCAAAAATCCTGTTTGATGATTTACCTTTAACCACAGGAAAGAGGGGACTGTCCATATAAAATGTCGCGCTATTTTAAAGTCCTTTATATTAACGTTAATTTCGGTCAGTTAGCCAATTTATGAAGGGCTAATTAACCCACTTGCTGTCACTCGATCGAGCTGAAACTTGGCTGATAGACTCGTTGTCGATGATGATGCATTCTATAAAATTTTGAGGCTGTAACTGTCACTAAAAAATCGATTTTACAGGAAACTAATAAACCAATTTGCCTTCATCCGTTTGCGCTGAAATAGCATTGAATCGATCGTTGAAAAAACTCTTTCCCGTTGCAAAAATTGTTTGAATAAATAAATAATAAAATTGTCTCGATTGAAACAAATAAAAGATATTTGGATGCCAATTCATAAAATATTATTCATTTTTAATAAAGAAATTTTGAAAAGTAGTTTACTACATATTTTGCTGATAGAGATGTTTTTGATATTTAAAATTAAATGCAAATTCCAGGACCCGAGCCCGAAAAAGTGGCGTAGAAATAATGTAACCCAAAACAAAGTTCTTAATATAAATCCTTTATAGGCAATGCCAATTTTTGTTTTCATTAACCTAGCTGTTGTCAGCTTATGATCAGTGTTTGCAAATAATTTAAAAAATTAAATACGTCTTTATCAGCAAAATATGCGGTAAACTATGTTTCCACATTTATTTATTAATCATGAAATGGGAATTCATGCATTCACTTCCAAATATCTTTTATTTATTCTGATTAAAACAATTTTGGCAACAGAAAAGAGTTTCAACAACAATCGCTTGAATGGGATTTATTAGAAATCGAAAACAATTCTGGAAAAGCGATATTTTAGTAACAGTGACAAACCCCAAAAATTGATCGAATACATTGCCATCGACACCCGAGAGCTATCTGCCAAGTTTAAACCCTATCAGATGGCTGCAATTATGCTACGTAGGTTTCCGAAAATTGCTGGCATGTTTAATCTACTTTTGTTTCACAACTAAAATCTAAAGGGTGCTTAAAAAGATTTAGAAAAGGTTCACCTAAGCAGTGTTCTTCAAGAAACTATTTTAACATTGCGAAACACTTTAATGCATTGTGGGTTGCTTGTATTGGGGATTTTCTTAAGCAAGAGCTATACAAGGGCTATACTTGCAGCCCCAAACTAAAAGAAAGGGTATCCGGATTTAATACTTTCAAGAGATACGGAACTTTTTCTCTTTTCTTTTTTTAAATAAAGGACCGTTGATCAACACAGGGTTTCGTAACAGAAACATTTTATAGGTGTTAAATTTATACTCTTACGAATGCATTTTTGTTGGTATCCTAAAAAATGAAGTAAGAAACCCGAGAAAGTTTCATAAAAAATAATATAATTAAAAAAACAAAGTTTTTAATGTAAATTCCTTATATGCATTGTCAATTTTTATATTCAGTAACAAAGCGTCATTTCTGTTGTCAGCGTGTGCTTGGTGTATGCAATAATTTTAAATATTAGAAACATCTGTATCAACAAAATATGCGGTAAACTACATTTCAGCATTTATTTATTAAAAATCAATGTGAATTTATGCGTTCACGGCCAAAATTTTATTCTATTCTATTTATTTATTTATTTTACTATGCAACGCACCGTTGAATTGAGTTGACCACATTTCATAGTAAATTTATGCAACTACGATACGATGTCAACTACGATAGGTTAAAATGGAATTTATTAGTATTACTAAAATACTATAGACACATGTACAAAAGCGACCTTTTAGTGACAGCCCCCAAAACTTGATAGAATGCATTGTCATCGACGTCGAATCCATCTGCCAAGTTTCAACCGGATCAGATGACGGCAAGTGGGTTAATTAGGCTTATGAAGATTTGCCCGGCATTCACACACACTCAAACAAACAAACGTACAAAATCAAAATAAATATAAATGATTTAATGAAAAAAATTGGAGCTACGGTCAGCTTCAAGTTACACGGAGTTCTGTGTGTGAAGAGGGAAAAAGCCTTCAGGAGTGTCTTTCGAGAGGATATTGCGAGAACGACAACAATGAAATAGGAAGACGGTGCTGCAACACATGTTTAACAACACAAGTCGACGTTCAAATTTGGTGTGCGGATTAGAGGTGGCCATGGGACTTACCGTTGAGGTTTTCGTCAAAATCGCGAATGCGCATAAAGGTTGAAATCAGGGGAAAATCACGTTATTCAGCAATCGCTTAAAAACGCCTCCGAAATTCCCGACGATATGCGATAAAAAGCGTTAAAAAGTTGAAAAACGAGTGCCTTTAACACAAAGCTCTCTGCCCTTGAGCGTCCCCCATCAACGGTTGGTTTTTTGCTGTTTCACGCACAAGAAAGGACTATCGAACAACAACGTCAATTTTGCCATTTTGGTGGAGTTTTTTTTTTTTTTATTATTATTATTATTTTGCAAAAATTATGTAATTATTATTATTATTGTAAAAATGTTTGCCAAAATTTTCGTCTAACTGGCCATTTTTAGTTAATCGAGTGAAAATATGAAAACGGTAAATAACGCCAAATCAAATTTTAATGCAATATTACAGTCCAATTGAAAGTTGTGCGATGTTCCACGCTCCCGATTAAACTTATGCTACTAATAAATTACTTTAAGGTTGCACATCCCATCTAGACATTTTAACTTGCTAAAAAAAAATTCATCGAGTGCTAAATCATACCAAAGTCTACATATTTACATTCCTATTCAAGACCCGTTTCTTCAAGTTGCATTCCACAACCGCATTTTTGTGCGCAACGCATTTCGAATGCCGCGTTGTTTACATGTTCCAACGTAAGCTAATTACTAGTTACCTTGTTATAGTTAGAAATGAAATATTTATCTTGGTCTTAAATATTCACCCGCTAATTCGCCACATGGAAGATTCGCAATCTGACATTTCCAAAAATGGGTAGAAACGATGTTGATTATGATAATTTCGAGTGGGCTGGTGGGAATTTTTTTCTGGGTTTTCTCCTAGTTTAAGACGGGAGAACGATCTCTCGAAAAGCATTTCCCCTTTGAGGGGCCTTGGTATCCCTTGTTTTCTCAAACAAACAAAAAAATATAAAAATATCGATTTTCTATTTTTTGCGTGTTTATAAACTTAGAAACCTTCACATTATTATGAAAAGTTTTTAGGATGATCCGATAAATATTTTTTTTTTATGGAGAATTTAGGATAGCTGTAATAACCCCTTCGATGTTTCTCGCGCATTTTTCTCAGTTCGCGTTTTTTAAAATTACCATCTTTCTCAAAATGCTAAAACTCCAGTAAATATCAATGAAATTACCTGAATTTTTTTTTGTGTCATTCTAAAGATCTATTTGACAAAAATATGCATGAGGATTTTCAATTAAATATAAACTTTTTTTT
The DNA here is from genome assembly GCA_963978545.1 of Linyphia triangularis. Classification (NCBI taxonomy): domain Eukaryota; kingdom Metazoa; phylum Arthropoda; class Arachnida; order Araneae; family Linyphiidae; genus Linyphia; species Linyphia triangularis. Next base: position 88,931,631 of record OZ021726.1, read on the forward strand.
TTTTTACAAATTTAAATCTTGAAAAGTCTTTTTTGTATCTATAAGTACAGAATTTTTTTTCCCCAAGTTATTTTACTTATGCAAAATCCGCCTTCTAGAAGTTTAAAGCATATTACTAGAAGCATTTAAAAAAAAAAAAAAAATCACGGAAAAAATATTGAAAAATGAAAAAGATAGAATTATAAATTTTATTAATTTTATTAAAGTTTCAAAATTTTAAAAATTTAAAATTCCGTTTGAATTTTTTTCTTTTCTTTCAAACTATTTTTTTTATTAACACAGCGCCGATTCTGTTGTCAGCGTGTGCTTGGTGTTTGCATCTCATTTTAAAAATTAAAAACATTTCTATCAGCAAAATATGCGGCAAACTACAAATCAAAATTCATTTATTAAAAATGAATGTGAATTTAAGCATTCGCATTCAAAAATCTTTTTTTTTATTCCGATTAAAACAATTTTGGCAACAGTTTCAACAATGATTGGTTCAAATTCTTTCACTTACAGCGTTACTACGCAACGCAACGTTGAATTTATTGAACTTCACTCCATAAATAAATGTATGCATTCGCGCCCATTTACCTTTTTATTTGTTCTTATTAAAATAATTTCGGAAACAGGAAAGAGTTTCAACAATTATAAGTTAAATTATATTTATTTAGTTTTCCAAAAAGGTAATAGAAAAGTGTGTAAAAGCGACCTTTTAGTCACAGTGACGGCCCCCAAAACTTGATACAATGCATTGTAATCGACATCGAATACATCTGCCAAGTTTTAACCCGATCAGATGACAGAAAGTGGGTTAGTTAAGCTTCCGCAGATTTGTGCGGCAGCCACCTGCACAAAACAAAATCGAATTTTATCTAAAGGATTTATATATACATATGAAACGACCTATTTCAGTTTCGAGCAGTATTTTGTTAAAAGTTTTGGCATCGAAAAATATCGCTCATTTTTCTTCCTGTTTGCAGTACTTTTAAGATTTTCAAATCTGGCAACCTTGCACTTGAGAGTTACATAATAAACAGACGATCCCCCCTCCCCCCCTAAAAAAAAAAAACGAACTAAACCAGTAATTTCGTGCCACGTCACTGCTAGTTGATGGTGTGTGTTTTTTTTAAACCATCTGAAGGCCGAATAGTTAACCTTGATTTCTTCCGAAGGCTGTTTAGAGGCACAGATGCGTTAGTAAACACGTACACGGCATTGTACAGAGGAAATTGATTTAATTGCGGGGAAACAATAACTGGAATAACACAGTTGGCGGCATGCGACAGATGTGGGGCGCCAACTTCCTACTGGCGGTTTCCGATTGGCGGTCAAATTCTTTGGTTAGTTTTGGAAACCAGAGCTATACTAATTTGGCGCATTCAAAAAAAATTCTGTGGGAACGGTTTTCAATCAAACCCATCTTCGTTGGCACAATTTTTTATTCATATTTCGCCAAAGAATTAAAGTGATAGCTAGTGTTTTGGGACCTAACGACCTTTACGCGTTTCTAAAAATTTCCATAATTTTTCGAAATTTCCAGTTTTTAAAAACTTAGTATGCTAAGTCATTTGGCACTATTTATCACTTGTTAAAACTTATGACCAATCTGAATAATACCTATGATAATATAACCCATTCAAAAGTTTTTAATATCAATTCTTTATATGCATTGGCCGATCAAACGGTATAGTGGTTAGCGTGCTAGCTTCTAGACCGCGAGGTTGCGGGTTCCGAGTCCCGTGTTAGGCATGGGTGTTTGTAAATGTATGTTGGCTTGTTTAATGACGAATGTTTCGACGCATTATAGCCCTCGTGTTGCTGACGGCGCCAGATAATATGAAAACAACCAAACAACCAACTTTATGCACTACCAATTTTTATATTCGTTAACAAAGCGCCGTTTCTGTTGTCAGCGTGTGGCTTGGTGTTCGCATCTCATTTTAAATATTAAAAACATCTCTATCGGCAAACTATACGATAAACTACTTTTCAAAATTTATTCGTTAAAAATGAATATGAATTTATGCAATTACATCCAAATATCTTTTTTTTTTTTATTCTGATTAAAATAATTTTATAATTTATTTATTAAAACAATTTTGGCAACAGGCAAGAGTTACTTCAATGATTAAATGCTATTTCAACGCGATGGGATGACGGCAAGTTGGTTTTATAAAGCCTCCGCAGATTTGCCCGCCATCGACAACATATCCAGTTACACACAAAATATAAAGTTAAAATAAAGGATTTAAAAATAAATTCGAATTTTTAAATTCCAGTTGCCAATTCCATTAATAGATTTAACATCTTGGCAAAAGTTGTTCTATTTTTAAAAATATTACACTAATCTTTCTATAATAAAAAAAAAGTATACTTTAAAAATAAATGATATTCCATATTAATTAAAAAAAAAAAACAAAAAAAAAAACATAGTAAACTCGCAGACGATAAATAGTGATGGTGGAATAGAACAAAAAGTAGTCTAGCCATTTCCCTTCGAGTTTTTTACTTTTCCGATTGACAACAGGTCGTCTAGCAATGCGCTAAGTATCAGAAAGAATCCACCACTAAAACCTTTCAATCGTTGGAATAAATTATTTCAGACGAAAAAACCACTCCTCTTGATTAAAAAAAAAGTGAAAGTGACCCACATCTTGTGGGAAAGCCAGACGATATTTTCTTCACGAGATGAGTTCGTCAGACGGTTTGCTCTTCAAGCTGAATCTGTTTCAGGAGAGTGCTATTTACGAAGGATCTGATGCGTGAACATTTATGGAAAGTGATATAGAGAGAATTGCTAGAAAATGATGAATGTTTCTCATTTGAAAAGAATCTCTCAAGTTTAATCATTCTGTCACATCTTGTAATGCAAGCACATATATTTGTATTTTTTTTTAAATATCTTCAAGTTGAAATTGAACTGTAATTATATAGACTGAGAGGCGACTGCAATTTTTGGACCCCATCGAACATCATTCTGAATTTTGTATAGAAATTGGAGAAAAGTGAGTAGATTACGAATCCAATGGTCAGCCGTGGCAAAAATGGCCGGAACTGGTCAAAAATCGACTTTTAATAAGTTGAACTAAATCCAATTGCCGAATGCGCTATAACTTGCCAAATAATGAGCATTTTTTTTTTATTTGGTAACCCTCACTCTTTAATTTTCAATTAAGAAGGTTGCAGACGATTCAGGTATCTGGCGACAGTTTACTTGCATCTATTAAAAGGGAGCCAAGTTGGCAATAAACATTACGTCATGGATGACGTAACTGATGTCGCCAATTTGGCTTATTTTTAAAAGATACAAGTTTTCCTAGCCAAAGATCAGAAATCGTTTGCTCTTTTTCTCATTGAAAATCAAGATGCAGTGGGTTTCCAGACGAAAAAGTTTGTTCTCTTTTTGGCAAGTTATGGCATATTTGGCAATCGGATTTTAGTTCAACTCATTCCAAGTCGATTTTTGATCAGTTTCGGCCATTTTTGCCATGGCAGACCAGTAGATTCGTAATCTACTCACTTTTCTCCAATTTCTATAAAAAATTCAGAATGATATTCGATGGGGTCCAAAAATTGCAGTAGCCTCTTGGACTATAACCAGAGCTTGAATTGTAGTTAGACTTTGGGTGACGCGTCCCTTTACTTTTCAAGAAAATACCCATGCGTCCCCCCCCCCCCCACTTCTAAAACCACTGAAATCCATCCCTCATTTTTAAAAACACTCAATCCGTCCTAAATCTACTAAAGAAAAATAACATTTACCTTTAAATGTAGCGACACTGAGAAAAACTGATTTAAAATTTTTTTTGTGTATATATATATATATATATATATATATATATATATATATATATATATATATATATATATATATATATCAGTATATTATTATAAAAATGTAATCGAAATTTCTATCGCCAAAATCATCAATTTGGCGGATTTTTTTTTATATTATTTTTTAAAGACCCACACAAGAATTATCACAAAAAATATCGCCTAACTGGCCATTTTTGCTTAATGAATGATGAAAATACAAAAACGGTAAAAGACACAAATCCGCGTCAGTATTGTAGCGTAATTGAAAACTGTGCTATGTTCCACACCCCTAGTTCGGATTGTTTTTTGGTACTATTTTACCAATACTAAGATTCAATGTCGTGAATTAAATAAATTTTCATAACGCATTTGTGATATACCAAATAGGAGTTTTGTGATGATAAAAACTGTTTTTCACAATTCAACTATTCACTTATTCATTAAATTTCAACGGAAAGGGTTACTGTATTGTCTTTTCCAAATATGGCGAAGTATGAAAGATTTGGCGTGTGGCTTAGCAGCCAGATTAATCCATTACATCAGTCTCTATTTGTTGCTCTGTTAATAATAATACGAATATACTTATTTCCTTAATACCTTTTAAATCCTTTATATTAACTTCAACTTTGTTTTATTTGCCTTCATCTGATATGGTTGAAACTTGGCAGATAGATTCGATATCAATGACAATGTTTTCTGTCAAGTTCTGAGAGCTGTCACTGTCACTAAAAGGTAGGTTTTACACACATTTCTATATTCGTTTAGCTATAATAATAAAATGTTATAATAATAATAATGATCATTTTTTAAAACTCTTTGATGTTGCCAAAACTGTTTTGAAAATATTTAAAATTTTAGAAATAAAAAAAAAAAAAATTGGACCTGAATACATAAATTTATTATGGAGTGTGGTCCAGTCAATTCAGCGTTGAGTTGCGTAGTAGAGCTATAAGTGAAAGAATTTTAACCGGACATTGTCGAAACTCTTTCCTGTTGAAAAAAAAATTGTTTAAATCAGAATAAATACAAGATATTTAGACGGGAATGCATAAATTTACATTCAATTTTAAATAAATAAATTTTGAATTGAAGTTTGCATCATATTTTGTTGATAGAGATGTTTTTAGTATTTAAAATTAAGCACACGCTGACAACAGGATCGGCGCTATGTTTCTGAAAATAAATATTGGCAATGCATATAAAGGATTTGTATTAAACACTTGTTTTTATGGGTAATGTTATTTCTTCTTTCAATGCCTTTTTAGGATAGTCCGAGAGGCGACTGCAATTTTTGGACCCCATCGAATATCATTCTGAATTTTTTTATAGAAATTGGAGAAAAGTGAGTAGATTAGGAATAAACTGGTCTGCCGTGGCAAAAATGGCCGAAACTAACCAAAAATCGACTTGGAATGAGTTGAACTAAAATCCGATTGCCAAATATATCATAACTTTCCAAAAATAGAGCAAACTTATTCGTCTGGCAACCCACTTCATTTTATTTTCAATGAGAAAAAGCGCAAACGATTTCTGATCTTTGGCTAGGAAAACTTGTATCTTTTAAAAATAAGCCAAATTGGCGACATCAGTTACGTCATCCATGACGTAATGTTTATTGCCAACTTGGCTCCCTTTTAATAGATGCAAGTAAACTGTCGCCAGATACCTGAATCGTCTGCAACCTTCTTAATTGAAAATTAAAGAGTGAGGGTTACCAAATTAAAAAAAAAAAATGCTCTTTATTTGGAAAATTATGGCGCATTAGGCAATTGGATTTAGTTCAACTTATTAAAAATCGACTTTTGACCAGTTTCGGCCATTTTTGCCACGGCAGACCAGTGGATTCGTAATCTACTCACTTTTCTCTAATTTCTATAAAAAAATTCAGAATGATGTTCGATGGGGGTCCAAAAATTGCAATCGCCTCTCAGTCTAGGACTGTAACCATAGAATCATTTTGAGCAAAAAAAAAAAAAAAAATAGTCGACGTCCCTTGAAGAGGTTTCCTCAACAACTTCACCTCACATTCTCAAACATAATTTTTCTCTCTCTATTTTTTTTTAAATTCTACCTCTGTAGGGGGGCCCACAGCAAGGGAGCCCTCTCTAATGAGGAAAGTCTTGGAACCCAAATTGGAATGAAAACCCGTTCCGAAACTTCCTGGTTCCTCTCGCCACTGATCTAGATATTTCTTCCTTTTACAGAGAAGAGGCCCCCTGCCTACCCAGGTGGAAGTGTTAAGGTGGGATGGGTTCTTTTTTTTAAGGGGGAAAGGCGCTACTAATACAGTGGCCTACTTTTTAAAAATAAGGGAAGGCCCCTTTGGAAAAGGTGGATGCAGACGATTCGAAAAAAAAGGAATTTTTTTTTCCTTGTTTGGTATTGGAAGTGGGAGGACTGAGGAAAGTGAATTCGATTTGTAACAGACAGGGTGGGGACTTGCAAGTTTAGGTCTCTCCCCCCCCCCCCCCCTCGAATGTATGTCTGAATTTTTTATCGAATGTAGAGAGATGTAATTAGGTTATTAGTATACTGGTCTGCCGGAGTAAAAATTGCTGAAACTGTTCAAAAATCGACTTTGAATGAGTTGAACTAATCCCGATTGCCGATTATGGGATAATTTGCCAAATAAATCCAAGTATTTGGCGCCAGAGATCTAAAATCCTCTGCACCCTTCTTCACCGAAAATTAAAGAGGGATGAGTTATAAAATTAACTAGGGGTGTGGAACATCGTACAACTTTCAATTACACTATAATACTGGTCATTGCATCAAAATTTGTCACGGTGCTATTTACCGTTTTCGTATTTTCACTCATTTAAATAAAAAGGGCCAATTTGGCTATATTTTTGGCAAAATTTTTACATCGGCAGAGAAAAACAAAAAAAAACACCAAAATGGCGAAATTAGCGATGTTATTCGATAAACATTGCATTGTCCTTGCTTGTACGTGAACCGAAAGAAAAAAAATGAATCGTTGATGGACCATATTCAAGGGCAGAGAGTTTTGTGTTAAAAGCCCTCGTTTTTCCACTTTTTACGCTTTCATCACATTTCTACGGGAATTTCGGAGGGGAGGGGGACCATTAGAACACCTTAAGAAGATTTAGAACAGAGATTTTAATCGAAATCGTTAGTTATTTTTTTAGCAATTGCTGAAAAACGTGATTTTTCATGATTTTAACCATGTGCGTGTTTGGCGAAAACCGTAATGGTTAGATCGCATGGCTACCACTAACTCGCACACCAAATATTAAGATCGTTGGTTAATTTCTTCGGGAGTTTTTTAAAATCAGGCTGTTCCAAAACGTGGAAAAAGGCAAAAAACAAAAATCTCTTTTTTTTTTTTAATGAATACTACATTTTTATTACCCAATGCATACATATGGGTAATCGAAAGTAAAAATTTTAAATTTAAATACGTTTTTAACTTTGAAAAAAAAAACTCCAGATTTTTAAATAAAGTGTGTAACATTTCAAAATGTTAATTCCATTGCATTTGTTTGGTTGTTTTCAGATTATCTGGCGCCGTCATCAACGCGAGGGCTATAATGCGCCGAAACATTCGTCATTAGACAAGCCAACATACATTTACAAACACCCATGCCTAACACGGGACTCGGAACCCGCAACCTCGAGGTCCAGAAGCTAGCACGCTAACCACTATACCGTTTGGTCGGCTGCCATTTGTTTGGAAAAGCCTCACCAAAAATTCTATTATTAGAAATTTGGATTTGTTTTGCAATAGTGTTTCAAATTAAGTATCAAGAGTGTAAAAATGTTATGTTTAATTAATTAATTACCCACTGGTTCGATAAAATTTCATTTTAAATCATTTGTATTAACTTCGATTTTGTGTGTGTGGGTGACGGAATGTACATGTCGATGCCTGGCAAATCTGCGGAGGCCTAATTAACCCCCTTTCCGTTATCCAATCGGGCTGAAACTTGCCAGATGGATTCGATGTCGATGCATTCCATCAAATTTTGGGGAGTTGTCACTGTCACTATAAAAGGTCGCTTTTATCGAATACTAATAAACCAACTTGCCGTCATCCAATCGCGCTGAATAGCACTTAGCCGATCAAATCTTTCCTGTAGTCAAAATTATTTTAATAAATAAATAATAAAAAAAAATTTAATCAGAATAAGTGTAATATATCTGGATGTCAGTGCATAAATTCACATTCATTTTTAATGAATAAATTTTGAAAAGTAGTTTAGCGCATGTTTCGATCAATCGATTAAACTATCTCATCTATACAAGAGGTGCAATTTTCAGCATGACTGACGGACTCAATCTAAATTTTTGCATTTTTGAAACCAACATGCCAGACCTTTAAAAAAAAAAAAAAAAAAAAAAAACCTCGAGAATGAATTTTTGAATATTTCAAATACTTTCACATCGCACGAGAAAGTAAAAAAAACCTATATCCAAATAAGTGTTGCGAGGAAAGTAAGTAGGGGAATCTTCCTCCTCGTTTTCTGGTTGAGGTGAGTTGTAATTTGGCTGCTTGAACTTCTTTGACACACCTACAGGGAGGCCTCTCTTTAAGGGACTGCTTTGGCCCGATTTCTACCTCCTCTTCCCGAATAGAAATAGCCAGAGATATCTTTTGAGCAAAATACTGCGTCGGAAAAAAAATTTTGGGCCAATTCTAGTGCAGCATTCTGATTTGTTTTTCGCCCACCTGATGGCTGTGGGGTTTACGCTCTGGCTTCGCATGCCAAAGGTGCCGGTTTCGAATCCCGGGTTAGGCCTGGATGTTCGCTGTGGTTCGGAGTCCACGTTCAGCTGTAGGTCCCGGCCTGATTAGGCCGACCAAAAGGTATAGTGGTTGGCGTGCTGGCTTCTAGTCCGCGAGGTTGCGGGTTCCGAGTCCCGTGTTAGGCATGGGTGTTGGTAAATGTATGTTGGCTTGTCAAATGATGAATGTTTCGGCGCATTATAGCGCTCGTGTTGCTGATGGCGCCAGATAATCTGAAAACAACCAACCAACCTAGCCTGATTAGTCGTTATTATTCACAAGTATAGGTCGTTGAGCGCACAAACCAATCGATTTAGTTACTTAAGGACGATTAACACGTTGCCAGTGACTGGCATGCCTCTGGTAAATTGATTCAAAGGTCACTTTTCACATGCTGTATAATATCAGATTTCCGTTTACCCATTGCCAGCAACTGGAGCGATCCAGCTGTCGAGCGATCATTACACCGCCAGTCGGTGGTTATGGGAGAGCATGTATGATGGGAGTTGACGCGCATGCAAATCGAAAATGTTTGACGTATAGGAGTTGCCAGCTGCTGGAATTCCAGTGACGAAATGGCTTCTCTAGTGACTGACATGAAGCGTTTGCACTGTGTAAGTCGCTGGCATCTAATGACTGGCAACCACAACTGGAACTCCGACTGGTAACGTGTAAATCAGCATCTAGTTTTAGTTATGAATACACAGAGAAAAGAGTTCTTCTCAAAAAACTTTTGACTTAGTAAAATGTTTTCAACATGAGGAATTATACAATACAAGCAATCGTCTTAAAAAAGATTACATATTATTCGAATTTTAAAATCGAATAATCTATCGAGCATCGAATAGTGTCGAATAATCCAACATATTACTCAAATTTAAAAATCAAATAATCTATCGAGTACCGAATAATCGAACCTATTATTCGATTTTAAAAATCAAATGATATTTTCAGATTTACAGTTCTATTTTTTTTATGAAAGAATTTTGTAATAAGAAGTTTTCCTTTCGAATTTATCACACTTTTGCTTTAGCAGGCGCAAACGAAAAAAAAAAAAAACTTTTGCAAACGATTTTTGCTTTGATTAGGAGAAATTTTGTATCCTGCATTATGAAAGAAATTAGATTTAGCTCAGATTAACTGGTAATGGTAAATATAAGATAATAAGCTCACCAATTCAAAGCCAGGCTTTCGGTGAATTAAGGTGTCTTCTCACTTTAGGCACCTCGAAAATAGGCTATTTTCGCGATTTTTTTTCGAGGATTTTTTCAAACAATTATGGGATAAAATGGATCCTATATAATAAACACATCTTTCAAGTACAAGAAATTTTTTTATTTTTTATTTTTTTGAACAATTATTATAATAAAACAGTAGCATCGAAAAACCCGTGTAGAAATGTAATGTTCGTGGCTTGTTGATGAAATTTCGGAAACTATCCGGCCGATTGTCATGAAATTCGAATGACATATTCTTCATAGTTATGGCTATAACGCATATCATCAGATTTTTGAAATTTTGATTTGAAGTATTTTTTTTTTACAAAAAACTGCAAAAAAACGCGTTTTTTTTTTTTACTTTTTTGAAAAACGTGCGCCATTTTGTTATTTTCGCGAATATCAAAAATCTGATGTTATGCGCTATAGCCATAACTATGAAGAATATGTCATTCAAATTTCATGACAATCGGCCGGATAGTTTCCGAAATTTCATCAACAAGCCACGAACATTACATTTCTACACGGGTTTTTCGATGCTACTGTTTTATTATAATAATTGTTCAAAAAAAAAAAAATTCTTGTACTTGAAAGATGTGTTTATTATATAGGATCCATTTTATCCCATAATTGTTTGCAAAAATCCTCGAAAAAAAATCGCGAAAATAGCCTATTTTCGAGGTGCCTAAAGTGAGAAGACGCCTTAACATTTAAAATTTAATTCTAAATATGTACGTGCTCTTACATAAAATTTTATCAAATTTTTTAGTATTTATGAATTGAATTTTTTTTTTAAACCATTAGCGTGCAAGAAACTATAAAATTAGGAATATTATTTCTATATCGCTAAATACTAATCGAACCAAGTTTAAAGGGTGTCTTTTCTTGATGTAGATATTTAGATTTTTTTTTTTTCTTCTTTTTTCCTTCTTTTTTTGAAATTTAAGTTTTCAAAGATCACCAAGTTGCAAAATATCTAAAACTGCATTTGAGATTATTCTCCGTTGTGTATGCATTTTTCTACATTTTAGATTCTTTTGAAAATAAAAATTTCATATCTTAAATGCAAGTTTTGATATTTCAAGACAAAAATACGAAGCTTTTCTTAATATTTTCATGAAAACAATTTCCTCTGAAAACTAACGTTCAAATATATGTTTAATTTTCTCGAATGTAAAAATATTCGAAATCTCAAGGATTTTTTTTTTTTTTTAAATGTAAGAATATCTGAACGTTTTCCCAGAACAATCCTATGCCCTTCATTTGAATGATTCAGTTTTTAGCACTTTACATTTTTGCACAATATTGCTTAAAGTGCTACTACTGGGTATTCGAAAATAGAATAGAATGTTCTCGAGGAAGTGTGTATCAAGTGAGAAAGGATGGGGGGGGGCTTATTAGGAATGTGTGGCACTTGCGCACATGTTAAACACTGGTCATTATGTGTGGATGAAATTATTGTAAACATGCTTTAAAATGGTAATTCCGGAATGCCGTACGTGATTAAAAAAAAAAAAAACTTTTGAGCTTTGAACACTTGCAGAAATTTTGTAATAAAGACAACGGACAATTCCCGTATTTTTTAAAAACGTGTGAAATTAGTTCATATTTATGAAGAATTGCTTTCTGATTCCAAAATATTTAAACAAAAGTTCTTTAAAAAAAATTAATTATTTAAATATTAAGAAAAGAAAAAGCCCCAAAACCGAGCCAAAACCAGTCCGATCAAAATACTCAACTATAGCTGTGACGTCAAAATATCCTTCCGTTTCTGTGGTTATCGTGAGGTTTCTGCCAAATAGTTGGCGTTGGTTTGGTAGACAGTTGTCATATCCCTTACAGGTTGGAGCGATTTGCGAGAAACTTGGAAAAATTATTTCCACTGTTGCGTTTCAAGACAAGTTGTTTCAGATTTAGTGACGTCACACTCAGTTCGAGCCGAATGAATCGTTTTCTCGCCAAAGTCTAACAGGAGAAAAATGATTGCAAATTTAAAAAAAAAAAAGCATTGAGCGGAAATTTTTGTGTTTAAGGCCTTTTCGAAACATTTAGAACTGAATAAAAAAAAAATTTAAAAAAAAAATGCGGGAATTGCCTATTGCGAACGCTGCAAGTTATTTTTCATTTGGGGACATTGTAGAAATGATAAGGTTGTGATATTTGTATTTATTTCAAGTAATTGGTGTTGAGCCAAGAAGAAATTATCTCGTATATTCTCAATCACATGTTTGATTGTTAAAGGGAGCCCTGAACAATTAAATGAGTCGTATTTTCATTCAACTTAAAAAGTGCCCTAAATTATTTTAAATGCAATATTTTTAATTTTTAATGCAATATTTTTTTTTGACATAATCAATACTAAAATATTTGTTATGAATATTACACTCCCAATTTTTATTCAATTTTTCTGAATACTTTATGTAATGACGCCTCTATTTGATACTTAAGAATTTTTAAAAATTACTGTAGGTCAACTTTTGGTTAAATACACTTTTCTCTAATTCTATTGAATATTTTAATCTAATTTTTTCCATGATAATGAAAACACACAAGGTCTATCTAGTGAGGCTAAATTATTTCTCAAATTAGGAAAAATAAATATTTTATGTGATATTTTATGTTGTGAAAAATGACAATTTTTGTATACGCATAATAAAAATTATATTTGTAAGTGTAATTTTAAAAGTGTATTTTTTTTTTTTTTTTTTTTAAAAAACCTAATAAAGTTTAACTGTTTGAAATGCGGAATTTATTTCAATTCGGTAAAATTTTTATGTAAATTTATTGTATATTTTATTCTGAAATGTGCACCTAAACAAAGGTTGCCATTCAATAATTTTAAAAATTTTAATATAGAATTATTACATACAGTATGCATAAAATAAAATTATCAGAGTAGTTATTATAATAAATGTTATTATTGACTTATTGATTTTCAAAAAAAAGAAAAAATAATAATTAAAATATTGCATTTCAAATAATTTAGTGCTCTTTACGACTGATTTTATTGTCCAGGACTGTTATCTCCCCTTTTAAAAACGGACACAAATTTAATGTTTCTTCAACCTAAGAATTATTTAAAATAGCAATCACCGTTGCTTTAAATTAATCTGTTTGGTATTTTGCTACACTTCATTTTTGAAGGTTCATAATTTCAATTGCATAAAAAATTAACCCAAAAAAAGCAAAGTTTTTTAATGAAAATTACTTTATTGTTCATTATCAACTTTTTATATGCAATTGCGGTTTTAATTGCTTGAACTGAGAGGCGACTTCAAGTTTACATCAGACCTTATTCTGAATTTTTTTTTTTATAAAATGTGGATAAAAGTTAGTATATTATAAATGTACTGGTCTGCCGGGGCAAAAATGGTTGAAAATGGTCAAAAGTTCACTTTGAATGAGTGGAACTAAATCTGATTCCAAAATGTCATCATTTGTAAAATAATGAAGATTCCTTTTTTATTTGGTAACTGACCACTCTTTAGATTGTAGCGAGAAATGGTGCAGACGATTTCACTTCTCTGGAAAAGAAAAAAAATTCATCATTTAAAAGTGTGCCAAATTGCGATAAATATTGCGTCATCAGTTGCGAAATATTTCAGTGGCGGCCACTGATCAAAAATACTAGTGCCCAGCCAGAAACATGCGATTTCTCCACCAACACCACACACTTTTCACAATCATTCATGAACGCAAAGTCTTTATTCTTCATGGACGTCGCCAGAAATATTTGCAGTTAGGTGCAAGACTGGATTTTTATCAAAATCATTAATATTTTAGAAATGTTAATTAATAATTATGCATTAGGACTATACTTTGAGAATAGTTGAAAAAAAATGCATGTTGTATATTTTTGAAAACGCAACTCTGTTAAAGAAAAAAAAGAAAAAATATATTTTTAACGATTTTTTTTATCATCTAACTAGATCTCATGGCATTCAAGAGACAGTGTTTAGAGCAGAGGAACACGAAGATACAAAAATACAGAAGAGTAAAATATTATTGCGTCCAAATTTCGGAGTTATATATAAAAAAAAAAAATCGTTCCCTGTCAACTTTCTCCTACCCACTCTAATTTTCGACCAATCAGTTCATTGTGTTCTCAAGATCAGCTGAAGTCGGAAAAGTGCTCACTGGCAGTCTCGATACACATTACGTGGAGGGAAAGGACCTGTTGTGTTCTATGTGTTACCATGTCAACGTCACAGACGAAACGCGTTTCAGGAACACTCGGCTGCTGTTCGGAGAAAGAACCACCAGTTAGGGTTGATATTGAATATTGTGGCAAAGAGTTTGCTATTTACCGAATATTAACTTTCAATTACCCATATGTACACAAAGGGTAATGAAAGTACAATATTCGTTAAAAAAAATATTTTTTTACATTTTTCCACGTTTTGAAACATCCACCTTTCAAAAAAGTGATCTAGAAAAATGTGTGTATATGGGCAGCATAACTTTCGTATAAATTTGGCGTGCGGGTTGGTGGTAGCACAGGGGCCCACCATTAAGGTTTTCGTCAAAATCGCGCATGCGCATAAGGCGCTGCCATTGAAAAAATCATGTTTTTCGGTAATTGCTAAAACTTTAACGATGTTGTTCAAAATCGCTGTGGTAATGACTCGTAAGGTGTTCTAAACATCCCCACCTCCGAAATTCCCGTAAAAATGCTTTAATGGCGTAAAAAGTTGAAAAACGAATGCCTTTAACAAAGAGTTCTTATTCCTTGAGCATACCTCATCAACGATCGTTTTTTCTTTTCCCCCCAGTTTCACTTACAAAGGATAGTATACGAATTATCGAAAAGTTTATTATCATCATCCTTTTGGCGAAAGTTTTTTTTTTTTTTTTTTTTTTTTTTTTTGTAAAGGGGAAGGGGGGGAGGGGGGACTATACAAGTATTATCGCAAAAAAATCGCCAAACTGGCAATTTTTTCTAAATGAATGGTGAAAATATAAAAACGGTAAATGGCACAAATCCACGTCAGTACTATAGCGTAATTGAAAGTTGCGCGATGTTCCGCACCCCTATTTTTTACACTTACTGTAGAAATTTGCTCTTCACTTTTGAAAATTGTAAAATATATCGTTTTAGTTTTAAACTAATAAATTTAGATGCAGCTCGGCTGTACTGGCTGTAGTGCACAAGCCTCCACTGAAATATTTATCGCCAACTTGGCTCCCTTTTAAAACATGGGGTTTTTTTTGGGTTTTTTTTTTGCCAGCTAGTAAAAATTGTCTGCACTCTACCTCACTGAAAATAAAAGATCTGTGCGTTACCAAATAAAAAAGAATCCTTATTATTTGGCAGGTTATAACATATTTGGGAATCTGATTTAGTTCAATTCATTCAAAGTCAATTTTTGACCAGTTTCGGCCATTTTTGCTTCGGTAGACCAGTACATTCCATATTGTATTAACTTTTATCCAGTTTCTATAATAAAATTCAGGATGATGTTCTCTGAGGTACCTTAAAACCATCGATTCCGTGCTATGGACTCACTCTTTTTTTTAACCCCCAAACTTGTTAGAATGCATTGATTGGTCAACGAATCAATCTGCCAAGTTTCTGGTCGATTGGATGACGGCAAGTAGCCCGCTGCTGACAAACAAAATCGGTGTTAATATACAGAATTTAAAAATACATACATAAAGTCACTGTTTTTTTGTTTGTTTTTTTCAACGTAAGAATTTAAAGTAACAATCTAAATTACTTTAAATGATTCCTTGGCAAATTTTGCCATATCTCATTTTGGAAGGTTCATATTTTTATAAATTATAATAAATTTTTAGCCCGAAATACTATTTTCAAACTTTTACAGACTGAGAGGCGATTGCGAGTTTATGTACCTCATCGAAAATCATTCTAAATTCTTTATGGAATGTGGAGAAAAGTTGGTAGATTTCGAATCTAGTGGTCTGCCGTGGCAAAAATAGCCGAAACTGATCGAAATCCTACTTTGACTGGTAAAAACCAATCGCACTTTGATTTTCAATGAAGAAGGACGCAAACGATATCTGATCTCTGGGGTCGGAAAACTAACATATTTTAAAAGCAAACCAATGGTGATATCAGTTACGTCATTAGTGACGTAACATTTATTGCCAATTTGGCTCATTTTAAAAAGATGCAAGAAAGCCGTCTGAATCGTCTGCATCCTTCTTAACTGAAAAATTAAAGAACGAAGGGTTACCAGATAAAAAAGAATGCTAATTATTTGGCAAGTTATGGCATATTTGGCGATCGTATTCAGTTCAATTCATTCAGTCGATTTTTGACCAGTTTCGGTCCTTTTTGGCACGGCAGACCAGTGGATTCGTAATCTACTAACTTTTGTCCACTCTATACAAAATTCAGAATGATGTTCGATGGGGCACCTTAAACATGCAGTCGCCTCTCAGACTATTAACTTTTAGTATTGAACAACTCGCAATGTTGCTATAATGAAGGGATGCTCATAAATTTTATAAAAATGAATTACTAACATAATTTTATAATAACATAACGCACAAAAAAGTTTTTTTTATGTATATCCTTTATATGCATTGCCAATTTTCATATTCATTCAGAATCTATCTGCAAGTTTCAGGCCGGATTGGATGACGGCATGGGGGTTAATTAGGCCGCTACAGATTTGCCTTCCATCGTCATTCCCAGCCCCCTCCCCCCCTCACACACACACACACAAAAAAAATCGAAGTTAATATAAAGGATTTAAAAATGAATTACTAATATAACCATATTAAAAATATAAAATTAAACATATTTTATAAAAAGTAAGACTAACAAAATTTTAGGTAATATTTTAACTAACTGGTTACCTAGCAGACGAAATTTTACGATGTGCATTTTAGCGATCAAAAGACCCATGCATTTCACATTTCGTAGTGTTGCGTGGATGGGTACGAAAAACTTGAAGCCAAAGCAGATAAAAACTTGAAGAAATTTATTCCGATGTAACTCTTCGCAGATTCTTTTACAACTTCAGAACTTCCCGCTCTAAATAGATTCAATACAGCTCTTTACACAAAAATGGAGCTCAAACAGCAGTTAAAAACTAGATACACAACTGCTAAGATCGACGCAAAAGACAATGCAATACAGTTCACTTTCGCAATACAGCTATCTGAATGCTCACTGAGAGACAACTAACTCAGTAACCCAACTAACTCCCCCGCTCTCTTGGACGGCCTTATATATGAAAGGCGAATCTTCGCGAAAATTCCAGAGATAGAAATTTGGAGAACTTTCCACATCGTAGTCGAAAAGCTCTATACAAGTACATGGGGACTGAAAATGTCGCCAGATGGTCGCCAAGTTTCGCGACATTTGGCGATTTCTCGCCAAATTCGCCGACCAAAATTAGTCGCCAAAACCATCGCCAACTCGGCTCTATCTCGTCAATTTGGCGAGATTGTCATTAACCATAATGTTAAATGGCCTGCTCTTTGTAAAACTCGTTTTCCAGCATGATCCCTGTAGAACTCGTTTCCGTGCATTAAGAGACGCATTGCAGGAAAGCGAAAGACAAAGAACTCTGTTTCACTGCCTTATGCGAAGTGTACATAAATTTTCCTCTTTACATAATTAATACTACGAAATATTTACAAATATACAGAAATGCGTAACAGTAGGTTCGACCCAATTTCGACCCTTGAACATTGGGTAATCGCGATCGGAATATCTTACTTTTTCTATGTTTATTTTTGTTGACATTTGTGATTTCAAAGCTGTGGTCGACATTGAAAGTGGGACATTTGAATATCCCTCATTTGGCATGTTCGACCCTTTTTAGACAATCTATAAATAGCTAATCGAAATAAGAATAGCTTACTTTCTTTATTTACGCATGCTCTTGGTCACAAATTTCGGAGTTGTGACTATGCTGGAAGTGGGACATTGTGTTATTCCGTTTTTGGACCCTTTTCGAATACTTAACCCCTTGGGTACATTTGACGTATGAGACTCGTCGTTCATTTTTTTTTCCTCCTAGGAGCGGATGACGTGTCTATGACGTCAAACCAAAAATCCTTTGGGTACATTTGACGGCTGAGATTCGTCATGCACTTGTTTTGCCTGTTAATAATGACGAACCTAATTCGTCATTCAAACTAGTTACATTGGATAGATTTTAATGTCACAAGAGCCTTGATTGGTTAAGTCAAACATCGGTTGGTTTACCTATACTTTAAAAAAAAAATTTGTTTGGCTGTATTTCTTTAAAGTTCCTTTATTGTTTTGAACCAACCGTTCAAAACGCAAGAATTTTCCCAAATAAATCCGTACCCAAGGGGTTAAACTTGGTTAGTTGACATCGAAAAAGTTTACTTTTTCTATACACGCCCTTGATGACATTTGTACCAATTTTCAGAGTTACGACTATATAGCAAAAGTGGGACATTAGAATTTTTTTTTTTTCCTTAACGTTTCGGCCCATTTTCGACTCTTTAAAATTAGTCCATTTCTATTGGAATAGCTTACTTTTCCATTTGTACCCTCGATTATCGGAGTTGTAGCTACAATGTGCGTGGGAGATTTGAAAAATCCTCGTTTGGTACGTTCGACCCCTTAAAATTGGTTAATCGACATCAGAATAGCTCATCTTTTTCAATGCTTGTTTTTGTTGACATTTGTACCGAATGTAAGAAAACATTGGAAGTGAGAAAGTTATTAATGAGTAAGTCAGCGCATCAGTGAGTCAGATAGTGAAGGCTTTGCCTTTTATACATAGAGATGTAATTACACTATTAACAGGTTTGTAATGCTAAAAAAAAAGTTTCCCGGTACGCAAGCTTCGCGATCGTGGCGGTAATCCCAATTGTCGCTGGGATTTTTTAATTATAAAATGCTAAGTCTGAGCATTTTACATAAACCACAGAAAAAAGCTTTATACTCTTAATTTACGTATTTATTTTCTCACTAACTTATATCACAATATATTGTTGCGTTGGTGGGTTCGAAAGATTTGAAGCCAAAGCAGATCAAAACTTGCAGAAATTTATTCCAATATAACTCTTCACAGATTCTCATGCAACTCCAGAACTTCTCGTTCTAGTAGACACAATACAGCTCTATACACAACAATAGAGCACAAAACAGCAGTTAAAAACTTGACAACACAACTGCTCAAATCGCTGCACACAAGACAATGCAATACAGTTCACTTTCGGAACTACTCTGAACGCTCACTGAGACTCAGTATCAGTAATTCCAGTCAACTAATGGACTCAGCTAACAACTAACTCCATCACCCGCTCTCTTGAGCTTTTATAGGTGAGGCGAACATACGTGAAATTTCTAGAGGTAGATATTTGGAGAACTTTCCAGATCATAGTCGAAAAGTCATATACATGTACATGGGGACCGAAAATGTCACCAAATGGTCGCCAAGTTTGGCGACATTTGGCGATTTCTCGCCAAATTTGGCGACAAAAATTAGTCGCCCAAACCGTCATCAATTTGGCGAGATTGCCATTACCATAATGTTAAATGCCCTGCTCCTTGTAAAACTCGCTTCTCAGCGTTACCTCTGCAAAATTCGTTATCAAGCATTGAGACACACATTGCGGGGAAGCAAACTAACGACGAACTATTACACTGCCTTATGCGAAATGTACATAAATTTTACTATTTACGAAATTAACACTACGAAATATTTACAAATATACAAAAATTCGTAACAAAATATGCATAAAGATTTAAGAGTTATTATTAGTTAGCTTAAAAAAGTACCCACCTCTGATTATTTAATATTTCCATGATAGTTTGGTATTTATTACGACTTGTAAAGTCTATTTCTAACTGTTCGTGATTATAAATACTTCGGAATATGCTTTTATTTTAGTTTTCAATGAAAATTTTAGTTTTCGTGAACCCATTTTTGTACTCGTATTCTTTAACAATGCATTTAAAAGTACTCCTGCTTAGAAATGTAACCGGGTTCTAGTTTACCCCCTCACAAAAGCATCTATTTAAAATTTTCCTGGTAAAATACTTCTGCAAAAAATGTCAAATGACGTCAATTCTGTTTGCCGAGGTTTCTGTAGTAACCGGAACCAAACGATCTGTTCGTAAACAAGTGAGATTTCACAGACGACCAGCAAAACCAAAACTAGTCAAAATATTCCCAAAAAACAGCTCGCTTCCGCGAAAGTATCCGATATGCGAATTCTCAACGTCGATTCCTGGAATATTTTTCCAAAAAACGCAGACGATATTTTGCTTTTTTAAAAAAATGAAGAAAAAAAATCGTCTGCGTTTAAAACCCCTATTTTTAAATAACACGATAGGTTCGAAAACGGAGGATCCTATCGCATTTCAAGCCTAAATGTTTCATTTTCCTGTGAAAATAAAAACAGAAGTAAATAATACTTTCAGACTTGCATAAATGTTTTATTTTTCATTTCAAAATATGCGAATAAGAATCCGGAAAAACAACTCAACTCCCTGTTTCCTCCGCAGACGATAAACACGATATAAAATATTTTTCTTATTTCTCTCTCTCGCGGTGGCATCAGTCTAAAATGACTGTGGAAAACAAGCGACCAGACGATGTAAATGTCGACAACAGTTTTGCGTGTTTTAAAAATGTAATATTTTTGCGTCTGGGTTTTCGGGACTAGGGAGCAGACGGGGAAAAGGGTTTCCCATTAAAATCGTCTGCACGGTTCTACGTGATGACAATTTTAATAGGCGAGTTGTCTGCGACAAAGTGATACATTTGTTTTCGATGTCGAGACTTCCTTCTAAATTGTTTCCAGTGGTTGCTGGGGCTCAATTAGATATCGATGTCAGACGATACAAAAGGCGAAGGGAAATTGCAATCCTTTTCCAATTAGGAGGGGCTTCCAGACTGAATATTTCGAATGATATGTTCAGTGTTTGGAATGAACTGTTGTCGTGTTGTATTTGAAGTCTTGAATGGGTCTATAAACAGACATTAAAATTATAGGCCTGATGCCACCGTTATCAAAATGTTGGCAAACTATTTTAATTTCATTTTGGTATTCCTAAATTTAAAGTGAACCGTTGAATAGACTATATACTATACAAGAATTAACTATACTGAAACGCTTTTTATTTAATATGTGTATTCTAGTGTTAAAAGTAATAAAAATATAAATCATTCTTCAAAAATTAAGAAATTTATATTACAAAAGCAGGGTGTAACCTATTTCTCGCTTTTGGGAAATTCGTTGTTTTTAACTTTTTTTTTGTTAGTTACCACTTTTCACAATTTCCCTGATCAATCCATATTTTACCAAAATTGGAAAACTTTTATATTTCCAGAATTATCAATTAAGGTTATTTCCAAATTTGCCATTTTTACGGTTTTTCCAGAATTAGCATATTTTGCGAAATTTCCAGAATTACCATTTCAATGCAATTTCCAGAATTACCATTTTGATGAAATTTCCAGAATTGTCATTTTGATGAAATTTCCAAAATTACTATTTTTATAAAACTTCCAAAATTACCATTTTTATAAAACTTCCAAAATTACCATTTTTATAAAACTTCCACAATTACCATTTTTATGAAATTTCCAGAAACCATTTTTGTAAAATTTTCAGCACTCAGTTTTTTCAGAAATTTCTAAAATTGCCATTTTCCCACAGATTTCCAAAATTAAATTTTTTTTTAAAGATTTTTAAAATTAATAAGTTTCATAAAAATTTCCATTTTTTGTTGCTTCACTTTGTCATGTTTCACGTATGGAAAATTCTTAAAATTCTGTTTCACGAAAAACGCTTGATTTAAACAGACTAACACGAATTGAACGCGTCGCTGAAAGCATTTTATTAATAACAATATTTATGTTAATAACAATATTTTATAACAAAAAATATACTATGCCATAATGTCAATAACAATATTTAATGCATTTACTGGAAAAAAAAAAACCTCTCTGAAAGAAGAAAAATCGTTTGGTGATTTTCAAGAGCGTTGCTGTTTGCGCTTTGTCCAAAAATAAATCACCAGTTGTCGGTGCAGGAAGTTAGAGCTTGACTAATTGAGGAGGAAATTGAAATCTCCAAAAAAATAAGGTTAAAAAAGGAAAAAGAAATAACAGCTGGGACTCAACCAACATTAATTCGACACCCGCCGTCTTTTTACGCCTTTTATTTCATTTTCGGTGTTGTTCACAGAGATTTAAATCCCTAGTTGCGAATTGACTATCTTGTCAACGCAAATTTATCTAAGGTACTGCCCTTGAAACGGAAATTCCAAGGTTATAAAAGGTTGGGCAACGACATAGACATATTGACATTTGAAACATTTTACAGAGTAAAATACACTATCTACCAATAAATAATTGGACACCTGTGATAAAAGCAATAAACACAATTTATTCGAATTCGATATGTGGTTGAGCCTCCACCTGAGGCAATTGCAGTATTAACACTCCGGGGCATGCTTTCCACAAGTGTTTGGATGATGGACAGTAGTATTTTCTTCCACTCGTCTTGGAGTGGACATGTGCGTTCTTTCACCGATTTTAGACGGTTGCTGCACTCACTCCTTAATTCGGCGATCCTACTCGTCCCAGAGGTGTTCCATAGGATTCACGTCTGGACTCTGAGCTGGCCAGTCCAGTCAGTTCTGCCCGCTGTCATCATACTAATCCGTGGTGGACCTTGCAACATAACAAGTGGCGTTGTCATCTTGGAAGTAACAATGATCCAACCCGTAAAATTGCCACAGCGTAGGAAGCACATAGTTATCTAGATTAGTGGAGTAGTAGTCAGCGTTGAGCCTACCGTGAATTGGGATCAAGGGTGACGTAGATCAGGACTGCTGACATCCACTATTGCATGAGTGTCCAAATACTTATTGGTAGATAGTGTAGTACCAAAAACCATACAGGGGAGGAAAAAAAATGGCCTGTTGATAAAACTTGTCAAAAATGTTCCATTTGTCATGAAAATGAAGAATCAAAAGAGTCCATAAAAATATCTAGCAAAGATGAGTGGGTTTTTTTTAGGGGGGGGGGGGAAGAGGGGGGGGGGGACTGAAAAATTAAATTTGGAACAATTTAAGCATGTGACACATGTTTTTACAGTATTTTTTTTATGCTGAACAGAATGAAAAAGAGGCGAAAACACATGCAAAAACCGAACAAAGGTAAAATTCGACATAAAGAAACTGGGCAAAATCTTTGTATTTGTCATGAGAATAAAGAAACAAAAGAGTCCCTAAAAATGTCTAGCATAGAAGGGTGTTTTTTAAGGAGGTGGGGAGGGGTGAGAGGGATTTTTGAAACTCAAAATTATTTTTGAATTACCCGGGCATGTGACACATGTGTGCGGAGTATTTTTTTTAGCTGAATCGAATGAAAACTACGGGTGTGGAACATCGCACAACTTTCAATTACACTATAATTCTGTAACACTGACGTGGATTTGTGTCATTTACCGTTTGTATATTTTCATCCTTTATTTAGAATAAATGGTCAGTTTGGCGATATTTTTTGCAATAAGTCTTGTACCTCTCTATTTTTTTTTTTTTCTTTTTTTTTTTAAATCGCCAAAATGGTGATTTTAGCGACATTTTCATTAACATTTTCCTTTATTATAAGCGCAACTCTGAGAGAACAAGAAAAAACGATCGTTGATGAGGTATGCGCAAGGAAAGAGAGCTCTGTGTTGAAGGCATTATTTTTTCAACCTTTTACGCCATTAAAACATTTTTACGGGAACTTCGGAGGGGGGGAGGGAGGTTTAGAACACCTTAAGAGGCATTATCAGAGTCATTTTTATCAAAATAGTTAGAGCCGTTTTTTAGCAATCATTGAAAAACATGATTTTTTCAATGGTAGCTACCTTACGCGCATGCGCGATTTTGACGAAAACCTTAATGGTAGGTCCCATGGCCGCTACTAACCCTCACACCAAATTTGAACATCGTAAGTCAATTTGTTCTGGAGTTATGACCACAGACACACATATACACATTTTTTCTAGATCACTTTTTTGAAAGCAGGATGTTACAAAACGTGGAGAAATGCAAAAAAAAAAGCACAAAAAATAATAATAATAATAATAATGAATGAAAATGATGATATAACTACCCTATGAAAAGTTATAGTCCATTTGTCCTTTTATAGACGAAAATACATGTAAAATGAAAGTACATGTAATGAACCAAAACTGAGTGGAAAAAGTTAATAAACGAAAATGTAATGGAAAAAGTAGCAGTTAGTAATAAAATAAGCAAATAGTAGTGAATGATTGAAATAGTAAGTAGACAAAAGCGTATGGAATAAACAATAAGTAATGAAATATGGTACACTGTTACGTGTAGTTTCTTTAATAAAAATGACTAACTTTTCATAGGATGGTTAAATCGTCATGTTTTTTTTTTTTACATTTGATTCAGCTTAAAAAAAAAAAATACTCTAAAAACACGTGTTACAGCCTAGATTGTTCCAAAATTAAATTTTCAGTTACAAAAACGGAACGATGAACACCGAAGGAAAGAGCCACGTCTGTTCTAGACTGTCCTGCTTCGATGCGTCCGACAGCGCTCAGAATCTTCCATTCGTCTTCTGGAAGTCATAGAAAACAAATCGCAGTCATAGAAAACAATTCTGGAAACTTGAAAACAAATCGTAAGAATGATCTAAACACATTTCATCAGCACTTGCTTGCAATTCCTGTAACCCTTCACAAAGCCGGTTTCTTAAACGACGGCCTGTTTTGCATATTTCTCGACGCTAAACAGTGATTGGCTGTTACCTCACATATTTGCATACTTCCTTCTACCTTTGCGGCAAATTTCAGCTTCTTTAATTCAGATTGGCTTACGGAAATAAACATTTTCCTCTCCGTGCTTAAATTTTGAATGTGAGTGTCGAATGTGGAAAAAATTGAGTAGATTACGAATCCTCTGGTCTGCCGTGGCAAAAATGGTCGAAACTGGTCTAAAATCGACTTTGAATTAGTTGAACTAAATCCGATTGCCAAATACGCCATAACTTGCCAAATATTGAGCATTCTTTTTTTTATATGGTAACCCTTAGCTCTTTAATTTTCAATTAAGAAGGTTGCAGACGATTCGGATTTCTGGCGACGGCCTGCTTGCATCTTTTAAAATTGAGCCAAGTTGGCAATAAATATTACGTCAAATGTGACGTAACTGATGTCGCCAATTTGGCTTACTTTTAAAATATGCAAGTTTTCCAAAGACCAGAAATCGTCTGCGCTCTTTCTCATTGAAAATCAAAGTGCAGTGGTTTAGCAGAGGAAAAAGTTAAGTTCACTTTGTGGCAAGTTATGTCATATTGGCAATCGAATTTAGTTCGAATCATTCAAATACGATTTTTGCCCAGTTTCGGCCATTTTTGCCACAGCTGACCAGTGGATTCGTAATCTACCAACTCTTCTCCACCTTCTATAAAAAAAATTCAAATGATGTTCGATGCGGAACCTAAACTTGCAGTCGCATCTCAGTCTATTAGTTATATTGGGTACTCTACCGTTACACGGGTACCAGTTGGCGCATTTTTCACGAAACCTAAATGTTTACACGTTTGAGTAAATGTATCACCAAGCCTTAATGTTTACTATTTGTTAGAAGATTACTATTGTATCCCTATAATGGTTTGTTATAATAATTATAAAGGATTTAATGGTTATTATATTTGAATAAGATATCATTACAATTTTTGGTGATTTTTATCTGACGCCCGTCTTATGGAAAAATACCATATATTGATAGGTTAGAAACAAATACAAAACTCGCCAAAAAGTGTTGTTTTTTTTGGCGATATTTTAGAAATTAATTGCAACTTCGCCAAATTGGCGACAAAAATAGTCGTTAGCTATGAAAGTTGAAGTCGTGCATAAATGATAAACCACCATAGCACTTGTATAAGTTCGCTTTTTCAGAATACTGTGGTTTTGCAAATAACACAAACCGGTTTCAGTACCCCATGCTAATCGGTTTTGCATATTGACAAATCCTTCTAAATGAAAATAAGCGCTAAACCATATGCAGCGGTCACCAAATACGCTCCAATCAATCGATTCTGAAAACCGGTAGAGTTAAAAAATTCCATAACTGTCTATCCAACTCACAACTTGTCTTTTCTTTCCGCCAATATCCAACTCGTTTCGCATCGCAATAAAGCGTTTCGTTTAAATGGTCGAAAATGCAAAAAGGAATGGAAATAACGTGAAATTATAGTGTTTTGAAGGAAGAAAAGAGGTTTTTCTTCATTCTTTACCTTACCGAAAGGGGGAAGTGGCGGTAAAAACCTTGACATTGCAGTTTTAAAAGTGAGGCCTCATTAAAATCCTCGACTGTAAATTGAATTCAAATCTGCATCGTCATGGTGACGAAGCCACTGGAATTGTCTTTGTTCTCAAACATAAACATAGCCACTCGAAAATATTTACAGTTGGAGTTGTTTTTTTTTAAATGTTTTCTTTATTTTTTTCAATGGGAATATAATAACTTCTTTAAGGTATTTTAATTTTGATTTAACGTGTTTGATGTTGAATGTATTTATACCAACCGTAAAATAATATAACTCATAAAAACAAAGTTTTTAATATAAATCCTTTATAAGCATCGCCAATTTTTTTTTTTATTCATTAACATAGCGTCGTTTCTGTTGCCAGCGTGCTCTCGGTGTTTGCATCTAATTTTAAATATTGAAAATATCCCTATCAGCAAAATATACAGTAAACTGCTTTTAAAAATTTAATCATTAAAAATGGATGCGAATTTATGCACTCACATCCGAATATATTTTATTTATTCCGATTAAAACAATTTTATTATTTGTTAAAGCAATTTTGGCGACAGGAAAGATGTTTTTCAATGATCTGTCAAATGCTATTTCAGCGCGATTGGATGACGGCAAGTTGGTTTATTAGTTTTAGGTAAAATTTACCTTTTAGTGACAGTGATAGCCTCCAAAATTTGATAGAATGCACCGTCATCGACAACGAATCAATCCGCAAACTTTCAGACCGATTGGATGACGGCAAGGAGGTTAAATAGGCCTCCGCAGACTTGATCGCCATCGACAAACATACACACCCAATCAACAAACTACCCACACACACACACAAAATCGAAGTTAATATAAAGGACTTAAAAAAAAATCAGATTTTTGAATAAGTTGAGAACCAGAGTTAATAATGAGAACGAACGAGTTTATATATTAAGAAAACGAATGAATTAATACATCAATAAGAACAAACGTTTCAATACATGAAGAAAGAACACGCGATTCTGATTTATGCGTTACTACACGTTAATGAGAATAAATGAATTAGAATTTAATTTATTGAAATATTACAAACCAAAATGAGTTCTCAAAGTTTAGGTTTTGCTCACATTTTCCAACATTTCGATATTTTTTCTTTTCTGTCGTCCATAAACAAATGTTCAAAAAAACTTCGAATATATTTATATATTTTAAAAAAATGTGGCGGACAGCCTTGAAACCAGTAGAAATAAAATTTAAAATATGTTTAAAAGGTTTAAGAGAAATGTTTTTCAAAGTTTTCATTACTAGAAAGACCATAGTTAGGAATGTATTATTCTTGGAATCATTTACAAACTTGCAAATTATTTGACGCAGATGCCTCACAAATTTTTTTTTTTTTTTTTTTTTTTTTTTTTTTAAATCCTTTATATTAACTTCGATTTTGTGTGTGAATGTGTGGGTGTGTATGTTTGTCGATTGAGGGAAAGTCTAAGGAGGCCTAATTAATCCCCTTGTCGTGATCCAATCGGTCTGAAACTTGGCAGATAAATTCGATGTTGATGACAAAGCATTCTATCAAATTTTGACGACTGTCAATGTCACTAAAAGGTCGCTTTTACGGATTACTAATAAACCAACTTGCCGTCATCCAATCGCGCTGAAATAGCATCGATCACTGAAGAAACTCTTTCCCGTTGCAAAATTGTTTTAATAAATAAATGACAGAATTGTTTTAATCAGAATAAATAAAAGATATTTGGATGCGTGTGCATAAGTTGACATTAATTTTTAATGCATAAATTTTGATTTCAGTGATAAATTTTACGGCATATTCTGCTGATAGAGATGTTTTTAATACTTAAAATTATATGCCAACACCAAGCCCCACGCTGCCAACAGAAACGGCGCTTGTTAATGGATATAAAAAAATGGGAATGCATATAAAGGATTTATATTAAAAACTTTGTTTTTATGGGTTATATTATTATTAAAACTGAATTTATTCGCAATTTTTGGTTTCCAAGCTCAGATTTCACTGTCACTTAAGGTCCGCTTATACAAATGCTTCTATTGGGATCTTATGTGTGCTGTATTGTTCACCATGCCCAGACACCAAGCATGTACGTTTTGGCGATATTTAATGCTTAAATCGCCTCGTGTATGATTTAATGCTGTATGATAACAACAACAAAAAAGTGTGCCAAGTTGGCGACAGCAAAGGAAAACAGAAAACTTGTCGCCAAATATCGCAGCTCTGATTTTAATGTCTACAAGAGGGCTGATACAGAGAAACAACGTTACAACGAAATTTCGACTTTGAAAGCGGGGTGCCTTCCGGGATATCTTTCAGAGGGGAACCGCCCGCAGTTGCATCCCGAATTGGTGGAGAAAATCCAGAAAACTTCATCTAACTATACTAGAAGACAACATACCTTGAGCCCACTGAATAGCCTAACAACAATGGGGCTCCAAACAGCGTATTCAGCAATCCACACTAAATTATTTGCAACAAAGCGCCGTCGTTTTCAAAAAATCAAGAGATTGCGCCAAAGCAAGATTCGATCTCGTAACCTTTTACATGTTAAAAGATGTGCATAACAACGAGCAATTCCCCCTCACCCCTTGCAACCTGTAAAATGCCAAGCCAAACATTACATCACCATCGCCAAAAACAAACGAAACCCCAACACCCTAAAATAACTCCCCCACAGGCGAACAAATTCCACAGTCCTCCCCCCCCCCCCCCCCCCTTCTCCCCACAACAAAACAACAATCGACCCTGAAAACGGTTTCCCGTCCCAAACCGGAAATGCCTTCTCCCTTTCTACTTCCGCAAACATTCGAAAGGGAGAAAAATCAGGGTCGAGGGAATGACGTAATAACACTACTCCTCCCTCCCCCCCCCCCTCTTCTCCCTCATGCGCAGACGATTTTTAACCACGTCTCTCTCATCCTTCCTTGTTCTCCCTTTTCCGCTGGTTAAAATATTTAAAAGTGATGGTTAGTGGTGATGTTTGACCTTGTGCCACGGTCATTTTGTGAGATAGGTTTTTGATAACGTCTTTCTTCCGTGTTTGAATGGGATTTTTTTTTGTTTGTTTTGTTCGTGATTTTAGAGAATT
Organism: Linyphia triangularis; assembly: GCA_963978545.1. Taxonomy (NCBI): domain Eukaryota; kingdom Metazoa; phylum Arthropoda; class Arachnida; order Araneae; family Linyphiidae; genus Linyphia; species Linyphia triangularis. The sequence continues at coordinate 88,960,747 of OZ021726.1, forward strand.
ATAATATCAGATGTTTATATATTTTAGTAAGAACACTACTTTGGTGTTTGTGGTTAATTTATTTATTTTTAATAAATTTTGGATTAAAAAAAATTGCTTTTAGATTGTCGTGTATACCCTACTAACCATCTTTGTCACAGTTACGTCACTGCAACGAAGTTTTTCGTCGCAAAGATCACGGTCACAATGTGACTTGCATGGGATATCGCAGCGATGTCGCAAAAGTTCACGTCACTTTCGACTTCCATGTGATATCGCTGCGACATCACAATGTGACGAAGTTGCGATGTTACTTTGTGATATCGCAGCGACATCCAGTGATATCCCAAAATAATTTTAGAATGAAATGCGATTTTCGCAACGAAAGTCTTGTCGCGGCGATATCACATTGTGATCAGTATGTGATCTTAATGATTTTGGCAATTTTCGCAACGCTTCTAAGTTAGTGTATATATTATATACCCTTTTTTCATTCATATAGCCTATTTTAAAGGCAGGTAATGAGCACCACTTTTATTTTTCATAAAATATTTCTTCTCAACATATTATTCTTGCAGTAAATCCCGATCATCGGGAAATGCTGGGAAATTAGAATAACTGAATTTTTTGGTTAATTTAAAGTCGACGTTTTTTTTTTTTTTTTTTGCCAAATTTCATTATAGCGACATTTTAAACTATAAAGAAACGTAAAATTAAAATCTTCGCAAACCGAACCTTTAAAAAAATTCAGCATGGAATTTTTAGTTGCAATACGTATGTTATATTTTATCCTTCCAGTCGGTAATAATGTGAACTTTATAAAAAAATTTAAATCATTTTCATAACTTAAAATCCTTTCAGAAAAAAAAAAGCATTGTGCATTTTAAAATATAAAAAACAAAAAAGTCCGATAAACCGATTTCTAAATCGACCCGTTTTCGGCATGATTTAAAATGCCTATGTGTTCTATAAAACAACGGTTCCCAACCTATAGGCCGGCGACCCTCCTGTGGGCCGCGAGTAGTGTGGTACTGGCCCGTGGAAGCTAATCAAGAGTCTAATAATCCAAGATAAATATTACAGGAGCTTCAAGGGTAGAGATAGGAATAATCGAGTCACTCGATGATTAGTAACAATCCAATTATTCGATTCTATTCTTCGACGGTTTAACGAGTGAATTCTGTTTCAAGAAGATTAACTAAAATATAGAAAATATCTTCAAGTGAAGACTCGTTAATTGAATTATCGACACCATTGATCTCGTTTTGGATAAATGTTTGGCAAAAATATCCAGTTATTACCAAAACTGCATTAATTGCATTACAATTTATAAAAAGAACTATTTTTTAATCCTTTAATTCTAAAATTTTACTAATTACTGATGTACGCACGTATTGTATTATTTAGTGAGTCGCAAAGTTTTTCTTACAAAATAGGTGGTCCGCACAACCTAAGAGATTGCGAACCGTTGCTATAGAATGTCGGATTTTATAAATTACTGGTAACAACGTATAGAACATGGAAATGAAATGCATATCGCTACGGAATTCTAGACATTTAGCAAAACATTCACTTTTGAAATTGATTGCACTATCATTGACCAATCTAAACAATAAAATTATTAAACTGAAACAAAAAATTATAGATGCAACAAATTTATTTTGTGATTCCGTCTACACCAGCAGGCGACGCAACACGAGATCAATTCAAATTACCCCCTACTAAGCAGTATTCGTTTACAGCCCGCGGTTTCTTACCATCTTTATTTACCCTCGGGGTGATGAATGGTTATAAGGGGTCACTTTAGCTCATATCCCTTTAGGTCAGTTTGGTATCTGGTCTCCAGCCCACTCGCTCCCTACTTTCTTTGTCTCGCTTGCAAAATTCGCGGAACGGAACAAAGAACTAAGGGAGAGTAATGTTGTACACCTGTTCAGTTTGTTAAAATACTGGTCGCGTCTTCGAAGGGGAAGAGGGGAGAGGGGGGGGGGGGAGTGAAAAGCGCAGTTGCCTTTCTCTTGCTTCGATCTCGACTGAATCTGATTTTCTATTTTCTTACATGATTTATTAGATTCGACTTTTTTCCTTTCCATTTTTATCTATTAATTGGACTGACTTTCCAAATAATATTGAAAATTCTTCTTTGATATTCTGTGGTTATTGGCTAACGCTTGTCATTTAAAATTTAACGAAATGAATAATAAATAACTGCAAATAATGATTTATTTTCAATTTAAATTTGTTCTATAAAGGAAACGGGGGGGGGGGGGGGGTACAAATAGAAGAAATGCAACCCAACTGGTTAGTTGGCTTATATGCTCAACGACCTATTTTTATGCACAATGATGGCTAATTAGGCCGGGACCTACAGCTTAACGTGGATTACGAACCACAACGAACATCCATGCTTAACCCAGGATTCGAACACGGCACCTTTTGGCATGCGTGACCAGAGAGCAAACCACACAGCCATCAGATAGGCACCAACCAATTTGGAAATGATGTTGAAAATTGTAGATAAATATAAAAATAATACAACTTTAACCGTACGATTATTATTTCTAAAAAGAGTTAATTAACTTAGGAGAACAATGAAAAATACATATTGACATATAAAATACTTTAACTGGATTTTTAAGCGAACATTATTTCCTTTTATAATTTCAGTAACGAGTTAAGTTTAACTCGATGACTTACGACTCAGAAAAACGACTCTACATTTCTCCACGTTTTGGAACATCCTGATTTCAAAAATGTGATATAAAAAAAATTCGGTCTGTTTGTTTATGGTCAGCATAACTCCCGAACAAATTGACCGACGATGTTCAAATTTGATGTGAGGATTGGTAGGGGCCAAGGGACCTACCGGACCTACCATTAAGGTTTTCGTCAAACCCGGCATGCGCATAAGGTAGTTTTCAGGTTTTTCAATGATTTCTAAAAAACGGCTCTTACGATTTTAATCAAAATCACTGTGGTGATGCCTCTTAAGGTGTTCTAAACATCCCCACCTCCGAAATTCACGTAAAAATGCTTAAATGGCATAAAAAGTTGAAGGAAGGGAAAAAAAGGGGGGGAAATTCAACACAGAGTTCTCCATCAACGATCGTTTTTCTCCTCTCCTCAGTTTCTCTTAAAAGAAAGAATAATATAAGAATTATCGAAAAGTATATCACCGAAAACACTATTTTGGCAAAGGTTTTTTTTTTTTTTTTAACGACTCATATAATATTTATCGCCAATCTGGCCATTTTTTCTAAGCGAATGAAGAAAATATAAAACACAAATACATGTTAGTATTATAGTGTAATATTAAAAGTTGTGCGATGCTCCACGCCCCTGTTTCCCGGTTGCTGTGGAAGATGTAATTTCGATTACAAAGTTACGTTTCTTTATTTTAGACTATAATTATAATAAGAATAAGTAATAGATTTACATGGATTCCAGACAAACAAATTACATTGTATTTCGAAAACTAATATATATTTAATGCAATAAACGATACAATATGTGTACATTTCTTCTGGATTTTAGAATTCTGTATTACTGACTGCCTGAATTATTACTTGAATTACTGACTTTTTAAAAAATATTCTGGATGTAACGGATACTGGAATTTCTATTATAAACCCCTTCCCCACTTCGTATGCAATTAAACAAGCCAGATTTATTTAAATAACATATTTAGATTTGAGCGTTTTCCGGACATATGATGCTAATGAAAACTGAACGCAAAATTTACTTGAATATGAGAAACATTATTTGCAAACATGTATATTCATTTGGATATAGAATATTTGCTACTTGAGGAAATTTAAATCAACTAAAATCCATCATAAGTCAGCTTAAATTTTAACAAATACTTCCATGATTTGTTTTCAGCAAATGAATTTAGTTTAAGAAATGAAATGTATTAATGTACCATTTTTTTAATGTATAACTCGAGAAATGCATTTTTCAAAATGAGTGGCAGATTTCTTTTTTTTTAATTTGGCTTATTTCAATTTTGATCACTCGATAATCTCACTAAAGAACCATCTCTGCTTTCTCAATCTTTGAACTTTAATTTCAGATTTCGAGAAATGAACTTTATTTTACCTAATATTAATTTTTCCAAAATGGTATGTGTTAACTATTAAGAACAGTGTTCTTCACTACGCTGCCCGTAGTAGCAAGTCTGACAAATAGTATTTTTTTTTTCTCTTGAGAGCCTGAGAGAAATTGATATTGACTTACAATTGATATCTCACAACTGATGATATCGACAAAATCAGCAGAATATAAGAAGGTATAATTTTAATATATTTATTCAATGTTATGCCAAGTCACATGAAGACACACAAGCAAGGTTTTAATAAAAGATTCACTTATATTTTAGATTTTAATTTAAGGTAGTATAACGAAAATATTTTTTTAATTATTAAAAAAAAATCAAATATCAATTACTTTTATAACAACGTGCAAAAAATAAAACTTTTTATAATAATTTTGAATAAAAAATCGTGGCGAAAATAGCACTTTTTCGCACTAATGTGAAAAAATACTCTCTCGCAAGCCTAGTGCTCAAATATTATATAGGTTTGGGTATTGAAAAATATATTTTCAGAAGAAATTCATTGACTGGAGTTGCCAGCATTAACAAATATATGTATTAAAAATATTTTTTGCTCGTAATTACAAAAAATAGTGTATGCAACACGTGGGAAAATACTTTTTCAAACTCTTTAAATTATTTGATTTGCGCTAACAAGCATTTTACCTCGATTGAAAAAGTATTATATTCCCAAGTATAGTTGCATAAATAACTATTTTTCGAGATAGTAAAAAGTTCATTATTTTTTCCATTTTTCAAAAATATTTTTATTGTTGGATCTATTCTATACCAATAATTACATTTGTGATCTTGAACATACACAGTAAAAGTAATATGTATTGGCATATTCGGTAAAAATCTGCGGTCCACAAAAAACTTCAACATAACTCATACCGCTCGTCTCTAAAAGTTAGAGGTTATGCTGCTCTACAGTATTTAAAAGAATATCGTGCTGTATTCAGAAAATAAATTCATTGTGTGAGCTTATGTTCTACTTGCAAATTTCCGAAATTATATATTTACGTTTAATAATGAACGTGAATGCATTCCATTGAAACGAGTTTTACAATTTGTTATATAACTCAGCATTTCAATAAAGAAAATATACAACACATAATTGAAAAAAAGAAAGAAAAAAAGAAATGGAATGCGCGTAAAATCATATATTTGTAAATTAATTAAGAAGTAAAATTTTTCATTCCATGATAAAAGAAAATCTTTAGAAGCATCTGGTAATTCCAATGTATTCAAAACAACTAATGAAAAATACAGCTTTAAAACATATTCGAATTTTAAACCAATCAAAAACGTTTATTTTATTAATCTGTCTTCCAAGCAACTATATATGACGTCAGAATATAAATTATCTTACTTTTAAATAAATGTAATGGCAATATTCTGGTTCACTACCCAAATACATTGGGTTGAATGTTATATGTTATGCATTTTCGAATTGGGTAAGGTAATTTATTCATATTTTTTATTATTTAACTTCAAATTGCTATTATAATAACTTTTTATAAATTGTTTTTAGAAAATTAAATTTTTGTTGAAAGCAATACATGAGACCAGTGAAAAAAAAGTATTTTCTTGCACGCCTCGTGCTCAAATATTATATAGTCTTGACATTGCATTGAAATGACACATTTTTAGAAGAAATTCATTGACTGGAGTTGCCAACATTAATAAATATACGGATTGAAAATATTTCTTGCGCGTAATTATAAAATATATTGTATGCAACACGTGGGAAAATACTTTTTCTAACTCGGTAAATTATTTGACGTGAGCAATCACACTCGTCAATAAGCGTCAATTAAACTTATTTATTCAAGTTGTAATTAAAATAATATAACAAGCATCATTATCCTGGTTTGCTGTTATTGTATTCTTTATTTGCCATGACAATATTGAAACTTGCTTAACTAGAAGCTGAAACATTCTGTTTATGTATATAATAATCTTCTACTGGCCTAAGTATTTTCTGTAGGTATCTGGAAAATGAATATTAATTAAACATAACTCTGAGGACAAAAGAACTTCACAATTCTACAACAAGGTCATTAAAAGTGCTTAATATTTTTGAACTTTTTCTCAAGGCCTTAAAAATGCTTATATGTCCTTAAAAGTCCTTAATTTTTGCAGTTGTTGTATGTCCAATGGACGATTCCCGCATTTTAAATTTTTTTATTCAATTCTAAATGTTTCGAAAAGGCCATAAACACAAAAAGTTCTACTCAATGCTCTTTTTCTTTTTTTTATTTTGCAATCAAAATTACCTTGTTCGACGTTGGCGAGAAAACAACTTGTTACGCTGGAGAAACTCTTCTATGTAATTGGATAAATGCCAATGCAAGAAAATGATTTCCATTTGAAAAACGGATGATTTTGAAATTATTCAAGAAATAATATCCTCTACATTTGATTCTTTTCATCTAAATTTATTCAGAATTGAAAGTATAGGATTGGATAGTCTTTTCTATATTATTTTTATTTTCTTTTAATTTTTTGAATAAAATATGCATAATTATCTACCAGTATAACTAACTTTGAAAACCCTCATACTATATTTTACACTGATGTTCCCTTATTTTCGTGGATTAAAATTGATTATATTTCTTTTTACTTTCTTTTTTTAATTCATTTAATAGTTAATTTATGAATATTAGAGCATTTTATAACAGAATTTAACAATTAACTTTTGGTTTTTTTCTGGAAAAGGAAGTGGTCAATTACTAGCATGGCTGTGGTCAATTACTAATGTCTACTTGGTCAATTACTGGCAAAATTGCTTTTGGTAAGAAATTCTGATGATATTTTAAATTGTAAAAAGGACTGGAACACCATGTTAATTTATTATTGAGCTTCATTAATCAATTTATATTTTGGGAAGTTTTCATAACATTCCGTTAATAATTTTTTTAAGAAAAAAAATTAAATGTGTAGAAACTTGCACTAAATGGTCAATTACTGGTAGGTTCACCTTATAATATTGTTAGAATATATTACCCCTCGAAAAAATGTCTTAATATTTTATATGCAAACCCAATATATGTACTAATTTTATGTAAGTTATGTGTAAAAACTGAAATAAAATTATTCAAGGTCAAATAAAGTAATTATATATACAAATTTATGATTAAGATTTTTGACAGGAAACTCTAGTAACATGAATATTAATATTATTGTAAAGTACATTCCTGAGAATTGTTTTAACAATGATGTTTAATGGTTTTGCCTTTAAGTTGTCTTTTGAACACATAACTTCTATTCGAAGCCATCGTCAAATGTTATTAACACAATTTTAAAAATAAATTTAGTTGAAAGAAGGTTATAGTTGCTGAATCATAATTCAAATTAAAGCAGTGTTTATCGTCGAAAAGGTAAACATTGACGAAGGAAATATTCACGGGCCAATTGTGATTTACCAAGTAAGTGACGCCATATATATAGGGCAATTCCATGATAACGGACTAACATTCTAGTGTTATTTTAACACAAATACAAACCCACTAAGGAAAGATTTTTAATTTTGACAGAAAATGGCACTTATATAAATATTTGAAGGGTACATGATTCTTATTCTGGGTATTAGAATTTGTTGCCATTTAATTAGAGTGCACAATTTGGTTATAAAGTCAAGGTAACGGACTAACTGAAAAAGAACATAGTTCTTTTGTTCATTCAAAAATTTTAAAAGTCCGTGAATTATATAATGTAAAATAAATAAATGATGTATAGAATGAAAGAGTAAGTGGTAATGGACAAACAAAATCATAGTAATGGACTAACATACAGTAGGTATAAAAAAAAAGTCTCCATACGGAAGTCAAAGTTGCAAATAAATTAGCATAATTTCTAATCTTTTGCTTCATATCACCAGTAACTACTGAAATATGTTTCATTTGATTCTTTAAAATAATTTTATAGTAAATGCCTGTTTTTACAAAATGCAGCAAGTATTTAAATTGAAATATTTAGGAAATGTTGCTAACTGCCATACAAAAAATGTTTCAGTATGCAATATGAAAATTAATTCTGAAGTCTTCCACAACAGATTTGCAGTAAATTTTTAAAATATGAAGTGTACGCAAGTGCCTTGAAGACATGATAGCAGCAATTGTTTAATTTTACCTCGTAGCTGATCGTCTTAAAATGGAGTTTCGAAAACTAGTTGTCAGTTGGCGATTCAGTTATGAAATTATGGATTATCTATAAAAAAAATTGGGGAAATCTTTTATATATTGAAGCCTATAGTACAATATATTATTAAAAGACACCATGAGCTTCAAACTTTTGAGGATAGAGATCGATCCGGAAGATCTTCAAAGCTAAAAAGCTTGCTTAAAAGAAATATCCTATAATAAGGTTCAAGATAATCCGCAAATAAGTGCACCTCAAGTCGCACATGGCTTAAAAATTGACAAAAAAACATTGAAAAGAATTCTCAAGAGACAATTTTTGTGCATTTGTTACAAGATTTTGTGTTTAAATTTCAAGATACACTTACCAATCCCTACTTCCTTCTACAAAATATACATTGCTGACACCAGCAGCCCATATACACCACCACACCATAATGCCTCCTCCACTGTGTTTGACAGTTCCACATAAATTCTAAATTAACATTTGTTGATTTGGTTTTATCCAGACCATAACTCGATTATCTGACCCTTGGATATTAAATTTTAATTCATCATTAAAAAGAACTGATTCACAAAAAGATAACTGATAACTTGCATGCTTTTTTTGCAAACTCAAGGCGCTTTTTTCTGTTACAGGTACTTATTTAAGGATTCTTACGGGCTGAAAGTTCATTCAGACCCGCTATTTTTATAATATTTCTCACCGTTTGAGATGTCCCTTCAATATTTTTATAAATTTTTAACCCATGTGCGACTTAAGCAATATCTCCAAAGTATTTCAATTTAAATACTTGCTGCGTTTTGTAAAAACCGACATTTATTTTAAACTTATTTTAAAGAACCAAATTAAACATAATTTCAATAGTTATTGAAGATATGAAGCAAAAGAGTAGAAATTATGTTAATTTATTTGTAACTTTGGCTTCCGTACTGAGACTGTAGACACATACCCACGGTATGTGTCTACAATCAAATAAATCTGGTGACCAAGCACAGAACATAAACTTAAGCATTTAAATATAATTGAATATATAAACATATTGAAATAGCTTGTTTTTGTTTTTTTACATTGTGATGCCATAAAAAATATGGTAATTGTTTTTTGAGGTTGTACATTATTATGTCTTGTGTGCTATTAAACAAGGCATAATTTTACCTCTTCTTCTGTTATCCGATAAGCGTACTGCAGCTTAGTCAAGACATCATCTCTAGTTTAATTCAAACATATATCTTATTTCCTTTTTGAATTTATCTTAGCAATCATCATATTTTGGTAAGAGTGCCTTGCTGGTTATCCGAGCTACATGTGAAGCTGTAATGACCGAAGATGAAAATTCACTATTCAAAATGTTTCATCTTGTGTTAATGATCATCAATTCAAAGTGTATGACTTTTTCTAAGCTTTAGGATCAGACCTACTTAAGTGTAATATTACTCTTAAGTAAGGTTATTTGTAAAACCTGAGATATAAAATATCTATAGTTTTGTGTTTAATAGCATTCTTTCCTGGTTTCATACGGCTGTTATGACGCTGGTACAACATTTTATCATATAAATGATCTGTTATCCAAAAAGTCAGTCAACTAATTTTTACTATTTTGTAGTCAATAGGTCCTTGCCATATTTGAAAGAAAGTTTCTCAAAAGCACCTTTGGGGAGAATTTAGTTGATGGTTCATGGAGAAGACAAACCAACACTGATCTGACATGGAACAAGAGCCTGCTAAACCAGATGGGTGAAGCAAGACTTTCCTGGTCAATGACGTAGAGCTGAAGACGATTATGATAGTCAACAGGTAAATTACTCTTTTGATAGCAAAACTAGTTTTCTGGCTAAAATTTTTTAAATGAAAAATGCCATTATTGTTCATGTAGTTTTACTCATTTTATAATTTTTGCGCAGGAAAAGTGTGCATAAAAATTACTTATGGTTCAAATATATTTGAGTCATAAGCTTCAATTCCATTGACTATCCATGCACAATATTAATTTTTAACTAAAAATATGTCAATTTAAATTCTTTATAGTTTTGAAATTACTATATATGTATATATATATGTGTATATGTATATATTATATATGTGTGTATGTATATATATAGGTATGTATATATATGCATATAGATATATGTATGTATATATATACATAACAAAAGGAAAAAAATGAAATTACAAATGTAAAATCAAAAACATCAAAGCTATAGAAATACAACAAATTACCAGTACATATGCTAATAGGTTAAAAAGTTGCCCCATGGTACAATTCCAAATTTCTGCCGTTTTTCATTTTATTTTGTTTGT